>OU342951.1:23787614-26287614 GCA_910592335.1 Adalia bipunctata
GGGGAAGGATGATCATTTGCTCCACCCATTCCTCTTAAATATGAAAACAAATTTTCAAGCACATCCTGATTTAAACGTGATGTCAAGATATATTCTACTCCATAATTTTCCTTCAAGTAATTGTACATAGTTTCGGGGGATTCATTTGTGAGTAGTATGCCTTTCTGAAAAGGTATTGGTACTTTATGTTTTCCAACCCTGATCGAAGAAATCAATTCCGTCATTTTATGGAGCAGATCTCTTTGATTCGTCAAATCGGTACCATATGCAGTTCGCCCAAGACAATTTCCAACAAATTTACAGTGGGAATTGAGCATATCAAACCAATCATTGAATATCTGGATTATTTCAGCAGCTTTCTCCCAGTGCTCAGGCATCAACCCCTTCTGTCCACAGTATTCAATGGCTTTCGAAACTGAATTTGATAAAACTTGCACAGCAAGTTTTACTCTTTGTCGCATTAGTCCTTGGACTTGAAGATGCTGTGGAGTTAATTTATAGGCGAAGGTTAATTCTGATGTGGAAATGTTAAGGAGAGCTTCCAAGTAATCTCTATTAATTACCACATTTCCAACACAAAAGCCATGATCAATGAGGTGGTTTCTATCTAGCTTCATTAGATGTGGAACATCAGCATACACAAAAACATGTTTGACATGTAGAATGAGGTCCTAGAACTTGTTCATGTTTCTTGTCAATTTCAATTTTGTTCGATATGTACATTTCATCAAACGTTAATACACACAAACACTCAGATTCGCTGAAAGAAGTGGCTTTCTTCTCTATCAGATTAATAACAGTTTTTAATATTCCTGGACTGACATCAATATTCGAGACCCATTCTCTCAATGTCAACATGGCTGGCAATGGATAGTTATTGGCCCATAAATATCTGTATGCCTTTGGACTAACACTGCGTAAAGAAATTGCAGCGTTTATATCATGGGCCGACCAACGGACTCTTGTCTGCGGCCCTGTTTTGAGTAACTTGCGGATTTGGCCCTTGGTAAAGATCTTTGCCATTGCTACCTCATATTGTCCGATAAACTTCTCCTGCACTTGAACTTTATTCAATAATTCCCCATTTTGTAGCTCCAGTTCCTTTATAGGCCTACCACACGCTCAAGCTTCACCACAGTTTGGCTTGCGCAAACCGGCTTGAACACTGAACACTGAGGGAAACTGCATACAATTCTCCCAACCACACGCTCAGTGTTCAGTGTTCAAGCCGGTTTGCGCAAGCCAAACTGTGGTGAAGCTTGAGCGTGTGGTAGGCCCATTACTCTCTTCATGAGCTGACTAACTTCATTTTCAGTACTTGAAAAAAAGCGAGGTTAATACAATTGGATATAAAAGAAATTTGCTAACCTACTTTATTTGCGATGAAGGAATTGATTCATTATGCATTGGTATATTCATTTGCTGTTCATCACACTCAGGAATCATAAATTCAAAGGTTTTGCTGTTGGCCCATATGCTACGCTAACATTCAAGGAATCAAACAATTTATCCAGAAATAGTATCAAGTCTGCCGTGTCTGCAGCTTCTAGGGGTAGCTTGAAGCTGTTTATATCTGAGGACTTCCGCGCAAGCGTACGAGTCGAGCTATCGCCAGACGCGCCTACGCTTTCCACTTTCCAGTATCTTGGTGACTTCGTCAACTTCTACTATCTCTTCTATTGCGGACAATGAGAATGTTGGTAGTTCATGAACGTCTACCACTACTCCTTTCGAAACCAATGTGTCATTGATTACCGGCATAACGTCGTCCCAGGAGAAACGGTCCAATCCACACCCTATTTTTGGCATAGCCACATGAGTAAGGTTGAAGACTCGCAATGAACGGCGCAATATAGTTAACGCCGCATGCAGGCTCTCGATTGTAGGTTTGTCGTAGTGATTTTTCTTCGTTATAAGAACAGCGCGGTACTGTTCGCTGTCACTGTCTGGCCGCAGAGTATACGCTCCCGGACAGAAGACGTGTTTCGAAGACTTGTGTGCACAGTTTTACCTTAATTTTATTGATCTTAGAAGGTAACACATGTGCATCAGTCAATTTTGTACAAAGCCTTGAAGAGGGATCACAATTATCTAGTTTATAAAACATTTCGATAAATTCCCATTCTGTGACTTTTTTTCCCCATTCAGTGAAAAATGCGCATTTTTCACCTGAAGATTATTTCTCAGTCCTTTGAACAAATGGGGGGTATCGAATAGCACAACCTCTGTTTATTAAAAAACCTAGATAATTGTCCTCTATTCCTTCCCTCAAACAAATCTCTCTTCTTTCTTGCAGCAATAATTTCAATGCCGATTGGTTTGTTGAACCCTGATCACAGATTGTGACCAGGATTTCCAAACCAATATTTTGATACTCTTCTATTATTGACTTTATGAAGTTTTTCAATAGATCATCTGTTAAATTTTGCCAATTCAGATGTTTAATAATTTCTATCCATCTTTTGAACAAAATTGGATTGCTCTTAGTTGACTAACTTAAAATTATTAAAAATTCCACGTGTTACAAGAGCACTGAGCAATGTTGCTTCTTAAAAGTTCTAACCAAAAAGAACCTCAAACGCTCAAATCAAAGAGAAGGAAGATGGGAAACGCCGTGCTATCCGTAGTGCTAAAATGCGACTAACTTTTGGACATATTTGATACAGCTGAGAAAACAGATGGCGCTGAAATCCTATAGATAGAGAAACAGATATCTACATCTCTTATTTGGCCGGAATTTTAAATCTGGACACGGCATTTAGCTAAGGCCTTTAGGTTCTCATTCTCGAAATATTTAAATCTCAGTGTGGGGTGCAGTTTTCAATTGAATTTCTTTCTTGTATAAAAAAATATTTATTTTCCATTTATTACACATAAAAAACACCAAACAAAATAATGTAATGACAATATAACAAAAAAAAATAATTAATCACTCGTTGCAAATGTTTTTCAACTTTTGATTTTTCGAGAAAACCTTTTTATTCTGATTTAGATTCTCAAAGCGAACAGGCCAAAGGCAACGAGTAGTCATAAATACCCTAAGGAAATAGTCAGAGGTTTTTGGCGAACAAAGATCAAATGCCAAATTTTTTTCTCTGACTATTTCCACAAGATCTCTTACCATGTGGTTACTTTGCAGCAACTCCTTGAAGTGTAGATTATGAATCACTTCCTATTTTTCCAAGTATTCAAATAGGGCAATCAATCCCTTGGTTTCTGGAAGTGATTCTCCTTGCTTGAAATATGTGAAAATCTGATGCGGACCCGTTAAATTCTTCTGTTTGTCCACAAGCAAATTTTCACATATGTCGCAATTATGCAACGTCAAGAATTTTTTTGCAATGTATCCACTTATATAAAATATAGCATTTTTGTCATTAAGGTCGACATCAATTTCGTCGATATCTTTCCAAGTTACAGATGACTCTGGTTCGTTATTTATCTGACTTCCTGTGAGCTCACTCAATTTTGTTAACTTCTTTAATGAGAAGGAGAAATCGTCTTCACAATTAGTCCGACTTGACAATTTTGAAATACTTGTCAGATAGGTATGCCGCAAACCGTTCTCAAATTGCAGTGGACTTGGGTTCCGGCAGCAACCGTTTTGCTGCCTTAAAGTTGCAAATAAGTTCTCAACTGGATCCTGATTTAAATGCCTAGTCAATAATTTTGGAACATTACAATTCGAACGCAAATCCTCTGCAAGTTGAAGAACGCTATTAATTGTTAAAATGAATCCATTAATGCAAGGAGTAGGGGAAGTGTGCCTGAGATGGCATACTTTTTTTAGGGTAGAATAATTTTTTAAATTATGGCTAAAAAAATATGTTTATGTAGGAAATATATAAAAATGGAATAAATAAAGTAAGTTTTCACAAAAAATAAACGGTTTTATTATTAACAAACGAAAAAATAAATTTTAAAAAAGAAGCATGGTATGCCATCTCATGAAAGTAACTATTGATGAGATGGCATAGTATTAAAAAAAATATAAAACTAGGTACAAATTTCACATTCGAAAATTTTTGTCTTTCTGTCTACTCCAGCACATTCTGCATGGGCCCATTTCTTACAGATGTGACACTGGAACCATAATTCCCTTGATGGAGACCAGGAGTAAAGTTCATTGCAATAAATACAAGGCGAGTCCTCCTCATCTAGGTCATCCCCTAGGTCAAAACACTCGGATTGCTCATCTTCATTCTCATCCTCCATAACACATTTCTTATTCATAGTTCTCTCCGACTTTCTTATCATCCCTTCTTTTTTTTGTGAATCCTTGTCCTGCTCAATATCTCTACCAATTTTCTTCTTAACTGTTCTTGCCGCCTTTCTCAACATCACTTCTTTCTTCTGTGATTCCTCATATTTTAATTTTTCAATTTCAGGGGTTGTTGTTAGATTATCATATGACCCTTTTCTTCTTTTTCGTCGCACTATCTCTGCGACTTTTGGCATTGGCGAAATTTCCTCAATTGATAGGTCAAGATTTGTTCCTGGAACTGGCAAAACTAAAGTTTCATTGGTCTTTTCGTTAGAGACCTTGGTAGATTGGAAACTTTGCACCGAGTTTGTCATGAAGTACATAGGAAAGTATGTGAAGGTCCAAATTCTGAGAAACTTTTCTTCCGAAATTGTGTAATTCGGTAACGCTGACGATCTTCATATATGGATTCGAAGTTTATACTGCCCAATATAAATTTCGGAAAAACTAAACTTAACATATTAAAAACTCTAGAAATCCTGTTTTCCTTCTTGAAGATAATACTGGTATTCCAGTCAAAGTCAGTGTGCCATAAAATATTCTTTTGCTTTAGAAAACCTTTCCAGATAAAAATCAATGTTTCCGGAAGTTAATGCCCTCTTATATTCATATGAAGAGAATTTATTTCTTGAGTTCCAGATGTCAAATGAATAATTAACTAATAGACAGAAATTCGCAGTCTCTTTAGCAACATTAAGATTTATCAGTTTCGAATCAAACTCGAGAAATTTTAGAGCATCTGGCACACTCCTGCTGAATGTTTGAGCAGCAATCTTCACTTTCATTTTTTCTTTCATGAAATGTAAATGGCGTTTTCTTCTTCTTGCTGCGTTCAATCCTTCTGTGTCTTGAGGATTCACTAGTTCTTCAAGGTGAGTCCATTTGATTAATTTATCGTTTTCTGTTTTAAGAATCTCACTGTCTCCTAAGCAATTTGTCAAAAGTTTGAGCATGTGACAAGAGTCAAGAAAAATTAACACCTTTTCTTTGGTGACTGGGTGTTCGAAGTGAGTCTTGATGATTTAGGATTTGAAACCATTGATGCAGGTAACTAAGAATACAAGTGCTTTCTTAGCTTCTGGTGAAGTATTCACTTCAGGTTTTTCTCCAAAACTTATTGAACCATAAAATTTACCAGCAAAAAACTCAATTTGTTTTCTAATAGCCATTTAGTAAATAACCAGATTGCAATATAATTGTTCTCCCGCAGACCAGGATTTCTATCAATGGTCTGATAACACTTAGAAATAGTCTTTGGATGTGGAAGTGAATTATTGAATTTTTCCCTCACATAATTATGGACTCTAGGCGAGTAAAAATGTTACTTTTCTATGTACTTGGTACAGAACTCTTTGTTCGGGTGATGAACTAGATTTTCTGAGCCCAGCCCTACTCAAGATACCTCTATTTTTGTTTGGATGGAATGAAAAACTTGTGTCGATTTCAGAACACTGTGCTGGGTTTTCCAAATTGATATTTTGGGAATCTTCTGATATTTCTGTTGGGGGTGAACATTTGCAGTTGATTGAGACACAGTGATTTTATCAAAGAATAGCTCAGGATCATTGGATGGTTCTTCAGAAAGAGAACGCTGAGGCTCAACAAATTTCGAATAGCAATGATCATTTTTGATGGCAGATTGTGGAATGTCTTTAGAACTACTGAAGCATTTTTGGAACAACTGGAATCAAAAGCAATATTGTAATACCTGCGAGGGTGTTTCTAAACACACCTGTTACCGCAATTGAAATTAAAGGTCTTACCATTTAGAACCTGCACATACTTTTCCAGCCGAAAGGGAATCTGGATTCGCGAGCCTTGAGCAGACGCAAGGTCTATAAACAGTTAAATCTTTTTCTGAGAGTTTATATGAGTCGAAATAAAACAATTTTTTCACAAAAAAAATTAATTTTATGTATAATACCTCTCCCAGTACTCGTCCCACGTACCCCCCATTCTCTTTCACTAGCTGATTAAGGGTATTTGGCACTAGTGGTGCCATTAATAATCGATTCTTGAGAATCTCTCCTAATAGGCTTATCTCAATTTCCTCTGTTTTCACCTTGGCCTCGTAATCGGATACCGTGATTTTTATGGTGGCAATAATTACCATATCTTCCCATGATTGCCCGTTCTCGTGGTAGGTAGCTCCCTTACATGTCCCGTCATTGGATACGGCGCCTTCGAGTGTAAGGGATGCCGTTGTTGTCCCATTCATAGTGATGCCGTCTATGTTTTGGTTGTAAATTTCAAGTGATTTGAATCGATGTATATTTCGACACTCCTGGGCACCCATACGATATATACAGGAAGTCCCAGAAGTCGCGCACCCCATTTAGGGGATCGAAAAAGAAAAATATTCTAAGCCCAAAAATCCATGTTTGAAATGTTTTGATAACGTAGTTAATGAGTAATTAATTAATGAAAGTGACCAATCAGGAGCGCCCTACAGAAGAATAAGTAGGCATTGGGGATGCGAGAGTGAGACGCCAGAGCTGCTGACAGTGCTGACGGCTTTTCACGCAGTAAACCGAGACTGGCGTCAGTGGCGTCTCACTCTCGCGATCCCACTTCTCATGTACTGAGTGCGGCTCTATTTCCTTCAGCCGGCTTAAGATGTTGTGGGCGGAGGTTGCCCAATATTAACCCCAGCTTAGTCAGCCTCAACCAATCAAAATCAAAAAATTTATTCAGGTTATTTCTTGCATATATAATCGTTATGCCGCACATTAGTCCCAGTGGAACCCCGACTGCCTTCAGTTCAGTCATCGACTTTGGCGACCACACTCCTCTTCAGGACACAGTGCAAGATGTTATTTGCACCACAGTATAGACACAGTATATAGTGCATATTCCTCGCATTGGTGGCATTTATGACGATCTAAACATTTCTTTATTAAATAACCACAAACGTAAGAGAGGACATTTTTTCCGGCAACTCTATATCATTATAGTCTTTTGGATCAACAGTTAGAACTTGAAAAAATATATTCTTCTCAGTAATAGATGAAACATTTTCTGAAGTTCCTTTTTTTCAAATTATTAAAATCAATAGAATAATCTGGTATAGCGTCAGGTTCAGCGTCGAGGATAGAGTTAATGAAGTGCAAAATTGCAGGAACATTAGGTAACTCTAGTTCGTATGAGTGAACAATACCACCGAGGTAAAGGGAGTGGGCGGTATCAGGTCCAATGAATTCAGGGATGTAGGGAGTAATAGGTCCAAATCTTGTCGAATTCGAGGTGCTGGATGACAGGGATTTAAGTATAGTGACTAGTGGTCCGGGTATAGGAAAGGATTCTGGAGCGATTTCTTTAAAGATATCAGCTACGAGTCTCTTTGTGGAGCGAGAACCAATGTTTGAGGACACTTGGGCTCTTAGGGTTTGCAAGTAGAAAAGGACGGCGAAGTAAAGTCGCGAGACGAAAGGATATCATTTATCTTCCTGTTCTAGGAAATACAAATTGTTGCTCATTAGTAGATCCATCTGGTGAATTATATAGAAGTAATTCTTAGACGAGGGGACGAAAGTACTTGAGATGGGGCTAACCCGGGGGATAAGAGGTAGTCTTGAATATGGGACAAGAATAAAATTCTTTCCATCAATCAGGGGGACGACAGGTCTTTTTGGTTTAAAGTCCGGCTCTTTTGGGCTTGTCATCTCATCATTGATAGTAGATGTGGGAATACGTAAATCAGTCGAGATAGTAGGAACTATGTTGAGAGTTTCAATCTGTTCAGTCTTTTCAATTGCTTGAATAATAGCAGTGTTCATTGTGGTAACTCTGGTAGTCTATAATTAAATTGAATTTGTAAGTTGAAGTTTTTTTAAGTTTATAAAACGAAGCTGGCAAGTTTCGATAAAACTATTCTGAGCACTTCTGATAAATCTCTGATACAATTGCCTCCTTCAACATGCTTGAAAAATTTGACTCAAAATTTTTTTTTAAACCTTTTGAATTGGATAGGAGTCGGTTTCGTTCAATTTCCTCCCTGACTCCTAATATTTACAAAAAAATTCTCCAGAGCATCTTGGTTTATGAACCATGTAACAGATAAATTTGACTCTGGGATTCAAATCTTCCCAGAGCAACAAGACTGCTCTGATGGTTTGTCTCCAACCTTTTATAAATCTTATATATCTGTTGGTAATATCAGTTTCTCCATTGAAAACTTTAAGTTTTTCGAAAATGCTCAAAGAATTTAAGAGGTGATTTCTCTGTTCTGTACTACACTGATAAGGCCTATTCAATATTTTACTGGATTCGAAATGGGAGGAATTCAGTATTTCAAACAATTTATCCATATCCCCAACAAATTCTGCTGTGTAGATGGCATGTGCTGGCAGAGAATTAAAAGAAACTAAAGTTTCTATGCCACATGCAACAGAATTGCTCAATATCTGAGCAGCAAGAGAGACGTTCATTTTTCGAAACTGATTAGGGTTGATATGGATATCTGTTATTCGATGAACAAGACGATTAATTCTACCTAAATCATATTTATACAACTTTTCTCTATATTCCTTCCGGATTACTTTTTCCCCCAATTTGAAATCATATTTGAATTTCTGGTACACTTTAATAAATGTAGAGTATCAAAAATATAAAAAAAATTTTTTCATCAATATGAAAATAGGGTTCATCCACAGTCACACCAGTTTCTTTACAGAATTTGTAAAAATTTGAGCCTTGATCACTAACGAGTGCTAGAACATTCAACCCTATATGCCTCAATTTTCTTACAGATGTGGTTATTATTTCATGCAAATATTCTACATTACAAGAATTATGAACAAAGGAATATGCAACAGGCTGCTTCCAATTACATTGGATTCCCCTTGCCTTTACTAATAATGCACTATTTGCAGGTTCATAAGACCTACAACTACCATTGCGCTGGTGAAATCCAATTATTTGGTCTAGTGATCTAATAAAAGAGATGTGTTTTAATTGACATCTCGTCCGCACAATAATGCAATCCTTAGCAGCACTGCTCATATTCTTCGTTTTCAAAGATATAAGATGAAATATACATATATTCATTCAAATCAACTGAGAAATCCCAATTTGTGGTTATTTTACAAAGAGTTGCCTTATGTGGCAAAGTGAAAGTTTTTCAGGAACTTGTAAACTTTTGGCCCAAAAAAGTAAATTGTAAGGGCGAATTGTTTGTAAGTTGATGAATACCTGTGGCCACGGGATCTCCTTCGTTGCAATTTTAATTGAGAAATCATGAAATCTGCCATGCTCGAATTGAAATTTTCTCTACAGAATTGAAAAAATCTTCATTTCCAATTTTCTCCTCCTCTGAAATAGATGAAATTCTCTTCCTCAAATCTTTTACCTCATATTGTAGCTTCTTTTTTCTTGGAGTTCCGGCATATAGGCTTGGTGATGTTTGAGTTTTCTCTGGTTTCTTTTCTAAGAATGAAGACCAACTCAGTAAGATTTAACTGGTGAAATAAAATGGTAATATTTGACTCCTTACCTGTTCACATATGTTGGTATGTTCTCACCTAAGAAAAAATGTTTCTATAGAACGTTGAGGAGAAGATCAGAAAATATATTTTCTTCATTGTCATTCATCCTTACTTACATATTTCAACCGGTCGATTTCAATTGTTGGGAGAGCAGTTGGAAATAACCTCACTAATGCCTTATGTGACCGATTGAAACAGTTCTCGGTGAAGTGCCGGGAACATAAAAGGCTCCTTTTTTCAGGAATGAACCCAGGATTCTTTACAAAACTAATCCATTTCAGTCTCAGTTTTTCATCTTTGGGAAATCTATAAAATTAAATGAACTAATCAAATGAAACGAACGGCAAAATAGATAATTCGGCTATACACTTACGGTATTACAATCAAAATGTCTTCAGAAATGAAAAGCACCATCAGTCAGTTTGTAAAATAAATTTGATCCAACAACATCTACGCAACTTTTATCATTTGGTCTTTTGGAATAGCCACAAGCTGCACAACTAACCAACCATCTTGTCGATGAGTCATCCGAGGTGTACACTGGTCGCACTTCCGCTCTTGTAGTCAGAGGCAAAGTCTCCTTTCTGGTATTCTATGTTCTAAGGCTTAGATGCTTAGAATATAAAATTGTCAGGAAGAAGCATCGGATCAAATACGTGTGACAAGAATGGAGGTCCAATATGGCCGACCTCTAGCAGTGGCGGAGGGCACGGATACTCTAATGGGCCTACCACACGCTCAAGCTTCACCACAGTTTGGCTTGCGCAAACCGGCTTGAACACTGAACACTGAGCGTGTGGTTGGGAGAATTGTATACAGTTTCCCTCAGTGTTCAGTGTTCAAGCCGGTTTGCGCAAGCCAAACTGTGGTGAAGCTTGAGCGTGTGGTAGGCCTATAACACGGTCATTGCCCTTTCATCCCCTCCATTCTCGCTAACATGTGATGACGTCAAATTAGCCAAGGAGTTTGAATGAGATGAATGGCTTTTATCGCAAATAATAGCGTATGAACGATTTTTCTGGTATGATTTTGTTTGTAAAATAAACCTCATGTTCCTCAAAAACGAATTAATATGAAAATATAATTGCTGCAGCCATATTTTTATTAAATTCTACCTTATTTTGCCCCGTTCTCGCCTGATACTACACGCAAAAACATATAAGATTTTTCGGTCGTAGGAAGGGTGCTTCAATTTCAATATTGTAAATCATAAAGGTATATTCGAATTGAAAACATGACAACTTGGTTATTGAGTTCTGGTTTGGTAAATTTTATCTTAAATTAAAAACAAATCTGTAGAATTATTTCATTTGAAATGAGCGTGAAACTTTACAATTTTCAACATGACCAGATTGTGCACAACATACATTATTTATTTGCTTACAATATTTAAATAACATAAATGACAGTCATTCAATTGTTTTTCTCATTTTTTTATATAAATTTGCTCGTTCAATGTTTTCACTCCCAGCATCAGCTTTTCGTTTCATCATTATTTTTGTCATATCTTTTTGTTTGTTCAAATATTTTATTCTTATAGAATATCTTTGAATTATATAACTCTTTATGACTTCTTCAGGACATTCTGCTGCAAAATCTTGTTCTTTTTCTTTAATTATGTTCATTAGTCTTTTTGTTACATTGGGACTCGCATCGAATTTTTTGCCATGTAACTCAACAAACCGTTTTTCAATTTTTTTTGGCTTGACATAATCATTTCTTACTTGGCATAGTTAATCCTCCAAATGATAAGAATTGGAGCCAATCTGGAGGTTGACTGTAACCATGTTCAATTTCGTTATCTTTGGTATATTTTCCCATATATGGATATTTAGAATGAAATTTTCTTGCCACATAAGTATTGAAGAGCATATACATAAATCGTACAAACTACTAAGTAAACACCATATCTGTTGGCTAATTCTACGTCACAACAAGGATGCCAAAAAGTGGTGGGGTGAAATGGCACTGACCGTGTTAGAGTATCTGTGGGCGGAGGGCATAAAATCCCTGTCGAAAAATATGAAATATAGTGATGGAACTTCATTATTATTTCGTTGATTTGAAAATGTTGATGAATGAGAAATACTCTTATTGTCTGAAATCATTTCGCAAAATAATTCCATATTCCTCAATGAAATTGAAAAACGGAATTATTTCATTCTAACGAATTTTTCAATGGAAATTAGAAATATTTGATTCTCAATAGAAAGAGAAGAATATAAAAAAAATACACAACTTTTTATTGAAAGCATATTTATTGGCCTTTAAATAAAATAAGTTTAGTGTACATTGTTCTCATTTTTTCATTTATAATTGATTCTTGTGGTGAGAAAGCAATTAGAAATACATTTCATTAAGAGAACTTTATGATTTTCTAAAGGTGACATATCATGGGCAGTCATATTTTCGAAAATCTTCCTACCAATAAAATATTTCAACACTCTCAGAGCTATCTCCTCTTTAATAAGTCTTTTTCTGAAGCCTTCTTCGTTTTTCAGTAACTTTTCTGTCTGTTGACGAATTTGTATCACATCCGCACTAGGGTAACTCAAACCGCCCCTAGACTTATAATTAATCAATGAATTCAAGAAATCCTCTTTATCTCCAAATAATTGCGAAACACAGTGTGCCTAGTCAAGTGGCCTCTCCGAACTGACAACCTGGGCATCGACTGCTAAAGTTTCATCGTCTTTCACAATCACCAAGTCAGGAATTCTCAAGCCTTCAGATGTCTTATTAAGGCGTGGCCCTTGTGTACTATTAGCCCCTTGTTTTTGAAGAAACCAGCTAGAGTGTTCACAACAGCATTGTGGTGAAGTTAACAAGTGAACTTCTTCAATACTTCCAAATCTTTTTTCAATCCTTCCATGATTATATTTCTTGTTTAACCAGCAATAAGTGTTGAAGTTTTAATGCTTTTATATATTTCAGTCAGTGATCCTGAGCTTTCTTCAGAGAGTCCGCAGCATTTGTATTATGTTTAAAATATGTTGTAATATCTTTGACAGCTGTTAGCAAATTCTTGGCTTCTTCCAGTCCATCCTAATTGTCAAATGGTTTGATGCTACTAAGTTTAATGTGTGGGCAAAACATGGCATGTGTTTATTTTTGCCATAAACACTTGTGCCTGATAGTTTAAATCTAAGACCCAAAGTTATTCCCAATAATAAAATACTACGAAACACTACATAAAATAACTTTGTCAATTAACAATTTAATGGCTCAAATTTCAACCCGTTGCTTTTCCTTGCTTCTTGGAGCAATAACCACCTGCAAATGAGCAAGTCTCTATGCATAGTTTATCAGGCCCTTGAAATTGAGTGTTATAACCAACACTTATGGCTTCAGTGTTCCATTCTACTAATCTAGGATCAATATCAAATTTTTCAGACATTGATCCCTGTAAAAACAAGATTGGCAGGAGCATCAAGCAAATCAATTTCGTGTTACCCATTTTTCTTTAAGTAAAATGAAATTTCACTATTTTTGTACTTTATGTAGTGGTGATAATACTTTCATTAATTAATTAAATCCTGTTTCTTTCCACAGTATTCAGAGGCAAGCCATCCTTTGCTATCATGAAGACTATTGCATTGTTTATTTGACCACGATTGACACCGTTATCTGAAAATGAATGAGAAAAATCATAATTATCGATCTTTCATGCATCTCACTTCCATGAAATTTAATTCTTAATTGATTTCGAGTTCATGCCTTACCTCCAAATGATTTTATATTTGTGAAGCAAGAAGTCAATGTTGGCGGTTTTAAGACTGATATAGAGGAAGTAGAAGAAGCCACAATTTCAGTATCCCAATTATCAGCATTTTGCAAATCTGTAACTGGCATGATGTCTAATGTGGTATTATCAACCTAAAAAAAAAATCATTGTTATTTAGTTTTATTGAACGACTCTTATTTTTTTTAAACTCAGTAGATTGGAAAACAAAGAATATGATAAATAGGGAACAAAGGTTTTCACTGACTTGTTCATGAGATGACTAATTCAAAATCATCGGAATCTCCATCTGAAACTGACTCGCTTCTCTTTTCAACTAAAGCAACTGCATGTATGCCTTTACATAGAGCAGTTTTTACAGCACTTATGCAGTATCAATTAGAAATTATCGTCTTTGTGAAAAAATTGTCTGTTTACCGATAATTATTTTGTCTTGAAAATATGTATGCAGATTCTGCACTTATAATACAGGGTCCGGCAGAGATGTATGACGTTTTTGAAAAAATCATAACTAAGTGAGATTTTGAGGAAAATGAAATTTTATTTTTTTTTAAATGTACATGAGAGTTTGCCATTTATACCACATCAAAAAAAAAAGATAAAAAATAATCATGAACGGAAGATGATGTTATCTAAGTGGTTGCCCTGTTTTTCCACACACTCCTGCAGCCGATTTGTGAAGTTGTTCATGCATCGTTCCAGCATGTTGTTTGGAATTGCTTGAATTTCGCGGGTGATTGCAAGACAAAGTTCGTCAAGGGTACGTGGCTTGTCAATATATACACGAGCTTTTAGGTGGCCCCACAGAAAAAAATCACATGGGGTGAGATCAGGCGATCGTGGAGGCCACTCAATATCCCCTCTTAGCGAAATCAGTCGTCTAGGAAAATGCTGTCTCAAAAATGCCATAGATTCCCTTGACGTGTGACAAGTTGCCCCGTCTTGCTGGAAGAAAACATTTCTAATGGCTATACGACGCCTTCTCAATTCAGGAAGGAAAAATTCACGCAGCATCGTGACGTAGCGCTGTGTGTTTACAGTCACTGTCCGCCCCCCTTCTCGGAAAAAGTACGGACCGATTACTCCGAATCTGCCAAGAGCGCACCAAACAGTAACTTTGTCACTATGAAGAGGTGTTTCGTGGAGTTCCCGAGGATTTACGTCTGACCAGTAGCGACAGTTCTGTTTATTTACGTACCCTGATAAATGGAAGTGCGCTTCATCACTCATTATGACAATGATGTCATCCGTCATCTCTTGCAGCATTCTTTCAGCTGCTCGGAGCCTCCGTGCATAATCATTTGGTTGAAGTTGTTGAACAACCATAATTTTGTAAGGGTGGAAATGAAGGTCAAAGTGTAAAATTCTTCTTACTGATCTGTCACTCATCCGTAGAGCACGAGCATGCTGCAAAGCAGATCGTCGCGGACTTGCTTCGATAGCTGCTCTAACACGGCCGACATTTTCCGGAGTTCTAGCAGTTCTTTTTCTGCCCCTAGGTACACTAGGGCTCAACGATCCTCTCGTCCGGAGATTGTGCACCCACTTTAGGATGGTGTTTCGTGAAGGAACACGTCCATGCCTTCCAACATTAAAATGTGTTCGAAATCTACGTTGAGTTGCTACCACAGAACGATCGGTTTCAATGGTCGCATTCACCGGACGTAACCGTTGGGCAACTGTTCCGAAACACTAGCGCAATCGTCCGGTGGCACATGCGCTACCAACTCAGCACGTTGTGGAGCGGACGCCATTTTTCGGAGCGTATTTCATTTCTGATAGGTATCGGGAGCGGAAAGTTGATTGCACGAGAAGTGTTTAATAAGTCAGGAGTTTGGTGAAAAAAAATGTACGAGATAGTGTATACGGATGATGAAGTGGAAATGGACGGTGAGTACAAGGATTTTTTAGAAAAAGAGAGTAAAAACCCAAAAGTTTTCAGAAAATGCAGATCCTTTCAGAACGCACATGTTTTTCCTTGTGATTTTATCATTTCTGTTTACGAGAGTATAGGTAATTATCTTTTTTTTTGTTATTTTTCAGGGCCCCCCGAGCATCCTTTATCGAGGGAAACCACTGTATTGAATCAAGGTACACCTAACCTAACCGCATGTAAATATCATAGAGGGTTTCTTAAAATGTATATCTTTTGGTTGTGTTTCAAAACTGAAAAATCCATTAATTAATACTTCAATAATTATGCTGTGTGGGAATTCGTTAATATTTGGTATAGTACCTTATTAATTTTTTTGGCCAAAGTATCTTTACAAGATGGTTCTAAATACCCTCTCCACAAAATGTATTTCTGTAAATTTTTATTTCTTCAGGATCTACTGCACAACCTTCAAGGGACTACTCCAGTCAACAAGGTATGTAGCTTTTTTAAAGAAAATTAATATTTTTTCCTTCTCAAAAATGATTGATTTTATTAATTTTTTTCAGTTCGTCCTTTTACATGGGATAAAAATACAACTCAATTGTTAGTTGAAAGATACATGCATCTCAAGGATGCATTCAGAGATCCAAAAATTAAAAAGAGAAAGTTGTGGGATCAAATTAAAACAACCTTCGTACAAAGGGGGCATAATGTAACCGAGGATATACTGGACAGGAAATGGAGAAATATGAAGAAAACATACACTGGAATTAAGGACAACATACGAAGAACAGGGAGGGGTAGAATACATTGGGATTACTATCATCAATTTGATGAGATTTACAGGGCAGATAAAACTGTTAATTTTCCACAGACCATATCATCTGCACCTGCGTCTGTTATCAGGACAGTAAATCCAGAGGCCACAAACGAACCTGGTGTATTAGAGCTACCTCAACCATCACAACCCAGTTATTCAGCCACTCCTCAAAGCCAAAAGGACATTCCACTCACTCCGTATGTTGAGTTTTAGCTGTATTTTTTCTTATTAGCATTATAAATATTAATAGGTAAACCTGAAGTAATGATATATTTATTTGCAGAAAATCAAAGAAAATGGAATCCAAAAGTGGGATGTTCTATTTGAGGAAAAAGCTGGCTACCATTGAGGAAGCTCGTGTTGAAGAACTAAGACTTCTGAGGCAAGCACTTGAAGAACATAATGAAATTCAGGAAGAGAGGAATACAATATTGAGAGAACTTGGTCAGTTGCCAAGAAACCAGTAATGTTTTATTCGAATAAATTTATATATATAACATATTTGCTATCTGGTTTCTTTTATCATTTCCACCATCATCTGCATCTTGCATGTCTCCTTCCAGGTGTTGTGGTACATCCTCTTCTAAATCTTCTAGTTCTATTTCTTCCATTTCATTTATAATTAAAAAATTGTGAAGAACACAAGCAGCACTAATTATTTTTGTTCCAAAATCTGGATCTCCTATATCTAAATATTTCAAACGCCTAAATTTGCCCTTTAATCGCCCAAATGCTCTTTCAATTACTGAACGAATGGAACTCATTCTATAATTGTAATTATTTTGAACATCATTCAAATGGCCATTGTCCCTATATGGTGTTAATAGATTTCGCATGAGTGGGTATGCAGAATCTCCTAGCAAATGCAAATCTCTAGGTAACAATGGGTTATGTTCATCCGTCAATTTTTTATATATATCGCTGGATCTAAACACCCTCGCATCATGGACTCTTCCTGGCATCCCGATAAATACATCAATAAAAATCATTTGATGATTACAGACACCTGGAAATACAAAGGATTCATTAACCACTCGAACATTTTCACAAATTAAATACACAGAAATTTAATATCAATTATTGTGATAGGCTGAGTCAAAGTAAAATCGAATAAAAACAACAAAACTGATATAATGTACCTTGTAATATTATCGAATGGAATTCTTTTCTGTTGTAATAATCATTGGCATTGTTTTTTGGCTGCTTTATTGGGATGTGAGAACCATCAATTGCTCCCACAACACCAGGAAATCCATGGGATCTTTCTTCAAATACCTAAAATGTACTTTTTAAATATGCATTTCCTTAGTGCTTCAAAATAAATCCTACATTAATAGCTTGTTGATGATTTACTGGCCAAGATATTAACAGGGGCATCATTTGCCTAATAATGTCAACAACTTCTTTGAAAACCTTATGAGCAGTACTTCTTGCTAACCCAAATCTATCTCCTGCTGCCAAAAATGACTCGGGCTTAGCAAGCACCCATACAGTAAACAGCACTTTTTTTTCAAAAGGTATTACCGTAGGTTTTACAGCACCGATGTTTCCGAGATTTTGTATCAAATTCTAAAAGAAATCAATTAAATAAATCACAATGATGTCTTGCAATATATCTTACCTCAAATGTGGGCCTCATCATACGAAAATGTTCTAAGAATAAGCTTCCTTCATAACTTTGAATGGTTACTTCATAATAGTTATGATTTCGTGGTATCACACGTCTACCACCATCATTATCCTCAAATATACGAATTGGTTCACCTATTTCGAAAGCTATTTGAGCAAGTAAAACTACGTTTAAATTACTCTCCATAATTTCATTTTGAATTATAATCTCCATTTTTATGTGCATATAAAAGTATGAGCGATGGTTATACGATACACCTCGTAATTCTTAAAAAAACTGATATAAAACCACCAAATATACCAAACTACTTGAGTTCAATAGAAATTTGTAAACAAGAAGCAACCAAAATAACCTTCAATTAATCTGTCGACAACCGCGTCAAAACAAACAAATGACAGAAAATGAAACGGCATGCCAGCGAACGCTCAACACGTTCCCGAACGCAAGCGCTACTGTTGGGGAGCGGTAGCGCTGAGCGCTTCGTCCGGTGAATGCGACCAATGAAACTTTCGTATACAAACACCCGTTGCTCTAGCGACCACGTCTCCATGGCGACTGAACAAGAAAAAATGGCAACTCCTTGCGGTCACATATCAACCATTTCGAAAAAGTTAGGCTTCCCCTTGGCCGAGTTATATCTACGCATCCAAAAAACGTCATACATCTCTGCCGGACCCTGTACATAGCTCCACATCCATCATCACATAGTTCATTGTAGGAAATTGTTTAACACTTACCACTAAACTAACTGAGCTTGACTTCACCTTGAATTCCCCTGAGTCTAATTTGGTTAGAAAATGATGGACAACTTTATCATGTGCCTCGACATCCACTCGATGTTGGTAGGAATTTGCTGTAGGTCTCTCTCTTTCAATAATTCTCTTCCACTTTTTTCTCATTACCTAATTCTTCTAACACGTCCAAAATTTCTCAACCCTAAAAATTCAATAATGATTACCTTGTCATAATTGAATCAAACAACTCACCTTATATTCTGTTTTCCTCTCAGTTTATTATATTTCAACACTTTATTCAAACTTTCAATTGCCATATTTGTATTGATTCCACAATGTGTCCACATCTTTATTCTTTCTTCACTCTGAAAATAATATCTGGAAGGAAAAATAATTGAATGGAAATGGAGTTGAATTATGAATTATTCAACCACTTTTGTAGATAATTAAGAAATTCAGTTTCCTTTCAAATGCTCCAAATATTTCAAAAAACGAGTAGTCATTCGTACATGCGTACAAGCTTCTCTCTGATTGGTTCGTGGTATCGGACAATTAATGTATGCTATCAGGACAGGCTCCCAATGTTTGCCCATCTGAGCTAGATCCGGGGACGGCGTATCCGTCGGCTGCTCCCCATCCAGCTCTTGCTTCGCTGGTCGTGACATACACTTTTTGAAGAGTGTCTGCACACGAGCATACTCCCGACGTCTTCGGTGTATTCTGTTGGAAGGACGCCTGGGCTTGTTGGTTTTCATCTGCGCCCTCCGCACTTAAGCGTGGATTTCAGCAATTCGATCATACCGCCTTTAGGTAAGGTGACCCAACTTCAGACGCTCCAGACGCTCGCTAAAGTGAGATGTAGTCGAGGCTGATGTCGATTCTGTATAAATTCGAATATATTTAATCCTTCTGCAGACTCAACTTCGAAACGTTCGCACAGATACTCAGCCCTAATTTTTGTTTTTTCCCATCGTTGAAACTGGTCCAATCAGTTTCTGCGTTCATATAATCACGTGCAATTGCCATCAGCAGATCGAAGCGGCCCATCACGATCATCCTGAATTTTTGGATCCTATCGGAACGGACGTGCTCGTGCTTTGAGTAGAATGACTTGAAGATGCTCCTTATCATCGGAGCCCTGTTGAGGCGGATTTTGATCTGCACCTCCGGAACGTGTTGTACGGTCAGAAGATGCATCAGGAGAATCGTTGATTTCATGAACAGCTTTCCTCTGGAGGTGCTCTTAAGCACCTTCGACATATGAGCCGCTTGCTCCTCGGGCCTGTCGCAATTCAAACACTTCCACATTTTCAAATTTCTGAAAGGAAAATTAAAACAAATAAAGTAATATTATAGAGATAATACAATTAATTTAAACTTTGATGAGAATTGTGAGAAGATTAGTAAGATTAAGAAAGATTGAATTTTCCTAAAGGTGTTAGACTTAGGTACTCAAACAAGTGCACCAGACGAAAACTTCGAGAGAAATGAACGTAAAAAGGAAATGGTGGTGATCATGAGATTATCAAAGTTTGTTGCTTTTCGGCAATTGCGCGAATGATATTTGATGTCATGACCGCCATATCAATATACTTTTTGAGATAATAGAGAAATAAAAATTCTCCAGAATTTTCCAGTTTTTCAAAGTATTTCTGAGTCTTCTCTTCAAAGTATTTTCTTCATATCATATTTCATTGCTACTTATGATATATCATTCTCTATCAGCTGAAGTAATCTCATTACAGAGGTTTTACTGAGACGAAATCGTTGGTAAAATTCCAAATCGTTCCATGCATTTAGAATTTTAGATTATCCCAATAATGGGAACGATTTGAACTATTATAATGTCTTCTCGTAATTAGAAGCTCCTCATCATAGTTATCAACTATAAGATTTAAAAGAGAAAATGATTAATCGGCATTCAGACGGATTTTTCGAATTCCGGAAAAGTTTTTCACCTCAGGCGGGAGTTGAACCCGCGTCCTCTTGATTTCCGGTCAGAGATGTTAACCAACTACACCACCGAAGCTACTCATTTTTCCGGAAATCAAGAGGACGCGGGTTCAACTCCCGCCTGAGGTGAAAAACTTTTCCGGAATTCGAAAAATCCGTCTGAATGCCGATTAATCATTTTCTCTTATATATTTCACAGACGTTAATCCCAATTTATGTATAAGATTTAAATCATCTATGAGGTCCATGGCACTTATTAATAATTAACTAAGAGGATTGACAACTTCTTGTTATTATTCACATATATTCATGTGTCTCTTTTAAAAGAACTTAGAGAAAACAGTCCCTATGATTTTCGTAACGATTATAAAAACAACTCAAGTTATCTGAATCTGCCTTTAGTTACACAATTCTCATATTTCTCAATATAAATCATTTCATTATCTAATGAGTCACTAGGTAGTTCTTGGTCCATAATAAATGGAAGAAGTTCAAAATACGAAGATTCACTCGTTGTGATTGTTCGATTTTTTGAGTCCTCTCCTAAATGCTCCTCTCAAAGATTGAATTTTCTTACTAACTCAATCTCGATTAACATTTGGTTCAAAATCTTTACAAACACTAATTAGTGCATCTTATCCATTGTGTTTTAAGTATTTATTAGTATACTCTTTTCTCTCAATCTTCCATAATGCTGGATGCTCTTCATATACTTCAATAAAAAATTTAAAAATGTATTTTGAAAGGTATCTGAAATAAAAGTTATTGCTAGAAAGCACGAAAAATTCACCCTACATGCACACTATAAATTAACAAAAAAAAGAGTATTTAATTCGTACACCATAAGACCCCTGCGCATGGATGACACCAAATTAAAATAACGAAAAACATAGAAAATATTGCTATTTACCGTGTATCACTCATTTTTGAAATTAGCAAATGGGCACTATATACATAATATGGTGCCCATTTGCTGATTTTAAAAATGAGTTGTTCGCATACCGTCTTCCCATATAAAGAATTTGTTTCAACATATGTATTCTCATCCACTATTTGCTCAAATGAATCCAATAGCTTTTCGACCATAGAATAAAGTGATATAAAATTAAGATACCCTATATTTTTTTTGTTCTCCATCCTATTGTATTTCAAATATTTATTCAAACTTTCTATTGCCATATAGGTACTTATTCCAGCCCCTTCTCTATAGCCATTTGCCCACATCATAATTCTCTCCTTATTCTGAAACTAAAAGCCGAGAAAACACAGAAAACTCAGAGAGAGCAGGATGAAAGCAATCCAACCATTATTATTCAACTTGATTTCCGATTTGTCAAGCAAGATTTCTATATTGAGTGACTGATTAAACCTGCAGAAGGCTATGTAATAAGAATTCCGTTTCTTATGTAGGTTCTGAAAGTTTTTGCTCACAGGATCATATTCAAAATATGAATGGCAAGAATATTGCACCGTTTTCTCTTCAGAGCGCCTCGATTATTGGCTCACTGAACTTTCAAATTAAGTTTCGTCTTATTCTTGATGGATTTTCATCAATTCCATCTTCATTTTCTTCCTCATTGAAGGATCCCGAAGCTTTCTGCCAAAATGCATTTCTTTGATACAATCCTTATAGTACTTGGCATCATCATCGCTCATAAGGAAATCATGGATCTATGGATCTTCCTAATCTGGAATTGAAAGCTGCGAGAAAAATTTCTTGAACAATTCCATCTTTCCTATTACTAAGGAAGAATGCTACTGGGATTCCATTGTTACTTTCACCCTTCACCAATACAATAGTTAATTCCCTGATTGGTGCTATGTGTGCCATCTATACATATAATGCTTCCAAGTTCTGATTCTAATTTTCCGAAAATAAATTATTCCTTACATAATCTATTGCCATGGAAAATTCCATAGCCATTTCATCGAAAAGGAGAATGGATATTTTTTCAAACATAGCATCGTCCCTCCATTTGAGATTAAAATATATTTTCGTATTGAAACCTGGATTGCAATGAAAATTACCTACCCATGTTCATGTTGAAAACTGGTGAGCGAAGCTTTGACACCTGTTCACCCCAGCATCACTCGTTTACCTCTTGATGACTGAGTATTGAGATGACATTTTTTACGAGTATCGAACCAAGTTTCATCCAAAAGTAATATGTTTGTTTTGGCCTTACGGTATTCTTTTATTTGATGGAAACATTGTTGTCCATTCTTTTATACCTAAATTCGAAGTCTTTCCAAATAATACGTGATATTGACAAGTCCTGGGTTTATGTTTTTCAAATCATGAATGTCGATAAACATTTTTCATTTTCTACATTCGCACAGTTTTGTATTCTGCAAAAAATATTGAATTCAATAATAGAAGCAAGGGTTTAATTTCTTAAAATTTCATTATTATTTGTGAAATTGTATAATTTTTCCGATATCTTGTTATTCGTTCAAGCTTTTTGGATATTCCGAAGAGGTTTCTTAGCTAAAAAAACAGGATGAAATAATTATATGAGAAATGATTTTTCATATCTATTAATTTTTGACATTATTTGTATAATCAAAAAGTTTAACTCCATAAGGAAACGTAAAAATAGAATAATCGATAAGATTTGTGGCAAGTTCGAGTCGGATCCATGGCGGTTGTTGATATTTTATATTAATGAATGCGGTATATCTGATTAATCGATTATTCTATTATTTGTATCCTGTGTTAAATAAACCAAGAAATATGAATTGTTGAAGAAATCAGTATAAAATTTTCTAGATGATAAGAAATTGATGTACAAAATTAAGGTCTATTCGATATGGGAATTCATGTTTTCATGTGGAATGGAAATTATTATTATTATTATATTTATGAGAAGAGTTAAGAAAAATTCTATAAACTCAAAGAAAATTAAAAATAAATACAGATGCACATAACTAGACAAAAAAAAAGTATGAATTATTCAATTGAAAAATAAGAAGCAATTACAAAATCAATAAAGGAAAAAAGAATTTCTTCTTAAGTTAATTTAGTTAATTAGTTAATTTTTGAATACTTTCAATGCTCAGATAATGGACTATGTATAGCAAAAGAAATTATAAGCAAAATCAGTATGAGATCACACTGTAATTGAACAAAATTTTATATTTAATGTTTATTTCTTGTTGTGAATCTATTGAACCTAAAATAAAAATCATTTCGTAATACTTTTTTAATAACATTGATCTTATGGCCATCATATCTCACAACCTCAACAAATTAATGTATCAATTAAGAAAATCTGTACAAGAAAAGATCAGGAAGGCATAATTTTTTCTCCACAAAAAACTTACAAAATTCATAGGCTAACGGTGTTTCACAAAGCGTAATCACCGGTGATTCGAGATCAACGGCTGTGATTTTTGAACTGTCAAATCGAGTTGATTCTAGATCAAGCTCATATCACTGGTGATTACGCTTAGTGAAACCCGCCGTAAATCAAAGTTCGAAATGTTAGATAATTAAAAAAATTTGTAATTTTTTCTTCAACTTTGATACTTAAACAAAAAATGAAACTACGAATATATAATCATAAAGAACTTTGAATTGTATAAAATCATACGAACTTTTATAAATCCGTGAAATTCTGTCGATTATCCCAGAAAAAATTGACATATGTATTGTTATGGACATACACCGAAATGGGTCCATTGAGACTAGAGAACACCAGTGGAATGTTATGAATGAGTTACGTTAAGGATCAAGAAGTTAAAAGAGTTCGAAATCTTCGTTCAGTTAGAAATCAAAAAGTCAATGGGTGAATCTAGTCAACTTCGAAATCAGTGGTTCAGTTCGAAATCAAGAGATGAATGGAGAATTCTGGGGTTAAAACCTAGGCTAGGGTATTCCGTACTATCGCGTGCTGTATCAAGAACAACGGAATTGAGGCAAGCCTCAAGGAACACGAATAAACAAGTGTCAGATCAGTCCGAAATCAAGAGAGCCAGCTGCACCAAAAAATCTCAATTCAAGTGAAAGCCCAGTCATCAATCCAGCTAAGGTATTTTGAGAATCATGAAAATCATGGAGGCGTCAAGAAAAACGAAGAGAACGAAGTGAAAATCAAGCCACAATAATTTTCAGACAAGATAACTAAAAGAAAGAAGCCAGTACGCATCTTCAGGAGTGAATCCAGAACGGAACCACCACTACGAAAAACCAATTGGAATAACTTCAGTGCATCAACCATACAGCTGGAGTGAATTCAACAGTGTCCATCAACGATAGAACAGCAATTTAATCAGTGCGATTGACATTTTTAATCAGAAATAAAACGTGTAGTTAGTGACAGTCGATTAGATTAATTAAGTATTGAGTTCATTCGATGTTTAATTGCCAGTTATTATAATTTGTATTCGAAATGTTAAAATTTCTCTACTTTCTTCAACAGTGCGATTGACATTTTTAATCAGAAATAAAACGTGTAGTTAGTGACAGTCGATTAGATTAATTAAGTATTGAGTTCATTCGATGTTTAATTGCCAGTTATTATAATTTGTATTCGAAATGTTAAAATTTCTCTACTTTCTTCAACAGTGCGATTGACATTTTTAATCAGAAATAAAACGTGTAGTTAGTGACAGTCGATTAGATTAATTAAGTATTGAGTTCATTCGATGTTTAATTGCCAGTTATTATAATTTGTATTCGAAATGTTAAAATTTCTCTACTTTCTTCAACATTTCTTATTCTTCAGATTCTGTCCTCGGAAAAGTTTGCAACTCTCCATTGAAATACACTTTCTGGTTGAATCCCTTTTGATTTTCATTTCCAGGATACCCATTAAAGTTATCGAGAATAGATGTTGTCAATAGAATAGATAGACGAATCGTAAAATTGATTCCAAAATTAAGAAATGTCTTCTGGAATTGCCAAAAAATTTAAATTGAGAACTATTTTATTCAAATATAACAGATATGCTCCTAGGTAAAGTCGAGTAAATAAGTTACTCTACAACTCGTGATGTTATAAACATAACAGTCCCTCTGTTCAGAGTGGAGTGATCGAATTCGTGATCTAATGTAACAGTTTCAACATTTTTTGCAGTTCAACAAAATGTCAATGAAAAAAAGGAAAGGCAATTTAATTTCTTCTTGAAGAAAACGATCCGCAATTTCAACATCTCGATACTCAGGATTCGTTCAGAAACCAACCTGTATACCACAACTTTCGAGTTGTGGATTCGTTTTTCATATTGTGAGGTGATGACACTAACTGTATTAACCTTTTTGAAGTGCCACATCTGGTAAATCCAAAAGTCAGATCTGTATACATAGACTTCTCCTCTAGGTTTGCCTTCAATGTCGTATAACAGGCTGTTATTCTTCATCGCTCTACGATTGTGTTTTTTCAAGTACACACGTATGTCATAATTTCTGACTTGCAATATTCAAGGAAAGGCAAATAGAGTATGCCAGATTATTGGAAACAAGATCTATAATATAGAGAATACTTATTTCATTCTGGGATAATATATCAATTGTACAGTATTTCCACTATTTTTCTTTTCATTTCCTTCTTCTTTATTATATCCTCAACATTCGCTAACTCAGCTGCGACTGAATTTCCAAAAGCAGAGTCACTGTTTTTATTACCAGGAATTATTTTTAAAATGCTAGCCTCCACAGGATTTACTTCAGAATTGGAACTATTTGGTAACAATTTAGTTTACTGAGCTGGTCGCTGAGGCCTCTCCACAATGGCAGAACGGGGTTATGAAGGTTGACAGCCATAAGAATATAGAATGATTAATTTGGGTATATTGAAACTCATAATAATTTTCGTTTTCACAGAAATGATACTCATGATTTCTTTCTCTTATTTCATTTATTGATTTGGGATTCGTTCCAGTTGTTGTGGAAAACTTAACATTACTGATTGTGGCGCTATAACAAATATAAAGTTTGTTGGCTTGATGAATTCTTATCTATAATATTGAATACCTTCTTACTTGGAAGTGTCCATCCAAAAGCTCATATCGTGGAACCAAGCCCATTTCGGTTTTAAGAGCTTGGATTTGATGAGACGATGGTAAATGTACTCCAGGGGCCGTATTCTCGACAAGTGAGCTTTTTGACGTATACGTGTCGAAACGTATGGTTCAAGTGCGAGTACTTTTCCGAAGTGGTATTCTTGACGACCATTCGTTCCATGAAAGGTATACGTTCAAAAACGTGTGATCCCAACAGCCGGCAACACTGTCGCGTGTGTCACAATTGACATAATAGTTCGTATTCTTCCAGAATTTCAGATGAATGTAGGTTAGATCAGTTGTTGTTGTTCGTTGTTGTGAATTAAGTTAAATTTTATTATTTTGTTGAATATGTCTGGAGATAAAAAAAGTCAGATGACTGAGGGCCAGAAAAATAGTCTAATTGAATATATGAAAAAAAACTCGGATCTTCAATCTGGTAAATTTTCGAACCAATTTACCTACAAAGATGCCCAAAGAAAATGGACGAATATAAGTGATATTTTAAATAGCATGCCCGGTGCATCCAGAGATTGGAAAAATTGGAGAAAGGTGAAATTAGGCATTACTTATCCATTTCGTATAATCATTCTTTATTATATTATATATTCTAGACTTGGCAAGACCTGAAGTCCAGAACTAAATCAAAGGTTAGTATGAAAAAAAGACATGCCACAGGAACAGGCGGTGGGCCTCCAATTGAAGGAGCATTTTCACAAATGGAAGAGGACATCATAAATATCGTGAAAGTGGTTTCTATCGAGGGACATAAGGAGACAGCTGAATCAGCTGTCAACTTAGATTTTGATGACCATTATTTGTTTGAACCAAGAAATGAAATACAAGAAGAACCACCATCAAATATAAATGATGAAAATGAAGAACCGGTGCCAATTATTGTCTCAACACCCATTCCAAAGAAAAAAAAATCGACAACATTGAGGCACACAATTGATGCCGTAGATAATTTCAAAGTTGGCATGGATGCAAAAATAGCAATGAAAAAAAAATACTATGAAGAGAAACTTGTGCTCTTAGAAAGGATTGCCCGTTCAAAAGAAAAAAAGACTGATGCTGCAGAAAGAACTGCTTTGGCGAATGAGAGAATTGCCACAGCCTTAGAAAAAATTTCTGACTGTTCGTGGATTCGCTGATATGTTGTATTCTCTTGCATATGATTATATTGACATATCAATATATAAATGAAATACTGTATTTAAGTAGGCTCTTAATTAGGAAAAAATGCTGTGATGAAAATCTTTTACTTTTAAAAAGCAATGCCAGTGCCAAAGATAAAAAGCTGACTGATATAAGTATATTCTGTTTTTGTTGGATAATATTTTTTTTTTTAATAAATATATTTAAAATGTATTCGTTTTTTTTTACTTTTCGAAATCATGAATTGGACGTTCATAAGATCTGATGTGGAATTATCCACAACTGAAAGATAAATTTCCTACCTACCTCTCGGTAGGTGGGTGTTCTATACTGAATAAACAGTATCGATTGAAAATAAATCATCATTAGAAAAAATTATCACTCAAGAATGTTTCTTCATTCAGTATTCATGTTGATTGGAACAAATGAAATATCAATAGATTTTTCAATAATATATTAATAAAATATTGTATAAAAGGAGACATTTCACTCGGCTTGGAGATTGTGTATTATAATTGATCTCAATCTTCTACCTGCTGCCAATTCTGGGTTGATTCTTCTTATATTTTCTTCATTATCAATGAGGGGGGCATATATTCCTAAATCAACCTGTTCTAGGTCATCATCAAAATCATCTGGTTCAGGAACATTATGTTCAATGCAAAGATTATGTAGCACAACACATGCATTGATAATTTTACTGGCCCTCTCTGGGGCATAATGAAGAACTCTGTGTTTGAGTAGACACCGAAATCTCATCTTGAGAACCCCATTACATCTTTCGATTAAACTTCTGATTGTTTTATGTTTTTTATTATACAAATATTCTGGAGTACCTTCGATTGGTTCTTTCTCCAAAGGTGTCATCAACCACGTTCTGAGAGGATATCCAGAATCTCCTAAAAATAAGCCGAATGAAATAAATCTTAATTTGGAAATGAGATAAAATACAAATTTAAATTGAAGTATTGCATACCTAATAAATAATAGTTAGTATTTTCTGCTTCATGTAACCTCTTCAGCATTGTTTGAACATTTGAACTATTCCAAATGAATGCATCATTCGTACTGCCAGGAAACAAAGCATTAACATTCATTATTTTTAAATTGTAGTCACAAATTAACTGAACGTTTATCGAGTGGTAGTTTTTTCTGTTCACATAGATATTTTCAGGATATTCTTCATCATGAACTTTTGGGGGGAAAATGGCTATGTGTGTACAGTCAATACAACCAATAACCCCTGGAAAATTGTATCTTCTGTAGAATCTGTAATACACAAAGTAATAAATTATTTGATAAAAACCATTTTTATATTTAAACACTTACTCTTGTCTAAGCTGATTCAGCTGGTCAATATTGGCAGGAAATTTGACGAATCTCTGGAAAATTTCATCTCGGTTCAGTACTCCAACGATTTCATTAACACATCTTGAAACCGAAGACTGGGACACGTTAAAATTGAAATTGCATCTTATATCCATTTGATAGCTTCCACTTGCGAAAAACCGTAGACATACCAACAACTACAAGAAATTGAATTATTATATTATCAAGAACTTATTTTTTTTTAAACAGTAGGAATAGGTACTTACTTTTGTGGGGATATCCAAATCTTGAGGTCGATTTGCAGGTGTAATGTACTCGGAGGTGATATCTAATAGGAATCGAACCAATTCTTTGGAAAGGCGAAACATTCGGATAAATTGTTTGTCACTCATATCATTTAATGGATCTCCACGCTGTCTATATCTTCGCCTATCTATTTGTTCGACATTTTCCAACACATCAATCAATAACAACTGAACCACTTCGTCTTCCATTATGTATCAGTTCATAAATGATAATTAGAAAGTTTTCAAAGTTAACAGCAAATATTTACGATAAACACTTCCACCACGAAGCAACAAACGTCATACGATATAACCAAAACGAATGATACAAAGCGCTCGCTGTAAACACACGTTTTGAAACCGCATGCGTTTCAATAGTCACGAGTCAAGAATACCAAAGCGTGTGGAACTGTGAAAGTGCGCATACGCATCAAAAGTTCACTTGTCGAGAATAGCCCCCCAGAGAGCATTTCTCCCAATGCACTCATCACTACAATTCGTGACCCTGGGTCCCATTTCGCTTTATAATTCTTTGGAGTGGTGACTGAAAATTAAAATATATAAGCCATTACTCTGGATTCTATCCAGAATCAGCATTATCTTAGATATTCAAGATGAGACAAATCTTGAAAAAAATTTTGAACTTAATTAGAGCTTTCTATAATACTCAAATGCTGGGAATGAATTCGGCTGTGCCTGGGGCTGAATCTCTTGAGAATAAATAATAATTTTCTGAAACTGACTTTGGTTATGTTATACCATGCCAAGTTTTATATCAATTAAATATTTACTCACCGGATGCTCCTAAGTCCTGCATATCTATATCTGGGGCATTTGGATTGTCATCCCCTTGAGCTTTTTCGAGAAGCTTCGATAGTTGCAGGATATCCTTGGTCGCTACGGGTTTTCGATAAATATCCAAATGAATATTTTTATCATGACCCATGAATTTTGATAGGTCGTCAATCTCTGCATCTGTTTGATTATGGGAAAAGCAGCACGTACCCACATGTTTCCTCAATAATGTACCCCTCAATGGAGATGGTTCACCTGTGCATTACATTCAACCGAAAATTCTGCATCAGGTCGCATGCACTTGGCTATTTGTCTGGATTGGTTGCTCCATCTGCGATTCCAAATAAATATTGATTTCTTCTGGACACTTAAGCTTCAGTCCTACATTTCAATATCATTTCCAATGCTTCTGTAATTTGCTGCTTCAATTAAACCGGCAAAGTTCTATTTAGTTTTCCTCTCGGGAAAATTCTAGAATATTCATTTTCAATTTTTTTTGCATTAGGACTTAATTTTTTATATAAATTACTGTTTTTCTCATCAATTCTTTCTAGATTCTATGATGAACCAACTTTATTCTTTCTATCTCACCTATTCAGGAGTTGTATAGAGGTGAGGGTTGTTTCCAACAATTCCTTTCAAGCAGTTTTATTACATCCATTTTTCAATTTATTAAATGCTGCACTTCTCTTATCAGTGATATATTTATGCAGTAATTCAATATCTTTCAGGTAAGGAAGAATCACCCTTTTCTTTATGTTCATTTCCGTCTGCGATGTTTCTACAGTCCTATTGATAATTTTTCCAAATTTCAGATTGTAAAGATGCAGGAATACTTGATGATACAAGCTGACCTTGAATTTGGTCATAGTACTCATGCTTTTCATTTAGAACTGTACGCCCCTCATCTTTATAAACTATATATGTCCTATCATTTTTCAAGGCTTCAGTTAAGCTGATTCTCCATACAAGCCGTCTGGAGAAACCCCAAGAAATCCATTTGGTTGCAGCCAAAATCCTGTTGGTGCAACCTCGTGATCACTGAACGCACTAGCAAAATCACTAATTGCTGTTATTTCGTGTTCTTTTCCCCATTGCACTGCTGAAACAGATATGATAAATCATAACCATCAAGTATAAGTCTTTTGAATAATAAGTTACTCACTACGGCCATAATCCATTATTTGATATATACTTATAATAAAACTATTTGTTCATAAATGGATTCTTTTAATTCAATATCTACTCTACATGTTTCGCCTGGTTAGGGCATCTTCAGGAGCTTCGTCTAAAATACACAGATACCACGCATCATCCAGCTTCTGTTTTGAATATTGATGGAGGAAAAAGCGTTTCGTCAAGTATTGGCGCGACATCCTCCCACGAGAGTCCTGCCGAGCCCACAACCAATTTTTGGCATAGCAACATGCACTATTTTCAGCGCCCTAAGCGATCGGCGTAGCACTAGAAGCGCCTCGCGTAAATCACCAAGAGTGGGCTTTTCGTGATGTAGTTTTTTGGTGATCAACACCGCTCGATGCTGATCGATATCGCCGTCAGGGAGTAGCACATACGCACCGGGGCAGGACAGAAGATTCCGTTCCTGCTCCAATTTCACTTTATCTGCGAAACGACTGACAAACTCAGCCGCGATGCCTTGTGACATCTTCAAGTCCAAACTAACACAGTGCACAAGGCACGGAGCGCGAGAGTCGAAGATGTCTCCTCTGAAAACATTGAGTGTTGAAATAGTAATAGCATACATAAACTCTCACCCCATACCCCATGCTGCGCTACCATATCATTAGCATGCCTGCTTTTATTCACATTATATCTTCTCATCAAATATGCTAAATCTCCTCTTGATATGATATTGAACCTTTCCAATTTTTCATTCTGAACTTTCCTAGCATCTTGAAGTATTCTCTCTGTTGACATTCCAGCAGACAACTTTTCAACTTTAAGGTTTGGTTGGGATTTTGTTAGTCTTTTTGTTCTTAGTTCATCGTCATGCCCCACATGTGTTTCAACAAATGTTACAGAATATAGGCCTAAAGAGAATAAAATCAATTAATTCCGAAATGTTATTGATATACTGATGCTCACCATCTGTTGATATTTTTACTGTTATTCTTGAAGGACATATTCCTTTGATATGAATACTGCCTTTGTCACTATAATCACTTCTATTGCAATTATAGTATAAAATTTTATCTCCTTTCTCTCTTTTATTACACCTAATAATAGAAACATAATCCACTTCTCTGTTTTCCTGTCTTCTCCAAGCCTCAAACGCCACTCCTAAAAATACAAGTACTTTCACTGTTAAATACATTATGAATATGTCTTAATGGTCATCATAATTCTTATAACTAGAAAATTTGTCTCTATCCTCAACAGGACAAAGACAACACAATATAAGTTGATTCTTGTCCTTTGGAAGGTCCTCATTATGGATATTTCGAAGATGCCTATTTTTCACAGATTTAGCTCGATGTAACGAAATTACACTCAACTATCAAATACTCTAAGAATGTGATTGGATTACATCGAGTAGAACAATTTCATATGGGAAAAAAAATCGAAACATTGCCCAGAACAATGTTTCGAAATTTTAATCTAATCACATTCTCAGAGTATTTGAAAAGTTGAGTGTAATTTCGTTACATCGAGCTGAAACTGTTTATATGGAGAAAAAATTTCATGATACTGTCCTGAAAATTTGTTTTTTTTCGTGAGAGTTTTCAGTTTTGAAGCAGCGATACGAATACCAGAGCTGTATTCTTGCCTTCCATAAACAATTCAAACTTTTCCGCGCCCGACTCACCCTATTGAGTGCAGAATGAGAATTTGCTATTTTCAGAAGTGTCGTTCTGGTTTTGAACTAACGATCAATTATTTATGCAAAGGAAAAAATAACAAAGATGATTGATTAAAAAATTTATTCTACTAGATTAAAAATGATCACAGTTTTGAATTATATTTTTAGGGAACTGACAAAATTTACTTTTTATTTTTGTATTTACAGTTTTTTGATAGACAGTTTTCGCAGTCTTGAAATGTTTGGAAGCATTTCTAGGTACCTACCTACTATGACCTCTCATAACATCATTCAGATTTTTAACATGATGAGAGATATTTATATTAATGAAATAGCTGAATACAGCTGTTGATATGACATCATTGTGTTCACAACTAGTTAATTTAATTCGATTCTTCAGCACATGCAGCAAATGCTTCATCACTTGTTTTTTATGTAGATCTACACTGAAAGTGTATTTTATTACAGCATAAGCTCTACACATTTTGTCTAAGAACTCTTTGTTAACATAATACAATCAAGGTTTGCTTTTATCATATTCCTTAGCTATCACTAGCACTATCACCTTGCCTAAGGAAGAATATTTTGGTGCAGTAGCAATTCTGGATTGCATTAGCTCTGTTTTTTTATTAAATATCCAGATATATATTCTAATATTTTTCTTTCCAATGGGGCTTTCCTACTAGGAAGGTCCTCTGGCACAGGTATTCATCTTCATCAGGCGCGTGGTGTATTTCCTGTAATTTGTACTGTTTTAATAATTGATGTGCTAGGTACTATTGCGCATGTAATTTTTTTATTTTCATTTGTTTTGATTGAATATGAACAATATTAAAACAAATATTAAAATACTTGAAAAAAACTGTAAATATCGTACTTACATTTCAATTTGTTGAATTTGAATTCAATAGGTAACATCGAACAGTAATCTAAAAATTCTCACTATGATCTGGAGAAAATACAAAATATATAGAAAACATAAAAAAAATTCGTGCAACATACCTGGGAAACTTATCTTTGAAGAGAGAGAAAAATTTCAGAATTATCATCTTCACAATTCGCTGAAAATGAATGAGTGGACATCAGATTTTTAACCACAACTGACTTGTAGGCAGAAATGAATGTTTCAGCAGATGGGTTAACAAGCCTGTGGCCTCGTAGCCTTATCTGCCCAAAAAAAATTCCAGCGGATCTTCGTTAAATGTCCTGGACATCATGTACTGAAAGTTATTTGATAGTTTCTCAAATAAGACCTTGAAATTAATTATTGTCATGATCAAATTTTTGAATGACGGAGGTGTGAATAGGCTCCCATTTTTTCTACACTTGTAACTTTTCAAAATCACAACAGCTTCATTCCAAACTTGTAACTGGGGAGAGTTCCTTTTCACAGCCACTCTCAAAACTTTGGAGATGAGACTTCAAAGTCTTATCTCCATTCTGAATCACCATCCCTGGAAAACAAAATTATTTTTCTTTACTTACTCGAATATGTCGAAATACATAAAGAAGTTCTGAATGAAATAGTTATATTCTTACCAGACTGTGCCATCATATTAAGTGCCACTGCAACAGAGTGGCTTAACACTTGGGTGCATATGGAAACCTGCATTTTATTTATCGATGTCGGATAAAATATGCTTATATTGCTTATCATTTAATTTAGGGCAGTCTCAGATCACCAAAAAACGAATCCATTTCGTACATTTTCTTAATATGTTCCCATTTTCCAATTTTTTTCTGACCTTCCTCCTCAAATTCAACATTATATTTCAGAAAGTTATTTCTTACACCTTTGAATAGATGAGGTATGTCATATAATGGAACTACCTCTTTCCCATTATTCTCGAAAATTCTCTGATCAGGCACAGAAACTCCCTGTTTTAAGTAATTTTCTTTTGTATCCTTAATAAGAGAATGAATTGCAGCTACATTGTTTGTGCCCTGGTCACACACTGTAGCAACAACTTCTAGTCCAATCTCACTGCATCTCCCCATTACGTCCTTTATAATTTTTTTTATATCCAAGAACTTAGTTGCGCCTGCACAGAAGTTATAATAGACTTGCTGCTCCCATTTTTCCTGACTCCTCTCAGCATGTACACCTTAAATAAAGATAAATTATGCATTCCACTAATTCAATCTTAGAAAAAAATTCAAATCCAACAATACTGCCTTTTGACTTGTTGACAGCTAAATCTGGCTGAATACTCATCTCATCAAACATTAGAAGGCAAATTTTATCCTGGGGGTTGGACAAATTTTTAACTTCAGCCTTCAGCAATGAAAAGATCTTTGTGATTTCAAGTAGACCTTGAATCTGATAGTAGTAGGGGAAATACGTACAAAATGACATATATGGACAAAATGACATAGGCATCATAACTTGAGTTCGGAGGTATGAAATGTGGAACTGCCTACCACATTACACGACCCGAGTGGCTTCAATTAACCTCTGAAAATTAGCAAGAGCTACTCTGGTTCATTCGATCGTTATGAGTGATAACAGATATCAATAGGTCACGAGTTTTTTTTCATTGCGCCAAATTTTAAGAAGAAATGGCCAGTTTTCACCATTTTTTTCATTCGAATTGCATTCAATTCAAACTTTAATTATTTGTCATTGTATTCACAAAGCTTTTTGTATGTTGAATATACTTTTTGCATTAATTCGATACAATTTTAGTTTTATAACGCTATATGGACAAAATGACATATAGAGTGAACGGACAAAATGACATAGGTATTTCAGCTGAATTAACCGTATCTACCGGACAAAACCAAGACAATCCATCTCAGGCTCCATCAGCAAACAAAGAATCAGGACTTGTCTCAACATATTCATAACAAAATCTTCATCTGCGGCTAATAAAGGCAATGCTTCTTAACCTACTCTTGCTGATCCTATGAGGAGGTTTCTCCAATCCCTAAAGGACGATTTATAAGTGAACAAGGCAAACGGGAGCCGAGGACTCGACAAACGTACTTAGTTTCAACTTCTGATGCACCTAATAAGATGGCAATCAAATCAAAAAAGAGCTATACCTCCTCCAAAAAAAGGAGACGATTCCTTGGGGCATTATTTAAAGACGACAATGAAGTAGAAAATGTTCCTAGCAACTTTCGAGATTATGAAGACGACTGTCCAGTGTCCATCTATTGTTATGAGACCTTTTTTCCCGATTTAGATCTTCTCCAAGATTAGCCCTGAAGAAGACTGGTTACGGTGCATGCATTGCTTGCATTGGACTCACGCATCTTGTGCTGATGTTCCTAGAAGAAACAAGCGTTTCATTTGTGAACTTTGTCAGTAGTTTTGTAGCTTTGAGTAGAAAAATACAGTTGCCTATTGCCGGTATGTCATTTTGTCCATAGCATGCGAACAAAATGAATTTCGTTTATCCCAATTTATCTAAGAATATTTTATTTCTTGGTACTTTTATTTCAAAAAGGTTGATTAGATTTTATAAAGAAAGGACCAAAGATCAGAGGTGTCGAATATAACATTACTGTGATTCACTACTAACAAGTTATGCCTCTGAAATAAAACCCTATGTCATTTTGTACGTACTTCCCCTACTCATGGGAGGTTTTTAGTTTTCCGCTATTTTTATCGCAGTGGCAAAAGTGGGATCAAGATTCTTAATCTTGAATGGACATTTAATTTCAATAATGCCCTCATCTCCAATCAATCTATCAGGTGATCCTTGTCCAACTTTATCACACTTTACAGTTTTTATTTTTTCGTAAGCTAGTCTAGCATTGGCTTCATTATGTTTCCCGTGAAATATATAGCATTCGTGTTGATTTTTGGTTATGAAATTATTTGTAGAGCCAGTTTTTCGATCAACATGCATGTATTCATCCTTCACAATTATCACATCCGTACAAAATTGCAATTTCATCGAGTAAGCCTTCTCCCTAGTACAGACTTGGATGTATGGAATCTTTCAAGGCAATAAAAATTGATTGGTGTTGCCTTTAAATATTTAATAGGGTTGGAAGGGTTCGATGTAGAGGCAAATAAAAATTCAATCCATAAACGATCTATTACGCTACAGTTTCGAGTCATCTATGGAGGAGAGTTGACGAGTTTGCTCGTGAGGCCTGGTAGAAAGGGCAACGAAGCAAATTTTATCCTGATTTAGGACTATATTGGACTGTTGTGATGCAGCTTGTTGTTGTGGTTCCGGGATGACTTCCTGGCTGGCTGTTGGGTTTGTGTTTTCCAATTCGTTCTGTGGGGTGGAGGTGCAGAAAATGAGCTTCTTTGAAAGGCCATTGGAGTATCCATTATATCTGAGTATTTTACAGAGTTGTTTCAGAGAGTTGTGTTGAAAGTCTGGATGTGGTATCTTGATTAACCTATTTTTAATATTGAGTATGACATTGATCTTCATTTTCCAGTCGTAGTGGGAATTGTAATGGATATATCTTCTGGGACTGCTGGGCTTTCTATACCAATCCAATTTGATGGTGTTGTTGGAGGTTCTGATGACTTTGGTGTCAAGGAAGGGTACGAAATTTCATCTTCCTTAAATATTTAATTTAAACTGAACCATTCCACAACTACAACATGGTTCAACAACGGAAATTCAGAAAACGTAGATATAAAAAATCAAATATTCTTCACACTTCAACAAAGTAAACAAGCAGATCTTTCACAAAAAAAGTTTATAGGTTGTGATTTATTCCACTAGATAACTATTTCTCATTAGAACTTGAGGTGTTACAACATAACTCTTGAAACTGAGAATTGCGATAAAGTTCTTGATAAAAAAAAGATAAGATCAGTTGAAATAAATTTTATTTATGGAAAGAAATCAACACTCGACATAAATTAATCAATTTCAGCGGGACATCCTTTCCAGTTGTTTTTTTCTTATTTCTGAATCAAATTTAAGACATTCTAGTCTGAGTTTGTGTTCCTCTTCAGATTGGAATATTTTCTTTATTGAAGTGTTTGATTTTGAAACATATCGGTAAGAAGACCATAAGTGTATGGATCTGTGAGGAATTGGTGGAGGATTGGGAAAGACGGAAGCAGCGTATGTGAAGTCAGCTTCATTGTCATTGCAGTTTTCCTTAATAGCGGCGCCGTATAGGCAGTTCATGTTTGCGCGAACATGTTCGGAAGCAAATCTAGGAACCATAACTGTTGAGCAGTCGCGGAGTGCGAAACCTACAGGTTGGTTGAGATCGTCATGAATATTTCGGGTAAGAAGTCGAAAGCGGTTATTTTCGTGGTTAGTGGGAATGAATTTCTGTGTATGAGTAAGGGGAATAGTGCCTTGTAAATACATTGAATTGTTTTCGGTCAAGCTCATTGAGATATTTGGAATCGGGATCGTGACAGCGTCGAGGTCACCGGTTTCGATGAGGAGGCCAAGGGTAAGTGCATAGTTTAGTGCGCTGGGATTCTTGGAGTATGGCTGGAACCATAATACATCAGGGATTAGGTGCGAACTTCGGTTAAAGATTTCATACTTAAAGGGAGGAAGGTCGGCGTTGAAGGGATCTTTGCTAACTAGATAGAAAGCTGAATCGATATCTGCTGGAGGAGGAGTGAGTTTGCTTTTGAAGGATGGGCCGGGACAGAGGAATTTGACATAGGACGCGAACGTCGTGTCGGAAATCTCTTCCGTTTCTTGGGGACTAGAAACAGTGGGGACTGGAAGAATGTGACAGGTAGGGAGAGTGGCGCTCCACAGGGAGTGGTACATAACCTCCTCAGACCCAAGGCCCGGGGAAGATATATTTATTCAGCAAACCTACTTTTTTAGTGAAGACTGGGTCCAAATAACACCATATGGTTGGAAAAAAAAATTTATTTCTGTTTTTTCTGAAAAAAAATAAGGTATCATTATCATATATGATACGTTGGGTCTAGAGGCATACAAAAACAACAGATCTATAAAAAAAATTTACTGGTGAAAAAGCGAGAAACAATTTCTATCAACGGTACAACACAGATAAATATTGCAGGAGTTACATTTGGCAAACGTTAATTTGCCACATTTAGGAAATCTACATTTTGATCTTGTTTTTTGTTCTTGCTTCGTAAATACTGGTAGGTGGATGTTACCAACGGTCCTGACTCTTCTATCCGGAACAGGTTGTACCTTCCTTTGTTTCAGAGGCGGTGTCTCTTCTTCATCACATTCACTTTGTTCCGAATTTCCTTCACATTGTTCAGAAGGTTTTTTAGTTAAAATCAAATATTGAGCAACGGATAATTTGAAATCCAGATAGTCCAAAGTGTCTTTTCTCCTCAAGCCTTCTGTACTGGCATTTTGACGATATTCGAGCCAAGATGCAGCTACCGCGAAATCGAAGAAGTGGTAGATTGCACGTATTGTCCATTTTTTGGTACGCCCACGCATTGCATATTTTCCAATCACCCTGTCTAGTAAATCAACACCTCCCATTTTAGCATTGTAATCGGCTACAATTGCTGGTTGTTTGATTGTAATGTATTTATTTTCAATCTTAGACCATCTAGTACAACTACCTAAGGGTTCAATGCCAGAGGAAGAGGAAGCAAAATGCACTGGCCTAGAATCGAACCATTTCGTTAAAATAATCTTTCCATCTTCTCTAACTAACCCATCATGTGAACCACGACCTGATTTTTTCAACTGATTATCATTTAAAAATGCTGCGTTTTTCGGAATCCTAGAAGTCATAATTGTACCAGCTAGGGTTATTTGTCTCGAGGAGAGTAACTCGATCAAGGGAATTGAGGTAAAGTATCGGTCGGTGTAGACTGAAACTCCTATTGGCAGAGTCTCTGTGAGTTTCAGTACCATTCTACCACCTACATCAAGTTTTTCGGGCATTTTCACCAAGAACGAGTCCACAGACGATCCCTTTCCTTCGTAAATATAAAAGTCTAGTGGGACCCCTTTTGGTGTTGTCATGACGAAATTCTTCAATCCTACGGGATTGGGTTTTCCTCTAACGAATTGACGCATTTTAACTTGCCCATGAAATGGTATCATCTGTTCATCTATTGATACATATCGAGTCCTTTTATTATTGCGGCATCCTTTCTGCACCATGTCTAACATTGGCCTTATTTTCCAAAACTTGTCCAAGTTCCTTTCTTCTTTGGAAATTTTCTGATCCTCCACAAGTTTTAGGCGCGAACGGAGTTTGAAATACCGATTTCTAGAGATGTTGTCAGAAATAATAGGAACTCTTGTGTTTCGCGCCCAATACATCCTAATCCTTGGTAGACCATAAATTCCAATCAACATGGAAGCTCCAAAAAATGTTCGCATTTCATATTCGGATGTTTCAAGGGAACGACCTTTATCAGCAACTTCGCGCATGTTTGTGAATAGGGCAATGTCTTCGAAAAACTTATCCGAAATATATTTCTTTAGGTAGGCAATTGGTTGTACTAACTCGCTGTCTATATTTTCTTCTTGAAAATTGAATTGACTTGGTTCAAATTGACGAGTACGTGACCATTTTTTCTGGTAACCTGGTAGGTAGTGGGCAAGAGGCTCCTCATCCGATGAATCACTCATGTTGTCTGCGATCTCCATATCATCAGGATCGGTAACCACATTTTCCAAACCTAGATCAACCTCATCCTCATCATCGTCCGAAGAGAGATCATCGAGGTCCGACTGATCGAAGTCCAAGTTGAGAGCTATCTCTTCAAGCTCCAACGCGGTCAAAGGCCCTAAAAAAATAATATTTCAAATGAAAAGTAAACAATATTTGATTTCTCGTGAAAATCTATAGAATTAGATTTTTACATTGAAATTAAATTTGTAGTCAGTAAGACCCAAGGTATCACCTATGATACGTTAACGGAATTACCCATTGCGAAATATTTGTAATATTTAAAACAGAACCTATTATATTCCATATGTTCTGTAGTACTTGTTCAACAAATATAAATCAAAAAAACACCACAAAAACAATTACTTACTTTTATTTCGTGAGAGTAGCACGTGCACTTGTAAACATAAACAATCGACTGACTTTTCTTGCCGCCGTATGCAACCAACATCGCATCAAAAAATTAGGCGCGTATTTAGCAGTGTATCATATATGATACCATCGAGTACGTGCGGCTAAATGGAGCTGGAGGCCGAGAATAAAATATAAACCTGAGGTATCATATATGATACCTGGGGTCTGAGGAGGATAATAGCAATACCGCCGGAGTTGGCAAGTATTTGTCCAAGTCGTTTTGTGGCTGAAGCTTCAGTGTTCAGAAATGAGGATATGTCGGTCAGGGATTCAAGTATTATTTCGAAGTTATCGGAAGAATAAGAGAGGAGGAATTCGTACGGGTCTACATTTTCAGGTAGATCATAAACTGGAGGGTGTAGTCGTATTTTAGCAAGAGTAGGTCTTTGAAGAAGAGCTCTGCCGACGACGGCGTTGAAGACTCTTTCGAATCTTGAATTAAGTCAGTTGGAGTGATTAGTGGGCCGTTGATTTCTGTCGAAGTAAGCACCTAAGAAGTGCATCCTCTCCTGTTCAATTCTTGTTGTTGTATTATCAGCAATTACACATTTTTTATCAGCTAGATATTCATATTTTTCAGCCCAAAGTATTACCAGCTAAGGTTTTAATTAATAAAGCTGGTGGCCTCCTTCTGTCAGATCCCTGAAATGATTAAGAGTCAATAAATACAAGTTAACAGTGCTCCTTATAAGGATTCCAAGTTCCACAGCAACAGAATAAACTTAAAAAATATTAGAATCTTGCTCTCCCACTTTCTTGATTCTTCTGCATATCTGGAGAAACTAACATTCCTTCTTTTTCATCACCACACAGTAAAAGTGCAAGAGTTGCAGGTTGCTTCAAATCGTTGGTGCTGTACCTTTCCCAATTCCGCTTCTCTAATTCTGTATCTCCTGCCTGAAATATATAAAAGTTATATGTGCAATCCTTATTATTGTAAGGGTTTATTTTCTCAACTTTGCGATTATGATGAACACTATACACGTTTTACTTAAATTCGTTTATTATGCTTCACATTTACAAGGTCTGAATGGCGTGCTATGCTGTGACTTGACAGAGAGTGCGTATTCGGTCCTTGTCTTGGGCGTCGCATCTCGCGCCTGCGCGTCGTCCAGCCATGGGTTCCTAGCCCTTCTAGGATTCCATAGGCGGAAAGTTAACTGGGTACTCTGGTACAATAATATCGAACAATTATAACCCACAGAAAAAAAAGGATTTCAATCGCACAATTTGAGAGGTCTCACTTCTATCGCTCTGCATATTTTATTGGTACCGAGAGGGCCTGATAAGCCAAAAGATAATTCAGGGAATTTAGCTCGAAGCCGGAGATAACAGAAGCCGCTTCACTTGAGAGAGCAGCTAAGCTTTTGAGATGAAAATATTCGAAACAAATTTTCTCAACTTCAGAAGGCACTAATAAAAAAATGAGTTTTTAACTTCCTAGAATCTGATGAGAAGCACGTTGTGTAAACAAAAGACGACATTGTTCTATCCGTCGTACGGAATCGTGATGTTTGCTTTCGCCGACGGCCGCATGGAGGCCACAGTTCTCGGGTCGAAAAACCCCGAAGCAGACCAAGTAGGCAACACAACATTTTCACGACGTAACACAACTAATATAGAATATACATTATTACTTATCATCCTAGATGGCAGTCTTTGTGATTTGAAGGCTTCATCAACCACAAAAGAATTGGAAGGTTATCCCAATAAAATTGGAGGTTTCTACCGTAACTTCCTCTATATAGTTATGTTTTTCGGTCTACAAAGTCTGTTTTTAAAAAGGAATTTATTCTTTCAATTATAAATCACAATCGTTACGAATGAATGATTATACAATTAAAGAGAGTAGAACGGAGTTACATCAATCTTAAAGACTAAAATGGAACTAATCCTAAGATAAGTGTCTGTTTCACTTTTCACGATCGTGTCGCAAGATCGTTGCACTGACACTTAAACAGGAATGCTGACTTGCAGTCTTGGCACTTTCCATGTATCGGCGGTTTCCTGGGATTCTGGATACGTAACTATATAAATCCCCATAGGTTTCTCATCTGCGAAGGAATTCCCCTGAAATATTTTCAAATTACTAATTAGCTAGGCACACACGAAAGGGAAATCTGTCAGATCTGATCCGCAGTCCAGATTTGTTACAGTTCTGGACTGCAGATGGGATCGCTCCCGCCGATCTGGTCTGTAGAGATCATTGAGATATATGATCCGCGACAGACCAGATCGGCGGTAACGATCCCATCCGCAGTCCAGAACTGTAACAAATCTGGACTGCGGATCAGATCTGACAGATTTCCCTTTCGTGTGTGCCTAGCTATTGATTTCAATGATATATAGAAGTATTTCACTCCGATGCAAATAAACAACATTGCTGTGGATTATGAAGATATCTACTCACCAAATTTTCGACTATAAATTCGATTCCTCCACTGTTATTGGATCCATTGTTGAAAGAATTAGGTCATCTAATTTTGCCGTCTTTACTCCAGGTTCTGGCAGTCCAAGTCCTGTTTCAAAGACTGTCTGATTTGAGCCTTTTTTTCTCATGGCCTCTTTCTTTTTTCATATAATCTCTTCAACTGCTCCATGATTCGATGATTCAATGTTCCATTAAATTCATTAGTTATTTTGTCGAATGTTTCATTCTTTTCGTTATTGGAAACACCATTTGTCTGCTTATTTTCTAGAATACCCTTGTATTGAAGGGCTATTCCAAATAGGTGTCGGTTTATCTTTCAGGATACTTTCTGTTGATTGTTCTAGCGTTCTACGGACCATAGAATTTAGCCAGTTTTCATGTAGAAAGGAATTCTTCATTGTTGAAGAATACATATCCTAAGAAATTTGAGATAGTATATATCCTATTTGCGTATTGTACGATAGGTATATTCATAATCCGAGCTCTAATCGGAGAGGTTGGTTCGTATTTTCTGATACTCGCAAGTACGTTGTGAATCCTTATGAATATGTTGATCGGGAGTGTTCTGCCAAAGTCGTGGTCAAATAGAAAACAGGCAAAGGAAGGCACGTATTGTGTCTCTTTCCGTGCAGGATATAGAGTTGTAGAAACTTGCGTGATTAGGCGCGCAGTGTCTGGTGGAACTGGGAGGGTTAACAAAGAACTTTTGGTAACTGTGGTTTTCTCTAAAGTGACAAGCGAAGGGAGAAGTTGTGAATCTCCGTTTCAAATCACGATCGAGGTACGTTATATAGATCTGTGCCAGTTTGTAGGCTGTAGACCGAAGTAAATGCGTTCGAATTAGAAACACCTGCGGGTACATCAGTTGTAGCCCAAATTTTTGTTTTTTTCCCATCGTTGAAACTGGTCCAATAAGTTTCTGCGTTCATATAATCACGTGCAATTGCCATCAGCAGATCGAAGCGGCCCATCACGAACATCCTGAATTTTTGGATCCTATCGGAACGGACGTGCTCGTGCTTTGAGTAGAATGACTTGAAGATGCTCCTTATCATCGGAGCCCTGTTGAGGCGGATTTTGATCTGCACCTCCGGAACGTGTTGTACGGTCAGAAGATGCATCAGGAGAATCGTTGATTTCATGAACAGCTTTCCTCTGCAGGTGCTCTTAAGCACCTTCGACAAATGAGCCGCTTGGTCCTCGGGCCTGTCGCAATTCAAGCACTTCCACATTTTCGAATTCCTGAAAGGAAAATTAAAACAAATGAAGTAATATCATGGAGACAACACAATTAATTTAAACTTTGATGAGAATTGTGAGAGGATCAGTTAGATTAAGAAAGATTGAATTTTCCTAAAGGTGTTAGACTTAGGTACTCGAACAAGTGCACCAAACGAAAACTTCGAGAGAAATGAACGTAAAAAGGAAATGGTGGTGATCATGAGATTATCATATATTATACAGGGTGTTTGGAGGGTGAGTAGCCATAGGTGAATGGTGGATAGGTGATGCTCTTGGCTACTTGTTGCACCTAATAAAATAACATTTTGCCCAAAGTTCAAGGTGTTATAATTTTTTTACCATTTTTCTAGAAATTTCCCATTTTTCTGATTAAAATCTTGAATTTTTTTAAATTTAATACTCGAGGTGCCTATAAAATATGTTTTATTCAGATGGAATCATAATTTCATACAAACGTCTTCAAAAAACCTGACAGCGTCGTGTCAAACATCAAAATGAGAAAAAAAATGAGGTTGTGTCCACTTTACAAAGTGACATAAAAAAATTACATAGTGTTGGGTTTAAAAATAGTTTTAAAAACTTATCTAGTTAATACTCCTTGCAATGGTATGTAACATGTACCATTAATAATCAGATAACTCAACAAAAAGCTATGTTAGATTAATTATTAACACAGCTCAACACATTGCATCCTCGAAGACAAAACGGTTTTTTGTTGAGTTATCTGATTATTAATGGTACATGTTACATACCATTGCAAAGAGTATTAACTAGAGAAGTTCTTAAAACCCCATACTATGTGTATTTTTTCATTTTGTAAAGTGGACACAACATTATTTTTTTTTCATTCTGATGTTTGATACGACGCTGTCAGATTTTTTGAAGACGTTTGTATGAAATTATGATTCAATCTGAATAAGACAAGACTAGACTAAAAAAATAAATCATTTTATAGGCACCTCGAGCATTAAATTTAAAAGAATTCAAGATTTTAATGAGAAAAATGGGAAATTTCTAGAAAAATGGCAAAAAAATTATAACACTTTGAACTTTGGGCAAAATGTTATTTTATTAGGCGCAACAAGTAGCCAAGAGCATCACCTATCCACCATTTACCTATGGCTACTCACCCTCCAAACACCCTGTATAATACCACTAGAGATGTGAAATGAAAGTTTGTTGCTTTTCGGCAATTGCGCGAATGATATTTGATGTCATGACCGCAATATCAATATACTTTTTGAGATCATGGAGAAATAAAAATTCTCCAGAATTTTCCAGTTTTTCAAAGTATTTCTGAGTCTTCTCTTAAAATCTTTGAATGTCAGTTTCATCAAGTATTTTCTTCATATCATATTTCATTGCTACTTACCTATCGGATTCATATGATATATCATTCTCTATCAGCTGAAGTAATCTCATTACAGAGGTTTTACTGAGACGAATCGTTGGTAAAATTTCAAATCGTCCAATGCATTGAGAATTTTAGATTATCCCAATGATGGGAACGATTTGAACTATTATGTCTTCTCGTAATTAGAAGCTCCTCATCATAGTTATCAACTAGAAGATTTAAATCATCTATGAGGTAGTTTATCCTAATTTTAGATAATTATCCATATCCTCACTACTCTCTTCTTCTGTCATCTCCTCCAATCTCTTGAATTTCTGTTGCATAAGTGTTATTGCTATCTTTTCGAATTCTGCTAACTCCACCGCAGTCATGTGTTTTGCATCATGTGTTCCAGCAGATAAAGACATTTGTGATTCCCTAATTGTTAAGTATTCATTGGCAAACGCCTCTAAGGCATCATGGACGGGCGTTGACGTTATCTTGTAGTTGTCAAAAGATGCTGTCTGTCTTCTTGCTACTACAAGGGCCAATGTATGCGCTAGATCAAAATTCTTTCTATTTAAGATGGATGTGTCTTCCTTGTCCTTCAGAATTTTTACATATGCTGCTTCCTCGGGCCTTAGGCTGTAGAGACAAGATAGCGCTTTTGTAAAGGTCTGCCTGAATCCTCTAAGAATGTTTAACTTGAGGAACTCCGGGTGCTGCTGGAAAATATATTTATCAATCATTGTGATAGGCCCCAAGTTGTGGCCTGCAAGGAAGGCCATTATATCTGCCATTCCATTTGTAATGAAAGTTTGTCTGTTTCCTTTTGCAATAGCTCCTATCATCATGAAGAGTTCTCTCTTCACGAAATGATTTCCTGATACAAAATTTTCTACAAGAGTTAGGTTTTGTAACTTAGGATAAGTATTTGAGGTGAGATGTTGTCTAGATTGAGGATCTGGAAGAGCACCGATAAAGGTTTGGACTCGATTGTCTATCCATTTTTCATAGTTGTCAGATGGTCCATGGCACTTATTAATAATTAACTAAGAGGATTGACAACTTCTTGTTATTATTCACATTTAGTCATGTGTGAGTAATACGTAGCAAATCGGAAGTCGTTTTGGATATCTATTGTAATCGACTCACTATCATAGGATTCAATTTGTTCATTGATCTTGAGATTTAAGAATGTGTTGTTCACGTCTGAGATGGGAAGTCTTGAAGAAATCGTAGGGATCGGAGTAGGTCCTGGGATTACATCTAGAGGAGTGGTTTTCAGCTGGTGAGACATCTTAAATCTAGGGTGGGTCAGAAAGTGTTAGTGGAGGTAGTTAATTTTAATGTAGCCGGGTGTTCTTAAATTTCAGCCGGTTAAAACTCGTTCTTTTTTCTTTGGACATAATTATCAGATCACACCGCAAGATAAACTCAAATATTATATTCCCAATCACTACCACTAATCTAAAATTTTCAAAAAATCTCAAACCAACACTTTCTAAAACCCGCCTCTTCGCCATAAACAAGAACATTTAGCGGTAAACATGATATAGATCAAACGAAAATCACTGTAGCGCCTGTACTCTCAAATCGAACAATATTTTTTACCTCTCTTCATCTCTAATAGTTGTTTTTTGAAATTTTCTAAGTCCAATACTGCTCACTGAGTTTGCTGGAATGAACCTGCTCAGTAATAGGCCTCCTTCTGGTCGTCCAAGATGACGGTGTAACTGGTGTTTTGGTTTTCAATTCTGTTGCCCCAGTGGCTGCTAGCACAACTGGAGTTGTTTTGATATTTTTTATTTTGGGTTTACTGGGGTCTTCAGGTGTCCATCAGGAGTGTAATCTCCCCGATCAAGTTGGTCACATAATCCCTAAAAAATTTAAATTAAGAAAGTGTTTGAAAATAAAAATTTTACCTTGTACCTCTATATGTAGTTTCATCTGCAGCTGAAATCGAAATATTTATGTTTTCGATTGCAGGCTCTTCCCTCACTCCAACACTATCGAATTCATTTTCTAAGCCATGGACATTTGCTTCTAAAAATCTCCTGGCCCTCCCCCAGTTTTACTTGCAGAATTTTTTTTTCCACTTCTTTACCATTTTTTTTTATTTTAATGAAACGGGTTAAAAATGGCTATTGTTATAACGCTCAGATTGCCAGGAACAATAGTCATAGAAATCATACAATTGGTGATTTGGCAAATTGATTTATTCATAAATTATTTAAATCGCGACAGTTTCGAGATCGGATTTGTTAGGCAGGCTGCACACTGACGAAACTGGTTTTATGAAACTATGTCGTGGTTTGATCCCTTCTGAGTCTTTGATTTGATGTAATTTATGACGACCGCATCAGCATCAGTTGGTGTTTTCTTTCTTTCATTGGAGTGTGCTACTGAAGCTTGTTTTGAGGATCTGATATTCTCGGTATTGATCGTAGTAACATTTGGGGATTCAGATTGTGTCCACTGATGTGTAGAATCCTCACGCGTAGCATCCTGAGTGAGCTCTGTGTCGGATGCGTCGTGCTGCTCCCGCCAAATCAGCTATCTCTGCTGCAACTGCGGCGGATCTTTGCGCATTAATTTGCATAATTTTAAGTTGCATTGCGGCATTCCAAAATCGACCCTCGTCTTCTAAGTATCGACTCCTTTTGTACAAGTTGGACATTTCCAACTTGAAGTTGAGTGAGAGCTCTCCTCGCCCGCTACATTCCTTGAGTGCCTGGCCACTACTTGCACAGTGACCGCATATGCGTGGCACTTGTAGCATCGTACGATGCTAAGTGCTCGTTTGCCCTGTAGGATCTATGCTATGCACTGAAGGTGCTGTGTTTTCGCTCGTTATGTAAAATTTGATTGGCCTATGATCGCTCATAGTGCGATCTTCCAGAACAGTCCAGCCTGTCACTATGTTTGCAGCCAAGGCTGTTCCCATGGTTACATCAATGTTGGATTCTCCGTTTGATGAGGAGAAAGTTGTCGTTTTGTTTGGCTCATTGAAGACAATGAGTCCATGCCTATTTATGAAATCTTCCATCCGTCTGCCATTCTGATCACTTGATGAGGAGAACCAGAGAGGAGATTTAGAGTTCGCATCCATGCCTATAATTCCTTTGCCATTCATGTTTCGGATCATTTCCTCTAGCTTATCTAAAAACGACCGGACTACCATACTAAATTGACAGTATACGTTTACTACATAAATATTCTCGCCTTTGAGGAGGACCGAGATGACCGTTATGTGTTGGTCCGACCAGTTCCTTATCAAAGTCGCATTGACACTCCTATTGAATATTGCTATACATGACGCGGGGTTTGCTCCCACCGACGCTACTCTGGTGGAGGACCCCAATCCTCTTATTTGGCCGAAGGCCTGGTAAGGTTCCTGAATGAGAACCAAGTCAAATTGCTCTGCTCCCGCCAAATGAGCTATTTCTGCTGCAACTGCGCCGGATCTTTGCGCATTAATTTGCATTATTTTTAATTGCATTGCGGCATTTCAAAATCGACCCTCGTTCTGTATTTGTCGACTTCTCTTTTATAAGTTGGACACTTCCAACTTGGAGTGAGTGAGAGCTTTCCTCGCCCTTTAGCTTGCAGTTTCTACAGACTGGAGGGGCTTTCTTTTCTTTGCACTCCTTGTGTGCGTGGCCACTACTTGCACAGTGACCGCATATTGTGTCTGGTTCCTTACAGGCGCCAGACGTATGCCCATGTGCGTGGCACTTGTAGCATCGTACAATACTAAAGTGCTCATTCACCCTGTAGGATGACAGACCTATATAGACCCTGCCTCGTGATAGAATTGCTTTTGCCATAGGGCCCGGAGTCGATATAACTATATTTTGTCTACCTTCTTTTAGCTTGTATTTGTGAACTATTTTTGAATTCCTCAGAATTTCATCGTTCATATCGCTGTTCTTACTGTTTTTCTTGACTATTTCCCTTAGGAGTTCATCTTCAGCTCGTCCGTCTTCATACTGTTTATGAAGATCCTCGGAAATAGTTTCCGAGGAGTTGTTACAGTTAGATTACTTTCTCTGAGGGCTTCCTTGACCTGGCCCATATCTGTAGCGGTTGGGATGTTCAGAAGAACATCCACTGATTTCAGTGTGACTGCATTCTGGATTTTTGCAGCCGGAGCTGCTGTTTGCAAAATCTCTCTTACTTGTTTCCTTAATTCGTCTGAGGTTCTTCCATCTGCCTTGATGAAAATGTTGTTCATCTTCTTTTTCTTCGTTTGTTTAACCTGCTGATTTTCCTTTGGCTTTTTCGGTTTTGCTTTCTGCCTATCGGCAGGTTTGCTGGCGGCAACCTTCGCATAGGTTGCCGCCTGTGCCTTCTCCGGCTGTTCTAGGGAGCATACTGCCTCCAATCTGCTCCTTTCTTGGAGGCGGCCGCGAAGGTTTGCCACCTTTATCTTCTCCTCTATGAGGAGGGCCTCCAGCTCTGCATATCGCGCTAGGACGAAATTAGCCTGGCTTTTGTTTACTTTTGAGTTGGGGTCATGAAGGTATTCTTCTAGAGCCCCACGTATCGATGCAGGACTTATGTCGTCTGCTTCGTGTATGCTTCTATTTGTCTGTCTTTCTTGGCTAGGATCCCGCGAGCCCAATAACTGGGATCTTCTTCTCGCCTCTTTGTTGCCAGTAACATTTGTTAACCCCCCAGCCTGGTTACCCGCTGATTTATGATATGTCACACGTCGATTTGTCCAGACGGTGAAAAGAAAGATCAGTGCCCCTCAGCGGTTGGAGCTAATAGGGGTGGGTTTATTTTTGAGTTGTTGAAAAGGGCGCCAAACAATCGTAAAATGATCTCTCGTTTGTCTCTTAATAAAGGGATTGTTACCTCTATCAATGTGAAAGGGAAGCTATTATAATATATTATAGATTTTCAAATATTGTATATTCGTCTACACATAGTGTTCGAACAAATCAAACGTAACGATAGAAACAAACAATTCAGTGGGTCGCAGTAACGTTACGTAGGCTTTACACTATTCTATAATTCGTAAATTGAAATTAGACGGTAACAGTAAGGAATATAATAAGATATCTCTTTCTTTTTAAAAAGAACTACTCGGGTTCTCTCGTTGATGCTTCTACGGCAAGTAGTGTGTGCTCTATATAAAATTTGGTGGCGATGTCTGTCTCATAAACACAAAGTAAGGTGATGGATCTGACCTTGTCATCCAACACGTAGTGTTACCAGGAAATGTGGTTCTATAGTAAGCTCTACACAACGATGTCCAGCGTATGGGTTGCTCGAAGATTCTCCCAACTCCTTTACTCTCTGAATTACAGCAAACACGAAGACAATCCACTGCTAAATCCCCTCGTTTCGTTCAGTTGAACGCAGGTAAAAAAGGTAGGTATTCTTAGGGGCTCAGAAATATCAATTCTTCCGGTGTTTTCCCCGGTGGAAAAAAGAGTCTGATCTTCGACTCTCAAAATGCTCCACTCTTTTGGGTGCTGCCAAATCGGTAATCACCGACAAAATTCAATCGACAACCCGAAGGACGACTGGATTCCAAAATACAGCAAACTTTGTTGCAGAAATAATCCTCTTTCGAGATAGCACACAAAATTCTCTTCAAGAAACTCCCAAAAATTCCGGAACATTCGAATCGCTCCACAAAATGGTGTCGTACCAAAAAAAACGTAGTTGTCACAGAACCAAAAATCGATGACAGATCACAGACGTCAAAGTCGATGGCAGATCGCGGAAAAATCGATGTACGTTACGAGAAAACGAACGCTGTAAACCTCTACTGAATCGATGGGGCACGGATAGATGGCGCCAGGAGTGCGATATGCAGCGCAGGAAATTTTGAACGTGACAGATAATCTGATGGAAGAAACTTTTCGATTTCCTGCAAGTCCTCAAACTTCCGGAGAGAGGTATTACGTCGATTCTGGTGCAATTTGGTTAAATTACTAGTCTCACAAGTATGAACTCGTGAAGACTGACTATTGCAAGGGTTGCCATTCATCTCTCAATTCTGTACTCCTTCCAAAATCCAAAGTGTTCAAAAACATCATTCGACATCTTTCACCGTTTCATGTGCTTCAAATGATGAAATAAATGAGTTTGCTCTCTTTGATTCCTCTTTGGTGTTTCGATTTCGTGGTCGCACAGTCTGAGTACTGGTTACCCACTCGTTGACGAGGGTTTTTTTGCACCCCAGGTGAAACTCCAAAATTGTTTGTTTCAATGGCACTATGCATGCTGTCTACTTCCATGTATTTGTGTCCACTTAAAAGAAATTTTCGAGTTGGGAATTTCTTTGAAAAAAAATAGAGTAGCGAAGCACCAACAACCTGGTTCCTGTTTTGACCACAGAAAGGTTCTGAAAACAATGGTAACACTTTCACACTAGTGAAAAGCTGAAATGACGGTAAAGAGGCAGGTGCCAATCCCTAAGCTACCCCTTTTTCTATGAGGTTCTGTCCAGCTGTAACAAAACGCATTATTTGGCGGTGCTAGCTCACAAACTGTTAAATTATAAGTGCAAATTATTGGACTGCATCGCTACTCGGTATTTGAAGCACACATAGCATCATTGCAATTTCAAGTCAAATATAGCACATAAAAAACTGTATGTTCGTTCCTAGCTCTAGCTTTGTCTTCTTCCTTTGCTGTGTAGCAATCCTCTTTCTGAGCTCCGTGTTATTGGAGTGAAAAAAAGAGTAGTTGTAATTATTACAAGAAATGCGTCTATAAGTGATTGATGAAACGGGTACTGTACCATCATGCTCACATAATTACTTATTCATTGAGTCAAGGGCGTAGTCAGTATTTATTAACAAGGGGGACAAACCAACTACAGTCGAACTTCGATAACTCGAATCATGATCTGCCAAAAAAAAGTTCGAGTTATCGAAGTTCGACTGTATTATAAAATACATAACTCAAAAAAATAAAAACAAATAAGAATCATTCCTGTTGAGAAAAATTATTCAAGAAAAGAAGTTGCTCAACTTTATGTGCACTCAGTTCTCCTCTCATTTAAAATATTTCCAGCCTCTGATGAATGTCTCTCGCAAGAAACAGATGTTGGTAATACACAACACCTTCCTCTTACAAGCTTACTCAGAATTGGATATTTGTACTGGTTGTCTGTCCTCAATTTGGGAGGATTTCTTTCACGATCCAATATATCATCATCCGAGTATCTTTGTCCAAAGATCCTCTTTGAACTCGTGGTGTGTTTCGGTTAATTTTTTTAGACATTTTCATCGACCGAATCCCACAACGAAAGTGTTTTTTTAGTGTTTTGTGAGGAACTTTCTGGAGTTTGCATTGTCTGTTCCTTATTTCCTTTTGATGTTTCTTTCAGATCCTTGGACATTAATTCGGATACCGTGCTTATTGTGAGTTTTTTGATTGATTCAACGGCATCATAATTCTTATGCGGATATTTTGAATCTGGGATCAAGAAACGTACAGAGTGCTAAGGTATTATTATACTCCACATTACCCAGCCTTTTTTTAAGACCGGTTGCCAGAGTCATTATGGCTTGTTTCGATGTGGGATTGAAATCTTCCTTGTTCAATTTTTCAGTCATCCAGGAGTCCTCTATTCAAAACAATGACAAGTGACCCGGATATATAATTTTCCCCAGTCATATTCTGGTAGCATCTTCGAAAGTTTCAAGACTTGACAAAGCTCTTTTAAATGTTCCATTCTTCAAGAGTTAATTGCGGTAAAGATTCATTTAATAAGCCAATGGTCGACCTTATGGCATCCTCAAGTTCATGAAAAATAAGAAGCAACTCAATCCCATAGAAGTTGAAGAAACTGGAGGACCTGTTGAGCGTGTTATTGGTTCCATAAGAAACAAATATAAAATAATATCTTCAACCTCACCCATGCATATGATATGATCAAGTTCAAGCAGTATAATGTTCCCGTGATCGATGAAATTTTGACAGTTTGCTGTGCATTCATGAATTTATGTATTTATAGTACCTTATTGATATGAGAGTTGATATATTCATTCAGTGTTAGATATATATTTTCATCAAAAATCAAATTGAATTTTTCGTAATTGATATCAATAATACTTGATCAAATTGAATTATTTTTTATTCCTACTGATTTTATTGAGTCATTTATATGATTTCCTTCATGTATTAGTTAACTTTTGTGCAATCTTGGCAAAACCACTTTTGCTTAATATTTTTTTTGTTAATACCAATGCATTTGGGGTGGAACCATACAATTTTGCAGTATGGATTGATTGTAAACATTTGATCATTTTGGATACACCAGCACTCTGCTTGCATTTGCACCAATTTCCTGTTATCGGCAGAGAACTGCTTGTTGCAGAATCTGGTATTGCTAGTCGAAAAGTGAGGTTCGGTTTCAGTTATCGATTTTTTTTGGTGAAATATTTTGCCAAAAGTTCTGGCATGATGACTCTTTCATGAAACAGCAGTGCCTTTTCGCTATGTATTTTTCAGAAGTTTCATCAAATAATATCCTTTCGAAAAAATTTTTTTTTTATTCCAAGCCACAAAATCACAATAGTTTGCACCAATAACTGCTATTTGCATTTATGTACTTGAGAAATAAGCTTGTTTCCTATCAGGGTGTATTTCTCTTGTACCATCACATGATCCTTCATTCAAAAATGAACTTTTCAAATTGTGAATATCTTCAACGTTGGTATCCTTTATGCAGTAGGGGCACTTAACTTCTATGCAACCTTTTCCGCAACATCGACATTCTACCAATGATTCTGGACTTGCTCCAAAATATGGCCATGAGGGATTGATAACGAAGCTAATATCCCAGACTTTGACACCTGCATGATGCATTTTCAAATATTTAGTGTAATCATTCAGTGCTTTCTTTTCATGATTACAGCCGTAAATGGTTTGTTTCGATTTCAATGTGGCTTGCTTTGGGTAGCATATTCTTTTGATTGTGCTCAAACTACGATTTTCCACCTTAGTGATGCAGGCATTTTTAAAAACTGATGCAGTGATTTTACCTTCACGAAATGTGAACCACTCTGGTAATTTGGCTTGGGCTTTGGTCATATTGGCAATTTCTTCTACATTTCCAATTGCTATTTCTTGATCTTTGCCCAATACTACAAGTTGTTCAAGAGAATTCATTCATATTCACGATTTCTCAAATTTGCAGATTCTTGTTACCTCAATATGCTGAGGTTAGTACCCAAGCTACCTACTTATAGGGTATCCGCGGCTTACTACAGTGGAGACGGGGGGATTCTTAATTGAAAAGAAAGTGGATCTTAAAGTGGGCGCCAGGTAAATTTTTACCCCTGAAAATACCCTCCGGAACAGTTACAACTCTAAAATTTACCAAACGAGTTGTATTGATAAAAGGTTTATTCAGGTAGCAAAGATTACAGCTGCTTATGTATTTGGAATAATATAATAAGAGAAACAGTCGCAAATTGAACGGCAAGTGGGGGGTGATCGTCAACGAAAAGGGGGAATTTGGAACAATTAACCCGAGACGCGTCGCTTGAGCTCAGGCGCATGCGCGTAATTCTATAAGAATATGCGGTAACCTTACAATGAAAACGTTCAATGAGAACTTCACAGTAAAATGGCTAAAGAGTGAGGGCTCTTCATCAGTACATATAACGATAAGTCAATAAGGTGTTCTCTATATATATAAATGACAAATTCCAAGTCAAACTTGCGTGTCTCTCCCTGAATTCTTCTATTTCTTGACCTTGGATGGTTCCTCCAAGATCGGATCCTCCAACTCACACCTCAACTCCCAAATTCTAAGTTGGCTGTCCCTTAGAATTGGCTTCCCTTCCACAAGGCGCCGAGAGTTCGGTACCCACCAGCTCCACCAATCAACATCCACAAGGGCACTCTGCAAGGATGCTCGACGAGGGTGCTCCACCAGACCCTTACTTGAATCTTGTCTATTAGAATGCCTGTTATTTGGATCCTCCTCTATAGAAATCCGCTATACTAGAATTCCTTTTTCCTATAATTCCAGTTATTCGGGGGCAAACATTGAAATTTTTCCACTTCGTGAAATTCGTCAGTGATCTCACCGAAATTCCAAAATGCAGTTCGATATTACGGCAATGACTGATCAACGGAAAATTCGAGGCTTCCCACGTGCAATAAGGGTAGAAAATCCCTCAACAATCCTCCTTCCAGAGATATACCAGCGTCGATGATACGAAAATGATCCAGAATCGGCTCCACAGAATGCACAATATTCGATTTCGAAATAAATCCGACAATTGGACGACTTTGAGTCGAAAATTCGAGAAATCAAAAATGAACACCTCCAAGCTTAACAAAATGATGATGAAAAATCACCAAAAAAATATCCATTTTTCATATTACCAAATTCTGTGAAACTTCGAAAATCTATGATTGACCACAGCAAAGAAATATGCGCAAGCCATGAACAAGCGTCAACCTGGCAACACCGCGAGAGTATCAAATTTTGAAACAACAACATAACTCACAAGTGCCGGAAATCATCACTTGAAATTTGAACACGTAACATTCTGTTTCTCAAACTTTTGGACATTCTCTTGCTGAATACTGGTGGCAAATGGTTCAACCACATTGAGAACTAACTCCAGTCTCATTCAGTGCAGCAAAGAACATCGTTTTTTATTCATTTATTGACTCTGGGATAACAAAATAAAATAAATAAATGAATAATAATAAATTCTGCGAAATTGGAAAATTATTGTGTCGCAGTACAAGCGAAAACGAAAAAGAATCGCCGATTCAAAAACTTCTGGTTCGGGAGTATCGAAGGTGTATAAGCCAAAATGGTTCGGATATTCATATTTGAATTTTTTCCATCAGAGGGATGAACCAATGAAAATTGAATTGTGTAATTGAACCTATTGATGTGAATGATAATTTGAGCAGTTTCATACTTGTAAGATATTAGTACAGTATCTAGAAATAAAAATATTACATTTGTATCAAAATATAGTGTACATTTACTAGCTACTTTGACAATGTTCTAATTGTTGAAGTAGTCTGTAGTAATGAATAATATTATAGACTTTTTAAAGCATATTTGCTTTTCTGGATTAATTACAGTTTTATTTTATTTATTGGAATAAATTATTTGAAGAATCATTAATGCAACAAAATCCAAATGGTTATTTCTTCAATAAAACATCTTTGTAGCATTGCTTCCAATACTAAGGAGATTTTGGGTACTTTGAATTAAACGAGAATTATAAGTACGTAGTTTTATTCTGCACAAGTGACAAATATGTATATGTGTATTCGGTCACTGCAGCTTGATTACTGAAACTCGGAGTGGGCCAGTGGGGCGAAGGGTGAAGTTCGTAACCTCGGCGGTCGAGATCAGATGATCGGGTCAGGAACGTACTTGGATGGATTGGGTCGTTATATCTTGTAAATTTATAATATCACAAGCTGTTACTACAATCTCGTCCAAAATAGGTATTAGATTATGATCTATGCAAGAATGAGGTAATAAAATATGAAATTCCCTTATTCTACTTATAACACGTTCCACGTGAATCCTTAATGCTGCAATTCTTTTTGATTGTTTTACTTCTTCTTTAGTGCTTGGAGTAGATTTCATCACAGAAAGGGGAAGAACAAGAATAGATTTCTTCAATGTGTGATATATCCTTAAAACCTCTATCTGCCATGATAGCTGCTTCTGAGGGTACATTCCAAATATCCACACTCTTCAACAATTAACGAATCTGTTGCTCTACCAGTCTACCACCATGACCTATAGAAATAAAATTAATAAGGCCATCTGGAGTACAAGAAATTAGGTATTTCAAAGTGTTGGCATTTTTATACTGTGACCAAGTCATTGATTGGTGGACTGCATTTGAAGGTTTTTCTATTTGAATTTCAAAGCAGTCGATGATGGAAACATCATTTGAGTACCTTGCCCTGAATGGTATAGGAAGTTTTTGCCTTACATATATTTGTAATGGCCAAATAATTTATTCTTTCATTTTTACAGCAATCAAAGACTTCTGGAAAAAATTCTATTCACTGTGATTTGTGAATATCCGAATTGAATACCTAATATCACAAACGATGCATTGAGTTTTATTTTCCTCAATGATATTGAAATATCGATTGTCCTCATGGTGATATTTTCTGTTAATTTTTGTATTAAATAATATGCTCGAGCTGGTAAACCTAAAAATATTTTAGGATTTTTTTCAATGGCCATAAGATTAGTTTTGCGCATTTGATTTTTGTATTCTTTATCATTTTCAGAATCATTCTCAACTTCCCAGCTCACTTCGGGTGAACTATCTACTTCATATTCAGTCGATATCGAAGAAGTAGAAACACTTGATGTTGATATTGATATATCATCAACTGGGGCATTGCAGAATAATTTTCTATTTATAGCATTAGCTGCCCATTTGATTGGTGATGTTCCCACATTGCTGCATTTGACAGTGATTGGAGATAATTGTGCAACCCTTCTGTTTGCATTTTAGATTTACCTTTATTCCTTTACTTCTGTAATTTGCATGTCTGTTAACTTGGACGGCTTTATCAACAAACACTTTTAATTCTCCATGTGAACTTGATGAAGTAATTGGACCAGCAACACTAATATCAATTACTTCAGAAGAAGTACTTGGACCTTCTTTACAAATATTACATCCTTCATCAATTGCATCGTATGTGATAGAAGAAGTACCCGATTCTACTCCCCAAACATTAATTTCTTCTTGTATGTCTCCAGAGGTACTTGGGCCAGCTTCACATGTATCAGAAGATGCATAAGTTTTCGAGAGGACTTCTTCAACAAGTGCCAATTTTCTCCTTGTGATAGCACCTTCCCTCTTTATTGGGGATTGTTTTGTTCTGTTTTGGCACTGAAATTTGTGTGGAACCACATTTTCTTTCAAAAGTAATCTCACTTTTTGTCCTTCTTGGAGACACATTATTTTATATTGCATGTAATTGCTTGTATCTTCTTCCACCTTAATAAAAAAAATGGGTAAATATACTAGGAATAACTGTTTGTATTCAAAAAGAACATTGCTATTTATGTTAAATGACATAATACTCACATCAAAATGATCTTCACAACAATGCAAAGAAGTTATTGGTGACACTTGATCTCTTCTCATGAGTTTACACCATTTAGCTCGTATTTTTACTTTTGGCACTGGGAAAAATATCTACCTTTCAGTATATAGGTTCCATCAACACATGGGAAAATTGGCAATTTCATGAAATTTCCGGATATTTTCTTGTTGCCCCAAAACATTCGGAAACCGTACAAATTCTTCCAAGTGTACTGCTAATGCAATTGATACCCTTTTAATTGAAATTGAAACCGTTGATTGGGATAGACCTTTCAGATCACCAGATACAACCTATATAAATCATCATATTTTATCAACTCGAAAAGAGTAAATTTTCAAGTTTACCTGAAAATTACCAGTTGCATAGAAGAGAGAGAGAGAGAGATTTTATTGGTGTTTCTACAATTACAGGAATTGTTTTCACAGGTCATGAATAGAAACATACATACACGAATACAAGAACACTACAACTATACAGAAATTAATAGGGAGTCTTGTCTAATGAGCAGTGTGAATAGATATCAACTAACAAGTGTAAAGATAAAAGAATAAGTTAGCAGTGTAGATAAAATGAATCAACAAAACCAACTGTATAGATAAAATAATAAGTTAAGTGTATAGATAAAACCATAATAAATTATATGTATAAATAAAATAATCAACTGATAGGTCAAGTCAATAAGAACCTCAAGGTACGCAACAGTTGTGATTTAGGGGGCATAGGTAATCTTCTAAGGGAATGTTTCTTCAAAGAATTGATTACTTGTTCCTGCATACGGTGTGCGGCACTGTGCTCCACTGTGCGCATACAAAAGTTACACACAGCAGTGCCGGTGGAAACGGTTGCTAAATGTGTTTTTCCAGTAGGCTTTCACATCTGTGACACTCTGATCACTGTGATTACGTACAGCATCTTCAATTTCGTATAAAACTCCTCCAACATGACTGCAACACTCGCCCAATCCAGCAACACAATCACAATGAGCTGTAATTATTTCGCCATCCTTTTTTGCTATCACCCATGGGTTAAGTGGTGGTAAATTCTGCCTTTGTGTGTGAGTGCATCACCTGAAAAATAAATTGAAGAAATTTTAAAGTCTCAAAAAAGTTAGTTTTTTGAGACTATACAACTAAGGTTCTGACTGTGATAGAAGGCTGCTGAATGTTCATTACTTTCAAGTTCATTATATTTTCATATTGGGGTGAAGATAAGATGATTTGGTGGAAAACCAACTGCTCAATTTCGAGTATAATAGGATGTTTTCTTACTTGAGCAATAATCAATACATTTTCAGTATTCTTCACAAGCTTCACTCCAATCCTCCTAATCCATCTCACAAACTATCCCGGTACTAATTCTCTCAGAAAACGCTGATTGAACTTCCCACTTTAGGCCGGCCACTCACGTACAGTCTAACTGTCAGTTAGACTGATCGCAGTTGAAATTGTCAGTCCAAACTTTACGTGAGTGGGCATTTCAGTCTCAGTTTAACGCGATTTTGCCAACTGTTCAGTCTAACTGAGAGAAATGAATTTCTTCATATTTTAAACTGAAAGGACTACCTGAAATGACCGTGTGTGGGGGGTTCGGACTGTTCAGTTCTCAGTTCAGTGTGAGTCGAGGAAGGGAGCATATCACGATGTCGCGCAATCATTATAGAGGAAACCAAGTTTTACTCGACTTCATCGAGATTTTCTGAGTGCTTGAGGAGATATTCTTGTAGAAAATTTTAGGCACTCGTACGAACGTCCTGTGGCTAAAAATCTCAGGGTAGCAGTCAACCTTTCATGTGAAGATATTGCAGTTCTCATGACTGTATCTTTTTTCACTATCAATGGGGAAACCAACGATAGCAATTTTTGGTACACCGGTTAAGTCATGCGCAAATAATTGAGAAAATCTAATGGTTCTTCCTCCAACTCTCTCAATAAGTTTATGTGGGAAGATAAATGGCGTTTTTGTAGCCACTTCTTGCACCACTGTTTACGTTTTCTCTTTTTTATTCTTGGTAAAATTGCAAAAATCAAACCAAGGACGGCCAAATCGTCGGACCTACTCGAATCCATGTGGAACAAACTGAAGGATTGAACTGCTCATGTGTGCACATCTCAGTCCTCAGTTTAGACTGACAATTTCAACTGCAATCAGTCTAACTGACAGTTAGACTGTACGTGAGTGGCCGGCCTTACTCTTTCAGAACGTTTACTCGACAAATGCCCACCCTCATTTTCTGCAAAATTGTTTTATAACTATTAGCGGTATTCCGTCTGAATACCGCTAATGATTTCCTCTTATATATTTCACAGACGCTAATCTCCAATTGTTTTTTTAACGTTTTGAATGATTAATATTCGTTTGAATCTTGAATTTTTGGCTCTGAATTATTGCTTTTTTCTGATATTTATTAAATATTTCAATAGGTTCGTTTATGAGAGTTATCCATCGTTCCTTATCTTCTAAAGATCTACCTTTTTCCAAATATTTGAAATCTCTATGGAAAAGTGACATAATAAGGCCAATTCTGTAAACAACTGTTAAACTTTAAAAGCATGGCTAGAAATTGAACTATCCGCTAACTTCATTTTACTATTCTGTATGCATCATAAGCTTGAAATATTAACGGAAGACGCTTAATTTTAGCCGATATATGTTAAAATTTGAACCCTACTATAGACTAAAACTTTGAAACATTTTTGATAGTGCTCTTTATGCTTCATAGATACCTCATATACCTTCACCAGCATGTTTAGTGGGAAGAACATTATGTGCGCCTGCCTTGCTGTTGCCACCATTGCGATATCAGCTACAATTTTGACTAACGAACATAATTCACTTGCTCGTTTTCCCTTTGTAGCCTCGAGCATCTCATCAATCAAGGGAATGTGCGCCAATGATCTTTTAGCTGCCTGAGTCCATTTCAGGCGATATTTTTCATCGGATCTGATGTTGTCACATCAGCAAAGCAGTCATTGGGCCTACAGTTAGAGCCATTGAACTTCGTTTCTAAGAAGGGGATGAACAACCTTCCAAAAGAATGTTGTGCCTTCCATTTAAGCCATATTTAGATACTGGCGTCTACTTCACAGTACCTTTGTCCTTCCCAATAGGCATATTAGAGTGACCAAGCCTCAATTCTCTGATTCTTAAGTTATTTCCGATGAAAAAGTCAATGTAAGGCGCCGCAGTCCCATACCAATTTTCTGGATCCTTGATCCCATACCGTTTAAATTCCAGTCCACAAGTTGTTGCAGCGTTCTTTACAGCATATCAGTTGTACTGATAGTGTACTGAATTGCTTTGCTCGTCCACCAAAGTGGACCCAAAGGTCTGTGGTGGAAGAGGTATTCTACATTATTGTAGATCTTTTAGGCACCCCCCAATAAAAAAAATCCAGGGGGTTTAAGTCCGGTGATCTCGGGGGCCATGAAATAGGGCCAAGCCGGCCTATCCACCTTTGAGGGTATTTTGCATTCAGGTGATTTCTCACTCTTACTGCGTAATGAGCTGGGCACCCATCATTTTGGAGCCACATATTCCGCCTTATAGCCAAGGGAACATCTTCTAATAGGTCGCTTAATTGATTTTCTAAAAAATCGAGATAAATCTCACTATTTAGTGTGGGGGAAGTTCATAAGGCCCGATCACCCGGCCATCAATAATTCCAGTCCACAAGTTGGATTTAACTTGATTCTGTGATCGATTTTCCCTCATGATATGCGGGTTTTCAGTTTCCCAGCTATGCAAATTGTGGATATTTAAATAGCCATCTTTTCGGCATGAGGACTCGTCAGTCCATAAAATTTTATTAAAAAATTGTGAATCCTCCCGCATTTTATGCAGCATTATTCTGCAGAATGAAACCCTGCGTGCATAGTCAGCACTTTGGAGTGTTTGTACCCTTTGGATATGAAAAGGATGCAGATTGTTTTTTTAGTATACGATGGACTTTGCTTTTTGCTATGCCGGTTCGACGTGCAATTCCACGCACAGATCGTGTAGAATCTTCTTGAATATTTTGGAGCACTTCGTCTTCATCGTCTGTATGTGTAAGTCTCGAATTCAGGGACTTAAAAAAATTCGGGAAGTCAACTCGAATTCAATGATACAGGGTGGGGCAGAAAAACCTATCCGATTATAAAATTAAAACCACTCAGCTTGTCAAAAATTTTTTTTTATTAACATATCGCAAATTTTTTGCCATTTTTAAATTTAAGTTTTGAAAAGCACATCACTCAAATGTCGTCCTCGGGAGCGGATACACTTATTTAGGCGCTCGCGGTAGCTTTCCATGACTTTCACCGTCATTTCCACAGGAATTTCTTCAATTGCCCGAGCAATTTCCCTTCGTAAAGCAAGAAGGGTCCTTGGTCGATGCTGGTAAACCTTCGATTTGAGGTAACCCCAAAGGAAGAAGTCACATGGAGTGAGATCCGGTGAGCGCGGCGGCCAGCCAACATCACCTCTCAGAGAAATGAGGCGACCGGGAAACAGTTCCCTGAGAATGTCCATTGATCGTCGCGATGTGTGGGCGGTTGCACCATCCTGTTGAAACCACACATTTTCCACGCCATTTTCTTCCATTTTGGGTCTTAGAAAATTTTCCAGCATGAAACAATAGCGCTCGCTGTTGACCGTTACGGTTTGCCCATTTTCTTCAAAAAAGTAGGGCCCCCAGACGCATTCGATAAACCGCTCAATAACAAAAGCACGATGTTCACCAGACCAAGGCATGTTGACTACTGACAAATGGCATAAAACCAGCTTTCTAACGGTTTTTACCCCACTACTCTACCTGCTCTCTCTTCTGAGAAAAAGGGATTTGAAATCGGATAGGTTCTTCTGCCCACCCTGTACAAGTCAGACAAGTGTTGATGTAGTTTAATAACTGAAATAACATAAATATTGACCCTAAGAACAAAACTAAATATTTAAACAATTTACACACCTGAATCAACACAATTGTCGATATTTTAATAAATGAATTAATTATAACAGGAATTCTCATGCACGTTCTCTCCAGCTGTTTAGCGTCAATTGTCCTTCCGGTTTCGAGGTTAACGCTAACGTCAAAGTTTGGAGGGACGGTTCAAACTTACTTACATATGGTATAAAATGATTCATATAAAATTGAAGTAAAATATCCAAATTTATTTTCCAGGTTTCATCCTTTTTGATTAGGACTATTTCAGTTTCATCTGGAGTCCATATAACGAGCAAATATCTCTATTTGTTATATGGAGCTGATCTTGAATTTGGTCGAAGTACTCGTGTTTCTCATTTACAAATGTATACCCCTGATCGTTATAAAATGATATACGTCCTGTCATTTTCCAAAGCTTCATTTAAGCTGGAGTTCCTGAATTTATATGGACACTTTACTTCGGTTATGGCTGATTCTCCATATAAGCCATCTGGAGAAGCCCCAAGAAGTCCATTTGGTTGCAGCCAAAATCCTGTTGCTGTAACCTCGTGTTCACTGTATGCACTAGCAAAATCACCAATTGCAGCAATTTCATGCTCTCTTCCCCATTGTACTGCTAAGACAGATGACAAATCATATTCATCAACTAGTCGCCTGAATAAGGATGGAGGAAATCTTTCTCTTCACTGCAGCTAACACTACTCCGAAGTTGCTTGCAGTTAATCTATGTTTCCTGGCAATCAGCCATATTTCATTTTTAGATTGCCCAACAGTTTTCAGGCGAATTTCATTGATTTGCTCATCTGTCAGCTTACATTTATCTAATATAAATTTTTTTATTATCTGGGGCCTCCATATATTCTTTTGAAAAGATCAAATCTTCGATATAGGGAAGTAGATTATTGATTCCACTGCTATCTTATGGTTTTAAAAGCCACGTAAAACCTACAACATTACTTGTCACCAATTTCTGAGTGAAATTTGCTTTTTTTTCTTCAGGGACATCTTCACAGATGACCTCGTAGTCACTAGATTTAGGAAAATGGTTGGTTATCTTAATTACATCTCCTGCAGCTGATGTACTTGGAGCAGTCCAACTACATACTCTATCCGTCACACTTATGTTGTGGTTATGATGACAAACTGCCAAACCCCTCGGTCAAGTACACTTGGCTTTTAAAATACAGTCATTCTCTGTATCTATGTCGACCTGGAAACAGAATTATCAATAGATTATCAATAATACAATTTAATTTCGATTTTACCTCCACATTGTATGTTTTTTTCTTCATACTAGCACTCACTGTGCCTTTCAATATAGCAGGTTTCACGTCATTGTCGAAAATCATGTTTCCCACGTTTCCACTCCGGTAGGAATTTTCACCTCTTTGGAGCTGGTTTATACTGTCTTTGAAAAAATTCGCTACGGTAGTAAATAATAAAACGAGTTTTTCTCGAATGGTGGGAAAAGTGACACTATTTTGACCTGTTTTCTATGCGCAAAGCTCAACATTCCAGAACAGTGGGCAGTTGCTAAGCAATTAGAAAATAACAGTGCGGTAATAATTACCGCACTGCTGTAGCGTGCGGTAATGTTGATTAATTGATTGATTTTGATTGATTTGTTTTCTGACGGACAAGAGACCGGGTTAGCACTTGGCCTCCCTGTGACACTACGACCAGCTTGGGTCTATTGTATCACTCTTTCGTCAGTGGTTCCTCACGAGAATAGGTGCAACAATTTGCGGCATTTCTCCAAATTGATTCATTCCAATGAAGAATTAACATGATACGGATTTGAACCATGTCTCTCAAAATTTTCCAATGCACGTTTCCAGTTTTTGAAACCATCTCTGACGAAATTACCCACTGACTGAGAACTACTCTTTCCTACTTTTTCTTTGGAGAATAAAAAACAATATCTGCATTAGGTTGAATCTTCTTCTGCTGAATAAGCTAGCCATGAATATTTTTCAAGCCAAGAATACTGAAATTTTCGATTAAAAAACCTTCTTGGAACAATTCTTACTGGGAATTTATGATATGAATCTGGTTTCCAAATTTTATCCAATATGTTTATTTTTTCGTCATTTTCTATATCTAATTTGAAATAATATACAGGGTCTTTCACGAGGAGCCTCACCCATATTTATACGGGAAACTACTGAACGTATTTTGATGAAATTCAGCACTTATAAGTATTTCACGATGCTGATGAAATCTAAAATATTTTCAAGGCATGAGCACCTCCGGTTTTTCCTGAAATGACGTCAACTTCCGTTTTTCAAATTAGAACACCATTTTTTTTATTGCAGAAATAGATTCCTTAGAAAATTTCAAGTTATTTTGATGTAACATTTTTCAGTTTTGGTTGGAAAATTCTCTCTGAGCGGGAAAATTCGAAAAAAAAATCGAAAATAGAGCTCCGCTGAAACAAGAATAACTTCGAGGTTTTTGGATGGAAAATTTTCATTTTTGGGATTTTTCAAGATGTAAGATTGATGTATCCACTTTAAAAATCGAAATCGCGATTCATGATACAGGGGGTGAAAAAATCGCTTTCAAAGTTAGGGATGACAAAATCGTGAAAAATCAATTTTTTCAAATTAGAACCCCATTTTTTTATGGCAGATATTGAATCTACGTTAAAAAATAATGTGAGTGTATGCATCACACCCTTGCCCTAAAATGGATATTTTCTGAGTTAATATCCACTAGTGTCTATACTGTGGTAGTAGATCAGACGGGTGGGTGGCTGGGTAGAAAAAACATCGTTCTGAAGTAGCCGACAAATAAAGGCTCTCATAGACACAGCGGTTTTTTATATGTAAAAAACACTTGAAAAATGAAGCAATCTTCATGATGAATAAATAAATAGATGGACTAGTTTCAAAAGTGTTTAAAGTATATGAAACGAATATTATTATAGAGCATCACAGTAGTTATGAGAAATATGTAACAAACAGAGCAATCTTTGTAACCAACTAATAATAAGCTATGGACTAGTTTCCAAAGTGTATAAAGTATATAAAAAAATATTAATATGGAGTTATGAGAAATTAGCAGAATAAGCAATCTTCGTAATCAACTAATAATAAGTGATTGACTAGTTTCCGAAGTGTATGAAGAATATAGAAGTATATATGTGCTCTTAACAAACTAAACAATCTTCGAAAATGACTAAAAAACAATCAATTATAAAAATATTTGATATCACAGGTATTAACAATATAGGGCACTTTTTTGAAAGAATTCTGTAAGCCTTTATTCTCCTAATGGCTCTCTTAACATGAATTCTTGATTTTGCTATTTTTTTTTGTGGTCCGCTCTTCTTCTGCTGTCAATCGTTTACGATTCTTGAGAAGAGGGGGAGTGTATAGTTTCACTTTCAACTCGTTTGTTAAGTCCTGAATAAAGAATCCCTTATCAGCCATTAGAACGTCATTCTCTCGTAAAAAGTATTTTAAATCACTTCTTTCAAATAGCTGTCTATCAGAAGTTGCTCCCTCAAAACATTCACTTGCATATGTTATAGCACCGGTTGGACAAATACCAATTAAAAATTTTATTGTGTTTGAAGGCATTTGTAAGGCAATTTCGGTACCATCAATTACGAGTGTAATATTGTCTCCATGAAAAATTTTGAAGCAATGTGGAAGTTGTTTTAAATCTCTTCCGCCTTGAAACATCTCCCCCCGAGCACCAACAATTTGAAAATGCATGAACTGTGTCCATGTGTAATATATCCTAGAGAGATTAGTTTTACTTGTGTTGCAGAAATATGATAGTTCATCAAGGGTGAATGCCATTCTGAATCGCACTAGTGTTACGCACATGCAACCTTTATTTGAGAATTTCCTTTTCATTGATAATTTACTACCACAGTATTCTGAGCTATATGTTAATTTATCCATCACATCTGGATCTGAAAAATTATAGAAGCTCTCAAACTGTGTGGTATTGTGAGACCAGTAAAATACTTGAAATGGTTCTGTTTGTTCGACAAATTATCGAATGAAAAGTTATATTCTCTCGAGTAAAGTTAGTTTGAATGCCATTTTCAGTAATTGTACGTGAACTTGATGGACTTACAATCCATATTACTTGGCACATCACTGTGTTCTTCTTCGTCACTCATTTCGAGGTGCTCAACAATTTCACTACTCCTAGCAGCAGTTGATGGAAAGGGAATCGGATTGGATTTCTTCGTAAATCTACCGACAAAATGTCGGCTGCAGATAAAGGTATTTGAAGTAATGTTATTTACATCCAAATTCTCATTTCCGCCTAATTCAATCCATTGCAGACATTTCATGATATTTGTTTTTTTCTTCGGAAATGGATGAAATTTTTATTCTTTTATTTCTACAATATCTGGAATCATTTTTACACAGTTCATAGAAACATCTCATTTTTGAATTTACACAATATTCTAAAAAAGATCTTCATCGAAATTCTCCTAAGGGTCGTAAAATTCAAATTCTCCATAGAAACATTTTGGTGTGGACATCTTATTCATAGATTCATATCAAATAGAGTAAGATCCCAGAGCAATCAGACATAACTTATTTTCACACGGATGAAACCTGAAGTTTTCAGTAGCGTCTCGTGTGCCTTGAATACCTACGCGCTTTGTGGAACTTGCCGAGTGACACCTGGGCAGGTACCAGGTGAGAAAGGTAACTAAAAATAAGAATTATTTAACTTAAATTCGCATGGCTGATTTTTTCATATGTCTTGTAGAATATTATTTTAAAGTAATATCATAAGTGTCAGACACTTTTGATGGACCAGAGCTTTTGTCAGACGCTTTTAAGCTACCCAAAAAATAAATGAACTTTACTTATTTTCACATGTCTGATTTTTCAATATGTTATTGAAGTATTTATTTAAAAGTTGTTTTCAATCAGTCAGACAAATTAGAGTGACCAAACACCCCCTAAGACAAAAGTTATTCGGCCAGAAGTATGAGGGCGAGAGCACTATGCATGCGCTTCAGAGTGATTGAGAAGTCCATAATAACTCGGTTCCTCTTCTTAAACTCACCATATGTTTCAATCTACTGTGTATGTGCTGTTTGCATGTAATATAACTCATATTTATATATACAGAGTTCGGATATAGGGGCTATTTGGGTGGCATATACAGAGTGTAACAGCCAAATGGAATAAATTCGATAACGAATAAAAGAGGGCGTGTTGGGAAAAACGCTCGGACACGTCGATTTGTAATTTTAAATACGCATATTTTTCAAGAAAATAATATTATATAGGGTGTTCCATGTGACCGTGGCCAATACCAACTTTCTTATTTCAAATGCATCCCCCTGTATATTATTTATTTTTTGGATTCTTCAGAGAATTATAGACACAATTCATGCACAATGTCCTATACATATCTTCAACTATTTCGGAAGTATGTATTTACTGTTTTCAGATTTATTGCAAAAATCAACGTTTAAAATGAAAATTATTTTATCTCACAAATTCGGTGCATTAAACTTGAAACCTAATAAGTAATACTGATCATTAATCTTAATTATTAAAAAAAAAAACAAAAAGAACATTAATGTCAATGTAGGAAATGTTCAAAATGCTCGCCGCGAACGTCTTGGCAACATGCTAATCTGGTGTAGAATTGTCTTCTAACGTTACTGAACATTTCTTCTCAGTAATGGTTTTTGCTTACTTTCTTCACATCAAGAGGTGAATGGGAAATAAGTATTGAGTGAAATGTATCGAATTTGTGAAATAAAATAATTTCCATTTAAAATGTTAATTTTTGTAAAAAATCAGAAACAACTTAATATTTCCGAAAATAAATAATATACAGGGGGTTGCATTTGAAATGAGAAAGTTGGTATTGGCCACGGTCGCATGGAACACCCTATATAATTTTCTTGCAAAATATGCGCATTTAAAATTACAATTCGACGTGTCCGAGCGTTTATCCCAACACGCCCTCTTTTATTCGTTATCGAATTTATTCCATTTGGCTGTTACACTCTGTATACAATAAATATAAGTTATATTACACGCGAGTTATTATGGACGTCTCACTCACTCTGAAGTGCATGCATAGTGCTCTCGCCCTCATACTTCTGGCCGAATAATTTTTGTCTTAGGGGATGTTTGGTCACTCTAATTTGTCTGACTGATTGAAAACAACTTTTGAATAAATACTTCAATAACATATTGAAAAATCAGACATGTGAAAATAAGTAAAGTTCATTTATTTTTTGGGTAGCTTAAAAGCGTCTGACAAAAGCTGTGGTCCATCAAAAGTGTCTGACACTTATGATATTACTTTAAAATAATATTCTACATGACATATATGAAAATCAGCCATGTGAATTTAAGTTAAATAATTCTTATTTTTAGCTACCTTTCTCACCTGGTACCTGCCCAGGTGTCACTCGGCAAGTTCCACAAAGCGCGTAGGTATTCAAGGCACAAGAGACGCTACTGAAAACTTTAGGTTTCATCCGTGTGAAAATAAGTTATGTCTGATTGCTCTGGGATCTTGGACTAAAAGAAGCATTGATGAAAACATAAGAAAACAAAAATTTATAGCTTTCGATTAAGACCTTCGTGACATCTAATATTTTCAGGATACACTCATTCAGATCAAAGCTTTTAGGTAAAAGTTGAATCATTGCGAAAAAAGGGAAGTGATTATTAGCTTTTTTAAACAGTTGGCCAGCATGAAGGAACTCTTCTTTTTCTATCGAGAAATATGAACTTTGCATCAATTCCAGAAGATCGTTTCAGGGCCGTAGTTAGCACATTTTTTTTTCTGAATGGCTATATCTTTTTAACAGAGCCGAATTCGGAAAAATGGAAAATGAAAAAAAGGTTTCTTTCAACCTCAAGAATCTTCAGTTAAAATATATGTACAAGTCAAACACTCACCCTGTATACAGGGTGAACAACATATTGAATGCAACATACATACTACATTTTTTCAAATGGGACAACCTATATTTTCTTCCATATTTTAATTGTTCATTTTCTCCTGATATCGAATTTTTATGCGTATGTGGGTCTGTCTCCTTTTATTTCCAGAGTTTCAAAGTTTTGAAATGAAACTACGGAATCAAAAAATACATAATAATATGAGAAATCATTCCGAAATTCTTTATATTCAAACAATTCACTTAAAAGCAAAATTTTCAAAAGGAATTCACAACAGTAGGTATCCAATAAAAAATAAAAAAAATGAGCAATGGTAGTATAGAATAAATAATATCAACAAAAGAATTCGGTTCTTAAAATTTAAATCTCTGTGGACTCAGAATAAAAGAGAAAGACCAAACATTTGTTATATATTCGAAATAAGGGGAAAAAGAAACTATAGAAAAGTATACAGGGTGTTCCATTTGAGAAAATGAAGATGCAATCAAAATGTTGCCCACTCTGTATATATTTCATCTTGTGAAATCATTTTGAAATACATTAGTAGATTTCGTGAAACTTTTGGGAAAAACATTTTTCTGTGCCTCTTTCAGTAACAAAACTGAAGGGGGCGTCAAATTATGGTGAAAAACCCGGTACAAATCCATCAGAAGCAGTGAGAAAAGTTGGTGTGAACCTAGATTCCTATTTTTGAAAGCAAATCCTTTAGTTTTTGAGCAAATGCTCCTTTTTATAAATACGGCGAACGTATAACCTTTTACTTCAGTTCTTTTTATGCATATACCTTGAAGGAATTCCTTCATTTTTCGAAAGTGAAGGGTACGGCTTAATATGTTGCCCACTCTGCATATATTATATTGCGTGAAACTTTTGTAAAAAACATTTTTCTGTACCTCGTTCAGTAACAAAGTTGAAGGGGGGGTTCAAATTATGGTGAAAAACCCGGTACAATCCATCAGAAGGAGTGAGAAAAGTTGTTGTGAACCTAGATTCCTATTTTTGGAAGCAAATCCTTTAGTTTTTGAGCAAATGCTTCTTTTTATAAATACGCTGATAACTGAATAACCTTTTACTTCAATTCTTTTTATGCATATACCTTGAAGGACATTCTTTTTATGCATATACCTTGATATAATTCGAAGTTGTTAACAGGATTCGGTGTCCCAATGTCGGTTGATCCTGTGAATTTGATATAAGTTCTTCTTTCGTTGAGGTACGCTATGCAATTCTTCAAAATATCCGTGGATCTTCTTGGTAGGGATACCCGATATTCTTCCAATTCAATAAGTACAGACTTCCCAAATTTCGTTTTTAATATTACAGCCTTCCAAATTTTGGATTTCTGTCCCAACGGCAACGCAGACGATTTGAAATCATCTACTATGCATTCTCCAATCGTAATATCCTCTCTCCATAGCTTTATCAGAAAGCAAATCGTTTGGCAGACCCTTGCGATCTTTACGTATGGTTCCACATGCAAGTATTTCTTCATTCAATAGATCAGTACACCTGGTGATAATCACCAACAATATCTTTGCATAGGTCCTGAACAACGCGTAAATTTATTCCTGCTGTATCGACTTTACCGGTATATATCTGGAAATCGGAAATGTATCCAGATTTATTTGCACGTACCCACACTTTATATATCCACGCTTTATTGGTTTTTGTGGCATGTACTGGCGCAGGGATGATCGACCCTTGAACTTTATCATAGACTCATCTACTGACTAATGTTCATCCGGTTCATAATAGTTTTCATAGTTATTCAGGATTGTATAATGTATCATACCCATTTTTGCAATGCGAATAGATTTGTTTGATCTGTGATATTGGATATATGTACCTTACACTTAACTGAAGCAGTGACCCTGCTATTATTTTCCTTCGATTTTTCACTTATGTAGCTCCCCATTGAAGTTTTCATTTTTGCTTTGAGAATATCGACTGGTAGCTCCATTTTTATGCTAACCTCTTTCCATGCATCCTCCCTTTTCCTCTTGTTGTGATACGCTTTATCTGAGGCCTCCCACAAAGATCAGTAGGCCTGATTACGCTGGATTAGACGAATGCACTCATCTTGATTCGCTGTCAAAAACCGACTGGCATCGGCTCGAGTTATAATTATCAAGGCAGTAAAAGCGTTTTTAAATAGTTATTATTTTATAAGGAGGAGAAGTGTCACTTTTCATGGCGAGCTTGAATTTGCCCGCCGAACGTAGTGAGGCGGGTAATTGAAAGCGAGCCATGAAAAGTCACTTCTCCTTCGAATGAAATATGTTATTTTATTTTCAAACATCTTGGGAAATTTGAATAATATTGACATTTACGATCGTTATAATTGAGTGAAAAATGTAACATTTGTATAGTTACGGTTGTCTTGCAAAATTAGTAACTTGCATAACAACACTTTTCCTGCCGCCGGCCGGAGGGAAAAGTAAGCCATAGCAACTATTTCTCCGCCTAGGCGGAGAAATGAAACTTCTCTGTGATCCTGTCAGTCTAGAAATGACGTTGTTATCGAACGTTTGGAAATAATAGTTATTTTCCTATCAAGTGCGGAAAGTTGTACTTTCCCGCATGAGATTGCTGTTGCAAGCAAACGAATGCGGGAAAGATACTTTCCGCTCAAGATAGGAACAATGTTTTTTCTACAACCGTATTATAAAATTGAAAAAACTTCTACACAACTTACATTTGTAGAAAAAATGCGGGATATAACTTGCATATATGTATGTATATACATTCATTTCCTATAATTGTTAGCAATATTAATATTGAAGTTGCAGTTTGTTGCAATTCGTTGCATTTTGGATATTTATTGTTATTATTGTTATTGTTATTGGTTACAATAATTGTTGCTAATAAGGATAAACAACTTTGGCAGCTATTCGTTTACACATTGATTAACCAAGACATAGAAATAAATAAGTACATAAATAAAACTCATAGAAGCATAAGAAACTGATAGAAGATTTATTCTAATAACTATAACTGGCATATATTTATTATTATTTGCTATAATGGTTGGCAATATTGATATTAAAGGTGCAGTTTGTTGCATTCGTTAAATTTATCGCCGATGACAATTGCTGCTTCAGATCTTCAGGTCTTGGAACAGATTCAACACAATGTAACTGGCTAGTGCGACTGTGTGAATTATAGGAACATGATTCATTTCCATTATCCGAAGTCGAAGTATCAATGGATAGTATATTCTATTACACATTTCTCTTTTTTGTTTTTCGGACTCCTCTAAATAGGTTTCGGCCACAGCAGTCGACTTCCAACCTCCTAGGCGTTTTATATTTGTAATTCCTTCGCCTGAGTCTGCTAAAAAGGTTGCTGTCGAACGCCTAAAACTATGGCCTGTATAAAGTTCAGGATTAGGTAGGCCTAAATATGCTGCTATGTCTTGGGGTATTTTTCCGATTTTATTAATACCTACACATTGAGTTGTACATTTTCCTTTTTGATAATTTACAAAAAAAACGACGATGAGTGTTGGTTGAGGGTCGTAAAAGGGAATATTTTCTGTACAGGTTCAAAAACATCCCGTTATTGATGTCTTCAGATATCACAAATGATCTAGACGTGTGGTTTTTGGAAACCAAAATTTTTACTATAATAAGGTTTCCTTTATCTTCAATATCATCTAGGGTGATATTTGTAATTTCCGCTCTGCGGCAAGCTCCGGCTAGGCCAAAAATCGTTACCACCTTCATCATAAGGTAAAGATCGTCTAAGATTTCATGTTAAAGGTATTATTATACCCAAATTCAACACATATTTACTTTCCCGCACTAGTGCGGGAAAGTTACACTTTTCGAATCGAAAACAATGCGGGGAAGTAGTTAGTTAGGCCCGGTTGTAGAAAAAATATATTTCGTACAGATTACAATGGTAGGTATGTCAAGACTGATAAAAATGATGAATACAATATAATTTATAAGCTCGGTGTGCTTTCTCGGATTGCTGAGTTAGCACTTCCATGGCTCTCGAACGAAGTTCATCGTGCCCAGGGAATATAACTCCTCCATCCTCAGAAAGGTGCTTACGTCGTGAAGAATGGAACTGCCCGTGGTTGGGATTCTTGACTCTCTGGTTGATTTCTTGGAACCGGGGACTTCAGCCATAACATGATTTTCCTCGAACAAAAATAGGAGATAACTATGAAAAACAGAAAATAAATAATATATATCAAGATTTCGTGGAATGATTTGGTGCTCTCTTGTGTTTCAATTAAGGGCTGAATTTCCTCTTGTTTTTTCTTCAGTTTGTGTATTTGATCCAGTGAAAAATCTTCAAGTTTTATTTTGAATGAATCTGTATAACTTATTTGGGTTTCCATCAAAATCAGGCACGATGCTCAGATTTTTGATATCAAAATTCTCTGGTGCGTTTGGCATATTTAAAGATAAGTTACTGAGTGAAAAATTATTGAAAGATTCCAATAAATCTGTCTCTAATTCAGAATTGGTTTCCGCAAGAGAATCAATAAGGGGATTATAGGAGTCTGACATTAACAAAGACAAATTTACGCTCACCACCTTGTTATGATAATCCACAACTGCATGCTCTCTTCTACCTGGATGGATTTTTGAGTGTTACTGCTGTGGGTAGGTTCTCGTTTCACAAAAGAGGGTAGAACTCGAAAGTTTTTCACAATGAAAACTCCCGTGAAACTCCGTCGACTGCGCCAGTTATAATTATCAAGGCAGTAAAAGCGTTCTTAAAAATATATTTCGTACAGATAGATTACAATGGTAGGTATGTCAAGACTGATGAATATAATATACATAATTTATAAGCTCGGTGTGCTTTCTCGGATTGCGGAAAGTAGCTGATGCTGAGTTAGCACTTCCATGGCTCTCGAACGAAGTTCATCGTGCCCAGGGAATATAACTCTCGCAGCGAAACGGCCTCGCGCAACAAAATTTCTGGCGCGAAAGCGGATTTTGTTTCGCGAAACAGTTGCGCGAGTCTTGCAATGGAATTGCACCTCGATACTCCCTCTCCTTTCAGGTTTAATCACCATGCTCATTTCGACCTATAAAAGTAATGCCTCAATTGAAGGGCCCGGTGCAATAACCAACCACGTGCATATTTCTTAGTTTTGAGAAAAACTCGTCATTCGCTCATTGTATAAGTATTGTAAAATTTGTTATTTTGCATCCGTACTATGGCCGAAAACTCATCTTTTCCATCAATATATGCACAAATATTTACTTAAGATTTTCTGAAATTTGAAATTTAACCTTGCACGTGGTCGGTTATTGTCACCAAAATGGGAGAAATTTTCATAAAAAAAAGAAATGCTGTTATTTTTCAGAAAAAACTTTATTATTGGGTATAAAAGAAGAAATCAATAAGCAAACTAACATTTTGGTAACGTAAATAGATAATGTGAACGATAATCAAATGAAACAGAACAGTCTGGATAATCTCTAATCAGTATCCTCATCTGTCCTTTCCATCGTATCATAAAATGTTTGACAAATGGGGGGCACATATTTTCTCACTAAAGGCATAATGCTATCGTATTTAGCTGCTTTCAGTGGTAGCTTCTTGTTATATGCCAGAGGAGCTCTGTTTGGGTCAATGGGGGTACCTGGGCATTTATTTAAGGCATATGAGATAGTAATGCCCCACTTTTTGAAATTGCCTCATATTTTCGAAAATATCGATTTTATATAAATAATTTCCATGAAAGTAGCTAGCCTTATTATTTGAGTTGAAATACTGTTAGCATTTGCAGATTTTACAGAATTTTGATTTTTGTGGAACACTTTATTCGGGGATGATGCCTACAGGTATGTATAGTTGCATTAGTTGCCTCACCATGAAATTACTGGGAAGGATTGATGCCTACAGTCCGGGATAGATGCCCTTGATATTGTGTTATCCGAAAACCCAACCGAATTCAATGAAATCTCTTATCGTTATGTCTGTTATAATCGTATTATAACATAAATAAAATACTTAATCAAATTTCAGAAGCATTTATTAAACGAAAATATAAATTCTTTATATCATAAAATATTAGTTAGGTATCAACAAATAGGTATATGAATTTTTCATTGTTTTTATAAAATATTGAATAATAGGTTTCAGAAATAGAAATACTCTTTCAAAAACAAAACAACACAACGAAGCGAAGATCAGTCATATAGTGCTTGAAGTTTTACAGATCTTGAGCAGTAGTTCCTAAATAGTGTACAGGTTTCATGAAGCCAGTCGTGACACCTTATATACACTGAATCCAGTCTTATTGAGGGTTTGTGTTTTCATATTTCTCGAAACACTCTATGCAATAACATTCCTCTTTGTCTTTAGAGTTATTGTGTTAATCCTTTCTATCATTTTTGATGGGCAATCCTTTTGTTCTCTTTCCTTTGAATATGAAGCTAGGTGGTTTGTTTTCAGTCGCTTATTCTTACACTATTAATTCCTAGTGGCGAGTTTGGGAAGTTAGTTATTTTGAAAATGGGGCATCTATCCAACTGGGGCATCTATCACACGGGGGCATCTATCCGAGTTCTACCCTATATAAAGATTCTGTATTTCGATAATGTAAACGGTTGTTTTTTAACCACGGAAGTTTTTTTAAAAGAAGGCTCCAGATATGTTTTGAAATCAAACACCATATATCCTGTGTTACTTTTTCAACGGTAAACTTTTTACCACAGTTTTCTACTAACGAATACCATTCTTCAGGCAAATATAAAAGTTTTTTTTTACGTTTCTTTTTTTCAATTTGGGCAAAATCTCGGTCATATGGCAGAAAAAGTGACCTGGCTCTTGCAAATGATGCACTATTATAGAAAATCTTCCGTTGTTGACCAAAGTTGACAAAAAGTGGACCATCGCACCATTTTTATTTTGCCCCCTACAGTTGTCTGCGAAGATATACAAAACAGTAACTGACCTGCTGATATATTTGTTAATGAAATGCCACAAAAAGGATACTGATTCTATGGAGCCTTTCCTCGCTACAGTTCCGTCAAACATATAACTAACTGATTTGTTATTGGAACAAGAGTAGAAAAGCTGATTATATACCCAAATCTGCCTAGCATAAAATATTTCTCCTGTAGTCAACACCAGAACAGGCAAATTCTGCTGGTAATCGAAGCAAATAGTCTCCACAGTTTCGTTAGTTCGTGCCATTTCAGTTTTTTCTTTCAAATCGTCGTAGAAAGCTTGAGCTTTCCGAAGATGAACCTCTTTTTGAACTTTTAGTTGTTGCTTAAGTTCATCCGTAGGAGCGGCATCAAGTTGTATTTTCAGTAGGTCACAAGCAGCACAAGTGTCCGAACGCGGATATCCGAATGACAAATTAAAATGATTGGTAAAATACCTGTAATAGCAGTCATACGTTACTTTAGGTTTCGCTTTCTCATGCCTTTCTATCAGGCTGTACTGTTCAGGTTCGTATTTTTCGAGGCAAAAAAGTCATAATCTCAATTTTGACAAAATTGGTCTTTGGCCGGTTTATGCACCAAACCCTACACTCAGCCACTTCCACTGCTACTCGCGCTACCAGAAATATTTCCCGGAATACTTCTGCGGCAGTATGGAAAGGCACTGAGTATTTACACTCTGCTCAATCATTCCTCTCGCGATCAAGTTTTGGCAATGGCGGACGACGAAATTGCAGCCTCAGCACTCTGTCTCTTATTACACTTTCATTTATATAAATATGTGAGTGTCTTGAAAACATATAGGAAGAAAGTTAGTCGTCCTAGAAGATGGTGGATGATGTTATCATTGTTTCCTCAACAGCATATGTGGACCCCAAAAACCTTAGACTTCATCGACTTCATTTTCTTCTTCAGAAGAGGTCTGAATCATAGATAACAGAACTAAATAGATGAGACACTGACGTTTAAACCTCCAAAATACTGTTTTCGACGCCCCCTGGTGTTAGCGAACCCTTATTAAGTAGCAAAAAAACTTGGCGGGAAATTCAAAATGTATCCTTTGTTTCTTCTATCTTAATTAATATTTATGAACAAATGTAACGCACAAATGCTATATCATTTATATATTCAGCACATACATAGTATTTCAATACAAAGAATAAATGGGGAAAAACATGTAAATAATTGAAAGAAATATTGAAAATGCAAATAAATTACATACATGTAAATTACAATGAAAACAGATGAGCATAAAGTCACATAACACCAAAATTGCATGTAGTTGAAGAATCACATGAAAAAGAATAAAAATAAATATCAAAGGAATCATTTATCTACGAGTCCTTCTCCTGGAGAAAAAATGGTTCAGAGCTTGTATCTTGCTTGGGTCAATAAGTTCCTTTTGTGGATTTGATGATAAAAATTTTGAAAATTTTGTATCAGTCCCATTTGCTACTTTATTTACCTGCTGGCACCACCAGAATAAGCAACATCTAACAATTGTTTCACACAATATAAACTCAAGATTGTGAGAGAGACAGCTCATAACTTTGAAATTTAAATTTTTAAATAATATGTCCTGAAGGGAATTTGAAATATTTATTTGATGGCATAATCTTGGTATTCAATATAAAAGGTAAGAAAAAGATTGATGGAATAAATAATTTAAATACTGCCCAGGTTTGATTAAATTGCTATTATTATACTGTCTACATTCTATGTAATCAACATCTTTCACCAGATCACTGCAACCAAGTAAGTTATTCCTACATATATGGCAATTCCTAATGGCGTCATTTCTAAAAATGAACTTGCAAATTGCACCACTCATGTAAGTGAGAGTACATTTTGCAAGTTTTACCCTATTAGAAAGTGCGAGATTTGGAGGAATATCTAACTTGTGTTGGTTTTTTAACATTGAAGAAGCTGCTGGTGAATTCGGCGCTGTCGAAAAACTCCTCAAGTTGTTCAAACAATCAGTGGTGAAATCCTTTTCACAGTTTGATCCAACTGAGTGTGCTGACATGAAATTATTAATGCTTCAAAGGACGTAATGAAGTGTGAAACCTGGGGGAGTGTGTTCCTGACTCCATGGGAGCGAATGAAACTGAAAAAAATTTCAAGACAATCTTGATTGAATGCCCCAGTCAAGATGTAGTTGAAGTGCTTTTCATCCAGAAGTTTTTTTCTTAAATATATGAAACCTTTTAAACTATGTTTAAGGTTTTATTCAACACTAGGTACCTCAACCAAAGGCTTTCTATTAGGACAGTAAAACTTGAGGCTCTGAAGAACACCAATAGCATATTTCCAGAAATCCTCATGGCCTGAATTTCTCGATACGGAACTCTTCAAGGGTTTTGCTGTTGCTTTAGACGTTCTGTTTCCATTCCAGGAATCAAAAAGCTTATCCAAAAATTGAATGAATTCACCGGTATCCGCAGCTTCTTGAGGTAATTTCAGGTTGTCCTTTATTTAAAAAAAAAATATATAATTTAGCATTTCTTCAAAATTATTGTTCGGAACAAGTTTACTAACATATAAAATAACTTTATAAAATGAAAACGATGAAAACTTGTTAACTACAATTTGAATTAATTATTCATGTAGTACCTCTACTTGAATTTGAAAATTTCAAACTCACCCCATTGAGCAATGCGTTTCATTAATGATCCCACAGTGTTACTGAATACCTGAGTATTTTTACATTCATTTTATTCATCTTCGAGGGGATCACATAATCTGTTAATTCAGTGCATATCCTGGTGGAGGGGTCAGACTCATCGAGGTGATAAAATTTTTCAATATGAGACCATTGAGCAATTTTTTTTCCTTATCAAGGGAAAAATGTGCATTTTTACTTAGGTTGTTCCTGATTCCTTTGTATGAATGAGGGGTTTCATACAGAGGAACCACCTCCCTACCATTTATCAAGAAACCCATATTATTATTATCCTCATTTTTTCTTAGGTAGGTACTCCTCTCTTGACTCTTGGACAAGCATGTTAATGGCAGCTTGATTTGTTGATCCTTGATCACAAATAGTGACCAAAACTTCTAGGCCAATGCTATTACATGAGCCTATGATTTCTTTGATCAAATTTTTCAATTTGATGGATTTGATTGGACTGAAGGTGAATGCAATAGGCTGTTTGAATTGCCTGTATAAACCTTTTAAAAAAAATATTCACCATATCAGCAAGAGCCCCTTTTCTCTCATCACCATAATCCTCTATCCCAATAATAATATCTTCTACATTATCGAACTTTAATCTCAACGACAATGACATTTCGTCGAAAATCAGAGCGCAAACTCTATCTTGGGAATTCTTCATTTTGGATACACTTTCCATGGGCTCTTCAAAAATATGCTTATTCACCATGTGAAAATGGTAACCGTTCAAGAAGTCTCAAAAAGCATCCTTTTTGATTATTTTTGCTTGGCCTCCTCCTGTTGCAATGAGTTGTCTTTTTTCTTCAGCAGCAATCTTACGAACCTCTCTTTTTCTATTTTCGTAAAATCATTTTAACACGTCTGCACTTCTATAAACATTATTTGACATGCAATTCACTTCCTCAGCTATGACACCCCACACTTTGTTATTTTCTTCAGTTGTTGCGTGATCATTTTTTTGTTTTCCAAAATATTTTTGTATTTGAGACAAATATTCGCTATAAGAACTTTTTCCTCTGGGGAATAAATAATTCACACAACGACTTCTTTTCTTATCGCTCTAGATTTTTTAGGTTCGATAAAAGTACCTAATTGTTCAAATGATATTCACTAAACTCTCAAAATTCTTTTAACTGAAATAACAACAGACTGAACGAACTAACAAACACAACACTGTTCGAATTTGAAATGAAATTATTTCCTAACCTGTATTAGAGGCATAGAAAATTTGAAGAATTCTTTTTTCTGTGATTTCTGCGGAAATATTACACTGTTGCCAAGCGTACCTTCTGATTAACTAAACGCCTGTCATTCGCAAATGGTGCAACCCAAATAAATTTCAAACATCGATTGAAATTGAACATCGATTGTTCATTTCTTAGATGGTGCAACTGGCCATAAAAGTAATGCCTCAATAACACTGTGCATTTTTACTCAGGTTGTTCCTGATTCCTTTGAATAAATGAGGGGTATCATACAGAGGAACCATCTGCCTACCATTTATCAAGAAACCCATATTATTATGTTCTTCATTTTTTCTTAGGTACTCCTCTCTTGACTCTTGGACAATCATGTTAATGGCAGCTTGATTTGTTGATCCTTGACCACAAATAGTGACCAGAACTTCTAGGCCAATGCTATTATTACATGAGCCTATGATTCCTTTGATCAAATTTTTCAATTCGATGGATTTGATTGGACCTTTACTGAAGGTGAATGCAATAGGCTGTTTGAAATGGCAACATATAGTTGCAATATATGGCAACTACATGGCAATTAATCCTTTTTCAGTGTTTGTGGATTCATAATGTGAATATGTCTTGATTTTATTATTGTAATCAGATGGTTTTTGGATTTTCATTTCTGTGGCAACTAATATAATTCGTGTACTCGGATAGAGTTTCTTGAACGCACCTGGCATATACTGCACAATCAAACTTTCATTTGGCCACTAAGGTAGTTGTATGAGATATGAATAAATTACATTGAGCAAAAATGGAATATTTTCGACAAGGATGATTGGGAAATATTGTGTCTATAGGCTAAGTCATGTTCCAGAAATCCAAGTCGCAATCTGGAAAAAAATATAAATATTTGAGATCATGATGAGATTCATTCTTTGGAATTTCAATTTGGAATCTTTGGCCGAGCTACGGCTTTGGCAGTGCTCCTCCACACAACACGTCCAACAATATTGGGGTTGCTAATATGAAAAATCATGAACCCAATTGAGGAATATTGTACTCCTTGACATGCTGGATGTACTCAAGATATTACTTACATCTTTTTAGCATCCATTTTTACCAAAATTGTTTTTGTTCCAACAAAATTCAAAATAAATAGCACGTTCAAAACTTCAAAAATTGTAAATAATAATTGGAATCAATGACGATTGACATTTATGACGTTTGACATTGATGACAGATTTGTACCAACCCAAAGATGCTCAAAAAGCTACCACCGATAGCTAGCAACCCACAGAACACACAATCACGCATCAGAAAAGCCAATAAACGTAACATCATCATCTACCGAGGTCTTCAACATGCGGATAACATTACATTAGATGGCAATAATGTCGTGGCAATCGGTGACAAAATTAAGATTATTTGAATGCATTGAAATTTCCACAGTATCCAAGAAAATTCTCTTAGAGACATCATTCTGCGCTCTCAACACCTTCACATCATCAAAATCCATTAAATTGATTGGTCTCGTACACATGTTTGGCAAGACCACTATTTTGCTTTCTCTGACCGCCACAATCTTTAGCGTGCTCCTTGATACTAGTCCTCAAATTTCTTCCTGTTTGTCCGATATAAGGGACACCACATTCAGAACAATCAATCCTATACACCACTCCTGCCTTATTCTCAATAGAAGTACATTTTGAATTCAAGTTTTATTTTTTTTCTTTACACAAAACTGAAATACAATAGTTGGAGTTTTTCGACAATTCAAGAGTGAAAGATTATATAACTCAAATGACCGCCATTTTCGGCTTCGCAAAGTGCATTTTCCATGACCCAAGTCAGAATATCTGGTCCCAAAGCCCTTACTTCTGCTCGAATATTTTCCTTTGGTTGTTGCAGGGTTCTGGGTTTATCAACATAAACCTTTCTTTTCAAATACCTATCCCCAAGGGAAATAATCAGGAGCTGTTAAGTCCGGCGAGCGGACGGGCCAATTGAATCCTGAATTCCTCGAAATTAACCGTTAGCCAAAAATCTGCCATAGTAGGTGCATAGTGGCTCGAGCAGTGTGCGAAGTGGCCCCATCTTGTTGGAACCACATCCCTTGATTGTCAGCAAGAGCTGGTCTTGAAAAATTTTGAATCATATCCCGATATCACTCGCCATCTACAAAAACATTGCCATCGTGGTCTTCGAAGAAAAATGGTCCAATAATTCGTTGAGAAGTAACTGAGCACTATACGGTACATTTAAGCGGATGTAATTGCCTTTGATGAACCACCCTTGGGTTCTCAGTACCCCATATTGGTGCTCTCTTTTAGTGGTGGTGTGAAGAGGCGATATAGGTAGGTGTACTTGTAACATAAAAAAGGATGCGAAAGTAGTACCGTCCCGGTGGTCGAACCTCTGATTCATCAACTGCGGTCTGGTTTGGAACTTGCCCTCCGACCAGTAGGTAGGTGTTGAGAAATGTTCGACGAAAAGCCTCGTAGGTCTTCCATCCCTTTCCATGGAAAGTCCTCCATTCAGCGGCACGACCATGCAATGAGGTTATCGCCATCGGTAGCCGTTCGTTGTAGGGAATCTTCGCAAGTTCGAAATATTCTTCCAGGTTTTGTAGGAACCAAGCGGGCTGGGTAGTATCTGGGTCCTGGAATATAGGCGGTTCGCCTATTCTTGTTGGTGGGTTCCGTCCGACGAGGGCTGTCAGACTTTGTTGCTATGCTTCGGCTTGGGGGCCGGGGTCTGTCAAGGTCATCGTAGTCGGGATGACTGGGTCACTGGGTGCTTGGCTTACTCCTTTTCTCCGAACCATCAACCAATGCACCAAACAAATAAACCAACGAACTGTCCAAAAACCGAAGGGAGAAATGGGTTAGAGCACTCAAAGGTGATGATTCAACCGATTCAAGTGAATCCTTTTTGAAGAACGCACGCATTGTAACAACCGCCCTCGTATGAATATTTTCACGCGAGGTTGAAAATTATTATTAGATCGAAAAGAAAAGGCGGAATTTCCTATCCTGTTGCAGTCGAGCGGCTGTCTGCATGTAGGTTCGTGCCTCAAGCTAATGAGAGGTCTTTGATGTTGAGATTTTCTTCTCAGAGGGGTGAGGTATTAGAATTTAAAAACACAGGTAAATACAGAAATCTATATTAGAAAATAAAACAAAACAAAAAATAACTTACCCTCGACAATAACCACAATGAATTTTTGGAATTTGTACGAATAGTTTTATCTAACCTTTTACTATCAATCAATTCAATACTATGAATAAACTTCGAGTCTTAAATTACTTCCAAGTCATGAATAAAAAATGTTTTCCTCCAATTTGGTAGCAACAGGCTCTATAATTCTGGAAATTCCACAAAAATAGCCCAATTCTTCAAACTATCCTAACAGTTTAACAATTTCTTCATCAGCCATTTCGAGCACATCTGTACCTAGATGTCTGTCTCTTCTGTTTTGTTTTGGCCCCATGTCCCCTAATCCGCATCATTTGTGGAGAATGTTTTCCCACACAAGGTTCTTACTTGTACCAAATACAGAAAACAGCCCTCTAGCAAATTTATGCAAATGTTCAAATTTTGTCTGTGGAAAACTCATAAAACTCCAACAAAGATGACGTTTGAAATTTGTTCTTAATTATATCACTGCACTGTAAATCTATAATATCCATTTGATGTTCCGGGGCTAGGGTTTCAATATCAGTGTCAAACTGATTTTGAAAAAGCTTTATATCATTCGCAATAACATCAGAGTCGGATAATCGATTATCAAAATTGATCTTCAAAGCACCCAAAGTTTTCAATGCAAAATCGGCGGGAAACACAGTGTCAGTAATGTTGCTGAATATTTCACAAGTTTGGAAGTGTGTGAAACATTTTTTACGTAATTGTGATTGAAACAATATTATTTTCTGCCGGAACGATTTTATGTTAGCGAATAGATCAGGGAGAAGCTGATTTTCACCTTGTAATCTCAAATTTAGTTCGTTCATATGTTTTGTCAAATCGACATAGAATGCTAACTTCCACAGCCATTCGCTATTTTGTAATTCAGTGAGAGGACGATGCTTTCCATTCAAAAAAATTTCTATCGGTGCTCCAAGTTCAAAAAAGCGCTGTAGTACTTTTCCGCAACTAAGCCAGCGTACCGCAGTATAATATGGTAAATCATTTTCTCCTTCATCTTCAATGAATTCGCGGAATTGTCGGTGATTCAGCCCATTGGATCTAATGAAATTAACAGATGATATTACAGGTTTCAGAACTTCTGACATATCCAAACATTTTCCGCACAAAGACTGTTGATGAATGACGCAATGTAACACTAATGGTTTTGAACCACCATCATTTTCTACTGCCTTCGACATAAGTGCTACCACTCCTTTATTTCTACTACCACACATGTTTTTGCCTGTTTTGTAATAGATTTCAAGTTTTTCCAACGAAGGTTATTCTTATTGATGGCATTGTCCACTCCTCTAAAAAGATCCTCCCCAGTAGTCGTGCCGTGAATACTATCGATATCAGGAAGTTCTTCATACACTTCATAGCTTTTGTTTACACCTCCAATAAAAATCAACACCTGAGCCGTATCAGATACATCCGTTGACTCATCTAAGGCCAGAGAAAACCATTCGAGATGTTCATTTTTGACAGAAAGTTGAAATGTTATATTTTCTGCAATGTCTAGCACCCTCCGAGCCACTGTGTCTGCTGACAAACTGACAGATTTGAATAAATTTACCTTTTCAGGGCAAATTTCTTCGGCTACTGCAATAACGCATTGTTTGATCAGTTCTCCATCGGTGAATGGTTTTCCACGTTTTGCGATCTCAAGAGACACACCATAGCTCGCAGCCTCTTGTTCAGTATTGAATTTCGTGAACAGAGATTGCGGCGATTTCAACCCACGCTTCAAAGATTCAAATTTTTCTACCCGCAAACTTCCTGTATATATAGAATAATTTGGGGAATGCTTTGTTTCATAATGACGTCTAATGTTGTTTTCTTTCATAACAGCTATGGTTTCATTGCAAATCAAACACAGCGCCTTATTACTGGACTCAATCACAATATATTGAAAGTTCCCTTCATCTTTGATTTTTCTGCATTCACTGTCGATTTTTCGCTTCTTTTCCATGATACACAATATGCGCACTACTTTATTTCACAATAAACAATTCTTTCGCCTTTCCTAGGACGACTGAGACGCGTCGGCGCGTCAGCGATGGTGCCGGGTGCGCTATATGGAGACACACCTTCCCCCTCCTCGCGTATCAACTTTTGCGCGAATCAAACGTTAAATATTTTGGCTCTTTGCATTTGCTGGAGTAAACATTATGGCCCTTAGAATAAAAAGTTTGGAGACCCCTGGTCTAAACAAAAGATATGTTTCGAAAAATAAACCTTGAATAATAAAATATATAATACATACAGACATAATGTCTATTTTTTCCGTTTATTGTCACCTACTCCTACATTTTTTTCGACACATTCCTTCAAATTGTGGGGCGCTTTCTTCTGCTTTCTGGAAATTCCGTCTTCTACTTCCAGTAACCTGAAATAGTTATTATTTTGTGGTTGAAATGCTCATTATTTGATGTAATAGTTATTTAAATTACTAGTATGGTATGGGTTGAAAAGTTGTGTTTTTTTTTATAAAAATTAGTAATCACCATACATGAGTACACTAGCGTTTACCCGCGACTTTGTTCGCGTCAAATTGATCATTTTTAATGGTGATGATAATATTGTTAATTTTGAGGGGCGTTTTCACCTTCTTGGAATTTGAGATTCGAGAAACCCCTCCTTATCGAATCTCTTCACCCCACACTATCCGTTTGCCAAAAATCAGCTTCAAACGTCCTGCAGTTTAACCCATATATGCCTAAAACTTTCTGTTCGAATATTTTTGAGATATTCATTCGGGTGAAAAATTAATGCAATGCAGTCATATACAAAATATTCATCATTTATTTTTTGAAACGACAATGGAAAAAATTTTTTTAGACCTGTCCTACATAAAGGACAATAGGCATATAGGCTATTCGTATTATTCAGTATGATAATTCACAAAGCATTCAACTTGTAAACCTATGTCACATTTTTTGCACCTGGTTGTTGTTTTTGAATGACATGAGCCGCATCTGGTTTGTTTTTCTTGTGGTACCACCAAATGGCCAAGACGGTCATACCAGTTCATTATTTTGTTGACTTTTTCCTTTTCGCAAAGCAAAAAATTTTTTTTTTGCGTCAAGAAGGTAATATAGCTACACCTCCCCTGTGAATATTTTCAAGATATCATCATCGAAAAATATTCGAAAAGTTCAGTTAGTGATGACAAATTTGCAAATGCTTTTTCTTTGGGAAAAACATAGTCATCAGCTGGCAGGTCTTGTTTGAGAAACTGGTACACCTTCTTTTTCTTAGCTTTTAGATTATCTTTTGGTTTTTCCTCATTCTGTAGAGTACTCAGTGGTAATTCATCTTCAGAGCTCCAGTCTTTCTCGTTTACTCGAATGTTAACTTCTACCTGATTTTGTATCAGACTTGGTGGCAAATTATTTATGTCGAGTTGATCCTCATCACCAGAATCTCATTTAACTAGCACACCCAATAAAAACTGTTATGATATATTGGAATATGCATTAGAAAAGGACGATGATCGGGTGATCACTGATCAGTCATAACACAGTGATGTTATTTACTGTCTCATTTATTGTTCCGACCTAGCTTTCGGAAACCTATCGTTTCCTTCTTCAGGGCCACTAAAAAAGAAGTGTTATGGTAATACATAACGAAAGCATGTATCAATAAAACCTATATGCAATTGATATTCATCCATTATTGGTTGAGAAATGCTTGAACAATTTACTTACTTATTCCATGTTTGCTGGTAATTCTGATTGTGAAGAAAATTACACCAGATTCATGATGAAACTTATGAAAAATTACATCGAATCCATAAGTTGATTTCCAAGATGTTACATGTTCTTAATTCTATTGACGAGAATAAAAATTTTGAAGAATATTATACATTCAGAGGTATTGCGATTTACAAAAAAAAGTGGAAAGGAATTTCAATGCTGAAAGGGTACTACCTGATGAATTACTCCACTACTTTGCTAAATGTACTGCAAAGATGCCTATTAAGCAATAAATGAATTTGTTCAAAACATTTATATTCCATCTGAATTCAACTGTTGTTAGTTTTACGGAGTCCAATGATGATACACATAATAGTTTAATTGAATTATTGTGTAAGTTCATGTCCTGGCTATTGAGAATTCATAAAATGGATGAAAACTCCACCACATCAACGATAATGAAAAATTTCAACCGAAGCATGGCAGAAGTAAAAAGTATTTTGAATAAACTGGATGGTGCTCTCCTAGAAAGAGAACCTAATCAGTTACTAGTAAGATCATTTCTGAATCTCTCTTATAATTGGTCTGATAGGTATATAAAGTTCTATCATTAGTCATTACAATTCCGAATTTTTAGAGGAACAAGAAATATTTTACGACATAAACCATCCGAATTATATATTTTCTTTACTGACCAATGAACAGTGGACTTTATTGTCACAAAGAATAATGAATTTTGGAGAATTTGACTGCAAGCATCTGCAGCTCAAAATTACCTTAAAAAAATTAATGGCAATGGAACTATTTGAAAATGAAATGGATGAAAGTACACAACTTGAAGCAGTTCATCAAATATCCTTGAACGTGGAGGATTCTTGTGAATGTATGGTTTCTGAGAAATTCATAAATAAACATTTAACCCATAAGTTGGATTAGGATGTAATTATGCTCATATGTGATCATATACTGAGCTTAATTGGGGATAAACCTGACATTTTGAAACTAATTGATGATTCAGTAATTTTGTGCAATACTATAAGCTTAGTTCTACTCAAAAAAATTGCTGAGATTGTATCGAAAGGAAAATCATATTTTTTACTGAAGAAACTTCTATCCACTGTCAATGTAGAGAATTTGAAGTCGTATAATAGTAACAGACAAACTAAGAATATGTCGGCGTGTTCGGCATCGCTCGCACAAATCATTGTGTTTTCGTGTAGGTAACATAATATGAATATGCGCCCGGGGATGAACTATTTGTTTTTTTATTTGGTTAACCAGAGTGGTGACGTTTGGTTTTTGCTCACATTAAAAACGAGGCAGTTCATACTATAAAGTGTATATCACGGTAAGAATAAAAAATATATACATATAAATATCTCCTGGTATTTGTGAAGGTAAAAATACTTATCTAAAACATCACGAAAAACTTAGGAACTAAATAAATAGATAATACCTGAACAAAATCATTTTTCACAGTATATCTCGGTAAGAATGAAAAATATATACATATCATGGTATCTGTAAGATGAAAATACTTATACGAAATATCAAATTAGAAAAATTCGGAGTTCTAATCAATCAGTACTTCTTTTCAGTCCTTCAACCATTCAAACACCTCTCTTTTGAAAGCCATTTTCTCCTCATGCCTCTTCTGCCTCCTCCCTTCGATTTCCGCAGATGTGAAAGATACTATAACTTTTTTAGTTCTTAGATGACACTTTGTTGGCTTCATCTTCCAATTTTCTTTTAAATGTGCCGCTGGTGGAAGCTGTTGCCAGTGGTGCAAAATGGGGGTCTTCGAAATATATGTTATGAAGATCATCATAATATTTCCAGGATACTCTACCATTTCCTGTCTTTGCCATTTCTATCGTAACTTTATCATAAGTTTTTCTTAAGTTACGCCATTTCTCATTACATTTGATACCAGATTTGTTTGTTCCACATTTGGATAAAATTCCACGCTTATAAGCTCCCAGACCTTTTTTTTTTGAATAACTGGCAGATTCAAATCTCTTCTTGTTTTCTTTAAAATGGTGAATTAGTAATTGTATAGAATCGTCTGTCCAAGTATCAGCGCTAGATTGTGATGCAGTTAGGGACGTGCCCTCACACAGTCTAATCTGTTTGGTTTCCGCATTAAAAGTGACATTTTCACCTCTTTGGAAACAAAAATGGGACGATATTGTTCCATTTTCCCGGAAGGTGACAATATTCCCAAGATTTCCCCACAATGTTCGCATGAATAAGACTGTAACTGCAACTCTCTTCTCTTCCAACTCCAGTTCTTTGTCCGTTTTTTCCTTCAAATATTCCAGCCCAGTCTTCCTCATATATGTTGTTTTTCTTGAACGACTACGGATGGGGCCTTATAAATGTTAATCAATTATCATCGCATTATTCTAAAATATTTCATTACATAGGTTGAGAACTAATTACGAATAAGAATAAACTTCACCTAAAACAGTTTTTGCTTTTTTCTTCGAATTACCTGTTGTCATTTCAATAACTGGGGTGTCTTCTCCGTTCCTGATGTTCAGAATTTCAATATCTTGGTGCGTATCTGTGGAAGGAAGATATATTACAGAAAGAAAATTATTTAACTAGCATTGATTATTATTTCAAATGTTTTCAACATATTACTTTCAGAATACTCAAATAGAACTCACCAGGTACTTTTCCTAAAAAAATTTTCAAATCATGGTCAGCAAGATGGCTTTCGTAGGAATTGATTGCCAACTGCTCCCTCATAATTTTTCCTTCCTGAGAATCTTTAATTTGTTTTTTTAATTGACTTCTTCTTTTTCGCTTCTCTCTCTTCATTTGCTATTTCCTTGACCTCCAGAATCAGTGAATCCTTTTCAGAGTATGGTTCTTCGATTCCTGAACTGTAAGTGTAAAACATCAAGATACACAACAATTAGTTCTGCATACTTATATAATTTCTAGAGTTTAATAGACTAAAAGTTTTTACCTCTTCTGATTAATTCGGTCCTTTTCAACATGCTGCTCTAGTAGTAAATTTATATGTTGCCGAATAGTCTTTATAGAAAATAATTTTTTTGTTGAAAGAAACAAAGAATTTTTTACTGCCTCCCACATATCACCATTCATGAAGGGATTTTTTCCTAACACTTCCCTCAATAATATAACATCGTCCTCGTATCTGAGGCAAACAAGTAATATACCTACCTACGCTATGAACTTCTCCACTACTAATCAGCTACTAATTTTCTACTTTTGAAATTCGAATTTCATATTTGAACTCAGAGCACAGAAAACAAATCGAAGAACACAGAGCTGGTATAAAATTTCTAAAGTTTTTTTTATATTTCATCGATGAAAAAAAAGCCGGTTAAAAGAACGGCAAATGTAGAACGATAAATAACTTAAAACTAAATTAAACAAATCTTAATTCTAAGAACGAACAGTTAAAAATAAACGTATCTATGCGCATAGACTAGTCAATCAGGTAACATTTTAGTTGTCTAGCAAAAATATAGTGGTGACTATGGTTTATCAGTCTTTCTTGTATCACAGGTCGGTTTTATTGGTCTTTGGGCTGCTTGGGCCGCATTAGGAGGTATTTCTCAGAGATTAGTGATCCTATCGTTTTATAGGTTGTCTCTTTGCTGGATATACGCTGTAGGGGGTTGTGGAGCCAATATGGTCCATTTTGACATAACATGTTATGTCCTAGAGTGGAGTAGTGACCTAGTCCGTTGAGGTAAGTAATACAGTTAGTCTTGGTTCCTGTGGCTATCATCGCGTTATTGGGGGCGACGTTAAGCTCAGTGGTGGAGTGCTGGAACTCAAAGCTGAATACACCTGTCGGGTGAAAGGCTTGTGTCAAGTTGTGAAGAGGGTTGTTGGCAGGGGGGGCAGTGCTGGGTTTAGTGAACTCGGATATAATCAGAGGTGCTGACGTGGAGTTGGCTGAACACTGTGCAAGTGTGACGGAACCAGTGAAATAGTTGGAGTAAGTACTCATGATTTGAGTGATACTTCCGAACCAGGTGTCGTCTGTCTTGAGATAGCAAAAGGCGTCGAGGTGTCTAATACTGTCTTCGGCTGCTGGAACAGGGAGGGAGAGTCTATTTCCGTATTTGTTGAATGAAGTGTCTATATCTCTATTGGTTTCTGGGGGGTAAAGTAAGCCAGGGGTTAGAAGAAAAGCTCTTTCTAATTCATTCCAATTGTTAGCTGCAAAAAGGTGGCCGTTTAGGGTTTGGTCAACGTTGTTGCTAAAAGTGGTCGGGATGGTGTAGTCCGGGATGTTCGCCGCTTGTGCGGAGGTCAGTTTGTGTATGAATCCTAGGATACCAGGGATGTTTGGTAAGCCAAGTAGGTAACAGTGGGCTGCGTCGTAGTTCATTAGATTGGAAGCTGTGATGTTCAGGTTCTGATCAAAAATGGTGGGGGTGATTTGTCCGAATAGGGTATTGGACGGTCGAGTGGGGTTGATGCTCTCGAAAGTAGCTACGAGGGGGCCGGGTACATTAAGGGACTCGGGAGGGTAATTCCGTAAGAACCGTGTTAAGAACCTTTTATTGCGGGAGGTTATAGTTCCTGCTTTTAATTCTGCTCGGAGAGTCTGAACTATAAAAAGGATGCCAAAATAGAGGCGGGATATGAGCGGGTGCCATGCGTAATAACGGAATAGAGAGAACTGTTTTTTTTTCACTGTCACCATTCAATTTCTTCACAAAATAGAATCACAATTCACAAAAGTAATATACGTTATCAAATTCTCCACGACTAATCAGCTACCAACTTTCTACTTTTGAAATAAGAATTTCATATCTCATAATATCTCAACTCAGAGCACAAGAAATATACCCGAAAAACACATAACTGACATAAAATAACACGAAATAGAGAGAACTTTCAAAATAAGGGATCTTTTATTTAAATGGCTGTTCTTTATTTAAGTTATAAGTAAGGCTGCCTTAAACTCCTTCGTGAATGCGCATGGCATATGTCAAAATAAGGGAAACTTTATTTAAGTTGCGCCTGTATCTAATACGTAAAACAGCCATAATAAATCAACATGTGGGAACTGTCAAAATAAGAGATCTTTCATTTAGATATGCCTGTCCTTCAAATTCTTTTGTGAATGTGTATGAGTAAATGTCAAAATAAGGGAAACTTTATTTAAGTTAGGCCTCCATTTGCGTTTCGATAACTCTCCAATGTCATTCAAAGTTGATTTTACAAAATGGTGGATGGACATTTCGAACACTTAATCACTCACCCCATCTTCCCTATTCAAAAATTGGGGGTGGGGGTTGTAGCAGCAAGGGTTGAAGCGCTATGCGTCCGTAACCTACATCTTAAGTTGTCCCCCTCGAAACAAAAATCGACCTGTCCGAGCATTTCTATCGAAAAAATTAATTTCGTCTGTAATCCCGTCTGTTTCGTTTTCAAATGGCCACCCTGTATATTCACACAATAATTGTTCTGTTTCCTGGCTGCTTTCAGCTCGGAAAGCGCTTTCAACTTCCACTGCTTCTTCAGAGGTGGACCAAGAAATGTATCTGGGTTGCAGTTGCAAAATTTTGGACAATATAAATTCATTCGACTTATGGACTGTAGACAGAGCTACATTAAATCTATCAGACACAGATATTAATGTATCACCTTTCCCTAACCACCGAAGGCCAAAAGGCATTTCTCAATGAGAACAGGCTGTTCTCCACCATGAAATTGCCTCTCAGGACAATTGATTGCAGTTAATAGATTGGACAAAGTATCTGTCGTTACACGAAAGAGATTGAAAAAGTCCCTTTCAAGGTATTGTGGCAACCAATCTTCCTAATAATCGGATTGCCGAATATTATCATTCATCTTCAGTATTCGTGTCCTATTCTTAAATATACAGTAAGGGTAGTGGCTAAGAGGACTGGGGAAATAAAATCCTTTATGAGATGCCGACGTTTCGACCCGTATTTCTGGTCTTCTTCAAGGCTAAAATAGAATAAGATATAACATAGGGCGTAACATACACTCAAGTCAACACAGAATGTCATAAAAGCTTTTACAGTAAAAACAACTAATAAAGTATAAAAAGTAAAATCTTATAGACAGGCAACCGTACATGACAGGAAGCGACACATCAAAACCACTATATACAGCAACGCCTACCTATTCATATGGAGTGCCCCTGGAGCAGACTTATCTTATTTTTTTATGTTTTATCTGAATCCGAGAGATTTCCCACATTTTCAGGGACACCCTGTATATTTACCCATTACCCACATAATAAATTAAATTCATTCGAGCAAATCTCTGACATGATGTAATAAAGTATAGGTTTAATTGGGATATTCAGAGAATCTTCAGTTGTTTATTGTTGACAGTTGAGCTTTCGAGACTATTTCAACCCCTTCATCGGAACATCTAAAATACAATAACAAACCAGAAATTATTATTATGCATCACGTACCTACATAACAGAAAATACACACCACAATGCTGGTATAAAACTGAAGGTGGAAAAGCATCTATATGAACATTCATCCTCAGATCAGGCCCGCCGTAAGCGGGCGTGCAAGGCGTGCCCGGCACAAGGGCGGCACGTCCAGGGGGGCGGCAAATCCAGTGAAATTGAAATTTTTTTTCGGAGGGGACAAACAACGTGGTAAGCGGGGAGGGCAGATAAAAAGGGGGGGCGGTTGTCCAACTCCAACTGCTTTAAAATTTTGCCAACTGTCATAGAAACATAGAAATTTTGCCATATGCGATCGAAACTTTGCCAACTGCTTTGAAATTTCTCCAACTCCGTTCAACATTGGGGGCGGCAAGGTCTCCCCATCCCCCTTAGGGAGACTTTTTCTCTGAAGGATTGGGAGGACAGGCGGCCAACATCGATCATTTCCGTATATCCACGGAATTCAGTGAATTCACTGCAGTGTTTCTTTCAGGTATATTTCCGGAAGGGGCACTACCGCCCCCCGAAGTTCGGCAAGTGCCCCCCCGGCGAAATACTGAGAGCGCCCAGATCCAGTTATGGCATAAAACTTCAAGATCGAAAGATCGGAACTTCGAATTGCGCCCTCGGGAAAAATTTTCTGAAAGAAATATCGATTCAGAAAGTTCCTACGGCATCTCGATTTTGTTGAATATTCTACGAGAAAAATTTGCAGATGTTCTTTTTCCCAATATTACAACCAGGTAGTAGTAGTAGTTTCGAATATTTTCAGTGTCGCCGTATCGTTTATGCCAATTATTGCATGTCATAAAAAACCCTCTATTACCAAATTGCGCCCTTTCTACTAGCCGAGTTTAGGTAGATACGTGATTTTGAAGAGAGAATTACGAAAATAAAGATAAAAACAGAATGAAGGTCTTTGTCGGAATATACACCCCCTAGGATCAGTTGCATTTTGCATTCGAAATTGAAACTTGTCTCTTGTCTATGATTCGATTCGAACAGTTCCGTGGTGTATGAACAGTAACGATCAAAAATTAAATTCCAATTATTTTGTTAATAGTGAATCTGAAGCTCAAAGATGATGCTACTAATGAATCAGACATTGACGGTATTGATTTGTTCAATGAAATTATTGCACTAAAATCGCATTTTGCAGAACTCTAATCGAAGGATCCACAATCACTGTTACAATATATTTTTGGCAATGACTTAATTTCTACATTTCCGAATATAACAATAGCACTAAGAACACTACTAACATTTCCGGTTTCAGTTGCATCTGGAGAAAGATCTTTTTCAAAATTAAAAATTATCAAGAATTATTTAAGATCCACTATACTCCAACACAGATTAGGTAATTTAGCTATATGTAATTTCAATTGAACACCAAATTTTGGATAGATTGGGTATGACTAAGATTATAGAAGATTTCGCAAATATAAAAGCGAGAAGAGTGAAATTTTTTTAGATAAATATTTGAGTGTGTATCTATATGATTTTTCAATTTTATAAATAAAAATAACAATAATATAATATAATATGTATAATAACAATAATTCAATAGGTTTTTTATTTTTTTCCCACCATAATGAGGGAACCCTTTCTAGAGAAGACTCAGCATATGTAGCGCAAGGGAGTATTTACGGGGATGGGGGTACTGGGGGTAATTAACCTCCCCAGGAAAGAGTTTTTCACCCTAAATCTTCGAATGGAAACGATCTAACACCCCCCCCCTTTACCCGCTCTCAAGATCAGTTCAGGTCCCTCGGTAAAACTTGCCACTACCCCCCCCCCCCGAATTGCTCTCTGATGTAGCGCCCTATTGGGGGCGGCATAAACAGTATTTGCACGCGGGCGCTCAGACAGCTAGCGGCGGGCCTGCCTCAGATCAAACAGTAAAATAAACCATCAATTATTATTTTCATCCTCGAGTTGTCAGCTTGATGAAACCGAAATAAAACAATTTTGACCACTCACATGAAGTGCGCCATGCATAAAATCGGTTATCGTTAAATTATTGACAGTGGCGTAGCAACAATATACCCTCAACAAATTTTTTATGATGTGTCTGGCTTCGAGTCCTAGAGTTTCTTTTTTGGTCCTGAAGAAGCTTCAATGAGACCAATAGACTTCAGTTTCCTCATTTGGTTATAATACTCTGCCAGATCTTTTCGGAGTTTTATTCGTTTGGGGAGCAAAATAGTATTCCTGAAAATGATTCACTTTAAGAACAGTAAAAAAGGAAAGCTAATGGAGTTTCACTTTTAGTTCATCTGGAAAGAAACATAAAATTTGATCTGTTATGGATTTTGCTAGACAAACACTAATCTTTTCAATTTGAATAAAATAATCCACCATTTTATCGACAAGAATTGGGCGTTGGGCCTCTGGAAGTTCCTTGATGTTACTGTCGTTTTTTTAAAAATTGATTTCCCTTCATTATAATTGCTTAAAACTGATTTCAAGTCGAACTGAAAATATCAAAATTAATTCAATTCGTAACAATATACTTCCTTTTCATTTGATGTTCCACGGGCTTCTCAACTACTTGGGTTGGGTTGATATTGTTTTGAAACATATCTTCATGTACGTAGGATACCTAAAAGATAATATTCTGTATTTATCTATCCATTTGGCCGAGACTAATACTAACAATAGATTTCTGCCATTTCAATAGGCAATGCTCAAATCTAACTTCAATTCCCCATGGAATGTTATCAAGTATGTCAGGCAATTGACGGTGGCAGGCATACTTTAGAGATTTCAAGTCAACTTTATTTGCTGAAAAATGAAAGGCAATTCTGAGATTTCTGAATATCTTCATTTTAGTAACCTTACCATTGAAAAGTTCTGTTAATTCTGGTACATCCCACTGTTTAAGTAGGTCGGTGACACTTTCTTCACATTCTGTAGCCTGATACTGAGTGGTCAGGTCAGGTTCATTTAGTTCTTCATTGCCATTGAGCACATCAAGTGCATCATTCAAAACTCTATCTGTTTCCAAAAGTTGCCAGGACCAACTACCATTTGGAGACTCCATTTTGGGAAGTTTATGGTGATCTGAGTATATACAGTTAGTAATTATGAAAAAATGTTTCTATTGTAAAGTCCAGAAATTTTAAATTTCGAAGTTTGTATGGTTCCAATTTATCAAATTCAATATACTAGCTCAACTATATGCTGCACTCCCGCTAACAGTAGTACATAATAATCTATCAGAAAATTCAATTCAACGGTAGTTGAATTCAGATTCCGATGAATTGAAATGTGTCACTGGAGCTTTCATTCCTATCAATCCTTTGCCGAAAGTAGAGATAGGCTGTATTGAACCAGAATACATCGGTTTTTTCCATATTCCAGGAGTTTGTGTCTTATTGTAGAACAGGTGAATGTTTGACCTATTCCATTTTATGTGTACGAACCTACTCTGGTAGTAATGTATGAATATTTTTTAAACTAATAAATTACTATACAGTCAGAATATTTTACTCCTTGTTCATAAGATCAAATGAATGAAATGTATCTATAAAGCTTTCAGGAATTGAAATTCTTGCTTATTAATTTATTACCGAAACTCAGTTTCTATTGCATTGAAATTATTAGTTTCTCTGTAAACAAATTCGTTTATTTAGTTATTATGTTTATTTTCTTTGTGATGAATGAATAAAACTGTTACTTATTTGAAATAAAGAAATATTGGAAATAAAAATGTTATGCGCCCTCACAATCATATCACATACAGTATCATGATGAAAAAACAAAGCACATCGATAAATCTTTACAATCATAAATCCCAAAACTCCTTTATATGTTGAATATTGTTCACAATTTTCCAAAATGAAATATAGGTACATTCTGAGAAATACGCTGAGAATGTAGAAAGGGCAACATAGTGTCGACTTGGAACAGAAAAATATTTTGAAAAACGTCATAACTTCGATACAGAGTGGAACGTGTCAAATTTCCGAGGCCAGAGTTGTGATTTTATAATTGTGAATGGAGTATATGTCAAGGTGAAATTCAAACTATACAAAGTATATCAAAGTATACAATTATACATTATACAAAATGCCTCTGAAATTTTCGAGTTGCGACGATTGGATTTCAGGAAATTTTCATGAAAGTGAAATCCTACTTACTGATAAAAATATTGTGGATGAAACAAAAAATGACTTAAAAACCAATGATTCCTCTAGTCCTCTACTAACAAAAAGGAAGATGTCCAGATTAAAGAGGTGGCACTGTACTTATTTTGATGAACATCGTAAATATATGGCTTCGAAATAAAACTAGAAAATTGATTAGGAAATTTTATTTATTACAACAAATCATTGAATTCATGAAATCTTTTATATTATTCGAAATTTCCTCAAGGGCAAAAGCCTTTCTGTCTTGAGAAACTGCTAAATTTTCTTTAGCAGTTGCAGCTCTTTCTTTCGCAATTGCTACTCTTTCTAACAAAGCGAGTTTTTTCTTATAGTAATTTTCCTTTATTTTGTTCTTTCTTTCCAGGCTGATTTTATAGCTTTCAGCAGCCTCGGATGCATGAATGAGTGGTTTATTTTCGTTCATATTTTTTAATGACACGTCTGGTGGGCAGCTGAGGCTGCACTTCCAGCCCAACTTCGGGTTTGGATGTCACTTCCGGACCAACCGTTGATGGGGGTATCACCTCCAGGCTTTCTGTAGCCACCTCTGTATAGTGCCATTCTCCAGGTACAGTTGTTAAGTCTTCTTTAGAAGAATCAAATGAGAAGACTGTCAATGATTCTTTAACACTATCATGCCCTTCCATTGAAACCTCCTTGAACGTTTCGAGCACCCCATTCTCATACTGAGAATTAGGTATTTCCTGGTGAGGTCCACCACCTGTTCCCCTCTGGTATTTCTTGTTCTTGTTTGCTTTGGATTTTGCTCTGGACCTTATGTCCTGCCACGTCTGAAATTAATGTGGAGTTAATTCAGTTATTAAACAAGTAAAATATAACCTACCTTCCTTCAGGATTTCCAATCTTTGAACGCTCCTCCTCCACAACTGTTCAGAATAGTGGCCATTTCTTGCCACAAGCTCTGAGCATTTTTTGTGTAAACTCATTGGAGAATTTTCCCGACTGCAATTCGGTATTTGTTTCACAAATTCCAGCATCAATTTTCTCTGCTCACTAGATGTATTAGTGGTCCTAGTGACGGTTGAATCCATTTTTATTTCAACTTATTTGTAAAAAATGAATTCTATTAAGTCCTTTTGTATTTCACAATATATTTCAACTAGTAATCTTCTAACAACCTACTTCACAGTATTCTCAAAGAACAAATACATACTCACAATTGTTCAAAAAAACTAGTCTTCAAACGCTTTTTCTCTATCTCCAACTTTCACCAAAATGCACTTCACTGACGTTCAAATATTATTAACCTCTATAAAAAGGGTTTGTTTACCTCATCACCAACTGATTTCTTCGTTGACCATAGAGTAAAAATTGTATTCTTCAAAAATTGCCCCAAGATCTTTTGAACATGCGAATGATAAAGTTCGAACGACTTTGCGAAGGGTTGCCAAGAATCGCATTTTCACGAAGTATTTGCAAATTGGCCACTCGCAGACCTGCGTATACGCAGAGTTGCAAATGATGTCAAGAATAGGACCCCAGGTTTGGGTCTAGAGTCGCTTCTGTGTAGTGCCAGTCTCCTTCCTAGAGCTTGAGAGGTTTGGCCTATGTATACCAAGAGACAGTAAAATTTCAGTTAACCAACTGAAGTGTGGTTCAATTATTTAAGTTTAATTTTTCGAAATATAATGTTCCGAGTGAAAATAAAAATAAGGCTAGTGGACTGTATACGTATGTGAAATTAATTGAAACCCAACACAAATGAAAGGATAAATGTGCCCAAAATAACAGAAGAAATATAGTCTTACCTATATATCAGCAAAAACAGTCAACAGGATCTTGTCGATGACTCCTATTCCAATATGAAGATTGATCGAGCTCGACAAACGAATATGGTATGAAGCTGACTTGAAAATCCGTTGCTAAAAATGTCAAATTGTGTACACTTATCCTTGTGGTATTATAAAATAACCACGCCACCGGTAACAGTTTTTTTGTTCGAAATAATTCGCACAAATGAAAGTTTTAAATGAATGTAATTCGATTGAATCGAAATCACTACAAACTAATCACAGGAAAAAAACTGAAATTTTCCGAATTCACGAAAGGAAGCAGAAAATGAGCAATTGTCGAGGCAGAATTATTCACGAAGTCAATCAGTGAACTGAATGAATTATATGGAAACGAAACAAATATGAGACATATGCTGCGCTCTATACAGCTGACAAGTTCTTCTTGTACATAAAGGATAATCCATATGGGAATTCCCCAGTATAGTGAAATTAATTGAATAATTCGAATTTTTAAAATTCAGAATAATTAATTCGAACCGTTCACTAGGCGTGAACAGTTTACACTTTAGTTGGTGAATTACATTTTTCATACTTGAAGATTTTAACTTGTCTTCGGCACTCTTATAAAGTGTGAATATTTTGAAAAGTTTTGTTAATTCAAAAGCTCTTTTATATAGGGTTACTTAGCAAAAGTGACACGATTTTCTTCATTGTTAGACGTGTGCAGGATTTCTGGATGTCGTATAGGTTCAATACTCTCAGGTTGCTCTGGAGGTCGAGGCTCATCATGTTCTGGATCTTCTAGAGGTTCGTCACCCTCCGGCTGAACTGGAGGTCTAGGAGAATTATATAGAATCTTTTTCCAAAAAGTTTTGTTGTGACCATTATCCCTCATGAGACGATGTAAACGATCTAAGGCGGTGTGTTGTAATGAAGGATGTGAAAGAATGATATCCATTACCGTTCTAAGACCAGGGATGACATTGGTTTTCATCTGTATGTCGTGATATGTTGAACTATTGTTGATGTACCTTCCTGAACTGCTAGGCTTTCTGTGCCAATCCAGTTTAATTTGGTTGTTGTCATCTCTGTGTACTTTTGTATCCAGAAATGGTACACTTTCGTTAGTTTCCCTTTCTATGATGAACTTGATGTGATCATTAGAACTGTTATTTCCATAATATATCTTATAACCCTGATGAAGTCATAAATAAATGACGAAATATTGAGTAACTGAGAAAAACTTGTTTTTATTCAAACAGACCGCAACACCTGAAAATTTCCACATATTAAATCTTTTTCACCTCACAGGTCGTTCTTTGCAAAAATTGTTTAAGTTCGAAAAATTGGCGATTTTTTGGCATTCCACCTATTTTATCTAAATACATAAAATAATGAAAATTAAGCTATTAAGGCAGCTACCTATATGAATGAAACAAATAAGACACAAATCATTTGCCAATATAAATAATGACAAATGAAAAGATTTTCCATCCAGCGTCGACTTCGGGATATTCCACCCTGATGAGTCCTAAATAGGACGAAACTGCAGTCGGTGCGATTCTCAGTTGACGTTGGACTATTCGGTCTGTTAGGGTGAACACTGTGGAAGACCTAGTTCGTATTCACATTTCATTTGTCATTATTTATATTGGAAAATGATTTGTGTCTTATTTGTTTTATTTTATCTAAGCCAGTTGGTTGCATACTGCATTTTCCAGATCTAAAATCAATGAAGAAACTATCATGATCTGGTCTCAGTTTATAGTCTTCTCTAAGAAGACTCAACCAGAATGGGTAAGAAATGATAAATTGCCTGGGACTCTAGATTTTTGTATTTGGTATGGTGACTAAAAAACAATCATTCTTGAATTCTATATCTTGCATATTGTTCTACCTGGCTGCATGCCCCAGCATATCCCATAATTAATACTAGGTACATACCTGAAAGTGATTATATTAAGCATAGGTAAATAGAACAGGATTATATTGTTACCTTCATATCCAAATAAGTGTAATTTGCTGCTCCCTTCAAGAATTTATCAATTTGGTCGAAATCAAGAACTTATGATTTCTTTGGTTTGTAGTATTCTTCAGAAGAACTTTTTGATTAACATTGTAATCTTACAAATTTTGAATTATCAAAGTATACTGCTCAACATTGAACAAGTTCTCTATATTGTAGAACATTTGATTTTATATGTCCTACTTGAATGTTCAAAATACGCTAACAAAACATTCTTTTCAGACCACTCCACAAGTTTTGTAGTATTCTTTTTCGTACAAGGATTTGGATTTTTGGGGTATTAATTCATTCGCAATTTTTCTTAATTCTGAAGTGTTAAATCGATTTGGTCAGACATAATTCACGAATTTGACAAGTGATTCTAAATTTTCTCTCACAAAATATAAGTAATTTTCAAAGTATAATATCAAAGACTTCGTATCGAATAAATGAGTTCATAATCTCCTTCTGCTTCTTCATTATTCGTAAGTTTTTCTTTTCCTGACACCCCGCCACTTACTAGGACGTATCTGAATAACGTGTTCTGTAGAACCAAATCCTTCTTGGTCGACTGTACCATTAATCAATATTTTGAAAAATATGTTAGCATCCTATAAGAGGTCTATATATCCTGAGATTTGTTCCAATTTGGGTCAGCCAACTGCACACTACTGCATGGGATCGCAGTATATTTGTTATTCACAATGGTACAATCACCGAAAATGTTATTATAATCATAAAGGACCCCGCACTTTTACTACGGGAAATGGCGTTCCGTCAAATTTTCTAAAATTTTGGTATAATGTAGTACTCGACATACTGATCAAAAGTGTCCATGGCCCCAACTCAATCCTATGACTAGTTTTTGAGATGTTGAAGTTGAAGTTGAGAATTACCCACTTTTACTACGCCCGTATCTCGGAACAGAATCGAATGAACTTAAATTTTTCTCAAGAAACATTTCACCCCCCCAGGAGCAAGCATATAGAGGAATATGACCGAAAATCGTTACGAATACAGGGTTATCCAAAATTGAATGCATGCCCGATTTTGAAAGTATAAAATATGTCAGTTCCAGAGCGAGAACGTTCGCAAAATGAACTATTACACTAGATATGTTGTTGTTACATCGAAAAAGTCTGAAATACCCAGAATTAATACTGGGTGATCCATTATTATAGAAACTATTCTCAAGGAAGGTTAAATGGACATCCTGTATTTATGGGTTGATTCAAGGTGTTTGTTTAATTTTTTTAGAACATATCATCATGGACTTCAAAGAATACAGGGTGATTGAGTCATGAAATGAACTTTGAACCTCACGGAAACACCCAAAAACCACCTCTTTTTTTCATCACCCTCTATCTCAAGATTGAATCCGAGGAGATGGGAGTTTTCTTCCACCATTGTACTTGATATACAAACATCAATACGGCTGAGAGTTTTTATCCACTTCCTATGACCAGATTTTTTTTTATGTAATATGAAAATTATTTATTTATGTTATTCTTTTCTTATACCAGCTAAAAATCTGGTCATAGGAAGTGGATAAAAACTCTCAGCCGTATTGATGTTTTTATATCAAGTACAGTGGTGAAAGAAAACTCCCACCTCCTCGGATTTAATCTTGAAATAGAGGGTGATGAAAAAAAGAGGTGGTTTTTGGGTATTTTCGTGAGGTTCAAAGTTCATTTCATGACTGAATCACCCTGTATTCTTTGAAGTCCATGATGATATGTTCTAAAAAAATTAAACAAACACCTTGAATCAACCCATAAATACAGGGTGTCCATTTAACCTTCCTTGAGAATAGTTTCTATAATAATGGATCACCCAGTATTAATTCTAGGTATTTTAGACTTTTTCGATGTAACAACAACATATCTAGTGTAATAGTTCATTTTGCGAACGTTCTCGCTCTGGAACTGACATATTTTATAATTTCAAAATCGGGCATGCATTCAATTTTGGATAACCCTGTATTCGTAACGATTTTCGGTCATATTCCTCTATATGCTTGCTCCTTGGGGATGTGATGAAATGTTTCTTGAGAAAAATTTAAGTTCATTCGAATCTGTTCCGAGATACGGGCGTAGTAAAAGTGGGTAATTCTCAACTTCAACGCCCTGTATCTCAAAAACTAGTCATAGGATTGAGTTGGGGCCATGGACACTTTTGATCAGTATGTCGAGTACTACATTATACCAAAATTTTAGAAAATTTGACGGAACGCCACTTCCCGTAGTAAAAGTGCGGGGTCCTTTATGATTGGATTTTCATCGAAGCTAGTTCTGCAATATTCATTAAATTTTCCGTTACTCCAAGAAATGCTAAATCAATTCTATGAATATTTTTTTCAAATTTTTATGCCAATTTTTTTGTTATTAGAGAACTTTCCGATCCTGTGTCCAAGAGTGTTCTTGCCGTTATAGAACATCCCGCCTTTGACTTCAGTACAGTAGGAAGAACTACTGAGTTCATTTTGAGCGTGAGCAATAGTTTGCTTTTAACAAATTCGATTTTTAAATCATTTTCAACCATTGTTCGTATGGCAACAACCACACTTTCAAATTCTGAAGGCATTGATAACAGCAGGAAGCAAGACATATCTGATTCGTCAAAATTACTTCCCAGACTTTTGATTCCAGGAATATACCATCACACTTAGAGAAATGAGCTTGTAGGTCTTCAGATGTATTGTATTTTAATTCAACAAGCTCTTCCAGTAAGTAAAATTTGGAATATATCCTCTTCTTTGCGAAACTACTTTCAAGTTTTTGTAACATTTCAAATGCTGTTTTTACATCTTTTATGTACTCTAAATGCGAATCAGCGATGCTTAAGGTTATTTTCATCATCGCTTTGTTGTTGTTAGCCAGTTTTCATTTTTGCCCTTTTCAATTACTGCTTTTGTAGCCACTCCTACATCCCCCGTGGCTCTTAGTACTGTTTCCAATCGAAATTTCCAGTTGTCGAAATTAGAACCATCAAATGGGGCCATATTTATTTTCGCTCGATTGCATGATCGCTTGATTTTTACACCACGCGATTTTTTTAACCTCCAACAGTCTCACTTGAATTCGAGTTCAATTTCTTTTCAAATATTTCAGCACTTGCCTGGGCCCATAACCAATTGGATTCCCATGAGGTCACGGCCAAGGCTCCTAGGGAGGTTGCCGATTTTATCAACACTATTGACGACCTCCTTGGGTTTTCATGAATGAGTAGGGTAGAGAACAAAAGATCTACACGGTCGCAGTTCCCGGAAGACTTAACGAGCCAAAACGACCCCAGTTCAAATAATAATAATAGGTTTAATGAATGGATCGCCAATGTTGAAAAGAAACTTGATTTATTATCAAAAATGAATAAACGACACAAATGATACAATGGTTGTACATTACATTCGAACTTGACCTTGAAAACTATTTCCACAGAATATTTACTTAAGTTGCAGGTTTGCCAGCTGAAAATATCTTTAACACGTCGGAAGTGGATCTACTGGTCACAAATCAAAACTGCGCATCATTGTGTAGCGGTGTGAATGTCCTCAGGATTTTATTGAAGTGTTCTCGCTGCGTACACGTAATGTCTCAATAAAACAAGTTGGATTTCGTATATCAAACGTGTAATTTCTTTTTTCTCATGTAGAACGCTTTCGACTCTCACATCATCAGTGGGTTATAGTCGCCGAATAACGTCCCCTTTTTGTGAAATAAAAAAATAGAAACAAATATAATGAGTAGAGAGTAATGAACAAAACATCAAACTTTAGATGAACGTTTCTTTATTATTTCAAACAATCAGAAACTAAATCAACTCACTTACTTTTTCTACAAAAATTCAAAATATAAGAGTTATTTTGTTTGTGCTCCTAATTACGTCCTGGAGACGATATTGAGATCACAATATTCAGTACGTGAACTGAAATTGTATTTCCAGCAATAATAATCCTTAGTGATCATTATTAATATCTACTCAGGCTTTTATTAATTATTTAATATCCAATGGTCTACATGCCATTTATGATTGTATGAAATAATGAATAAAAAAATATATAAAACATAAAATTGACGAATTGAGAATATATAAGACCAGTCAAAGCACGAAAAAAACAAGCAACTAGCACCATCAAGGGGCATGAAAAAATTTAGTGAATTAGTTGATTTAATTTTTTTAATTTTCAAAACGAATCATACAAAAAAAATTAGCTCTTGATGGATTATCGACACAATCTTCATGCATCCATTGGAAACATTTTGTGCACCTTATCCATTTCTCTCCCTTTTGATCTTGGGAAAATCTCTTATGACAAACTGGGAATTCAGCGTCATCATCGTTACTATCTTCTTCGTCCGTAGAAACTGAAATTGAGTCGTCATCACCAGACGTATACCTCATCAGAAGATAGATTCTTACGTTGCTTTTTGGTTTTCATTCTGTTGATTTCTGTCAATTTTTTTTTAAATTTCTAGCTCTCTTTTCAACTACGTTTCTTACTTCTTTTTCCTTTTTTTCGTTTTCTGCTTCTATTATTTCTCGTTTATGCGGAGAAGCCGTGACTACCATGGCTTTACCTCTCCTAGTTGACGTTGAAGGTGACACAACCACTGGAATTGGTCGTATGTCAGCTGAAACTACAGTGGAGATGAAGAATTGCTTAATCGTGGTGATGCAGTTGGTGTTCTTGGTCTTGAGCTTGTGGAATTCAAAGTTGATGTTGAGGGTGACTCAACCACTGGAATAGGTCGTATGTCAGCTGGAACTAAAAATGGAGATGAAGAATTGCTTAACCGTGGTGATGCAGTTGGCGTTCTTGGTCTTGAGTTGATGGAATCCAAAAGAACGGGTAGATCATTTACCTACCACAGATGCTGCGCTGTTTGCATTGGTAGATAGAGCAATGGCCGACTGACATAACTAACTATAAATTCCAAGTATTAAAACTAGATGGCGATACTCAGACAAAAAGAAACCTATGGGGACGTAATTTGGCGACTGTATACCCTAGTACAAAAAAATAGGCAAGTCAGAATGAGAATTTGTTATCTATCCTTTCCATTTCTCCACAATCAATATCTTCACATTAACAAATTTTAGACGCATTTAAATATCCAAAATAATTCAATTAAACAATTAGGTTATAACATCGAGTCAAGTCACGATTTCACAATGTCAAAAGTCACATCCAGAGAGCTAGAGTTCAACTGTATTCACCTTGGCCACGCAACGGGGCAGGAGCAACATCATAAAATGAGACGTTTATACAGGGGTAGGTAATTTCTGGAGAGGTCGGATTGAACATTCAGACATGCCGGGTTGTCAACTTTTTCCTTGCTTATGAATAAATCTTCCAGGAAATCCAGGCAGGATTTTCCTGGCAGAGAGACGTGTTCTTTGATCCTATTCTTTAAGGGTCTGCATAGTCTGCAAGTTTTCCCAACATAAGTTGCAGAGCAATCTGAGCACTTCAGTTTGAACACATCACTTTTATGGAGAGTATTTGTATTGTTTTCTGTGGTAGGAAGGATTCTCCTGAGTGTGTTCTGGGATTTAGTGTTCATCTGAATGTTGTTAAAGTTGTTTTTTAAAATTTTTATAGAACTCTTACACAATCACTCCCGTTCCACGGCCAACGATTGTGTAAGAGTTTTATATAAAAATTTTGAAAAACAACTTTAACAACATTCAGATAACCACTAAATCCCAGTGTTGTCCCCACAAAAAGCAATAACTTATCCAATGGTATCTGCAATTTTCTTAGAGTATCGAGACAATATTTGGAAATAGTTTCCGATGTTCCATTTTTTAATGATTCAAACTTCAGTAGTTTCTGTTGGATGCCACCATGTAAAATATTGGACAAGTTATGGAAACATCTTCTCAGCTTTGTGAATGGAAACGTCAGTGCCTATTCCGTAGTATGTCACTTTTTGCAAATATGCTTTTATTTCTGAATGTGGAGTGAGATGTTTCACGATTTTGTAAGCAGTCGTTAGTTCCGCTGCCGCAATCAGCAACTCTTCTTGGGTATCTTCTTTAATCATAAATCCGGATATGGGTCTTGCTGCCGAAACAACAGTAAACTTTTTTAGTGACTAATAGTAGAAATGTGGAGCTTTACGTCACCCTTACCTCCATGAGTAATAGATATAAAACTACACGTAGCACAGAACGTTCTTCATTAGTATACGTCCTTTCTTTATAAAAGTGCACTCTTTAGTAAAGTGGCACCTCTTTCTAGCCGCGACATATTCATAAAGTATATTACGTACTCAATAAAATTACTGCGTCACAAAAACAAAACAATGATTGTCCGCGAAATAATAACAATCCGCATCAAGTTATTAAAGCGACTGAACGCGGCATGCGCGTGCCTGCATGGGCAAGGCGGGGGCGTGGGGATCACTCTGTATCACCGCGCCGCGCCTGCTCCCGCGTCGTAGGTGTAAGTACGCAAGCGAACAGCGCGGGATGTAATTTTCATTGCGCACTACGGCCGCGCAGTTAAATCTTAAATCGGAACATTTCGGTTTCTTGTCAGGACGTCGGGACAGAGGGCTCAATAACGGTGACAGTCCCGATATATCGGGACGAATGGCCACCCTATTCCGGTGTCTCCGTTGGGATTTTTTTAGTAAAATTTCCAAATTTCCGGTTTTCCATGCTTTCGGGAGGTAACTTTGTCGCCAGCAAGCGTTGTAATTGTAAATTTTGTGTAGGATTGGACACGAGTTGGTGAACAAAGTTTCACTACTCTACCGTTTATCGCGTCAATCCCAGTTGCTTTATTCGGATGAATCTTGCTTATTATTTCGTCGATTTCCTCCTCGGTGAAAACATCTTCACAGGTCTGACAAGGAGCACAATTTCGTCGAACAGCTATCATTGTTAATTTTCATATTTTCACCAAGAAGACTGCTATTGATGATTTCAGCAGAAGTTTCGGCTTTTTCCCAATCAACAGCATCTATTCTCTTCAGATTCACCCATGAAAACTGTTCAGCTTAGGAAAAGCTGTTCTCCCAGAGATCTAAGTATGCAATGCATCTGTCATGACTCATGAAGAAAGATCATTGTGACGACTAAACTGCTTTGTAGTGTTTCTAATTTGCATCTATCTACTGGCTCTCTTTGTCAATTCAACTATGAACTGGTCTGTAGATTGGCCATCTTCTTGACGATAAGAAAGAATTTTATAGGCAATATTTTCCTCGCCTATGGAAAGTTCTTCGAATTTGTTTAGCAATATGCTCACTTCGTCTTTTTCGTCCTCTGTGAATTGGAAAGTAGGGTATATTTTGAATACATCATCTCCAATGTAGAGTAGCAATTGTGCACATTCAGTTGCTCGGGACTTCTTATTAATTTCTGTTGCATTAAGTTATTTTCGGACCTTGCTCTCCACAGTTTCCAGTTTTCTGCGAGATTTCCTCTGGTTGATAGCGGTGTGATTCGTCGACTATCACCCATCTCGGTTATTTAGGTGAATTCTCCGAAAATATGTATTTACTTGGGTTGCATGTTCACTTAATAGGTGCAATACCGACTGCGCCATGTTATGTTTGATAATTAAGATTTAATTAAGAAATGTGGATCAGTTTTAATTGGTTCATTTAACGTCTTGCTTGTACATGTATAGATCTAACTCTAACCCTAACTTAACTGGTTGGTCACCGAACATAGGTTATCCAATGGTGCCAAACCTAACATTCGCAATAGTGCCAACCCTACACTCAGAAAATTTTCTAAGTAAAATTAACAGAAGCGCTACTGTTGCAAGTCTAATGTATTGAAATTGTGAATCCAACAAAAAACGTTCACGATAACAAAAAATTGCTGTACCTACAATAGAGCATTCATGTTATCCTGAATATCGTTTGTTAACACTATAAAACAACAACTACTATGATAATAGTATAATTTTCATTAGGGCTACATCATACACTAATATTGAATGTATTGCTGTTTAATAGAATTGAAAAATTCTATAAAAAGAAGTCTGAATTTCTATTACCCCAATGTCATTAATTTTGTACAAATAACACAAATTATTTGTATAGAATATCGAATACACTATTATATTCACAACCTTTATTATTATATTTACAATCCTATTGTTATTCCTAGTTATACTACCCCAACAGTATGTTTCGTTGAATTGGAAATCATATACTATTACATGGATGAAATATTCGTTATGTTAATAGTTAAACGTTACCAGAAAACATTGGTCAACCGTATAACTGATAATATTACACAATCCGCTGTTGATTTAACAGTCCTTCTGTAAGCGAATACCACGAACTGCTACGGATAAACGCGAACAGCATAACAGCAAGCGATAAACAGTGCGTGAATACAGTTGTATTTCAGCAAGGTTTCGCGTTTAACGTGAGTTATGGTGATATTAAAAAGGAAAAAGAGTAGTAGAAATAGTTTTAAAAGGGCACTAAAAGTAATATTCACAAAAGCAGGAATTTTTGAAGCTGAAAAGCTTGCGAAGAAGTGTATTGGTAAGTACTGAAATTTTTTTCTCTTCGTTAAAATATAGGTATTCAATCTAATATACAAAGATGCCGAAATAGCAAATGCTGAATTGAGATTCAGTTAACTACATGCCAAAAATTGATGAGAAATACGATCATTGAAAGATATTGTTTGTCAATGTCGCAGAAATTTTGTTAAATATATATATTTTTTTTAATACTGTAATTTTTTTCAGATAATAGATTCACTTTTGAAACGTTTTTATTGATAACTGCTCGTCATATCAAGGAATTCTGTTCTGAGGAGCCACATATTTCCTGGAGGGATCGGATTATTCTCGAAGAGCTTGTCAGAATTACGCAGAATTTGGCGAAATTGAGGTACATTAGACCAATGCAATGATTTGCTTTCGTTGCAAAAAGAATTTTCACGGCCTTTATGTATTGATCAGGCATCTCAAACTGGTCCATGGCTTGAATACAAATGATAAATTAACTTGTTTAGAAGATGAATGCTCGCAATCATTTCCCAATCTGAGCAGTTTCAAGAGACATGTACAGAAAAAACATACAACTTCTTCCCAAAATAATTCAGAATTCGTAGTACATGCCAGCACATCTAATAGTACATCTAAAAATATTGATAATTCGCAGAATCTCCAGACAATTTATGATCATTCTGAATGTACGAATAATTCATGTGAAACATCAACCCCTGTTTCTGAGGATATTGGGATTATTGATGTTAATGAATGTCTCAAAAATATTCAAATTGCTGCTATGAACTTCTCTTTAAAACTTCACAGTATAAATAATTTCAGCAAAAAAGATGTTCTGACGATACAACAAAACATAACAGACTTTTTGACAGATTCCATTATCGGTTTTATTTAACTTTTGTTAATCAGACGTGTTCCAAACTTCAAAAGAGACTATTTGGATTTGAATGAAGTATTAAATGTCTTGAAAGATCCATTCAAATTATGTAAATCTGATTTTAAGCTCAATTCATCATTAAAATATTGTAATCTACTGAAAAACACTGAGAAAGTTGTTATAAACACTGACATTGTTCCTGTAAACAAAAGAGGGGATTTTATATACGATGAAAAAAAAAAATTAGGCATTATTTTACCATTAAAATTTCAGTTCCAACAAATTTTCGAAAAAATATACGACTTAGATGAATGTATACAATTTCTAAGAAAAACGGAAAACAATGATTCCATAAATTGCTTCTCACAAAGCAGATTATGGCAGGAAAAATTGAAATTTTTCAATGATGAAATTGTAATCCCATATTTCTTATATTCAGATGATTTTGAAATAAATAATCCTCTTGGAAGTCATTCAACTTGCCAAGCGCTGACGTCATTCTACTATTCTTTTCCGTTGTTTCAAAGGAGTAACTCCAAACTGAAAGATATTTTTCTGGCTGGAATTTTCAAAGCTTCTGACATAAAAAAATTTGGAAATAACACATGCCTCGATGTTCTCATCAATGAAATTAATTCTTTGCTAAATGAAGGTGTTATAATAAATTCTAGATCGGGAAGTGTCAGAGTACATTTTGTTTTGGGTCTCATTTTGGGGGACAATCTGGGTATAAACAGTATCTTAGGGTTTTCTTCAAGCTTTAATTCTAACTATTTCTGCAGATTCTGCAGAATGCATAGAACGGTCTGTCAGTCAAGTAATAGAATATGTGATTCACTATTAAGGAATGAAGAAAATTACGACAGTGATATCAAGTTGAACGACTTATCTAAAACTGGTATTAGAGAAATTTCTGCACTTAACAGAATCAAGGCTTTTCATGTTGTACGAAATTTTGCTGTGGACATGATGCACGACATATTCGAAGGCATTTGTCATTACAATTTATGCCAAATCATAATTTATTTTACAGACACATTGAAACTTTTCAGTTTAGAGCAACTCAATGTTAGAAAACAATATTTTGATTATGGTAGAACCGAAATTGGAAATATTTCTCCTGAAATTGAAACACATCATCTTCAAAGGCGTCGTTTGAAAATGTCTGCAAGAGAAATGATGTGCTTTGTTCATTTCTTTCCATTAATTATTGGTGATATAGTACCAGAAAACAACGATGTTTGGATTTTTTTATTAGAATTTGTAGAAATAATCGATATTCTCCTATCCTCCAGTATCAGTTTAGATTTTTTGAATCGTTTACAGTTTCTAATTGAAAGGCATTTAGATATGTATTGCAAATTTTTTCAAGATACCTTAAAACCAAAACATCATTTTCTCTTACATTATCCAATGGTCATAAAGTACTCCGGTCCACTAAGATTTTACTGGTCTTTCACATTCGAATCAAAACATAAAGAATTCAAAAGATATGCCAACATAACAAACTCAAGGGTCAATATTCCTGTAACCATTTCAAATAAATATCAACTTAAATTTGCTCATCAGATAATGAATACCGACAAAACTGCAGATTTCACTTTTCCAGAACAGAATAAAATAAATTCCGAAAACGTAGAATTTGTTTATGATATTTTAAAAGATAAATTTGCTGAATTTTATACCGCTGTAAGATATAACGAAGTATTGTACAGGAGGGATGATTATTTCTCCAAGTTCCAGCAAACAATATTTATTTATAAAATCATTGAGTTTGTCATTTCATCTGATAAAGGAGTTTATGTAGTTTGTGAAGAAATGGAATCTGACTACAATGAACATTTCTCTGCTTACGAAATTAAGGATTCAATGAAATCTGGTAAAAAGTTAGTTAACTTTAGACACTACATTTCTGGTCCGCCTATTCATGTTAACAAAACAGCAACTTCTAAGAAATTCCTGAGGTTGAAAGAATATTTTTGTTAGAAATTTCATTAAGAACTCAACCGGACCTGTTGCAGTTTGAATGCCTTTACGTACTGAATAGATTTGGTACAAATATTTGTAACACTGTCAAGACACGGGTTGTTTGTATTTTCCCTCAAAATATATCTTGCAGTTGAAAATCTAATATTATTTTCATCCTATCGATCTACTGCTATAAAAAGTGATATAAGGACTTTAAAGAGGTTGGTGGTTTTTTTAAATACAATAATTTTCAGTGGCAAACATACCTTTTTTTAAGATTATCAGAACGTGTATAATGGAGTCCTTTCCAAACACAAGTTGGTCACTTCTTAACACTAGTTGGCAGCTAGAAGGATCAGAAAATTTTCTAAATGAAGCTACTGAAATCATGCTAAACAGTACATCTGAAGCAGAGTATTTACTGACGGATATTTCTGAGAATACACCAAAGAAAAACTTACAAGACAAAGCGGTAGAAGAAAATGTAGCTAGCCTTCTGCAGAAGTGGGAGGTTTCAGAATTGGAAGAGCATTTCATTAGTGAGTTGGATAAAATATTGTTTGAAGAAATATTCAAGGAAGCGTTTTGTTTTTCAGATAATAAAGTTGACTTGAAATCTTTGAAGTATGCAAGACTCCATCAGCTACCGGATTTACTTCAGAATATACCTTGGGGAATCAAAGTCAAGTTTGAATATTGCCTGTTTGAATGGCAAAAACAAATTGTAATACTTATACTGAAATAATACATCAAACGTTAACAGTTTATTTTTAGGGTACCTATGTTCACGAAGATCCGAGTAGGTACAGCAAACAGAAAACAGATGTACCAAAAGAAACCTTGACATGCAATAATCCGGATATGTCGTTACTGAAAGATCGATGCACTGAAGTGGTATGGGATGCAAATGATCACAATAAAGGTAGTATCTTACAGTTATTTTTTCAGACTGACATAAAAGAGGTGTTGGGGAATTACAATGAGGGGAAAACAATACTGAAGCTTCTAGATCAGAATAAGAAGGAACTGCAAGATGCCCAGAGACAAATTATGGTCGACAAAATCGTGGACTACTTCATCCAAAATAATAAGAAAATGTCAGTCTCAATAGCGAAGAATTTAACAGACCAAATTTCATATTTATTTCCTGAAGAAATTAAGGCAAAAAACTTTCATTAATTTCGTAATTATATGTTTTATTTTATATTCTTGCAGGAATATTACTTCGCTCCTCAAAAAAATAAGGCCCCTAAAGGAAAACTTTTAGCAAAGTATTATAATAATGTCAGAAAACTCAAATCAATTGGGCTTATGGAGACACTGTCAGCCAAGAGAAGACTGTCTCCAGATTCGCCAGGTATTCAAATTATTTTCATACGTGTTTCAAACAATATATATGTATTGAGTACTTTTATTATTATATTTACATATTATATTCTTCATTATATCATTATATTTATAAATACTTCTCTTTTACGTTTCGATAGTAACACTTGAAGCTGAGGAAGGTGCCGAAACTCTGAAGGAAAAGTTGAGGTATATAAAAGAAGAAGAGAGATGGGACGAAATAAAGGATTTATGGAAGAAGTGCCAAATATATAGAAGGAAATATTTGGTTGAAGATGAAAGCAAGAATCTGATAATTATTTTCAACGAATGGCCTCTATACAGGGTGAGTCTTTGACTTGTACATATATTTTAACTGTAGATTATTTAGGCCAAAATAAACCTTTTTTTCATTTTCCATTTTTCTGAATTCGGCTCTGATAAAAAGATATAGCCATTTGAAAAAAAAAAATGTGCTAAATGCGTCCCTGATATTATTCTCTACAAACACCTCAAAGTTCATATTTTTCAATTGAAATTGATGTGATTATTAGATATTCGGGGTGATACATTTAGAAAATACTCAAGCACTAACCTTATTTGAATAAGAATATTACAAACACAATATTTCCTAACAAAAACGCTAAGTTTTGTCCATCATTTCTGCAATTGAAATGCCATATTTCTCACACAAAAATAAGTTCCTTCTTCGATTTTCCTGAAGATTAGTTTGTAAACACTAATAATTTGTTCATATTTTCCCCAATATTCTGGAACGATCTAATCAGAAGTGGTTTCAACTAACCTATCCTAACTCCATCAACGTAAGTCATATGATTCGAGGTCAATGACCTAACCTAACTCATCTTCTGTGATATTATATTCCACAGAACTCTACAGAAGACGATGCCAGATGGTCTATTTTCTCTTCAAACAATAGTATAGTCGAAACCAAGGGAGCGGTACGTACCCCAGAAGAACTATCGCATTTATCGCAAGGGCACCAGTTTTGTTTACTTTTCGCTAAAGGCGTCTAGGCGTTGCTCTTCGGAAACGCTACAGTGACTTTATCACTGATAGAGTTTGATATTAGAGTCACTGTAGGAAACGCCAAACGAGTAGTTCTGATTCTCGCCGCTACGTTCTTTGCCGGCTGCGATGTAGCACGGGCCACGGCCTACTCTTCCCATCTGATTTCTGTTGCTTCTGAAGGCTGTGGAGTGGATGTAGCCGCCACGCAAGACATACAGAGTTTCTGTGTCTTTAATAACCTCCAACGTTAGTCAGTGACTTCGATTTATTTATTTATTATTTATTAATTTACAGAGAATAAAGCAAAAAGGTGATGATTCTGTAAATGACTTAGTGAATTGATGTAATAGTAGTGTCGTCTGGTGTCGAGTTATTATTGTTTTGAAAATTTTTTTGCTGAAGGACCGGTAACAATGAATTTTCAATAGAAACTGCCTATAAAATGTATGTGGGATTTTATTATTACATATCTCTACATCAAACTTTTTTCATCATAGAGATTTTCGTCTTGACAAAGTTGATAAACTGATAATAATTCTGACAACATTGTTAACTTTTGAGAGACCAGAGACGAAATAATATTCGATGAGATTTAACCCAGGACAGCATTCAGATTATTCTTGAAATTCATGATTTTTTCCTCAAATTTAATCTTAGACAATGAAGAATAACTTGAGAACGACGCGTTTTATTGAAAAAACATAAGAATACTTTTATTTTCTAAACCGATTGGTTCTTTCGAAAATATGAACCGTTTATCCTTTTCAAGTGATTTGATAGTGTTTTTGCCTGAATTTATGAGTCGACCACCCTGTAACTTTCAAACTAGGAGAGATATTGAATAAGTTTCGATTGAGTAATATGCACCATGAATAGAGTAAAAAATCAACCAAAATTCAGTTCATTTGAAATAACGGTTCCGGAGATATGAACAGAAAAGTGTTTTTTTCGTGGATTTTCGACACCCTGTATCTTCCAAACGAAACCGAATTTTGAAAAATGGTATGGGAAAAAAGTGTTTCGTTTGATGAGAGGAATCTACAGTTGAAATATATGTACAAGTCAAAGACTCACCCTGTATAAACACCCTCTGGGGTACACCTTGGTATAAATTCGTTCTTTCGTTTTTGCAAACCAAATCATAATTACATTCTTCATGATTCATGAAGATAATCGAATATTTGTTTTCAGATCGATATAGATTTCGAATATTTATTTCCTGCTGCAGGCAGCATATATTCGAGGTGGCAAATATTTGCCAATGAGGTTTTAGATGTTTTCTCCCATAAAATAAAAGAAAAGAAGTCTCTTCAGCTTCTGGAAAAATTGAAGACACAAAAGGATATTTCTGAAGGTTTGTTCAAAATACATTGAAATTCGATTTTGATTCTCGAAGTTTCATGGCATGTGTATTTAAAACTGTTACACCAAGCAATTTCAACTTCTTGATACTAAATTGTAATATTTATTTCAGATGGACGAAATATTGGTATATTGCTGCTTCTGCACGCAGCCATAGCACCAACATCTAAAAAAACCCAAAAATTCGGCTCCAAAAAAGTATTAATAAAATTCACAATTACTGACTCTCAAGATGCATTTATGATCATGGGTTCCAGTGCTGCGGAAGTAGAGACTAAGCTCTTAGCATTGAAAAACAAAAACATGCCCATTCAACCACATCTAGTCGTCATTTATGACGACAATTTCTTGAATCCGAAACAATATTTAGTGTGCTGTGACCAAATTAAATATACATTTTTTTCTCCAATTTCGGCAATAAACAGTTGTTTTAAAATTTTTCATACCTTCGATTTAAATTACCCGTTAGAATGTTTGGCCGTATGGCAATTTTTCCAAATTTATTTTTTCGATATAAAAACTAAGCACGATGTGGTTCTACCGAACATCAATATGTTCATAAATGCACTGAAGAAAAAAATTGAAATGTGAATTAGATAAGAGACTTCCATCGATTTTGTATATGAATAATACCTATGTTCACCTCATTTCTTAGAAAAAAAGTATTATCGTTGTGTTATTTTTATGAATTATATTTTATTTTTCTATTTTAATAAACTCATCATTATAAATTAGTTTGTTTTAACTGACTTATACCTAGATTTTGAATATACATTCAATATACCTATAACTAAATACTGAATAATAATGTGACGTGATCTTCATTTTCATTATTGAATAATAATATTTTCAGGAAGCTGACATCACAGCAATATCGTAAATTCAGCAACATTTACTGGATGCAGTTGTTCCATAAGTCGGTTGTCTGCCTCTTTGCATTTTTAACAATTTCACTGATAAATCGTTAATAATTGTTTTCTATAAATTAAATCGAACATTCTGAATGAAGCAAAATATATTCTATGGAGAATAATATTCAGATAATAGTTAAATAATATAGTATGAATATTACATTCTAACAATATAATAAAACCCTCTATCATATTAAAAAAAATACTATTGTCGAAAAAGTATGAATTTGTATATTTAACAATCCCACTTTCCATCGTACAAAAAGCAGTGTTATTGAAATCATTACATAAAACAATTTCGATCAACCTAACAGTATATTTTTATTAACGTGAAAGAATATATTATTCATGTTAAAAAAAGATATTGTTATGAATATCTATATGTTCGTTAAACCTGACAATTGTGATATTAGCGGAAGAACTATTTTATTATAATGGTAACAGAAAATTTCAGATTGACCAAATAGGGATCTTCATTTTGTTATCTCTACATACATTTTTCGTTGTATATACTAGAATAATTTTCTGAGTGTAACAATACATCACACGCGTTATGATTACCTCTTCAGAATTTTTTTAGCATATCTTTTCAGAGTAGCTTCTGGAATATATGCTGTGAAGTTAAAATTCATGAACTCAAGATGGCGGCTCGAAAATGACGAGTTTTGTGATTATGTCGAAAATAATATCAATCAATGAATACTGACTCAACAAAGTAAAATTAGTAAGTGAACAACACGAATAAAACAATGTGAGATATGTAATATCAATCATTTCTCTGTTTTCGAATCTTCTCGTATTGCGCTTCTTATCCACGGAGAGTCACAACATTTTTCGTTTCTCAGAGCGCTCTGTCGGATTATTTCCTCCAGCACGGAATCCATGTGAAACATTTCCAACATGGGTTACATTTTTTCACTTGATTTCTACACAATACGAGGATACATTAAAAGTGGAGAACCGTGCCGTAATTCGACCAATAAGAAGCAGGCATCTGTGTTTCGTTTGATTCTTCTCTACGTCATACGTCAACTGAGTCGACGTGTAGGAAATCGATAAAATTAATCCAGTTTAGGTTAGGAATTAGGATGTTGACGTTTGTGTCGAAGACGAGTCTTTGTTCATGTTGTGTTGGATGATTGCCAAATAAGAATAAACTTTTGGAAAGTTATCAATAATATCAATTCGGTATTTGATAATTGCATATAGTTATAGTGAAAAGGGGTTACAGTCAAGATAATTGCATAGATGAATTACAGTAGAATCCGTTCAATATGACGCCGGCAATACTGACCAACCGCTTAATATGACGTTATTGCAGTGTGATGTTTGGTTTCCATATAAAGATCCACATAAGAGTGTTCGGATATAATGATTTCGCTTATATTGACATGTCGTTTATTATGACTCAATTTAAAGAAATTATGTCCGGCTACTCCGGCTATAGTGACCTCTCGATCGTTTTCGCGAACTCCCCTACCCCTGGCCCTTTCATATGTTTGATGTAATTTTAGACGCGCGACTATTTGACTTCGTTTTTGTTTCTCAGTCGAAAATCGAAATAATTCAATCAGAGAAGTTTTCCTGTGATTTGTACTGAAAATGGCATGGCAACGTCGTAAGGCATTTACCATTGAAGAGAAAGGAGCAAATTTAGCCAGAGTGGTAAATGATTCAATCTCATCTCTCACAAAGGAATTTCGAATTTGGGGTCCGTAATTCGACAATTTCAATGGTTTTTTAGAACAAAAACCGAATGAATCGTTCAATTCCAATGTTTTTAAACCACAATAAGACCATAGCTAAAAATGCCGGAATATTCTTGATTTGAACATCAAGAATGTTTTACTGTCTATTCAGTACATATACTACATTCACTTTTATAAAGTATCGCGGTCAGCCATGATTTAGGTTTATCAAGTTCTTTCAATTAAAACGGACGCAGGTTGGTACTCGTGAAAATCAAGCGACATTGCCAAGTCTACTTTCTATTTACACTTTTTCAACTTTATGAATGTAGTTAGTTCGTCTGAGCCCTAAGGTTTAACTGTGGCGCAGGTTTCATAGAACTACTAGTAACATTTACTGGAGTATTTCAAGTTGTGCAAAAATGTATTTAAATGTCTTCTTCACATCCTAATATTTTCTAAAATTCATTAATTTCCTAATGTAAAGGATCATTTTGATAAATACGTAATTAATACGATTTTTCAGCAGAAACGGCACTGTTGCTCGTTCAACTGACCGAAGAACGACTATAATCATACATTTTCAAAACATACACGGTGAAATGTGTCAGAATTTCATGGCAAACCGCGATACTTTATAAAAGTGAATGTAGTATATGTATGTTTTTTTCAGTGTGACCTGGGTTTTTTTTCTATTTTATGAATATGTCTTTTGCAATTAGTGGTTGTTCTTCCTATTTAATGTTACGGGATCTAGGTATTTTGGACAAGAAGAAGAATGGTAGATGGAAGTCACATTTTAGTTAGTTGCGCATCACGAAATCAGGAACAAAAAAGAAACCGGTCCTCGAATAAAAAAAAATTACGCCATTATTTCCTCACTTTTCTTAGTCTGGTTAGACGAATTCACACTTCTGCGGATTTAATTTAGAAATTCTACAAATTTTCTGGAAGTTTGTTTGTTGGAAAAAACCATTTCGAGAATCGAGATTTGCTGCAATTGCGGATATTTTATTTCCAACTCCATTATTTCTTCAAAAGTAGAAAACATTCACATCAAGGCCACACGACATCTTTGGTAAGAGGAAATTGGTCTTTTGGAATTTAATTACGGTTTTTCAATAGTAAATAATATTTTTAGGCCTTTTCAATTTGTTGACTACAATTTCACGAAAATTGGTATTGATTGACCGAAATCACCTAGACGGTTGGGTCCCGGCGAGAGGCCGGAGGTTTCATTCATTGCCCTACCAGCGGGAACGACGAGTGCCAGATTCACTCACACACCGAGCCCGTTCACCTTTCAGTGTGAAGGAGGATAAAGCTAAGCGTCCACATGTCGGCAACGGACGCATCGGACGGATCGGATCAAACGGATTTCGGTATTCTTTGTATAGAAACTCGTGCAAGCCCGTCCACAGATCCGCACCGGACGCATCGGAGCGGCGGCATTTCTGCAAAGGAATTCCGTAAATCCGATCCGTCCGATGCGTCCGTTGCCGACATGTGGACGCTTAGCTTTAAAGGTATCGCTACCTTGAGATTATCTCGATCTTTAATTGTCAATTAATTTCTTGTATACTGGATTTCATATTTTCCTGCTGATTTTTATTCATTATCTTCATAATTCATTTATTAACACCCTGATACTAACCCGATTGTCACTTATATTGGATTATCATTCCTTTCCAATTAAAAACACTTTTAAGAACTTACAAAAAAGATCAGACATTTTGAAAATCACCTTACAACCCACGACCTTTTGTTACCCCTTACTGTCCAGTAATAAAGTAAATATGATTATAAATTAAGGAATTGGTTAAATCAAGGTAACAAAGAATTTTTTTTCTTATAGATAGATAAATAGATAGATATTTATTAACTACGTTATATAAAAAACATTACATTTGTAGCAGGTCATGGGGTACATTTCGTGTATATATACAAATAAAGCACGTATCACTAAATATGACAAAAATTACATACGGATTAAAACAACAAAATATAAGTAGGTAGGTATATAGCAGTCGTCAAAATGGGCAACATTCCAAGATGGAAAATAATGACAAATCTGTGAGTACCTGTCATAAGTTAATGAGAGAGATAAAAAAAAACCAAACTTATATATTACAGGCCATAAATTCGTCAACTGAGTAGAAACAGTGGTGGGAGCATATTTTACTTACTTCTACTTTATACTGTCTATAATTTAGGCTTCTAGTTCTTTCAGGTAATTTATTATACAGCTTAATATCAGCCGAATTCCTGGCTGATTTACTAAGACGCAGTCTAGGTTCTCTTATCATGTTTTTATTTCTTGTATTATGATAGCTATGATACTCTGCATTAGTTGAATAGATATTCTTGTTTTCATGAATATGTAGTAGAGACTGGTATATATATAGGTACAGAAGGTACGGGCATTATCCCATACTTGGCAAACAGCGGCCGACAGTGATCCCTATATCCTGCATTAGCTATGACTCTTATAGCCCTCTTTTGAACAACGAAGACTCTTTTTGAACTTGGAGAATTGCCCCAAAGAATGACACCATAATTCAAATGGGATTATGTTCTTTAATGATATTCTAACAACAATAAAAATTTTCACTGATATTCAACTTTCGCTGAAAAAAAATTCATAAATCGAAAATATCAAACTGTTTATTATACGAAAACAAGATTACCACACAAATTCTATAAAATATAAATCTATATTAATAAAAGGCGATCTATGGTTGGTTCAAAACTTCGAAATGCCATATTGTTCAAACGATCGCACCAAATTGTACAATTCTTTTTTTGTTGTGTTTATTATTGTTAGGGCAAGGTTTATATAACAAAATATTTCCAAAAATATCCTACAGAAAAGAAAAAAAAACGTTCCTTTTTCTTACCACCCATAGAATTATGTGTTACCACCAATCGAGCAATCATAGAGTACTTAAATAGGTTTTGACATTTGGACAAAGGAGGTTAGTTTTCCTTCCACAGAATCGCATGTCGAGTGAATAGTTAAAAGTGCAGTAGGTCTTACCAACGGTATAAGAATATTCCATGGGGATTAATAGTAGTAGAACGAAGTTCCACCGTATTCAATAGAAATGCAATAATAAAATAGAACGTTGTGAAGATATAAGCCATGAAGTAGTCTGGCAACAGTGCATTTCATTTTCTTGAAGGGTAGGAAATTCAGAAATGGTATAGACTAGAGTATGAATGGCGATGTATACAATTATTGTGTAATTTGCATAGAACTTATAATAACATGGAAGGCTATTATCAGATCCAAAGCGGGTAAAGATCTCAAGTTGGTGGAACAGTGAATTTTCACCGAAATGTAAAGTAAATTTAATGTGACGATCAGCATCAATCGTGAGTTGTCCATTTTCATCTTTTCTCTATATTTCTGAAATCTTTCCGATTTATGTTTGGGTAATAAATATATTTGCGGAAATGACTGAATTCAAAATTGCCCATAATTAGTAATTGACATATTATTTTTGTATTTCTGTTTTGTGTGACAGCTCCCGTGGAAAAGATGACAGTTGACAGATGACGTTTGACAGATGACATTTGACAGATGACATTTGACAGATGACATTTGATAGATGATATTTGACAGATGACATTTGACAGATGACATTTGATAGATGACTTTTGACAGATGACATTTGACAGAACTTTCATTATGCCTAATTTATCTCCTGCTTGAAAAAATAGCAATGGTAAGTTTATACAACTTAAACGGGGGTTTCACAAAGCATATCACCGGTGATCGGAGCTTGATCTAGAATCAACTCGATTTGACAGTTCAGAAATCTAACCAAGCCGTTGATTTCCGATCACTGGTGATCACGATTTGTGAAATCCACAGTAAGTATAGGCACGGCCTTCTTAAGATAAAGATGGCTATGGTATAGGTATCATTTAGGCGAAACAAAGTTCGCCGGGCCAGCTAGTATGGATCATAATATTCGACTTTCGCTGAAAAAAAATTCATAAATCGAAAATATCAAACTGTTTATACGAAAACAAGAATACCACACAAATTCTATAAAATATAAATATGGATCATAATATTCGACTTTCGCTGAAAAAAATTTATAAATCGAAAATATCAAACTGTTTATACAACTATGACTCTTATAGCCCTCTTTTGAACAACGAAGACTCTTTTTGAACTTGGAGAATTGCCCCAAAGAATGACACCATAATTCAAATGGGATTATGTTCTTTAATGATATTCTAACAACAATAAAAATTTTCACTGATATTCAACTTTCGCTGAAAAAAAATTCATAAATCGAAAATATCAAACTGTTTATTATACGAAAACAAGATTACCACACAAATTCTATAAAATATAAATATGGATCATAATATTCGACTTTCGCTGAAAAAAAATTCATAAATCGAAAATATCAAACTGTTTATACGAAAACAAGAATACCACACAAATTCTATAAAATATAAATATGGATCATAATATTCGACTTTCGCTGAAAAAAATTTATAAATCGAAAATATCAAACTGTTTATACAAAAACAAGAATACCACACAAATTCTATAAAATATAAATGAGGCTATGAGTGGCAAAATGGACCAAGCCATTTACGAGTGAACGCCGAAAATTAGAATGAAAGATGTACTGTAAATTGAAAATCGCCTATACCGTTTATTTTTTGCTTTTCACAAATTGCAACTTGGTTTAAATAGAATAAAATTTTGTAGATTTAATAGAAGTAGAAAAAAATTTAAAAAATTGTTTCTTTTTGTTTTTTGTTGTGGGTTAGTCCATTTTGCAATTGTTGTATTTTGTGGGATAGTTAACAATGTAATAAAACTAATATGACAAAAAACCAATTTATTTGAACAAAAAACTCAATGCAATACAAAAATTGTTCCTATATTAAAAAGTAAACAAACGGTACAAAACTCGATAAAAAATATTCATCTTAATTTTCTTCATTATCGGAATCTACACCTAAATCCCCTCCTCTTCCCTGTGCAGAAGATCGAAGACTTTGATAAAATTCATGAAAGACTGGAGGAATAAATTTTATTAGCAGGAGAAGATCTTTCTTTTTTAGATCGTTTATTACGTTTCCGTTTGGGTAAAGCATTTGCAGTTCTGTTACTCCTCCACTTGATTTTCTTTTACTTATATCAACAGTTTCAAACGGTACGTCATTCTGGTTGGAATATTTGAAATTAATTGAATAAGGAGCTTGCTTTTGGAATTGCAGCCACTGAATTTTTAGCCATTCAACTTTCATTTTAGATTGTGCAATTTTTCGGTTTGTGATGTTGTTTTCAAGCACCACTGTAGAAATGAAATTATTGCTCTTCATTTCAATTACTTTAAATGGATTCCTTTTTCTAGCGTTTCTAATAACTACGCACCAGTCACTTGGTACAAAAATATTGGGATGAATTTTTTTTTCTTTTTCGATTATACCGAAATCTTGATCACACGGTAAATATGAATGTCCACTAACTAAAAATTTATGATCAATTTGTTCTACTACAAAATCCGGGGAGGCAACCATGTGGTTGCACAAAATCGATAGTTTGATATTACGGTTTTGTCCTCCGCATTGATCAGAATACATGATGATTCGCTTTGAAGTAACAAAATTTTTTATGTAATACATAAGGCATGACCCTATTTCCTGTGGGCCTCTAGAAGCTACTGATTCGTCCCATACAAACATGTATGAATCATTAGTAGCCATATCATGAACACCAAAGCAGTACGTCCACAGTTGTCTTTTGTAGTAACAAATGCCAGTAGTTAGAACCGGTGTAGGCAAAGTCTTCATCAAATCAAAGCAAATAACAGCAACTTCTCCTTGTTTTGCAAGCTCAGTGTCTTTCTTTAGACCTTCCCTAGCACTTTCGGCCTTCCTTTGATGAAGCTCCCGTTCAATTTCTAAACGATGCTTTAGGAGTTCATCAGCTGTTGACTTTATTTGCATATTATAAAGATCACATTTTTTACATGAGTCTGTGACTGGAGAGTGGAAAGTCAAATTAAATTCCGTGTTGAACACATTTCGAAAAATATAGAAAGAAACCGGATTATTTGAATCGTTTTTGTATAGCTCGTACATTTTACCAAGACTTAGATCTGGTGAAAGATATTTTCGATTACTGCTATTTGGTCTACAATAATGAGATTCATAGCTTGGAAACCTCTCAATAAATTGCTTTACTTCATTCTTTCTTTCGATACTTGTTTTATTGGATGGTGGGTGTCTTCCACGCTTGTCACATGGTGCTGGAGAACCAGTTGATTTGTGTTTCAGCAATTTATCTAGTCTACCGGATGAAACTTGAAAAACAGATTGGAAAAAAATTTTGCACACTTTTTGTTCAATTCCATTTGAATAAGGTAAGTAATACATTCTAGTGTTGTTTCTTTTAGAAACCTGATTTTGTGTATAAGTGCGTAATTTATTCACTACTTTAATTAAACCAAATAAATAAGAAGTCTGCAAGTCACGACTTTCTAAAGAATAATAATTTTTATGCAACTCTGCTTGACGTGCTGCTGGAATTCTGAGATGACACTTATTTGGACACATACATTCAAAATGTTTGAATACTTTTGCAGGAACAACTTTTCCTAATTGCGTTGTATACTGCTCTCCAGCACATCGTTTCTTCTTATTTAAATTTCGTTTCCAATTCTCCATATTGCGAATACGCTTCTTCGGTTTGAACTGTTGTTTTCCTGTATCGTCTTTTCCACCATCATCAATAGCACTGTTTGTTTCAACAGCCATTCTTGGGTCGTCTTCATCGGAAGGCACATATTCAGATCCTGAATCTTGATATGGTTCTAGATCCGACAAAACGTCTGAAAGAAAGAAGTATATCTTGAACAAAAATATCCTTAACTCGGTAATGACAATTTTTAATAAAATAAAAAATATAATAGTAGATTGTTATACAAGTAAAGAAAAGTGGTGGTTTACTATCGAGTGAAAACAGATTGATTTACGAGCGATCAGCAAGTAAATTAAGTTTTCACGAGATAGAAACCCACTTTTCTTACGAGTAAAACATGCTATTTTTTTGTATCCTTAATGGAAAACGTAGAAAATTGAAATAAAAATGTTAAAAATTTAATTTTTGTTATAACTATCATAGTTGTCTGTTATATACAAAGCATAGAAACCACATAAAACTTCCATGATAACAACACAAACAAACAGAAAAACGATTGTGTTGCTAACGAAAAGATGTTGCCAACGAGTAAAATGAGTTGGTCATTAGTAAAGTGTTGCTAACGATTAAAATAAAACATTTTTTTTTTTTAATTCTACCTGATCAAATGGCTGTTTTCCATTAAAGATACAAAAAAGAACTTTATTCTTATGTTATTGTTTTTTTCTAACCTCTAAATTTGAACTAAACTTAAAGCAATGTTATTATCTTACGAAAATAGTACTTACCACTTACGTTATCCATATCGCTGCTTATAAACACTATAGTGTTTGTTACTTTGTTACGTTATTTTAATACACACAAAGTACCAACGAAGATAGGATAGGTTAGAACTACAACGCTTTCAGTAAACAGTAAAAACTCTTCAATGGCAAACTGGACCAACCTGGCTTGGTCTACAGTGACTAGATAACCACAGTGACGACAATAGACTGTCCTATTTTTGATTGGTTGTCGCCGTCACGTGGGATTTTCCGCCATGTTGCATCTAAAAGTTTGTTGATTTCTATGTGTTTACTTGTTGATTTGAGGAGTTTTCGTGGTTTTTGTGAAGATAAAGCTTTATTTCACTGTAAAAGACTAAAATAACGTAATATCGATCTTAGTTTATTGTATTGGATATAATCATAACAGAGCAAAACACGATTTCGGGATAAAAATGCCTGGTTGTGCAGCAGTCGATTGCAGTAATTCCTCTGAAAAAGGTTTTTCAATGAGGAGATTTCCAAGGGATCCTGAGAGAAGAAAACTCTGGCAAATTAAAACAAGTAGGGATAAATGACAATCCACATTTATGTGAGGTATGTACAAGAAAAGTTGATAGTACATATTAGAGGTTATGTTATAACAACCGAAGAATTAAATTGATCATAATATAATTTTAGGTTCACTTTGCACCTGAAATGTGGGAAAAACCTTTAGATAATGGTACAAGAAAACTGAAGATGAATGCTATGCCCACTAAATTTTCATTTTCATCAGAAATAAAACCATCAATAGTACCCCTGAAACGGAGAAGTATGCCAATTCCAGAGGAATTTTATTTCAATGAAATGTCCTCACTTTGTATTGACTTACCTAATTGTCATACATTGAAAGACAAAATTATTAATCGATTCATTGTGTTCCGCTTGAAAATGAATAAGAGAAAAACTGAGACCTCAGCTATACGATTAGCCAGTAAATCGATATCTGGACATTCAGTATGAGAGATTCATTCTTTCCAAGAATCTGTGAATATGGTTTTTTCTCAAGATGATCACCTGTCTTTCTATAATTGTATGTATAATATATTTTTTTACCATAAGCTTTCAAATTTCACTTGTATAAAAATAAAGTAAAATGTACAATAAAGATATAATCTAAAAAAAAGTGTTCAACTGTATATTACATTTCCTAATAACCAACCCATTCCCTTCGTTTGAAAAGAAAAGGTCTGTTTATTTAAAAAAAAAAATCATTCGAATTTGAATAGTTGGTTTATTAATTTACAGTGCAATCTCTATACAATACTCATTCCATTTAAGAAAAAAATCAAAATATCAAAAAAGTGCGATTAGGTATTGAAACGGTCGCAGTTAATTTATTTAGATACCTAGAGCTTGAATAATGTGTTTATTGAGTAATTATTTCAATAATGAGAGGATTTCACAATAAATATTCCAAACTTTTCATTTTATATATTATTTATTAGATATTTTATAACAAAACTCCGGTATTCTAGTACTATTTCGTTTGAATTTAGATGCAACATGGCGGATGGGCGGGGCTTATATCCCTATTGTCGTCACTGTGGTTATCTAGTCACTGTAGCTTGGTCCACTTTGCTCCCGTACATATTACAGTAATTCTAAATACCAAAAGTGCATATGTGGCGCCATCTAGTGAACAGAAGTACAAGGTGGTTTAGCCCATCTTCTATAATATAAAAATGAATCGCAAAATGTGTTGGTAAGCGCATAACTCAACAACGCCTCGACCAATTTGCCTAAATCTTTTTTTAAAATGTTCGTTGAAGTTCAAGGATGGTTTTTACGGCGAGAAAAATTAGAATTATTGCTGGAAAAACCCTAAAAATAGCCCTTTTCTTTTTTAGTCTATATTAATAAAAGGCGATCTATGGTTGGTTCAAAACTTCGAAATGCCATATTGACATTTGGACAAAGGAGGTTAGATTTTCTTCCACAGAATCGCATGTCAAGTGAATAGTTAAAAGTGCAGTAGGTCTTACCACAGAATACCTAACAACGGTATAAGAATATTCTATGGTAGAACGAAGTTTCACGGTATTCAATAGAAATGCAATAATAAAATAGAACGAGAGAAATGGACTCGCTATTTTCGATAAAATAGAACGTTGTGAAGTTATAAGCCATGAAGTTGTCTGGCAACGGTGGATTTCATTTTCTTGAAGGGTAGGAAATTCAGAAATGGTAGACTAGACTAGAGTATGAATGGCGATGTATACAATTATTGTGTAATTTGCATAGAACTTATAATAACATGGAAGGCTATTATCAGATCAAGTTGGTGGAACAGTGAATTTTTACCGGAATGTAAAGAAAATCGGATTGTGACGATCAGCATCAATCGTGAATTGTCCATTTTCATCTTTTCTCTATATTTTTGAAATGTTTTTGATTTATGTTTGGGTAATAAATATATTTGCGAAAATAACTGAATTTGACAGATGACATTTGACAGATGACATTTGACAGATGACGTTTGACAGATGACGTTTGAGAGATGACATTTGACAGATGACAGATGACATTTGACAGATGACGTTTGACAGATGACTTTTACAGATGACGTTTGACAGATGACGTTGGACAGATGACATTTGACAGATGACGTTTGACAGATGACGTTTGACAGATGACGTTTGACAGATGACAGTTGACAGATGACATTTGACAGAACTTTTATTATGCCTAATTTATCTCCTGCTTGAAAAAATAGCAATGGTAAGTTTATACAACTTTAACGGGGGTTTCACAAAGCATATCACCGGTGATCGGAGCTTGATCTAGAATACTCGATTTGACAGGTCAGAAATCTAACCAAGCCGTTGATCTTCGATCACTGGTGATTGCGTTGTGAAATCTACTGTAAGTATAGGCACGGCCTTCTTAAGATAAAGATGGCTATGGTATAGGTAATAGGTATTATTTAGGCGAAACAAAGTTCGCCGGGCCAGCTAGTTTTGTAATAAATTCGTTTAAATATCACGATTTAAACTAGGTAAGCAACCCAAAATACAATTTTAGAGGGTTGGTCCGTTTGGCGTTTTGCCGCTCATAGCCTCAAATATGCATCATGATATTCGACTTTCGCTAAAAAAAATTTATAAATCGAAAATATCAAACTGTCTATTATACAAAAACAATATAACCACACAAATTCTATAAAATATGAATATGGATCATAATATTCGACTTTCGCTGAAAAAAAATTTATAAATCGAAAATATCAAATTGTCTATAATACAAAAACAAGATTACCACACAAATTCAATAAAATATAAATATGGATCATAATATTCGACTTTCGCTGAAAAAAAATTTATAAATCGAAAATATCAAACTGTTTATTATACAAAAACAAGATTGATATTTTCGAACCCATAACAAACATTTGAAGTCCCTCTATTTTTCAAAGATTATGCTTTATATGACGTCCGGTTAGTTGGTTAGTATGACTTATTCGTCACTTCCCTTCAATGTCATTATAAGCGGAATCTACTGTAATTATAATTAGTCGTTGTTTGGATAGACTGAATGCGAATTGTTATATTCCATACAAAGTTATGGATCATTCAATATTTTTCAATTTGGGTAAGTAGGGTTTTGTATTCAGGCTTTTACTTTTATTGGTGATCATTATTTATTTTCAGCCAAATTTGAAATGGGTATACAGGGTCTTTCACGAGGAACCTCACCCATATTTATACGGGAAACTACTGAACGTATTTTCATGAAATTCAGCACTTATAAGTATTTCACAATGCTGATGAAATCTAAAATATTTTCAAGGCATGAGCACCTCCGGTTTTTCCGGAAATGACGTCAACTTCCGTTTTTCAAATTAGAACACCATTTTTTTATTGCAGAAATAGATTCCTTAGAAAATTTCAAGTTATTTTGATGTAACATTTTTCAGTTTTGGTTGGAAAATTCTCTCTGAGCGGGAAAATTCGAAAAAAAAATCGAAAATAGAGCTCCGCTGAAACAAGAATAACTTCGAGGTTTTTGGATGGAAAATTTTCATTTTTGGGATTTTTCAAGATGTAAGATTGATGTATTTACTTTGAAAATCGAAATCGCGATTCATGATACAGGGGGTGAAAAAATCGCTTTCAAAGTTAGGGATGACAAAATCGTGAAAAATCATTTTTTTCAAATTAGAACCCCATTTTTTTATGGCGGATATTGAATCTACGTTAAAAAATAATGTGAGTGTATGCATCACACCCTTGCCCTAAAATGGATATTTTCTGAGTTAATATCCACTTTAGGGCAAGGGTGTGATGCATACACTCACATTCACGATTTTGTCATCCCTAACTTTGAAAGCGATTTTTTCACCCCCTGTATCATGAATCGCGATTTCGATTTTTAAAGTGGATACATCAATCCTACATCTTGAAAAATCCCAAAAATGAAAATTTTCCATCCAAAAACCTCGAAGTTATTCTTGTTTCAGCGGAGCTCTATTTTCGATTTTTTTTTCGAATTTTCCCGCTCAGAGAGAATTTTCCAACCAAAACTGAAAAATGTTACATCAAAATAACTTGAAATTTTCTAAGGAATCTATTTCTGCAATAAAAAAATGGTGTTCTAATTTGAAAAACGGAAGTTGACGTCATTTCCGGAAAAACCGGAGGTGCTCATGCCTTGAAAATATTTTAGATTTCATCAGCATCGTGAAATACTTATAAGTGCTGAATTTCATGAAAATATGTTCAGTAATTTTCAATAAATTTGAATTTTTTTCGTGGCAGTTTTGTAATAATACATATGATACTAGATTTCACTGATATAGTGGTCCCCAGATTTTAGTCATATAAAGCGACTCACAGGAATGATTTATAAATGTAAAGTGAGGGAATGATGACGAATGTGAGGGAATGATATTAACATGCAATTCATGAACCTTTATCAATTAAAAATGATTTTTCATAGAATATATTGTTATTTATTTTCATAATGTTTCTATAACTAATTTGCATATTAAATCAGAAAACTATGAAGTAGAGGTACTAGTTATAATTGCAGTACCAGAACTAATTACCTTTTTTAGAAACTTTTAAATCTCTCAAAGGTTTTAGAATACAATTTACAAATCTTTTCAATAACCTACTCAGTCTTAATGTTCCATAAAGGGTATAACAGTCGTTCTCCGATCACAGTCTACAACCTTGCTGCTTTCAAGTCTAACCTCTTACAATTTGAGCGAATCTATTTCTCTCACTGATCAACATCCTCTCCGAATTAATTTTGGAGGTTTAATTTTCTGCAGAACGTCTGTCCAAGGGTACAATTGCTAGCCATCTTTGATTGTTGGCGATCTCCAGGATTTAATTCCTTTTTCCATACACTTTATAAGAGCAGCTTCCTGAGAAACTGTAAACTAGTAATAATTGTAACTGAATAATATTGCACAAAACCGAGTTGAAGTTTAATCAGAATCACCATAGTAACGTAATTCGCGCATTGACAGGCTAGAAAAACTCAAGCTACTTTCATAGAATTCGCTCAATATGACCATAGATCGAATATTTGTAACAAGGTGAGGGAATGATTTTATTCTAAGGGACATTCATTGAAATTCCATAGTTATTATTATTATGAGTATTTGTCGTGGCTTGAATTGATGTTTAAATATAACGAAAATTACCATTACAATATTTGACTAAAATTTGATTTACAAAAAATTACTGAATAGGATGAAAATATTGAGTTTCAGCAGGAAACTGGGATAGTGGGACAACGTGAGGGAATGATTTTTATGATATAAAATTAGTAATAACTTTTTCATTGCATTCAATGATATCTCGTTTTCAGGGGTGATGGAAGAAAAGGTACCTAGCGTCAAAATAAAAACCTAACATCCATAATAATTACATGGGTATCTGTATCAATAGCGGTGGACTTAAATTATGGAATTCGATGAGAATTACCCAAACATATGTTAACTTCGTAGACACAATTTTAGATCCTTTCCAGTTTTTGACGTTTGATTTGAGAATGTTTAATGACTTGACTGAATGTGAGCTTATCATTAAATTATACCTTATGTTATATAAAATCATAACGATATCTAAATAGTCATGAAAGTTAGTGTGATTTTAATTTTGTGTGGTCATTTTGAATAGAAATTGTTGAAGAAATATAAATCCTAATTGTTTCCATACCTATCCATTAAGACTAGAACAAAATTTCAAGAAACAAAAATGTTTTGTTCCGAAAGTATTTGTGTAAGATATGAACAAGTTTATATTTGATTCTGATTGCTTGACCAATCAGATACCGCCTTCAATTTTGTTTAACATTTGCTAATTCTAAAAACATTTGGGCAATGAAATTAAATTTAAGATACTGCTGGGAACACATGATCTTATCTGCATTTTCATAATTATAATAATACATCATATTATGACTCGTACAATCCATGGGTTTGTTCGTTGTGTCTACACCAAGTATTGTGTACTGGTGTTCATCGTGTAACAATAATTTCTTGTTTACAGTACACTCATTTGATCTGTGATCACACTCAACGACAGCGTCAATTTCAAAAATGTAGCGTACACAAAGAATTTCATGCAGACACAATGAACGGACCTTATATATTCCTTTCACCAAGCCTTGAATTCTTCTTTTCCTTTGGAATATGAATTTCTTAAATGGTCATGAGATCCAAAGGGTATTTTTACCTCTTCAGGGAAAGGGCAATGTATATGAACACCATGTCTGAATTTTTTCCGTTATATTTATGGTGAAGATTTCAACGGCAAATTTTTTGTTCACACGCTGGAATATTTCTTGTGGTAGACGTGACGAATGAGATTATGGCTGAAAATCAAAATTGCCAATAAAACTTGATATGTTGAATCAGAACCCTTACTTTCGCGAATGTAACTTATTAATTTGGATTCACAATACCTAAGATGTTATACCCTAGGTTGAAGCAATTAAAATTGTTTTTCTTGAAATCACTTTTGAATTTATTAAACAAATAATATTCTCCAGTCAGCAAAATTCTTTAACTAATCGAATCTGAATTCATAATTCAAACTATAAACAAAGAAATTGGTAAGTTAAAGGAGCACAAGAGAGTCAACCTTTCTCCTATCTCTGTCATCAGTTTGTCATAATACGCGCTTGCCCTGATTGGTCCAATTTTCGGCACGGTTCTTCACTTTTAATGTATCCTCACAATACTTGTCTTCTATCAGCCCTGAAGGGATACAGTGGGTTAATTTTTGAAAGAGCATTGTTATGAATCATCAAAACCGAAACAGGTCTCGAAAAGATTTTTAGAACATGAAGGGAAAAACATAAGAAATTTGGTTCACGATGCCTCCAGTATTATCATCATCAATACATTTTTGCCCTCCCTAGAATCTAGGTAGGTACATGTTTAGTACTTGTGAATAATTATTCCGTGATTTTCTCAAAAAGTTATATCGAGTAAGGTTTCTTTGGGTTGGTGAAGTCTGTTTGGAGGTTATTCTTGGGATCATGCTGGTTACCTCTATTTGTAAACAATCAACTTACCTTCAGGTGAAGCTGCCAAGACAGGTTTTTCGCTATCAATGAAAAGGCCGGCAGGTTGCACTCTACATCCAATTTTTTCCTCCAGTTTCTTGAGAGAAACAATTTCTTTTTTTTTTTCATAAAATATTCTGGAGATATATGAGTCAGGTGGTTCTTATCTTCCACTATGAAGAATTTTATGTACCAACGAATGATATCTCGTGGTTTTTCTTCTATTCATCACTGCCTCGAAGTTTGAAGCCTTTCGGATATATACATGTGATTTTCAAATTTACCCACTGTCATTTATGAAATCACATTCCTCTGTAACCATAAACATAATATAAAATACATTATCTAAGCTTTAGGTAACTAACTAGATAATAAACGAAACAAAATAATCCACCTTCAAGTTATCCATCTTGTTTTTTTTCAGTTCTTTGATTTCGTCTCCCGTTGGTTCCACTTATTTGGCGTGTGGACCATAACTAAATTTTCCCATTTTGTCCTGCGATGTTCGTTTGCGGAAGGTCCTGTGTTGGCCTTGTTCCAGTGTCTTTCTATTATGATCTTTTTTTGCGTCCCAATATATTTTTTGGAAAAAGGACCGGGTGCAAATGACATTCTTTTTTGGTATATTTAAATGTGCCATTCGACACCTTCCACATATCTCAGTGCTGTAAGGTAATATCGAGACTGGAAAGAGCCTCTTCCAATCAAATTTAAACGTTTACCGGCATTGAACCTTGCCAGAATTTTCATGAATAACTCAGCTCTGTTATTAGTTTCGTTATCAATCTTGACCTTTTCAAAAGTATCTCGAGGGCAACTAAAACGCTATTCAAATTCAATATATTCACTCACTCAATTATACTCACGAAATAAATGACGTCCGTTTTTTTCAAATCACCTATTTTACTCTCTTCCACATCACCGATGGCGGTACAATAATAATCTTTACAGGAAGAGTGTTCTTTTAAAATAGGATAGATACCTAAACATCGGGAAAGCTCTCTTTTAAAAAATGTACCATCCTGTTTTTCCAGTGCACAATTATAAATCGTAGCTTGCACTACCTTCTGGAAGATATTGTCTCATTTTTCAATAGTTTCTTTGCTTCTGCAGGTACACTTTCATCTTTCTTGAAATTATGGAGAGATATCTTCCATAATTTTTTAAATCGCATGATTCGAACATACTATTTTCGATTGATATTATATTCGGGAATGTAGGTACTGGAGACAGCATCAGCAATGAATTTTAATAGCGTAGTCCATGAATTTCCTCACTTCGACAAAATCCTCAACTATAATATCCGATTCCATGGACCCAGAACTTTCAGAATAGTTTCGGAAGCAAACATGGGATTTGGCTTTTATAATTTTGTTAGCTGCAGTATTTATTTCTCCCAAAAACAATAATTCACCAGATTCTTCGCCAATAATTGCACCCTGAAATTGTGAAAGAAACATTCTTCCATAAAAAAGTATCTTTCATCATTTAGAATAATAACTTACCACCCCTGACGAAGCATTATAGTTATGTCCGTAAGACCGTTTGGACCAACCGTCATCCAAGTATACAGTTATAAATGATACATTATCTGGATCAACATCTCCCCTCTCTAGTGCCAATCTTTTTTCTTCTTCGCCAGATTGAATTTATATATAGTGTCACCAAGAGAGTGCTCATAATATTGGATTTCTTCGAGTTCTAACTCCACCTGTACTTTATACGTACACAACAACAAAGACAACATAATACGAAATGGGGAATACCATGGCTACAGAACTAGAAATGCAGGAAAATTCTCAACACCATATCACAGGTTGTCAGCAGCTCAACTCAGTATCAACCATGAAGCCATTCAAATTTATAATAAGATACCTGAGGCTTTCAAAAAAATGAGTAAACAAAAGTTGAAGAAGGAGATGAAAAAAATCCTACATGAAAAGTGCTACTACACAATGGAAGAATTTTGGTCTGGTCATTTTGAATAGTGTGTCCATATGTGATGGTTGTGTTATACTAGGTACCTCAATGTTAATGTATTAATCTTACGTGATGTTTGTGATTTAAATATACTTTTATTCACTGATAAATTTGTACGTCCATATATATATAATGTTTGTGATATACCTTAAATGTTTTGTAATACATTTTTTGCTTGATGACAGTGCTAATGCCTTTTAATATTGATTTGATGACTCCCCATGTAATATTTTGATGGGTCAAAATTATTCACATATGTTTTTTATAAAAAAATTTGTATTTTGTGAATCAAGATTATTATTATTATTATTATTATTATAGAATGAGAAGGTATTCACGAATGGCGAAATAGGTAAAAAACTATACTAATATTTATACCACACATTCATTCTCAAAGACTAGACTCCTAGTGTAATTTGGGCTGGCTCGAAAGCTTCCACTAATTTTTATTACCGAAAGTGAATGAAGTAAAAAGAAAGAAGGCAGATTTATAGCCTACTTCGACATCGGAAATCGCATGCACATTATCTCTCAAAACATGATTCTTACCCCTTGTAATTCCCTTTCGATTTTATAATAAGTGTATTTGTTCATAGAAGGTACTGTTATGATTCTCTTTATATATGCTTTATATTTCGAATAAATTTAATTTTGAATCTTACAAATTTAATTATAAATTTAAATTTTGCTTTGCCCGGTATTTATCGATTCCAATTGAGGGTCCAATTTAAAATCAAAAATTTAGATTTTTCTAAACTTTAATTATAATTATTTCTTTCAATTAAAATTCACGAAAACAAACAAACAACAAACGACTTATTCTAATTCTAATAAAATTGAACTCACTTATATCTATTTCTATTGTCCATACACTTTAATCCTGTTTGCAAATCCAAATTCTGTTCCGTAGTTTTCTTTCACCATATAACCATTCTTCTAATTTCAATCTTCTCTCTTCATACTTCGCAACTTATTACTCGTATCGTATCTTGTCGGTTTTTCTTGTTGTGTCTTCGTTTATTTTCCCCAATTTCTCTTCTGGCTTCCTTTATTACTTTTCAACTTATCTTCTTGGCTTTTCTTTCTGTTATTTTCTCAATTTAACTTCTTGACTTTTCCCTCTGATGTTTCTTTTCTAATTCAATTTTTCGTCTCCCCGGTTTCCATACTTCAAAAAACCTTCCACATCCTTGATTTCTTAAGATAATCTAAACTATTTATATAAACTATTCTCTATGTACAAACTTCAAAAATGATGTTTCTGAATCTTTCATTTTCAACTTTAATTTGGCCTCAATAAATCTAAATTAATTTTGAATTTTGAACATATATATTGAACCATAACAGTACGTCCATTAAACTCAACAACTCTTCGATGTGGGCATAAGTACTACCAGTACCTACAGTTCCCCAAACTGCCCCATTATTGATAACAGATTGTGGTCAATTAGGATCTTCTGTACTCTTCATAATTTCATCATCACAAACAGTGCATTTGAATAGAATGTAGCTTAAGAGTCTCTGGCCTTTTCTCCTTTTTTTTTCAACGTATAACATACCGGAAGTACAATTTTTTGGAAGGTAGTTGCTTGTGTGTTAAATTGTCAATTTTTCAGGGTAAATATCTGTTTTGCTATTTTGGCCGGTTATGTATATGTATTGTTAATTATATGTAATGGGACTATTCAGTTCCACTTTGTATTTCAGTTATTGAAAGTATAATTACACTTAATCCACGAAAATTGTTATTAGGGAAAGTGCAATCATAACTTGATTAGAAAGAGAAGTCAACTCATTAAAATCGAATTATTATGTATTCCCTGATAAGACGCGACCTGTCAGTTGTCACCAGGATCAAACAATAAAGGTATTTCGGGGTTACCTTTAACTGAAGAAAGGGGCCGTTATTATTTTAAAGACTAATATTGAACTAAATGCAAAAAGAATGCTATTAGAGAAATATTTGATTGTTATTTATTCCGTTTGCCTTAATGAAGAAAATATGAAATTTTTATGGTTTTTTATCACCTCGTAATCGATTGCACTTAACCCAAGATCTTATAAAGAGTTTAACGTGAAAAATGTTGCTTGATTGCACTTTCATAAGGAAATTGCAATTACTGAACTACAAAAATGAAAATTGATTTAAAATGTATTTTTTAAGTGAAATGAAATATAATTTGTGGTTTTGAGTATATGTAATATAGTATATTGTATACAAGCATAATATAAAGTTAAAGCGATAACGAATTTTAAAAAATTTTAAGGTGTAAAAATCACTTCGCTTTTTTGTGATTGCACTTGCCCCACTTCACCTTACTTGACACATGAATGTATAATTGTAATCCACGCTTCTTAAATTTCAAAATCCTGCGAATTGTAGGTTTTGTGACTGATCGTTTTACAGTTTGTATTGTACAGCAACTTTAAATTTGATTACGGAATTAATATGTAAAAGTTTTCGAAAGAGCTGAAAATTTAATAAATCTTGATCCTATTATTTTCAGTTTTGGTGTAAAATCCAATGAAAAGTTAGCTTAAAAAGAAATTCTATATCAAACAAAAAAATATATAACTGAAACAGGAATATTCATACAAAATATGAAGTAGAATATGTATAAATCAAAATATAATTAAACAAAATAAATTTCTTCGGAGGTTTATACATTTTGGGTATGGCTGCTCCTCACTCCTCTCTCATACAAGTTTCTCAACCATGTTTTTATTGTTGTTTCAACTTCAGTCTGCGTGGCATTTTCGCAGCCCTTGTTCCTTCGTATGGCTAGTAAAATAGGAGGAATATGAGGTAAGAAAAAAATAATTTTACCTTGTGCCGATATAATACCTAAAATTGCTTTTGTAAAATTGGAAAATTCCGAAAATGCAACTTTTTGCTGTCGCCCCGTCCAGTTGAGCTTATGACCCAATTCTTTTGATAGAATTTTAGAGAGGATGTTTCTACAAATATCTTCCTGATTTTTTCCTCCTATCATTCCAAGACTAACAATCTAAAAAAAATTAATAATGAAACTGAAAGTGAAAATTGGTATGTATACATATTTGGATATTTGGCAGCTATAACAACGCATAGTTTATATTGACAGTTGCCTGATATTCTGATCTCTTTCAATTGATTTGTGTTCCCGACACAACCCCAATAAAAAATGGCAAATTTATACTGAAAAACCGTGAAAATTTATTCGATAGAAGTTTGTTATAAAAACATTCACTTACAATTTTTGAGAAGAATTAAATATCTTCAAGATTCCGCTCAAACTCTTCAAGTTGGTTAAGTGTTGCTAACGTTCCAAATCGTACCTCGATTCAGTCGTATTTCCTCCTACTGGTACGTTTGATGCCCTTTCACACAAATTCGATATATTTGCTTCAATACGGTGAATACACTGCACACTTTCAAAACCGAACAATAAAACGTTCAATTGAAATGTTATGGAGCAATAATTAATAACTTTTTAAGGCGCTCAGACCAATATTCTATATTTCCACAATCTTTACGCAACCTCCCAACCACTACACTTGCTAAACAATAAAATATGGCGCCTAACGTAAAGACACCGTACCGACTAGTAAGAACTCCAACCTACCCCACGATGGGGGCATCTTGGGTTAGGTCGGAGTCCGTACGATGCCGTGCGTAGTAACAAAGCATTTGGATCTTTTGCAGTTATTACATCACAGTTACTGCACATTTACTGAACTTCACTGGTTGCGCATGAGACGCTCAATTTTTGTTATGCAGAAACTGTACATCAACTGTACTTCAAATACTGCATTCTTTGGAATGCATTATTAGCAATATAGAAACTGTGCAGTTTAAATACAACAAATCATGTGCTGCATTCAGGTGGCACTTGTTACGCAGTATCTGTACACGTACAGTTACCGTATGTTGTGTTTGCTGGGATATTTCACCATGCTCAAGAGTGCCCATCACATAATACTTTCTATATTTCCCTCAAAAGGTTTACTATATTTTGTCTCTTCATCACTCGTGACATGCTCTCAATGTCTGAGTTGTGAGCATTATTCATTTCATTGGTTTCGTCCTCATAAACATCTTCCCTCCTTCATCTCTGTTGAAAAGCATTAAATTATGTAATATACAACATGTTGTAATGATTTGAGAACCCAAGTCAGGTTCTTTGATATCTAAGTATTTTAATCTTCTGAATTTTACTTTGGGCAATCCAAATGCTCTCTCTATAACGGATCTCATCTTTGAAAGTTTCACATTAAACCTCATTTGATCTTCATTGAGTTGTCCATTATCTCTAAATGGAGTCAATAAATTCGTCATCAGCAGATAGGCTGAATCTCCAATGATGTGCACCTCTTGCGCTAGTATGGATTATCATTGTTAATCAGAGCTTGGTAAATGTCACTATGCCAGAAGGCACGGGCATCATGCACTCTACCAAGAATTCCAACCAAAATATCTGTGAAAAGTTTTCGATGGTTGCAAATTCCTGTAATAACCATTATAATTTTCTTGTAATAATCAGTTTCAATATCTTGTAGAATGATCGAATGAAATTGTTTCCTATTTAGTGATCATTTGGATTTGATGATGGTTGTTTGATTGGAATATGACATCCATCAATAGCTCCCACTACACCTGTCTCTAATTTTCCTAACAGTTCAGATTTTACTACTGCTATTGCTTCATCATGGTTATTCGGCCAATTTATTTATTGAGGCATCTGCAGACAAATTGCTTGAATGACATCCTTGAAAACTTTATGGCCAGTGCTTTTAGCAACAAAAAGCGATCTCCACATGCCAAAAATGACTCTGGTTTGGGCAGTACCCAGATGGTAAATAATATTTTTTTTTTCAAGAGAGATTTTTCTACATATTCGAATGACCCCGAGATGTCCAATCTGATTTATTAAGATCTGAAAATAGAAATAAAGAGAAATTTTGATTTAACAAACACATGCAACTCACTTCTACTTGTTCTCTGTTCAATTTTAAATGTTGCCGAAATAAATCTCCTGCATGGAGAGGTATAGTTTCCTCGTAGAAATATTGATTCTTAGGCACTTCTGTCCTAAAAATATTTACTGAGGAAGGTTCTGTACTATCAAATTTTTCGAAAAAATAAAAAAGTTTTGAGTTTTGCTGTTTGAAATTATTTTTGGGAATTTGAAGTCTTATAACTAAATTTTTCGGTACTCTATGACTGAAGGAATGATTTATCCTGTAAGGCAATACATTACACAATAGAATACGAAAAGTTTGACCCACATACAGCTGCAAACAAAATAGTCGTAGAGGTTTTTGTAGAAATTTTGAAAAAAACGAACTGAAACCGAAAAAACTATAATACTTATGACAAAAGTTTATTTGAATAGAATGTTACAATTAATCCTACCAATACACAGAAATTTTTGTCGGTTCCTCTACCGAATACCCTTGTATATACAACTTTTTTAATTGAGTATGCATTCACATATTTCAAAATCTTCCAACGTCCTTTCAGTAATCCAAATGCATTTTCAATTACAACTCTAGTTGAACTTGAAACTCTATTGTGCTTTTTCTATTTGATTGATAGGCGAACAGTATCACTCAAAGAAATAGCAAATAACAAAAAATAACTATTAGTGAACATTCATTATACCGATATGGTTGTATTTAAAACGTTTTGCTAGTAAAATATAAATCTTTGAATTTTACCCTTGCATCATGAATAGATCTTGGAAATCCAATGCAAACATTCGTGAATTTTATTTATTCATTGTGCAAATTCCTTGAATGTCTATTGAATGTGTCTATTCTGTACTGTACAATTTATTGATATGCGTACCATCAATCGCTCCAATAACATCTATTCGCCAAAAAAAACTTAACCAATGTTATAAAATCATTATTTTTCTCACCTGGATACCCTTTGACACAGAACTCATCACATATGGTTTTCCTTTCATTGGTATTTGGCCAAAAAATGAATTTTTTTTATAGCAGTGCTAACAGTTTTATATAATGATACGAAAGATCGTGCATAGTTGATATAGCTATATTGAACCTGTCATCAGTGGAGATCAGTGTATCTCCTTTAGCTAGATACCATGGGGTGAATAAATGGACCTTTTCCGTAGCAAAATGAATTGTTTTTTGTCCATGTTGCATTTTTATGCAATTAACTTCCTTTAATAATAAATGAAATGTTTCTCTGGTCATTCGAAAATGTAGGTAAAAATCATGGTCCAAATATCAATCAATCCAATTTTCAAAATAATCGGTAATCCTCGTGTGCTTCTCTTTAATTAAGGTTTTTGGGGCCATATAATAGATATTCGCACTCGTATTATCTGTCAATAATAACATTTTTTTAATATTCGATGAATCGGCATCATCCAATTCATCTACTAATAGGAGTGCTGTAACTACCTTGGGTTTAAGCATATTTCAATTATTTAATTAATAATATACATATACAGGGTGAGTCTTTGACTTGTACATATATTTTAACTGTAGATTCTTGAGTTCTAAAGAAACCTTTTTTTCATTTTCCATTTTTCCGAATTCGGCTCTGTTGGAGAGATATAGCCATTTGAAAAAAAAAGTTGGGCTTAATACGCGCCTGATGGAACAATTCTCTGCAAACACCTCAAAGTTCATATTTTTCAATTTTTCGATTGAAATTGAGGTGATTATGAGATGTTCCGGGTGATACAATTAGAAAATACTCAAGCACTAACCTTTTTGAATAAGAATGTAACAAACACGATATTTCCTAACGAAAACATCTGTCCGATTATTTCTGCAATTGAAAAACCATTATTCATCCCACCAAAATAAGTACCTTCTTCGATTTTCCTGAAGATTAGTTTGTAAACATGTAAACACTAATAATTTGTTCATATTTTCCTCGATATCCTGAAACGTAAATTGGTTTCTCACTAACCTATTCTAACTGCATTATTCAAAGTCATATGATTCGAGGTCAATGACCTAACCTAATCCATCTCCTCTGTGATATACACAGAACTCTAGAGAAGACGATGCCAGATTGCCGATTTTCTCTTCAACAATGGTATAGGGCTATAGGCGAACTCAAGAAAGCAGAACGTCCCCTATCGTTAACGGAAGAACTATCGCAGAGGAACTAGTTTTGTTTACTTTTCGCTAAAGGCTTCTACGCATTGCTCTTTGGAAATGCCAAACAGGTAGTTCTGATTCTCGCCGATATAGCGCTACGATCTAAATTGCAGTCGCGGTGCGCTGCCGGCTGCGAGTGCGATGTAGCCGCCACGCAAGGCAAGCCGTTGTTCTATGTCTCATCACAGGCCAGTCTGTGATAAAATGAACGATAACCTTTCTACATTCTACGATTTATTTATTTATTTACTCGCAGAGAATAAAGCAAACAGGTGATGATTGTGATTTGTGATGTGAAGACCGTGTAGAGTCGATTAAAAATTCCAAGAGGATATTGTTAAGAAGATAGATTTTCCTGAAGGACGGGTATCAATAAATTTGTAATAAAAACTTGCTTATAAACTGTGTAATTTCATGCTTCTCGGAATTCAGTTGATTAACATTGACAACATTGTTAATTTGTTAAGAGACCAGAGAAGAAACAATATTCGATATGAAATTTATGATTTTTTCCTGAAATTTCTTCGTATACATTTAGGAATAACTCGAAAACGACGCGTTTTATTGAAAAAATATAGGAATACTTTTATTCTCTAAAATGGTTGATTCTTTCGAAAATATGAACCGTTTATCCTTTTCAAGTGATTTGATAGTGATTTTGCATGAATTTATGAGTCGACCAGCCTGTAACTTTTATACTAGCAGAGATATTGAATAAGTTTCGTTTGAGGAATATGCACCATGAATAGAGTAAAGAATCAACCAAAATTCAGTTCATTCGAAATATCGGTTCCGAATATATGGAAAGAAAAGTGTTAATTTCATGGATTTTTGACACCCTGTATCTTTCAAACGAAACCGAATTTTGAAAAAAGGTATGGAAAAAAAGTGTTTCGTTTGATGAGAGGAATCTACAGTTAAAATATATGTACAAGTCAAAGACTCACCCTGTATACAGGATGGCCCACCCCAGACGCGGTTCTCATTTTGAGGCAGTATATGAAGACATTTTGAAATTTTTTTTCGTGAAATGTGAAGGGCAATCAGATGCACAATTCAAAATTGTTTACTCACATATGCAGGGTGTTCGATATCAAAGATATAGACCATAGTTACACTTTTTTCAATGTAATACTCTATATATGAATTCGAAAATTGAATGGCAAGCTCAAATAACGATGAGTTTATGAAGACCATTTTATGCCTTAGGAGAACCATTTAAGAGAAAATGGCGAATAATCGAAAAAAAGTAGTATTTTTAATTTGCAATCAATGAATAAACCCTTCAAGCCAACGAGACAGACAATGTTTTTCGTATAGACATATTGGCTAGCCTTATGCAGAAAAAAAAATAACTCTGGAATATACTGAGTAATCCTAATTAATATTCAAACATTAACTACAAATAATGGTCAAAAACTTTCTTATTTCGAATGGCACACCCAGTATTTCTGTACCTTGTTGAACGTAAAAATTAATATCGAAACTATCTTCCTTGGGTTTTCCTATACCCGTACCTAATGGTTTTTCAGTAATTTTCGATTTTTGATTCAACTAGTTAACCTACTATTATGATAAGAGCGATATTTATAGAAATACTTGGAAATATTTGTGGGAAAATGCTTACAATATTATTAGAAATCTGAAAAACTCATATGAAGATCTCAATAATGGTGTTGCGGGCACGCAAGATTAATTATTCCTTTATGAATGATAATCTACTGTTTTTCTGAATATCAATTCTTTTTTCAATTATTTTCGAATTGATTTCGCCGAGAAAGTATTAAGTGTTATTATTCTTCAATCTTTTCCGGTACATGCCCTTAAATTTTTTTTTATTCCGACCGTTTTGATTTAGTTAAGCCATACGTTCAAAGAATCATGTAACGAACGATTCATTTAAAAAAATATTTGCTCAGGCGATGAACCTGTGCTCCAGTCGAACATGTTCCCTATTCTTCACATTTTCAATATTTTCAAGACTTTTCGAGATTTTCAAAAGAGATCTGTGATCGTGAACCTCTGGCCAGAGAGTGAGTTGAGTACCGAGTGGAACGAGTTTCACCCGTATAAGGAAATTCAGTAGTGAGGTAATATTTGAAGGTATTTTGTGAACATCTTTGAATCTTTGAGTCTACTAATACTCAATCTAACAATTGGAGATAACAAGTATGAAGAATCAAAGCAGAGGAAGTATATTTCGGAAAGCGAATATTCAGTTCTGTGTGCATTAATGCAAAAACTATACTTTTTGTTCAATGCAGAGAACGAATGAATATTTTGAAACAGGTAAATCAACGATATTGGAATAGTAAACTTACATTCTTACAAACTATAACAATAACAGATCTACATAAAATACAAAGGAAAAACCAAATAACAAAAATCACCAGAAAAAATTATTGAAAATCTACATAAACTGCTCAAATGATCCTCCATCTTTTTCAATGCATAAACGAATTCGATTGTAGGCATAATATAAACAGGTGGAAGTGATATGCCTGTCGCAGTTATGATGCCAAGAAATGTTACTAGTTTACCCCGTTCACCACTCGCAACTTGTCCCACCTGCTTTTTACCACATTCTGCTTTGCTACGTGGGGCTTGTAAAACTGTGCCTATTCCTGTTTCATTTAGATTTATTGTTCGATCCGGAGAGAACTTATATTTCTGTTGTATTCCCCTATAATTATCGAAGAAGGTCTCCACATTCTCTTTGTTGAAGGCTGTTGACCTCGCTACGCTGTTGTTGTCAGGTTTTCGAAGTGATAACTGATGATATATTGTTTATCCTGATTACTCCTAGATCTCCTGTGGAGACCCCTCTGAAATTACAAGCTTCGAAGCTTGTAACTTGTGCCGAGTTCGGAGTAAGCAGGTTTCTCTTCATGAAACCATACATCCAATCCTCACCTGCTAGCCTATTGACGTCCCATGATGCAGGATATATTTTGTTGAGTTGTTTAGCAAAATCATAGGCGAGTTTTCTTGCTGTTTTATAACTCAAACCAAAATGACAACTGGAACACATAAGGCGTATTTTGGCGCTGTAACCACAGCTTACCATAGTTACATGTAACTATGACGTCATAGTTACTTATAGTTACTGATGACACAAAACAGCTGATCGAATCAAAACAAATCTTCCAATGAATTGAAATGGACGAGTTCATTAATACGTCCATCATAAATGTGAGTTATATCAAAATATCTTGAGTATGACTTCTTCCTACTGTTTCAATTGGAGAAGAAGACCTTCTTTTCCTTTATGAGAGTTTTTTATTATCTGTGCTCTCATTTATTGTTTTGCCGCTTGCCGCCCTGTGCCCAGTCCCAGTCGCAGCCCAGTCGTTTCTGATTTGTTTTTTGTTTACAGTATTGCATTACATATTGATATAACAGGTAATTATTCAGATTCAGATAATTTCCAAGTAGGCTCTCAAACGCACCATTTCTAACCAATATCCTTTTTTAGGTATTGTAATGGATCCACCAATGCCTAAAAAAATTAGACTGGCTCTGTTTTTGGCGAGTGAAGAGCTTTTATTTGGAAGCCAAGTGCAAACTGTAAGCTCTGCTGCAACACTTGGTTTAATTCACTCCTGGAGGAAGAAGACCAATACCAAAGAAGTTATATGGACTTCTTCATTAATAAATGAAGACCATTATAGGTGCGAGTTGTACTTTGTATCTTGGATTCCAAGATATCTCGAATACGATTTTTTTCTATTATTTCGATTAGGGAGGAAAACTTTCTATTCATTAATGAGTGTTTTTGGGCACCATATGAATGAAAAAAAATACTGTGGTGGACATTTTCCAATACCATTGGAGAAATCATTATTAATAAGCATAGCTTATTCAGCCAGAAAGGAAACAATCCTTACACTAGCTGATAAATTTAATGTGGCTTGTTCTACAGTGCATGCCTGCATCACAAGTTTTTTAAAAATAACATCATCGCATTTGATGAGAAAGTTGATAACCTGGCCATCTAGGACTTTGGCGGAAAGAACGGAAAGGAAATTCAAACAAATATGTGGTTTTCCAGGTAATCTTAAAGTTATTTTATATATATGTTATTCGCAATAGCCGAAATCGGGCACTGTCCGAAATTTTTGCCCACAACGCGTTATGGGTATCCAAATTTACCCACGATGCGAATAGATGTTCTTTTTTCGAGCACTGAGTAAACCAGAATACTCAGAACGCGTTGTGGGTAAATTAGATAATCCACAATGCGAATCCAATTTTAGCGCGCTTACATTCTGCGTTGTGGACAATTCATTTTACCCACAACGGGTTGTGGGTATCGCACTTCACCCAGAAAGCGATGAACCAGAATTTGTCGTCGAAGTCAGTGTGCTGTAGCTTGAGTACTGGCAAGTACGAGAAGCCATTATCATGAGTATCTAACGTGAATAGATTACGCACCTTGTGAATTCTCAAGTTTGATTGAAGGGCCTGTTTTCGAAATTATATCAATATGGAAACCTAATTTGAACAAAAACTAAGTGAACGTATGCTAGAAAAAAAAAACAGGTCGTTGTTATTGTTATTATCGGACGAACGTTATTTGGAGTTAGTAAATGAAATCAAAGTGGCACTACGAAGAAAACAGGATGGGCTTCAATTATCATCCAAAAAATATCGAAGATTGAAAAGATATGATTTATTAACAGTTGGCCAAAAAAAAACTTGTTAACAAGGAACGTTCAGGAAACCAATCTGGCTTTATAAAATGCAATTGTTTGAATTGAAAGGATGTCAAACTGAGGCGTGTGCATGTGTGAAATTGAATATAAAATATAATTCAAGATTTCATAAAAGTAGGTACCTACTTGTGACAATAAATAATACCTATTTGTTTTTAGTTCTAATAAGTTGTTGATATATCGTTTTGTTTCACCTTTATGAACTTTCAATATAAGTAAGAAGAGAAATAACGGCATGCAGACAATTGAATATTTTTTGAAAATTATTTTTCTTCTTAATTATATTCAAAGACGTTAAACTTATTCTACTTTCAATATAAGGTTTTTTGTAGTCATTGTTTTACTTGAAACGTATTTTGGGTAAAGCGAAATGGACAGATAGCTTTTTCTCTTTTGTGTCCAATTTTTCAATGAGTTATCAGTATTACATCATACATTTCATTTGCTGCACATTAAAAATCTAGGCCTGATTGGTTTGCTAAACGCCCTATGTTAACAAGTTTATCCTTCTCTCCACCAATTAATACCTGTCAGTACTCAGTACACAACCTACAGCTTACAGCAGGCTGACTTCGATGACAAATTCTGGTTCATCGCTTTCTGGGAAAAGTGCAATGCCCAGAACGCGACGTGGGTAAAATGAATTGTCCACAACGCAGAATGAAAGCGCGCTAAAATTGGATTCGCATTGTGGATTATCTAATTTACCCACAACGCGTTCTGGGTATTCTGGTTTACTCAGTGCTCGAAAAAAGAACATCTATTCGCATCGTGGGTAAATTTGGATACCCATAACGCGTTGTGGGCAAAAATTTCGGACAGTGGTCGATTTCGGCTATTGCGAATAACATATACACCGTGTTTCTTTTGCAGCTTTGAGTGCTTTGTGTAACTTCTGTCATGTTTTTTTTTGTGACATCTAATGTGCACTAAAACTTCGTAGTTTATGTCGAATTGGCAGAGTACTCCAAGCTGCATAATGAACGAGGTGATAGTTGGAAATTCAAGTTTATAAAAGAAGCTGACCAATTGTGGCTTTTTATGGAAATATAAATATGCTCAGTTGCAGGAACGTCCATTAAAATTTGAAGGTCCATTAAACCCTTAATCCTACATTAGTTCCTTGTAATAATGGAGGTTTAAGAGTTTAATGGACGTTCCTGCAACTGAGCGATAGTCTGTGTTTAATTAATTGCATTTCTCAATGATTTAATCATGAAAAATTTTCGTAGGAGTCATAGGGGCTATAGATGGATGCCACATTAAAGCGAAAGTACCATTAGCACAACAGGACAGCTATCAGGATAGGAAATCACAGCACTCCATCAGCATACAAGCGATTTGTTCCACGGAGAAGCTGTTTTTTAATGTGTCTGCTGGCTTTCCTGGCTCTTTACATGATGCTAGAGTAAGTGTTATTGTCTTTTCCCAAAATATGTTTTATAAAACATTATTTCAATTACAGATATTGAAGGAGAGTTCCCTGTATAAAAATTTAGAAATGTATGGGGAAAATGAGTATTTTTATGAAAAATACCATTTATTAGGAGACTCAGCTTATCCCTGCAAGCATTGGCTCATTTGTCCATATCGGTGAGCATCTTTCCATTGGAGTTATTTAAGTAAATCTAAATTATCACATACCTACTTTATGTTGGCTACAATACTTCAGTTCTATTTATTATTGAACACACTTGTCCAAAAAGTTTTCAGCAATATTATGATTTCAGTGATAATGGACGATTAACAGCAGAGGAGAGATATTTCAATTTTCTACACTCCAAAACGAGGGTGAGAATTGAAAACGCATTTGCATTACTCAAAGGAAGATGGAGAATTTTGAAGGATCTGGATACCAATTCGATAGAAAGAGCAGTTGGAATTATAATTGCATGCTGCGTTCTTCATAATTATTGCCTTCTTGAAGGCGATTATTTCGAAGTGGAGGAGAATTTAAATATTTCTAGAAGAATGTACGAGGGTGAAGATGATAATAGAGGTGTGAATAAGCGCAGAGAAATAACAAATTTACTCTGGCAAAATAGATAATGTTCTTTCCAAAATAGTTTCTTTTGTAAAATAATTAATTAAAATATAAAAATAAAACAAAAAATTTGCTCAACAACTTATCCTAAAAACACAAAAAGACTAGAAACGTTAGTAAAATAAACATAATAAAACATCAAAAAATAAAATTAACATCTGAATATAAAAACAGTTCAAAATGACCTAAATGTTAAATTTACTCTGGCAAAATAGATAATGTTCTTTCCAAAATAGTTCATTTTGTAAAATAATTAAAATATAAAAATAAAAAAAAAATTGCTCAACAACTTATCCTAAAAACACAAAAAGACTAGAAAAAACATAATAAAACATCAAAAAATAAAATTAACATCTGAATATTGAAACGGTTCAAAATGACCTAAATGTTCAATCACTATCTGATTCATCACTACGTTTCCTTTTTTTTCTGGTTGGGGATTTTTTTTTTCTGGTTGGGGATTTAGAAAGTTCGTCATGATTTCTAAAAATTTTCCTCTTTGGACATTCTGTTCTGCAAGAATTGCATTTTGTGCTCTTATTGCCTCCATTAGTGTATCAAATTCAGTTTTGTTTTGAACCCCTTGTTTTTCCATGGCCGTTTCTATTGTTTGTATTATGTCGGCTTTAGTTATCTTATGTTTTTTGGGTGTCGTTTTTTCTTCATTTTTTTCATTTGTGTTCCTTACTGGAACAATATTTTCATTGTCCCCATCAGAATTATTGTCTAACATATTATAATCATCCTGCGCATTGTCTTTGTGTTGTTGTATTATAGCTGTGTTATTTTCATAAGTAATATCATAAGTGCATCCAATTTTTCCGAAAAAAATCGAAAAAACACGTTGCTAAGTAATATTTTAACAAGAAGCATGAGTGCAGGTGGCAACAAAAATCCGAGTCGAAGACGAGGATTTTTGCACCTGCACGAATGCTTTTTGTTAAAAAAATATTACTCTGCACTGTGTTTTTTCGATTTTTTTCACAGGAAAAATTAGATGCACGAATGGTATTTGACAAGACTATTTCAAGAGTAACAGATTATTCTGGATGCCATTATGTATGTATTATTAATTTTCGTTGACAACAACTGTCAAGTTTTGCCGCGGGTAAACCCGAAAAAACTGCTGACAGCTGCTGCCATACAGTTTTTCCATCTAGAAACCATTTGTGATTCAAAATTGCGCGTTTCTGATTGGTGGAAATTAAGACGAGGGAAATAGTCCATACTATCTACTACATGCAACAGGTTCACTTTATCCTTTTGTCCAAGAATTGCATCCATTTGGTCAAAAAATTCTGGTGGCTCCTCTCTCTCAGCACCTGTAGTTTTCAGGTGCTGCTTATATTTAATATAATATTTATATAAATTGGCAAATTTTTGCCTGCAACTAATGGCGGTTACATTATAACCCTGCGATTGTAAGAACGTTGCTATTTGCTTCCACAATTCCAATTTCACTGATAACTTGTCATCGAATTTTTTGGAAAATTTTTCCGACCCTCTCAATTGGAGTAGATGAAAGGTGGCCTCCTTGTCTTCTTGTGTAGGTTTTCCCTTACTCACCCAAACATCTACTTTTTTGGGAGGATCAGAACAGCTCCGTCCGGGAATTACCTCTTCCGAAGAAGATTGTTGAACCTCCTGAACGGTTTCAACACAATGGGAGGGGTCATTTTGAGATGAAGCAGGTATCCGTGGCAGTCTTTCTATACTCACAGTTTTCAAATCTTCTACTGTGCAAAATGGAATTCTTCCCATTGAAATGGCCCGGCAGACGTAATCAATTAAGAATTCGTCATCTACAAAAATTTATTTTATTTATTTATTTAAAATTTTTCATTTTTGTTCTACTATAAAATATTGTACTCCAAAATCAAAACTATGCAATAAATGAAAAATAAATAGACAATCTCACCGTTTGCCATCGCCTCTATTATTTCTTGCCTATCTTCAATAGAAATTAGTTTTTTATTCACCAGTAATGAAATGCTATCCATTTTTCTTTCCTTTAACAATTTTCACTCTGATGAATCCCGCTCCGTTTGAATTCGGTGAAAACCGTTAACACAGATACGCCACCTCTACTTCTATGATCCTAAATTCATTCAATTTCACTCATTCGAAAAGAGATAGATATACATACCACGCTAGTAACCCTGCTGCTGAGGAAGGTAACGTGGTATGGTATGCTTGACGTCATTGATGACGTCATAGTTACATGGTTAACTTCGCAAAAACGTAGTAACCATGTAACTACATGTAACTACGAGCTGTAGTTACCTGTGGTTACAGCGCCAAATAAGGTATTTTCGTAATTCTTCCTCTTCGTTATCATTGAAAATTTGCCTGGAAGCATACTTGCTTTGGCGAACTTTTGCAATTGGAAGTGTTTCTCTATTTTCTACACAATTTTCTTTATGTTGCTTTAGTCGAAAGAATAGTGTCGAACGACTTAAATTGTAGTTGAAAGCAGCTTCCCGAATGCTACTTCCATTTTTAATATCGGTAATTGCACTTTGTACTGCCGTCTCAGATATGTTGCATCGTTCTGTTTTCCTTATGGAAAATGATTACAAATATTTACCAGTTGGCGTGAAAATATGTGGCACTAATACAATGAATATCACGTAACGAATTCAGATCGCGATTACTGATTTAGTGAGAGTATAACCAACAGTACATCAATTTTTTCCGTTTCAGAAATGTATCATATGTTTCAGTCCATGTAGCATCAATTTTGCCCACTCTGTACAATAATAATAACCTTTATTCATGCTTTACAACTAAATTTTTTACACTTGTCAGAAAAATATATTGCACACATAAAAAGGCCTGTGTCAAAAGTAATTTTAACACAAGCAAAATTTAAAATGCAACAATAAATAGAATTATCCAATAAATATATTCACATATATATATAGGTACATATGTATACATACATACACACAAACACTCACATAACTATAGACTCAGTCGAAATCACAGACAGATTCAATACGAATAGTCTGGGACCAAAGAAAAATATCACATATCGACACATTTACAATTCAAAACTCATTTATATCATAAAATGCAAATCTTGTTAAGAAATTTTTAATTCTATTTTTGAATCTCGGTAAGGACAAATTATGGAGAGAAAAAGGAATTTTATTGTGAAGCCTCTTGGACATGTAGAAAGGCCCTCTCTGTGATAAGGTCTGTCTACAAAAATCTGGTTTTAAAAGTGTAATATATTAGGTTCAATAAGACGTAAATACTTGCTGATTACTAAAGATATTTATTGATAAAGATTATCACGTTTTACATTAGTCGCCATGACATCAATCGTAATGGTAATGAATATCACAGAACAGATATTACATAGATATTAACCTTAAACAGTGGCGGCTGCTCCATAGGTGCACATGTGCACGTGTACCCCCAATTAATATCTTCATCTAAAGGAATTTACTTTTGTGTTTGACGTAAACGTAACGTTTTATATTTGGGTAATTGAATTCTTCATTTCCGATGTTCCGGTTCTGTATTTCTGACTCCAGACGGCAAGCGAACTTCGAACGCCAATGGCCAATGCAAATAATAGGTACGCGTAGAGCCGTAGACGCTAGACGGCAATCGGTACACTGCACATCCGAAGTGAGCCTTGATTGGAGCACCAGCGACCCCGCGCGCCCCAAACGTCCCGCTGCAGTCCACAAGATTTAGCAGACACTGGTACACATGCAGAATGTGTACGCGTAAGCTACGTCATGGATAAAGAACTACGGTGCTATGATGTACCGATGTACGTCGTGTGTAGGTGATATAATTATTTATGGGTGAGATGCTGTCTACCGTGTTTGTTGTATTCGCGCAATTATCACCGAAAATTTGGAGAATCTGATTTGCATTAGCAATATTTAAAAACAATTCGTTTTTCTTTGCTGACATCAGAAGAAAAATAAAAAATCATAAGTGCCGGTCGTCCAAATCTGAATTTATCGATCACGCATGTAACAAAATGTAAAACACGCGATTATAAAAGAACCTTTAAGATAGACACTTATGAAAAAGCCGAATCATTATGTGGTTGTGAAATTAGTAACAGTCTTTATTGTTTTCCTTGTTTTTTATTTGCTGGTGATGATCAAACAGAATGGACCAGATCCGGTGTCAAGGATTTAATCCATTAAAAGAAAAAAATAAAAAATATCAAAGTTTCAAGACACCTCTCTGCCACGCAAATTAGGTTTTAATTTATTAGGTAAACAAGATATTCGACAACAATTAAACAGTGCTTACCGACTGAATATCGAGAAACATTATGAGCAAGTGAAAAAGAACAGATATACATTTGATCGAAAATCATAAATTGTATTAAATTTTGTGGTGCTTCTGAATTAGCATTACGTGGCCATTATGGAGGGAATTATTCGATAAATCCTGTATATTTAGGTCATATCAATTTTTCAGCCGAATTAGATTTAGCACTCAGGGATCATTTGAATGAATCCACGGTATTTAAATATAAAGATGATGAAACAAGTGACATTTCAAACATTTTCCAAATGGTTATAGTTTTCCGTACTCCTTGTACTTACAATTTCAGATTCTTGCGCTAAACCCTTTTCTGAATATTATCCCGAGATAAGGCGAAAGAACGTCACGAAGTGCTCTGAAATGCAAGTCTTGAAGGTTAGTTTTCAAATTTTGATCCTCCCCCGAACTCCCACATGTGCACCCCCAAAATAAAAATCCACGCGCCGCCACTGACCTTAAATTTATTGAAACATAGAGTAGGTACATTAGAACTACTTAAATCTCGACTTTTACTGGGCCGGAACCCGCGCTTCCTATCTGTCGCACATATATCAAAAACCTCTTCAAGAGATGGATTGATGAGAAATTCTCCTCTGAGTGGAACATTAGAACGGATCTCAGGCAGTCGAGACTCCTCATCAAGGGGCCTTCTTCTAAGCCGGAGGTCAAAAAACTCTTGATTCTCGAGAGGTGACTGGTGCTTTAACTGGCCATCTGTTCAACAAACATTTATATAGAATGGGACTAACAGAGTGTTCCCTGTGCCGTTGGTGCAAGAACGCGGATGAAACGGCGGAACATATACTGTTCACGTGCGACAATCTCTCTGCTCTGTACTGAGGTCAACACACCTAGGGAACCCTACACCTTCCATCTCTATGGTGAGAGGGACTCTTCCTTGTCGGCTCGCGGCATTCTTGTCAGCGTGCCTTCGGGTCTGAGTCTCTCTAGTATCAGTAGATGCGGAATGGACAATGGGCCACAAGGCCTACGTTCTGCCGACAAAAGGCGCCGCACAGAAGAAGAAGAAGATCACCCGATATCCCCACAAAAGTATTTCTTGTTCAATACTTATTTCATTTGATCTGATAAAATAAGGCTAAAGTTCTTTATCAACTCTACTTGGCCAACCATTTCTGGTGTAACCATATACTTTACTCAGAACGATATCATTTCTCTTCTAATTTGCTTCGCATCAATCGGAAGTTTGTTTGCGACTAAAAAATTAAAATAATCATGTTCATTTTCACAAGCCACATTATTGACATTCAACGGAAGTCTAGACAACCCATCAGCACCACCATTAATTTTACCTTTCACATACCTCAATATATAATTCAGGGTTCGACCGATATATATCGCTGATACTTATTATGATATATATCCCGATATATATCGATATTTATAAGCAATGATATATATCAAAGATATTTATAAATAAATCTATTGAAATTTTTGGCGCTATGTAAAAATGTAGATTTTCTGCAATTCGTAATGGCCTTAACATCCAAATCATTCCCATTTCCGAAATATATGTTTGGACCACAATTTCCACCACACCAGTCCATTGGTGTGGTGGGCTTCATTATGTATCATGGATTGGCCTACAGATATAAAGAAGACTTTATAAAATTTCATGAAATGCTACTAACAGCAATTGCCTTGACAGCATCCTTGGAGAGGTATTTTTCAACGTTCGGCTTGGTTCAATCGAAATTGAGAAATAGATTGGGACGTGACAAAACAACCAAACTTGGTTTTTTGTTAAATATTTGAACAGAAAGCATACTTCAACGTCTTCAGCTGAAGTTTGCAGTAGCAGTTATTTGGAATAGATATGGGATGAGGCCACTGCGTCTGCACAGTATATTCCTTATGATTCCGATGAAGAACCTTTGATAAATTTATTGACTAATTGATTTTTTTTTGTTATACCTATTCTTTGTTGTTGAGAATATTGTTTAATTTCTTGTTTTTTCGATAAATTTGTTAAATTAACTTTTTAATGCGTTTAATTTATTGATTTTATTCAAGAAAAAATTTCTTATAAAAATAAATATCACAAAGTTGATATATATCGGATAAATATCGATATATATCCAAAATTTTGATATTTATATAAATATCATGATATTTTCGAACCCTGATATAATTGAATCCACTAAGGAAATATGCCCACCTTTGCATTCTTCCTGCGGCCATTTGAGGTATCTCTTTTTCTTCCCCTAAAAGTGCTAACAAAGGCTTATGGTCTGTTTCTAATATGAACCGTGTACCTTTTAAGTACTGAAAATACTTTTTAACACCCCAATAAATCGCAAGTGCAAGTATGAATCACAGAGTATTTCTTTTCTGCCACTGAAAGAGTTTTTGATGCAAAGCAAATTGGCTTTTCCTCGCCATTTGGAAAAATATGTGATAAAATCGCACCTATTCCTACATAAGAGCCATCACAAGATAATTTAATTTCCAAATCAGGATTGAAGTGCACCAAATTACGATCAGAGACAATTTCCTTTTTAATATTTCCAAAAGCTGCTTCAAAATCATCTGTCCATTTAAATTTCTGTCCCTTTTTTAGTAATCCATAGATAGGACTCAACATCGTAGCTAACCTAGGCATGAATTTACCATAATAATTCACCATACCCACCAATGCCTGAACTTCCAGAACATTAGCTGGTCTAGGAGCATTTACAATAGCCTCAACCTCAGATGGACTTTTATGTAAAAACCCTCCTTATTTATCACATGACCAAGGTATTCTACTTGGGTTTGTAAGAATTTACATTTTTTCAAACGAAACTTCAAACCAAACTCTTTTGCCCTCGCAAAAACTTGTTTCAAATTTTCCAAATGCTCTTTTTGTCCTTTCCAGTCACTATTATATCGTCAAAATGATTTTTTGAATGTGGAATACCATTTATAACCTTTTCTACTGCTTGCTGAAAGAGTGCACATGCAGGTTTCGTACCAAAAGGCAATCTATTAACTGCATAAACCCCTTTATGTGTACTCCAAGCTGATAACATTCTAGTTTCTTCATCAACCTCTAATTGATTATAACCTCGTTCCAAATCCAAAACTGTATACTCCTCTCCCCCTTCAAGAGCAGTGAATAGTTCTTCTATCCTCGGTATGGGTTCTATCCTCGGTATAGGATAATTATAATCATCCAAATACTTATTAATAGTTATTTTATAATTAGCACAAACCCGAATTTCCCCATCTGGCTTTAACACAGGCACTAAAGGTGTTCCCCAGTCGGATGTACTAATTTTTTCAATAATACCTTGTTCCTCAAGTACTTGTAACTCCTGGTCAGCTTTTGCCTTAAAAGCGGTATGAGGTTTTCTAAAAATAGGCCTGGTGTCTGGCTTGACTGTCAATTTAACTTTACTTCCTTAGAATTTACCTAGTCTACCATCAAATAAATCTGAATACCTGTTGATAATTTCATTTATATGCCCGTTTTGTGCAATGTTATCTACTCCAGAAACAAATATATTGAAAATTCTCATTAAATCTCCTGCTAGGAGACTTTTTCTGTTATTATTTTTTTTTGTGATAACAAGATTATGAAAAACAGTCTTGCCTTTATATGAAATTTCGACATTTACTTCACCAATGACTTGTGGTGTACTATTATCAAAATATTTTAAAAATCGATTACTCTGTTGAATATTGAATCAACTCAAATACTTCTTATAAGCATCAAATGGAACCACTGAAATTTCAGCACCACTATACACCTCCATGGGGAACTCAATATCACCATTTATTTTAACCAATACTTCAATGGGAGGTAAATTTTGAATTTCTCACATTATTGTATATTTATAAATAAATTGATTGATTTTTTTCATTTTCTTCAATAATATAATTGGTATTAGCATTACCATTAATTTTACAAATTTTTGCTAAATGACCAATTTTTTTACATTTTTTACACTTATATGTTCTGTACTTACAGTTCTTAAAATTATGATTAGCCTCACCACATGCATTACAAGTTTTCTTGCTTGCGTAGCATCATCTTGTTGGCTAACTTGCTGCGAAGTCTCCTTGTCCTTCTTCACATCCTTCGTTCCTTGTCTCTTATAATGAACAACTTTGTTTATATCTGCAGAACTTGCAGAGTTTGTTAATGATGAAGATGCTTCTTTTTTTAAAGCCAATTCCAAAACATCTGTCAATGATGCCTTGTGATCTTCAAAAACTCGATTTAAAATTGGTCCTTCTTTCATCCCAGTGATGAATTGATCTTTAATTCGACCTTCAAGGTCTGGTCCAAACTCACAGTCTACAGAGCCTTTCTTCACTCGAGCATACCACTGACTTACATTTTCACCAGTGTTTTGTCTTAAGTGATAAAATTGTTTACGTTCCTTGTAAACTGATACTCGGGGTAAAAGTGTGTTTTCAAAATCTCACACAGTTCTTTGTATGATTTCTTTTGAGGCAAGTCTGGGCTGCATAAATCACGTAAAACTTAATAAACTGCAGGTCCAATGGCTGTGATCAAAACTGAGACTTTTCTTCGTCATCAATAAAATTTGCACTGAAATATTGTTCCTATCACTGTAGATATTCCAATCGGAATTTTCTCGGAATTCTTCTAATCTGCCAATATTTCCACCAACATTTAAAATTTGTGCACCAGCCTTTGAATTCTGTGTTGAAATGGAGCTTCGCAAAACAGAATTCTTGATAAATTCAAGGCCTGTTTTTGAAACAAACGTGCCATAGGATGTTGGTATTAAAACAAATTCTTCCGCAGTTGCCATTGCAATAATTTTTGAACTTTAATCCTCGTCGCCAAATGTAATATATTAGTTCAATAAGACGTAAATACTTGCTGATTTCTAAAGATATTTATTGATAAAGATTATCACGTTTTACATAGATATTAACCTTAAATTCATTAAAACATAGAGTAGGTACATTAGAACTACTTAAATATAGTACAAAAAGCTCCCTACCTCTGATAGGATACGCATGAAAACTTCCATTAAGGGAAAATGTATGTTTATTTTTATGGGCAAAGTGCTTCCATGATATAAATACAAGGAAAAGTCAGAATACCTAGCCTTGTATATGCAGCCCTACAGTCCTCCCTATAAATCAGACCAGCAACCACTCTGACAGCTCTTCTTTGAAGTGCAAGTATCCTGAAACTGGATGCACAATTTCCCCAAACCAAAAGCCAATATCTGATTGACGACTCCACCAAGGCAAAATAAGACGTACAGAATGAAAATAAAACTGTTACCGAATTAATTGTTCATTTTATAGCTGAATTATCATTATATGCACTCGAGGAGAAAAGTTACATCTTGAATTTTATAATTGAACTTATTAAGCTATATTTTTCTGGAGAATTAGTTTCAACTTTTTGATTTGATATTGTTGTAAGTACATACGTTTATTTTCAAATAGTACTTTGCCATGTAAGTTATTTATATGTTCAATACATGAGGTATTACAACGCAGCTTGCTGTTGAAATAAAAAAACAAAAAATTTCACCACAATAATTATGTTTTATTGCCCTCTCCGATAATTTAGTCCCCAATGTTTTATCTGTAACAAAATCTATCTTCAACAAATCTGATGATTCCAAGCTCTCCAAGCCAAATTAATTTTAGTAATTAGTTCAATGACAATAATCATATACCTACCACAACCAGTTTGTAAATTATAGTTGCTTATAAATTCTATATTAATAGTATGGTACATCTGTGGGTGTTTTCAACGACAATGGAGTCGACACCGGATTCCTTAAAATTTCAATAGAATTCTTCGTGTTTTGTTCTGCAAAAATGAGGAATCTTCCTTCAAGGATTTGCGACAGGATTTTAATATAAACGAAAGAATTGAATGTATTTTTATGGTGCTTACCTATTCGAGATTCCTGGTCCGATTCCTCATTTTTGTCACAATGGAAAATGCCTCTTCCTCATCAATGACAAAAAGAAAAAGCATTATGAGTATTAGATGGTCCTTCGGTATGTGTATCTTACCTGCATCATTTTTGACTTCCATTCCTTTTAATTCTTTTTCATCAGTGGTAACTGTAATTGAAATGATTAAATGAAAGGAAAATATAGAACTATCCAAAAATTCCATTGCTTCAATCTTAATTATCACATCAGTGTCAAATTCTGATGTGAATCCAGTCATTCGAGACCCAATGATTACGTTGATGCTGGAATCAATGTCATTGTCTTTCAAGATTTTAGATGGACCACCGCCTGTTGAGTAGATTTCCTGCTTCCCCTCAGCGAACTTCTTCAGTGACTTATTTTCATATTGAGGTATGTACTTGTTTCTCAAAACTACAACACTTCTAAATGTATCTCCACCAACAAACAGTATTAAACTCTTTTTCAATTCTTAACCATGTTTCTGTTTTTTTGTTGTTGTTTGCACTGTCGGTCTTTTCATTCTATATTATATGTGAAAATTTTTTCACCAAAGTAATAAGCATATTTTCTTCACCCCTGAAAAAATTCGTTGCACGCTTCTGGTCACAGTTTCTAGGATCCATTTCTGAAATAATCGTGAATAATAGTAGTAGTAACTGTGCTTTATTGTTTAACAAATGGCCATCGACCAAAGGGTCCTTCAGCCTCATGAATAATAATCATTGGAAAATAAATTTTTGTATGTTTTTGTATGTATATTACATATTATGTACTCAAATATCTTATGTATTAAGTAACTTACCCATAGCTGCCACGGTATCAACCTGCACCTACTCGAAGATGAGAAAATATTCAATTGAAACTTGTGTTATGTTTATGTACTGAATAAACAGATAAACAGTCTCGGAATCTGAATAAAAACTTACAGTCACAGATTACAGTAAGATTATGACATCGAATTATAATAGCTGTTTATGTAACAAGTACATAAATTGGGTATTTATGGACGAGTCCAAAAGTTTATGGCAGAGCGAGCAAAGCGAGCGAGGCCAATAATTAGGGCAAGTCCATAAGTCTTATTATGTACAGGGTGTCCCATTCGTTTTGTCCTATCCCCTTATATTGGAACTCGCACATGTAATAGAAAAAAGTTTCAGATAAAAGTTGTTCGTGTTAATGTTATCTTTTATTGCATAATAATTTCAAAATGGCGTCGAGCTTATACACAGGGTGGTGGCATAAAGTTATACTTTTTTGAATGGAACACCCTATATATTATTATATTTTTGAAAAGAGCTGAAAAACACGATTTCAGTCATATATAACATCAATAGTCTATTATGTTCCGTTCCGGATTTATGGCTAGTTTTCAGTGAAAAGGGGTCCAACTTTCGACTGCAATAAAAAAGTCTCTATGGAATGGATTTGAATGAAACTTGCACTGGGAGTTTTAGTTGTCTTTCATATTTAATTACAAGTTACATCATTTGAAAGATCTCTTCAAGATGAATCTGAATATGTAGGGTAGCATAGGTCTAAAATTTATTTTGGTAAACTTATAGACGACTCATTTATGTAATGTTGAAATTTTATAGCATAATCATCTGAATATATCGTTGTCAAGGTTACGATATATTGAAATAAGCTGCTCGGTTTAGAAATATTTAAAAGCAAATTCATCCAAAATAAAAGAAATTCATTAATCATCCAATCAAATTACAACAAATAAATTCACAGTAAATGTTCAAAATGGCCACCATTTTGGGCAATACAAGGAGTAAATCGCTTTTCCAAGCTTTCGACACTATTTTCAATGAAATTTGTTTCATTTAGTTTTGAACCGCACCTTGTATGAGACGCTTTGAATGATCTTCAGTGTCTACTTGCATTTGGTAAACCATATATTTCATTGTGCCCCATAAAAAAATCCATCGGAGTCATATCAGGACTTCGTGCCCGCCATTTCATTGGCCCACGCTCTCCTATCCCATGGGTATAATTCTCATTTAAGTAATAGAAGAGTTCCTTCATGCTGGCCAACTGTTTAAAAATAGCTAAAAATCACTTCCCTTTTTTTCGCAATGATTCAACTTTTACCTGAAAGCTTTAATCCTAATGAGTGTATCCTGAAAATATTAGATGTCACGAAGGTCTCCATCAAAAGCTATAAATTTTTATTTTCTTATGTTTTCATCAATGCTTCTTTGATATGAATCTATGAATAAGATGTCCCCACCATAAAGTTTCTATGGAGAATTTGAATTTTACGACCCTTAGGAGAACATTTTGCGTTAGCTTTGCCTCGAATATTATGTAAATTTTCAAAAATGAGATGTTTCTATAAAATGTGTAAAAATGATTCCAGATATTGCAGAAATAAAATTTCATCCATTTCCGAAGAAGTAGCACTTGTTTACAAACCTGTCGCAAGATGTGAAACTGATAATAATCAGTTTCACACCTATAATAATAGGTGTTTTCTTTGAATTTGTGGAAATGATATGAAGACTTTCAGTGAATTAATTGTACTATTAGCAGTGTATTATCGAGTTTATAAATATAGGTGTATAAATTGGCTTTTCCCCCCCTTGTAATTGGATCGAAATTCTACGAGGAATTCAAAGGAAATTAGGGAAATAAATTATTGTTTTGAATGTTCTTTATTTGCATGGAAACCATTGACCTAGAAAATCATTCTACATCAATGATGGAAACATACTATAGAATAACAACACCTGCAATTAATCATGATCTGGATGTGAATAAGTTCCGAATCCGCAGAAATTCAGATCTTTGTATAAGGAAAATCATTACAAGTATCACTTTTAAATCGTAGTATATTCTTGAAATGTAATGTGGTAAATTCATCAATTCAACATCAGAACTTGGCCAGTGAATACCATCTCTCAAAATATCAGCTAAATACACAATATATTCACTAAAAATATGGTTTGCAGTTGTTTGAGAAACTCTAAAAAAATGGCTACAATAAACTTCACAAACATGTTTAGTTTTATTAATACTAAAATTATTGTCTCTTAAGCACTCTATTTATGGATTTTCGATCTGGATATAAATCTGAAATTAACTTGACATAATCGTATACGTGAAGGGAACACACGCATATATTCTTTGCAGCAGGGTTCCCCATCAATAGTTTATCTATCCATGCTTTTCTCCAGTCCAATTTATTCAATATGCCAAAGGCTTTAGTGATATATAGTGTTGAGGCATCTTTCTAAAGAAATTTATGAAAACGAACAACCCTGTTTTTGCTTTTCCTTGAAGAGCAATTGCAATCAGTTTTTTCCAGCACTAGTAGTTTGCTTACATTGTTATATAATCAATCCACTGGCCTAAAATTCAAACATATCATGAGGATTAAAACATAAATCCTTTCGCTCAGATACTTCACCTTTTATAATTTCCATCTTATAGAAAGATGAAGTCACAGCTCAGTACCTCGAACTGCGAGGATCAACTTGATAATACTCTTATTCATAATTATGAAATTAAACTTTCTCAACAGTTAAAACTCAACACCTTGTGAGTCTTGTGACCTAAAATATGATAAATTTTGTGAATAAGATTTTATACGGAATAACACTGATATAAATACCTTCCAAACAATTTTTATTTCAATACTAATTAATCTGCTCAGGAAACAATAAAGACTTTGAAATATCCCTCAAAAAGCAAGTAAAATAACATTAACAACATATTATTCGTTTTCTAGGTTGGAATTTTGGCAGGAAGACATAAACAAAGAGACACTACTCTTTGACATAAGATTCATAGCATTTCCACTAATGAAAACATAAGAAAACAAAAATTTATAGCTTCTGATGAAGACCTTCGTGACATCTAATATTTTCAGGATACACTCATTAGGATTAAAGCTTTCAGGTAAGGGTTGAATCATTGCGAAAAAAAGGGAAGTGATTTTTAGCTATTTTTAAACAGTTGGCCAGCATGAAGGAACTCTTCTATTAGCTACCTCAATACCCCTGTGGTAGGGAGCTCCGTCTTGTTGCCAAATCAAGCCGCGACGAAACATAAGTGGGATTGAATTGTCAATTGCCTCCTCTATTTCATTTTGTAGCATATTCAGATAGCGTGCAGATGTCAAGTTCTCTTTAAAAAAAATGGGACCTAATATTAAGTTCCTCCATAAACCACACCATACCTTGACAGATTTTCGACCTTGCTTTTTAACTTCTACCAGCCTATGCTTATTTGAGTAACTCCAATAACATCTGTTCTTCTTGTTGAAAATTACTGGAGCTGGGGTGAATCCTCATCAGTCCACAAAATATTTTTGAAAAACTCATGCGCAAACTGTCTATCCATCATAACTCAATGATTATTCGATTTTTTTTCAATTTCATTAATAAATCGTCTTCAACTTTTTGCAGATAGATTTTAGGCCTATGCTACTCTACATATTTAGATTCGTCTTGAAGAGATCTTCCAAATGATGTAACTCAATATAGGGTGTTCCATTTGAAAAATTCGAGATATTTGGAGGTTGAAGAAAGACAATCGCATTGATTTTAATCGCTGTCTATCAAATTGTTTGTGATTAAATATGAAAGACAACTGAATTGAAAAACTCCCAGTGCAAGTTTCATTCAAATCAATTCCATAGAGACTTTTTTATTGCAGTCGAAAGTTGGACCCCTTTTCACTGAAAACTAGCCATAAATCCGGAACGGAACATAATAGACTATTAATGTTATACAGGGTGCGGCACGGAGGATGGATGGTTTTAAAAAAATAATGTTACGAAACTTGGGTTCGATTTCTAAGAAAATAATATTCCACGCAGAAAAATCCGTATATTTCATACCTCAAATCCAAAAACTGTCTAAAAGAAACTCAATTAATATAAGTGTCAGTTCTGACCACAGAACACCTAATAATTCTAACTATGACTGTCCGTAACATTGCCTCCCCTCTAATTTTGATCGTCCCGATCAAAAACCATTGGTCCATCATGATAGGGCTTCAATCTGTCCAAATGAACAACCTTCATCTTAGTCCCTGGGCTGCGTTGGATTCTATAAACCACGTCGTTGATTCTCTTCTTCACCTTGTACGGTCCTTCCCAAAACGGTGTTAGTTTTGGAGATACACCTCTCTTCCTACGTGGGTTGTACAGCCAGACCTGGTCGTCTTCTTTGAATCCCCCTGAATTTGCTTTCAAATCGTACCGAGCTTTCATCCTATCGCTTGCCAGTATAAGTCTCTTCCGAGCGGTTTCGTGGATTTTCAACAAGCTGTCCTTCAGTTTATCCGCATAGTCCCGCACGTCAACCTCTTCGGTGCTTGGTGATCCGAACAACAAGTCACAGGGCAATCGAAGTTCCCTTCCGAAGATAATGCTAGCCGGGGTAAGCTTGGTGGAGTCGTGAACTGCCGCTCTATAAGCCATAAGAAACAATGGAAGGTGTCTGTCCCAGTCTTTCTGATGTTTTTCCACCACCTTGGAAAGATGTTCTTCCATGGTTCGGTTGAACCTTTCAACCATGCCATCCGACTGAGGGTGAAGAGCCGTCGTTCTGGTCTTGTTGATGCCCATCAGTTCGCAAACTTTCTTAAATAACTTGGACTCGAAATTCCTTCCTTGGTCGGAATGTAACTCCATCGGTACTCCGAACCTCGAGAACATGTTATCCACCAATAACCTGGCTACTGTTGATGCTTCCTGGTCTGGTATGGCATAGGCTTCCACCCATTTACTGAAGTAGTCCATGGCGACGAGGATGTATTTGTTGCCGTCATTCGTCACAGGAAAGGGTCCAGCTACATCAATGGCAATCCGTTCGAATGGTGCACCTACGTTGTATTTCTTCATTTGGCCCCTGGATCTTGTCTTGGGACCTTTAGTGGCGCCGCACTCTTGACATCTCCTGCACCAAATTTCCACATCGTCTCGGCATTGGACCCAGTAAAATCTCTGTCTGATTTTGTCCAAGGTTTTGTTGACTCCAAGGTGTCCTCCTGATTTCCCTTCATGAATTTCCTTCAAGACTTCACCTATCCTCTTCCTTGGCAAAACCAATTGGGAAATTGACGACCTCCCATCTACTGATTCCCAAACCCGTTTGAGTAATTGATTTTCCAAAACCAGGGAATCCCACTGAGCCCACATTGCCTTGAAGATGGGATCTCTATCCGAAATATCACTCCAGGAGGGTCTGCCTGTTCCATTCTCTTTCCACCGTAGAAAGTCCTTGATGTTTGGATCGGTTTCCTGGTCCTGTCTCATATGTCCAGTAGTCCATTTGTCCTCAGGTATCAGTGCCGTACGTCTTATATCGGCGACTCCTTCATGGCGTTCAACACGTTGGCAATGCTTGCAGGTTCCTGGACACGGTCTTCTAGATAGGGCATCCGCATTGTTATGCAGCCGTCCTGGACGATGTTTGATTTTGAAATGGTACTGGTTCAGTTTTTCTATCCATCTAGCTATCTGTCCTTCCGGGTTTTTCATCTCCAGTAGCCACCTCAGGGCCGCATGATCAGTCCTGATGAGAAACCCCCTCCCATATAGGTACTTGTGGAAGTGATCTACCGCCTTGACTATTGCTAACAGTTCTTTCCTGGTAACACAGTAGTTTCTCTCTGGCTTAGACATCACTCTGCTGTAGTATTCGATGACTTTTTCCTGGCCATCCTGCACCTGTGATAATACAGCTCCAAGCCCAGTATTGCTCGCATCTGCGTCCAGTATAAAAAGTCCCTCATGTCGTGGGTATGCCAGGATTGGACTTGAACAAAGCGCTGCCCTCAACTTGCGGAAAGCTTCTTCACATCCAGTAGACCAATGGAAGTTGACCCGATCTCCTGTCAACTTATGAAGAGGAGCTGCAATGTCTGCGAATCCTTCCACAAAACGGCGGTAATAGGTACACAAGCCCAGGAAACTTCTCACTTCGTGTTTATCCTTCGGTCTTGGCCAGTCTCGAATAGCCTGTATCTTCGATTCATTTGTTTTAATTCCTTCTACAGAGACTGTATGCCCCAAGAATTCCACTTGCTTCTGGAATAGAGAGCACTTCTTTATATTCAACTTGAGGTTGGCACTTCTTAAACGTCCGAAAACTTCACGTAGGTTGGCCAGATGTTCCTCAAAATTCCTTCCCATAACCATGACATCATCCAGATATACCAGGCAGGTTTTCCAAGTAAGCCCGCGCAATACCAGCTCCATCAACCTTTCGAAGGTCGCCGGCGCATTACAGAGCCCAAAAGGCATAACGGTGAACTGATATAGTCCGCTACCAGTGGTAAAGGCAGTCTTTTCCTTGTCACCTTCGTGTAGGCCCACCTGCCAATATCCACTCTTCAAGTCAAGTGTTGAAAACCATTGTGAACCTGCCAGCGTGGTTAAGGTGTCATCGATCCTGGGTAATGGGTAACTGTCTTTCTTCGTGACGTCATTCAATTTTCTATAATCCACGCAGAATCTTGTAGAGCCATCCTTTTTGGAAACCAATACTACAGGTGCGGACCAAGGACTCGATGATTCTTCGATTACGCCATCTTTGGTCATTTTTTGAACAAGTTTCTCCACTTCCTGTTGCTTGGTAAATGGCAATCTTCTTGGTGGTTGCCGAATTGGATGGGCTTGACCTGTATCTATCCTGTGTTGGACCAGGTTAGTTCGTCCTGTTGGCGACCCTGCGGACTCAAATACGTCACTTTCCTTGGCAATGAATCTCATGGCAGCTTCGTATTCTTGCGGTGTTAAGTGAGTCAAGGATTTTCCAATTGTTCTCACTACGTCATCAGTTGTGTCTGTTCCCTCCGGATATCCGCTCGATTTGCAATCTGCTACCCATTCGACTGGCTCGCATACTCCTATGATGTCTCCTTCCCGGACTGTTGTTCCATCAGGGAATACATTGGCAATCCTTACAGGAATATTTTGATTTGTCCTAATTAAAGCTCGTGCCAGTAATAATTTGGTAGGAGATTCTTCACATGGTTGTACCATTCCAACGCAGCACCCAGGGTCTTCTTCCAGTCTGGCCTCAACGATCTTTTCAGATAAACCAGGTATCCTGACAGTTTTAGCAATCCGCAATTTCACAGAACTCCCCCTTTCAGATGATTTCGTCAAAATGAATTCTTCACCTCCGAATTTCATGGTTCTCTGCTCACCATCGAAGGAAAAGCCATAGTTACTTATCAGGTCCATCCCAAGAATGACTTCATCTTCAATATCTGCTACGAGAACGGTCTCCATAAGGTGTAGTCTTCCGAGGGTTAGTGTGACGTCAGCCTCCCCTCGTATTGGTGCATTCTCTCCAGTGACGGTTCGTAGAACGAAATTGGATGTAAATGGTTTCACTCTACTTGGTTCAAGGATGCCACTGCGAACCAGGGAAACTGACGCACCAGTGTCTACAGTGAAGATGACATCTCTTTGGTTTACCTTTCCTCTAATGGTTAGACTATCGGTTGTTCTTCTTATTCTGTTGACATTGATGACCCTGGGAGCTTCGTTATCACTAGCCAGCATGCGCCCCGATATGCTGGCTAATTTTAGTTTTCCTGGTACCTGTTCGAGGATTCTCTAGATGTCCCTGCCCTCGCAGGTGAATATGCACGTGGGGACGTCCTTGAAGGTGATGAAGATCGTGGCGGTACCCTCACCCTGCAGTCCCTCTTGAAATGTCCGCTCCTACCACATCTGAAACAATTTCCTCTTGGTTGACTGGTGGCACCGCTATTCCTGGATTCCATTTTTTCTAATATCATTTTGAACATCTGCGATATACTCTCACTCTGATTATTTTCTTGGGGTGGCTCCTCGATTGATACCCCTCTCACTTTTGGTCTTGTGGAGGCATTGAAAGCCGCTTCTACTTCTAACGACCGAACAAGAGCTTCGCTGCCTCTCCTAAAGTGCGTCAGTCTTAGGGTCCTCTGAATTTCTGCATCCCTCAACCCATCAATGAATATTTGCACTGACAGCTGTTCTTTGAAATCCTCTGGGGCTTTTGGGTACGCAAGCTGGATAAGTCTCTGGATATCAGCTTCGAACTCTTGCAGGCTCTCACCAGGTTTTTGCACTCGTGTTCTCAGCTGTGCCCGATACAGTTGTTCCCGATGCTGATTGCCATATCTTAATTCTAAGGCGGCAATGAGATCACCATACCTGCGATTTTGCTCTTCTGGGATAGCCTGTAACATTGCCAAAGCAGGTCCCCTCAAAGCCACTATGAGTGCAGTAGCCTTTTCTTCGTCGTTCCATCCATTGGCTGCTGCCGCCGCTTCAAACTGCTTACGGTACAGGGACCATGCCGACTGACCATCGAAAGTCGGTGGTTTCACAAAATTGTGCGATGTGACAATCCTGTCACGCTGATCTTGAATCTTCAGCGAAGCGATTTTCTTTTCTAGTTCTTCTCGCACCTCCCACATTCCTTTCTTCGCTTCTTCCCGGGCCACCAACACTTCCTTCTTTGTTTCTATAATTTGACAGTCCATCACTTCCACAGTTTTCCAAACTGTGTTGACTTCTTCCTTCAAAGATGCAATTTTGCCTTCGGTTTTCTGGAACATCTGTACGAGAAACATCTTTTGTTGCTCTCTTTGTTCCTTCTCCTCTTGCTTTTCTTCCAGCCGTCTTTCCTCTTCCTGTTGTTTTTCTTTTTCTCGTCGTTCCTCCTCCTTCTGTCGACGCGCCTCTTCCTCTTGTTTTTCTTTTTCTCGGTTTTTCTCTTGCTCAGCCAACAGCTGCAGAATCTGTTTCATCATATCTTCCTTGTCTGCCATGTCGTAATCCGTACTCCTCGTATTTACCATAAATTGTCCAATTAATCACTGAAATCCCACTTCTGACACCAAATGTTACGAAACTTGGGTTCGATTTCTAAGAAAATAATATTCCACGCAGAAAAATCCGTATATTTCATACCTCAAATCCAAAAACTGTCTAAAAGAAACTCAATTAATATAAGTGTCAGTTCTGACCACAGAACACCTAATAATTCTAACTATGACTGTCCGTAACAATAATAAAAGCGTTAATTTTTACTCAAAAACACATTTATTGACGGAATCAGATTCTCAAGGAAATAGCATTTGAGACAGTCAAGTGTGGAAAATCACATCAGGCATGTGGTGGCCGAAATCGGTGATGCAGTGCTGGAGGCGCTCTTGGAAGTTCGCGTAGACTCTCTCCAACATCGCTCTCTCAACTTGGGCAACTTCCACGCGAATAGCCCTTTTCAATTCGTCCAGAGTTCGGGGCTTGGTCTCGTATACTCTAGCCTTGAGGTGTCCCCATAAGAAAAAATAGCATATGGATAAATCTGGGGACCGGGGAGGCCAATGAACATCGCCAAACCTGGAAATAAGGCGACCAGGGAAGAGAGGGCCAATAACGTCCATTGATGCTCTGGCTGTGTGGGCGGTCGCCCCATCCTGTTGGAACCACACACGTCGGATTGGAACACGTTGCCGTCGTAATTCGGGGATAAAGAAGTTGTTGATCATTTCGACGTACCGCTCTGAGTTCACGGTAACAGCACGACCATTAACGTCTTCGAAGAAGTAAGGGCCAATGATGCGAGTTTGCGATACAGCGCACCAAACCGTAACTTTTGGGCTGTGCAGCGGTCTTTCGTGTAAGTGTTGCGGATTTTCATTAGCCCAATTAGCACAATGGCCAATTTGTAGGGGTGAAAGCGAAGATCCATATGCAAAATTCGCCTCACCGAACGATCACTGAGGCGAAGTGCAGCAGCATGTTTCCGGGCAGATCGCGACGGACTGCGAAGAATGGCTTGTCGAACGCGTTCAACATTTTCAGGCGTTCGAACTGTTCGCACAGGTCCTCTTGGTCTTCTGTTGATCAGTTCACCACGTCTGCGAAGTGATTCAACCCAACGAAGGATGGTGTTTCGAGAGGGAATAGCTCTATTCCGATGAATGTGGAAATGGCGACGAAACTCACGCTGCACGACCGTGACTGACTCATTATTTCGGACGAAACTATCATAGGCGAAAACACGATGCTCCACCGTCCAAGGCTCCATGACGACAACTGGTAAATAAATGCTAGGAACACACGAGTCTAACGGCACCTTCCTCACTTCTCTCGTCCTCAGTGGGGGAAAGTTATGCCCATCTGAAAAACGTCCGCCCTCCGTGCCGCACCTTGTACATGTTTGTACGTGTTTTTCAGCTCTTTTCAAAAATATAATAATATATAGGGTGTTCCATTCAAAAAAGTATAACTTTGTGCCACCACCCTGTGTATAAGCTCGACGCCATTTTGAAATTATTATACAATAAAAGATTACATTAACACGAACAACTTTTATCTGAAACTTTTTTTTATTACATGTGTGAGTTCCTATATAAGGGGATAGGACAAAACGAATGGGACACCCTGTACGAGTTGCTTACAATTTATGTTTGACTGCAATGCAGAAATTTTTTATTTTCTGAAATGGCAATTAATATATTCGTAGCTTCATTACAGAGAGACATTAAGTGTGCTTTTGCTTTTCTTACCTTAGTAACCATCAGCGACCTATAACAAGTGGTGTGAAACGAAGAAAATTGCAAAATCGAGAGAAGACTGTGACAGTTGAGTCCAATAAAGGGGTGTCCAATAAAGTGGTGTCCAATAAAGTAATCAATAATGGACGCTGAGCGAATTCATGAATCAAGTGTTTATGAAGCAGTCGAACATAAAAATATTCAATGGATTCTGTGATCTGGGTTCAGTGTGGCCAATTAAAAGACGAAAAAGAGACGTTTACTTAACCATCATCTGATTTTTCATGTTACAACAGAAATTGACTTAACCTTACTTGGCAGGTTAACCATTGGTTTCCAGACCAACTAGTTACAACCCGCCCTAGGAAGTTTTTCAGATCCTGATAATGATTGCCTTTTTTTGAACGACCCAAAGCAAGATGATTCAATTTTCCCCCATTTACTTTATAAATACGCCAGGCATTTTGTTCCGCCATGTCCACAAAATGGCATAGTAGGGGAAAGTACTATTTTTTGCCTCGAATTGATACCCGGTTTGAGCTGATGTTTTGATCAGCCCGGTCGATTCCCCCCATATTTTCATTGTATGTCTTATTACATTCGGTTGGGGTATTGTGATTTTATAATGCAACGAGTTTTTAGTTATAGATTTATTTCACCAACTCAGATGATTCAATGATACAACGTGCTTTCTTCATACATCCTACTACTCCTCCTCATTCAGAGGTTAACTGTCTCGAGCCAAGTGAGCATTTACATTTTCGTAACTCTGTGTTACATATCATGGTATAATAATATAGCAATGAGTAGCATATAACTTTACACACTCCCCTTGCTACGAATTTCATAATACAACAAAAAATATTCGAACTAAACATTAAAAAAAAACAATATTAGAAGTAAACTACATGATAATCTTTTTTTTCAAATGCGTAGACTACATATCAAGTAACTTAAACTCATAGAATCCCATTTTTGAAGCATTGAGTATAGGAGCAACGAAAGGTCTTGAAAACACTTCGATTATTTGGAACCATATATTTAAATCATACAGGTGACATGTTTCGGCTGTTTCTAGCCATTACCAAACCATGGATATGATTTTTGGTTCCAAAATTGTCATGATAGTCGGTCGTTGAAAGCATATTACATTAAATAATTTTGTGTCAATTAAAATTTCAGATTAAAATAATAAACGTTCGAACAAACAAAACAGAAGGGACAGAGACTAGTCTCTTGAGGGGGAGTCATAAAAATTTCTGAACTCACATCATCATTCAAAAATGCTGTACATACATCAAGGTGTCTCATAAACATGTCCATCTGATTCCCTATCGCAAAGCATACACGAATTGTTGCTAGTTTTGCAACAGGAGCATAAAATTCTTCCTGTCGTAAACAATTTTGCTCCAGATAGCCCAATGCAGTTAATCTGGCCTTGAATTTTTCATTCGTCATCCCTGGATTTTTTATAGTGAAGATCCACTTGGATCCTATTGTTTTTCCCATACATTCCTTCGAATCTACCACACTCCATACATTATTTTCCTGTAACGAACTCAATTCTTCAGAGATAAGTAGCAATTTGCCATTCCTGAGAATAGTTGCTTGGCATTGCTTCCTCATAGGTACCTGGTAGTACAGATTCATTTAAGGGCCGGTATTATAAAGGCCAACCGAGGATTCAACCGTTGCGCCAACAACCAAGTTCCTCACTATCTGGTAGTTGGCGCACGGTTGAATCCTCGATTCGCCTTTTATAATACCGGCCCTAAATCAGTTACTTGGCATTCATCACCACGTATTTGTGCGTTAAGAGCACATAACACATAATCATTGAATATTCCTGGCAATCTGCCTTTATGTGGTCGTTCTGACTTTCGCTGTGTTTGAACACCACTCCCCTCAATTTCAACCTCCATTGGTTCCTGTTCTTCCGAAATTTGTGAACTTACTAACAATCTATTGTCATCTTTAAAAACAATAGTCCCATCAAACATAACATTTCGAGCCTCAAACCTTCTTTCACCCGAAGAATCCCATCAGCACATAACCACCTTCCCTAATGCCAATAAAATATGACCTAGTTGATCTATCTTCTATTTTTCCTTAATCTTCCAATGGATATGCACGACAACCGAAAACATGCATTCTTTCTGCTGTGGGTTTATAACCATAATCAGCTTCCGCCGAAGTACAATTTAACCATGTCCTTTTGTTTCAGACCTGTTTAATACATATGCAGCATAACATACAGCATGTGGCCAAAACTTCCTAGGAACGCCACTGTCTGACAACATAGCTCGTGCATTTTCGCAGATTGTCCTGTTCAACCTTTCAGCTACTCCATTCAGCTGACTTTCTTCTGGATATTTATCAAGAGTTTATTTTTGTTGACATTTTGTTGTATAGAATTTTTTTGAGTTTAAGATCAACAGTCAGAGTATATTTTCGTTCCGAGGGCAAAAATTTTTCACTTTGCGGTTTTTGTGAATACTTCTCATTTTATCGACGTTTTTTATTGAATTTGAATGCCTCAAGAAACCGAATACCTATTCTGATTGCAATTTTTTGGAACTCAATACTACAGCTACCTCCTCGTGGTGAGTTCTGGATTATTTGCGATGAAAGATTATGATACTAATCGCAAATAAACGAAATGCTGTATTCCTTTCAACCCCCCATATCGTTTTTAGTGTAATTGTGAATTCAGTACTCCAAAACTAAATGTTTTTGTCAAGAAATATAGTGTTTGTAACATTCTCAGTCAAATAAGATTAGTACTTGACTATTTCCTAAATGTATCAACTCAAATTCAATCGAGAAATATGAACTTTGCATCTTGGACAAGTACGTGCCTGATACGATTCTCTGGAATCAGTTCAGTATCAGGCACGTACTTGTCCCAATTCTTTTTTTTTCAAATGGCTATATCTTTTCAACGAAGTCGAATTCGGAAAAATGGATAATGAAAAAATGGTTTCTTCTGGCCTCAAGAATCTACAGTTAAAATATATGTACTACAAGTCAAAGACTCACCCTATATATAAAATGCAATCGGTAATATAATATGTCCCTAATGTCTCGTGCTCGTGATTACTTGTATCATATTTTTATGGACCTCTGTTGTATAATATTCTACACAAAAAAATGACCCACAACCGTCACATTTAGGTGGAGTTTGCTTACACTTCTTCAAGGCATATTCTCTCCCATGTTCGGTTTCCATAGTTTCGTAGCGAATCTTCTTCTTGCTTCCACCTTTATTAATCATTATTTTTTTTGCAGGTTGGTCCCGTACTACAGATTCAACACTTTTTCCGTTCCCGCTTTGAGACCCAGCTTCCCAACTCTGAAGGATCTAAATCTTCCTCGAGCAAACTGAGAACCTTTGCGTTCTAGAAATCTCCAACTGCTGAAACTCCTTCGTTTTCAAAAAGCAATCAAAGATTTTCTCTTCCCATCTCCCGTGGGCGGATTCAAAAATGGAAGTCCTACCCCCATGGGGTTTTTTCCGTAGTTGCAACTTCAACAAGACCAGTTTCCATTCTCCACCTTCCGTGGGCGGATCCGAAGAAGCGGGTCCTGACTCCTACCCTTATGAGGTTTTTCTTTTAGACGCAGTTTCGATTATTTTCTTTTCCCACCTTCCACGGGTGGATCCCAAGATGGTAGTCGTACCCCCTTGGAGCTTTTCTTTTAGTTGCTATTTCGGCGCTCTAGCCTTGAATTATGCGTTGCCACTCAGGTCGTGAGATAAAGCAACCAACTTTGTATGTCGGAACGATGTTTGACATCGTCCCGACATACAAAGTACTCTCGGATTCTTCTTGCGTTTTATGAGAAAACTGGATCCGAAAATCAACAGCTCTTTTTCTTACTTTCTCTCATACATAGTGTTCCTCACGTACCCAATTCCGTCTGCAACAATGTTGTATCGAAAAACTGAATATTAATTTAGAAATCTAATATCGATTAACCGCAATATTTCGATTGATTACAATTGTGAAACTGAATTGAAACTCCAATAGTCTTTATTTTACGAACCCGGTACATACAGGAAGAAGATGGATTAGAACTAGTATTTTAATTCCAGCAAGCAAGATTTTCATCATCCGGCATTTTGCAAAAGGACACTTTATAGGTATCATCGTGCTGACCATTCTACATCCTATGCTATTGGAAACCCCATTATAATTAATATTACATGTATTATTGTTAGCGTTCTTTTTGTAAAATAAAAATAATAATAATGTTTTATTCGAATAATATAGGAAACGTGGCAAATCGAGGAAATCCTGAAAAGGTACGATCAGGGAGACAATGGAGGCCCGGGATTCAAATGATGATGACGTTCTGAACAGAGGGGTGTGGAGGAGGGTGACAGGAAGGCGGCAATATGCTGTATTTAGCTATAATATGAATGTTATATTGTAATGTATTGTAACTTTATCCCTTTATTTTATTTATTTATTTCATTATAATATATACATAGTTAACATGGTATTTTTTTATGTTATGTCGTTTTTTTGAACATTGTGTGTGTAAGAAAGTTCTTATGAATGAATATATATTAATTGAGAATTTCAGAAAGGTAGTTCACTTCGTGATGCACCATTCGAAGATTGTAATTTACGTTTCCCAATAAAGTGTCAGTTTTTGAGATTGTCTTTCATTTCGTTCACATTAAGCCTGAGAAATAGGTAAAATTAAATCCAAAGCCCCAAACCTTTCGAGAAGACCTCTTGCAAATTCTTGGCTAGATTGCTACCATCGGATCAGACATAAAATGTATATGAGTATTTGTATGTTAATTACTCGAAAAATCAGCCAACTCCTAATTTGCAGTTCAGGTAAAAGAATCGAATCATTCCTTTGATATGCGAAGTACACTCATTTCAGCCATGACAGATATGTCCGACAATTCTCAAATTTCAATACCATTATACAGGATGGTCCAGATCGTAACCAAGAAATTTTAACCACGTATTCTACATCAAAAATAAGCCCTAGTTTGTCATATAAACATATGTCGAGAAATGTTTCCTTTCCGAGATACGGGGTGTTAAAATTATAGAAAAAAAAATGTTTTTTATCAATAACTTTCACACTGCTTGAAATATTTTTTATGAAATTTGAGACATAGGTTTTGAGCGTCAAGGAGCATTTTTTGCATAATATCATTTCTTGTCTATTCTACCAGTGGCGTCCGTACTGCAGCGAGACTGAATATTTTCAGATAAAAAATGATACGTCACTGGTTTGCCGACAATGAAAATCACTATTCAAATCCTAATTTAATTTGGAGCAAATTCGGTCTCCTGACTTTTTGCTGTACGAGGCACCGTTTTCGGTTCAAAAAATAAAACACATTCTAAGCATGAAGAAATCGCCAAAATTTTATATAGCAATAAAAAGCTTACTACGGTTCTGTAGCAATTTTCTAAGATTAGATAAATTCAACACACACACAACTCCTATTTTTAGGGTAGAATAATTTGATTAAAAAACTTAATGACAGTTTTGGTTTCCAATTACTTGTTCACAAAAATAGTCTTATTATTGTTGTGTACCTACCATATAAAATTTGGCGATTTCTTCATGCATGAGAAATGTGTTTTATTTTTTCAACCGGAAACGGTGCCTCGTACAGCAAAAAGTGAAGAAACCGAATTTGCTCAAAATTCAACAAGGATTCAAATAGTAATTATATTATTATATTTATTGTCGGAAATACCAGTGGCGTATCATTTTTTTGTCTGAAAATATTCAGTCTCGCTGCAGTACGGACGCCACTGGTGGAATAGACAAGAAATGATATTATGCAAAGAGTGCTCCTTGACGCTCAAAACCTATGTCTAAAATTTCATGAAATTATTTCAAGCAGTGTGAAAGTTATTAATGAAAAACATTTTTTTTTCAATAATTTTAACACCCCGTATCTCGGAGAGGAAACATTTGTCGACATATGTTTATATGAGAAACTAGGGCTTATTTTTGATGTAGAATACGTGGTTAAAATTTCTGGGTTACGATCTGGACCACCATTCTGAAAATGTACACAAAAATGAAGAATATTAAATACATATTTAATTTTTCAGCCATAAAGATAGAAGTCCCTTTCGCTATATTCAAACAGATACGATACACATTTTAGTGATGGTTGGCGTTGAAACATGCTAAGTTTCGGGGATAACACTAGAATATTTTTTTATTTATTTCACTTCAACTAAAAATATTTCCAGCAATGAAAATTCGATCACACGTGCTATAATGAAATTCGATTTGTATCCTGCCAAATCAGACTTCTTTTAATGACTTATAAGAAATAACATGTTGGTACGTTGTGCATAATCCTTAGTAAACCCACGTACCTCATTTTATGTTATATTTCTGTATCAAAAGATCCGAATTATTTTTATGACTGCTGTCGAAATTAGTTCCAATTGATTTGTTGAACTGGAAGATGCGAATCTTCAATTACAAGGTGGATGAACGAGCTCTCAAAAAATCGTGTTTGTCAGATTTTCTAATGTTCATGAAATTATCCGAATTGATTGGACGAGAAGAATATCTTCTATTGAAAGGCTGATAGAAGGGTACTAATTCGTTTACTGGAAAATATTTATACACCCATTTGATGAAATACATTTGGCATCATATATATTCCAACTGATACATGAATCCAGTGAGTACTGACAAGGCTACGCACAACATCTGTAAAAAAAAAATTTCAGTATGTATCATAAATTGAGGATATCGAATGAAAAATTCGAAAAGCCCCGTCAAATCGGAAAATGAATTATCGCCCAATTTACCTAGACTCTAGAGCATAAGATGATTATCAATTTCAAAGAGAAAATGGAAAAGTTAGAATGTTAAAGTTGAAAATTGCCCAAATTTTCGGATTTAATTTTTGATTATTAAGAGTTCGATTGGATTTCTGTTGCACGTTTACACCTGTTCTAGTAATGAAATTAGTGGATACGTTTGATTAAAATTATTTATATTTACAGGGTGATTCACGAATATATGAAGGTAGTTTTTTGCCAAAGTTCATTTTTTCTACTGTGACGTCAGGAAGGCATATTTTTGAAATGTTCTTTTCGATTTAGACGACCAAATATTGCACAGTGCATATTTTTTATACAGGGTGTTTCACAGAGAGAACCACTAGAGATAAGAATTTTTTTTAGAATTAATTCGAAACCCTGTATTTATAAATTGATTTCTGGGAAACAAACATATGATGTGTGTCTTTCATCTCCAAAATATTCATGGTGGTTTATTCATAGGAAGGTATTCCATTTCGGGAAAAGTTCGTGAAACATGAACACCCTGTATTCGAAAATTTCCTCGGTCAAGCAATTATTTTCTCACTATACAGGGTGTTTCACCATAAACTGGACAAACATATATAGCCGTGTAATTGACACCGAGAAAGTCATTTTTGCCTTATGACGTATACCCCGTTTTCGACGCATAATCGAGATACAGGGTGCTTAATGTCAACTTTGAGCAATATTCTGTGAACTGTGGTGAGTTATGAGTGATATTTGAAATGACGGTTCCTGGTCACATCTTAGTATTTTTGAGGGGTCAATTGAATTGTGGTGCAGAATTTTGCTAAAAAAAATCAAAATGGCGGAAAACCTGCAAAGTAGGATTTTTTTTTTCTCGGTTGCCAATTTGGAGAGCATAATCTCAACGTACTCGATTTTCTAAGATTTTCCGTGAAAAAATTTTTTCAAAATTCGAACTCAACTTTTTTTTTACATGTCTTGAGTGAAAAAAAAATTTCGCCCCAAATTTTTGGAATTTTCCATGGTTGAACTATCTTTAGTTCTGAATACTTGGGTGGAAACAGAATGAAAAAATATCAATTTGTTTTCTTTTTGTAGCCTTCCGAAGATTACGCTAGGTGGACTTTCTTAATTTTTATTTGAGAAACTGGACGCCGTACGAAGTTCAAAATTGTGCTGCTGGGCTGCCAGAATGACCCAGATAGAAATATGAATTTATAACCAAAAAAAAATATTTTTCGAAAAAATAAAAAAAAAATTGAAAAAAAATTATTTTTTTTTTATTTTTTCCAAAAAACTTTGGTAAGGTTCGAACTCTACACTCTCGATTAACTAGTGTTGCTTTGGTAACGGAGATTTATAGGATTAGAATTATTCCAATTCATACTCGTAGAGTTCGATTCCTACCAAAATTTTTTTGAAAAAAATTTTTTTGGTTTATAATTTCATATTTTTATCCGGATCATTCTGGCAGCCCATCAGCACAATTTTGACCTCCGTACGGCCTCCAGTTTCTCAAATAAAAATTAAGAAAGTACACCTAGCGTAATCTTCGGAAGGCTACAAAAAGAAAACCAATTGATATTTTTTCATTCTCTTTTCACCCAAGTATTCAGAATTAAAGATAGTTCAACCATGGAAAATTCCAAAAATTTTGGGCGAAATTTTTTTTTCACTCAAAACATGTAAAAAAAAAGTTGAATTCGAATTTTGAAAAAATTTTTTCACGGAAAATCTTAGAAAATCGAGTACGTTGAGATTATGCTTTCCAAATTAGCCACCGAGAAAAAAAAATTCCAACTTTGCAGGTTTTCCGCCATATTGAATTTTTTTTCGCAAAATTCTACACCACAATTCAATTGAGCCCTCAAAAATACTAAGATGTGACTAAAAACCGTTATTTCAAATATCACGCGTAACTCACAACAGTTATCAGAATATTGCTCGAAGTTGACATTGAACACCCTGTATCTCGCTTATGCGTCGAAAACGGGGTATATGTCATGAGGCAAAAATGACTTTCTCGGTATCATCTACACGGCTATATACGTTTGTCCAGTTTATGGTGAAACACCCTGTATATTGATTTCTTCAACATCTCCAGCGGTATGAATTCTGAATCCGATACTATGACCAGTTTTCGAGATTGAAGTGGAGAATAAATAATTTCATTTGTTTTTTTTCCAATTGAAAAGGCGGATCGATTTTATGTTGTGTCCATGAGTTCAATATGAGTACAGATAATATGCGCATGGAAAGGTTCAGCTAAAATATTCACTGTTACAGGGTGATTCACGAATAAATCACAATAGCTTTTGCAAACACTCGATAATTCTACAGTTTCGTCACAGAGAAATTATTCCATGAAGTAAATACCTGGTCGTTCACAATTTTCAGTCTGAAATACTTCATTATGATTACTTTTCATACAGGGTGAGCCATACAGGCAAACATGCCAAAAATACTTATGCTATTGTGATTTATTCGTGAATCACCCTGTAAGAGTAAATATTTTAGCTGAACCTTTCCATGCGCATCTTATTTGTATTGGGTGAATTTCCCAGGTACATTTCAAATTATACATTTTTTTATCTTCAATAATTAGCAGCACATTTCGGCGTGATTTGTATGTTATGTATATATTCCGATTAAAATATCCCCCCAAATTTCGTTAGCACAGACGTTAACTCAGATGCTCATTATTCACTGAATTGTGGATTTGAGGGAATTGATGCATATTTCTTACACGTGGCGATCATACTGAAGATACATTGTTAGAATATACTATACTATCCATCATATATTAACGTCCTTGCTGTTATATAGCAAAATTTTCTTAGTGGGATATAGGACTGCAATTCAAATACGCATCTATTTGTTAAGCGACGTTTCGACCATATATTTGATCTTCTTCAGGCTAAAAAAAAATTACAGAATGTTCAATAAATCGAGACTACAGCATACATGCAAAAACAGACAAATTACTATGGTAGGTACAATGAAAGCAAACATCTCAAATGTAAAAATTGACAATTAAAATACATATATTAATCTTGTATATTATTATATGAGACAAACCCACCTTCCAAACATTACGATATTGCATACACAGTATTATGGTATAATAGAGACATCAAAAAGAAATGCATAATCGGATGAAAAACCGATAAATTAGAAGGATTGAAAAGATAAATATTGGCAATGTGAAATTGTTAATTAGAATTTCTGATATACAGGGTGAGTCTTTGACTTGTACATATATTTTAACTGAAGATTCTTGAGGTCAAAAGAAACCTTTTTTCATTTTTCCGAATTCGGCTCTGTTAAAAAGATATAACCATCTGAAAAAAAAAATTGGGCTCAATACGTTCCTGAAATGATCTTCTGGAATCGTTGCAAAGTTCATATTTCTCAATAGAAATTGAGTTTATACATTTAGGGAATACTCAAGTACTAACCTTACTGGAATAAAAATGTTGCAAACACGATAATTTCAACAAAAACAGTTAGTTTCATCGAATTATATCTGCAACTGAAACCCCACATTTCTCACACCAAAATAAGTTCCTTCTTCGATTTTTATGCAGATTAGTTTGTGAACACTATTAACTTGTTCTTATTTTCCACGAAATTCCCAAACAATATCATGAAAAAAGACTTTTAATTCAGATCATCAGAATTCATTATTAAACAACCTAACCTAATCTATTTTGTATCCATTCTGTGAATGTTCGCACAGAAATTTCAAGGAAATGTTGTCAGATTTCTGATATTTTTATTGAGGTTAAGGATTTATTACGAACCATAGAATAAATCACGATACACTTGTGTACCGTGGTATAAATATCTATGAATTTGCCGTTTCCATCATAAATCGAGTTGACTACCTCGGTGGTCCAGTTGGCTGAAGAGCCGGCTGGAGTGCTGAAGGTACCGGGTTCGAATCCCGGGTAAGTCATGGAAGTTGTGCATGTCCGGTGGTGGTGACTGTGAGAAAAATCGAGAGTGATAAGCTGGGTACATAACTAAATAGTTGAGCCCATTAAAGAGAGGGAAAAAAAAAAAAAATCATAAATCGAGTTTGCCGCCAATTTAACCACGCATGCATGCGTCGAGCGAAAACCGAAAGATTGGTTAGGTATCTGCAGGTCAACTATAAACAATAACAAACCAGAGTCTCTGAACAAACTGTAAACATTATGAGAAGTTCTGAATACATTCAGTGAATTATTGTTCTAATGTGATTATTATGTGGCGTGGTTGTCTCTGGTGGAGTGAATTAATAGAATCTTAACCGTGTCGAGTTTATAAAATTCCAGGAGGATACCTATTGTTTAGATGAAATCATCGACTCAGATTACCTATAAGGTATCACTTCAGTTTTCATTAATTTCAATTTTATCTCCCACATTTGTGGGATTTTATTATTGAAATATTGTGACAACATTGTAAACTAGTTTAAAGACCAGAGAAGGAATAATATTCGATGATATTTAATTCAGAGACGCATTCAGATTATTCTTGAAATTAATGATTTTTTCGTCAAATTTCTCCGGGTAAAATTGGAAATAACTCGGAAACGACGCGTTTTATTGAAAAAAAATAAGAATACTTTTAGTTTCTTAAATGATTGATTCTTTCGAAAATATGAACCGTTTATCTTTTCAAAGTGATTTTATGGTGTTTTAGCGTGTATTGATGAGTCGACTACCCTGTACCTAACTTTTATACTAGGAGAGATATTAAATAGGTTTTGATTGAGGAATATGCACCATGAATGGAGTAAAAATTCAACCAAAATTCAGTTCATTCGAAATAACGGTTCCGAAGATATAAACAGAAAAGTGTTTTTTTCATGGATTTTCGACACTCTGTATCTTCGAAACCAAACCGAATTTTGAAAAATAGTATAGGAAAAAAGTGTTTCGTTTGATGAGAGGAATCTACAGTTAAAATATATGTACAAGTCAAAGACTCACCCTGTATAAGAGCTGTAGGCGGTCACTGAACAGTCATACTCGTGTTGTCGTATTCTATTTTTTAATTTTTGTTTGGTCTGACCTATATAACTTTTTTCACATGAACATGGAATTGAATGAATTAGGTTAGACTGTTCTAAGATTGGTGTGGGACCTTTTAATTTGGAATAAATATTATTTAGGGATTTAGGATTATAAAACGCTATTTTAGTATTTTCGTTTTTAAACAGGTGTTTTAATTTTTATGAAATTTCTGATATAAACGGTAACTTCAAATATTTCATTTCGATATCTATGCTCTCATTATTGTTGGATATATTGTCCGTATTTTATCTTTTTTTCTGTTGTAGCTTGTTAATTATTTGGAGTATGCCGATAGTTTGTTTTGTTTTCCGATCGCAGCCCGTAAACTCGATCTGTTTCCGTATGTAAGACTTGTTTTTTAAAAAAATTGATTCCACCTGACAGTTCAGTACCGCCTACAGCTCTTATATATCAGAAATTCTAATTAACCATTTCACATTGCCAATATTTATCTTTTCAATCCTTCTAATTTATTGGTTTTTCATCCGATTATGCATTTTTTTATGTCTCTATTATACCATAATACTGTGTACGCAATTTCGTAATGTTTGGAAGGTAGGTTTGTCTCATATAATAATATACAAGATTAATATATTTTAATTGTCAATTTTCACATTTGAGATGTTTGCTTTCATTGTACCTACCATAGTAATTTGTCTGTTTTTGCATGTATGATGTAGTCTCGATTTATTGAACATTCTGTAATTTTTTTAGCCTGAAGAAGATCAAATACAGGGTCTTTCACGAGGAACCTCACCCATATTTATACGGGAAACTACTGAACGTATTTTCATGAAATTCAGCACTTATAAGTATTTCACGATGCTGATGAAATCTAAAATATTTTCAAGGCATGAGCACCTCCGGATTTTCCGGAAATGACGTCAACTTCCGTTTTTCAAATTAGAACACCATTTTTTTTATGGCAGAAATAGATTCCTTAGAAAATTTCAAGTTACATATTTTGATGTAACATTTTTCAGTTTTGGTTGGAAAATTCTCTCTGAGCGGGAAAATTCGAAAAAAAAAATCGAAAATAGAGCTCCGCTGAAACAAGAATAACTTCGAGGTTTTTGGATGGAAAATTTTCATTTTTGGGATTTTTCAAGATGTAAGATTGATGTATCCACTTTAAAAATCGAAATCGCGATTCATGATACAGGGGGTGAAAAAATCGCTTTCAAAGTTAGGGATGACAAAATCGTGAAAAATCAATTTTTTCAAATTAGAACCCCATTTTTTTATGGCAGATATTGAATCTACGTTAAAAAATAATGTGAGTGTGTGCATCACACCCTTGCCCTAAAGTGGATATTAACTCAGAAAATATCCATTTTAGGGCAAGGGTGTGATGCATACACACACATTATTTTTTAACGTAGATTCAATATCTGCCATAAAAAAATGGGGTTCTAATTTGAAAAAATTGATTTTTCACGATTTTGTCATCCCTAACTTTAAGAGCGATTTTTTCACCCCCTGTATCATGAATCGCGATTTCGATTTCTAAAGTGAATACATCAATCTTACATCTTGAAAAATCCCAAAAATGAAAATTTTCCATCCAAAAACCTCGAAGTTATTCTTGTTTCAGCGGAGCTCTATTTTCGATTTTTTTTCGAATTTTCCCGCTCAGAGAGAATTTTCCAACCCAAACTGAAACATGTTACATCACAATAACTTGAAATTTTCCAAGGAATCTATTTCTGCAATAAAAAAATGGTGTTCTCATTTGAAAAACGGAAGTTGACGTCATTTCCGGAAAAACCGGAGGTGCTCATGCCTTGAAAATATTTTAGATTTCATCAGCATCGTGAAATACTTATAAGTGCTGAATTTCATGAAAATACGTTCAGTAGTTTCCCGTATAAATATGGGTGAGGTTCCTCGTGAAAGACCCTGTATATGGTCGAAACGTCGCTTAACAAATAGATGCGTATTTAAATTGCAGTCCCATATTCCATTGAGAAAATTTTGCTATACTATACTATAATTCAAATGCAAATATAAAACATTCATACATTGAATCAGACTGTAATTTGAATGAAGACTTGTTTGCAAACAAACGTATTTTAAGGTGAGGCTTTTCTTTTGACAGGTGATAGAACCCATCAAATTACCGAAAATTACTGATATGACATGTTCAATTTAAGAAATCAGACTATTCTGTCCATTATTTTTCAGTGAAGTTCCAACACTCGATTCTAGATTTCCGTACAAGAAAATAGCATAACTGAATCTTCCAACCATGTTTATACAGTGTGTAGTGTGTCTGGGCATGACTTAGCAACAATAGCATCAATTATATTTATTTTATCGACAAAACCCCTATTTTGAGAATAGCCGCCATTTTCATTTAATTTTTTTATTCAAATTGACCCTTTAAAATAACATCGATTTCTTTGTACATAAAAGTCCTACAGATGTGAAAAAAATGTTTTTTGAAATATAATACTACCACCTTCTATCAAAAAAGAACAATATGAAAACATTCAACTCAAAAATGTCATGAAAAAATTATTAAAAAAAATTTAATTCAAAAATTTAACTGAATTTTCGGTTAATCTTCAATAGTACAAAAACATTGAAGTATAATTTTTTTTCAATGACCTAAGATGCAAGGATATTAATTACAAAACGACCCCCATATCATTTCTTTAAGTAACATAATTTGAGAGTTATTGCTGTTTTTTGAGCACTTTTATGATAAATCTGTAAGTTTAATCATTTGAAATGATCAAAAGTACATCAGTGTTGAGTTTTTATTTTATTTCATCAGTTTTCATCAGGGTCATGTTCAAACAGCAATAACTCTCAAATTATGTAACTCACAGAAATGATGTGGGTGTCGTAGCTGATATCCTTGAGTGTGAGTTCATTGAAAAAAAATACTTCAATGTGCTAGTTTTTGTAGTATTGAGGATCTACTAAATTATTCAGTAAAGGACCCCGCACTTTTACTACGGGAAATGGCGTTCCGTCAAATTTTCTAAAATTTTGGTATAATGTAGTACTCGACATACTGATCAAAAGTGTCCATGGCCCCAACTCAGTCCTATGACTAGTTTTTGAGATACAGGGCGTTGAATTTGAGAATTACCCACTTTTACTACGCCCGTATCTCGGAACAGAATCGAATGAACTTCAATTTTTCTCAAGAAACATTTCATTACATCCCCGAGGAGCAAGCATATAGAGGAATATGACCGAAAATCGTTAAAATACAGGGTTATCCATAATTGAATGCATGCCCGATTTTGAAAGTATAAAATATGTCAGTTCCAGAGCGAGAACAATCGCAAAATGAACTATTACACTAGATATGTTGTTGTTACATCGAAAAAGTCTGAAATACCCAGAATTTATACTGGGTGATCCATTATTATAGAAACTAGTCTCAAGGAAGGTTAAATGGACACCCTGTATTTATGGGTTGATTCAAGGTGTTTGTTTAATGTTTTTAGAATATATCATCATGGACTTCAAAGAATACAGGGTGATTCAGTCATGAAATGAACTTTGAACCTCACGAAATTACCCAAAAACCACCTCTTTTTTTCATCACCCTCTATCTCAAGATTGAATCCGAGGAGGTGGGAGTTTTCTTTCACCACTGTACTTGATATAAAAACATCAATACGGCTGAGAGTTTTTATCCACTTCCTATGACCAGATTTTTAGCTGGAATAAGAATAGAATAACATAAATAAATAATTTTCATATTACATAAAAAAAAATCTGGTCATAGGAAGTGGATAAAAACTCTCAGCCGTATTGATGTTTTTATATCAAGTACAGTGGTGAAAGAAAACTCCCACCTCCTCGGATTTAATCTTGAGATAGAGGGTGATGAAAAAAAGAGGTGGTTTTTGGGTATTTTCGTGAGGTTCAAAGTTCATTTCATGACTGAATCACCCTGTATTCTTTGAAGTCCATGATGATATGTTCTAAAAACATTAAACAAACACCTTGAATCAACCCATAAATCCAGGGTGTCCATTTAACCTTCCTTGAGAAAAGTTTCTATAATAATTGATCACCCAGTATAAATTCTGGGTATTTCAGACTTTTTCGATGTAACAACAACATATCTACTGTAATAGTTCATTTTGCGAACGTTCTCGCTCTGGAACTGACATATTTTATACTTTCAAAATCGGGCATGCATTCAATTATGGATAACCCTGTATTCGTAACGATTTTCGGTCATATTCCTCTCTATGCTTGCTCCTTGGGGATGTAATAAAATGTTTCTTGAGAAAAATTGAAGTTCATTCGATTCTTTTTCGAGATACGGGCGTAGTAAAAGTGGGTAATTCTCAACTTCAACGCCCTGTATCTCAAAAACTAGTCATAGGATTGAGTTGGGGCCATGGACACTTTTGATCAGTATGTCGAGTACTACATTATACCAAAATTTTAGAAAATTTGACGGAACGCCATTTCCCGTAGTAAAAGTGCGGGGTCCTTTTTCGACTTTAATTTTTTTATGACATTTTTGTGTCGAATGTTTTCAAATTGTTCTACTTTGATAAAATGTGGTAGAATTATCTTTCCGAAAATATTTTTTTCACATCTGTAGGACCTGTATGTCCACAGAAATTGATATCATTTGAAAGGGTTCACTAAAATAAAAGAATTAATTCGAAATGGCGGCTATTTCAAATATAGGGGGGTCCACCCTCCAATGTGGGTGTTTTTGTCGATGAAATTAGGTATATTTGATGACCTCAAATTATCGATAAGTCATGCCCAGACACACTGTATACGTGAAATATTCCAGTATTAACAGAAAAAAAGTTTCTGCAAAATTCGCCAGGTCTCTGGAATTATTGAATTCAGATAATATTTCCTCGAAAAGAATAAACATTTTGATGAATACGTAATTAATACTACCTCTATTTGTAGAGGACAACGTTGCTTAGTTATCTGACAGGCAAATGACTATAACCTACCAATTTCAAAATATGCACGGTCAGCACGGTGAAATGTGTCAGAATGTGATGGTCAACCGGATTACTTCATAAAAGTGAATGAGTATATTGAGTTCAATCGGCGACTTGGTAAGAATTGTTACAGTGCGTATTTTACTTAGGTATTTTTCCTTATGAGCTGAAATTTCAAAAACAACTACCTGTTTTACTGCCTACATTTTTGTAATTTGTACTAAATGTTTCAAAGCTTCCTGATTGAGACCGGTTCTGAAGATTCTGCAAGTGTACCTATTATACAGACTCTCGCTGAAGTGAAAATCATTTCTGGTCTTAGAAGGCTGAAACACAGGAAGAATCCTGTGTTTTTCTGGAAGTATCTTAAGAAGAATTTACTGCTGAGAAATATTGGACCTCTGTACACTCCATCAGATTTGAGATCTGGTAGATGAACATGCTGTATTTTATTAGGACACCAACAACATCCAAAACCCTGAGACGTCTTCTCTGGTTGGACTATCTTCTAGATAAGTTTTTTTTGCTTTGTTTAATTTTATGCTTGAAATAGAGGAAGTAGTATTTAATTATAATTTTGTTATTCTGTAGCTGATGTGAAGGTGGGCGTTCAATGTAGTGTGTTTTTATTCCAAGTTGCATTTGAAAATGATTGCACTTTGAGAACTGAAATTCAGAAAGGATTGGAGTTCTTAATGAAATAATTGAGATTTATTTCATTCCAACAGTTCATTTTCTTTCTTTCAAAAATGGAATAAAATAAGTCAACTCATGCTTCTGTTTTATTTCAAACGAAAGACCCATGAAAATAGTTCAACTTCCGATTAAAAGTGAATCTACAGGTAATTTCATTCAGAAAAACAACTTGAAATATTCACTACAATTTCATAGTCCAGCGATTTTCGGATAAAGAGCGCCATTGTACATTTCATTCATAATTAGAGAGATATTCATAAAACCTATAGTGATAATATAAGTTCTATGGAGATATTCCATAAAATGCACGGTGGCGCCTCTATCGGATGAGCTTTCCTACGCGCTTCAAACGGCGACCTTAATATGGAGGATTATCGTTTAGAACATACACAAACTTTCATTTGAATCTAGCATTGTAGAGTAAGGGAAACGTAACGGAGATATATCGTTTGAAGGAAAATAAACCATTTAATCAAAAATCGCCTTTAAAAAACTAACAAGATGGCGAAATTTCGACTTGGAGCTGTTGTTGGAGAGTTATCTATTCGATAAATCATGAAATGCGGTTTTGTTGCCAACCCGTAAAACCCACCGCGACACGATCAAGGTCAAGCATTCTTCGAACTATTCGTGTTCAGGTCTGACCTCGTGCGTTGTTGGATCAATTTAACTGATGGTCTTTTCAAGACTTTGTTTTGAAACTTATCAGTATAAATTTTCTGTGGAATGGTTCCACTTCATATTAACCTTGAGTATGAAGCTATATCCATGGAAGACTAAAACCAAAGGCGTATTGGTTAATTTCTCCTCGGTTTCATTGGCCGGCAGTTTTGGGTTCCTAAAATTGACCCTCCTTTTAAATAGATCGTCGCTTCCATATTTCCTTCTTCGAATATCATAATTATTTCTTCGTCTATAGGGAGGCCTCCTTCTAACATGATACATAGGAAGCTCTATTTCTTTTTCTTCTTCGAAAGTGCCCGGTTTAGTCCATACTGACTTGCGTTTCTTTTCGGCATCATGCTCTTCATGAGTTTTACCGTATAATTGACGTTTGCGTGCTTCCAATTCATCATTTGTTGGGACCCTATACTCCATTTTATTTGGATCTTCGATCACGAAATTCTCAATACTTTCTCTGAGATCGACCTGAAAAATCCACCAAAAATTGAGATATTCACATTACTTTTTTTCCATTTAAGTACTACATATTTTGGAGACCGTATAAATCTGGACTACTTCATGGTCTCTCAATAGTATTCTTCAGAGAGAGAGAGAGAGAGAGGGGGGAAGAGAGAGGGAGAGAGAGACAAGGCAATGTTAGTACCATACATATACATATCTAATAAAATGAATAAAAATCCGTGAACCAAAGATGCTAGGAAAACAGAGCAAAACACAGAGCGAAACACAGAAGAACGAAACTTAACCTAATAAAAGAAATTGACACATAAACAAGGTGAAATGGGGGAGAGAGAGAGGAAAATTTTTTTTCAGATTTATTCTAAAACCATCTAAGACCAGATTCATTAAAAAAATCAAAATGGATATGACTGATGGAAATTATGGAAGTAAAGAATTTTATTTTCGTTTGACGGAAGTTTTGAGTATGATGCAAGGAACATCTAACCTCGCATTCAGTAAGTGTGAAAAACATATTTAATTATATTTAGTATAGAAAAGAATTTTTATGTATACTCCATTCACTTTTATAAAGTATCGCGGTTAGCCATGATTCAGGTTTATCAAGTTTTTTCACTTGAAACAGACGCAGGTTTGCACTCGTGAAAATCAAGCGACATTGCCAGGTCTACTTTCTATTTACTCTTTTTCAACTTTGTAAATGGAGTTAGTTCTTCGAAGATTTAACTGTGGCGCAGGTTTCGTTGAACTACTACATTTTCATGCTGGAGTATTTCAGGTTGTGCAAAAATGTATGTCTTCTGAATTAACATAATATTTTCTCAAATTCATTAATTTCCCAAAGTAAATGAACTTTTTGATGAATACTTGATTACTACGATTTTTTTGAACAAACGACAACGTTGTGGGCGTATCTGACAGTGCAATGACCATAACCTAACATTTTCAAAATATACGCGGTGAAATGTGTCAAAATTCCATGGCAAACCGCGATACTTTATAAAAGTGAATGGAGTGTAGGTACTTTATTTTAGAAGCCCTGATGAAGCATTGAACTAAATGCGAAAGCTTGGCAAAGAATAAATAGTAGTTTATTTCCGTCCAAATTGAGTCGTTGAACACTTAAATATTAATTTACAAATCTAATAAAAGTCACCAAATATGAAATGGTATCCTAATATGGAATACCTTCATTTCTCCAAGACTATTAGTAATAAACGTGACACTCGACCATCATCTGTTTCATTCGGTCTACTAACTATCGCACTCACACCATCGAGTCAGTTGCGCGAACGCTTAACGTGTGGCAGGCGTGTTTTGTTTTGTTGTCGTGAAGAAAATCTTAAAGGTAAGTAATAAATGACTATTACCTGCTGTTATGTTGGTATACATAAGTGTTATACTATTTAGTATATCATTTCACCATTTTGTGATCTTTTGTCATTAAAATATTGTGACTTGAAAAAATATTTAGAAGAGTTTGAACTAGTATAAAAATCCAAATATGGACAGTCGTCGGTGTCTAATAATGGAATTTGCTTGATGTGTGAGCTATGGGCATATTATGATTGTGCTGGTCCAGAGTTTGACACTTGAATCTGTGACTTTTGCAAGTAATTCTTTCCATTATAACAATATGTTATATTCATTTAATTGATCTCAAAGATAATAATGTTAATTTTTGTTATTGTTATGTTGATTTATGCTTATATGTATTCCATATATGGGTACCTTTTTCATATTTTTTTGTGTTAGATTTAAATTTGATAACTAATATATTTGATTAAAGGCTGTTAATTACTAAATATGAATATATGACTGATTAGTAAAAACATCAAACTGATTTAATTGATATGAAGTTTTTTTTATATTCCAAAATAAAAATTGTATTCCATATTTGGTGACTTTCCTCTAATAATACAGACATAGGTAGGTAATTAGCCAATCAGAATTGAAGCTGGCTTTTGTTAAGGTTCTGCGCATGTGCAGTGAGATTGAAAATAAACACTTAATTTGATGACGCTTGTGCCATGCTAGGTAGTACATATGTCATCTCTGAATTTAAACTTCTCGTTGGAATGCTGGAGTTTGGTTTTTTTGGGTTTGATTCTGATTGTTGATAAATCAAAAACTGAATATCCTTTGTTATGTGAAACATTGTCCATTCAAATCAAATTTGTCGCTCAAAAGTGACATATGTACTACCTAACAGAGAATGAAGGTCACGAAAATTTGCCCCTTGAAGATCAAAGTGCCGACGCTCACTGACGCTTCTGTGTAGTTAGGTATTCTGTGGTATAATCCATATTGGTATTAGTAGAGCACTATAAAGATAGGTATGCTAGATAGACCTGGCTCTATGGTTGATTGGGTCCAACCATAGACTCGAAAATTACAGGACTCGCAACATTTTCATCGCCATCTATCGGGGTGATACACCAACATTAACAATAAATTATTATAAATTTTACTATTAGATGCCGCGGCATTATTCTAAAACCACGAACCTAACCTATTTCCAATGTTTTTCATGCGAGCATGCCGTAAAAAGTCACCACAAGATCTCTCATTCCGAAAATATGATCATTTGATTACAGATTTCATTTCTTTTTATTACAGACATCATTTTTTTCGATTACATATTTCATTTCATTCGAAGGGATCTGAAATTTTCGAGTCTATGATTGGACTCAAAATGGCGGTTTCTGGTATACTCCCCTTTATAGAGCCTTAGAATTAGTAGATACAGGGTAAGGCGTCACTCTGTGACTTCGAAAAGGCGTATGATCCATATTGATTTCATCAGATATATGGTTTGTACAAATGGATGCTCCTCTTTTGTACGTCTCCCTGAATTGATCGAAAGAGTCAGATTTATTTGAATCTGACATATTTCTTGAATTAGTGAAGGATGACTTTTACTGCATTGTCCTTTGTAAGCGACGCGTTACAAAGTTATCAAGAGTTAGATACCTAAATCATCACGTGGGCTACTAGGACATTTCGATCCAGCATCAAATAAATGGGCACCGGTCGTCTCCCGCATCACAGCTGGCAATTAATTTCTTAGTCCACAAACTAACGGTAACGGCATCTTGGAATTAGGAAAGAAAAAAAAAGAACTTTTCGCATATCTTGAGTGAGAGAAAATTTAATTGATGAAAGAAAAATGTCAATTTCGCCACCTTTCAATAAACTCCAGTACAGAACGTGCAAAACATGCTTTTTAATGAATTATCAAAATTGACTGAATAATCATCAATTTTGTTTATAATGAGTTATTACGAAAATATATAAAGAAAAAGGGAGTTATTAATTCTTACCTCAAAGGGTTAAGGCATTGAGTTTAAATATGCTCAGAGGAACAACGCCCTTGAACGAATTGAAGATAAAATTATTGACCGTAAAGTGGCGGCACATAGTGTAGCTACTGAAGAAACTATAATCTGCCGTGACAATATGGTCCATTTTGTTAGCTTTTCATTTATTAAAATCTGTAGGATATTTATTTCCCTCTAGTAGGTACTATGAATCGTAGGCAGGGTCGAATTCGTCCAAACTGAACGGGAGATCATGTAAATTATTTGAATAACAATAATGAATAAATCACGTATTCGTGCCCAGCTCGCTTAGGAAATAGTGCTTTATAGTTCAGCTAAAAAATTTCCATCCTTGAAACACAACTGCGCCACTACGAACTACAACTGAAAGTGGCTTCAATTCGTTCCCTGGCGTTGTTCCTCTAGGTATATTTAAACTCAATACCAGTTTTTCCTCAACACTAATCGGTTTTTTATATTGGAATCTGTTAGATAAAAAATAGGTTTTACACATGCAACATACAAAATATTCCTCGAACAGTTGTCTTTGTTTATCAATATTTTGAAGTGCCAAGTATTTATCAGAATATGAATCCTCTGATAACAATACGGAGTATTTATGCCCATCGTTACATTAACGGTGGATTTCACAAAGCGTAATTACCGGTGATCCGAGCTTGAACTAGAATCAACTCGATTTGACAGTTCAAAAATCAAAGAATCAAGCCGTTGATCTCGGATCAGCGGTGATTACGCTTTGTCAAACTTAACTCGTATCGTATCGCGTCGCCTTACGTTGCTCACCTAGGACAATGGATAAAGTGCAAATCCAGGTTGCGACCACATCATTTGATACATAACATTAAATCTGAAACATCTCCATTCACAATTATAAAATCACAACTCTGGCCATGGTTTCGTTTTCAGGAATTGGTGCACCTGATGAAAAATCTGTGTGCGTACAGAGAATATTGTTAATGACAAAACGTTGTTGCCAGTTTTTCTGTTTACATCAAAGAAAAAGTATCAAAGATTTTCCACATTTTGTTAGTTCGAATCGATCGGCGATTTTGGGGCGAAATATCGATAGGAAATCACCTATTTTTCCGTTCTTCGTCGTCCAGAAGAAGTTTCCCGTCGATATGAGAAATTTCGTGCAAGTGTCATTTTTTCCTTTCACGACTTTTGGCGTGAGTACAAACGGCAAATTTGAATTGGACCAAAAATCGATTAATAAGCATAAAAAAAGAGGAAGTAAGTACTTTTTTACACTTGATAACGAAGTTTTTTTAGGTATCTGACCGTTTGGAAAGATTTCAAACGAAATTCCGGTCCCCAGAAGTTTGGTTAGTTTCGGTATCGTTTTTGGTGCTCAAAATTTATTAGGGATGTGTAAATGGAAAAAAAGGCTTCCTTATACGATCTTCTAACGAAAGCGACCGGAAAATATGGTTCAGGTAGGATTTTCGAGGAATTATGAGGAAAGAACTTACAGAATGAAATTGCACGATTTTCGTAAGTAAACGGGTTCTGGATGGCCATCATTGGTCTCTAAATGATTATTGTTGATCGTTTTCACGTTTCAGAAAAAAACACGTCGAAGAAGCTAAAAAAAAAAGAAATATGAATATATTGCACTCAACGATTCAGATTCCGATGAATTGAAATATGTGTCACTGGAGCTTTCATTCCTATCAATCCTTTGCCGAAAGTAGAAATAGGTTATATTGAACCAGAATACATCGGTTTTTTCCATATTCCAGGAGTTTGCGTCTTATTTTAGAACAGGCGAATGATAAATGTGAAGCATATGTTTGACCTATTCCATTTTATTTGTACAAACCTACTGTGGTAGTGATGTTAATGTATGAATCTTTTTTAAACTAACAAATTACTATACAGCCAGAATATTTTACTCCTTGTTCATAAGATCAAATAAATGAAATGTATATCTATAAAGCTTTCAGGCTTATTAATTTATATTGCATTGAAATTATTAGTTTCTCTGTAAACAAATTCGTTAATTTAGTTATTATGTGTATTTTTTTGTGATGAATGAATAAAACTGTTATTTATTTGAAATAAAGAAATATCTATATATATAAAACAGAGTTGTTGGTTACACCATTTATAACTCGAGATCGGATGGACTGTTTGTTATGAAACTTCATTTATGGATTCGTCTACGGTGTGGTTATTATAAAATACAATAAAACTCCGAAAAATTCGATGGAAATTTTACTTATGCAGAAAATGCTTTTCCTCCTTTTGAATAAGGCCGCAAGGTGTCGCTACGGTTTGCTTATGTAGGAAATGCTTTCTCTCCTTTTGAATAAGACCACTAGGTGTCGCTACGGTTAATGGCTCTTAATTAGACACTGTAGCGTAGTCGTGAAGGTACTATATTTGATATTATCGCCACTTGATGGCGATGTATACAATTATTGTGTAATTTGCATAGAACTTATAATAACATGGAAGGCTATTATCAGATCAAAAAGCGGGTAAAGATCTCAAGTTGGTGGAACAGTGAATTTTTACCGGAATGTCAAGTAAATCGGATTGTGACGATCAGCATCAATCGTGAGTTGTCCATTTGCATCTTTTCTCATATTTCTGAAATGTTTTTGATTTATGTTTGGGTAGTTAATAAATTTGCGGAAATAACTGAATACAGAATTGCCCATAATTAGTACCTAATTGACATATTTTTTTTGTATTTCTGTTTTGTGTGACAGCTCATATCCTTGGAAAAGATGACAGATGACGTATGACAGATGACATTTGACAGATGACATTCGACAGATGACATTTGACAGATGACTATTGACAGATGACATTTGACAGAACTTTTATTATGCCTAATTTATCTCCTGCTTGAAAAAATAGCAATGGTAAGTTTATACAACTTTAACGGGGGTTTCACAAAGCATATCACCGGTGATCGGAGCTTGATCTAGAATCAACTCGATTCTCGATTTGAGAGTTCAGAAATCTAACCAAGCCGTTGATCTCCGATCACTGGTGATAACGATTTGTGAAATCCACCGTAAGTATAAGTATCATTTAGGCGAAACAAAGTTCGCTGGACCAGCTAGTTAGAAATAAAAATGTTATGCACCCTCACAATCATATCACATATTCGGATTCCAGTAGAGGGATATGTTCCATTATTCTTGATTCTTGTAATTACCCATCAATTCATCTTATATCTTTGGGTTGATTTTTTTAATGAATTCTTGATTAGAATCAACAATTGATGTCGTCAAGTCTTGAACTTTCAGTTCAAGAGGATAATTAACATCAAATCTTCGCAATCATGCATATGAAAATTATGTGAAACAATGCAATTTTCTTCCATGGCGAAAAATTATATATTTCAACAGTGATCTCTTGTACTTCTCATGCAAATAACTAGAAAAGGAATCCTTTCTATCAATTCATATAAACGTTAATTATTTTCGTCCATCACATATTTTCTATAATTCATTCAAATTCTGAGAAATACGTATGTAGAAAGGGCAACATAGTGTTGACTTGGAACATAAAAATATTTTGAAAAACGTCATAACTTCGATACAGAGTGGAATGTGTCAAATTTCCAAAGCCAGAGTTGTGATTTTATAATTGTGAATGGAGTATAGTTGGTTTTCTCAGGATCTCGTGAGAACTAGTGCGCATATGCGATAAAGGGAAAGCGGCTGGAGTAGGATATCAAAGAAAAGTAGTAGCAATATGGCCTATAGTCTCCATATCTGGCCTTTATTGCGTCACGGACTTGAACCTAATTATCAATTAATTCAACTATACCAGCTCCACCACTAGCGACTCTGCACGCACCATGGTAATAAGGTATGGAATACACTTTGACGATATAAAATGTATTTTTGGTGGTCTTAGGGTGAAATATTATCAGTTCTTCTAGTAATAAGGATAGTTTATAATGTGAAAGATTCAAATGAAAAAAAGAACAGACATAATTCAAACCTTTAAATTATTATTACCTACAGATAATTTATATGTTGATAATAGCCGACAAACACAGTATGAATCAAACTATTCCTCCATCGACAGGAAATCGATCCACCATGGTTAAGTCCTCATTTTTACTCTTTAGGAGATTTGATTCTTGCTGTGTTTGTTGGTGGTAATTTACAAATGGCGTGTTTTTTTTCTTTCAGATTAGACATTCTCTTTTCAATCTCGAAGGTAGTCGAAAACCCGTTGTAACAAATCATAAAATATTCTATACATTGTGTACCTGATTTTCAATCGTTCAAGCTTTATCAGCCCTTGTATCAGGAACTCAACAGGTCATGCTGTCAAAATAAAAATTTTTATTTTTACCTTACTGCTTGGAGGATCCTCAATTGGTAGTGACTGTTCTTTGTACCAAACTTGTCTCGACGTTTCTCGAATACCAAACATCTCGAATAAGAACTGTATGAGGAGGAGCACAATCAGAATTACTGCGAACTGAAAAATGATAAAAATTGCATATGCTTAAGGAGAACTAAAAAGTAAGTATTTTATTACGACGAAATGTGAATCTCTTTGTTCATTAATGTCAATGTCTCAATATACGTGGCCTTAACCAAATAAAAAAATTGTAGGAATTTTTTTCGAAGTGTGAAAAGTCCTTTCAACTGGGCGAGAAATGCATATTATTACAAATTTGTTCGTTATCGAATCGAAATAGAGGATCACGTCCCCAGGGCCTAGAGCAAAGATTAATAAATTAGGGAAATGGACTAGCAGAGATCCAATTTCCTAAGTACACCACCGGTAGCGACACCACAGGAGTACAATGACGGCTTACAAGCCAGAAACTAGTTTGCCATTGTCCTCCTGTGGTAGCGCCACCGGTGGTGTATCCTCAGTTCTTTGAATCTACTCACCCAATATAAATGGAAAGGACAGTCATGTGCTACAGCATTGAAGCCTCTATGAATAATACTCAAGGTGACAATAGATAAAAAAAGAGCAATGGCACCATGTAACAAAACATGTTCTGGTATGAATATTCTTGAGCACAGGAGAATAGTAGCCATAGCATAGATTGCGACTGAGAAAACCTGAAAATCAAGTAATGTTAATTTCTCAAACATTAAGTAAAAACCTTATGAAAAGCACTGGAAAATAATTTTTTCTCCAACCATCAAAAAATGTTGACATTTTTGTACTATTTTCAGGTGCAAAACACCAATTCCCTTACCGTACAAAAATTTGCTCGTTGATTAGCAACACTTTTAATCCTTGGATTCAAACGTCACTTTTAATCCTAAGGGCGGGTTATAACACGGTTAATCAGTTGGTCTTGAAACCAATGGTTACCCTGCCAAGTAAGGTTAAGTCAATTCAAGATTTCTGTCATACAACAACCCAATCAAACGTTAACCAATGGTCAACGAAAACCAGAGGTTAACCTTCTGAGTTACAACCCGCCCTAAAAGTAATTGCATTTGAGCTCTCTAATTGAAATTTGAAGTCTACTGACGTCTACTTGACCATCAATATTTACTAACAATACCAGATATTTGACTTGGTTGGAGAAAAAATAGTATACAGGGTGTTTCACCATAAACTGGACAAACTTATATTGCCGTGTAGATGACACCGAGGAAGTCATTTTTGGCTTATGACATATACCCCGTCTTCGCGCATAAGCGAGATACAGGGTGTTTGATGTCAACTTTGAGCAATATGCTGATAACTGTGGTGAGTTATGCGTGACATTTGAAATTACGGTTACTGGTCACATTTCAGTATTTTTCAGGGCTCAATTCAATTGTGGTGTAGAATTCTGAAAAAAAAAATTTCATAATGGCGGAAAACCTGCAAAGTTGGATTTTTTTTTCTCGGTTGCCAATTTGAAAAGCACTATTTCAACGTACTCGATTTTCTTAGATTTTCCGTGAAAACTCAACTTTTTTTTACATGCCTTCAGTGACAAAAAAAATTTCGGCCGAAATTGTTGGAATTTTTCATGGTTGAACTATCTTTCATTCTGAATCCTGGGGTGAAAACAGAATGAAATAATATCTATTGGTTTTCTTTTTGTAGCCTTCCAAAAATTACGCTCGAAGAACTTTCATAATTTTTATTCAAAAAACTGGAAGCCGTACGAAAGGCCAAAATTGTGCTAATGGGCTGCCAGAATGACCCGGACAGAAATATGAATTTAAAAACCAAAAAAATTTTTCTCAAAAAACTTTGCTAGGATTCGAACTCTCTACGAGTAGGTATGAATTGGATTCATTTTGATCTCATAAATTTCCTTTACCAAAGCGACGCTAGTAAATCGAAAGTGGAGAGTTCGATTCCCACCAAAGTTTTTTGAAAAAAATTTTTTTGGTTTATAAATTCATATTACCGTCCGGGTCACTCTGGCAGCTCATTAGCCTTAATTTGGCCTTCGCACGGCCTCCAGTTTTTTGAATAAAAATTATGAAAGTTCTCCGAGCGTTATCTTTGGAAGGCTACAAAAATAAAACCAATTGATATTTTTTAAAATATAATTGATGGTATCGGTCAAGGAACAAAAATGAAGAATACTATTCCTTCAGCAACGTTTCGGCTCCTTTATTGGGCCTTCTTCAGGCTAAAATAGAGAAAAAAAAACTCATAAACACTAATACAATATACAAATAAAAAATTACAATGATATAAGTCATAAGCAAGGAAGAATCCAAACAAATGAACAAAATAAAATATAATGAAATATAATAACAGGTCGGCAAGAACAATCACAGATAGACCTATATGACTCGACAACAGAATGTGAGCAAATAAATACAATCATGAATAGAATACTGAAAAATGGCAATTCACGAAACTTACCATCGGAATACAAGAAAAAACTAAAAAATTAAAAGATTGAATCTTTCCGTTGAAGAAAATCGTCGATTATATAAAAAATAGGTGTATGCAACAAGGAGAAAAAAGCCATCGATGTATACGGAAACAACACGGCTGACACAAGAATGGAGACAAACCAGAGCGACAATCCAATACAGACATCACAAAAACGACACCCACACATGATAAAACGAAACACGAAATAAACGTCGAAACAGTGGCGGATCCGACGAGCATCAACGATTAGGTTTCAACTGAATTTTTTGGATCAAATTTGAATAAACAACACTCAAGGAGCAAATATCAGAACGAAAATTCACTGCGTTATGATGTTTATTAATACAGATCATTTCATTGAAGCCACGCCTAAACCAATTAGACTCCCGATTCAAGACGTCAACATTCTCAAAATCAAAAATATGCCCAGATGATAGAGCATGACAAGCGAGTGCAGTTGATTCTTTTTTATTTTCACAATCTCGTCTATGCTGTGCCGTTCTATTACCCAAATATTGGCCCGTCTGACCCACATAACAAGCATCACAATCCCTACAATTAATCCTGTACACCAACCCCGAACATTTTTGTCTGGAAACCCTATCTTTAAGTTTTGAAAACAAGGAACGTACTGTTTTTCTATAATAATAAACCACCCGATCTGTGCCCTGTCTCATGATGCCCTTCATCCTCTCAGACAAACCACGAACATAAAGCAACCTACAAAAACCAACATTATCCTCATCCTGGCTAATTCCAGTAGAATCACGTGGTTCACCACGACCAGATGAGTTGAAAATCTTTTTCACCAAATATCTCGGGTAGCCATTCATTAATAACAACGATGTTTGTTCATCGAAATTTTTCCTGTGAAAGGATACATGTGATAAATTGAGGATTTTATGTCTAATGGATTTAATAATAGTGACCTTCTGCATTCTGGCATGTGAAGAATCAAAATGTAATAACCTACCCGATGCAATGGGTTTACGGTAAAGGTCCGTTATGATCTTATTGCCCTTCCTAATCAACAGAACATCCAGAAACGGTAGCACTCCCTCAGTCTCCAACTCATGAGTAAACTTAATACTATCATCAAAGGAATTAAAAAAGTCCAGGACACACTGAACAGAGTCAGCAGGGATAGACATAACAACATCATCCACATACACATAGACGAAAGGGACATGAAAATTAATCTTGGACAAAACAAATGTGATAACCTTATCCATAATCATTTCGGCAAAGATGGGGGAAGCCGGATTTCCCATTGCTGAACCACTAATCTGGGAGAAAAATGTGCCATTATATGAACAATAGCTGTTCTCAAATATAAATTTAATTATTTGCTTCAATATATCAATAGAAAACTGAACATGTATCTTCAAATCATCCCAATGTTCATCAATGAGGTCAAAAACCAATCTCTGCGGAATATTAGTAAACAACGACACAACATCAAAACTGACAAACACAAAACCATCCGGTATAGTAACATCACGCAAGTCAGACACCAATGTATAAGAATTCTTAATGGAATGTGTGAACTTAAATCTAATCCTATCTAAAATGTTAACAACAAATTTCGAAATATTATATGTGGGCGAACCACAACAAGAGATCACAGGTCTTAGTGGTCTATCAACTTTGTGTATTTTCACCAATCCATAAATTTTAGGAGGTACAGAATTGTACTGTCTCATACGTTTCGCCTCAATGTCACTCAAAAAACCACCATCATGTAATTTACCAATTAATCTATTACTATCAGACTGAATTTTATTGGTAGGATCCCGTTTTAACCTCTTATAAGTGGACGTGTCAGATAACAAAAGTGACATTTTTTCATCGTATTCACTCCTCGACAGGACAACAGTTTTATTACCCTTATCAGAATTCAAAACTAACAAATCCGGATTACTCTTAAGGAAATATTTTGTCCTGCCGTACCAAGATAAGAGTGTTTTACCATATCCATCAGAAAATCTACAAGATCTCAATTTTCTATAAAAATTCTGGACAACATTACACAAAGTCAATCTTACACTATTCCTAGCATCTGACAACAACTGACTCTGACTTACATAGGATTCAATATCCCCCAAAATGTCACTTATGTTTGTTGAAACGAAGAGCTTGTTTTTAAAAAGCTTTATTTGACTATTGACGAAGAGGACAATGTGAAAGTCACTACATTCAGTACAATAATGATTATAATATGATTTACAATTCAGCATGTAACCTACGGTTCCCTTACTCTATCTACGATTCCTAGTATACAGTAATATGATAGTACTAAGTCATGCAATGCCTTTAGTACATATGTAAGGGAGTATCCAATGATATAACTCCTCCGCGCTTAAGAGAAAAAATTGGGGTTTTTTGAAAAAAAAATTAATTTTTTAGTCCAATGTCCCTCAAGGGGTTCTGTAAATGTTCCTCATGTCTTACAATTCCTTTGTTGGTTATGAAACAATTGAATTTTCTTAGTAAAAAAATCAAAATGATTAAAAAACTTAAAATATAAATAATAAGGGTGTATACCCTAATACTATCAAAGTGGATGATTGGGCTTTGAATTGAAAGAATTTGATTCTTTGAATGTTCAATTTGATGCCCTATCTCCTTCAAATTATCCATGTTAACTTCATCTAATTCTAATGGCACCTCATCAATTTTTTCAACAGTTTTTGATTTGCCAAAATCTTGGATTTTAATGTTCGGTAAATGGAAAATTTTTGCTCTGGATACCACATTTTTCCAGTTTTTTAGAGTATATTTGTCCACTTTCACTTCACAGTTTCCCGGAACGAAAATGACATAGGTTCCGCACAACACGAGTTTTTCGGCACTTTCGGCACACTTGCTGATGGCGATTGTTTCCTCTGTTGTGATTACCATCCATTGGTCCGCTGTGAGCTGATGAATTTTCGATCCTTTCAGACTTGTTTGTATTGGTCTGCAATTTGAGTAGTTTTTGGTGACACTGACCAACTCAACTTCGCAAGGATTGCTAGCTTCTATAGGTAGAGTGTTTTCTTCACAAAGAAAATTGGCAGGAACAACCTCTTTGCATTGTTGGTTAGATAATGCGTACCTTGTTTCACATAGGGATAGGAATTTGGATTTGGGTATAATAATTTGAAAAAAAAAATGTTTTTGAAGAATAGGCAATGGAAATAATTCATAATAATTATAACGGTTTGATTCTGTGATTGGAACATCTAGAACAAATTTAATTTGATTATTACTGATGAATCCGCGAATTTTTATGCAGGAGAAATACTTTATTATATTTTCGTCATTTATCGGAAATGGTAAACGATTTTCGGTTAATTTGGATTGAATTGCATTCAATTCATTTTTTAGTTCATCATGTGAAATTATTGATGAATGGAGAGTTTTTGTCTGAGCAAATGAGATGGCAATTTCTATATTATTCAATATTTCATTTATATTATCGATAGCTGAAATTAATTGTGTGAAAACTGAATTCAATATGACAAAGTTGAAATCATCCCAAGAATCCACTGTTGACGTATTCATCCAGACAAATATATGGCCGATTTTATTGTTCAAAAGTATTTGATTATGTTTTAATTTGCTCATTGAATTTTTGAAAATATTGGTTGATTTTTCTGTTAAACTTATTTGTGATGTGGCCACATTAATCAATTTCTGTTGAGAGCTCTTTAAATTTTGAATAGCTGCATCATACTTATCAGCATCAGTTTGATCTAAATTTCCTGTTATAGATTTCCAAATTGTTCCTAATCCATTAATCAATCCTCTTTTTTTTTGCGTACTTCGGGAATAGAACTTAACTGTTTGAATTTTTTATGAGTTTCTTCGATTTTATATTCTAATACATTTTTAAAATTAGAAATTTCATGCATGTAACTCATGCCATGTTTCGATTCGTGAAATGAGAAGTTTAATCTATGATAACAAGATACTAATTTATCAAATTCCATATTTATGTTGGCTAAATCGATTACTTGAATGAGAGTCCAGTAATTTATAATATTTTGGGACAATCCTCTTTTTAAGGGTAAAATGCCAGGATTGTCTTTTATCTGGGTAATCTTGACTTCGGTGCATTTTACAATGGAGATGGCTCCGAAGATTGTTGTGAAGGTGATGAGTTTGTAACAATAGGTTGTCTTAAATTTTTCAAGTGAACAATTCGACCGGTATTTTGTTTCGATTTATTTCCACCAATTTTTTGAATAATAGCTTTGTTACCAGGTAACAATTCAGTAATTATAAAGGGTCCGCTAAATTTCTGGCCGGTTTTGTTACGTGCAAATTTATAACTTTTTTCATAAACTTTTTGTCCTATTTCAAACGGATTTCTTAAGTTTTCATTGATTTTTTTGACAATTTTACTTTTATTACTTGAAATGTTTTCATTGATTGTGTCATAGACTAAAGCTAATTTTTCTTTATGCTTTTGGAGATAGTCGCTATACATTTGTTTTTCGCACATTATATCTAAAGGGTCTTTAAGCTTCGTATGTCCGAAAGTAAGTTCTGAAGGAGTAAATTTTGTGGTTGAATGAATCGAGTTATTGTATCCAATTATTGCATATTTCATGATTATTGCTATGTGTTCTTCAAATTGGGATCTCAGAATTCTATAATGCTCTGCTATCGTTGAGTGAAATCTTTCAATAATTCCGTCAGAATCGGGATGATGAGCTGTGGTGAAATGAATTTTCATTTTGTGTGATTCTAAGAGTTCTTTGATAACATGCCCAAAAAATTCCATTCCTTGATCTGAACTGATAACTAGTGGAGTTCTATAGAATGAGAAATATTCTAACAAGGCGTTAGATATGTCTGTTGCATTTTTAGATTTTAATTGTATAGCTTGACCAAGTTTCGTGAATGCATCTACGATAGTTAAAAATTTTGTGTTTTCTGATGTGTAAACGTCCAGATGAATTTTTTCGAAAGGTTTCAAAGGGGTAATGGTTAACATCATTCCAATTTTGGGAGGATTTCTTTCGTGTTTATTCTTTTTGCAGATTTCGCAATTCGCTATATAGTTCGACACGTGTTCTAATATTGACGGAAAATAATATTTTCGCTGAAGTTGCCTGAGAGTTTCGTTTACGCCGCGATGGTTGGTTTTTCCTTTGTGTTGAAATTGTATCGCTTGGATGATAAGGTCCATATCTTCAATGACTTCTCTCCTTTCAGTGCGATAGATAATCTCTGGGCCGTTCCTGTTGAAAAGCGTGTTTACCACTTTGCTGAATGTTTTAAACATGTTCTCGGATTCGAAGTGAAAATAATATCTCTTCTTATCTGCCGTGTATTCTTTCAGGAATTTCATTATCTCATCCTCATTGTTAGATCTGCTGATTTGGACATAGAATTTTTTTAATTTTCCCATGGATTTTCTTCTTACGGGTTTTGGTTTCCTGTAGACTTCTTGGATGAAATATTGATTCGGTTTCGAATCAATTACATCATTCGGAATTTTTATTGGGAATGAATCCGCTGTTTCGGTGTTGGTTGAGTGGATCGTCTGCTGATCATCATTGATTTCTTCATTGCTTCCTGTATCTAGAGTTTTTAGAATTTCACTAAGTTCAGATGCCGACATCTGTACTGATTCAGCATCATCCAGTAATTTTTCGATATCTTCCTCATCTACATTATTGAATAAAGATTCAGTTTCCATAGCATTGAGTTTCATTCTTGACAGTGCATCTGTATTTTTGTTGACGGTTCCTTTTTTTTCTTTATTTATGTGATCTAAACGAAGATTTTTCATGTTTTCCTTTGGAAGATTATCAATTTTTGAATCAGAATGGTCATCCGTTGTCGATGTTAAATTTGTAAAATTCACTTCTTCAACTTCAAGCGGTTCAAGAGTGATTTTTATAGGTGTTTCATTACTGTTTTTAATGGTGAGGAAGGCTTCTTGATTCTCAATTTTAACAAGACATTGTGGAATTTCGATTCTATCGGTTAATTTGACATATTTAACATTTCCCTGATTCAAATTATTTGTTTTTATTGGTACTTTAATAACTTTCTGTGATCTCGGGGGTAAATCATAAGAATAATTACTTTTTTTAAGATATAAAGGGATAGTTCCGTGCTTTGTGTAAAGAACATTTTTTTTAAAATCGATGTTTGCGCCTAAATGTTTTAGAAGATCCATACCTATTAGGCCATCATATTTCGTGTTGAATTCAAAAATGTGAAAATCGAAATATTCTTTAGTGTTAAAAATTTTTGGTAATGGAATGTGAGCAATATATTTGTGGTATGAAATTTTGTGAACTGTTTTAATTTTGAATGGAAAATATTTTACATAACTTTTATAATATTTTTCCACTATTCTTGGACTAATCAGTGTTTTAGAACTTCCCGTGTCTATCATGAATTTTAATCCTAGTTTGGGAATTTTTATATATGGTAGTAATGAACTATTGATATTGTTCATATTTATCAAAATTGGGCTGTACCGAAAATTTTCTAAATTTTCGTGATCATCATAATTATCTACTAAGTGTTGATTATTATACTTATAATTCTGAGTGTCATCTAAGGGGATGTCAGTATCGTTATAATTATATTCATTATCTTCGAATGGTTCTATTTCGTTGTCAACGTCTTGTTGGAAAAGTTCCTCCGAAACGAAATTTGGTTGGTTACTATTATTATTGTATTGGAATCTATTTTGGGTTCTTGTTTGTCTCGTGTTAGAAGATGATGTGTCCATCGGAATGGGTTGATTTTGTCGTTGCGGAAAATTCCTTACTTGACCACTTCTTTGGGCATTGTTTGGCCTTAAATTCGAAGCTGGTCTTGTTTGTATCGCGGTTTGATTATTACTGGGAATTGAATTTCGAAAAAGTGGACGTTGTGTTATTTGTTGCGGAGTGAAAGATCTATATTGGGTAATTTGTGTTCTATTAGGGGTCATATTTGTTAGGTTACGTCTCGCGTATGTGAAATTTTGTTCTTCTATTGCAAATGCTATAGCTTGTTCTAGATTTTGAGGATTTCTTAATCTAATAGGTAAATTTGTGAATAAACCTCTCAAAAAAGCGTTAAGGGCTTGATTTTCATATAAGGTTCTTTTGATTTCTAGGATATTTGCGTTTGCTTCTGTGAGTTGAATTTTATTTAATAATAGACTCAACAAATCTTGACATCGATTTCCAAAATGTACAGGGCTCTCGTTTTTTCCCTGTCTCAAATGCATTAAATCTCCGACCAAACAATTTTCATCACGCTGATCTGAGAAAAATTGTAAAAGTAAATTTTTGATTGACATCCAATTTCTCAAATTTCCTCTACTGCCGACTAAATTCAATGCTCTTCCTGTTAATTTTCCAATTATCGCTCTTAACAGAAATTCATTTTGTGGATTTGCTATATTATTAACATCTGAAAAATTGTTAATCAAGTACTCGCTTGATTGAATAAAAATAGCCAAAGTGGCTGGATTACCGTCATATTCTGGGACGCAATCCAGATGATGTTTTTGGATTTGTGGGACGGCCATCTCTACTATATTATTATTATTTCTCCTGAGAGGACTACGGTCTCTATTCATTGAATTACTAAATTCTCAAATTATTGTTGCAATAATAAAAAAAACAATAAATATAAAATCAATATTTACGATTGTATTGATTGAAAAAAAATGCAAAATATTATCAAAATCTTTCAAATGTTCAAAAATGAGAAAAAAATGGGATTTGGGAAACAAAGGATGTGAAACTTACAGCAATTGCTTCATAGAGGTTTCTTCTTTCTTCTTTGCTTCTGCCTCAGGGGATACAGCGATTATAGCCGGCAGTTTCGTTATAGAAACTCCGTACCAAACTATAATTTCTCCACCTGAGTGCTGTTGAACCTTTTCTTTCTTCTTTTTCTTCTGCTTCAGGGGATACAGCGATTATAGCAGGCAGTTTCGTTCTAGAAACTCCGTACCTAACTATAATTTCTCCACCTGAATGCTGTTGCTTTGGATTTCTTCCTAACTATGAGCTTCGGTGATTTGGACTTCTGCTCGCTGGTTGTGTTGACACCACAATACTGGACTAGGTCGAATTTGGAACCAAAGTCCGGAAAATTTTGCAATATACCCAATGAATCGTTGAAACGAACACTTCTTTTTCGCTATTGATGTCGAAGAAAAAGTTTTGGGTATCCTACCGACTGCGCCACTTATGTTTGTTGAAACGAAGAGCTTGTTTTTAAAAAGCTTTATTTGACTATTGACGAAGAGGACAATGTGAAAGTCACTACATTCAGTAGAATAATGATTATAATATGATTTACAATTCAGCATGTAACCTACGGTTCCCTTACTCTATCTACGATTCCTAGTATACAGTAATATGATAGTACTAAGTCATGCAATGCCTTTAGTACATATGTAAGGGAGTATCCAATGATATAACTTGTCCATCAATGGAAAATCAGTCAAAGTGTATGGTAATGAAAATTTGGGTCCCAAAGATATAATCTTTCTTACACAATCAGGTAAAAACACATTTGTACAATTTATCAACCACGAAGACTGTGTGGCAATATCATAAACATCAATTACAGATAACAACTTCTGAAACTTCACGACATTATCTCTCCTAATCTTAGCTAATGATCTATCAAAAAATCTCTTCTGGCAACTTGTGAAACTAGTTATATAAGACGAAGGTACAAGTTCACTCAGAACCGTTCTACTGTTCTGAATATCACGCTGGAGTTTTTTAATCTTCCAATTGACTATCATGATTTCAACATTCAAAATATCCTTTTTTAGTTTATATATCAACTCACTAACCTTATGACCAAACGGATGTCGATCTTGAAACAGTGAGTGTACACATTTCACTTCATTCACAATATGCTTAGGGAAAACTCCACTTCTTCTACATCTCAAAAGGAGAATTCTATTGTTAACCGCTCTCGCCAACCTATCATTATCAGCTGCCCACCTCTTGAAGTGCACAACCACACTGAGACCAAATAGCATCAATACCTCCCTGTAGAAACCCATATCCAAAAACTAGACCAAAAACAAGATGATTACTTTCAGTATCGTTCCAAACTTAATATATAATTGATGGTATCGGTCAAGGAACAAAAATGAAGAATACTATTCCTTCAGCAACGTTTCGGCTCCTTTATTGGGCCTTCTTCAGGCTAAAATAGAGAAAAAAAACTCATAAACACTAATACAATATACAAATAAAAAATTACAATGATATAAGTCATAAGCAAGGAAGAATCCAAACAAATGAACAAAATAAAATATAATGAAATATAATAACAGGTCGGCAAGAACAATCACAGATAGACCTATATGACTCGACAACAGAATGTGAGCAAATAAATACAATCATGAATAGAATACTGAAAAATGGCAATTCACGAAACTTACCATCGGAATACAAGAAAAAACTAAAAAATTAAAAGATTGAATCTTTCCGTTGAAGAAAATCGTCGATTATATAAAAAATAGGTGTATGCAACAAGGAGAAAAAAGCCATCGATGTATACGGAAACAACACGGCTGACACAAGAATGGAGACAAACCAGAGCGACAATCCAATACAGACATCACAAAAACGACACCCACACATGATAAAACGAAACACGAAATAAACGTCGAAACAGTGGCGGATCCGACGAGCATCAACGATTAGGTTTTCTCCTTGTTGCATACACCTATTTTTTATATAATCGACGATTTTCTTCAACGGAAAGATTCAATCTTTTAATTTTTTAGTTTTTTCTTGTATTCCGATGGTAAGTTTCGTGAATTGCCATTTTTCAGTATTCTATTCATGATTGTATTTATTTGCTCACATTCTGTTGTCGAGTCATATAGGTCTATCTGTGATTGTTCTTGCCGACCTGTTATTATATTTCATTATATTTTATTTTGTTCATTTGTTTGGATTCTTCCTTGCTTATGACTTATATCATTGTAATTTTTTATTTGTATATTGTATTAGTGTTTATGAGTTTTTTTTTTCTCTATTTTAGCCTGAAGAAGGCCCAATAAAGGAGCCGAAACGTTGCTGAAGGAATAGTATTCTTCATTTTTGTTCCTTGACCGATACCATCAATTATATATTAAGTTTGGAACGATACTGAAAGTAATCATGATATTTTTTAAATTCTGTTTTCACCCAAGTATTCAGAATTAAAGATGGTTTAACCATGAAAAATCCCAAAAATTTTGGGCGAAATTTTTTTTTACTGAAGACATGTAAAAAAAAATTTTTCACGGAAAATCTTAGAAAATCGAGTACGTTCAAACAGTGCTTTCCAAATTGGAAACCGAGAATAAAAATTCAAACTTTGCAGGCTTTCCGCCATTTAGAATTTTTTCTTTACAATTCTACACCTCAATTGCTCCGCCTCGCAACTGCAAATATTGCTTGTAAAAAAAATGCACTTTTAATTTTTATAATAATATACTATTGTCAGCTGTACCAAAAGAAAATTGAAAGCAGTGGTTTCGATGGTCTATGATCCTTCATCTGGTTACAGATATAAAATGGGAGTTTTTTCGACAATTCCTTAGAAATTTATATGGTTCTGGTTCCAATTCTAACCAATAACTAATCAATATTCAGACGGATTTTTTCGAATTCCGGAAAAGTTTTCCACTTCAGGCGGGAGTTGAACCCGCGTCCTCTAATTTCCGGTCAGAGATGCTAACCATCTCCCGCCTGAAATGAAAAACTTTTCCGGAATTCGAAAAAATCCGTCTGAATACCGATTGATGATTTTCTCTTATTATTTCACAGACGTTAATATCCAATTTATATCTAACCAATAACGAATTTTACTGCGGCGTGCGGCAATCGAGTTTCGAACCTGATGCCTCAAATTTTAAAGTTCATAGGTTTTTCCGTTCGAGATATCGTACGGGATGGACGTACAGAATTGATTCAACCACGGATTCGTCTTCAGTGAGACGAATCTTATGGACTGAGACTTAAAATTCGAAAAAGGCAGATATGATGAAGCCCTCATTTAAGTAGAACGAGTTCTCAAATAGCATATCTTTATTGGTAGTTCGGGCATTTTGGTTCAACTGAAAATCCTTCGGGAAAAAACTTTTTTTCAATTATACTGGCTCATATTTTGAAAGTCGTAATTCACTCATTGAACAGCCAAACATAGGTAAATTTTGCTAGAAATTGATATGATGCAAATTGTGCATATGGAACTAAAAATAGTGAATTAGAATCGACCAAGGTAAATTTTGTGTTGTGAATTCCTTTAACAGATTCACATTTCTTGATGCTTTTTCAGGAGATTTATACCTCTAACGTTTCTTTCTTCATGTAGGAAAATTAAGGTTTATTTCAGGAGGATATCGAAGATTTAAATGAGATCCACTCACCAATTCCGTTACGAGAAACATATAAAAAAGAACCTTAACAATTTGTCCTACAGGCCCCATTATGGAGACTTTTCACCGATGGCATTCTCTGGAGAACGTTCCCAATAAGTAAACCTAAAGCAGAAATTTAGGAATAAGTTAACTGTCATATTGGACAATATGTAGTGACATTTAAGATGAATTTCAGGAAATGAGGTTGTATATTTTTTTTGGCAGTTTGGAAGGATTCAATGGATAAATGCAAAAGTTACTGTATAACAAGACAAGTACTTATTTCTTGTCTAATCTGCCAAGTGGTGAGTAGCAGTAAGTTTTTCTGAAAATAATATATGTACATATATTCAAATTCTGATTTCCGCATGAAATTCAACATGAATTTACAAAACTCTACGTCATTTTCCATTCACTCGATATTGTAGGTAGGTGTAGTTCAGTTTGCTGCCTAGTATTTTCTAGGCTTTACCTTGAACCTATTCATTTTCCATTTCTTGCAATCTAATATAATGTTTTTACATTCAAGCTCACCAACATAAGCGTTATGGCCGTTGGAGCTTGTATTGCAATTGATCCCAGAAAAGCTGATATGAAAGGCCATGGATTCATTATGCTCATTTTATCGATGATGTTTCTATGCATTCTTGCTGCAGGAGCCATAGGGACAATTGGAGAATATACGAGTATTTTACTCTTGGTAAATTTCATCCTATGCTATTTTCCATCTTATTAAAGAATTCGCATTTCCAATGATCTTGAAGCGAAGAGCTCCATTTCATTGAATGTTTGTTGTGCTAAATTCATCATGTTTATACAGGCTGTATAATATCAATTATCCAAATAGTATCGGGTTTTCCCTTGATTGACAATTTTTTTCAATAAAACGCAAACCATTTGGGATATCTCGAAAAGTGCAATAAGAACATTTATTGAAGGAATTCGACTTCAGTAGAGGGGCTATGAGAGTTTAGACGAAAAGAAATCGCCTACAATTCTAAAGTCGATTCTGGACGAAAACAGAGCTTGTTGGATCTGACTGACGCTGTGCTGGATCTGAGCATTTCGAAGCTGTGTTGGTGCTGTCGGAAGTTGTGCTGTGGCTGCCTGAAGATTTCAATGGAACACTAAATATTCGCCTTCCATTCTATCTCATCGTTTGGTGTTTGTGTTGAATATTTTTGAAATTGAATGATAATCTCGAATGTTTCCTGGTTTGAATGTGAGAAACTTCTGTCTCCCATTTCTTATGGCTTGTTGCTCGTGATCATTCTCCATTTCTGCTAAGGTTGATCTATACTGAAAGCTTCTCACAATCGAACAATGCAAAACTCAAGATCATCATTCAATTAAACAACTGTTCAAACAGCTCACCAAACGATTACATAGAATGGAAGTTATTCAGATGATTTAGTGAAAGCAAAACTCAGATACCCATAGCACTGATTCAGAAAGCTCCAAAACGGTGTGTACCAGTTCCTGTTCAAGGTACCCCAGTATTTCTCGGATGAGAAATACTGGGGTAGGTACATATTGTGGTCATTGTGGATACAATGACCACAATATGTGATGATTAACAGTAACATTGAACCCTTTTATCATTTTACCGTCTGATATGCCTGTACCTCTTCCTGTTCAAGACCCTCAAATTCCCTATTTTCTTGAACATGTTTCTTATTATATTTAAAATAGCAAAACATGATAGATTTGATAAAATTTCAGTTTGCAGGCCTGATGGTTGTTGGATTTTTGGTCGGTGGTTTCACTCATTTGATGGTATCGTTGACCTCTGCGCCTGAGGAATCCTTACAACGACTCGGACTCCACCTTGATGATTATAAAGACAATATTTTACAGAAGAATGCGTGGGATCAAATTCAAGAGCAAGTAGGTAATAAACTTTTATTTTAACATTTTCTGCATGAATACTCTTATTTTAATTGATTTCGTAAACAGGCATTCTGATATCTGCCCTAGAAATCACCATTTTTCTTATTTTGTCCAAATTTGGGCCGAAAATGTTCTTAATCGATTATGTTGACTTACTGGTGAAGACTTAGACTTCATGGTCAAATTCAATCATGAACCATGGAGAAGAGAGTCTTGAAATTTTCAGCGTACGTTTGAAGTCGAAAGTTGGTGAATGAGATGAATTAGTTCAATGATTAGTTATTAAATTTGAAATTTCATTGCACACAGCGCCTTCTACAATGCGATGTAGTAACATTGTAACAATATTAAAGAGGACTTATACAGGGTATTTCACGAGGAACCTCACCCATATTTATACGGGAAACTACTGAACGTATTTTCATGAAATTCAGCACTCATAAGTATTTCACGATGCTGATGAAATCTAAAATATTTTCAAGGCATGAGCACCTCCGGTTTTTCCGGAAATGACGTCAACTTCCGTTTTTCAAATTAGAACACCATTTTTTTATTGCAGAAATAGATTCCTTAGAAAATTTCAAGTTATGCTGATTTAACATTTTTCAGTTTTGGTTGGAAAATTCTCTCTGAGCGGGAAAATTCGAAAAAAAAATCGAAAATAGAGCTCCGCTGAAACAAGAATAACTTCGAGGTTTTTGGATGGAAAATTTTCATTTTTGGGATTTTTCAAGATGTAAGATTGATGTATCCACTTTAAAGATCGAAATCGCGATTCATGATACAGGGGGTGAAAAAATCGCTTTCAAAGTTAGGGATGACAAAATCGTGAAAAATCAATTTTTTCAAATTAGAACCCCATTTTTTTATGGCAGATATTGAATCTACGTTAAAAAATAATGTGAGTGTATGCGTCACACCCTTGCCCTAAAATGGATATTTTCTGAGTTAATATCCACTTTAGGGCAAGGGTGTGATACATACACTTACATTATTTTTTAACGTAGATTCAATATCTGCCATAAAAAATGGGGTTCTAATTTGAAAAAATTGATTTTTCACGATTTTGTCATCCCTAACTTTGAAAGCGATTTTTTTACCCCCTGTATCATGAATCGCGATTTCGATTTTTAAAGTGGATACATCAATCTTACATCTTGAAAAATCCCAAAAATGAAAATTTTCCATCCAAAAACCTCGAAGTTATTCTTGTTTCAGCGGAGCTCTATTTTCGATTTTTTTTTCGAATTTTCCCGCTCAGAGAGAATTTTCCAACCAAAACTGAAAAATGTTACATCAAAATAACTTGAAATTTTCTAGGGAATCTATTTCTGCAATAAAAAAATGGTGTTCTTATTTGAAAAACGGAAGTTGACGTCATTTCCGGAAAAACCGGAGGTGCTCATGCCTTGAAAATATTTTAGATTTCATCAGCATCGTGAAATACTTATAAGTGCTGAATTTCATGAAAATACGTTCAGTAGTTTCCCGTATGAATATGGGTGAGGTTCCTCGTGAAAGACCCTGTATAGGTAGCAACAGGTGTGATATTTTTCAACAGAACATTGATAATCATAATCACTCGTCATTTTTGAATATTTTATTTATGTTTCAAGGATAAATGCTGTGGGATCACAGGACCTGATGATTGGTTACTAGTGAATATCCCTGTACCGTCAAGCTGCTGTCATCCTTCAGACGACTCTGGAGATCCTTTCTCGGATCATTGTGCTGAATTCAATGGAACTGGATATTTATTTCAAAAAGGATGCTCGAAACTCAGTGGAATCGCCATTGACAACCTACATTGGAAGCTGAAGTATCAGACAAATGAACCAATTCCGGATGCTCCCAGAAAAATACGAAATAATTTTAAGGAATCTGTGATTTACATGATGATTTTTGATTATTTGTCCAAAATAGTTTGTATAGTATCAGCCTTGGCGGTATCTTGGCTATTATGGTAATGAAATAAATTCCTGATGTCAATAATTATTCATTCCTTGTTTGAATAAATCGTACCTAAAGAAGTACGATTCAGGGTTCCTCTAGAGTTGTGTGAAAAACCGTGGTGATATATCTTGTTTATTAGCTGTAGCAATTATTGTTGGCTGAGTTTCAGAAGAAGCGATTCACTCATCATATTACATGAAGAAAACCTTGGTGTTGACACGGAATAGACTTTGAAGACATTCAAATTGCAATACATTTGTTTGATGAGGAACATTTGTTGATTCGGAGAGTAAAACTATTATAATTATTATGCAGCACAACTATTGTTAGCAATTCGATCATTTTCTTATTTTTCAATTCAGACATTAATTCAACCAAAACCTAATAATGTAAAGTTGTCCAATCCTGCTGTATACCGGTTCGGAAATATGAGTTGGAAACAGAGCCAATTCAGCGTTAAACGAGTGGATGTATAGTGGACCAGTAAAATAATCAAAACCTCGGCGCGATACGACAACGTCGACAACGAATAAATGACTGACCCCGTCGATAGGAGACTAGAGACTGGGGGCTTCGAGCTGTCTCGATGCAGTTCCTTGTTCCTACTTCCTATGCCATTGAGTAAGGTCAATCTATTCATTGTCATGTCTCGCCGAGGGTTTTGATTATTTTACTGGTCCACTAGACAATATTCATCCACTCGTTTAACGCTGAATTGGCTATGATACCAACTTATATTTCCGAAACCTGTATACTGAATATTCAGTATAACCAATCAATTGTTTATCTCGACATTTAAGTTTCCAACAATCAACGAAGAAACTTTTCTCGCTCAGAGGCCTCGATATTGTATACAGAGGGCAGACTATTAAGCTTACGACCAAAATTCAACAAATATGCAGAGTTGTCTGTCTATACTTATACAGGGTGTCCCACTAGTGCCGCAGCGGACGATATACGCGTAACGGTCTGAGTATGGCAAAATTTTTTGATGCAAACTACTCCAAGAAGAGCACAACCTAAAAATATTTTCGAATATTTCGGGTGGCCCACAAAGGAGGAATACAGGGTGACTTTGTTTTCTCAAATTGGACACCCTATATTCAATAGTCTTTTTCAATTCTCTGAAACTCCCTGCATGCTTTCGTATACTTTTCACATATTTTCATTCTACAGTTTTCGAAATATTGGCCATTTTGACAAAAAAAGGATACTTGTAGAGGCTTTGTTATCCTAATATATTATATTTCACGAACCCTCGCACATACCAATATGTAACAGCTTTATATGGATTGAAAGACAAGACTTCAGAGTATCCTAGCCAGCTATAATAAAGCATCTCCAGCATATGGAGTGTACACAAAAAGACTATCAACATGATGAATTTCAAATCGAATTTTCTTCGTTTTTTGAAATGCAATGCATATAATTTTTTCTCATATTGTAATCACCATTCATTTTACTTCATTTTTTGTCAAAAACATGATATGCACATCTTAAACAGAATAGGATTTTTTAGAGTTTTTCCTCTAAATTCACATTTGCTTCCGAATTGAAAAAGCAGATTTGGCTTTTCTGTGGTTATTGAGAACTGTCAAATTATTCCATTCAGAATTACCATCATTGCAGCTTCAATTCATATCATCATAGTTTTTCTCTATTTCAGTATCGTAATGAGTTCATTACGGTACAGTACTGTTTTCAGTTATATTTTTCGTTTTTTGGTTGTCAGCACGTCAATTTGGCAATGTCAATTTCGTAACAGTCACCAACTGCCAAGATACAATACAAAAGTCACTAGGATGTATAATCTGAATTTTTCATTGAATTTCGACGAAATTTGACTGAAATAGAGAAAATATTGTCTAAAGCCGGACTCCCACTACTCGTGTATTTGGCAAATATTTGCCACTTGCCTATATTTGGCAATTAGTGGGAGTGGTTCACTCGGCCAATACTTGTCAATCTTGTCATTCAAATTCGAAACTTCATCTACTTGCCAAGTACGCAAATAATTGCCTACTTGCCAAATATACGAGTAGTGGGAGTCCGCCTTAATACTCGTTGCAGAATGCATGCTCTTCAAGTAGAAACATAGAAAATTATCAAAAATGAATTTTCCAAATGGGTACAGAAAGCAAGTTTCACAAGCACGCACGCAGATCTTCAAGCTGCCAAGCTTGGAGCTTGTTTGAAATTTTTGCAAGTTTCGACTCTTCAAGTAGAAACATAGAAAATTATCAAAAATTTATTTAAAAAAATGGGTTTAGAAAAAAGTTTCTGTCTTCAGTAACTGATTCAATTACATTTTCGAGTAGATACATCAAAACTTTCTAGTTCCTCATTTCGCTATAATATGATAATATGAATTGAAGATTCAATGATGCTCATTCTGAGTGAAATAGTTTGACAGTTCTCAATAACCACAGAAAAGCCAAATCTGCTCTTAGGCCATATGGTCTAAGAATCTGCTATTTAAATTCGAAGGTATATACAGGGTGTTTCACCATAAACTGGACAAACATGTATAGCCGTGTAGATGACACCGAGAAAGTTATTTTTGCCTCATGACATATACCCCGTTTTCGACGCATGACATATACCCCGTTTTCGACGCATAAGCGTCTAGATACAGGGTGTTTAATGTCAACTTCGAGCAATATTCTGATAACTGTTGTGAGTTACGCGTGATATTTGAAATAACGGTTTCTAGTCAAATCTCAGTATTTTTGAGGGCTCAATTGAATTGTGGTGTAACATTTTGCGAAAAAAAATTCAATATGACGGAAAACCTGCAAAGTTGTATTTTTTTTTCGGTTGCTAATTTGGAAAGCATAATCTCAACGTACTCAATTTTCTAAGATTTTCTGTAAAAAAAATTTTTCAAAATTCGAACTCAACTTTTTTTTTACATGTCTTCAGTGAAAAAAAATTTCGCCCAAAATTTTTGTAATTTTCCTTGGTTGAACTATCTTTAATTCTGAATACTTGGGTGGAAACAGAATGAAAAAATATTAATTGGTTTTCTTTTTGTAGTCTTTCGAAGATTACGCTCGGTGTAATTTCTTAATTTTTATTTGAGAAACTGGAGGCCGTACGGAGGTCAAAATTGTGCTGATGGGCTGCCAGAATGATCCGGATAAAAATATGAAATTATAAACCAAAAAAATTTTTTTCAACAAATTTTGTTAGGAATCCAACTCTACGAGTATGAATTGGATTAATTCTAATCCTATAAATCTCCGTTACCAAAGCAACACTAGTTAATCGAGAGTGTAGAGTTCGAACCTTACCAAAGTTTTTTGGATAAAATAAAAAAAAAATATTTTTTTTTCAAATTTTCTTAAAATTTTTTCGAAAAAAATTTTTTCGTTATAATTTCATATTTTCATCTGGGTCGTTCTGGCAGCCCAGCAGCACAATTTTGACCTTCGTACGGCCTCCAGTTCCTCAAATAAAAATTAAGAAAGTACACCTAGCGTAATCTTCGGAAGGCTACAAAAAGAAAACCAATTGATATTTTTTCATTCTGTTTCCACCCAAGTATTCAGAATTGAAGATAGTTCAACCAAGGAAAATTACAAAAATTTTGGGCGTAATTTTTTTTTCACTGAAGACATGTAAAAAAAAGTTGAGTTCGAAATTTGAAAAAAAATTTTCACGGAAAATCTTAGAAAATCGAGTACGTTGAGATTATGCTCTCCGAATTGGCAACCGAGAGAAAAAAATTCCGACTTTGCAGGTTTTCCGCCATTTTGAATTTTTTTTGCAAAATTCTACACCACAATTCAATTGAGCCCTCAAAAATACTAAGATGTGACCAGGAACCGTTATTTCAAATATCACGCATAACTTACCACAGTTCACAGAATATGGCTCAAAGTTGACATTAAGCACCCTGTATCTCGATTATGTGTCGAAAACGGGGTATATTGTAATGAACTTCGTCATTTTTATTCATTTCAGGCCTATTTTCATATATTATTCCTTCCATAATTATTCACGATTTCGATGGAAGGAAGGTTTGATTCAATAAGTTCAATATTGTGAACAGCACTTCAAGTTGTAATGAAGTCCGTAATTAATTTTCACTCATAAAAGTCCTGTTCTCATCTATCAATTTCCCATTAAAATATCCGTGATTCCAAAGAAAGGAAAATTTAATTCGATAAATGTAACAATATAAACATCGCCGCAAGTATAAAAACGCTCGGGCACATGCTGAGCGCTGCGATAAGGGGCTCGTATCTTGGTTGATTTCACGTTTTTCAACGGCCGGGGATTTGAAAAAACGGAGATGGAATTGTCGAATTTTAACATAGTATGAATTCTTTCGATTTATTTCTGGAACAATCTGACGTCAATCTTAACCAATCAGGGGACGGGATTGTTCCCCTCTTTCAAAATTTTCGAGTTTTCAGCGCGTCATGCCCCCACCATTTCCGAAGGTTTTATAAGGGCGAAACGACCTGCGGAAGGCCTCTTTAACTCTCTTTTGCTCTCTTTTGCGCTCTTTTGCTGTTTCACGCTCGTTTGAATTATTTTTCGCTTTTCCTCATTTTGAATATTAGTATAATTTTCCAGTTTGATTTAAACAGTTAGTAAATTCAGCATTGATTTCTCCGATTTGATTTTCCGTGAAAAGTAAAATCAGTGCTAGTGAAATTTGAGACAGGACTCCTATTTAGTTTGTGCAGTGCATACTTCAGTAGATCGGTAAGGCCCCGTTCATATTTCTTACATGGCATTATCCATTAAATATCATTCTAACAATTGAATCATTGTGTGTTCCAATACTTTTAAACCATTTTCTTTATTATTTCTTCCCTGATTTACGATTTTATTTCCTTGGTGATACCTTAATCTCTGTAATTATCAGCAACCTTTTTGAGAATTGAGTTCGGCGAGGTCACAACGGGGTCAAGGCCGCGCTCCACCCTTGCTCAATTCGCTGAGGGTTGACGGATATACGAGAGACTTCGTCAAGTCGAGTGATACTCTTTCGCTGGGATCACTTACCTGGGCGTTGTTGGTCCACCACCGAAACCTGCCTGTAGTTTTTCCGCATCATTTTCTCAATTTCATACTGTGCTATATTTCTTCGTGATTCCTTAATCTCTGGATTTATCAGCAACCTTTTTGAGAATTGAGTTCGGCGAGGTCACAACGGGGTCAAGGCCGCGCTCCACCCTTGCTCAATTCGCTGAAGGTTGACAGAAATCCAAGAGGCTTCGTCAAGCCGAGGGGTTCCATTTTCTGGAGCCACTTGTCTGGGCGTGGTTGGTTCACTACCGTACCCGATTTCTTTTCGACGCCATCTTATTTTCAAGATTTCATCTTGTATTTTGATTCCCTGGTGGAGCCTTAATCTCTGGATTTAGCGGCAACCTTTTTGGAGGATTGAGTTCGGCGAGATCACAACGGGGTCACGGCCGCGCTTCACCCTTACTCAATTCGCTGAAGGTTGACCGAGATCCAAGAGACTTCGTCAAGCCTAGGGGTTCCATTTTCTGGGGCCACTTGTCTGGACGTTGTTGGTTCACCTCCGTACCCAGTTTACTTTCGAGATTTCTTCGTGTATTTTGATTCCCTGGTGGGGCCTTAATCTCTGGAGTTATCAGCAACCTTTTTGGGGGATTGAGCTCGGCGAGATCACAACGGGGTCACGGCCGCGCTTCACCCTTGCTCAATTCGCTGAAGGTTGACAGAAATCCCAGAGACTTCGTCAAGCCTAGGGGTTCCATTTTCTGGAGCCACTTGTCTGGACGTTGTTGGTACACTACCGTGCCCAGCTTATCTTAGTTCCCATTTTACTCTCAAGATTTCATCTTGTATTTCGATCCCCTTGTGGGGCCTTAATCTCTGTATTTGCAAGCGACCTTTTGAGGATTGAGATCGGCGAGATCACAACGGGGTTACGGCCGCGCTTCACCCTTTCTCAGTTCGCTCAAGGTTGACGCAAATACCAGAGACTTCGCCAGGTCGAGGAGTTCCATTTTCCTGGGGCTACTTGGCTGGGCGTGGTTGGTTCTCCACCGTATCCGATCCCCCTGCACTTAGCGGTGCTCGAAGATTCATATTTCACAGCGACGTCCTTGTGGGTTGACATCGGCGAGATCACAACGGGGTCACGGCCGCGCTTCACCCCTTGTTAACCCGCTGGACGTTTGCGGATTTACTAGAATCGCTTCGTCAGGTCGAGAGGTTCCATTATCTGGAGTCCCTTGACCGGACGTCGTTGCTGATACCGCTACCCTTGTTTCCCCGGTCATATCCGCCACAGTCTAAGTATTGTCCGATAATTTTTCCTCCATATTTGAGGGTGGAACACCCCATTGAGAAAGTTAGATTGTATGATATTTTCCGTGGCCTGCCGAATCTTGAAGTTTTGCTTTGTTGCTCCCGTACTCCCCTGTTCAACGTCCAATTCTCGCTTTCGCTCACCTCGCCCGACCGTCTTGCTCACCCGATCACCGTTTCTTTTCTTAAATTTATCGATCACTGTAAAGTACCGATATTTAAGTCATTTCTTTTAATTTCACGTTTAGTTCTGGATAGAATCAGTTTTAATTTTGATTCACATTGTATTAATAGATTGTTATTTCTGTTTGAGTTCAGTAAATTTAGTAAAATCCATTCTGGTGTTTTAAGTGAACCTTTAATTTTAGCAACATTTACGATAGAAACAGAACTTTTAATCGCTAACTTCCTAGATTAAACCGAACCCTTCTCCACTGTATAAAAGCTACCCTGGTAGAAGTGGAGAGTTCAAGGCGCCACAACCTTGTTAAACCTATTGTGGCTGGCGCTCGAGCATTTATTTCCCGTAAAGGTGACTGCGCACTTGAAGAACTCCCCCTAATTAAGGGATCTTCACAGAGGCGCCCGAGCAGGGACCGTTTCTTTCGTGAGAGAATAATTGATACTGCATTTTTTTTTGTGTCCGAACATTTTCGTAAGTGAAGTGTTGCTGATTTCTGAACTGTTTTTTTTTGAATATCTATTTTTGACATTTTTCGATCACAGCTTTTACAGTGCGACTCTTGTGAACTTTTAATTATTGACATTTTTTTTTGGATGATTTCGTGTAGAGGATTTTCAGTGATGAACGTGAATAGGTTGCGAGCTGAGGAACTGGTTTGGGAGTTGGAAGCCCGTGGGACACAGGCCTGTAGAACTGTCCATGAAAACAGGATCCTGCTACGGAGGGTGCTCAACCAGCTGAGACGAACCCTAAGGAGTACAAACGAGGAGATGGACGCAGCGAGTCGAATCTTGTGTGATTTGATTGAAAATCTTCGAGAATTCGATGAGGAGAACGCCAACAATGAGGGAGCCCGCATAGGAAGCCGTCTGGAACATGTCCGCAACAGGTTGGGGCTGATTGAGCCAGAGACAGTGGAAGAGCGAGAGAGGTTGGAGAATTTGCTGGAAGGTCTGGCCAATGCACATGAAGTGTTAGAGGGCATCCAGTTGATGGCCGGAGTACGACAGGTGGCGCAGGCGCCGCTGGTAGAGGGCGTCCCACCGCCCAGGATCACAGAAACAAATAGGTTTCCCGGAACTACCTTGCTGGAACAGGAAATTGAACTCATTTCATTTCACGATACACCGGCTGCCGTCCGAGGAGGGCGTCAGGAGTCCCCGAGTGCAATTCGGAATGGAACTGAAGGAATGCACTGTTCAGGTCCACAACTGGATGGGACCTACCGGAGAACAAGTTTACCAACTGACTTCCTGCAGCAAATGCGTGAAAGAGCCTGTGACGCAGTTCGTCGCCGACTAAATTTTACCAGCCCCCTATTGAACTCAAGAACTTATGGAAACGGAATTAGTTCTGCAGAGCCGTTGACCATACAAACGAGACCGGTTGTAGCGGAGTCGACGCGACGAATTTCATTCCCCTTTTTGGAAAGTGAACGAACAACTACAACATCAAGAAGTAGTTCAGAACTAGGCGTGGAGGCACCTGAGATACCAAGGGTGGTGGAACAAATCCGACAACAGCCGATGGGTTCTGGACTGGAATTGCCATTACCGAATCGAACAACAGGTTCTGGAACCAATGGGGAACATACTCGACAGGAACCAAGGCGAGCCACCATAAATAGTTCCAGAACTACCGGTGAGCATGTTCATTCAGAACCGGATCAGGTGAACATGTGCAGACCTGGAACTACTACGGAACATGTCGACTTGGTACCACATCAAGTGAATCCGAACAGAGTCAGAACTGGTACGCAACAAATCCGTTCGCAACCAGATCAGCTGAACAGGAGCAGTTCCAGAACTGGACTCAGTGTACAGGAACAAGATGGTGGAGGACTGAACAGGTCGAATCCGGCAACGAGGCCAAATCAAACCGATCAGTTCATACCATGCCAGAACTGTGGTAACATCGGAACAACAACGAAAGGCGACCCTATTTTCCGTGGCAGTCATTACAACAATATGCCGGAATTGGATGAGAACTGTCGAAACGGACCTGGACATAAAGTAGAGGAGCAGAACTGGGTCGAGCGAAATAAATATGGGCCATTTTTACCGAACCATAAGGAAGCTGAGAACGGAACTGCTGGAGGAACATCCATTAATTCTCACTGGAATTATCACTCGGTCCCAATTTACAAATGGAACGTATATTTCGACGGTTCGAGTGGTGTGAATTCTTTCCTGGAAGAAGTGGAACAGTTAGCTGAGACCCGAAAAGTTACCCACCAACAATTATTCGAGTCTATCTTCGAGTTATTGCGTAAGGATGCAAAGGACTGGTACATCCCCCGCCGAGGTTGCTTTCAGGATTGGCCAGATTTTAAGGAACAACTCCGTGAGGCATTCCTGCCTCCAGAATATGAAGAGAACCTACTCGAAGAAATAAGAAAGCGTACTCAAGGTGATGGAGAAAAATTAGTCCTGTTTACAACGCGAATGCAGAACTTGTTCTTGAAGTTGAACACGAAGCGACCTTCGGAAGAGGAACAAGTCAACATTATTAAAAGGCGATTAATCCCGTCACTTCAGAAAGCCCTCGCCTTCCAGGAAACAAGAACGTACTCGGAACTACTGAACAAGGGAAAAGTGTTCGAGTTAGTTCAGTGGCAGGCAGACCATTACGTGCCACCCCCTGACCGGCCAGGATTTATGGATGAACGACATCTGGTTTATAAAAATGTGAATCAGAAGTCTACTGGAAACTTGATGATGGACTCAAGCCATAGGACTCCTGTCGAACCATCACGTCTACCATCTACCAAGGAGCCTCCGCCGTCCTCCGTACAGATGACTTCTACCACCGCACCGGAAAGACCTTCGAACGATAAATCAGGAACCATCCGAGAACCAGCAAGGGAGAAGCAAGTGAGATTTGCCGAAAGGCAACCACAATGCTGGCGATGTGGTACAATGGGACATATGAGGCGAGAATGCAGAGCCAAGCCTGTTATATTCTGCTCCCGGTGTGGGAGACAGGGTATACTGTCCCGGGATTGCAGATGTTCGGAAAACTAGAGCGAAACTGTCGGGATGGGAAGACTCGACAGTTTCCAACGCCTACTTCCCCAAATACATCGAAGTACCCATCAAAGGAGAATCGCCCCATGATCGCCGTCCGTATTGAACATCTCGAATTCAGAGCCCTATTGGACACCGGAGCTTCAAGGTCATTTCTTAGCTCATCAGCTGCCGAAAGGTGCCAAGGTTTGGGAATCCTCACAACACCGGTAAACAACGTGTTGGCAACCGTTGCAAATGGAAGCTGCGTGGCAGTGCAAGGGATTTGCCGTACGTCACTTTCCTTGGGCGATATGAAGATCGATGTTCACCTGCTCCTGGTTCCCCAATTACCGATAGACATCATACTTGGCATGGATGTATTGGCGAGGCATGACTTCCATATTAATCTAAGGACTGCACAATGCTTCTTGGACGGCCGACTACTGGACCCACCGGATTTCGTGTTGAAACCTCCCGAGAGACCCATGGTGAACTCCGTGGCTTCAGGACAAGAACAAATTTTGGAAGAGTTCTTGAGACCAGAACTTCAGAAATTTTCCGAAGTTCGGGGCACAACCACACTCATCGATCATGACATCAAGATCAAACCCGAAACTCAACCTCTGAAGCAGCGATACCGTCCCTACAACCCGAAGATGCAAGAAGTTATAAACCAGGAGGTGGATAAAATGTTGGAAGAGGGTATCGTGGAACCGTCAAGTTCACCATGGAGCTCAAGCGTCGTCATTGTGAAGAAATCCAATGGCGAACCAAGGTTCTGCATTGACTTCAGACCGGTCAACGAGGTTTCAATCAAGGACGCATACCCGTTGCCGCATATTGCTGGGATATTGGATAAGCTTCGGAGGGCCAAATTCATATCCACGTTGGATTTGAAACATGGATACTGGCAGGTTCCTCTGACCGAAAGAAGCAAACCTGTCACAGCATTCACCGTTCCTGGAAGAGGACTGTTCCAGTTCAAAGTGATGCCTTTCGGTCTGCATTCCGCCGGAGCGACTTTCCAGCGACTTCTAGACCGTGTCATCGGTCCGGAAATGGATCCCGTCGCCTTCGCCTATTTGGACGACATTGTCGTTCTAGGAGAGACATTCGAGGAGCATTTGACGAACCTGAGAGCCGTATTCCGCCGTCTCAGAGCAGCCAACCTGAAAATTAACCCGGACAAATGTGCTTTCGTGAGGAAATCACTCAAATATCTGGGTCATATAGTGACCGAAAATGGTATTGCAACGGACCCCGACAAAATCACCGCCATAAATTCGATGTCACCACCCAAAACTGTCCGAGAACTCCGAAGATTTTTGGGAATAGCTGGATGGTATCGCCGATTTGTAGAAGAATTCACCCGCATCATTTCCCCACTCACTGCACTTCTGCGAAAGAAACAGAAGTGGAAATGGGATAACGAGCAGCAGCAAGCCTTCGAGACTTTAAAGGAGAAATTGACCAACTCACCGGTTCTAGCCTGCCCTGACTTCAACCAGCCGTTTGTGTTACAGACCGACGCATCCGAAACCGGATTGGGTGCAGCCTTGACACAAGTGTTGGATGGGCACGAGAGAGTTATTGCATACGCTAGCCGATCGCTCAATGATGCCGAAAGGAATTACTCTGTCACCGAAAAAGAGTGTCTGGCCATAGTTTGGGCGATCGAGAAGATGCGACCTTATTTGGAAGGCTACCACTTTACTGTGATTACGGACCACATGAGCCTCCGTTGGCTACAATCCATCAAGTCACCAGCCGGCAGGATCGCCCGTTGGAGTGTCTTCCTGCAACAATTTGATTTTGAGATAAAGTACCGGAAAGGTGCTTTGAACCGGGTAGCTGACGCCCTGTCACGAGACCCGCTGCCCGAGGAACCGCAGTCTTGTTTGGTAGGAAGCACTTCATCGTGCTCCTGGTACAAGAGGAAATTTCAGGAAGTCGATAAGGACCCAACCGGACACCCTGACTACCAAATTCAAGAGGGCAAATTATATCGACATTTCTGGGATCCCGGTGATTTTACCGAGTCGGAAATGGGAAGTCCTTGGAAACTATGTGTCCCTAAGGAGAACCGTCCGGCCATATTGGTAGAAAATCATGATGAACCAACCGCCGGTCACCTAGGTATTGCTAAAACGATATCCCGGGTAGCTCGGAAATATTATTGGCCAGGGATGTTCAGAGAAGTTGCACAGTACGTCCGGGGGTGTACGAGGTGTCAACGCTACAAGGTTAGCCAACAGAAACCTGCAGGCAAGATGCAGCCGTATACGATTACCGAGCCGTGGAATACCGTCAGCACAGATCTTATAGGTCCGTTGCCCCGATCTAAGAAGGGGAACGTTTTCCTTGTGATGTTCCAGGATAGGTTTTCTAAATGGATAGAGTGTAAACCTCTTAGGACAGCCACGGGTAGAGGAGTCTTCCAAGCCTTTTATGATCAAGTGGTCCTGAAATTTGGTAGCCCATCAGTCGTGATCAGCGACAACGGTTCCCAGTTTGACTGTCGGCTATTCAAAGGCAACCTCCAGGAGTTGGGAATCAAACACAAGTTTGCACCCGTTTATTCTCCGCAGTGCAACCCGGTGGAAAGAGCTAACAGGACGATCAAAACGATGATAGCTCAGTTCTGCGAGGCCGACCACCGTAACTGGGATGAAAAGGTCGGAGAATTGGCTTTCGCCCTCAACTCGGCGAAGCATGATTCTACGGGGTTCTCGCCAGCATTTCTCAACTTCGGCAGAGAGATTCACCCTCCAACAGCCGAGTTTCGAGGAAATCCCGATGATGAAGATCAAGAGGAAGCCGCCGTGGAACGCCCGGAAGATATAACCCAGTATGCAAACCGTTTACGCCGCCTCCAGGAAACCTATGAATTCGTCCGGTTGCAGCTGTCCCGAGCCTTTTCACAGCAGCGCCATTACTATAACCTACGCCGTAGAGAATGGTCCTGTAGGTTGGGGGACAAGGTTTGGCGTAGAGAACGCCCGCTGTCATCGGCGGTAGATAATTTTGCGTCCAAGCTGGCCCCGAAGTATTCCGGTCCGTATACCGTGACGAAAGTAATCAATCTCTCCCGTAGTTTACGATCTGAAAGATCAGTTTGGTAAACGTATCCGTCACATTCACATCAAGGACTTGAAACCGTGGCACGGAGATGAAGAGGAAAGTCCGTCTGTCTTGAACCCCGAATCCAGAAGAGAAGGGGTTGAGAAGACCGCCCGTCATCGCCGTTAACCAGTTTCTGTCCGTCCGTCTGTTATTCTCCTTCGGTAACAGATCGTTGAGGTAGTCATAATCACGATCTTCGACTCCGATAAGGACATGGTAATCGACACTATTGAACCGACGAGCTACCACAACGAACCTTTTCAACGACCCAAGTAACTATCCAGTGAGGAAAAGGTTATTTCATCGACGAATAACTGACCCGGATCCATTCAAAGGCCCAGGAATCAATCGATCGCAGATCAGCAGGAGTTCAAAGTGACCAGCTGCCGACACCAAGACGCCGACATCAAGATGCCGACACCAAGACGCCGACAACAAGATGCAGATACCAAGACGCCGACATCAAGACGCCGACTCCAAGAAGCCGGACAACACCGGATTCCTAGGGATGGAGTTCAGGCATTCTCTGAGACGTGTACAGTTAGAGTGAGGGATGAGTAAGTACGGTGTAGGTGAGGTGAGATCTTAAGAAAAAAATAAATTCTTCGAATTTTTTTTTTTGAGGAGGAAAGGGGGGTGTAATGAACTTCGTCATTTTTATTCATTTCAGGCCTATTTTCATATATTATTCCTTCCATAATTATTCACGATTTCGATGGAAGGAAGGTTTGATTCAATAAGTTCAATATTGTGAACAGCACTTCAAGTTGTAATGAAGTCCGTAATTAATTTTCACTCATAAAAGTCCTGTTCTCATCTATCAATTTCCCATTAAAATATCCGTGATTCCAAAGAAAGGAAAATTTAATTCGATAAATGTAACAATATAAACATCGCCGCAAGTATAAAAACGCTCGGGCACATGCTGAGCGCTGCGATAAGGGGCTCGTATCTTGGTTGATTTCACGTTTTTCAACGGCCGGGGATTTGAAAAAACGGAGATGGAATTGTCGAATTTTAACATAGTATGAATTCTTTCGATTTATTTCTGGAACAATCTGACGTCAATCTTAACCAATCAGGGGACGAGATTGTTCCCCTCTTTCAAAATTTTCGAGTTTTCAGCGCGTCATGCCCCCACCATTTCCGAAGGTTTTATAAGGGCGAAACGACCTGCGGAAGGCCTCTTTAACTCTCTTTTGCTCTCTTTTGCGCTCTTTTGCTGTTTCACGCTCGTTTGAATTATTTTTCGCTTTTCCTCATTTTGAATATTAGTATAATTTTCCAGTTTGATTTAAACAGTTAGTAAATTCAGCATTGATTTCTCCGATTTGATTTTCCGTGAAAAGTAAAATCAGTGCTAGTGAAATTTGAGACAGGACTCCTATTTAGTTTGTGCAGTGCATACTTCAGTAGATCGGTAAGGCCCCGTTCATATTTCTTACATGGCATTATCCATTAAATATCATTCTAACAATTGAATCATTGTGTGTTCCAATACTTTTGAACCATTTTCTTTATTATTTCTTCCCTGATTTACGATTTTATTTCCTTGGTGATACCTTAATCTCTGTAATTATCAGCAACCTTTTTGAGAATTGAGTTCGGCGAGGTCACAACGGGGTCAAGGCCGCGCTCCACCCTTGCTCAATTCGCTGAGGGTTGACGGATATACGAGAGACTTCGTCAAGTCGAGTGATACTCTTTCGCTGGGATCACTTACCTGGGCGTTGTTGGTCCACCACCGAAACCTGCCTGTAGTTTTTCCGCATCATTTTCTCAATTTCATACTGTGCTATATTTCTTCGTGATTCCTTAATCTCTGGATTTATCAGCAACCTTTTTGAGAATTGAGTTCGGCGAGGTCACAACGGGGTCAAGGCCGCGCTCCACCCTTGCTCAATTCGCTGAAGGTTGACAGAAATCCAAGAGGCTTCGTCAAGCCGAGGGGTTCCATTTTCTGGAGCCACTTGTCTGGGCGTGGTTGGTTCACTACCGTACCCGATTTCTTTTCGACGCCATCTTATTTTCAAGATTTCATCTTGTATTTTGATTCCCTGGTGGAGCCTTAATCTCTGGATTTAGCGGCAACCTTTTTGGAGGATTGAGTTCGGCGAGATCACAACGGGGTCACGGCCGCGCTTCACCCTTACTCAATTCGCTGAAGGTTGACCGAGATCCAAGAGACTTCGTCAAGCCTAGGGGTTCCATTTTCTGGGGCCACTTGTCTGGACGTTGTTGGTTCACCTCCGTACCCAGTTTACTTTCGAGATTTCTTCGTGTATTTTGATTCCCTGGTGGGGCCTTAATCTCTGGAGTTATCAGCAACCTTTTTGGGGGATTGAGCTCGGCGAGATCACAACGGGGTCACGGCCGCGCTTCACCCTTGCTCAATTCGCTGAAGGTTGACAGAAATCCCAGAGACTTCGTCAAGCCTAGGGGTTCCATTTTCTGGAGCCACTTGTCTGGACGTTGTTGGTACACTACCGTGCCCAGCTTATCTTAGTTCCCATTTTACTCTCAAGATTTCATCTTGTATTTCGATCCCCTTGTGGGGCCTTAATCTCTGTATTTGAAAGCGACCTTTTGAGGATTGAGATCGGCGAGATCACAACGGGGTTACGGCCGCGCTTCACCCTTTCTCAGTTCGCTCAAGGTTGACGCAAATACCAGAGACTTCGCCAGGTCGAGGAGTTCCATTTTCCTGGGGCTACTTGGCTGGGCGTGGTTGGTTCTCCACCGTATCCGATCCCCCTGCACTTAGCGGTGCTCGAAGATTCATATTTCACAGCGACGTCCTTGTGGGTTGACATCGGCGAGATCACAACGGGGTCACGGCCGCGCTTCACCCCTTGTTAACCCGCTGGACGTTTGCGGATTTACTAGAATCGCTTCGTCAGGTCGAGAGGTTCCATTATCTGGAGTCCCTTGACCGGACGTCGTTGCTGATACCGCTACCCTTGTTTCCCCGGTCATATCCGCCACAGTCTAAGTATTGTCCGATAATTTTTCCTCCATATTTGAGTGTGGAACACCCCATTGAGAAAGTTAGATTGTATGATATTTTCCGTGGCCTGCCGAATCTTGAAGTTTTGCTTTGTTGCTCCCGTACTCCCCTGTTCAACGTCCAATTCTCGCTTTCGCTCACCTCGCCCGACCGTCTTGCTCACCCGATCACCGTTTCTTTTCTTAAATTTATCGATCACTGTAAAGTACCGATATTTAAGTCATTTCTTTTAATTTCACGTTTAGTTCTGGATAGAATCAGTTTTAATTTTGATTCACATTGTATTAATAGATTGTTATTTCTGTTTGAGTTCAGTAAATTTAGTAAAATCCATTCTGGTGTTTTAAGTGAACCTTTAATTTTAGCAACATTTACGATAGAAACAGAACTTTTAATCGCTAACTTCCTAGATTAAACCGAACCCTTCTCCACTGTATAAAAGCTACCCTGGTAGAAGTGGAGAGTTCAAGGCGCCACAACCTTGTTAAACCTATTGTGGCTGGCGCTCGAGCATTTATTTCCCGTAAAGGTGACTGCGCACTTGAAGAACTCCCCCTAATTAAGGGATCTTCACAATATGTCATGAGGCAAAAATGACTTTCTCGATGTCAACTACACGGCTATACAGGGTCTTTCACGAGGAACCTCACCCATATTTATACGGGAAACTACTGAACGTATTTTCATGAAATTCAGCACTTATAAGTATTTCACGATGCTGATGAAATCTAAAATATTTTCAAGGCGTGAGCACCTCCGGTTTTTCCGGAAATGACGTCAACTTCCGTTTTTCAAATTAGAACACCATTTTTTTATTACAGAAATAGATTCCTTAGAAAATTTCAAGTTATTTTGATGTAACATTTTTCAGTTTTGGTTGGAAAATTCTCTCTGAGCGGGAAAATTCGAAAAAAAAAATCGAAAATAGAGCTCCGCTGAAACAAGAATAACTTCGAGGTTCTTGGATGGAAAATTTTCATTTTTGGGATTTTTCAAGATGTAAGATTGATGTATCCACTTTGAAAATCGAAATCGCGAATCATGATACAGGGGGTGAAAAAATCGCATTCAAACTTAGGGATGACAAAATCGTGAAAAATCAATTTTTTCAAATTAGAACCCCATTTTTTATGGCAGATATTGAATCTACGTTAAAAAATAATGTGAGTGTATGCATCACACCCTTGCCCTAAAGTGGATATTAACTCAGAAAATATCCATTTTAGGGCAAGGGTGTGATGCATACACTCACATTATTTTTTAACGTAGATTCAATATCTGCCATAAAAAAATGGGGTTCTAATTTGAAAAAATTGATTTTTCACGATTTTGTTTGTCATCCCTAACTTTGAAAGCGATTTTTTCACCCCCTGTATCATGAATCGCGATTTCGATTTTTAAAGTGGATACATCAATCTTACATCTTGAAAAATCCCAAAAATGAAAATTTTCCATCCAAAAACCTCGAAGTTATTCTTGTTTCAGCGGAGCTCTATTTTCGATTTTTTTTTTCGAATTTTCCCGCTCAGAGAGAATTTTCCAACCAAAACTGAAAAATGTTACATCAAAATAACTTGAAATTTTCTAAGGAATCTATTTCTGCAATAAAAAAATGATGTTCTAATTTGAAAAACGGAAGTAGACGTCATTTCCGGAAAAACCGGAGGTGCTAATGCCTTGAAAATATTCTAGATTTCATCAGCATCGTGAAATACTTATAAGTGCTGAATTTCATGAAAATACGTTCAGTAGTTTCCCGTATAAATATGGGTGAGGTTCCTCGTGAAAGAGACCCTGTATATGTTTGTCCAGTTTATGGTGAAACACCCTGTATGTGAATATTAGGGAGACATTTCGCAAAAGCTCTTAAAAATGCTATTCTGTTAAAAATATGCATATCATGCAATTGAAAAAAAATTAAGTCTAATGAATAGTGATTACAATGATGAAAAAAAATTATATGCATTGCATTCGAAATAATGAAGAAAAGTCGATTTGAAATTCGTCATGTTCATAGTCTCTTTGTGGACGACACTCCATATGCTGGAGATGCTTTATTATAGCTGGCTAGGATACTTTGAAGTCTTGTCTTTCAATCCATATGAAGCTGTTATTGGTTATTGGGTTCGTGAAATATGAGTATCTTTCTTTTGTCAAAATGGCCAATATTTCGAAAACTGTAGAATAAAAATATGTGAGAACAAGGGCGGTCCTAGGCTGATTTCCTGGGGGGGGTAATAATTGAATGAACAATTGAAAAGACTATAAAAATTTTTTTTGTTAGTTTTTTATAAATAAAATTTTAAAAATCGAATTGGTTGTAGTGCTCTGGGGGGGGGTAATTACCCCCTTTACCCCCCCGTAGGACCGCCCTTGTGTGAGAAGTATACGAAAGCATGCAGGAAGTTTCAGAGAATTGAAAAACACTTTTGAATATAGCGTGTCCCATTTAAAAAAACAAAGTCACCCTCTATTCCTCTTTTGTGGGCCACCCGATATGTTCGAAAATATTTTAAGGTTGTGCTCTTCTTGGAGTATATCAAGTCTGCATCAAAAAATTATGCCATACTCAGACCGTTACGCGTATATCGTCCGCTGCGGCACTAGGGGAACACCCTGTATGTATTTTTTAAATATCATGAAGTATGGTCAACTTAGTTGAATACTAAGTGAAAGCGTAATACGAGAGTACTTGAATAGTACACGGGAATAATGAACAGGGTCCACTTTGGTCGAAACTAAACTGTTGTGCCCTCTGTCTTTGGTACTGTTTTTAAAGGGCCTTCTTTTGGTTGTTACCGATTTATGAAATTTATACGGAGTTATAAACGTTTCAATAATCACTGGTTCACACAAAAACGATCACAGTGCACACGCAAATTCACTAGAATTATCAACAGAGTCCATTCTAGTTTTTGCTTAACAACATCATAGTCAAATACATATAACATAACACATGATGACATGAAAGTATGAAGCCACGCTTTCAGCGTAATTTGAATGCAAGTTTTGAGTCTGTGAATCTTAAATTTCAAATCCTGCGAATTGTAGGTTTTGTGACTCTGATCGTTATTTCCCGTGTACTCCTCACTTATAAGTCGGGAATTAAATGTGTACTAAGCTAATCAAGTAGTAATTTCGAGAAGCGAATAGTTGACCATAGCTATTCATTTTTGATTTTGTCTATTTTATTATTTGTCAGGGATCATCACTCTTATCAATTCCCAACATTTATTGGTCTTTTAAATTTATTTACCTTTATATTTTTCGATAACACATTATATTGATCATTTGATATTTTTTGATATTATATTTATTGATCGTGTGAATTTATTGACATTGAAGTTTTCAAACAATTAATTTCTATTGTATTTGTTTGATATTCTTGTTAACGTGATTGTTCACTTAGGCCGGGGTTCACCAAATATTTTAATCTGGTCTAAGCAGATAACTGATTTATTTGGAATTGAAAACCACAGAAAATTATCGGTTACTTCTTTAAACGAAATTAAAATCGTTGGTGGAACCCGGCCTCAGAAGTAAGTGAATACTTTGTAGAAATTTATTATTTCATAAGGTACTTTTAAACTTATTTTGTGATTTCGAGTAATTATTGTGGAAGTTGAAATTCTAAATTTTAATAATATATTTTTATGTTGAATTATGCAATTTTCTTTCTAATACCCTCAGAAAAGAAATTCATTACATCAAAGGCTTCGCATTAGCTTGAGGCACGAACCTACTACCTCAGACTGCCGCTCGACATTAAGATCGAAAATTCCACATCAATTTTTTCAAACTAACAAAGTTTCCAACCTCGCATGAAAACATTCATACGAATACGAAAGTAGGTATCATAATGATTTATCTAACAAAATAAGAAATACTGCTGATCAAGAAGGCACTTATGAACAGCGAATTAACTTTACTTGGATAAGAAACACGAAAACAAACTATGGAAAGAGAAGATGTTATGACGATTAAGAAGCTGCCTCGTGAGATTAGGTTTTCCTCATGGATGGGAATATTCAGACTCTAGAGCAAATATTCGAAAATATCTGGTTGAGTGCCATTTCAGTGCAGACAAAAAACTGTTAATTTTTATTGAGTATTTTAAAGCGAATTTTTTTTTCATATTTGTTATTTTTCTGTGAGAGCAATTCTGTTCAGATTTCAGAAGGAAGGTAAAATTGAACAGTTTCAATTGTCCAGATGAAAGCAAATCGCTTATAGTATTTTTCGCAGTGTGATATAAATGTGGTTAGTGTTAAATAATAGTTTGATAGGTAGGTACTATACTTTTCTTAACAAAATTTGGGTTCGAATTTGTTTCATTTACGAAGAAGCATGAACCATGATACAAAAAACTCGAATTATGAGTTCTTGGTTATATGTGTGGATTAGTTATGAAACCTAAGTAAATTTTTATTGGTTCACCATAGACTTATCACTTGGGAATCTTGGGATAATATGTCTCTATATGGGGTACCTACATCAACTGGTGAAATTTGAGGTATGATATTGATCTTCAAAACAGAAAATGAGTCGGTTCTCACAAACTCATTCTGAGAACGTGTCTTTCCCAACACGTAATAGAGAGGCAAATCTACAGGGTGTCCCAGAAGTCGCTCACTCCATTGAATGATCGAAAGTGAAAAATATTCTGATCCCAAAAATCCATGTATGAAATTTTTTGATAACGTAGTCAATTAGAAATCAATTAATGAAAGTGACCAATCAGGGGCGCCCTACAGAAGAATGAAGTAGGCAGTGGGGACGAGGGAGTGAGACGCAAGTCTCGGTTTACTGCGTGAAAAGCCGGCAGCAGCTCTGGCGTCGCACTCTCGCGTCCCCACTGCCTAATTATTTTTCTGTAGGGCGCCCCTGATTGGTCACTTTCATTAATTAATTACTAATTGACTACGTTATCGAAAAATTTCAAACATGGATTTTTGCTTGAAATATTTTTCACTTTCGATCCCCTCAATGGGTTGCGCGACTTCTGGGACACCCTGTATAATAGATATCTTCTCTTGAATAAGATTTGCTCTCACAGTAAAAATCAAATTTTAGATAAGTCTATGGGTTTCCTCCCCCAATATCTGAAATTAGTAAAATTCGTTGTTTGTAGCAATCGCTCCTACGTTATAAGTTGTACATTGTACAGGGTGGGCAAAATTGGTGATGCATGAACTAAAACATATGATACATTTCTGAAACGGGAAAAAAATGGCCATTCCTTCTGAGTCATTTCAAACTACTGTTTCCATAAGAAAAAACACAACTTTATGTTATAACTCAGCAAATAAACCTCTTAGAAAAAATTATAGTACGCCACTGGATTGCTATCAGAAAAATGCCTGTATAATGTTTTTATTTCAACATCCTAGCATAAACAGAAACGGAGATAATGATCAAAGTTGAAATCGCCCAAAATTCAATTTTGGCCTATAACTCGGAAACGAAAGAAGATAGAGGAATGCAGTTGATGGCATTATCAGTCTCTTGAAAAGAGAGTGCCATTCATTTTTCTCTATCTCCTCGGGTTAAAAAGTTTAAGTTCATGTAGCACCAATTTTGCCCACCCTGTACAGTATTCATTCAGTGTACAATTTTAATTTATAACAGGGGCCATTTTTACAATCCACAATTTTTATTCATTGTGTATCAGATATTGACAGAGAAACCTCTGAAAAGTTCCAGATTGGACAACGTTTGAACAAATTTAACTTTTCATGGACATATTTTCATTTTCCTACTAAGTAGGTACATATATGAAAGCAAATAACAAACACAGGCGTGCAGAAATTTTCGAGAAAAAAAATTTTTTTTGAATCACTTCAAAGAGGTTTTCAGTATGTGCACTTTATCATGGCCCATTTACTTTGATGACATTGGGTTGTCAGAAATCTTTCTTTGAATTGAAACATTTTATCGAAAAGTTTCAACTTCAGTAGAAACGTACTGATACTGATAACATACCTACTTAAGATCATAACTGAAGCGCAGTGTTTCGCACATTCTAATTTTTTACGTGACGGGGTTGAAACTTGTGCATGAACATAACTGTAATGATTGACTTTCATTCGGTGACAAATTTCATCAGGTACCGTCGTCTCAAAGTAAATGAGCCATGACAAAGTGCACGGACTGAAAACCTCTTCGAACTACTTATTTTTCAAAGAAAAAATTTTCTTGAAAATTTCTGCACGCCTGTAAAGAAGATACAGAGACCTTGCCAAAACAGACCACATGACCCACTTTCCCTATTCAAAAAATTCTGAAGGGGTTGATGGGGATGGCACAGGGTGCAACAAGAATCCTTCAAAAATGCATAAAAATTTGGTAAAAGTGAAACAAAAGTTGACCTGTTTCAAGATTTTGTTGCCAAATATTTTTCTTCTGAGAAAATGAATTTGTTCCATACTTTTGACGCGCACTGTATATTCCATAACATTTTATGACAAAATAATATTCAACACTTTCCGCCGGCCAAAACTTATAACGCCAGACGCTTAAGGTTCCAAAAAATTTTTTGAACTTATATTCCGACGCCTGATTTTTATACAGGGTCTTTCACGAGGAACCTCACCCATTTTATACGGGAAACTACTGAACGTATTTTCATGAAATTCAGCACTTATAAGTATTTCACGATGCTGATGAAATCTAAAATATTTTCAAGGCATGAGCACCTCCGGTTTTTCCGGAAATGACGTCAACTTCCGTTTTTCAAATTAGAACACCATTTTTTCATTGCAGAAAAAGATTCCTTAGAAAATTTCAAGTTATTTTGATGTAGAATTTTTCAGTTTTGGTTGGAAAATTCTCTCTGAGCGGGAAAATTCGAAAAAAAAATCGAAAATAGAGCTCCGCTGAAACAAGAATAACTTTTTGGATGGAAAATTTTCATTTTTGGGATTTTTCAAGATGTAAGATTGATGTATCCACTTTAAAAATCGAAATCGCGATTCATGATACAGGGGGTGGAAAAATCGCTTTCAAAGTTAGGGATGACAAAATCGTGAAAAATCAATTTTTTCAAATTAGAACCCCATTTTTTTATGGCAGATATTGAATCTACGTTAAAAAATAATGTGAGTGTATGCATCACACCCTTGCCCTAAAATGGATATTTTCTGAGTTAATATCCACATTTGCTTGTTCGGCAAGGCGAATCTTGGGGCAAAAACATCCCCTAGACATCAAAAACATTCAGCCGTGCTGCTTTGGAAATGAATATCTCAAAGAAAAATGCCACAGAATATTTGGATTTGACACCAATGAAGGATGAAGGAATGTACCTGCAGCACTATATAATTTTTTCATAATTGGAAAAGGGCTCATTTTCACGGCTGAATGTTTTTGATAACTGTTTTTGTCTAACTGAACAGTTATATATTTCGAATAGTCAGTCCTCTGAGTAACGTATTGATATGTTTTTGGGAGCAGTAATGCCTGCAGGAAAAATATCCTTGAACATCTTATCAAATCAATTCAATAAAAACGCGTGTTGAAATTTCAATTCACTTCGAAATTGTGAATTTATAAGGGATAAATTCGTTAAAATTGTATTTTCTGTCCATATGTGGATTCAGGATGAACTTCCACGTAAAAATTGCTTAGATCGGCCTACAATAAATTGTCATTCAGACCAAAGCAGCGTCAGCTATTTTGATTTGAAGCCGACTAGGTGCATATTTTGATATCCGATGAGAATATTGAATAGGACAATAGGGCTTTGAACTGCTTATCGTCTCCCTCGCACTGGATGAGTTTTGGTTTGATTAAACTTTCCTCCTCTGGAAGGGGAGACAACCTTGAATAGGAGCGGCGAGCCAGTCGCGTGTTGCGTCGACGTTCGAGCTTCGAGCCGAAGCTCAGTGCGGAATGAGTCATTGAGAATAGTGATCGATAGGAGAGGAGACCGATGAAGTATTTCTATTACTGTTATGGTTGGTGTTTTGTAGAAAGCACGCTGACAGTCCTCACTAATTTCACCAGAGAAGTATGGCTTATTTGAAACAATCATACATCTGTTCCAGAGATCTAACCTTAGCAGGTTAGCGATAATTTTTCGTTCCGTGTCGAGTTCGGAAAAACATCAAGAAATGTTTATGGAGGTAAATGGTAAGTTCTATGATCTGATTGTTATTTAGTATCACAGTTCATTTTTCAGACATCGTACGTGTTACTAGATAATTCGAATTCTTTCGCATCCAGGAACAAGATTTAATTATGAAGCATTAGGAAATGTTTCAACTTCCCAGTGAAAATTCCGGAGAGTTATACGCATTCAGAGCTGAAGGTTCCTCAAGACGTCGTCCTTCACGAAATTGAATCTTCCAATGAATTACTGTGAGTATTCCTTCAATTTTTTGTGAATAGTTAAAACATTTTCCTTTGAATTTGGGGAAACAAGAGCATAAAAAAACGGGAATAACCAATTTCGCAGGATAAATTGAAGGTTTGTACATATTTCCATCAGTAGACTTTCGACATTGATTCGAAAAATTATTTGTGTATGCGCTCAGATATTGTCCCAGCCGTAAGAAAATTTTTTATTTCCAAGAGATTTTATCGGAATATTCTCTGAGAAGCAGGTTGAGAATGAAATGGTTATTCAGAAAATGTTTACACTGATGAAAATCTTATTTATCCATCTTGTACACGTGGTGTTCCAGACCGGTTAGTCTTGAATAAAATATTGAGGTCATAAAACATTTCAACAATAGTGGTACAGTGTGTTTCACGTAAGGAGGTCACTGGATTTTGGGACTTATTCAATCAAAGAAAATCCGCTCTGAATTCGTGTATATTCATTGAAAGCTCTCAATATGATTGTTCTATATAGAATGAAAATGTGATATTTTGAATGGACCTGCTAGCGGCTAGCCAAAACAGAATTTTTGTTGTTTTTAATACAAGTATCGGTCAATGGTACTCTGGACTTTAGGTACGATTTTATTAAAATGTAAACGCGGCATTCGAGAACCTACCCCGAAGTCTCTAGGTTTATCCATTCGAGAGTTATTGTGATTACGGACGGAAGGACAATTGATTCGTAATAAGTGTGTCTAGTCGTAATCAGTTGTGCCTAGTCGATGGTGTGCATTCCAGGGTCAAATTTCGTGAAATTATATAGCCTTAGTTTAGGTAGAATGAGCACCCAAAAGAGTTTCTTTTGACCTTGAGAATCTACAGTTGAAAAGAATGCACTCGCTCAGTATGTATTTATTTCCAAAATATCCAGTAGCGGATTAACCGGTACGCTTAGTACGCTGCAGCGTAGGGCCCCGAGGTCCATAGGGGCCCCAGCGATCGAATTGAATTTTTTTTCTAGAATGGAAATTCAGTCTGTAAGTGTGAAAAAAAAATAGTCAGACTGTACTATATTTTTTAAAAAGCTCAGAGGCAACTTGTGAATTATGAATTATTACATTTACATGAGACGCAATTGAATAACAAGAGCCTCAGAGCAAAACTCAGATGTTGGAAAAAACACACCATCCGGGATTCAGCGTACTGTCCCTAATTATCTTGTCTGCCTGCGATAAATTCAGTCAAGGGTGGCGGCCGAATTCCAATATTTACAATTACATCATAATTCAATAAATTTCCTCTTAAATCTAGGAATGTGCAACAGAACGGCCGACCAGATGTTGATTCGTTTAGGGTTGTGAAGTGAAAAATACTTCTGCAGAAGTTCTTAGGTCTGCATATTTTTTTCTTACAATCATTTCACAAGATTCGAAAAGTGTTGACAGTGACGGGCGAGTTTCGTGTAAGATTCCAATATTGTGAAAAACTGAGAAGTGTTGGTGAATTGAACTATTTCTGTTCGTGTTTGGTCTTTTAAATCCTTGTACTCTCATTGAACGATATAATTGATATAGGAGCTTTACAGTGCAGTTTCATATGCTAGAAATAAAATTCTTCCAATTTTTCGGCAATGCGGCATAAACATAATTCGAGCGATGATGAGGCAAGACAGACCAGTGAAATTCATTTTCGATATAAGGCATACGACATAATATTGGTTAAATACCGGGAAAAGGAAATACATGATACGATTCACAGAAATTATTTTATTCAACCTGTACCTACGTGTTTGTTGGACGAAACAAAACAAAACAAATAATTTCGTTTCAAAATATGGATGTATATTTAGATATTTATCAATTTAATTGTTGCAATTTTTTCTCCGATAGACTCATTCACTATGTTCAATATTATATATTCATATTTTACCATTCTTTTGTTTTATCAATTAGATAATAATTCGGAATTGTTGTTTTCTTGGTTACGCTGATGAACAATAAAGTTTGTGAAAATTTCCGAAAACTGTCCACATCAAGTCAATTCATGTCACACCCTAAAACACTGACGATATCTGTGACTTCTTAAAGGACAAATGAGCCTTGATCTTTATCAAGGCTCGTGCCTTTGCACGAATGCTGCCGAAACGTTGGTAAATATTTGTATCTAGAAGGATCAGAAAAATAAATAATAGTCTACTGGCCTGATAACGTTTTAATTATTAATTAATCATTGATGAAACTGAAACATATGTTAGATAATAATTTTTCATATATTAGCTCATCGGTTCGAATTTCATATTTCGATAGAGCGAAATCAATGAATTTCTGTGTCATTCGTTACAGAATATAAAATAAAATTTAACATTTTCCTATGATTATATTTGCTAGTTGCATATGTAATATTGACGTGACACCACATCTGACAGGCGTTATATGAGCGGCTACCAAAAACGAAAGCTCAGGGAGAGTAAAGAGCAGAGTAAAGCTAAGCATCCAAAATTGACAGAATTTTTTGCTCATTTTCCAAACTTTCATTGATAAAAAATAAATATAGAACTGAGAAAATAGACTACATTTTTCAGGAATACTTTCTATCGAAAGTGATATAACGAGCAGTCTCGATTATGATTCTGCAATAAAAGAATTTGTTGATATTAAAATAAGAAAGAATCAATTTTTTAAGTGGAATTTTATGTTGTAGGTAACTGATTTACAGTTTTACTATACTTGTATCTTTTGTGATGATTTTATCAATTCCTTAATCTCGATGCCGCAATAAAAAATTTGCAGATATGATATTCTAGAGATATTTTGTATTTGAATTTTGGTGATATTTTCAAGATTTTTATTCATCTTTTATATTTTGTTTTGATATACATACCTTCCTACCTTGTATTTTATTAATTAACTTTATGTTTTGTTTTTAAAGAAGTGAGTTTCAATTAAAAAATTCTTTGAAAAAAATCGAAAATGTTTCAGAGGGGCCCCAAAAGTTTTGAAGCGTAGGGCCCCTGAAGACGTAAATCCGCCACTGAAAATATCACATATTTCTTCAATGAGGTAAACATATCGAGAGCACTTTCATTTTCGTTCATAATCGAGAAAGAAATTTTCGAATGTTGATTTTGAATTTCCTCAGGATTAGTATTAGTTTGAACGACATTGCTTGAAATAAATATAAAATGACCACTATATTCACATGTTCAAATTAATTGAGAATCGTATGAGAAAATTTCATGAAGTGTGGAAAAATATTTTCGGTAAAACCATAAGTTAACGAAAAAAAAATGATCAGAAATTGTCTCTATACCGTTCGATTTTGAAATTCTGTCGAATTTGAAGAATTTTGTTTTCAAAAACAGGATTTCGATTTTAATTCTTCCCATATCGGTCCAATTTTCCTGATAGCATATTCAGATATCCCGTGAAAATACTTTATATGGTTCACTTTTAATAGGTCACAGAATCCATTCCACGATTACGCGTGAAACAGACTGTATAAAATGCCCTATCTTCAGTACTGTCGAATTTGTAAATTTCATGAATATTCTCAAAAACGGGATAATTTATGTATGTACAGGGTGATTTTTACTTAATTGCCATCTCATTGAAAAACACTATTGAATATAGGCTGTCCCATTTGAAAAAACAGAGTCACCTTCTATTCCTCTTCTGTGGGCCACCCGATATATTCGAGAATATTTTAAGGTTGTGCTATTCTTGGAATATATCAAATCTGCATCGAAAAATTTTGCCAAACTCAGACCGTTGCGCGTATATCGTCCGCTTCGGCACTAGTGGAACACCCTATATATTTGAAATCAGTAGAAAGAGCTCTACCGATTTGGAAAATAAAATACAGGGAGTACCATTTGAAAGATAACAGTTCTCATAAAATTTTCAGATTTGCGATGCTTTTATGCATTTCTTAGTATTGAATTCTGAATGTTCATAAAAATACTAAAAATTTGGCAATCCAAACGTTTTTGTACGACCAATATTAAACTGAGATAGCTTAATAGCTATTGAGTCAAATATAAACAATCACCCTGTACATCTACATACTCTCGAAGATAGCAAAATTATGGTTGTCTTTCGAACTATCGTTCCGGTACACCTGGTATAGATAGAATTTTTATATTTCTAAATTCACAGGAAGAAATCATGCCAAGAAAAAGAAAACATACGAATTGGACCAGACAAAAGGGAAAGAAAAAAGTTGCAAGAACTGTGAATGCAGGTAATTATTTAAAAATTATTTTGAATAATTAATAATTAATTCATTCAGAATATGAGTTAATCATGCAATAGTGCTCTTATTACTAACTTCGTCAGAAAGAGGGTACATTCGAGGGCGTCATATCAGAAGGGCGTAAAAGCCATCATTGTCGTTTTTGAGATTTTTGGGCGAATTTGTTAAGTCAATCCATCCGCTCGATATATCAGAAGGGCCTATGGTTTCATAAACATTTACACCATTTTTTAGGTATTTAAACTTTGGCGTATGAACATTTTTTTTCAAACCGTAATATCATAAAGGCGTATGTTTTTCACGTCTCCTGTAAAATTCATTGTATGGCTCATAAGCCCTTCTGATATGACGCCCTCGAATTATTGTTTTTGGTGAAAAATATTCTAAGCCCAAATATCCATGTTCCAAATTTTCTGATAACGTAGTTGATAAGTTATTGATTATTGAAAGTGACCATTCAGGAGCGAGCTACAGAAGAATAAGTAAGCAGTTGGGGACGCGAGAGTGAGACACCAGAGCTGCTGGCGGCTTTTCACACAGTAAACCGAGACTGGGGACTGACCGACTCGCGTCCCCTACTGCCTACTGCTCTGTAGCGCGCTGCTGATCGGTCACTCATTCATTCATTCATTTATTATCAAAAAATTTCAAACATGGATTTTTCGGCTAAGAATAATTTTCACTTTCGATCCCCTCAAAGGGGTGCGCGACTTCTGGGACATCCTGTATACATTTAGGTTTGTTTTCGATCGTCTAGGAATATGACCTTCGCTTTGGCTGCCAAACCTATATATTAGTACGTCTATCGTCTTCCTGCAGTTCCCTCAAGAATCAATAAAACTCAAACTGTCTATATACCTACAGTTCATTCACAGAATTAATTCTGCACAATAATAAACACTTGTAGATCATACGTCTCACAATGATTTCTACTTTTGACAAACACACGTTCAGTTAAGATTTATCTGCATTTGTGGAATTTCGTGAGATAGAAAAACGTCTTCACGCCTAACAAATGAATTGATCTTGTACCGCCCACTTGAAGATCTAATTCCGTCTCTAATGGCAATAACTACCTCCGTATTCACTCTCTACCGACTCCCGTAGGAACACTTTACTGACTTCCCGACCAAACTTACAACTCAACTCGCTACCCCAATTATGTCCTCAACGTTGATCCGCCCTCAATTTGCATTTGAGAAAGAGGTGTTGCTTCTTATCCGACTAAGGCCGAAATGAAATGAACAAGTGTCAAGTTCAGTGGCCCGAAGTCACCTAGGGATGAAAAGCAGCAAAGAAATTCTTGAGCCTAAATTGGTCCATTTATCGTATTCTACGAAATGGTACAACTGCTAAATAAATATAATAAAGATGAAGGTTTCACATTCAAGAATCGAAAGCTTACACATGGAAGTCATCAAATGCAAAGTAAAAGTGTCACGCTTATCTTGGGCACTGTGTCCGTAAAGTATGGAACAAATTCATTTTTAGCTAAACAGGTCATTTTAAGAAATAGTTCTGAAACACGTCGATTTTTGATGTTAATTTACCGTATTTTAAAATAATAATCTAATATACAGGGTAAATTACGTTCGAGTTATGACGTCACCGTCATTTTTTTTAAAGGAACACCCCCATTTTGTCTCAATTTTCGGATTACTCTAGCTGAGCTGATTACAAAAATGTATCACATGTTGATTCCAATTGGTACAGGGTGGACAAAAATACAACAGTTTTGTGTGTGCTCATAAAGTAACATGTTTGGAAACAGCTGATTTTTATTACTTTAAACATGTAGCAAACTACGGGGTGTTACATTCAAACCAATTGCCGCTAGACAATAAGTATTTTTGATAGTATTGTTAATTTACCTAATAAAGAATGTTACGCGATACTTTATAAGCACACACAAAACTGTTGTATTTTTGTCCACCCTGTTCCAATTGGAATCAACATGTGATACATTTTTGGAATCAGCTCAGCTAGAGTAATCCGAAAATTGAGACAAAATGGGGGTGTTCCATTAAAAAAAAATTACGGTGACGTCATAACTCGATTATAATTTTAAAATACGGTAAATTAACATCAAAAATCGACGTGTTCAGGATAATTTCTTAAAATGACCTGTTTAGCTAAAAATGAATTTGTTCCATACTTTACGGACACAGTGTATAAAGCGTCCCACACAGGAAATACAGAAATAACAGAGGAATTTAATATTTATCTACATTTAATCGGAATGAAATCCTACATACATGCGATTAACTGCTCAGGTAGAAAAAAATATTGCGTGCCGCACCTACAGGGTGCTCCTAAATAGATGTTCCAACGGTGAATTGTAGATTTCTCATGAAAACAATATTTTTTTCGCTTCCGATTTTTCCTCCTGATCTTCGTTTCCGAGACAAGGTGTCAAGAATTTATATTTGTTTCAGTTTTTCGCTAATATCACAGGAACCGTTTGAATTACAGAATTGAGTTTTTGTACACACATTGTCACTAATAATAGCTACTTTATTGCTCTTCACTCGGTTTTATTGGATATGCCAGTGGCGGAGATATTGAATTTGACCAAAGGTTTTACCCCCAACTTTTACACCACTGGACAAATTCGCATTTGCACAGCGAGTTCTGATGCGCCAATGTGTTATACATAAAAATTTAATGCAATAAAACCTTTTTTAAAGAAAGCTTTTCTTCAAAAGCTCTAAAAAGAAGAAAATATAATTCTCTTTCAAAATTTTAACTATCAACTTATGACCTCATTATACACAATTTATATGATCATAAAAGCTTGTCGCGCGATTTAGTTGTGTAAATAAACTGTACCTATTCAATTGAGTAACTTAATCTGCTGAGTTTCATTTTTAAATTTCAGTTTGATTAAATACTTATAGGTAGTTACGCAAACCTCGCGACTAGCTCATATGGTCATATAAATTATGTATAATGAGGTTATAACTTGATAGTTAAAATTTTAAAGGAAAATTTTATTTTCTCCTTTTTAGAGCATTTAAATGAAAGATTTCTTTGAAAAAGGTTTTTTTGCTTTTGATTTATTTTTTACTTTTTAGTTATCGCTGGCTAGGTTTCTGAGTTATCCTCGACAAGCCCTTTCATTTGATTCCCATATTGCAGAAGTGCATAAAAATAACTATTCCGCCATCTTGCATGTTCCGCCATATTGGATTTAGAATGACGTCAACATTATTTTTCGAGTTGCTCTCAACAAGCCCTTTCATTTGATACCCATATTGTAGAATTTCATAAAAAATAACCATTCCGCCATCTTGGATGTTCGTTCCGCCATATTAGATTTAGAATGACGTCAGATAGAAACATCGCCACAGATTATTTAGTGCTAGGTTTCAATTCTCCCGAAAGGGATCGCGCTATTTTCCATTGCCTCAATAGCGCCACAACCGTGAAATATTGCGGATTATTCCGGAAGTAGGACCCGATCGGCAAATTTAGAGTGCCGTTTTGATCTACAATTTTTGGTTACGATTTTTAGTTAAGAGTCGTTACACCAGGGTTTCCATGCATCTATGTTTAGAAGTTTAGAACCTCCAATGACAGATCCTTTTCAAAGGTATTTTCATTCTGAGTAGGTCCTGAAGAGAGAAAGTTGAGCTATTTTATTCAATAATTTGCGATTCAAATAGTGTTGGCTATCTTTTTTCAACAATTATCATTTCAGATGTTTCTGGGAGTACTCCCCATCAGTGTGGTGACAATGGCGACGAACTGAAACTGCAATTGATTAGCACAGTCTCCTCCTCACAGATGTTTGTTGCCAGAGGCTCATGGAGTCAAAATAATTCAAGATACAGCGAGGATTCAAGGAACAACCAATGCACCGCCAACGCTGCAGTGGCACTGGCTTATGATGAATTAATTCCGTTTAGCGCTTGGAACACTCAAATTGTGGATAACATTTTGGACTACGGAGATCATTTGTACAAAAAGTCCATTTTGTCGCGAACGTTACAAAATTCTTCTCATTTGTTGGTCACTGAGGTTTTTCCAAATTTTATTATAGATAACGTTTTTTATACGTTACAAATAAAAGAAATGGAAATGGTAGCTGGGCATATGAATGAAGGTTTGGAAATTAACGGTGAACTGAGCGTTCCTTTACCCCAGGGTTTGGAACAGGTTTTCCAGAATAATAAATCGGCTATTTTAACATTCGGGCACATGTCTATATGCGTCAATAAAAATCCTCTAAAAGATTACTATGTATTCGACTCTCACAGCCGTGAAGTGGACGTTACGGGTAAAGAAGAAGAAGGTAAAGCTTGCTTGCTACGATTCTCGAACATATCCGAATTAACAAGTTTTCTGTTGCAAAACTGCGATAATGAACTATATACCTTGGTACCAATCAAAGTTCAGATTGGTTCCATACACAATTTATCGGAACCAAATCGGTATCATGTCCTGAAAGTCAATATCAAAACTGACGAATCGCCGAAGAAACCTGTACGAGCTAAGGGGGTGTCAAAACGGATATCGGGTATCTCCGGCAATTCTGATACCCAGGCTTCCTCAACGATCGTTGAGGAAAAGGAAATTCCGTTACACTATCTGGGTGCTATGGATCGGGAATGTTTCTACTGCGGCGCTCTATCTTTCATCAGCGAAAACATGAACTGTTGCAAATATGGCGCAGTGAGCCTTCCCGCCGATTCCGTGTATCCGGATTTGCTGAAGGCTCTGTTGACGGACATGCATCCTCAGTCCAGCAATTTCATGAAGAATATTCGAAGGTACAACACGCTTATGGCTCTTGGTTCGACATCTTTCGGTCAGAGACAGGGATTAACCAGAGGAGCCCCAGTGATAGTTTTATCAGGGCAAATCTACCATAGCGTAGGGAGCGTTGATCCTTCGGATCCCAAATTTGGATCTTTATACTTCTTGGAATCTGGAGAGGCCACTAAGAGAAGAAGGGCACAAGGTTTCAGCGACGGTTGCGATACCAATTTGCTGGAACAGATAGATAAAGTGCTAAGGGACAACCACCCATTCGCTCGGATGTACCGTACTTTAGGCCAAATGGTTCAGTACGCAAACAGAATTGGTGGTAAGGACACCGTACCTCAACTTGGCCTTTATTTCCACAACCAACCGAGCACGGATCGGAAGATTCATGCAGCACCTTCTACTTGCGACGAAATCGGCGCAGTCTTCCGAACTGTCGATGGGGATATTCCTCCACCCGGTATTATCCGCGTTCATTTAGTTAACAGCGATTCTGATGATTCTAGATTCCAAATTAAAGATATTCCAAAATTATCACCGATAGTGGATGCGCTCTGTTACCCGTTGCTCTTCCCAAACGGAGAACTGGGATGGTCTAGGCAAATGCTGAAAACTGGAAGTGAAAAACGCATAGGAAAACGAGAATTCGAATGTTACCGCCTGATGACTCGTGCCGATCGATTCAATCCGATTCTCCTGGGCGGACGTCTGACTCAACAGTTCATTGTTGATAAGTACGTCGAGTTGGAGGGTGATCGGTTGAATTATCTGCGTACCCATCAGATGAAACTGCGAGCTGAGAGCTATGTCGGACTCCAGGATTATGTTGCGCGGAAGGTGGATGCGCAGCAAGCTGGTGGTGAAAGAGTCGGAAAAATTGTGATCCTACCAAGCTCCTTCACTGGGGGCGCCCGTTATATGCGACAGAACTACCAGGACGCTATGGCCATCGTAGCAAAGTTCGGCAAACCCTCCCTTTTCGTGACCTTCACTTGCAATCCTAATTGGCTAGAAATAACAGTAAATTTGGGCAGCAAACTCTTGAATCCGCTAGATAGACCGGACGTAATTGCAAGGGTTTTCGATCTAAAGAAACGAGCATTTCTGGATGATGTTTTACATTCCAACATTTTCGGCAAAGTAATTGCTTTTGTCTACGTCATCGAGTTTCAAAAACGTGGCTTACCCCACATGCACTGTCTGTTGACACTGGCTGACAGGGATAAGCTACGAGATCCTGAGGACGTAGATAGGATAATCTGCGCTGAACTTCCTGCTGAGAACACCCGACTTTTCAAAGTGGTCATGTCCTCTATGCTTCATGGTCCCTGTGGCTCTCGCTGTCCGGATTCACCGTGCATGATCGACGGTGTGTGTTCTAAGGGCTATCCCAAATCATTTTCCGAGCATACCAAAATCGATAAAAGTCGGCCGGTGTATAGGCGAAGAAACGACGGCCGAACGGCGTCGATTATGAAAAATCGTACTTCATGCACCGTGGACAACAGGGACGTTGTTCCCTATAGTCCGTATCTGTCCATGAAGTACGAGTGTCACATAAACGTCGAAGTTGTGACGTCAGTTGCTGCTGTCAAATATCTTTTCAAACATATCAACAAAGGGCCCGACGCTGCCGTTCTTCAGTTGAGAAACGAATTTGTTTTTGATGAAATACAGGCTTTCGTCGAATCTCGATATGTCTCCTCGGGAGAAGCTGCCTGGAGGTTATTGTCTCTTCCTGTTCAAGGAAAGAGTCATACAATCTACCGGTTGCCAGTACATCTTCCTGGAGAACGCGTTGTGTATTTCGAAGAGGGGCGAGAAGAGGTGGCGTTGCAATATCCAAAATTGTCTCCTCTGGAAGCCTATTTTGAGCTGAATATGTACGATCCTAGTGCGCGAAAATTTAAATATTCCGAGATCCCCCTGCATTATTGCTATATCCCCAGCCAACATCGCTGGTCGGAGCGAGCTAGAAAACGTTCCGTGATTCCTAGGTTGTACACGATCAGTCCTAAATTCGTGGAAAAGTTTTACCTGCGTGTTCTTTTATTGAACGTTGCCGGACCAACTTCTTTCGAAGACCTTCGTACATTTAACGGAATAACGTATCCTACGTTCCTAGAAGCAGCGCGAGTGAGAGACTTGATCGCGTCGGACTTTACGTGGGAGAAAACTCTTGAACACGCCGCTATGGCCAATATGCCAGGGTGTATGCGGAAGTTGTTCGTTTATCTTCTATGTTTCTGCGAGGTCGGTAATCCGGTAGCTCTGTGGACCGCCTTCAAACGTTACATGTGCCAGGATTATCAAAGAAGAGGAGTATTTTCGGGGACACAGGTCGAAGATTGCGCCCTGCGCAAAATCGGACATAGCTTAAGATTTCTGGGCAAAAATCTGAAGGATTTTCATCTACCGGAACCGAATTCGAACATTGTAGACGACGACGACGAAAGTCCGAATTCGGAATCCGCAGATTTAGATCCGATGACTTTGAACCCAGAACAACGTAATGTGTTCGATCGAGTCGTCGCTGCGGTCGAGTCTTCTACGGTGGGAGGTGACAGGTATTTCTACCTTCAAGGTAGTGGTGGTACCGGGAAAACTTACCTCTATAACAACATATTGGAGTATTGCGAAAGAAGGGGCCTTCCATCCATAGCCGTCGCCTTCACGGGTATAGCCGCCCTTTTGCTCAGGAACGGAAGAACCGTCCATTCTACGTTTAGATTGCCTTTGGAACTGGACGCAGACTCCCGTTCCTCGATAACGGCCCAATCTGAGGAGGCCGAGCACTTGAGAAGTCTACGACTTATTATTTGGGACGAAGTGTCGATGGCCAACTATCACATCATAAACATGGTTGACGAGCTCCTTCGGGACGTATGCCGGGACCTCCGTCCTTTCGGAGGCAAATGCATACTGCTCGGCGGAGACGTGAAACAGCTACTGCCAGTAGCTACTGGACGCGTTCAGCAGGTCGAACTCTTCTTCACGAATTGTAGGTCATGGAATAGTTTTACAGTGCTTCGTTTGTCTACTAATATGCGTGCTGCTGCGGGTGAGGACGATTTCATTCAATGGCTTGAAGATCTCGGCCTCGGTGCCACCAACGTGAAGGTTGCACAAGACATCGACTCAAGCAAAGATTTCGTTTGTGTGCCGCAGCGGTGTCTGACAACAGACGTGGTCCGTGAGATTTACGGACAACTCGACACTCTGACACCTGAAGAACTGGCTGTACGGGCTGTACTCTGTCCCAAGAACGAGCATTGCAATATGCTGAATGACAGGATTCTCGAAGCGTTTCCCGGGCCCTTCAAAACTGTTCTTAGTAATGATAGCGTTGCTTCGGGCGACGAAGACGAGGTGGCAAACTTTCCGGAAGAATATCTGAACAGCATAACACCCAGTGGTATTCCTCCACATGAGTTGAAACTGAAAGTCGGCGTACCGATAATTCTTCTTCGAAATGTATCCTTGGCAGATGGGTTGATTAACGGTACTCGACTTTTGGTGTTGGCTGTCACAGATTTGTTGTTAACAGCTGAGATCGTCACTGGCTGTTTTGCTGGAAGGAAGGTGTTCATTCCTAGATTGGACCTCATATCTACCGACAAGGACGTGCCGTTTGTTCTAAAACGACGACAGTTTCCGGTTAAGGTTTGCTTCGCTCTCACCATAAACAAGGCGCAAGGACAGACTTTTGAACGGGTAGGCATTTTCCTCCCCACTCCCGTCTTTTCTCACGGCCAACTTTACGTCGCGTTCTCGAGGGCTCGCTCTTGGGACACTGTAAAGGTAGAAATTGTTCAGCAGCCGGATCAGGGGGAACTTGAAGAGACATCGAGCAAAGTTTTCACTAAAAACATTGTTTTCAGCAATGTTCTTGATGCTATAAACAAATAAAACAAATTTCTCTCATCCAATCTCATTCCGAATTTTTCTTTATTTTTTTGCGAATAATCAATCATAGAGTTTTTGGGATTGCGGTTGCATCGTCGTTTACTTCTATATGCGCCGGCATTGGCAATGATATTTGTATATAAACACCCTGAGTCTAGTCATAGTGCCTTCACTATTGAATATATGTATTATTTATTTTATAAGTCAATGTTGCTCAAGAATCAATCGATATATAGGGTTCTATGGATAGTTGTAACGTCACAGTGGCCGTTGAAATTATATTTTCCATTTGCCGCTGTTTACGCGACTGAGCTACTGTTTCTGTACGCTGTCTATAGTCGCTACAATATCAAAAAAAATTGTAAATATGTATATAAATTTATTTTGTAGTAAAATGATGTGTACAATCATGTTAGTGCTGAGATCGAAATTTCTATTTTTTGAACACTACTATTTGATAAGTTGATATTTGTTATTTTATTTGTTTTGTTGAGTTGGTACGTACGAATAAAGAAGATTTTTAAAATTATATATTTATTTTTTAAAAGAGTTTGTATATTTTAATGTTAACGATTTCACGTAGGAGTAACGTATTCATCTGTGCAAAAGTTAATTTTTTCCTACCCTTCGATAAAACAAAACTAATAAGCATTTGAAACGACATTAGAGAATTTTGCATTTTATATTATCAGAAATTCCGAAAAATATTTGTTTCTTCAATATCTCCCAGGACTCAGGAGGTCAGTAATATCTGTCTGTTTGATGTAATCTGGGTAGATTAAATAAAACATGTTGAATCTCAGTTCCCTTCAATGGATATAAAGGAAACAATAACTGTGACATACCTGTGATGTATGTAAATTGTGTCCACACTCCACATTAAGTGACAATGATGTTTCTGTTCTATAATATCCATGTACCTATCATTATCATACACTTTGTTCCAAATTTATGATGTTCATGTTTTTGTCAAGTTTTATCGAGCGTTGGGATGAAGTATGGAACCAAGTAAATATCTTTTAAACGAAAAGAACGATATTTATGAAAATTTGCAGTAAAGTGCAATGGAACAAAATGCATTTGATTGTAATAGAGGGAAATATTTTTGCCATGATAAAACGGATATGTCTTGAAAATTGGGACTTGAACGTTTTCTTTCCTGTAATATTCAACCGGTCTTTTTAACACCCTTTATTTTACCCTGAATTGAAAGAAAAGCGCAATAATTTGATTGATCGGTGTAGACTTCTGAAATTTGATATCCCTGTGCCAGAAAATTATTGAATCGTTTATCAAGCCCACACAAGAGGTCTGGCGAGACGTTAACGATTGAAATTGTTGATTTTCGACTCAAGTTTCTCCCGGGACCTAAAACGATAAGAGAAAATTGTCCCACGAAATCGGTTGCCTTAACTGCATACGACGGCAGAAAAATTCAAAGCTGGAAATATGGAATTTTGCAACACAGCTTTTCCCAAACCGTTGCATGGGAAACTGGATTATCTCAAGAAGGCCCTACCTATGAGAGGTAGGAAGCAGAAAAAATCTTTGATTTGTGATTGGTTTGTAAAGACGAAGATGGAAGAAGTTTTGATTTGATTGGTTTTGAATCATTGACAATTGGTTTTTAGAGGAAACGAAGAGGGGAAATCTTCAATTTGCTCGGGAGACGAAAAAGGCAGTGACTGAAGGAACTTTGAACGGGAAGGTTGCCAGTGCTCGCGAATATGGTTCGGAAACTTAGGGTAGTACGGTTTCAGGGTAGGTACTTCAGTGATTAGAAGTACGGTCTCAAAGTGGAGACGAAAAAAATTACGGTTGATTCGGAAGTTGAGGAGTAACTGCAGGATTCTTAAACGGGAAGATTCTGAGTTGACTCGTTTGATATGCTTTTGGCCTTTTGGTACGGTTTTGAGAGAGATTTAAGAATAAATTCAGTTTCGGGGTTATTCGGAAGACGGTGCTAGGGTAACTCATAGGTTTTGGTTTTATCTTGGGAAAGGTCAGTCTCAAACGGGGACAGACGAGTGTTAAGTCGAAATTATAATATCTCTGAAATTACTTAGAATTATTTTTGATCGTGTATCGCCGGTATAATCGAGAGTGAGAATAATTTGCGAAAGCGAGTGGGTGACGTGTTTTTGTGTTTCTTTTTGTCTGTTTAAGGAAAGATTCATCATCCTTAGAATTTTTGGTACAGGAAAAAGGTCAGATACTTTTGTTTATGCTCAGCTTATTTTGAGTATTGGTAGGAAGCTGCATGCAAGCCTATATATCTTTTATAGTCCAGAGTCCCGAAATCTACCACAAGTCCTATTTTCTTTTTTAAAGTGTATTATTTTTTTTGTAATCACCCTGAGTATTTGAAAGTTCATGTGGAAATCATTTTTGAGATTTCCATTGTTTATCTGAAAGTTTAAGTGGAATTATTTTGAGATCTGTCTTGAGTACTTGGAATTTTAAGAGAATTGTTTTTTTTAGATCTCCTTTGAATGCTAGAAAGTTCAAATTGTATTATTTTGAGATCATCCCATGTTTATGATTTTTGGGGTTATTTCGACAAACCCTGTAATTTTTTTATAACTCGATTTTACTTTTATAATTGGAATTTACACTGATGCTTGATTTACAATGATTAGATTTTCTTTTGTGATTTAAAGTTGATGAAATAATTTGATTTGGTGTGATTAATTGCATTTGATTTAAGAAATATACGAATATTTTCGATAATTTAGATCGTTGAAACGTAACGAGTGTTAAATTGTTCAGTTTGCTTTGGACCTAATATACGTCTTAAATTTAAACCAAAAAGTTTCATTTATCATCCCTCTCCCTAGACTCTAGAGAATAGTTTTAAACTCAGGCCTACCACACGCTCAAGCTTCACCACAGTTTGGCTTGCGCAAACCGGCTTGAACACTGAACACTGAGCGTGTGGCAAACCCCGCGGCTTGGCTTGTGTAACTTGCGACCTGCTTGAAATTTTGCCTGTGCAAGCCCGGCTTGCGCAAAAGTTCTTCATTCGGACGTATTGTTATCGTGTCGACGACTTCGTAATAGGCCTACCACACGCTCAAGCTTCACCACAGTTTGGCTTGCGCAAACCGGCTTGAACACTGAACACTGAGGGAAACTGCATACAATTCTCCCAACCACACGCTCAGTGTTCAGTGTTCAAGCCGGTTTGCGCAAGCCAAACTGTGGTGAAGCTTGAGCGTGTGGTAGGCCCATTAAGAAAGAGGCTTGCACGCACTTAACTGTGCCGTGTGGTAGCAACTGTTGTGTTCAAGCTTTACGTACGAGATGCCTGCGCAAGCCAAACTGTGGTGAAGCTTGAGCGTGTGGTAGGCCCATAAGTCCCGACCCTAGTGCTTTGGGCCGATCCCACACTTTCTTCCTTCTGGAGAAAAAACTTTTAAATAACATTTTTTCTTTTCTTTAAGTAGTAACACCCTTGATTGGTGGAAAGCCGCTCTTCCGTCGAATCTCAAAGGGGGTGCTTTTTACATGATGAACATTTTTCTGTTAATAATATACTTCCGGTTTAACTGGAAATGACGTCAATTTCTATAATTTTACAGATTTTGAAAGAAATTGTTATTTTGAATTAATACATACTGAGTTTAGTGTGGAAAATATTGTGAAAACGAGGAATTGAGACAAAGAAATATTGATGAATGTGGACTAATACGTGGAGAAGTCTTGGAAAGCGTGACAGAATTTATAAATAGGATGGCATATTGTCAACAAGTAAACGGCGAGCATTTTGAATATTTCAAGTAATTTTGTTTCTCATTATTCTAAAATGAAATGTACACCTATTATACAACTCACAGTTTTTTCAAATTTTTTTACACTAACTTCAGTATGTATGAATTCAAAATAACAAGCTCTTTCAAGATCTGCAAAAATATATCCTATACTCCATTCACTTTTATGAAGAATCGCGGTTGGCTAAGTTTTAGGTTTATTAAGTTTTTTCACCTGTAAAAATCGCAGGTTGACACTTGTGAATGATATTACGTCGATAAATAAATCTCGTAGAAGTTGCCGACGTTCATTTTTCATTATCAAGCTTGGAAAATAAGAATGCCGAAGGTAGTCTCGAAAAAGCAGAGGCAAATTATCAGGAAGTGCCATTTAGAATTGTAGAATTGAAATCAGCGCATTCTAAAAGTAACCCTGATAATTCTCTTATTCATTATTTTCCCGAAGTAAATGAACATTTTGTTAAATACCTAATTACTACGACATAAATGAAGAAATGGCAACGTTGCTTGTTCAATTGACAGAAGAATGACTATAACCTCACATTTTCAAAATATACACGGAAATGTGTCAGAATTCCATGGCCAAACGGTATACTTTATAAAAGTGAATGGAGTATAGGTTGTCTCTGATATCTCTTATATTACGAAGAACGAACATTTTATTGCTCTGGTACGCACATAGAACTTATAGTACTATAGTTCTATGGATCCAATCACAGAGCATATAATTGAAGAAACACAGAAAATATAATACGCATCCTGGGTATGGTCCGTATATCAACCAAGTTCGGTTGGTTCATGAGAATCTATGGTTGGTGGCTGTCATGCCGTTCCGTAAATGAAATATGTTCGGTTGGTACATGGAAATCGGATATTTACGGGACATGGTTCATTCAAATCGCCCGATGTTTTCATGAACCGAATCAACCGGAGGTGATCGTGGGCTGCTTCGTAGGCTTTCGGGTTTCTTCGGTTTGTTATTATTCGAATTTACGGCGGATGTTTCCTGATGACAGCGGTACATTATGGACCGAAGATTTTCGTCGGTTCCTTGGGTTTATTTGCTCACAGATCAAGCGAAAGTTAAAAGAGATGAAATTTTTGGGTTCTCGCGATGGACTTTGAATCAAAGACTCCTCGTTTGTGTATTTTGTCCGTAGATATTCTACAATTGTAGAATATCTTTGATTTTGTCCTATAGGCGAAACCAAAGATGCAGTACGCCCCCTATCGTTAACGTTTTCTATTTCGGGTTATTTGAGAATTCATTATCAAGTTTTCTGATATGATATTTCAGATACGTTTTTACTAACACCTGTGCAAAACCTCTGAGGTGTATAGTTTTTTGTGCATTATTATATAAAATTTATTCGAGAGAATAATTAAAATCTTTACTTTTTGAAATAAAGAACTGTATTTGAAGTTGTATTTTTCATTCATTATCAAGGAAATACGAGTCGATTCAAAGCACATTTCATTCCAAATTTGAGGAACAAAAGAGAATGTGTAGGTAAATAGAATCATTGTTCAAACAATGATGAAATCATCCAGCTTTCCACAAGTAAATTTATTGGAATATAAAAAAATTTAAATAGCGTAACAAATAAGTACTCATATAAATCCATCCACTTCTGTATTGAAATACTTGGTACAATTCTATTTATTTTATATCTAAATTCAGTATTGAAGCAGAAATATATCAAATAATCTGAACACATCTCTCAGTACCGACAAAAGCTGTGGACTGTTCGCCAAACAATTGCAAAGATGCGAATACCACAAGGAAAACTTCATGGTCCAATTGTATTAATTTTATACCTAAATTCAGACAAAGAAATTCATTCAATTTCATCATTATGCTGATGATACATCTCTGATCACGAAAGGTAACAGTTGGCCTGCGGTGAAAAATTACATGAGTAGAACCATGGAAAAAATTTAAATATGGCATCACAAACAAAACTGTCCCTTGATATAAAGAAAAAGTATATGGCATTTTTCTAGACAATGGCCACACACCCCAAGTTTTCATTTATTTATGTATATTGGAAATGAACAAAGTAGACAATCATAAATATCTACGCCTCATTTTCTTTAAACATCTCAAATGGATTTTTCATATCAAATCTCTGTCAAATATATTCAGTTATCTGTACATATACTTATTTTACTGTATTAAGAACATCCTAAAAAGAGACTGGCTTATCTTAGTTTATTAATCCCTAGCCAAATCAATACTCAGATACAGTATATGTACTCATATGGAGAGGTCTTTATATAACACACTATATATAAATTAGGAATCGCATATACATACTTTTCAAAAGTAATAAAAAATGTCATCAGTTTATATACTACAAGACTTCTCTATTCAACAAAGACACTTAGTATACGGAATCTATTTATATTATATAGACCTTCGAGATTCTTACTTAAGAGAATGTCATGAATTTGTTCATAAAAATTACAGGAGTTTTATGTATCTGTCCTAATGAATGAATCCTATTTTTTTTTTTGGAGAAAACTAGAGGTTGCATGTGATAAATATAGATGTTCAGCATCTAGATGTGAAAAAATAAATAATATATGAGGCCCAACTACGGAAGTTGGCTCTGTAAGCAGCCATGGCTTTTTTCCTAATTTCCAATGTGCATCATTCTACATATAGTGAAAATACCTCAGAACAGCTTCTTGAATAATTCTTCTAAATGTTCACTCCATTTCTGATCTTGTTGACATAATACTCTTAAAATATCGTCAACTGAGTCTGTCTGAGTGTTGAGGAGAGAAAGTCAATGTTTGGGTTGTCTTTAATTAACAAGAGTTTATTTTCTTCAAACCATTCAACTGCAACCACCAATTCCACACAAGTTGCTATATCAACTGCAATATAAATAATGGTTGATTCTTGCATAGTCCTTCTCCAGAATTCTATTATGGTTCTTGTTTTTGACCATAAAAATTAGTTTTTTTTTGGACGTTATTCAATGATCATTGTTTTTATAGTTAATAATTCTGGTAAAGAGAAGTAAGTCTTATCCCCAACTAACAGAGTATTATCGAGAATTTTCCAACATAGGGTTCATGAAGGTCCAGATCTAACTACGCTTCATGATTTGAACCAACTCTGCCTGGGTGAATGAATAAATTTCATTTTATGATCGTAAATGGTCTAAAAAAATTGTTCACAAATAATTATGTGAATATACGATACAAACAGTCCTTTGGTTTTCTTACATGCATATTGTCAATAAATTAGGAAAGAGTGTTTCTGTGAAACAAAGAATCAACAATCTAAGGTATCTGTCAGTGGGCCATTCACCGATACTAGAGGCTTAAAAACACCATTACATCTTTAACTTTCCTCACAATGTTGCTGCTGCTATACGAACATTGAATGTTTCACATATGGATAATAAATTATTCGAAAAATACAGTTACGAATTGTGGCTCAACTGGTTTCAGTGAGGCCAGGACGCCAGGTAGCAGTCCAACGTCAAGCCCATGGAGCAGGATAGGAAAATTCAAAGTGTGAAATTTTGAATGAACCTATGATAATTACCTTCTTCATACAGAAAATCTTTCCTGCATATTATTTCTAGGAAGAGATCCACCAGATAATCAAGACTTAAAGCTTAAGCTTCAAACAATATATATTTTGAATAAATCGAATAGCCAAAACAATGCGATACGATTCCATAATCCAATGTTTTGCACAATATCAGTTTCTCAAGTTGGAATGAACCCATTCCATTGACGAAAAATATTCTAAGTCCACAATAAAAACAAATGGTTCATCACCGGGCGTCCCGTAAATACAGCTTTGGTTGATGAATTGACATGTACCGCTGTCAGAAATTGACGTAACCGCTCTGAAAACGTTGGTTTGTTTGTTTGGTACATTGGTTGATATACGGACCATACCACTACCTTACTAGAACACTAGTAAGTTGTTCTAGTAAGGTAGTGACCATACCCCCTGTTCCTTGTCCTGTGCTGTGACCAAAACGAACTTTGCTTTGTGTTCTGTGCTCTGTTCTTCTTCTATCGATTTGTGTTCTGTGATCACATTGACATTTGATCTGTCAGTTGTCAAAATTTGCCAAGTGAAATCTGTTAATCTGTGGTAAAATTGGAAAAAATTTGAAGCAAGGAGTAACTTTGAAGTTACTCGACCGAATCTTGGCAGCCTTACCAAGTGCACATTTTAATTAAGTGTTACCCTTTAGGGGCTATTTATTTCTAGATTTTCATATTTTGTCACTTAAATTAACAAATGGCTCTAAATCCACAATACGAAGCTATCGGCAAAGGTTTTGTAAGCCAATATTATGCATTATTCGATGATCCAATTCAACGACCGAACCTACACTCCATGTACAATGTGAGTATAAGGACAATTTTTTTATACATTCATTGAAGGATTTCATTAATTCGTAGGCCGAAACCTCCTTCATGACATTCGAAGGATCACAACTTCAAGGATCTGTAAAAATTATGGAAAAAATTTCGGTGAGATGTTCTTACGAGAATGCAATTTCAGTAGATCTAATATTTATTCCATTTCAGAGTCTCACTTTCCAAAAAATCACTAGAGTAATTACTGCAGTTGACTCCCAACCAACATTTGACGGTGGAGTTTTAATTACAGTTCTAGGCAGATTAAAGGTAGGATAAATTACAAATTTTCAAAAAAAATAATGAACACATTTTCAAGTAGGCTATATACTTTTAAAAGTAGGGATTAGTTTGAACGGTACCAATATTGATAATGCTACAGGCCCTTCAATGACATTCGTATCAATTCTTTATACAAAACAAACTGAGCCCTACTATAAAAAGGCCAGGCTTTAAACTTTTTTTTTATCACTCATTCAACAAAAACAACTCGTGAATGATGAAATCATTCAGAGAGCTCAATTGTTCCCCACAGTCAATCGAAGAAATGAAAATTTAAATATATTTTTCTCCCCGACAGACTGATGATGATATTCCTCAATCATATGTTCAAACGTTTGTGTTAAAGCCTATTGAAGGGAGTTATTATGTTCAACACGATATTTTCAGGCTGGTTCTTCATGATTCCTTGTAGTTTTATTTCAAAGGTAGATATTGATAGTGTTTTCATCTCGAATGCTTCACCCTAATATATGTTTCTGTGTTATTTGTTGCAGTCACGAATGCTTTTAATGATATGCATTAAAATACAAAACATAATTTTTGAAACCCTCTGATTGTATCAACCTAAGTACCTCCTCAATATACTGAAAATATTGGATGCATGGATGCTCTTGATTAACACTATTTTGTTTTCACATGCTTCTTTAGATTGCAACATAGATTCATACAGCACTAACTTGATTTTATTGATTTGTTGCAATTTTTCATCACTTCTCAACTTTTCACTGGATACTGACATGGAGACATGCCCATGTGATTTCACTATGATAAGTATGAGATTAATCTGAATCCGGTGCCCTAATTTCAATATTGAATTTTCCTGAAGCATTGCTTGAAATTTTTGGGGGGGGATATTATCCCTTGATCCTACATTATTAATTCTTTTTAAGTTTTATAAATTTCTCCTTGTTATCTTGAAAGAAAAAAGGATTCAAAATTCTGTCTGTCAGGTTCAGAAATGAATTTCGCATTGCAAATTGAATTTTGAATATGTATTCTGTATCTCCCTGATATAATTGATTTTTTCCAGAATGAAATGTAACTTATTTCTCTCTTTCTCATTATATTTCTTATTAATTATGTTCATATGAGATAATCTTATGGTTTATCGAATTATTTTTATGAGAATGTTGGGAAAAGACCTATTTCAATTACTGAAAGATTATCAGAAATCTGAAATACCAAACATTTCTAGAAATAGCTGCTTACTGGATTTCCTCAGCAAATAGGAACACAGTCCATATGTCACTTGCATACTGCTGTCAAAAAAGCCAAGATATGCTAGAAACAGGAGAAGAGCTCATTACTGTTAGGAAAATATTACACAAAAATAAGCTGCTGTAGATATCACAGGACCCTCCATAGCAGGTGACTGACTATGGAAATTCACTCACCACAGTTATTTTCAAGCTCAGTTCTTGAGATAAGAAACTATGTTAAGTGTCTTGGTAAAACCTAAGAAACAAAATATGTTGGAAATAGTCCTTCTTTATCAATGATGCCCAATTGTTGAAGTTTTTGAGACATTTTCGTCTCAAAATTGGTGTGGCTTTAATAGTCGATAGCCTGGGTGTCCTCAGAAATGAATCACTCAAAGGTCACAGTTGGCCATCCAAGCAAGAATAGTGCATCAAAAAATGATATGAAAGCAATTTCAATATTCTTGAGACATGCCCCTCCCTCAGGCGCCCATGGTCGATAGAAAAACTTATAAGAGGAAAATTTCATATCAACATGGGCCCATAAATGCATCATTTCATAGAAATGGTACTGATTTAGAATAGATATAGAAATTATTGATCAACATTATTGATTTTTCCCAGTACACTATGATTCTAATAATCAGATAATTAATCCGAATATCAGATAATTGCTTTATAAATGATTGTAACATCCCAGTGGCCTTAGCGTAGAAGCTTAAGCGAATAGATGGTCAAATGGAAAAACATATTTCAAAGGCCACTACAACGTTACAATTATTTTTAAAGACCCTGTTCAATCGCTTTAAGTATTCCATCGAATTTGAAACCTTCAATGTAATTGATGAATTCTAGTGATGTGATATGAAAATATTTTGAAAAGTTAAAGTCTGATGACCAAGTATGAATAGGTTCTAAGTTTAAAGTTGCTAATCAGTCAGAATATCTCTTCATTTAACTAAGGGCCGATTGCACCAAAGATAAAACTGTAGATTAAATCAGAAAAAAACTGTAGATTAAATAAGAAAGCTCGATTAGTGTCTATTGATTATCAGAGAAACTAATCGAGGTTTAAGATTTAATCTACAGTTTTGTTTACGGTGGAATCAGCCCTCAAGATGCTTGAAGCACCCTGGCTATTATTTTTCTGTCAAGGTTAGATAGAGAATCTGATTTAGTCACAATCATGTTTGAGAATTTGCTAATATGTTTGGTCCCAATGAAATTTAAATTATGTTTTTTTTTTCAGTGTGATGAAGATCCTCCACATGCATTTGTCCAAGTGTTTGTTTTGAAGCCTTTAGGGACCTCATTTTATATCCAACATGATATTTTCAGACTTGCTATACATGATACTGCGTAACTCCCTGTTCAAATATCAAAAACGTTTTTTTTTGCAATTTGTCTATTTTACCGTTAATAATTACAGTGAATGCTTGTAAACTCATTATTATATAATAAAATTTTAGAAAATCAATTACTCCAACATTGTGTTTCGATTCAACATCAAATCATCGCTACATAATTAAGAATAAAAATTCAGTTGATTAAAATAAGTGTTTTTTTAACTCAAAAATATTATCAATCAATCCATTGGGGGGCATTTTGTGCCACATGCACTTGATTGAATGTGAAGGTTTTGGCTGGTCCACTATCCCCAGCTTTTGATCTGTATACCTGGTACACTGAGTTTGATTGTTCAGGGGTATTTCTTGTATTCTCTCATTAATCACCTCAAGAGAAAAAAGTAAGTATGATAATAGCAGCCGTGACATAACTGGAAATATGAGAAAATTAAATTTCTGTTTACTAAAGTGTTCAGGGTAACTGTTTGATACGAAGTGAGTGAGTAGTAATGCACAAAAATCATATCTTTAGTATTCAGGTACTGTTACTACTATAGAAAGATCTTCGAACAAGTCAATTTTAATTTTTCGACTTTTCATATAGGTACATAATTGAGGAGTTTGCCATGCACTCAGCACTAAGAGGTAGTTGAGTTTTCTTAAATGGCAACACTAACTTTTTGTGCCAGAAATAGACCTTTTTTGACAGGAAGGATTTGATCATTGATCTAGTTTGTATCCACCCTTTTATTATTGAAGAGATAAATTGGTCGAATTCAAATATTCACCTATTGTGAGGTCAACCACAAGCATTTTTAGTGTTCTTATTCGTACTGTGCAGTTTCAAACTTAGTATTCAAATAAGAATAAAACAAGTACAATACTTGAACATGAAAAAGTAACGTTTCAATTGCATGTTTATTTTTTCTGCATGTGTTATTCATATTTCAGATAATTCATCAATATCTTCCGTGCGAAAAAGGCATGTTTTCGATTACACTTCAAAAACATTAATCGGTCCTTAAGGGGACGACGGCACCGATTCTCCATTCAAAATTTTAATTTTTCCAAGTTCGCGCCCTCAATTTTCCACCTAAAAGCCTAATTTTTTTTTAAATTGAAGGTGAAGGATGTATTGAGGGCACTCCAATTTCTTCTCTTTTAAAAATTGTTTTTTCTCATGAAAAATTGCGTTGAATTTGAGAGTCTAAGAAAATTGACTTCTTAATCTTTTTTCGGCGGTCGTTCATCAATTTTTTTTTAGAAAATTCATTGGAGTGCCCTCGACAAATCTATATTAAAAAAAAAACGATTTGGATAGGCGCTCAAATAATGCAAAAAATGAAGGAAATACTGAAAAGACTTCCAGAAAGTGTGAAAGCTTAGAAGCATTGTTCATAGACCATGGAGGTAACTCCATGTTATTGACTATAACAATGATAGTGATAGTACTCGACCAACTGTAGGTATAGATCGATTTTCGAACTACATGTTATGACGAAATTTTCTAGGAGAGTGACTCACAAATATACGCATGACGAAAAACACTCAATAATTTCATATTGTTACATCATCCACGCGTAATGTTGTGTTTTCTTCTCTAGTAAAGAATGAACGATTATTTTTGAACGAACTGGAGTACAATATAATACCTAAAAGCGTAAAGGTTTAAAATGAAATTTCCGAAAAAGAAAATTTCATGGCGAGATTCGAATGGCATTATCAATAAAAGAAACATTGCCTCCACTTCTGTTTCAAATAGTCCGCCATTATCCGGAAAATGCGCGGCCAATGGGATAACACCACCTACATTTGACGTGTCATTTTCTCGAATATTCACTGGTCGATAAACTTTATTCTAAATTACAAGAACTACGACATTCGATATACTCCCTCTTTCTCCAATCCCCCAACAACATAAAAAGAGAAGAGGAAAATCAAACGTAGAATTGCATCAGCACAGATTGTTGATTTGATACTTCTTCCGGGCTTTCCGGTTAGTTTTAAGATATTCTTGATAATTTTCCTATTGGAGCAGTTTGAAAAAGTGTTTTTTGGTAGTTTGATTATTTGTTCGACATGAATTCCACAGATATTTTGAAAATATTAGGAATGGATGTCAATCAAAATGAAGTCGAAGTACCAAGGGCCAAAAAAAGGCGACTCGATCACCTAACATGGGACGAAAAAATTCAAAGAAAGTAAGTTTCGCACATCTATGAGAATGTTTGGTGAACTTATTAGCTTTTTCATTTTCAATATTGTTAATATCTCAACACAATGCCACGTTAGTAAGGCCCACAGATAAGAATAATACGAGTGTAGAATTTCCTCATTACTAGCTATGCTAGCTATATGATAAGCTCTTTGCATTATGGATGTAATAATTATCATTTTGATTTGCTCCTCAGAAAATTGAAGAATCGAGTAGCTGCACAAACTTCCCGAGACAGAAAAAAGGCAAGAATTGAACAGATGGAGGGTGCAATATCAGAATTGTGTACCAGAAATGATACACTTCTGTCAGAGTGTGAAAATCTGAAGAATATAAATGAGCAACTATCCCAAGAAAATGCAGAACTTAGAGCAAGATTGATGGAACCATGTTCAAGTTGTAAACAAAAACGTTCTGTTGGACCTGAGTCTGACGAAGGATCATCTGAATCCATTCTTCGGCCGATAGGGTCAGCCACACGTCCAGCAGCGGTTTTGTCCAAAACACAAACATTCCTGAAAATAGCTCTAGTGTGCCTTCTCTACCGGACTTGTTCGATGAACTCGACAGAGATAACGACTTTGAGTCGTTGGAGCAACTTGCAGAGAGCCTTCTTAAGGATATCGCCAGAGAATTGGAAGATGCTGCTCAGGAAGCAGATTGCCAAGTAAGTGGCTTCTTTTTAATATTTAGTATTCTATGATCTGAGTTTTGCTCAGAACTTCGAACCTGTGGCGTGAATTTTTGAAGTAAAATTTCCTAGTAGTTTGGGGAGTACATGATCAATTTAAAATTTTCTGATAATATTTTCAGATGACAAATGACTTCCGATAATACTGGAAGAGACATGTCCTCCTTACCATTATGTCAAAAACTGCAACATGTTTTGCACGAATTTAGAATTGTAAATTATCTTGGAACAGAACATGAAATTTGAAATTTCCGGGATTTTTCTTTTATCGTGTAAAGCTCTAGTATTTGTAAATATTATTGTTTCCTCTCCATTCTACTACTTACTTAATGAATTTGAAGGTCCATTCATTGTTTTATCTACAGACGGAATGGAGAAATACTCAAAAACTGAATTAAATAAATTATTTTTTGAAGTTCTGCTCCTACATTTAACATTTCTAGGTACACTGATGATTTTGAGCTACTTTGCTTCAATTCAAATTTGAAAAGGTGAAAAATTTTTCATTATCAGTCACTTCATCTCAGTTTCAGAATTAAGTGATTTTTTTTTCAAAATTGCCTTATCAAAAAATGTCTATTTTCTTGAAAATATACTGAATTAAAAACATAAAATACAGAGACTATAATAAATTAACTTTAATTCGACTAGAATATTACAGAATGATGGTAACATATTATGCATTCTGAAACTGCTCATTATATCACTTAAAACACTTATTTCATAAACTTCAAACGAACGCTTTTGCACTTCATTTTCAACATATGTTGGTTTCTTTATATTTGAACGAAGTTCCTAATAGGTGTGTTTGAATAATAGAGCTTGAATTTTGGTGTTTTGAAATTGTTATGTGATAACCAGCCTTTGTATTCCAAACCCAGTTGGGACGGAATTTCGATACTTTCAATGATAAAACCCAATGTATTCAGTCCCAATACTATAACATCTATCTCATGAAATAGAATTCTCCAGATTTGATCTTTCGTTATATAAAATTTTGTTGCCAAAAAACTGGTCTGTAGAAGCTTTTTAATTATTTAATCACCATTTCATGTAATTTAGAAGAATTATGTACTGCCTTTTTTGGGATGGCAGTATTTTTTCGAATATTTACTGAAAAAGTTATAGGTAAGTCTGGAGTATTTTGCGCCACAGACAAAAACAACAACATTGTAAAGACTAGGAGAGTTTTTCGAAAAAAAAAAGAAGCGAAGTATAAGTTCAAAATGACATCCATGTGTCAGTGACCTTAAAATATTTCAGGAATTTGAGGAATTGGATCATGACAACTAGTTTTCGTCGAACAGCAACTAGACCTGTTTACTTGAAGCACTCTGTTTTTGCAGTTGCATGCATGCTATCCCTATTTCATACCCATTTATCTATATTTCATCTACTTTGATGTATGTTTGGAGATCATATCTTACTTCATTTCTGCTAATTTTTTCCAGGTATCAAAATTTGATGAAAGTGGAAGACAAGAAAGTTCCAAAGCAGTGGTGGGGCAAGCATCAGAAAAATTGGAACCCACTAGAAGTTCTGTGCTAACCACAGAAAAAAATGACATTTCCGAGTATCTCTTATTGCGTCATAACTACACAAAGCCAGGTCCAGACCCCAGAGATTTAACAAAATTGAAAAACAAATGTAAAAAAGAATCTAAGCTGAAATCATCCGCACAGAAAAAACTAAAAAAAATCGTACCAAAGATTCCAGTCAACATGCTGAATACAAAAGGTGTTTATCTCCAAAAGGAAGCAGTTCAAACTGTGGTTAAATGTGAGCCATTCATCGATTTGGGAACATGTTTTGAAGAACCAACGAATTTCCAAAAGTCACCAGTGACACCTTTGATAAAATGCGAACCAGTGGAAGAATGCGATTCTCTTGTAGACATGGATTCAAAGCTTGAAAACACAGATATAATTTATGGAACATATGATGAGGCCACTAATTGTGTAACTATTGTTATAAACGAAGACGGTACGAATGTAACAGATTTTGAGGAAATCCTATTAAATTCAGATAATACTATTTCTTCAAATTCAGTTTCATCATATTCCAGCAATTTGGAATTGCCGTTTTCGAAAATTATCAATGGTGGAATTTCTCCTATATCAAGTTCAGGTTCAGATTGTGGATATGAGTCATTGGATTCACCATGTCATGAAAATGATTGGGTTGAAATGACACAATTGTTTCCCTCATTGATTTAAATTTTTTCTGTATGAAATGTAAATTTATTTATTTCTGTTATATTTATATCTGTTAATTTTAATGAATAAGTCTATTGTAATATATAATGAGAGAAGGACAATGTTTTTATTCTTTTCTTTCCAATTTCTTACTCAATGTTTTCTTCAATAATCAGAATTTATTCGTTTGCGGTTTGATATACAGATCTGGAATAAATTTAGCAGTCAGCGTATAATTGACCAGCACAAAATATCCATATTCATTATTATTTACTTGAAATTCTACAGATATCTACAAAGTGTATGAATAAACTTTTTTTACATAAAATAATAGTAAGAGAATCAACAACTTATTGAGGGTCGTAAATTCGTTATGTGCGTACCAATATTTATTGAGCGCTCGTTCCATTTAAACGAGGACTATTATATAATTTCGACGCGATGTATGTATTTTTAATTTTGACTGAGTTGAACTCACTTATCATGAATTCGTGGTCAAATTCGATTCTGTCCGGTCGTAAACACGATAACTCTCGGACGGACGTACCTAGAGACTTGAAAGGACCCCGCACACTTACTTAGGAAAAGCGGGTCCAGTGAATTCTCCCCATTTTTACATATTATATTTATATCAACCTTAACTACAATATATCAGATTTTCACGAAAGTCTTACATCCGGTTTGTTCTATAGGGCGTTCCAAAATTGCAGCTACGGAAAAATGAATCTTTGAATTTTGATGATAATTCTTCTAATTTTCAGAATTTCATCATGATGCCTTGGATTCTGAATAACAAGATATCACAGATATCCAAACACCGCCCACCACGTTAAGATTCGTTATACAGGCTGTTCCATGAAGCTGTATAAGTAACTGAATGTAACTTTGACTTTAGGACCACACTGAGTTTTTCAAAATATGATACCATGATGTATGTCCACCTCTGTAGGAAGTTTCATTAATGTACAAAGAACATCTGCAAAATTATTAGGTTTAAATTTGGATTTCCGGGATTTCATACAATTTTTCTTTAGAACTTATCTGTAATTGAGATTGCTGTCAAGTAATATAGGTTTTCATTCAGTATAATTATTATGATAGGTATTGACGGTCGGTCCAAAGGTGTTTTTATTCAGGAATGTACAGGATGGGCATAATTCGGTGTCACTTATCTCCTCATTCCGCTATCTCAAAATCTGTTTATATAGGAAAACAGTATTATCATCATTCAAGGTTGTTGTATCTTTGAGCACTCTAAGGATGCATATTTTCTTAAATATCAATACCATAAAAGTATGTAGACCTTTGTGAAAAATTTCACTCGTGAATGAATAATTAAAAGGTTTTAGTTCAATATACACCATTACTGGAGCCAGAACCCTGGGGACATGTTCTCACATAACAAGCGTACCTTATCTGGTTTCTTGGATACGCACGACATAATATGCGAAATATTAAGTACCACTTCACTCAACTCTTGAATTCAGGAGTGATTATTCCATGACTTTTTTCAGTAACTGTCCTAGATTATGTAGTGGTGTAACAAATATAAAGCTAAAATTTTCAGTCTTCCAACTGTTAAATCTTTCAATTGGTAATCAGCCGCATTAATAACCCTATTTCAAGATTGGAATTAATAGATTAATAGATTTCATACTTTGGAATATCACAAAGCCCTAACTAGCATAGTTCAGATTTTCACCTGTCAAATGGCATTTTTTTGCTAATACATTTTCATGTAAATTGTTGATAATTATTATTTCAAGTAATGGTGTATATTGAACTAAAACCTGAATGATTTGGCAACAATCTTTTAATTATTTATACACGAGTGAAATTTTTCACAAAGGTCGACATACTTTTATGGTATAATATTTAAAAAAAATATGCATCCTTAGAGTGCTCAAAGATAGAACAACCTGGAATGATAATACTGTTTTTCTATATAAACAGATTTTGAGATAGCAAAATGAGGAGATTAGTGTCACCGAATTATGCCCATCCTGTACATTCCTGAATAAAAACACCTTTGGACCGACCGTCAATACCTATCATACTGAATGAAAACCTATATTATTTCTTGACAGCAATCTCAACTACAGATAAGTTTTGAAGAAAAATCGTATGAAATCCGAATTAAAACCTGAATGATTTTGCAACTGTTCTTTGTACATCAATGAAACTTCCTACAGAGGTGGATATACATCATGGTATCATATTTTGAAAAACTCAGGGTGGTCCTAAAGTCAAAGTTACATTCAGTTACTTATACAGCTTCATGGAACAGCCTGTATATGTACCTATAACGAAACTTAACGTGGTGGGCGGTGTTTGGATATCTGTGATATCTTGTTATTCAGAACCCAAGACATCATGATGAAATTCTGAAAATTAGAAGAATTTATCATCAAAATTTAAAGATTCATTTTTCCGTAGCTGCAATTTTGGAACGCTCTATAGAACAAACCGGATGTAAGACTTTCGTGAAAATCTGATATATTTTTCTTAAGGTTGATATGAATATAATATTTTATGTTATGTAGAAATGGGAGAAATTCACCGGACCCGCTTTTCCCAAGTAAGTGTGCGGGGTCCTTTGCAAGGCAGGATCGGATCTCAATTGCCGCGGTCAAGTTAATTGGTGAAATTCGACCCAGAGGTTCCGTAAATATGATAACCTGATAATTTCAAAAAATACAGATTCGATCTAGATGAAATTTTGCATTTGGATGGAGAAAGACGTATTCAAGCTACATACAAATTGCTCGAACAGAAGCATTTAAATACTAGCGAATTATTGACAAAGAGATCCAATCATACACCATGTTCAGAATCATTGACGATGCTTTGACAGCTGCTGTGATTTTATTTACAGCTGAAAACTTTTTTTTTCGTTGGATTATTGAGTGCGAATCTACCTATAGGATCGATCATAGAATGAATAAGTTATATTGAGATAGATCAACTTACAACATAACATGGATGAACGAGCGCTCAAAAAAAGCTGACTTCACGTCAGTGCTTTAGGTGACCCATTTTTTCATCTCATACAATACGCCGAATAAGCGACCAAGCGACGTATGTTCTTAATCAACTTTCAACCATAGGCGTATTATCTGTTGATAATTTTTTTTTTCTCAAAAACTGTGAACGCAAGACATTTTTTTCAGTTGTTATTAAGAATAGATCAAGCTATTCAAAATGAATTTTTTATTGAAATTTTTGATTAGGCTAGGTTTAGGGGTGGCTCTTTGCTTTCTACCCCTTGCAATCATAGAGGAACACCACCAAAAACTATTCTCAGTGTCTTCCCGTTCGCATAAAGTGTCCGCTTAATTTAATTTTTGTCAGTTTTTTGATTTTTGAGAAAAAATTCGGGCGCTATCTTTTAGGGGGCTCAAAGAAGAAGAGTTTATATAAAAGACCCACATTATTTTTTGACAAGAAATCATCCCCTTAATTTTTTCGCCAATATGCATATAATGTATAATAGGCAATAATTAACATTCTTTTCCATGATTCCAGAAAAAATGAATAAACTTTTTTGAATACCAATGAAATATGATGAAACAATACTTATCAGGCATTGGTGAAGCTATATCGCGATCATTTTGGAAGATGCTGAAGGGAATGATAATAAAAATTCCGATCTTTATGAGAATTAAATCAACCTGCCAATTACATGATTCTTATCTAGATTAATTTCCCAGTCGTGACCTCTAAAACAAATTAAATAACCCATCTTAACGTGGTAATATACTCGCATATACCTCACAAATGGTCTAGTTTTTTTTTTGGATACATGGGCCTAATGATGAACACCCGTATACTGCAGTCGCAGTGTGGTTTGTGGTTATTTGTGCAGACTGAATGCCGAATGGTGTGGTATTTTGTTCCGTATCATGAACATTCGTCGAAACTTCATATTGTGATGGCCTTATATTTGATCCATGATCCATATTGCTTGGGTACACGGCAAACTAGTTAAATGAAGGAAAGACACAAATTTGAGGTGAATGTTAACAAAATTCTTGTATCGAAAACAATATGGTAGTAATTTTGAACATCTCCTTTGATTAGTTTTCCGTTTAAACTTCCTTCAATTTCGAGCGCTCTTTCTACTTAGATACACGAGATCTATATCATTTCGTCACGAACAGGAGGTCTGTATTTTTGGAATTTTGAACCGGAAAAAGTTTCAATCGACCAGCTTCGACATCGCTGATGACGAATATCCGTGATCGAATTCAGTTCTGTCTATTTCAATTCTCTTGAAAGGTGAGAACTTGGTGAAATATCGCGATGAAGGCTTTCATGACCGGATTCAACTTCATATTTAGAGTATTCCGGGATTTTTAGCCGTGGTCCAATAAGAATTTCACCTAACGTTTCACCAACAACTTCGGTAGGCATATTGAGGTTGCACCTACGAATGCATCGAACTGGTTCGTGGATCTATCGCTATATTGACAGCAGCAGCCCCGCCGCCGGCGTGGCTGATCGGTTCATACCCTCCATTATAGCCCCCAGCAAATTATTGATACGCCTTGAATGGGCACAAATTCCTGGGCGGAATTGAGTATTTCCACCCCTTGCGTTGATTACAGCTCGGCAACGACGGTTCATACTCAAAATGAGTGATCTTAAAATGTTCTGATCTAATCCTTCCCAGATTTCTCCGAGTTGGATTCCTAAGTCATTAATAGTAGCTGGATGATTTTCTGAACTTCTCAGCCTTCTATTGAGGTTGTCCCAAACCTGCTCAATCGGATTGAGATCTGGACTTCTTGCTGGCCATTCCATTCGAGAGACTTCAACCTCTTCGAATAGGGTCTGGCATTATCGTCCATAAAAATTAAATTTTCACCAATGTATGGGGCAAATGGCACTACATGCTCTTCAAGAATGTTCCTTATATACTCATCAGCATTCATAGCTCCATTATCAACGACCACTAGGTCTGTGCGAGCAGTCAAAGATATTCCACCCCATACCATAATCGATCCTCCCCCGAAACCAGTAGTATTCAGGAAATTGCACTGAGCATATCTTTCATGTGGACGTCTGTATACAAGGGAACGTCGATCACAATGGAAGAGGCAGAATCGAGACTCATCTGTGAAGAGAACTCTTTCCCAATCGGCCCCTTCCCAATAGATATGTTCTCTCGCAAAATCCAAACGCGCCCTTCGATGGGCTGTGGTAAGAGCTGGGCCTCTTGCCGCGATACGAGGCCTTAAATCATATTCTCTGAGGCGATTTCTTATTGTCTGAGTGCTAATTTGCACCTCATGAGTTTGCTCAAGCTGATTTTGAAGGAGGCGAGCGGTTGCAAACCGTTGTCTCAACGAAGAAACTCTCAAGTAACGCTCTTGAATGGCAGTTGTTACCCGTGGTCTACCCTGTCCTGGTCTTCGGACATTCATACCTGTCTCCCTGAATCGCTGCAACATTCTGGACACACTTGTATGGGAAACTCCAAACCTTTCTGTAATTCTTGTGTATGTCCACCCTTCATCTCGCAAAACTACCGCTTGGGCACATTCCTCTTGGGTCAAATTGCGTGTTTCGTTTCGCGTTGCATAGCAATCGAGTGTGGAAAATCAAACGAAAGAAAAACTATTGATCACTAGAATTGATCGAGAATAAACTGATTTTAGAATGTAGCCAATACATTCAAAATCTGATAATATCATCTTTTTTTATTCCTGCTGGGAGAAAACATCTGTATTGAAGAAAAACGTTGAAAGTGGATAACATATGCATGCATAATTCTGATAAAAATAATTATCATTGAGAACACCTTCAGTTGTAGAATAATTTGAGATGTGCGTTAATTTTTTTGCGCAGTGCATATTCTCCCAAACAAAAAACATTTTTTGCTGGATTTTTGTTTTCAACAACATCGTTCGTGTTTTTTGATGGGTCATCAAAGTTAACATCGGGACTACTAAAAGGAGCATCCATACACGGATCAAAGAAGTCGAACAGTGTTGTCGACTGTATCCAACAAGCAGTCTGCACTCGCAGAGATTGCTTTGATGGATTGACATAACATTCTGTTCACTGAAACAGACGTCATTTCTAACATCAAGAGTTATTATCCTAGCATGAATATGGAGGCCATCGAAATCTTAAAGCACAAAAGCAATATGAACAGGAAAGAGGGGACTACCATTGCTCAGGTTGCCAGCGATATGCAATGCTTAAATTAAACCTGTCTGAAGCGGACGTATGAACCGACCGGCCACGCCGGCAGTGGGGCGGCGGCTACGATCTCCAGTTCGGAGCAGTCATTCGTCGGGTAACAATCTCCGACCATGAAACCTGTGAAGATGCCTACTGCAGCTGTGGGCGAAACCTAAGGTGAAATTCTTATTGGACCACGGCTTGAAAACCTGGAGAAATTTAACTTTGAGGGGTTGTGAGTTTAAAAAACGTTATAATCGTGTCACTTTGAAAAAGCAATGTGGCTGTTTACATTCGCGACGTGCTCTTCTGCCATTTTGGATTAAATGCAAAAACGAGTAATTTATTCAATTTTTTCAACTCTGTGTCGTGAAAGTGGAAATTTTTTCTCATTCTCATGAGTTCTCTATCAGTTAGTTTTACATCTGGGACGGCCTGTATAGTTTCGGGAGGTTCGGAAAAGCATAATTAAATCGAAGACAACCTTCTCACAACTTAAAATTTTTCATGTGCAATTTCTCACCTCGAATATACGAGGTACCAATAAACATCAAGATAAGATCACGATTACGACCAATAGTTGAACACTCGTTTGTCTTCAAATTGTGGGTGTATACAGTATGGAGAAATTACGGAGATAAATTGTAATTGTTGGTGTTATCCTCTGTTATTACGACAAATTGTCAGAAACGCAATTTCTGTGGAATTTCGAAATTCATTCGACATTGCAATGGATAGAGCTTAAAGAGGCATGTGGTACTTGAGGAGGGATGAGTTATTACGCGTTATTGCGTGAGTTATTATAGGCATTGAAGATCAGGGAAGTTGATCCCGAAAACGAAACTATAGACAATAGATATAATGAGAATTTAATCATTCACAAAATATGGTTCAAGTTTTCAAAGAAAAATTGTTTATTCTTTATTATATCTCAACATCTGAAGACATTGAAAATAAATTATATACACTATAGGTACAGGGTGTATTTTATAAGGTGAGCCTTTTCTTTTGACAGGTGATAGAACTCATCAAAATACCATTTTACCGAAAATTTCTCACTTGAAATGTTCAATTTGAAAAATTGCGGCATATGGCAAAATGATCTACGCACTAGAATTTTTCGCAAATTTGTATTATTATCTTTCAACCTTAATTAGGCGATTTTTTCTGACGGGAATTCTTAAGTTCGAAGTAAGCAGTGGAAAATTGCTGATTTGAAAGGCCGTGTAATAAAAATTAAGGAAACTCACCCATAACATTTATCCAAATTGTTTACAGAAATTGTTCGAAATTATCACCATTCGGTTGATATGCAAAAAGTGCCGCACGGCGTAATAAGGAATGGTTACATGCAGCAACTATCAAGTCAGTTTGCCCACGAATAATTCCACAAGCACTTTCAATGCGTTGTTTGAGTTCTTCTGAACTATTCACTTCACCCTCACTATACACTAATGTTTTCAAATAACCCCAAAGAAAGAAATCACAGGGGTTGAGATCCGTGCAGGCCAAGAAATTGATCCACAACGATCTATTCACCTATGAGCGAACACATACTATTCACATAATTTTGTACAGGGTGGCCAGATTTCGATGATTAAGTACTACAACTCTTTAACTATAAGAGATAGAGAAAAAGTAATATACATGTCATGTTCTCTTTTTTCGAGAAACCGAAGTTGCTGAAAACCCGAAGTTGCTACGGCGTCTAGTTTCCGAGCTACAGGGCGATTCTGGTATTTGGCCAATTATATGACTATAACTTCCGTATTACAGAATCTACGCTCTCGAAATTAACACATCTTTAGGGCACTTTTTTTACTGCTTTCCAGCGGTGCTATTGGATTTTTTGTATCTGCTCAAATTTCGGAGCTATAACAAAAAAATTTTTTTTTCAAATGGAAACCATAATGGGAAGTGATATTTCCGAATAGATCTTTCTTCAACGATTTCAAAAATATATATCATGTTATACTTCCGAGTTCACTATATATCGAAAATTTCGAAAAAACACTTTTCGTTCAACAAAATCCAAGCAGGCTTTGATTCACTTCCTTCAAAACTGGGACGGTCATAGAATTTCATGTCTTATTTATTTTCACCTGTCAAATTCAATTCAGTTTCATCATTGTATCGTCTGGCGCTTCTAAAGTTCTTATTTATATCACATCATGCAATTTATATATTTCCTTCAATGACTCGCTCCAATGGACAACGATTTGAACATTTGTTGTGAATATACTTTTTTTCAAATAAATCTATATTTTTTCTTGAAGGAGCTTTTTTTTTGCCCCTCATGGAAACATTAATTATTGCTATCAACGGGTCACATAAGTATTCAAACGCTTTTCATTTTTCAATTTAGCAGAGAAATCATACTAGAATCAACAAGTTTCGCGAAGCCCCTCTATTGGTCTGAGTAATAATAAAGCTAATATTTCCTGAATCAATTTGGCAGCTTACAATAAATGTGAGATATCGAATTCTATGACCTTATAAGAATTTTAGAAGCGCCAGACGCATAGAACTTATAGTACATGGAATGCCATTAGCCTTGCTGCTCAGCTTAAAAAAGTGGATAAACATCTCAAGTTGGAGGAATACCGAAATTTATATGTTCCCATGGATACGACTTGTCATACAGAATAGAAACACAGAAATACTATGAATTTAATCGTCAAAATCCGATTCACTTGGCATTTCGGCAAACATTTCTGTGTTTCTGATCGGTGTGACAAGTCGTATCCATGGAAACATGGAAATTTAGAGATTCCTCCAACTTGAGATGTTTACCCACTTTTTGATCTGGTAATAGCATTCCATGTAATATAAGTTCTATGGCCAGACGATACAACAATGATGAAACTGAAATGAATTTGACAGGTGAAAATAAATAAGACATGAAATTCTATGACCGTCCCAGTTTTGAAGGAAGTGAATCAAAGCCTGCTTGGATTTTGTTGAACGAAAAGTGTTTTTTCGAAATTTTCGCTATATAGTGAACTCGGACGGAAGTATAACATGATATATATTTTTGAAATCGTTGAAGAAAGATCTATTCGGAAATATCACTTTCCATTATGGTTTCCATTTGAAAAAAAAAAAATTTTTGTTATAGCTCCGAAATTTGAGCAGATACAAAAAATCCAATAGCACCGCTGTAAAGCAGTAAAAAAAGTGCCCCAAAGATGTGTTAATTTCGAGAGCGTAGATTCTGTAATACGGAAGTTATAGTCAATTATAATAATTGGCCAAATACCAGAATCGCCCTGTAGCTCGGAAACTAGACGTCGTAGCAACTTCGGGTTTTCAGCAACTTCTGTTTCTCGAAAAAAGAGAACATGACATGTATATTACTTCTTCTCTATCTCTTATAGTTAAAGAGTTGTAGTACTAAATCATCGAAATCTGGCCACCCTGTACATTTCGTCGATAGTACGGAGGTACTCCATTTAATAACAGCCATATTCTCTGCCGAATATCGAGATTCGAGAGTCACATCTTTTAATAATTCTGGTAAATTGTTCTGAAGATAATCAAGAAAGTCTTCACCTGACAATCGTGGTGGTAGAAAAAATGGCCCAATAAGCATACGAGGATGTATTGATATCTAGTTAGCCTAGACCAGTTCCATGCATTTATAAAATTTTGCGATACCATATAAACGAACAATAACTTATTAGAAGTGTGTGTGTAGTGTTCGACGTCAAAAAATAAACCAGAGTTACGCAATAAATTGAAAAAAAGATGTCCACCGTAAATGTAAAAATCAAAAAACTGGAGTATCGAGCCATCATCAGGTAACTGTATTAAAAGGGTTAAGAGATAAGAAGATATGCTTAATACACTTGGTGATCAATGTCCTTCGTATGCGACCGTGAAAAATTGGACTGCAAGCTTCAAAAGAGGTAAATTTTCCATTGAAGATGATGACCGATCTGGAAGGCCAGTTTCTGTGTCAGTCCCCGAAAATATCGATGCAATTTCATGACATGATTTCATCAGACCGTCGAATTGGGCTAAAACGGATATCTGAAGCACTGAAGATTTCATACGAACGCGTTCATCATATAGTTCACATCAATTTGGACATGAGAAAATTTTTCTGCAAAACAGATCCCCAAATGTTTGAATGTCGACCGAGGCGTGCAAGGGTTTAAGCATCGCGTTCGATCTATGCTCGATTTGTAAAACGATGTAGACTTCTCAAACCGAATTGTTACTATGGAGGAGACTTGGGTACATTTCTACGATCAGTGGCGTACTGACATAGTTGGGGGCCTGGGGCGGCCATAGAGTAGGGGGCCTTTTGTATATATATATATATGTATACATGGTGTCCCAAGTTCGAGTGCCTATTAGACGTTTCTGAAGAACTGGACATATTTGAAATCTGAAAATTGGGTTTATGATATTGTTCGGAATTCTCTATAGACCTAAATTTTTTTTGAGCCTGAGCACTTCCGGTTATACAGGGGTGAAAATAAATTTGGTAATTTTTTTTTCAATCGATTCGTTTCTAATATGATTGAGTATTCAATGGTGAATACATTTCAGTTAAAACCATTGTATTAATTTAAACAGTTTTCAAAATATCGAAAAGACCAACTGAAAAAACTGAAATATTCATAGTCAGCATCACGTTAATTTTTCTTATTCTGACCGTCCCCAGTGAGAACCGTTCTCACAACGTCAAAGTAGAAGAATGTGGTAAGGTCATCTTTTGAATTTCATGAATATCATCACAGGTTGTGTCGAAAACTGTCATCGAAAATTGGCCATAAGTTCTGTTTCTCAAATTAGAACCCTATTTTTTTATGATTGCGTTGGATTCTGCAAAGGAAAATAGTGATATCACTCTGAGATGCTCTTGCTCCTAAATTGAGTAATTGCCGAGTTATTTGAGCTTTTCTGAATTCATGTCGAAGTGGCTAGACATTTTTGACCTTCGAATAGTTTTTCATACAAAATAAAATTATGTAATCACAAATAAAAAAAAATATTTGTCTGACATATGGACTAATAAGGAGGCCTTCGGCCTCCGCCGTCATGGGGCCTGATAAATTATTTTTCTTTTCAACTCATTTGTACTTTTAGGCCATTTGGGGGCCTATGCTGGTGCGGGCCTGGGGCAGACCGCCCCCTCCGTGCTCCCCGTGATTCGTTCAAACAACCAGTATCTCTACATCTCTGCACCAGCACCAGGATTATGAACATCCGCGAAGTTTGGTGTTTTTTTATCAGAAATCTTGTTCTGTACTACTTATACGCTGAACTGGCATTTGGTTTCGATTCTCCATAAATTAAAAGCATATCAACAAGTTCATTATTTGAATAAACGTGCGGCATTTTCGATACATAAAACACTCGTACGATCTGCACCGTACCCTCGCCGTAAGACGATGGAAGACATACTGATCACAATCGATATTCTGAGTCATGTATGATAGGAAGACAAAAAACAAGAGATGTTGATATCTACGGAGGAGCAGGCGAGGGAGCAGGTTCGGTCTGAGGAATTTCCAGATTCACCTTGAAACTAGAAAATATTCAAGGTCATTTTCTCGAAACAGGGGCATGATTCATGTAAGAAATTTTTGGTAGAATAACTTATTTTGATGATTTCTACCATCTGTCGAAAAAAAGCCCCACCTTAAAATACACCCTGTTCACAGGGTGCTACATCAAAATTTTTTAATATCGATCGGAATCGTCAATTTTGTTCTTGAGGAGGAACGTTTTTCACATAAAAACCATCATGCGTGACAAACCAAACCCTTTAAATTTGCATGGGGAAGATGGGTCGTGCGATACGTTGTTGAAAAAGTAATATGTAAAATCCTTCTTATCTGGAGCAAGAAATGATTACCAATGTCAATGGGACCCTCTTAGACTATATCAGAGAGACGAAGCATTCCTTGTAAAATGATGATTTGCTTTGGCATCCACATTGAAAGTCTTCACGATGAGGGAAACAAAGAAATAAAATCTGATCTCTTTGTTCAACCCTCTAATGTGACAACACCGCATAAAATCTTTGCTTTGGATGAACATGGGCGTCGCACCATTTCTTCCGCGACATTTATTGTTATTCAGAATTGAATAAATCTTCCTTTCAATATAATTTTATTGAAAATATTTCGCAAATGTGAAGAATCCTCTACCTGTTAATCACATTCAGAATGTGAAGAATATGAATTTTTCAGTCCTCATTACTCTAAAGCTTTGAAAATAACTAACTTCAACTCTACCAAAAAATATTTAATACTGGATTGACTCGGTCTTCACTTGATGGGAATTAATTTTAAAAAGAATCAAATGACTGCGAAACAATTGTTATAATAAATATTTGAAAGTGGAAATAGAATGAAATATTCAATTTTGTATAGACTCGAAGTGACCACACGTCCCCATTTCTGCAGGCAGTCCCTTCTTCTTAAGGTGCCTTATCCAATCAGTGGATGTTGGCGACAATTCTGGAATACTCCTCTCGGTCTTGTGTGGCTCTAAAGAGGCAGTCCCGCTCTTAGACAAAAGAAGAACCCGCTTTTCAGTAACTTTAATTTTTCTCCTGGGAAGAAGTGATGAAAATTTATTTTGATAGAATCAAATGATAGTTATTAACTATGTCCACTTTAAATGATTTAAATAACCATTGCTTCGCTACTCAGTAGCTTCTTCAGATTCTACATTTTCGAATAACTTCTCAAGAATAACTTATTAAAAAATGTGAAATCTGAAGAAACTTCTGTGTAGCGAAACAATTGTTATTTAAATAATTAGAATTAAAAATAGAAAAACTTGTCATTTCATTCCATGAATTCGGTACACAGGAGTTTTATGATATTCGAATTCTCATAATGCTTTCTATTTTGGAAATGAACTCCCCATATCTAATAATTCCAATATGGTGATCATATAAGCTGTAACTCAGAAAGAGACAAAAACCAAAAATGAGGGTCTCCTAATTTTGTCTCGAGAATCTGTGACAAAATATTGTTACATTAATTTCGGGACCGTATGCCTCCTCCAAATAAAAATTCCCTTCTCTCGGCATTTTCCGGAAAACTCATACTTTTCCTTTCCAATCAACCTGCATTAATATAATCAATTGAAGATTGCTGGAAACTTTGGTTGGATCTAGATATTTCCTGTTAGACAATATTTCAGACTCACCACCATACATTATCGCATGTTTGATCCTGTAATTGACAGACATATTTTATTATTGGTTCAATATGCCCATTAACAAATCATGGCAAAAACAAGTATATGAAATTAATTAAGAGAATCTTTGCCGGAATGACTCGATGAAGGCATATAATTTCTTATATTCCTGTTCATTCTCAGATGTGAAATCAATAATTCAGCTTCTTGCATCCCGTCAATTGACATGTCAGTTCGATTTACGTTCAATTCAACTTTTTATATATTATTACTCAAACCTAAATTGTCGATCCAATATGATGCCTCGCTCATTAATTCTAAATGGATTCATGAAATATTACCTAATGGACATATGGAGAAATGTTAAGCTATACATCCAACTGGTATTTCTCGGTAATCGGTAAGAGATCAATCGAAATGAAGATTCAGTAGTATTTTGGTGCTCATTCATTTATTCAAGTGACAAAAATCTGTTTAATGAATGTGGCGAAAAATGAGCTCTTCGTTTAATGACTATATTATTATTCAACATTCAACGAGCATAATAGGATGGCTATTATTCAGAAGAATGAGGTTTGTTAGACGAGGTTAAGTAGATTTGGGTGAATAATATTTGAGTAGAATTGATTCGATTTTTCAAATGGAACGCCCTCTCAATTTCTTAGCTATCATACGGAGGATTGAATGCTACACAATTTTCCAGAAGCTTTATTTTCATTGCACACATAAAAGAAATTACTTAAAATGAGAATATGTGTTTTCTTGAATATATTTTCTTAGATGAAAATAATAACGATTCAATTCAAGAATATATATTCTCACTCGGAGAATATTGAATAATTCAAATCGAGTATTTAATTCAGGTCATTTTCTTATCAGAAAATTTTCTTCGTCTGAGAAAATTAAAATTTCAAAGAGAACAACTGACTAATTTCAGCTCAAAATACACTGCGCAAAAAAATAACGCACCTTATGGAAATCTCGAATTTATTCTACAACTGAAGGTGTTCTCAATGATAATTATTTTTATCAGAATTATGCATGCATATGTTATCCACTTTCAATGTTTTTTTTTCAATACCGATGTTTTATCCCAGCAGGAATAAATAAAGATGATATTATCAGATTTTGAATGTATTGGCTCCATTCTGAAATCAGTTGTTCTCGATCAATTCTAGTGATCAATAGTTTTTCTTTCGTTTTATTTTCTACACTCGATCGTTTTGCAACGCGAAACACGCAATTTGACCCAAGAGGAATGTGCCCAAGCGGTAGTTTTGCGAGAAGAAAGGTGGACATACACAAGAATTGCAGAAAGGTTTGGAGTTTCCCATACAAGTGTGTCCAGAATGTTGCAGCGATTCAGGCAGACAGGTATGAATGTCCAAAGACCAGGACAGGGTAGACCACGGGTAACAACTGCCATTCAAGAACGTTACTTGAGAGCTTCTTCGTTGAGACAACGGTTTGCAACCGCTCGCCTCCTTCAAAATCAGCTTGAGGCGCAAATTAGCACTCAGACAATAAGAAATCGCCTCAGAGAATATGATTTAAGGCCTCGTGTCGCGGCAAGAGGCCCAGCTCTTATTCCAGCCCATCGAAGGGCGCGTTTGGATTTTGCGAGAGAGCATATCCATTGGGAAGAGGCCGATTGGGAAAGAGTTCTCTTCACAGATGAGTCTAGATTCTGCCTCTACCATTGTGATCGACGTTCCCTTGTATACAGACGTTCACATGAAAGATATGCTCAGTGCAATTTCCTGATTACTACTGGTTTCGGGGGAGGATCGATTATGGTATGGGGTGGAATATCTTTGACTGGTCGCACAGAGTGGTCGTTGATAATGGAGCTATGAATGCTGATAAGTATATAAGGAACATTCTTAAAGAGCATGTAGTGCCATTTGCCCCATACATTGGTGAAAATTTCATTTTTATGGACGATAATGCCAGACCCCATCGTGCGCGCATCGTTCAGGAGTACCTTGAAGAGGTTGAAGTCTCTCGAATGGAATGGCCAGCAAGAAGTCCAGATCTCAATCCGATTGAGCAGGTTTGGGACAACCTCAATAGAAGGCTGAGAAGTTCAGAAAATCATCCAGCTACTCTTAATGACTCAGGAATCCAACTCGGAGAAATCTGGGAAGGATTAGATCAGAACATTTTAAGATCACTCATTTTGAGTATGAACCGTCGTTGCCGAGCTGTAATTAACGCAAGGGGTGGAAATACCAAGTATTAAATGACTTATCAGCATTTCAGTATTTTGAAAATTGTTCATTTCTCTTCTTTCACATAAGATTCGGTGAAATCCTGAATTTTTCTTCCATTTAATGTGTCTTGTTTCGTTCAAAACCTTCCCGAGAGAACATAAAAAATAAGTTATGAAGTCAATGTAGAGTTAACTTTCATTAAAATTGAGATTTTCAGAATGTGCGTTAATTTTTTTGTGCAATGTTGTTGGTATCCTTATTTTAATACTATTTTTTCTTTTAGTAAGGATCCTTATGTTCTGAAGATGGTACATGAAAAATCACAATCCAATGTTTTTTATTTTTGATTCAATACAATATCAATTCGTATTTCATATTTGAGTTAAATAATAGTAATTATATTATTTCATAAGGAGGAGAATTGTCACTTTTCATGGCAAGCTTGAGTTGACGCCAAACTCAGCGAGACAGGTAATTGAAAGCGAGCCATGAAAATTCACATCTCCTTCGAATGAAATACAACACAATTATGTCATTTTATTTTCAGACGTTTCGAAACTCATGGAAATCTGAATATCCACTTTTGGATTGACATTTACGATCGTTATAATTGAGCGAAAAATGGAACATCTTTTGCATATCAACATTATAACCATGCATCGATCAACTTTGTCTGTTAAAAATATATTTCCCAGTACCAAAAACTGAGAGGATTTTTAAAACGTCAATGTGCAGGATACAAACTGAAAAAATCCAAAATTTCAACCCAGGAACGAGTTCAGAAATTCATTTCAGAGGCCCCAGATGACATATCATTTTATCGACGAAAGTAAGTAGATATAGATAAAATAATATTACTTAAAATACGTAAAATACGAAATATACAATTTTTGATTACTTTTCAGGTAGCTCTAATATTTGGAATAGCAGGAGCCTGTCGACGAGATGAGCTTGTCCGAATGAAAGTTCAGGATATAGAAGATTTCGGTTCAAAAATACTGGTAAATATACCAGAAACAAAAACAAATAAACCTAGATCATTTATCATTTACGAAACCTATTTAAATGTTTATAGAAAGTAAGGACTGAACGAGAATAAACTCGCTATCACAAAAACGCTTATATCTTTTGAACCACTAGACCGTTTTCGAAAATCAAACTCATTTTCGAATCATCTTCTAATTCTAATGAAAACTGTTTTTACAATAAAAAAACCAAAACTATTTTTCATAAAATTCATAGATTTTTTCTGGAATTCTTTCCATCATGCTTCTTAAAGTGTTCTCAGTCACTTTTTGGGATGCTGTCTTCCACTTTTGCTTGAATTCCGCTAATGTTTTTGTTGATTTCTTAGTCTTCTTCAATTCTCCTTCTCTGAGTTCTGGACAATTTGGTGGGTTGACCTCTTTGGGGACAAAACCACCTCATTAGCTCCGTACCATTCCTAAGTGGCCTTGGTGTAGTGGCATGAAGCTAAATCTGGCCAAAAGATTGTTGACACATCGTGCTTATGTAAAAGTGGTAAAAGTCGCTTCTTCAAGCATTCCTCGATGTATATCTTCGAGTCAACAGAGCCTTGGCCAACGAAAAATTTGCTGCTTTTACCACAAGTGCAAATTGCTTGCCAAATCAGGAATTTTTTAGAAAACTTTGCTTGTTTCTTCACGCGAAATTGTTCTTCAACATTTCCACGAGAATCTGCAGTATGGAATTCCTGACCAGGAAGTTGCGAGAAAACAGCCAAGACATAGGTTTCGTCGTCCATCACGCAACAGGAAAAATTTTTCAAAAAATCTTTTTTTAATTTCTTTGCTCTTGATTTCGCTTCTTGATTCTTCACAGGGTTCTTGTCTGGCACTCTCTGCACTTTGTATGTTCTAAGCCCACAACTCGACTTGATTTTCTGAACGGTTGACTGCGAACAACCAACCCACTATTTGAGCCACTTTCTGTCCTGAAAGGTTAGGATTCTTCTGAAAAAGGCTGATGGCTTTCTTCACTTTTCTTGGGCTATGAAACCCCTTTTTCCTCCCGGTTCCTTCCTTGCGGTTTATTGTAAGATCTTCGTTGAAGCGCTCAACAACTCTTGATACCGGTTCCGGACGAACGCGAGCCTCATTTGTGATCCTTTTGAAGCTCCATTTTTGATTATTTCAAAAGAGTTTCACTATAAATTCTCGTGTTTTCACTTCGCTTGACATTTTGCGACAGAGAATTGGAATATCTATAGGTGCGTTTGAGTTGACGATCGGCGGAGCGAGTAGAATAGTGAACAGAGTAGAAAGAGGATCTCCCGAGCACTTTTGTCAAATCGAACACGGTGGAGTCAAAGCTTGCTAACCTAACCTAACGGAAGAATTGTATTGTGACAGAAATTCGAATTTATTTTTGAGAAATAAAAGTAGACGTGGAGTTCGCTCGGAGCATTTTGACCGTCAACTCGAACGCACCTTATGAAGTAAATGTTCCACATGTTTCTGACGTTCATAACAAAGCTAACTATGATCAAATTTTAATTTTTTCCTAATTGGTTCAAGAGATATAGGCGTTTTTGTGATAGCGAATTTTTTCTCGTTCAGTCCTTACGTATCATTTGGGACTAATGATTTTGAAAATCCTAGGTTTTTTTTAATTCAACAAGGGGAAAGGATGGAAGACAGTCATTGGAATAAATAAATTTTGAAAAATGCCGCAAATTGTTGTTATTTACAGTTGCCGAATCCGACAGAATATACAGGACATTGTTTCCGAAGATCATCGGCAACACATTTGGTAGATGCTGGAGCTGATATTCTTTCTTTAAAGCGCCACGGAGTATGGTAATCTTCCAATGTGGTGGAAGAATATGTTGACGAATCACTTAATAATAAAGTAGAAGTGGCTAATAAAATATTCACCACCACTGCCCCGAATTCAAATGAAAATGATCGAAACGAGATAAACCAAACAATTAGCCAGGCAGCTTCAACGTCGATAAATACTCCAGTACAATTTACAAATCGTACAATAAATGTGAATATTAACAATAATTAATTTGTGTTCAAGAATATCGTTATATAGATGTTTCTTTTATTTCTCTTATAACGACTTTATCAATATAAAAATTAAAACCGTACTTTGTTTCATTTTATTGTAATAATTGTCACGTGTGTAGCAACAAGCCAACTTCAGATCTCAGAACCGATTGAGCCAAACAAATTTCTTTATTTGATAGCAATATGCCTTTTTCCTTGAATTATTTATTTTATCCAATGTTTCGGCCCGATTACGCAGGCCGTATGCAGGTTACCACAACAGTCTTGAAATATGCTATCGTTAACATTGAAAGAAAACTCTTGAATTTAATGCCGAACTTTTGGCTAGCACTGTATATGTAATCACAAGTGCACGATTCTGGCGGAGTATGTCATACCTGAACCGTTCTCGGTGGGAACGTTAACCGATTGGGGTTCCTATGGAGAGAAACTGATCGTGGAGATAATGCTCCTGCGGGGGAGTTCGTGATACCACCACCAGCTGAATGAATGGAAGTTGGTGAAGTTACGTCAACTCAGGCACCACCTATCCAGTCTTCAGATCATCTTTCCCGTGTCGATATCTATGTTTTGGTTCTGCGGTTGTGGCTTGGAAAAAACGATGATGATAGTTAATTCGATCTTCGACACTATAGTTCCTTTATCCACGTTGACCATTATGTTGAAGGTGAGTAAAAATTCAAACTGAATTTTTGTCGAGTTTTTCATTTTTGAGGGAGAAAGCGAATTGAGAAATATAAATAAAATTTGGATTGTTCACAAGAACATGGCTAATTTCATTGTGATGAAGTTTTTCATATCTGATCACTTTTTTCTTTTGGAAAACTGATTTCATATCATGGAAAACATAAGCTAGTTTTACTATGTTTAATTTAGACAATACAGATAAACATGTCTCTTGAAAAATGCAATTTTATTAATCTTTTCATACCTATATCCTCCTGCATATTTTTTCGGTAGAAACAGATAATCTTAGGAAACGCATCAGAGAAAACGTCATTTTTTTAACTTCTTCATCGAAGAATTTCTACATTTTTGATCAGTATCTTCGTTATTATAATTGAAAAATAAATAGCAATGGGGTTTTCTCGATAGCGTATTAATTCAAATATGTAATCAAAACAATGTCCAGATTCAAGTGAAAGGCGCAATTTTCCTCATAATCAATGTATATTTAAGTCTCTTCCAAAGACGAAGAACAAATTGTTGCAAAATTGATATTTTGGTTAGAGAATTCAAAGCCTTTCAAATAATGTTTCTTATACCCTATCTTCCTTGTTCAAAATTCACGATGAGTTGTCATACTTCGTAAAGAATATTTTGCAGGGGTGCATCAACATACGCCTCCAACTTAAGTTCTCATAATTAAGCGTCTTCTCTAAGAATCTCCACATGGGCTTGTATTTTTGCATATATTATAGATACAGTAGAAGACCCAAATGGAATAAATTCATTATCTCGTTTACTGCAAAGATTAATGGAATAATGGAATATCCTGAAACATGTCGAACTTAAATTTAACAGTGTCATTCTTCTACTTAAAAATGCTAACCCTACTGTCAACCCCCTTCGAAAGTGTGGAAATTTGCGCAATTTATAAGATTACTAGTTAATTCTAGCAGTTCTGCCTGCGTAGTTGTGAAGAAAAATGATCATTTTTACATAATTCTGATTTTCAAATATTTTTCTTTTGCACATTACTCTCAATGAAAACCACTTCTCCGTCTTGTTATCAGAAATCAGGCATACGTTATCTCCGTACAACAACATCGCAAATTGTCTTCAAAAAACAAACCAAATTAAAAACGAAATATGAAAAAAATTGCAAAAACTGAAAAATTTAAAATTAAATAGATACGAACATGAACGATAACAAAGAAAAATAAACGGAAATTAATAAAAACAGCCACAAAACGAACGACTACTAACAGAAATAAAGAGAATATTGATCAAAATTAACAGAAACAAACAGGAATGAATGAAACAATAGAAACCGAACAAGAAGAATTATGTTTCAACAAATTTGTTGAAAAACGGAAGGCATGAAAAGATGCCCAGAGACTTCTTCATTTAGGAAAAACTGAGGAATTTGATTTTCGACAGGACTTTCCAGTAATTTTTCAAATTTGTGGTTTCGTGGTATCGTTACTCTACTATCATAAAAATTTGGTGATTGCCGTATTAAAACGGGTGTTTTGATTTTTTTTTCAAAAACTGTGAACTTTAGCAAGAAATATCTTCAGGAACAGATTGTATAAAGGAAAAAAATCTGTTTCCCGCTCCAAATCAAAGTGTTAACAGAGAGGATATCAACCTTTCAATTATGCGTATGATACATGACAACAGATGAAAACCTTTGAAAAAACTCTGTCCCCCGTATATGTGTAGTGCCACTAAATTCGTTCAAAAAATATGCTGATATTCATATTACTAAGCTTTTTGTTCTTGAAAACAAGCTTGTTCATCAAACTGGATACAAGTACATATCCTGAAATTATATCTGTGACAAGAACAAAGAAGAAAAACGAAAAAGAAGCAGTAAAAAAGTAATTCACCTGCTAAAAACACCCTTTCAAGAAGATCAATCTCTCTCTTGGATCCTGAACGCTACATACCCCTCGTGTTGAGGGGTTCATCTCCCTAGATTTGAAATGGTAGTTTTCATGGCAAAATGAGCCAAAATGCAAGGGCATTTTTTGTTGTGTAATTTAAAGGGTAGCTTTTTTCACCCCTTACAATCATAGAGGAATACCACAAAAAAATTTTTTTTGAGTGCCTTCTCGCTCGCATAAAATGTGTGCTTAGTTTTATTCTTGTCAGTTTTTTGGTTTTCAAGAAAGAAATCAAAAACTGTTTTACGGGCGCCATCCTTAGGGGGCTGAAACTATGCAGGAGAGGCTCAAAAAAAAAGTTTATATTAAAGACCCACCTTATTTTTTGACAAGGAATCACCCCCTAAATTCTTTCGAAACTGATTATGATTAGTATAATCAGTTTCGAAACGATTCAAGGGTAATTCGTTGTCAAAAAATAAGACGGGTCTTTCATAAAAGTTTTTCTCTTCATATACATCCTTTTTATATCGGTGAGAATTATTATAAAATATATTTGCTTTTTTTCAGTTCGATATTTGAAGGAGATGAAACTCATGGATGAATAACATGGGTCAGAACTCATCCCAAATGGGTGGAAGATTGAAAGAGAAGAAATCATCACACTTCTGGATCAGAGGCGGGGCAGCATCAGCACAAAATCCAAATCCTGAGCAACCGATCAAATTTCAATTCAAAACTCGAAGAAAAAAGACAAGAAAAGATAAAACTTTAATCTCAAACAATAATAATTCGAAGAAGTGTAGTGCAAATAATAATTTTCAAACGATTAACAATTTCAGAAAAAGTGATACGAATCAAAGTGTGAACAATGTGTTGAATAAAGGTGTTAAATATAGTAAAGACAAAAATTTGAACGAAGTGAGATGTCAAATAATAAAAACTCCAAATGCACATTTTCGTACAAAGTCGGAGCCAAATTTAGTGCAAGAAAAGGACAGGCAGAAGCACCGGAGAAGAAATTTGAAGAGTAGAAGTTACTTTAGTGATGTACAGCAGTTTGGATATGAAATAGAAGATATCGACTGCTTCTTAACTAAGGTAAATATTTCTTTTTTATTTCACCAAAAATACAAATCAAATGCTTTTCTCATAAATATTTCTGAATATGAATTGAAAATTATTTATGAAGTCACTCTGTTTTTGATAAAAAGAAAAATTTGAATCTGGTCGATGTCGAACCATCAGATTGTGCAACGTTTGAATATTTCACAGTAAAGCGCATACTGGCCCTTTTCCTGGAAACCGGCAGCTTGCCCGGAGACCGGTGCCTGGTTGATCCAGAGAAACATATGCAAGGGAAGACCTTTATATCGCAAATTTAACTTGAAGGAATCGAACGGTATCTGTAACAGCTCTTCATAGTCATTTTTTGAGGACCTATAGACAGGTAGTCTCAACCAGTAGGTATCATAAAAAGACGGTCGCGTTCCTCAAATTTAAGAGCAAGGAGACCTTTGAAAGTACCTCGTTTATCACCTGGACATAGAGCTCGGCAATGGGCAGAACACTACCAAGGCAGGCTTTTACCACAATGTCACGATTCGGTTTACAAAGTGATAGTCGAGGAGAAAGGGTTTGGAGAGGTCCAGGCAGACTAGAGCGACTCAATTATGCCCGGGAAGTTGTGCCCTTTCAAGGCGGATCAAAAATATGCTAGGGGGTTAAATGTTCGGTCACCGTTACCCTCATATAATCGTTGAACGAACAATGACTGGTGCCATCTACGTTGAAAACATCATTGAACCAATCACTGTTCCCCTGCGCAACGAATTTGGGAATCAAATTCTGATTATCCCACCTTACAATGGATATCCGTTCCATAATTTGGGGATAATTTAATCAATGAGGATGACAACGCCCCACAACACCGCACACGAAGGGTTCAAAACATTCTTCAAGGGAACAATATCCAGAGAATGAACTGGCCAGCAAGCTCACCGGACATAACTACCTATACAGGGTGTTTCAAAATAAGGGACCGTTAATTCGGGAACTTAATCCTCAGATGATTTTATGACATAAAGTTCCTATGGACTATAGGTCCCTGACGCACTGTTTCTGATGATACGGGGTGTTGAAATTTAAAAAAAAAATTGGTTTTATGAAATTATTTTCTACACCGTACACGATTTTTTTTTTCAGTTTTGGTAGGTCATGAGGTCGCATTAAGACACATTTTTTCCTATACAAAATGATGTTCAATTTTTACCTGTGGCGTCCGTACAGACTTCTGTCCGCCAATGATTTTTCTCGAATTTTAAATTATTTTCGTAATTACCACATAATTTACAATGAGAATGGATTCCTGAGTTTTTTTCCTGCGACATTTCATTCCATCCCCAGGGAGCAACCATATAGAGGAATATGACCGAAAATCTTTACGAATACAGGGTTATCCATAATTGAAAGCATGCCCGATTTTGAAAGTATAAAATATGTCAGTTCCAGAGCGAGAACGTTCGCAAAATGAACTATTTCACTGGGTGATCCATTATTATAGAAACTATTCACAATCGGGGCTATTCACTAAGCAAAGTTGTTATGGATAGCAACTTTGCTTAGTGAATAGCCCCGAATGAAGGTCAAGTGAACACCCTGTATTTTTGGGTTGATTTGAGATGTTTGTTTGATTTTTTCAGAACATATCATCATGGACTTCAAAGAATACAGGGTGATTCAGTCATGAAATAAACTGTGAACCTCACGAAAATACCCAAAAACCACCTTTTTTTTCATAACCCTCTATTTCAAGATCAACTCCGTTGAAGTGGGATTTTTCTTTCACCACTGTACTCGATATGGAAACATCAATACGAATTAGAGTTTTTATCCACTTCCTATGACCAGATTCTCTTCATGTAATATAAAAATTATTAATTTGCAATTCTGATTGAAATCAAATGAAAATCCACTCTTGAAATCGAATCGAAAACTACTGAAAAAAAAACACTACTATTCGTAACGATTTTCGGTCATATTCCTCTATATGGTTGCTCCCTGGAGATGGAATGAAAGGTTTCTCGAGAAAAATTGAAGTTCATTCGATTCTGTTTCGAGATACGCGCGTGGGTAATTCTCAACTTCAACGCCCTGTATCTCGAAAACTAGTCATAGGATTGAGTTGGGACCATGTACACTTTTGATCAGTAAGTCGCGTACTACATTATGCTATAAAATTAGAACATCTGACGGCACGCCATTTGCCATACGGAAAGTGCGGGGTTTTTCTCTTTTTTCCTAATTTTTCTCATCCTCCATAAAGCGGAGAGTATCAAACAAAGAATTTCTATCAAATATATTGCATTTGGAATAAAGGAAAATATTCATCTAATTTCCAGAACATAGATTGTTTATTTCTTGGGAAACCTAGGGGGGCATGACTTTTGACGATGTGTTTATCTACAGACATCTGACGCTTAGGTAAAAATTCTGATTCACATTACAATCATTAGTTCAAAGGTGAACACTACGAAACAAGCACAAAATTTGCAGGAAAATGATGATGCGCCAATTCCACGGTATTTCGATGCTGGTACAAGGACGATCCATGAACTATAATTCTCCCATACCATCTCCATTCTGCAAGCGGGTCCATAGCTCACGATCAATCGCAAACACGAACGACCTAGGTGCTACTTAATCCGTCAAGATGTGCTATTAAGCCCGTGAGACTCACGGCTGAGGGAAGATTGCATTGAATTATACAGGTTGCTCCAAGAATCGCTATCCTCTTCACTGCTTGCCAGAAACAGTTTCAGCGGAAGGTGGTCCTAATTATTCGAGTTTCTTCGCCATAGTCATTACAAGCAGATATTGGAGTTTCTTCTTCTGCAGTTTATTAGCATATTCTAGAGAGAGAAAGCACTATGTATATAAAAATTGAATTTTTTTCGAGAGTGAGCTTCGCCACGTGGACTACTCGGTAATCAAAATTTTGACCTTCGTATGACCCCTAGTTGTTTTGAAAAAATCATTTTTGGAAGAGTTTAATGGAAAAAAGATCAATAATTTTTCATTCTGTATTCATATTCGTGTTTCAGATGACTGACTAATTTTGTGACTATGAGAAATTTAAACAGTTTCAGGTGAATTTCTCTTGCTGTAGACTGTTCAATTTTTGTGAATTTTTTCACGGCAATCTGGGGATATTGTGTACATTGAAACAATGAAAAATCAAAATTTTGCAACCGAGAATAAAAATTGCAAAATTTGAGGTTTTCCGCAATTTTGAAATATTCTTCCAGAACTCTACACCATAATTGAATTGACATTTTAGATCGTACACATAACCCATCACATCTTTAGCGGAACAGAATTTTTTTCTGGTAGATAAATCAAGATTTCGGGAAATCTCTTGGTCCCTTTAATTTTGAACTCGATGGGGACATTTTTTGCATTAAACCATCATCATATCATTTCATCCCTCTGAACGGCAACCCCAACCCCTTGAATTTGACATGGAAAGATAGCTTGTGCGATATGATGTTGAAAAGTTCTTTTCTTCCTGAATATGACAGTATTTTTCGATATCTGATTAGTCTATCACGTAAAATTCGGCATAAAAAATGAAACATCTTCTAATTTATCTGGAGCATACAATGATAACCAATGACAATGGGACAAGAGTAAAATTCAATGAAAAATAAGGAGATCCAGTTCAGAGAATTATGGATATTGCAAAAGAAAATTCTGAATAGAAGAAGAAAAGTTTATTCACGGCCATCGACCTGAGGTCCTTCAGCCTATTATAGTACAAATTATTTGCTTCATACATAGCATGAGAAAAAAAAAATAATTACAAAAATATATAATATAAATATCATAAGTTTTCTAGTTTTTTGATTAAGGTCTGTGTAGAATTCTGAATATTTCAAGCAGTATCCCCAAAAATTCAGAAATTGTAAAATTCAAATTTAACTCGGAAATATTCAACAGGGAGGACTCAGCTTTATTGAATGATGAATAATCCATGTAGATACTCATTAGAATCATTAATTTTAGTGAAATCATAATCATACTATCTCAAGATAATTTCCTAAAAACTCAGAGTGAATGATGAATTTTAAACATAGTTTTGGGAATATCAAGCAGTTTCCCCAAAAATTCAGATATTATGAAAGGTTTTATATGGAACGTCCTGTATAAACATATGCAAACGGGGAATTAAATGAACATTAAGATGATGGAGATTTGTTGTACTGACTTTTTCTTGCCGTTTGAACCATATGATACTTGAATACCTATTAATTTGATTGTATCATTTGTATCTAGTGAACAAAAATTACTTTCCATTTGGGGAACTGTCTTTGCTAAACATTTTCAGAGGAATTTTCTTATCTGCGATGAACATCTTCTCAAAAACTTCCCATGAATAACCCAGATATGCTCCTCTCTAATACGATCTATCTTCCCAAAGAATCCTCCCACAACTCAATAATTATAGTCTACACGATTCGTACGTCTTTCATTCGACCAACATTAATTTTAGTCGGTTTCTGTTTTCAGACGTACGTGGTATAAATATAATATCATCCATAAGATTAATAATATTGATAGAAAATGCTTATAATTATAGGTGATTATGATCAATACAGTAATTAATGTGGAAAATGGGATGGGTTGAGAAAATGAACGAGCTGTATCGTATAATTAGGAATATACATTATTTAGAAACCTTCCAGCTACGTATATTTTCTGGTGACATAAGCCACAAAAGAGTACCTAAACCTGTCGAAAACAAAATATCAATTATTTTCATCAATGCACCGACGTTCACTACTTGCATAAAACGTATGAATAACTGTTGTCATTTTTTTGGGAAAAATATCCAATTTCAAATTTCATCCTAAAATGTATATTTAATTAGGTGAAAGATTGATCATGTTCCTACCATGTATTTTTTTTAAGTTGGCCAATCAGGCTTTCATAATTTTTTTTTCGCCATGAACGATCAAACTTTCGAGGTTGCATATGTTTCCCAACAAAATTAAAAAAGTTATTCATAAAACTTTCCAAATTTTAATTGGTATTTTAATGAAGAATATTTAACCATAAAGAAACTGATGAATTTGATTATTTTGTAGTAGAAATGATTAAAGATAATACCATTCATATGTAACATCTGTATAAAAAATGCTAGCATTTTATTGACAAAAAACATTTCCAAGAATCGAGGACGATTTAATTGACAGCTGCTGTCAATTATTTTTGACAGCTGTCAATTTTTTTGAAGAAGTTTCCTGAATTCGAATCTACCTACAAGGTGCGGCAACTAGTTCTCCCACATTTGAAGGAGCTCTTGGAAAAATACGAAAAAAGATATCGGAAAATTTCTTTTTCATTCTGAAATGGAAAACTTCCGGGAAATACTCCACATGTGCGTCGCTCGCCGAGGCTGTCATTTGGATGATATAATTTTCAAGACATAATTGAAAAAAAACTCAATTATGTAGGCTTTCAAAATGAAATTTATCCATTATCTTTTCTCGTATTTTTTTTAACAGCGCCTTGAAATGTGGAAGAACTAGTTGCCGTACTTACAAGGTTGATGAACGACCTCTCAAAAGCTCCTGACATCGCTATAGTTCTTTCAGTGGCCCATTTTTCAGGGATGTTTCGAGTATAGGCAAAATCTCGAATGGGGACATCTAGGCTAGGAGAATGTATAATTAAAGTTTGCTCAATGAAAATTGCCACATCCTGTATAAATTTTGGAAAAAGCTTCGATAGTGTGTTGAATAAATCATGAAATGAATAATTATTCGAATCTATAAGAAAAGTTGTATTTTATTTTTTTTCCAGGCAACTATCGATAAACCAGCGAACATTCCGGTTGTTCTAGCTTTTCCGAGTGTTCTGTATCAGACTAGGATAGGTGGTTACCAAGCAGAAATTTTTCTACCTCTTGGAATGGTTGTGAATGCAATCTTCAAAAACGAGCACTGGCTTTACGTACAGACGCCACACGCTGAAGAAGGATATGTTAGTTACGCTTCTTGTCTACCTTTAGGTAAGTTAAATCTTTCTTTTTTCAGAGAATCAAGACCTATACTCCATTCACTTTTATAAAGTATCGCGGTTGGCCATGATTTAGGTTTATCAAGTTTTTTCCCCTAGAACAGACGCAGTTTGGCACTCGTGAAAATTTAGCGACATTGCCAGGTCTACTTTCTATTTACTCTTTTTCAACTTTGTAAATGGAGTTAGTTCTTCGAAGATTTAACTGTGGCGCAGGTTTCGTAGAACTACTACATTTTCATACTGGAGTATTTCAGGTTGTGCAAAAATGTAGTTAAATGTCTTCTGAATTAACATAATATTTTCTCAAATTCATTAATTTACCAAAGGAACATTTTGATGAATACGTAATTACTACGATTTTTTAGCAGAAACGGCAACGTTGTGGGCGTATCTGACAGTGCAATGACCATAACCTCACATTTTCAAAATATATACGGTGAAATGTGTCAAAATTTCATGGCAAACCGCGATACTTTATAAAAGTGAATGGAGTATAAGTAGGTATGAGCACAAATGCCAGATTACTTGATGTAGGAGTTTGTTATATTGATCCGGTTGATGGAGTTGATATACAGATTGAATAGATTCAATACGCAATATGAGAAAAGTCAGAGAGCATTAGCACCATATCAGTAATTACTCAACCAGACGGAGATATATCCGAATCAATACTAGTAAGATCATGCTTTTTGAATCTCTTCAATCTTCTTGTATGTATACCTCATACACTGCGCTCTGATATTTTAGGAATATTCAGTATATCACCATAAACTGGACAAACATATACAGGGTCTTTCACGAGGAACCTCACCCATATTTATACGGGAAACTAACTACTGAACGTATTTTCATGAAATTCAGCACTTATATGTATTTCACGATGCTGATGAAATCTAAAATATTTTCAAGGCATGAGCACCTCCGGTTTTTCCGGAAATGACGTCAACTTCCGTTTTTCAAATTAGAACACCATTTTTTTATTGCAGAAATAGATTCCTCAGAAAATTTCAAGTTATTTTGATGTAACATTTTTCAGTTTTGGTTGGAAAATTCTCTCTGAGCGGGAAAATTCGAAAAAAAAATCGAAAATAGAGCTCCGCTGAAACAAGAATAACTTCGAGGTTTTTGGATGGAAAATTTTCATTTTTGGGATTTTTCAAGATGTAAGATTGATGTATCCACTTTAAAAATCGAAATCGCGATTCATGATACAGGGGGTGAAAAAATCGCTTTCAAAGTTAGGGATGACAAAATCGTGAAAAATCAATTTTTTCAAATTAGAAACCCATTTTTTTATTGCAGATATTGAATCTACGTTAAAAAATAATGTGAGTGTATGCATCACACCCTTGCCCTAAAGTGGATATTAACTCAGAAAATATCCATTTTAGGGCAAGGGTGTGATACTAGCGTCGCTTTCGTAACGGAAATTTATAAGATTGGAAAAAACCCAATTCATACTCGTAGAGAGTTCGAATCCTACCAAAGTTTTTTGAAGAAAAAAATTTTTGGTTTATAAATTCATATTTCAGTCCGGGTCGTTCTGGTAGACCATTAGCACAATTTTGGCCTTTGTACGGCTTCCAGTTTTTTGAATAAGAATTATGAAAGTTCTCCGAGCGTAATTTTTGGAAGGCTACAAAAAAAACCAATGGATATTATTTCATTCTATTTTCACCTCAGTATTCACTATTCAGAATGAAAGATAATTCTACCATGAAAAATTTCAACAATTTCGGCACTGAAGACATAAAAAAAGTTTAGTTCGAATTTTGAAAAAATTTTTTCACGAAAAATCTGGAATGTTGAAATAGTGCTTTGTAAATTGGCAACCGAGAAAAAAAATTCCAACTTTGCAGGTTTTCCGCCGTTTTGAATTTTTTTTTTCAAAATTCTACACCAAAATTGAATTGAGCCCTAAAAAATACTTACACATGACCAGTAACCGTTATTTCAAATGTCACGCATAACTCACCACAGTTATCAGAATATTGCCCTGTATCTCGGTTATGCGTCGAAAACGGGGTATATGTCATAAGGCAAAAATGACTTCCTCGGTGTCATCTACACGGCTATATATGTTTGTCCAGTTTATGGTGAAACACCCTGTATAGAGCACTTTGTGGCGGTTTATAAAAATATGTCTTATATAAGTCCATCGGTTTTCGAAATATTCGACATTTTCGAGAATGAAAAAAATTAGAGGATCACGTCCCTAGAACATAGAATAATGCGAGTCCATTTCCCTCAATATAAAAAAAGATTTCACCTGTCACTCTTTTTGGCGAGACCCCACATGAAGGAATTTATTCAATCTGTTTTTTATACAGTATTCCTGGACTGATGATCAATCGAATGTAAACTATGATTTTTGGGTCGCATGCCTATTTTTTCGAACAAAGATCTAGGTCGAATTTCCTGTTTCGTTTATTTTTTTCAGAGTTCAATCGAGAAAAATATGGTCATCTAAATGCCAGATCAAAAAAAAATGCCTGTTTCAATGATATTCCGAAATGGTATAGCAAACTCACTGTATTTTCAACATTTTATGTAAAATAAATTCCTATTTTAATATGAGTCAAGAGCTTTTTCTTAATTGAAAAAAACTAAAAGTCACTTCATCACTTGCAACTGACATAAAGATATTGAACTGTGGGATTTAATAATGAAAGAAAACGAGAAAAAATAAAAATTTCCAAATATTGTTTCATCAAATCAAACTGGGCTCTGAAACAGTTCAAAGTACCTACGCTGAAGAATTTCGATCAATAGTGAGACACATTTCTGACTTGATGAAAATAAACAAAATCTCCAGCTTCGATGGAGGCATATATAGGATCTGTTTTATATTTCAGAATATTTTCCTGAACCTCACGATGAATCTCCAATTATTTAGAAATTACTCATCAGTAAAAAAGTAGTCACCTAAATTACCTTCCGTAATATTTTCCTAGAAAACATGGTTGCGTCAATCACCGGTATTTGTGTATTCAAGCCCTTTTGTAATGAAGAAAAAAGCTCTTGAATCATTGTATTAGAAATTTATTTTTTATTGAATGCTGATAACAGTGAATTATAGAATTTCGGAATCTTAATGAAACAGGCATGCATTATCTCAATTTGGCACTCAGGTGACCATATTTTTTCACAACTCGTCAGGTTCGAAAATAAGATGCATATGAAATTTGAGCTAGATCTTTGTTTAAAAAACACTATGCATGAGTTCCAAAACTCATAATTTACAATCGCTAGCGCATCTATTTGGGAATACAAAAATTGGAAAATTTCCTTCATTTGGAGTCTTGCCACCAAAAAGAGAGGCAAAGGTTTTAACTTTTTTGAATTTTCGAAAATGTCGAACATCCTTTACAATATAACTCATTCATTACGCCACACCCTGTATACACCAACTGACTGTAAATTCAAGAAACGATTACTTTCAAGTATCATGATTAAACAGTACAGCATGGTCCGAATCATTATTTTCGATTTTTATTTCCCGAATAATAACCTATGTGGAACTTCTCAGGTATTATACCTCCTGCTGATGACGATGAGAACGGACCATGCTGGGAGAAAAGTACCGACATCTTCCCAAGACCGTCTGGAAACATGAGTGATACTGAAAAACTAAGTTCCAAATCGTATTATTCTGAAGATAATCGCCATAGCAGAAAAACGAAAAATTCTGGAAATAGTTACGGTGAAAAGAGTGTGGATGGGCTCTATCTCAGAGCAACAGCTTCTTCGAGATCTATGGGTGTCAGACATACCTTGCTAGTAATAACGAAGAACTATGATGGAATGGAAAAGAATGCAATGAAAGTGAGGGAAGGTGAGGTAGTCTTCTTACTGGATTCAAGTATCCAAGGTTGGTTCTGGGTGAGGAACAAGGAAGGATGTGAAGGTTTCATTCCAGCTGCAAATGCTGGTCATGGATTTCTGTGAGGGGATTATGTGCATTGTGAAACAATGAGTTGACAATTGAGAAATGAAATAAATAAAACCTATTTCTCTTATTTTATTTTCCTTTAAATATATCCATTACTAGTCCTGTCCAAGGGCGTCGCCAGGGGGGTAGGGAGCGGCAGCTGTCTCCCCACCTAGCTCAAAGGCTGGCGACGTCCTTGATCCTGTCCAAATCAACATAAAAATAGTATAAAGCTGTATTTTTTTGTCTTCAGTTCACAATTATAACTGCACCCACTGCAAATATCGTATTACAGCATTTCTCTCGCAAACGGTGAGTTGAGTTAGTATTATCGTTAGTAATATCATTAGGGCATCTAATTTTCGCGAAAAAAATCGAAAAAACACGTTGCTTAGTAATATTTTATTAAGAAGCATGAGTGCTGATGGCAACAAAAATCCGAGTCGAGGACGAATGCTTTTTGTTAAAAAAAATTACTTTGCATTGTGTTTTTTCGATTTTTTTCACGGGATACATTAGATGCCCGGATGGTATTTGACAAGATTATTTAATGGGTACAGATTATTCTGCATGCATTATAAGTGAAGGTATTAATTTGAAAACTGGAAAACAGGTTATTTATTTAATGACAAAATATGTACTACGAACTTAATTATTGTAATTTTTGGTGACAACAACTGTCAAGTTTTGCCGCCGTTTTTCCATCTAGAAACCATTTGTAATTATATTTTTCTGAACAGTATCATATCTTGACATTCAAATAGGAAAATAACAAGTTTGATATTTCGCCAACCTGCTCTAAACAATCCGTACAGAATCCACCCAACGCTGTTAATGGCAAGATTTTTGTAATGGACATTGAATTTTTTGCGTTGCTACCAATTGAAGAGTACACGGGAATAATGGTCCACTTCTGTTCGAAACTAAACTATTAGCACTATCTGGTAGAGTTTCCGTTTGTTTTTTACTTATTCAAGAAATTATAATCAGTGTCCAAGTTATAAACGTTTTAATAATCACTGGTCCAACCTAGTTTTTGCTCAAATACATAATATGAATGCTCAATGAATGTAAAATCCACGCTTTCAGCGTAATTTAAATGCAAGTTTTTAGTTTCTGAATCTTAAATTTCAAATCCTGCGAATTGTAGGTTTGGTGACTCTGATCGCTATTCCCGTGTACTCTCCAATTGTAAATCACACAGGAAAAATGTGGTAGACTCAACCTTATTAAGCTATACAGAAAGTATGAAAAATTTATTAATAATTTGCAATTTGTCCCACCGGCACCCAGACTACCACCACCCAGTGGCGGCTCGTGATAGCTCAAGGTGGTGAGGCACATCATAAAAAAATTTTTTTGAATTTTAGGGGGGCAAAACTTCATAGTTGCAAATGGTTCGCCTAATTTAGGGTGTTTTTTCTGAAATTTCAGTAAAGCTAGAAACTTGAAATTCTGTATTTTCGTGCACCCGCAAAGGACTAACCGACTAACCACGGGTACTTTTTCAATACTCCTGGAGTTGAAATTAGCAAACCTTACTTTATTTCATATCAAAACCCTTTTTTCGCGATGAAGTTACATGAAATAAAATTATAACTTGAAATCCTTATTTTATTCAAAACAATTTCCTATTCCAAATTTTTTCCCAAAACCAATATCTCAAGAGAAAAAAATTAAAACTCAATTTTAGTCACCACCTTCTGAGGGTGATATCTCGGAAAAGGGTGGGCTGAGGAAATTTGGTTACATGAATGACCGATCTTAATTTCACACAAGCAATCGCCTCCTGAATTTTTTCGCATGAATTTAGAAACAACCTGTATAGTCTAAGGACTCTGAGGTATATTACAATATGAATGAGTTATTCCATTGAACTCTCTTCTTCGCCAGTTGCGAAAAATTCTGAAATTTTTCTATGAATTATTGCTCGTGATATCATCATTATGGCTGCATTACCAAATCTGTTTCTATCTTTCCTTTGAAAAATCAGTCCCTTTTGCTATAGTAACGCCCCAACAGATAGAAAGTCTGTATTCAAAATATTCTAGGTAGTTAAGCTTATTTCTCGATCTCTTTTTCGAAATATTCTCTTTGCTTTAAATTTGAAAATCGGGTTGTATTTGAATCTGATTAGAAAATGAAAATGCTTCTTTCAGAAGATATCGCAAATCACATGACACGGAGTATCCAAAAATGATTATCAAATTCGATAATAATTCTTCAAGCGTCCGAATTCAGAGCAGTTTTCCCTGTGCCAGACAACAACCGAAATTTTACTACCGTTTCTCCGAGCCGACTTCTGAAGTTCTGAACGAATATCCGGCCGAGAAATCGAATTGAGGCAAGCCTCCATCTAGCCTCACGTCGGTCTATAAACGCGCCTACCAAAGCGGACATACGCAGCAGTCGATTCTCCAAGATTACGTGCTAGACAAGGAAGCGCGTGAGGCTAGCCTCTAACCATTTACTTCTTGAAGAGGGAGTGAGATGGATACACAGGAATGGAGAGATATGAAAACGCGGAGCCTTTTAGCGCGTTCGGCAAGTGCATATATCGTCGTATAAGCTTAAAATACATGGGACGGGGTGAAATAAGTTAACGGATATTTATTGCCGAACGCGCAATCATTCTTTTGAAGCATAAATGCTTTTAGATTTTAGATGAAGAATGCTGAATGGTTAAACACGCGAAATTAATTGTGACAGAAATGATAGTGATGATGGAATGATAGAATATTCGATCAATACGTATATTTTTTTGAATTTACTGGTGAGGCACTGCCTCACCTGCCTCATAGGACAAGCCGCCACTGCCACCACCATAAACCCTTAAAGTCATTGACGATTCAAATTCTCGATTTGTCGCTCTTGGTCCATCCGGTATTATGAACGATTTATTCGACAGTTGCTATCAAACTTGTTATCAATCAACCAACAAATGGATGAAGAGGATCTCAAATGCTCCTGACAAAACATCAGTGCTTCCTTTCAAAGTGGATTGTTGAAAACAGGCAGATATTGACAAAACTTCAACTGAGAGTAGATATGTAGGGACTATAAATGGAAGAATGATGTAATTCCATTATTCATTATTTTCGCCTTGAATAGATACAAAATATATCAAAAAACATTTTTATTGATTAAACATTGAGTACTAAGTCTTTATATACAAAATTACTACATACATCAATCTTAGGGCTAGATCCAGCTATACATAATGCTTTGTAAGGTTCTTCTTGATGTATCACGGAATAAGTTGTTACTCCAGAAGTTGGTATCTCAGCAATTATCTCACCATTGAAACTCATTTGGTAAAAATACTCGGATCTACCACCAGCAAACACTTTGTCCTGATAAATCTCAGCAACATGTATTCCTTTATCTTCAATAGGGAATATAGTGGAATGGTTCAAGGAACGAAAATGCCATAGGGACAATCGAGGTCCACCTCCACATATCTAGAAAAATTATGTTGGCAGTGCTTCTAATAACTTGATAATTCCCATAGTCCAAAATTATTATTAAACGAGGAATTAGTCAGACAGTGAAAGATATCGATAAGATGTAAAAAGAAAATTCTCATATTTTGATACATTATAGTATCATATAGGATGAATTCGCCGGTTAGCCGGACACCGCCGGTAGTCAGACAAAACGGACTTAATTCAAGATAACTCGAGAAAAATTCGATCAAATTTCCCCAAATAAAAACGAATCAGTAAAGCCAATGCTGTTACACCTTATTGGCTAATTTTTAATCCGACAGTTGCTACCCTCGACGTGTAAAAAGGACGGCAATTTAGTGTTATGTCAGCAGTTGTCCATTGTTACGTATTGAACATCAGCAGGTGCCTTTTCAAAGGTATATAAAATATATTTTCGTACATTTTATGAATTCACATTAATATTCGATTTGAGGGGAAAGGTGTGAAATTTCATTATAATAATTATAATTATTATATATACAGGGTGAGTCTTTGACTTGTACATATATTTTAACTGTAGATTCTTGAGGCCTAAAGAAACCTTTTTTTCATTTTCCATTTTTCCGAATTCGGCTCGGTTAAAGAGATATAGCCATTTGAAAAAAAAAATTGTGCTAAATGCGTCCCTGATATTATTCTCTACAAACACCTCAAAGTTCATATTATTCAATTGAAATTGATGTGATTATTAGATATTCTGGGTGATACATTTAGAAAATACTCAAGCACTAACCTTATTCGAATAAGAATGTTACAAACACGATATTTCCTAGCAAAAACGCTAAGTTTTGTTCCATCATTTCTGCAATTGAAATGCCATATTTCTCACACCAAAATAATTTCCTTCTTCGATTATCCTGAAGATTAGTTTGTAAACATTAATAATTTGTTCATATTTGCCTCGATACCCTGAAACTATCTTATAAAAATAAGTTTCTCACTAACCTATCTTAACTCCATTAATCAGTCATCTGATTCGAGGTCAATGACCTAACCTAATCCATCTCCTCTGTGTGTGATCACAGAATTCTAGAGAAGACGATGCCAGATTGTGTTGATTTTCACAGTAAAAAATGGTATAGGCGAACTCAAGAAAGCAGAACGTCCCCTATCGTTAACGGAAGAACTAGTTTTGTTTACTTTTCGCTAAAGGCTTCTACGCATTGCTCTTTGGAAATGCCAAACGAGTAGTTCTGATTCTCGCCGATCTGAATTACAGTCGTGGTGCGCTGCCGGCTGCGATGTAGCCGCCACGCAAGACAAGCCGTTGTTCTGTGTCTCTGGTCTCATCACACTATCAGTACTATCACAGGCCAGCCAGTCTGTGATAAAATGAACGACGCTTAAACGCGATAACCTTTCTACATGGATTCAATTCATTTATTTATTTACTCGCAGAGAATAAAGCAAACAGGTGTGAGGTGATGCTTGTGATATGTGATGTGAAAACCGTGTAGGGTCGATTAAATATTCCAAGAGGATATTGTTAAGAAGATAGATATTTTCCTGAAGGACTGGTATCAACAAATTTTTAATAGAAACTTGCTTATAAACTGTGTAATTTCATGCTTCTCGGAATTCAGTTGATAAACATTGACAACATTGTTAATTTGTTAAGAGACCAGAGAAGAAACAATATTCGATGATATTTAATTCAGGGAAGCATTCAGATTTTTTATGAAATTCATGGTTTTTTCCTCAAATTTCTTCGTATACATTTAGGAATAACTCGAAAACGACGCGTTTTATTGAAAAAATATAAGAATACTTTTATTCTCTAAAATGGTTGATTCTTTCGAAAATATGAACCGTTTATCCTTTTCAAGTGATTTGATAGTGTTTTTGCATGAATTTATGAGTCGACCACCCTGTAACTTTCGAACTAGGAGAGATATTGAATAAGTTTCGATTGAGGAATATGCACAATGAATAGAGTAAAGAATCAACCAAAATTCAGTTCATTTGAAATAACGGTTCCGAAGATATGAACAGCAAAGTGTTTTTTTCGTGGATTTTCGACACCCTGTATCTCCCAAACCAAACCGAATTTTGAAAAATGGTATGGGAAAAAAGTGTTTCGTTTGATGAGAGGAATCTACAGTTAAAATATATGTACAAGTCAAAGACTCACCCTGTATATACAGGGTGAGTCTTTGACTTGTACATATATTTTAACTGTAGATTCCCCTCATCAAACGAAACACTTTTTTCCCATACCATTTTTCAAAATTCGGTTTCGTTTGGAAGATACAGGGTGTCGAAAATCCACGAAAAAAACACTTTCCTGTTCATATCTCCGGAACCGTTATTTCAAATGAACTGAATTTTGGTCCATTGGTTACTCTATTCATGGTGCATATTCCTCAATCGGAACTTATTCAATATCTCTCCTAGTTTAAAAGTTACAGGGTGGTCAACTCATAAATTCATGCAAAAACACTATCAAATCACTTGAAAAGGATAAACGGTTCATATTTTCGAAAGAATCAACCATTTTAGAGAATAAAAGTATTCTTATATTTTTTCAATAAAACGCGTCGTTTTCGAGTTATTCCTAAATGTATACGAAGAAATTTGAGGAAAAAACCATGAATTTCATAAAAAATCTGAATGCTTCCCTGAATTAAATATCATCGAATATTGTTTCTTCTCTGGTCTCTTAACAAATTAACAATGTTGTCAATGTTTATCAACTGAATTCCGAGAAGCATGAAATTACACAGTTTATAAGCAAGTTTCTATTAAAAATTTATTGATACCAGTCCTTCAGGAAAATATCTATCTTCTTAACAATATCCTCTTGGAATTTTTAATCGACCATACACGGTTTTCACATCACATATCACAAGCATCACCTCACACCTGTTTGCTTTATTCTCTGCGAGTAAATAAATAAATGAATTGAATCCATGTAGAAAGGTTATCGCGTTTAAGCGTCGTTCATTTTATCACAGACTGGCTGGCCTGTGATAGTGTGATGAGACATAGAACAACGGCTTGTCTTGCGTGGCGGCTACATCGCAGCCGGCAGCGCACCACGACTGAAATTCAGATCGGCGAGAATCAGAACTACTCGTTTGGCATTTCCAAAGAGCAATGCGTAGAAGCCTTTAGCGAAAAGTAAACAAAACTAGTTCTTCCGTTAACGATAGGGGACGTTCTGCTTTCTTGAGTTCGCCTATACCATTTTTTACTGAGAAAATCAACACAATCTGGCATCGTCTTCTCTAGAATTCTGTGATCACTACTATCATAGAGGAGATGGATTAGGTTAGGTCATTGACCTCGAATCAGATGACTGATTAATGGAGTTAGGATAGGTTAGTGAGAAACTTATTTTTATAAGATAGTTTTAGGGTATCGAGGCAAATATGAACAAATTATTAATGTTTACAAACTAATCTTCAGGATAATCGAAGAAGGAAATTATTTTGGTGTGAGAAATATGGCATTTCAATTGCAGAAATGATGGAACAAAACTTAGCGTTTTTGTTAGGAAATATCGTGTTTGTAACATACTTATTCGAATAAGGTTAGTGCTTGAGTATTTTCTGAATGTATCACCCAGAATATCTGATAACCACATCAATTTCAATTGAAAAATATGAACTTTGAGGTGTTTGTAGAGAATAATATCAGGGACGCATTTAGCACAATTTTTTTTTTCAAATGGCTATATCTCTTTAACCGAGCCGAATTCGGAAAAATGGAAAATGAAAAAAAGGTTTCTTTAGGCCTCAAGAATCTACAGTTAAAATATATGTACAAGTCAAAGACTCACCCTGTATATGAGTGCCCCTGGCTCAGTGGTAGAGCGGTGGAATTCGGACCCAAAGATCCGAAGTTCAATCCCGAGCTAGGAAAGAAATTTTCTAGACTCGGTAGGGGCCACCATTCTCACTGTTGGGTCAAAAATTAACAGTGCTGTGCCTAAGGTGGCGTAAGGACACAGTAACAAAGCCTACACAGAACACAACTGCTTACTCCGAACTCGGCACAAGTTATAAGCTTCAAGCTTGTAATTTCAGAGGGGTCTCCACAGGTGACCTAGGAGTAATCAGGATAAACAATATATCATATCATATAACTTTGAAGTCATAATTGGGTGGCCGGTAACTGGAAAAGAAATTTGGTGAAATGCCAGTATTCCATTGAATAATAAACGCATTTATGATTTTGGCCAATTGAAAAATCGTCCGACTACTGGACTCCACGCGATTGGTTGAGTTCCAAAAGTCGGTCACTACTTGTTTTCGGCATTTCATGACACCGCTGATCAGGTTTTTTCTTTTATTTCATTTTAGATATGAAACTCAAGAAAAATTTAAATAATTTTCGTCAATACGAAGAGGAAAACTTGAGAGAAGCGGTGCAGGTGGTGAGAAATGGTGGTAAATTGAGTGAAATCTGCCGTATTTATGGGGTACCGAAGTCAACGGTGCAGGACCGTATCAAAGGCAGATTTTCTGACGAAGCCAAGACTATGGGCCCAGAACCAGTTTTAACAGTTTCATATGAAACTAAAATAGTGAAATGGGTAGAAAATCTGGCAAGGTGTGGGTTCCCAATAACCAAACATGATTTATTGAACACTGTAGAGAAAATTGTTCTGACAGAAAATTTGAAAACACCTTTCAAAAATGGCAGGCCTGGTCAAAAATGGTATGCCAGTTTTATGAGAAGGTATCTTAGGTATCCCCACTTGTCATTGAAAAATACAGAAGCGTTAGAACAATAAAGATTTCAAATAACGGAAGACTATATTCGTTCGTGGTTCGAGGACTTAGAAACATTTTTAACAGAACTAAATTCTACTGACATTTTGAAGGAACCAAGTCGCATAATGAACGCTGACGAAAGTGGCTTCCGTTAATGCCCAAAGTCAAACTCTGGGAAAGTATTAAGCTTGAGAGGAGTTTACTTGAATATTGTCAAAATCGGAAACACAAAAAAAATATAACAACTTCAATAACATTCACGGCAGACGGAAGACTTTGTCCGGCCCTTGATGTTTTTCCTTATGTGAAACCACCAAAAGCTATCATAAGCGCCAAAAAAGTTATATTCAGATTGGGACCTGAGCTTGCTGAACGCGGAATATGTACCGACACCATCTTATCTTTGATACAATCGCTTCTTCCACAAAACGATCTTCATAACGATGTCTCAATGTTTACTGAGCAAGAGATAGATAGTAGGGAAGTAGTTTTTCTGAATGAAAAACAAGTAGAAAAGCCCCGAATCGTAATTTTGTATGATACTCTTCTGAATGCAGACCCAGCAGTAAATAATACAAAATCCCGAATTCGATAAGGAGCTAAAATAGACGAATTACAAGTCGCCGAAAATTATAATCCGATAAGAGAATTAACTGAAGAAGAGAAATACGAAAAGGCTATAAAAGAAGCCGCTGAATTGATTTTCGATCTAAAAAAATCAGATAAGAATAATGAGTCTTCTCAGGTATTTGAAGAAGCTGGGAAGTATTTCGATGAATCAGTAATAGATTCGGAAGTTAATGATCAAGAATCGCTAGGAGCATAGAATGCTCCTAGAGAATCGTTTAAATTTGAGGCAATCATAAATGAAGGCGGCATAGAAATTGAGGAAGAAAACCAGAGAGTTTGAGAAACATTTAACGTATCCGGAACCCAGTGGCCTGTTTAGGATTCATGGCTCCCCCCGCGAGAATTGTACCAAGGCCCCTTGCTATCAACTTTGTTGCGAAAATATGCGTTCTGCTTCTACGGTAGAATCACGTACGAGCACTGTGAATAAATTACAACTTCTCAGAAAACTGGGAGGAATTTCATTAAAATCTCAAAACAAACGTATAATTCTTTGAAATAATATGAAATATAAAAAAACAAAGGCACAAATTGAGATCACTAGAAAAGTACATGAAATATGATCAAAAAATTAATAAAGTATCAAATTACTACGGAAATAAAATCATTGAATATAACCAAAACATGTACATATATGATTTAAACTGACTGGAAATCTTTTTTTTGCCTTCCTATCTGCAATTTCGTTTATAAAAATAGATTTATCCATTGCAGCTGCTTCTTCTGCTTCTATGGATAATATTGCAAGTCCACTTAGTCTCTCTAGGGACATAATATTCCGTAAATAATTTTCAATGATTTTTAATTTGGAATGCTGTCGGCTATAGGGGCTGGACTTGGATCAGGATGGCTTGCGTCGGATTGCGACAAATAATAACGTGGAGGTAATGCACGCAGAAGGTCGAATATTTGCAGCACATCACAGTAAGAGTCGTAGAATCGTAAGACTGGAGAATACATTCTGAAAACTTTTTCGCGTTTCAGAATAGAATAACAATTTTAAACATTTTGTTACCACATCCGCGCCGCGGGGTTTCGCAGTATAGTAGAACCGCCACTGGCGGAACCTCTCACAAAAAACGTGACGAAAAAAGAAGGAAAAAAACACCCGCAGCAATATCTTCCGAAGCATGGAGACCCTATTATGAGAATAAAAGAAAAGAAAAGGAGGAAAAAGAAAAAACTCGAAAAGAATAGAATGATCAAGAAAGACAGTAAAAATTTGAAAATAGAGTATAAAAATCGAGTAGATGTGAGAGACACAGAAAAAGAAATTGAAGAAGTGAACAACATAAGATATAGTGAATCGAAACAAAAATGTAGTATATGTATCGAAGATGGAAAGTGATAGTGAGTTAGAGAATGAAAAAAAATGGGCTGTGATTTGTGTCCCCAACTTAGGTTGTACCAAGTTAACGGGACTTACCTATAGGGCGGTTTCAAATTTAGATTTCATCTGTGATTTTTGCGATGATGACTAGATTTTTTTATACTACAGAAGTCTCAAAAATCCGACAATATAATTGACGAGCGTTTTCCAGATAATTTAAATGTTCAAATTACGGTATACCTGAGATTGATGTAAATTCGAGTACCCAAACAAAAACTAGGTAGCATAGGATCTACATGTCGGTGTACCAGAATAATGCATGAGATTGTACTTATTTATTCTTTCCATTATTTAATCAAATAAGAAATGGTATATTTTCATTAGTATTCTTTTGCTAAAGAGTTTAGTCTTCATTTATAGGCAATGCCAACAGAAAACTGTTTAAACCAAGAAAGTATTATTAGTATTGTGATATGGATTCATTTTGTTACCAAAGATTTTGAAACCTAGAGTAATTCCTTTTTTTTGTTATGGAGTTTATTTTTAAAATTTTATGAATAAATTTTGAGTTTTTCGTTCTTGAAGAATATTCTGCTCGGCGCACACTTCTTGCTCTCAGCCGGTCTTTTATTATGCTCTCTTCGCTCATTTCACTCTGCATCGTGATCTTTTATTATCAGAGCGAGCAAGAAGATCGGATATATTCGCTCCCGCTCAGGAGCGAGAGCACTTCCAAATGTCATTTATTTCTAACCAAAGACGCAAAGAGCACGGATATCCGTGCGCAAAGAGTAGATTTGGGGCTTCTGCTCAATGAGCGTTCTTTTATTATTTTCGCTCTACAACAAATCTGATGACGTCACAAATACTCTTGCTCGCTCCGCAGATCATATTTTCAGACTTAGCAATTATAGTTTCTAGAAAATATTTAATTCGCATTTGCCTAAACTGTCTGACCACTGGCGAATTCAATATTGATGCTGATGTAGCTAATGATTTATGTTGATATGGATACCTCGAAATTGCAGGATGAGGTCAATTTTACAATAATTAAAACATGAAAATATCTACTGTAAAACTCGTCTAACAACATAGATCTCAGAACAAAATTTTTTCAACAGATACCTAATGGTACCTCGGTTTTTACTGGTGCTCAATAAATAACGTGTGTTGAGAATTAATCTCATAGAGAAAAATTTGAGTAACTAATAATTTACCAAAAAATCTTCATTATATCCAACAGCTCCAATCCATTTACCAATTTTGGGTCTATTCAGTTCATCATTCAAATATGGTTGAATTTTATTTATGTTTTTATAGTCCCTTACATCCCAAAGACATACAGAGCCATCTTCACTGCCAGAAATTAGATCATTTCCTCTATAAGAACTCACATATAATTTGTATCATATCAAACACATTATAGATACTTACAGACCACAAATACAATGCACGTAATCACTATGAGATGAAAGAGTCTTCACCAGCTTTCTAGTTTCAATATGAAACACATAAATATTGTTATCTCCACAACCGGCCAATAACAAATTTTTATCATTCAGATAGTATAGGGAATTTATATCAGGCTTATCCAAACCACCTTTATCGTTAGGAATATCGATACTCCAGGCTAAAGCCACATTTTTACTAGTTTTTATATTCTTCCACAAGTATGCTCTTATTTCACCCACAGTACCAACTATGAGGTAAATATCGGTTGACAATAATGCATTTATTTGCAAGTTTGCTTTCACTTCAAATGTACATTTAGGAAATTGTTCGTCTTTGGAAAGCTTCACATCTGGATTTATTAATTTAGATAAACTGAAATATAAGCTATTTAATATCTCTGACAGTCGCATCATATCTAATACCATTGTTTAAGGATTAAACAATGCTAATACCTACTGAAAGACTGAAATTTTTCCATAAATATCACCAGCTACAAAAAAGTTTCCACATGGAGAAAATGCTTGGCATAATATTGTATTGTAAAATTTTTGCGTCAGATTATTGGCCATCATTTGCAGGGATCTTCAATTCACAGATTTTATACGAGAGAGAAGTTGTAAGAAAATATCCAACATAAACAAAAACAATGACCTAACCTCGCAACCTTCATGACATCTGAACATAGAGTGACCTAAGTTCAACCACAGATATTAAGCATTTACACGCATTCGGATACACATAAAGGTCCATTCCCATTCATATTTACAGACACCGTGCATGGCAGACACGTAGCGAGGCAGACACTGCAGACAGTACACAGACAACCGTATTCAATTACCGCGTACCAATCCGGAATGGAGCGAGAGAAAACCTTAGAGTTTAGACTATATAGATAGAGAGTAGAGACCCCAGGTATTTACATTAAAATGTGTCACATCTGAAACTTGGAGCTGGTCGATTGTACTGGTCCACTAGAATCGTTTGCAATATGTCCATGTTGCCAAACTGAGTAGATTGTAGGTTTCTCTGATGACGTATTATTATACACTAAGGGCCGATTGCACCGTAGACAAAACTGTAGATTAAATCTTAAACCTCGATTAGCGTCTATTGATTTTCATAGACACTAATCGAGGTTTTGGATTTAATCTACAGTTTTGTCTACGGTGCAATCGGCCCTAAAGCTACGTTCATAAACTTACCCAGAGTAAGGATAGTTTACTCCGAACGTTCATAAATTTACTCTACCAGTGCTTTTACGTTCAGACATCACGTGATCATACTCTTCTCTACTCACTGGAGTAAGTTTATGAACGTAGCCATAAACTATTTCTCTCATTTATGATGCTAAATTGATAGAACATCTCGTTAACTGAGACAGTCTTTTCGGATATATCATTAATTTAGGATTTACTCTGGTTGTCTAGGGAAATCACAGGCTCCGGATATTTTAATAAAAAGGTTTATCAACAAAAGAGTAGGTATCACAATATTCTCAATAATTCAATAGCAAAATTACGACTGGATTTAAAATATTGGATTCACTCGATCTTCACTTGATGGAAATTCATTTTGATAGAAATTAAATGATAAGTTAGTCTATTTTCAATTTTAATGATTCAAAAAGACCTTTCGCCATGTAGTAGCTTTTTCAGATTTCAAATTTTTCTTTCTGAAATTTGCCGATAAATTTCTCATGCTTAGAGTAGACGCGAACTCTTCTGCTTTTTCCTTCAACAAGTTTCCAAAGGTTCGTGTACGCTGTCACGCTAATACAAGTTCGAGATTTATTCTGCAAAGCAATAAATGTGAAGTGATTTAAAATCGCACTCCCATGTTCATCCAAAGCTGAGGATTCATGCGGTGTTGCCACAAAACGAGATCGAACAAAGAGATCGGATCTTTTATCCTTGTTCCACTCATTGTGATGACTTTCAATGTGGAAGCCAGAATAAATCATGATTCTACAAGGGAATGCGATGTCTATCGGGTATAGTCAAAGGAGAAAACGGACACAGAATACTAATAAATACTCTGGCTGAAAGAGAGGAGAGAGTGAGAATTATTATTTTATTATTTTATTCTATATCTATGTAGTAGGTAAGTTAGTATTCTAGTTAGTATATCTATGGAATTATTAAAACGCGCCTTTTCAAAAGCTAACGTATCAATTTCAATACATTTGTAGTAATCGATACACACCCTTTAGAACAGAAGTTTTCTTTGAATGAAACAGCCGGCTTCATTTCAAGTAAATCTTATACAGGATTCCTCATGGATACCCATTTCAATATTTGAATTAAAAATTGTTTAGTTTATTTAACGAACTTTTTATTATTTTATTATACTGAATTACTGCTAACACTTTGGGATTTATGATGTCTACAAATATTTGGCTAATTTGATTCTAACTTCCAAATGACCTTCAAACTTCAACACATTTTTCAATATTAGATAAAAAGTGGTTCATTACATGGCGTTGCAAACCTTCGTCTATACCTTCAACTTTTTTACGAATTTTGACTTTCAGTTCCTCGATTTTACCTATACGACTCGCAAACACTTTGGCTTTTGAATATCCCCACAGGAAAAAATCGGGCGCTGTTAAGTCGGGGGACCTCGAAGGCCAAGGCAAATCTTCGAATCGAGAAATGAGTCGGCCATATTGAACATTTCTCACAGCACCGTCATTGAGTTTCTGGCGGTATGAGCTGTTGCCCCATCTTGTTGAAATAGTAACTAGTAAGGCATTGTTTAGTAATCCTCGTCTATTTAATTCTGGAATGAGGAACGTCTCTAGCATGTTGACGCTCTGATGTTACTGTTACAGCGCGGATATTTTCATCCTAAAAAAATATGGACCAATACCTACTACCAAAATATCCTTCACCACGCCACACAACAACTTTTGGATTCTGGAGGTTCTGTGCAAAGATTTCTCGAGGATCTTCATTTGACCAGTAGGTATATAAAATTCTGTTTATTAACCATGCCATTCACATAAAAATTTGCTTAGTCCCTCATAAGGAGACTGTGAATTGCTCCTTGATGTAAATCCAGAAATTCTTGACAAAATGCTTATTTTGCATCTTTATCTTGATTTGATGAGGTGCTGTGCCATTTGGTATCTATAGGGATGAAATTTCGAATGCTTTTGAAGAATTCGATCTAAGTTTCTCTTCGATATTCCTATAGGATATAGCTTTGACGATTAGCAAACTTTTCAGGACTTCTCTTAAACGCAATTCTAACTCGTTCAATATTTTCTGATGCAAGGACGAACTGTTCTTCAACGTCCAGGCTTCTTCAAATTTTGTACAGAACCATTTCACGCCAATGACCCATAACTTAACAGTTCTACGATTTGGTTCGTGACCTTGTTGTTGTTAAATTGACGATGGCCGGCCGGCATGCACGCCCAACTTCTACTATCGAATTGCTTCTTGTGTAGGTAAGTTTCGACACAAAACACAGGTTGTTGGACTGAGTATTCCATGAAAGTTCAGAGAATGTTGAAATACTGTCCAAAAGCAAAAAAATTAAATTATTCAAATAATAATCGATGAAAACTAACAAACTTCTCGTAGAAAAATTACGTTCCTCGAAATTTTTAACTTGAAACACAGATGCATAGAAATTTGGTGTAACGACTCCTAATTGAAAATCGTGACCAAAAATTGTAGATCCAAACGGCACTCTAGATTGTAGATCGGGTCCTACTTCCGGAATAATCCACAATATTTCACGGTTGTGGCGCTATTGCGGCAATGGAAAATAGCGCGACCCCTTCGGGAGAAATGAAAAGTAGGACCCCATCACAGATTTTCGATCGACAAGTAGGTCTTGACTTGAACAAAATCTAATCAGTACCAACACCAGGTATACTATGCATCTTTTTCAAAACGTATTTGTGACTGGTGCCTACTTGATTTTTAATTAACTGAAATCCTAAAGACTACAGGAAATATTTCCAAAGAGAACAACCTATTGAGTTACGTTGTAGGGAATTTATTAATAAAATATAAATAAATAAAATAGGTAGTCCATTATTGGGAACCCCGTATAAGATTCACACAAGATATTTTGTGTACCAAATTAGGGTTTATCCGGTCAGGTTGTAATAACTCGGTAGGTATATTCACTATTCAGGGCAAATTCTCTTGACTTTGAAATGAATCGATGCTACAGTTAACAAACAACAAAACAACAATGGACATTTCCAATCATTTTCAGAAAAAATATATTTTGACTCTATTGGATTCTCACGTAATCCAAGATTTTTCTTTAATTTTTTCTTCATCAATTTATACCCTCAAAACAATATTGAAAACTCAAAAATAATCTACCGAATTCAAATGATCACAAGAAGCGGGAAATCGTGTGACGTCAGTGGCTAGAGAGATTTTTGATTGGTTGTACCTACTCACCATGACGTGCTGCTGATATAAAAATGACAGCATTGCCAAATCACAAAGAAATTAGCCTGAAAAAGCCCTTGTTTTCACTTTCCTAATAATATCATAATATAATATATGTTGATTTTGGATGTTTTTCTTTTATCATCATGACTCTTCATTTGTACCTAGGTACACCATAAAGCTTCATAATATAATTCAATTTACGACCTCCTAATTGAAGATAAAGAGAGAATTCAAGTAAGCAGATAGGTGAGAAATTCATTTAAAAATAATTATTCCTAATCTACACAGGTAAGAATTGGTATATGTATATAGGCCGGTCTTCTAATTTAGGAAGCATTAATAATCATTTTCATTTTGAGAAGTGAAAATTAGTGGTAAGAATAATTATTGATTTGGCAACTGTGTATAGGGACCAACCTAGGAGTATAGAATATAGAGTTTAGAATACTCCTAGAATTAACTGTAAGAAACGCCATTCTATAGTACGCAGAGAAGACGTCGAAATGTCGAATAATGACAAATAAGAAGGTTATGTTTCTATTAGGCATTCTAATGACCTGTCAAAACAAATTCTCAATATGGCGGCTGAGGGCAAACCATAGAACTCATAGTACATGTACCTTAGAATATAGAATCATTATTTTATATTCTATGACATGTACTATAAGTTCTATGGGGCAAACAACGACTTATGCTTATGACACTTCAGAAAGTTGTTTGTCTATGGTTTCCCCTCAGCAGACGCCATTTTAGGTCACGTGATTTAGAATGCCTAATTTATAATTTGTAGACTTCGTTGTCACATCAGTATTTGTATTTTCAGAGAATGAGTATTATAAATGAAAATTAAGTAGTTATATGACGATGTTTCAAAAACATTATAGTGATTACATCGAATATGATACGATTACTGAAAATTATGAATCAATTCAGAGATTTTACAAAGACAACAGTGGCGTGTCTCTCAGTTACTCTGGGCTTTGTCTCCTCATCCATCACAAACTTCAACCAATCATATTACAAATTGAGCCACTGACGTCACAGCAGAGGGACGTTTGAATTCACACGTGTTGAAATCACATTTTCAATATCGAATTATTAATCAGTTCTTCAAAATTCAGAGTAAATAAATGGTTACAAATGTGTTATAAACTGCCCTTCATTACGTCATGCGAAGAAAAGTGCATATTTTGAGGTAGTGGAAATCCCCATTTGATATTGAATGAGTGTCCATTTGCATGAAAGAACCCCTACGTAGACGAAACTGCAGCCCTTTTAATTTAATGAATGAATTAAAACGAAAATTATCCGTTCGATCAAAGATTGTGAGCAACTGTCAACACAGCCTGTCAACACCTCACTCAACTTCGTCCCTGTCCCCAACGCTTCGTTCCAGAAATGCGAAAGTTGAGACTGGACGTGGAAATGAGTTATGAACAATCAAGCAAAAGGTTCGAACAATGCCTAAATCACTAGAAGAAAATCCAGGAACGGGAATACCGTTTGGAAAAGCGCAAGCGCTCATCTGAACGTATTCCCGGGAAGCTGTATTTTACGTTCAACAGCATTTACTGGAAATCTCTCTCCCAGTCGCGGCCAGCGGGATTCTGATTATTCCTCGTGTCGCACGCGATTTTTCCTCGTGGGTTTTCCGATAGACTTCGCGAAATCCTTCCTTAAACGTTTAGGTTTCGCGCAGATTTTCCGGTCCGGTGGGACGTTAGAAAGATTCCGAGATGAATTTGCGTTGCTCAAAAATCGATCTGAAGATAATTATTAAGTTCTGTGTTCGGATGTAGTTCGACCGAGTTTTTTTTGAAAAATTATACTTTTTCATCCAGGTAAGAAACCAATCATCGAATTAGGTTCTGAAGACAGGTCTCCTCCAGGCGGCACAGTATTTACCTGTTGCTTCTCTTCCTCCGGTCTGGCTAATTGAATTTTGTCAGCGCCTCGAAGAAAGTCTTACGATGTTCATTCGATATAAAGCCCAGAGTGATTGGAATTGAATAACGATGAGATGAGTTTCGATGATACGAATTTTGTATTTTTACATTTTATTTTAGGCCAAGAAAAATATGAAAATAAGAGGCCTTCTCACACTCAAATGATGACAGAAATAAGATATCTCGTAGATAAAAACCCAGAAAAATTGGTTTTCGAAATTATTCAAACAAGTTTTAGTGTAAAAAATCACCACATTTCTCCAATAGAGCAATCGTTTCACGCTCAATAGGACTTTTCTGAAGAATTATGAAACCTATAAGTGATGAAGAATTCTTGTTAAAATTATATTTGTCCGTCCAGTCGTAAAAACGATAACTTCCGGAGGATAAAATAAAGACCCAGTTTTCTTCGACCTTTGAGGCAGGAATAATTTAAAAGGATAAGGTTCAACTCACTGGTGACGCATCCAGGGTCAAATTCAATTCTGTCCGTCCTTATACTGTCGTAAACACGCGCATAACTCTCGAACGGAACCAAGAAACTGAAATTTTCAGGGTTATTTCGGATCTTGAATGCTGTGTTCGTTATGGGTAAATCTAGACTAGGGTTTCGGTAGATACAGGCGTTCGAAGTTTTGTTTCCCTATGATTTCTATCCTACGGATCAGATAGAGTGATAGAACTTAAAATTGAAATAAAACACATTTAAAAGCCAATTTTTTTATTTGGAAGACAATTTTATGACATTAATTTTTTAAAATAATTTCCGGCATGAATATGTCCCCCACAACTAGATCTGGAGCTAATGTTACAGTGAATGGTGCTCGTTATCGATCGATGATCAATGATTATTTGTTTCAAAATTTGAATAGTATCGACCCAGAAATGTTTTGGTTCCAACATAATGGTGCAACACTTCATGCTGCTACCGTAACAATTTTATTTATTGAAAGAAAGATTTGGGGATAACTTTATTTCGGAAAATGGTCCAATTATAATTGGCCTCCAAGATCAGGCGACATAACTCCAATGAATTATTTTAGGGATTATGTCAAGTCATTGGTTTATGCTAATAAACCAGAAACAATAGACGCTTTGGAAGCCAACAAAACTTGTGTTGTTGCTGAATTACTCGTATTGTCGAATGCAGTTCCTCAGAGCTAGTCGTTGTGGACATATGCCGGAAACTATTTTCAAAAGATAAATGTCATAAAATTAACTTTCAAATTAAAAATAATTGGCTTCTACCTTAATTTGAATGTGTTTTATTTCAATTTAAAGTTCTATCACTCTAAAAATACACCCGATCCTTATACAAGCCACGTGCAAAATTTTGTTAGATCTCTTTACCGGAAACAGGAATTGTAGAATATATCTCCGAACCGCAAGTGCTTTTCTTAGTCATTTTTTGAAGGAATAGAGTCACCGGATACCGCCTCTTTCACTTTAATTCGACTTTGTTACCAAGAGATATAGATACAGGGTTGAGATAAAGTATGGAACCAAGTAAATATCTTTCGAACGAAAAGAACGATATTTATGAAAATTTGCAGATGAGTGCAATGGAACAAAATGCGTCTGATGAACATTTTTGTTTATAATATACTTCAGGTTTCACCGGAAATGTCATCAAGATCTTTAATCCAAAAGGGACACCCTATATATTTTTACAGATTATGGAAGAGCCTGTCATTTGGAATTCATACATACATACTGAGTTTAGTGTAAAAAAAAATTGTAAAAACGAAGTAGGTATTGGTCAAATGAGAATCCTCATTGGATTCATGTAGCATATACCCAGCGTCCACAGAAGTTAAATGTTTGGATGGGAATTGTCGAAAATGGGTTTATAGGCCCATTTTTATCGACGGAAACTTGAATGATGACAAGTATTTGGATCTACTAAATAACGAAATTATTCCTGCACTTCAACAGACTGAACAATTACCACAAAAGGTTTGGCTTCAACAAGATGGAGCACCTCCTTACCTTACTATGATTTTTTCACACCAAACTCAGTATGTATGAATTCAAAATAACAAGCTCTTTGGATATCTGTAAAAATAAATAGGGTGTCCCATTTAAATTAAAGAAGTTCATGGCATTTCCGGTTGAACCGGAAGTATATTATCAACAGAAAAATGTACATCAGATGCATTTTGTTCCATTGCACTTACCTGCAAGTTTTCATAAATATCGTTCTCGTTTGAAAGATATTTACTTCCATACTTTATCTCAACCCTGTATAGAAAAATGGTTCATACTAAAGTTGTACGAAATAAACTGAATTTTTTTCAAAATGTATTCATTTTATTAAAGTTAGAGAGTAAATTGCTTTTTCATGTGGAACACCGTGCACATTTGTCTATTCGTGGGAAACTTATTTTCTCCTAATCTCAAAGATGTATTTGGATTTTTCGCTTCTATTCGAGAACTATGAAGAAAAAGTTTATTGAATCACTCTATTTTATTCCTCCACACGAAGGTTTATACCACCATACTTTTCGTTAAGTAGGTATGAATTAAAAAGAATTGGAATGATTATCTACCTTTGTATGATATGTTTTTAACGAAGGCGCCAGAAGGAGGGTAACGTTTTTCGAGTGTATGTATGTATGTCTCTCCTTTTTCACGCTCTACAGTCCGAACACAGATTTTAACATATAAGGTGTCATTAGATTCGCATGAATTGTGCGAGTTATATAGGTTATATTTTTTCTGAAGAAACTTCATTCAGTGCGAAAACGTCCACGACAGCATATCTTCAACTCTTATGGATAGGTCACACCATAGAAATTTTTTTCTGGGAAGTTTATTGATGATATTTGATAATTTTCGTTCGAAGATGTTTGTACTGACACAGTAATAATTCTCTTTGAAATTATTATGAGACTGACCTGAGGATTCAATTCAGATCAAGGATGTCTTTTTCACGATACAATTTGGAGTCAGTTTCGGAGTTATATTATGCTTAATATTATCAATTCCAGTCCTTAAAGTCTACGGAATCTAAACTCAAAAAACTGATGTGAATTAGTTTGTTCTTATGGAGAAATTTGACAAAAGGAAAGTTTTCGTTCATTAATGAAACTTAGAAGATTGAAATGAACAAATTATCACAGAAAAAGAATTTACAAGAAACGCTGTGAAACATTCAACTGAAAAGAAGAATCTTCACTTAATCAATATAAATTTATGGGGTAAAGTATAAAATGCACTACGCATTTTTGTCGTCACCTATCTGAGCAACAGTTACTTATGTATATTTCGAAATAATATAACGTGAATGCTATCAATAATGTGTTGCAGTCGGGGGAGAATGGAAATTGATATCATTTTATCCCAGCCTGCAATACATTGTAACATTCAATTCACGTTTATTTCGAAGTATAGGTATGTTTATTTATTCATTTTTTTCAAAAAACATAGAGTAGTGCATATTTTCTTTTCAGTTAAATGTTCTGTAGTCGAGTTTTTGATTTTTGTTCAATAATTTGTTTGCATTCCGTAGGTTCATTTAATACTTTGGAACACTGTAGTTCCCGAAAAAAGAGCTATAGACTCAAAGACGCATATACAGGGTCACCCATTTCAAAAGATTCACTGAAATAACTCCCTGGAATTAAAAATGTTGCAAATGAAACTAAAACATTCTGTTTCTTTCGTTTTTTTTCTCTCTCTCTCTATCTTTTTATATATGCTTGGCTGATCACCATCTACACATGAAACAAACTTTTTTTTATACTACATTAGATTCATCACGCACAAATTTCACAAATTACAACATTATTCAGCTATCCTAAGACATCAAGCAAATTTTAACTTTATAACACCACAGGAACACACTAAACATTACCTTTTCACAATTTTTAGAATTTTCATAAGACTCTTGGTAACGAATTAACTTTCAATTTATCGAAACGGCTGTCCACATTGACGCCATGTTTCTATCCCATGCTTTTGTTTTTCCATAAAAGAATTTCTCTGGAGATATGAAGTGATTCATGCCTGAGTAATAAAAAAGTAATTCAAAGTTATTCCTGATAGAATCATTTGGTTTCGTATTGCGTATGGGCATAAAAAAGTGTTTGTTTTTTCCATTTTCTTCAAATTTGCTCAGTAGTTTGTGTGTATAAGATTTTCATGCATCATGACCGTTCTGAGCATGAATCACTTCAAATTTCCACAACGATTCATATTATGGCAGAAACTGACAAGCGCAGAATGTTATACGAAGATTAATATTCTGCATATACTGCAACGAAAAATGAATATTCCTTATTAAGAAAATCTACTTGCCTTGAAATCAAACTCGAAGGTCAGATTGAGTTTATGCATTCGAAAACTAAGAAACTTTCATCTAAAACATTTTTTGAAGGAGTTATTTCAGTGGATCTTCTAAAATGGGTCACCCTATATATTCAGGATCAGGAGGAAAGGAGCTACCCAAGAAGAGAAATGTGAAAATATTTCAAAGAATTCAGTTGGATTCGTATAACGTTTGTAAAAAATAGAACCCCTTTTCAAAATCTTCCTCCTTATAATTCATTGTACCTCCTAAACATTTTCCCCTGAAATTATTTTATCGAAAATATTTCCTCAAAAATTTTTTTCACGAAAGCTTTTAAACCCAAACATGTACCTATTCATTGCCTGAACATTGTTCACCCTAAAAATTTTTTCCTCCTAGAATTTTTGTGAACGGAATGTTGAATGTTGTAGTCCTCATCATATGTTAATCAGGCGCACAAAAAGTATATCATGTCTCGAACCTACCATTTTATCAGATACTGAAAACCTAGAGGAATTTAATTCACATTCTCCGAAGGGCCTGCATTTCCTCTCCAGTGCTCGATTTTTCGAATCCTTTTGTCCTCACTTACTTAACAGAAGACGAATTTCTGGAGTTTGAGGAAATAATGGATTCTACTCTGCGTGAATTAATGAATAGAGGCAATGTTCCACCAGTATTCCTCTCAGAAAACGTGTTAATAGATAACAGGATTATCGGAGATTCTGCAGTGATTCTAGGAATTTCTGAGATTTGACGGGATATTACTTTTTTAGACTTTTAGAAACGAGGCATTGAGAAATATTTGAAAAGATCATGTTTCAACAGAAAGAAATTTCCATACGAGAAATAGATATTTTAAAAGGAGTAATTCCAAGATTTCAATGATAAAAGTGTTGAAACTGTGGAAGAAGAAAATTTTCCAGTTTAATCTTGAAGAACTATTTTTCTGAGAAGTTGAATCCTCGATGAGAATTTTCCGCACTTTTCGAATATCTCAATAAATTTCCAGAATTTCGATATTACAATATGTTGAACATAAATCCCATATGTTTTAAACACAGATCCAATTTTTTTTTGGTTGATTTGAAGATCAATCGATTAGCTGAATTATTATTTATTTGACAGCCCATGAGAATATTCGGGGGATTCAATCAATAAATGAATAATGTAAAAGATTTTTCAAACTATTTGATTGACATCATTTTCGGGCCCTAGTTCTGAGTGTTGATTTTTTCTTTCATTCGAAATGAATGGAAATTAACATCACCCAAATGACCACCACGACTACATTTCATGAAATTTTCACGATGATAGCCTCACGAATAGGGATGTTGACACATGTTACAAATTCATATAAATTGAGTTTTTCCACATTGAGGGTAGTTTTTGAAATACTAAAACAATATTTTAGTGATCTTATTACTCTCATTAAATTAAATAAAATCGATTTAAAATGTGTAATTTATTCAGTGAACTCTATACTAACTGGAAAGGACCCGAATCGGGCGAGAAGTGAGGCCAAACCACTGCATAGGCAACCCGCAACTGTTAGGTATACCTATCTCTTTCTAACTCATGTCCGTTAATGGAACCACCACGCATTTTATTTTTTTAAATTCATTTGTGAACAAATATGATTATTTTTTCTCAATTGTTTTCAGGAAAAAAGTAATAATGCAAACAGTACAACGTTGATGTGAAATTTTTACTGTTCTTCCACGATGTTGATAAATAAAATGAATAGAAAATTAGAAACGAAATTTTTATTTTATTTCACAATTCATTGCTAATACCATGAATCTAACAATTATTAAATAAAACAAGTAAAACAAGAAGAAAATGATCCCCACAAAGTTTGCTACTTCTGAATGGAGTCCAATTCTTCGAGCGAACTGCCCTTATCCATAGCTTCAGGATATCTGGTCGTTTGAATGGAAGACTGTACCAAATGAATTCACTCTTGCTAGCCAATAAGTCGCTAATTATTCATTAAATAGCAAAATCTAATATAATCAATTCACCCGTGAAAAGATATTTTCCGATAATCGTACTCGTTTTTGCATCCAAACGCTACACAAGACACCACCATTGTTTTTTTAGTTCAAATTTCAAATATACATAGTTCAAATCAAAACTATTGCCGAAGCCATCAACAAATTAAACCAACGCAATATGCTGCTTTTTAAACCACACACGAGGAAGGAAACGAAACTAATAGCACAGTAGAACACAAAAAATGTATATCTTCACTAATATTGTACGTTTTTAACAAAAAGAATCCCCAAACTAATTAATTTTCACTTAAAAGATAATTTATGCATACAACCGTCATTCATTTGACTGAGTAAGACAAAGACAGGTTGCCCTAAATAAGGCTATCTCTGTTTCAGCTGCCCCTGCCTCACTTTACGTTCCAAAGTATACGGTCGGATCCGTTCCAGGTGATATAGAGTTCACTGAATCTATTACCGTTTATCACGTGACTGCAAACACGAATGAGAATACGTGACGTCACTGTTCGGTTAACACGCTATCTCATAACCTTACTGTCATCAAGAGTACGAACTTACGAAGAACAGAAGAGAGTAAAACTTATCACCAGCGAACTATTTCACGATTATTTGTTATTACGCTAACGATTTGTTCGCAAGAAATCACACAAGATCAGTTCGCTTTGATAGACGGCGAAGTCTGTTTACCGTATAGTGACGTCATCATAATCACTTCGTTTCAGCGGGAATTTTGAAAACTATTTTTATTCACGCATTTTTATTGGTATTTGCTATATTTTTTCAATGTTTGTGTTTGTATAGGGCTTATCTACAAATTAAAATCATTTCCAAAAAATAGTCAACATCCCTATTCCATCTCTGAGGTCTTGAATCGAGGCTGGGCTCTTGGCTTAGACTTTCTCTTTCACATGGCCCCAAAGAAAGAGTCGCAATCTCTCTTGGAGGGATAACACGGTCCGGAAACTTTTCCTGTAAAAGATCAATGGTTTCGTTGCGCCGTCTTGTTGAAATTGAACGTTGTCCAGATCAATACCATCCGATTTAGGCGTTAAAAAATTATAAATCATCTCTCGATGGCGCAATACATTCACCGTTACTGTTGCTCCAGCCTCATTCTCGAAAAAGTAAGGTCCAATGACCCCACCGGACCATAAACCGCACCAAACAGACTAACAGAGTAACACGTTGGGTATAGAGAGGCTACAATAACTTTTGGGTTTTAAGAGCCTCAGATGCGACTATTTCGCTCGTTGAAGTAGCCATCGTGGTGGAAATAGGCATCATGATGATTTTTCGATGGAATAACGGATAATTTTCATGCATTTCTATGACCCAATCAGCAAAGACACGGCGTTGTTGATGATCCGCCGGCTTGAGTTCTTGTGTTAACTGAACTTTATAAGCCTTCAGATCCAAATCTTCATGCCAAATACGGTGTAATGACGTTTGTGGAAGGCCTAATTTCAAAGAACGACGGAGGATAGACAAACTTGGGTTTTCTTCAAATTTTCATTATTTTTATAGAGAATTTCAATAATTTCAATGCGTTTTTGAAGCTTGTATCGTTCCTACAGTGGCTTTATTCAGAACAGTGGCGACAATAGACGTTCACGTTTTGATTGGTCGGACTGTTTTCGACCACTAATGGCGGACTTTCATTGTTTTGTTGTACAAAAAGCTCAAGATCGAGTCAAATGTCAAACAGCACGACACTCAAATGTAAACAAATATCCGCCATGTTTGTGCAAAAACGTGTTCTATGACCCTATTGTCGCCACTGTCTTGTATAAAGCCACTGTAATCGTTCCATTTCTATTAATGACGTAGTTTCAACTTGTCAAATGTCAAAGTATGATAGCTTCAAGAGTGACACCTACCAAAATAGCACCTCTTATTGAAAAACCCTTCATTTAGCCAAAGCCGATAAACACCATAATACAATATGATAACAAGATTAAAAAATTTTAACATTCAGCATTTTGTTCATATAATTTATACTATTTTTTTATATCTTCATGGGAAGGAGAGAAAGTCCAATGTAGGAGGTATGCTTCAATAAGAAAAAATTCTATAGAATAACATACTATTTGATGAAAAAGCCTCAGGAAAACCTCGTTCATATCGGAAAACCTTCAACCACCTCTTACCATTTCTGATGTTTTTCTTCGTGATTCATACTGACACTATTGAAATTATAACACTATAGGCAGTGCTTTAGGAAGCAGCAACTGATCAAGCTTTTTGTACTTTTCATGAATTTTTTCAGAATGCTCGTATTCACTAGTCACCACTCATATTCTGCATTTTCTGCGGTACAATAGCGTTCATCTTGTCACTCTCATATTCATTTTAAATTCTTGGAACAGCATCTGTTGCTTCCTATACAATATCCTCTGGTTCGGGAGATACATAGAATATGAAAACCTAACACATTCCTATTTATACGCTAAACGAAATTATCCCCGTTTTTCTTCTTCGCTCTTCCCGTTGGAAACCGGAATATCCAGTAAATTATATCGAAACACATTCCTGTCAGAAACTTGCATATACCTCAGGAAATAAATTTGGAATGATATCCGTGTTTTTCAGGGTGTGAGATGATCAAAATGTGTTCGCATGGTAGAAATAGCTTTGATGCTGATGTTTTATCATTGAAAATACTCAACTCGACTTTACAATAGATAATTTTCCAGCAAGCTAGGAGAGTGGTTCTTTTCTCGGAAACGTCGAAGACTTCTGTTGAGTGCGGACATTACAATTTGCGAATTTGAGATGAAATTCTTTATACTAGTGGTAGAAGATGACCGTAAATATTACTGATAATTCGATTCAATGTGAATGTCCACTCACTCTCACAGTTATTGATTATGAAGAATATTATGAGCGAGCTGAGAAATTTTTAACTTTTTTGTCAAAATAAAAGTCCTGCTGTTAAAGTTCATAAATAATTATTGACAATTATAGATGCATAGGAACCCTTATGGTCTCACGACTCTTAACTAAAAATTGTGACCAAAAATCGGCACTCTAGATTGTAGACCGGGTCCTGGTTCCGAAATTATTCGCAAGATTTCACGGACGTGGAGCTATTGCGGTAATGGAAAATCTCAGATTTTCAATCGACAAGAAAGTCTAAATCAAAATCTAACAACACCAGGTATTCTATGCGTTAAAAGACAAATTTGATCTGAATCACTATCATAATAATTTCAAGGAATATTATTACTGTGAGTACGAACATCTTCGAAAATGGAATATATTGTCGATAAACTTTGGAGAAAGAAAATAGAATATTGTGAGCTATCATCATCATTACATAGTATAAAGCAAAGTCGCTTTCGCTGTCTATCCCTATGTATGCTTGAATCTTCAAAACAACGCAACGGATTTTTTAATAGATGAAGTGATTCAAGAGGAAGGTTTATATGTATGATACATGCATATTATTGTAGAGAAACACTGATGAATTTACAGGTTTCTATAATGTGATGTCGTAAATAAACACATTTTTTTGCGCTTACATTGCAAACGCTGACTGAACCCCCACTAGATAAATCAAAATAATGTACTCGGTATTGTACTCCTAAAAAAGGTAAAAAAAGTCCGCGATGGTATATGTCTATCTCTTTAGGATAACCCACAATAACCATTTTTTATCCTTTACATTTTACGGGAAAGAATGGCTTATTTAGGACGTTATTTTAAGCAATACAGCATTAATCCTTATCCAATTAAGTTCCTTAAATGCTTTTTCCATTCAATATAGATCAATTATGGCCCCTTACAGCATGTAATTTAAATGAATAAATATTTCCGAAGATATTACAGATTTGAAATGCAGGGACATAGCGGTGCGGCGCCGGCACTACCGTTGTTTATAAGGATTGCATTGCATCCGTGCGAAGCCGGGGCGGGTCGCGAGTTACATAGTATAGACAAAAACGCTTTCGCTGTCTGCCCCTATGTAGGTATGCTTAAATCTTCAAAACTACGCAACGGATTTTAAAACGCTTTTTTTAATAGATAAAGTGATTCAAGAAGAAGGTTTATATGTAGGATACATGCATAATATTGTAGAGAAACACTGATGAATTTACAGGCTTCTAATGTGATGTCGTAAATAAACACATTTTTTTTGCTCTTACATGGCAAACACTGACTGAACCCCACGAGATAAATCAAAATAATGTACCTACTCGGTATTGTACTCCAAAAAAGGTCAACAAAAAAGTCCGCGATGATATATATGTCTATCTCTTAAGGATAACCCACAATAACCATTTTTTATCATTTACATTTTACGGGAAAAAATGGCTTATTTAGGAAGTTATTTTAAGCAATACAGCATTAATCCTTATCCAATTACGTGCCTTGAATACATTGTCCATTCAATATAGATCAATATGGCACTTCACAGCATGTAATTTAAATGATTATTTCCGAAGATATTATAGATTTAAAATGCAGGGACACAGCGGTGCGGCGCCGGTACTACCGTTTCTTATAAGGATTGCATTGCATCCGTGCGAAGCCGGGGCGGGTCGCTATTTACGGGATAAAAATATTTTGTACGGACTTCAAGATCTTTTCAAGGCATACCAATTTGTAGTGCGTCATTGTCAATTACATCGAACTACATATTTGTCCTTTGCATGCTGATAAAGCGGAAAATTCTTCGATTCGAATCACATAAACAGTAGGTACCTACTTCAACATTGAATGAAGGAAAATTCGAAAAAAATCATAGCCTATGTCATATCCACAATTCATACTAATCTAATGACACCTCATGTGATGAAAGCCATTAAGTTGTTTCACCTAAAGAGCGTGAAAATATACACATACTGCACACATACATACCTATACATATACAGGATGTCCCACGGTCGAGTGCCTATTAGACGTTTCTGGAGAACTGGACATATTTGAAATCTGAAAATTGGGATTATGATATTGTTCGGAATTCTCTACGGACCGAAAATATTTTTGGAGCTTGAGCACTTCCGGTTATACCAGGAGTGGAAATAAATTTGTTCAAAAAATTTATTTTTCAATATTTTCGTTTCTGATATGATTGAGTATTCAATGCTGAATACATTTCTGTTGAAACCATTGTATTCATTCGAATAGTTTTCGAAATATCGAAAAACAACCTAAAAAAATGTCAAATATTCATAGTCAGTGTTATGTCTATTATTCCTATTCTGAACATCCTGAGTGTAAACCGTTCTCACAACGTCAAAGTAGAAGAATGTTGAAAGGTCAACCATCTTTTGAATTTCTCGGGGATTACTCAATTTAGGAGCAAGAACATCTGAGAGTGCTATCACTATTTTTCTTCGCAGAATCCAACGCAGTCATAAAAAATAGGGTTCTAATTTGAAAAACAGAAGTTATGGCCAATTTTCGATTACAGTTTTCGACACAAAATTTGAAACACCCTGTGATGATATTTATGAAATTCAAAAGATGGTTGACCTTTCAACATTCTTCTACTTTGACGTTGTGAGAACGGTTTACACTCGGGATGTTCAGAATAGGAATAATGGACATAACACTGACTATGAATATTTGACATTTTTTTAGGTTTTTTTTCGATATTTCGAAAACTATTCGAATGAATACAATGGTTTCAACAGAAATATATTCAGCATTGGATACTCAATCCTAACAGAAATGAAAATATTGAAAAAAATATTTTTTGAACAAATTTATTTCCACTCCTGGTATAACCGGAAGTGCTCAGGCACCAAAAATATTTTAGGTCTGTAGAGAATTTCCAACAATATCATAATCCTAATTTTCAGATTTCAAATAAGGCCAGTTCTCCAGAAACGTCTAATAGGCTTTCGACCGTGGGACACCCTGTATACTTAAATTTTTGTTTATGAATGTCTTTTGTATGAAATGAAAGGAATATTATAAAGTTATCTAGCTTTCATGGCTGCAATACCAGAAGGCAAAAAACTTTATACAATCCCAAACATAAAACCACTAAGTTTGAAATGTCTTCTATGTATCATTGTATAAAGCTTTTTAATAATTCGCCCCATAGTTTGCGATCTCTTAATTTTCGTATATTTAAGAAAGCTGTTGTTTTCTCTGACTTGACCTTTTCATGTATTTCTTTTAAAGGATTAATAAACCATTATTATTGAATATATACACTATTACAACACTAACCTCACTCTGGTGCAGTCGAAATAATGACAAATTGATAAATTTCAAGTGTGAGATTTTTATTGATATTATTATTATTTCTTTCACAGGAAACTGGGCAATTAGCCCTGATGCCCGCGCGGAAGGGGCTTCTTGCGCCCCAAAATACGTTTTTGGATACCATAGCTACAAGATTCGATGGAACCCGTGAGTATTTTATTATATTTCAAATGAATGAAAACGCTGTATCTGCGAGGACAACAAATAGATCTTCTGCGAATTTTTTGAATGCATATTTCAGAAGAAATTTTAAATATAGTTTTTAGAATAATAGATATTGGGAATAGCCAATCCCGATTATTTCGAACAGTTTTCTCCCAAAAAATCAGATATTATAATATTCAAATCTAACTCGAAAATATTGAACAGTGAGGAGCTTTATTGAATGATGAATAATTCATGTAAACATTAGAATCATTGCTTTTGGTGTAATCATCATCATCATCAAGCCAATTTCCCGAAGACTCAGATATTGCACTGTTATAATTCTTACACTGGTCCTATGTGAAATTCCTATAAGTGGAACATGTTTTTGGGCTTACTGTCTTCCTCTTGGTATAATTACATTTTGTTTTAATGTTTCCAAGGGTATATGCTTGAAACTTATATCCCAATCAAACTTTCAGGAATTCCGAACTATTCCGGAATCTCGTTGAATTTGAATCGTCAGTCTATCTAGACCGTTACCGCTAAAGTCTGAAAACTAGAGGAAAGTTCTGAAAAGCTATATGAGAAACGGATGAGCGCAGCATTAGAATCATCGGAATCGATAATATCACAATAGCATTGTTCTTGACGACCAAAGTTCAGGTTTGAGTTGTAGAAAAGTTCGTCCGAGTTCTCTTTCGCATCTGGCAAATGGGATTACATGGCCCACAATTAGACTTTACCTTTGTAGAAATGTGCTTCGCAAGTTTTGACGAAGTCATCGATTGTTGGAAGTTGGAGTTGAACATTTACAATCTTCTCCTATAATCCGTGAAATGTCACTGAACTTCAGTGCTCGCTCTCAGCATGGAAATGAAAAAAAGGAATGGCATATTTGAATATTTGTCCTTAAAGTATGAAATATTATTTTGAAATAGAATGTCACATTGAAAAGGAAACAGAGGTCTGTTCTATAGGATATTCGAAATTTTGGAAAATCGCTCGGATCCGTCAATTTTCTTCTTGATAAATCTTTTTCACATAAAGAGACCATCATCGATATCTCATTTCATTCCTCCATAATATTCGGCTTTGAGAATGAAATATGTACCTCTAAATCTATCTGGAGCCTGAAATGATTACCGATGTCATTGGGAATTTGGGAAAGGAAATAATTCTTCAGAATGTGAGACGAAATTTATTTCAATATATTGTTGCATTCGTTAGATTGAATTATTCATGAAACTTATCTCGTTTTTCAATTTTCTCATTTTGCATTATCTCTTTGAAATCGAGTGAACTGGGTGATATTGCATTTTCAAAGTTGAATATAACGCGAACGAATGATCAAATCTATACAGGGTCTTTCACGAGGAACCTCACCCATATTTATACGGGAAACTACTGAACGTATTTTCATGAAATTCAGCACTTATAAGTATTTCACGATCACGATGCTGATGAAATCTAAAATATTTTCAGGCATGAGCACCTCCGGTTTTTCCGGAAATGACGTCAACTTCCGTTTTTCAAATTAGAACACCATTTTTTTGTTGCAGAAATAGATTCCTTAGAAAATTTCAAGTTATTTTGATGTAACATTTTTCAGTTTTGGTTGGAAAATTCTCTCTGAGCGGGAAAATTCGAAAAAAAATCGAAAATAGAGCTCCGCTGCAACAAGAATAACTTCGAGGTTTTTGGATGGAAAATTTTCATTTTTGGGATTTTTCAAGATGTAAGATTGATGTATCCTCTTTAAAAATCGAAATCGCGATTCATGATACAGGGGGTGAAAACATCGCTTTCAAAGTTAGGGATGACAAAATCGTGAAAAATCAATTTTTTCAAATTAGAACCCCATTTTTTTATGGCAGATATTGAATCTACGTTAAAAAATAATGTGAGTGTATACATCACACCCTTGCCCTAAAATGGATATTTTCTGAGTTAATATCCACTTCAGGGCAAGGGTGTGATGCATACACTCACATTATTTTTTAACGTAGATTTAATATCTGCCATAAAAAAATGGGGTTCTAATTTGAAAAAATTGATTTTTCACGATTTTGTCATGCCTAACTTTGAAAGCGATCTTGAAAAATCCCAAAAATGAAAATTTTCCATCCAAAAACCTCGAAGTTATTCTTGTTTCAGCGGAGCTCTATTTTCGATTTTTTTTTTCGAATTTTCCTGCTCAGAGAGAATTTTCCAACCAAAACTGAAAAATGTTACATCAAAATAACTTGAAATTTTCTAAGGAATCTATTTCTGCAATAAAAAATGGTGTTCTAATTTGAAAAACGGAAGTTGACGTCATTTCCGGAAAAACCGGAGGTGCTCATGCCTTGAAAATATTTTAGATTTCATCAGCATCGTGAAATACTTATAAGTGCTGAATTTCATGAAAATACGTTGAGTAGTTTCCCGTATAAATATGGGTGAGGTTCCTCGTGAAAGACCCTGTATGTGTATATAGTGGTCGATGGAGTTCCATCTGACACTCTACAATGAACGAGGAAGAATGGTTAAAAACCTAAATATGGACTCGCCAACAGTTCTCGAATATGGATCCAATAGCTTGGTAAAATTCAATGCTAACAAAATACGAGCAAGTCTGATATTTAAAAGAGTCTTTTCTCTAGAAAAGCCGATCTTACTGTGCCCAGCATAAAATTGTCGGGAGTGACCATACCATTGAAGTCATCCATTTCGATGCTTGGCATTACTGTCGGCAGTAACCTTTCCTGGGAGAATCACGTGAGATCCATTGCTAAAAGTGCATTCCAAAAACTTGATTTTCTGTTTCGTGCCAGGAGCTATTTCACCTCAAGTCAGCTGCTTATGATCTATAAGGCACAGATTCGACCTGTCCTGGAATACTGTTCCCATATTTGAAGTGCTGCACCTCTAAACACACTCTAAAACTCTTGGATTCTGTACAAAAAGGGCAATTCGTCTCGTCGGTGATGCCTCGCTTACAAGCTCGATCACTTCTCTGGAACACCGTAGAAAACTGGGCGATCTGTCTCTATTTTATAGATATTTCCATGGGCGATGCTCTTCTGAATTATCAGCAATCGTTCCCCCTCTGGCAGTCTCTTCCAGAATAACCCGTCAATTTAAGTCTTCACACCCCTTCGTGGTAACTTTGGAGACCTGCAGAACATCTCTCTTCAAAGACTCGTTCATCCAACGAACAGCGAGGCTTTGGAACACATTGCCTAGGGAGGTGTTCCCCGAGGCATTTAACCTCCAGAAATTCAAGAAGAACACCAATTCCTACCTGCTTGCCCTCGGTTCTCACGATGTTCTCTGAACATAACAGGATATTCCTTTTCGTGAAAACCACAACATAAAAAAAATTTGACTGTTTCCAATGCTTGTCAGGAATAACTATACCATAAAAATAATCCCTTGATGCTTGGTGTCACTTTTGACCATAATCCTCCTTGAGAAAGTCACGTCAGATCCATCGCTGTAAGTGCTTCACAGAAACTTGGTTTTCTGTTTCGTGTCCGAAGCTATATCACTTCCAGTCAACTGCTTATGATCTATAGGGTGCAGCTTCGACCTGCCCTAGAGTACTGTTCCCACGTTTGGAGTGAGGCACCTAATCATGTCCTGAAATTGTTGGATTCTGTCCAAAAAAGAACAATTCGTTTCGTTGGCGATGTCTCGCTTACAAACTCGTTCACTTCTCTGAAACACCGTAGAAGAGCTAGCTCTGTCTCTAACTTTCATGGTCGATCATCCGAAATCGTTCCTCCTGCGGCAGTCTCTTCGAGATTACCTCTACAAATTCAGTCTTCACACCCCTTCGTGGTCACGTTGTAAACCTGCAGAACATACCTCTTCAAGGACTCGTTCATCCAGCGAACAGCTAGGCTCTGGAACTCACAGCCTAGGTATGCCTTATAATCTACAGAAATTTATAAAGAACACCAATTCCTTACTTCTTTCACTTGATTGGCACGATGTTCTCTGAACATTACAGAATATTCCTCTCGTGGTAACCAGAGCACGAAAAACTCTGTATAGTTTCTAATGTATCAACAATTGATGAAAATTGAATAGGTTAATTGAACGCCTAAGCGAAAATGATTTATCACTAATGCAAATTTAATCTTTATTCAAAACGACACAATTTTAAGATATTCAGATTCAGTACATTTTAGATTTTGAAAGTTCATTATCATTAACCCAATCGTGTTTTAAAGCTTTGCTCAAACTTAGTCGTAAGATCGGATCAGGTTCTAATAGCACTCTTATCAAATGTTTAGCTCTTGAGCATAAGGTGTCCGTAACGCTTGACCTGAAACTCCAGTTTTTATTCATCTGGTCCTTCAACAACTTCTTCATGTTCGAATCATCGAACGGCATCGAAGCGTTGACCATGATGAAGAGGATGACTCCTAAAGACCAAACATCTGCCATTTTCGGATTGTAGGGTATACCACTGATTACCTCTGGAGCAGCATATGCGGTGGAGCCACAATAGGTTTGGCTCAGTATAACTTCACCATCCTCATTCGTACAAAATCTTGCGAATCCAAAATCTGTTATTTTAGCATTAAACTTTCCCGATAGAAGTATATTTTCACATTTGAGATTTCTGTGAGCTATATTCAGTCCATGGAGGTATTGCAGACCACTTGCTATTTGATGAAACCAAACTTTAGCTTGTGTTTCGACCACCACTCCATTCGTTTTTATATAATTGAGCAAATCTCCATTAGGAGCATATTTCATGAAGATAAAGACCCTTGGTCCTCTTTGAAGAATACTGTGGGCTTGGATGATATGAGGATTCTTTATTTTCGTAAGAATGTCTAGTTCACGGAGAAAAAATTTACGAAGAATATCTTTCGGTGCCTTCTCCTTGTCGAAAATTTTACATGCAAGGCGTAGTTTCTTAGGACCAGCTCCATCAACAAAATCCGCCAAATGTACTGTTGCATATGTGCCTTTTCCAATTTTTTTACCTATTAGGTAACCCCTTTGTTCGAAAACATTAACTTCTGAAGAACTGGGCATTGTCTGTTGCATGCTTTTCAATATTCGATTTCGAAACACTGAAATTTTTCAATCGGACTGGAAACTCAGTTTGACATAATTCAAAATTTCGTTTTAGAATGAAAATTGGAAACTCTATGAAGAATTTGATCCCTTACAGAAATATGTAATATCGTTATCATTTTTACTTCGAAGTAATGGAACTTCGATTTGTGGACTTTCTATCATATACTGCGTTCGTTATTTCCAATCCTGAGTGATAGAATCCGGACACAGAACATCTAATTATTTCGGATACGGATATAAAATTCATGACTTCGGAGCAGAAACGGTGAGGAAAATGTCAACACATGGAATTCGAACGAACAAATTTGAAAATTGTTTTTCTTTTTATTTTTACTGTATATTAAGAAAAGGACACGAGACTTGGTTATTACCAGTATCGAAATTTGCGTCCATGTTATCGGAAATAAAACAATTTTTCAGGAATTTGGACTTTAATGTTTTTTGTTGAATTTCTTCAATTCATCACCAAGAACGGATTAGAAAACACACTTAAGACTCAAAAAAACTTGATGGTGCACAAAGAAACAGCACTGTCGTCTCACACTCACACAGAAGGATACAAATTTGACTTCAACAATGTAACAATATTGTATATAGAACAGAATTACAACAGAAGGGTAATTAGCGTAATGATTCATATCAGAACTCATAATACTGTGAATTTCAGGGAAGATACTCAAAATCTTAGCAGAATTTATGATAGCTTAATATAAGCAATAATAGTATAGCTTAGAGTAATGGCTGATAAATGGTTTAACTTTGACTGTATTTTTCATCAAGAATACATTTTAGAACAAATATCAATAAAATTATAAGGTTGGTGCGTTGGAACAAACAAATATACTCATTTGGGGGGTGAGTGTCTCTGTTGTAACACATTAACAGTTCACATGCATACAGGAAAAAAAAATAAATTTTAAAAGTGTTTATAAATACTGTTTGTAACTCGAAGTGTCGTTAAAGATTTAGCAGATGTTAATTTTCTCTCTTGATTAACTTATTAATTATTTAATGTATAATATTTGTATGTGAATTGTTTTTTAAACCTGTTTGACTTCTGTATGATTTGATTCATATTGTGCAGATGACGCTCGGACGGGCAAGTTCAGGTTCCTGCCTGGATGATCAAATCATAGAACTTTAGATAAGAAAAATAACAAAATATTTAAATTTGACAAATAGATATATTCTAACCTAACTTCTTGTTCGACACACTCAACGTGCTTCTTGAAGAAAAATTTTTTCATGCTTCATAAATTAAAGTTTTGAATAATAATGAATGATTTTATAGTCTGTGAATTTAATTAGAAGGAAAGATTTTAGCGGCATGCAGACAATTTTTTTTTTGAAATTCCGGAAGAAGTTACACACCGTGCAGGAATTGAACCTGCGTCTCCTACATTCCGTGTCGGGGCTCCCCACCTAGGAACCCCCCTCTCTCACTACATATGAGGTGTAGGTACCTCATGATATTGAATTCCGAAAAAGTATCATACACACAGTTGACTCAGTTGGTAAGAGCCCCGACCCGGAATATAGGAGACACAGGTTCAATTCCTGCATAACTTTTTCCGGAATTAAAAAAAAAATTGTCTGCATGCCGCTTAAATCTTTCCTTCTAGTTTTGAATAATGGTTCTTCCAAAATATTCGTTAAATTAGAGTAAATTCGAGGTAGGTTCTTGTTCTTGCTCGCCTGGGCTGATTCTGCAATTTGATTGTACTTAGTTACTTTTTAGCCTTGATAAAGGATTAACTGGATCCGAAACGTTGGTGATGAATTGAAGAAATTTAACAAAAAACATCAAAGTCCAAATTCCTGAAAAATTGTTTTATTTCGGTAATTACCATTTGTCAATGAAATTACACATGTTGGAATTTATTCATCCCTGGAGTATGCTCAGTAACCCTCTAAGATATTTTATCTCACACCTTTTTCTCTTTTAGAATTCATGGCTGAAAAACCCAACTAATACACAAGCTTTTTTATTTCCACAAGTTTTTTCGAACATTTGCGGGAACAAAATTCGAAGCCTTTTCAAAATGGGAGCTAACGCATTGTAGCAGGGTGTAAAACGATACGGAATTCAGCAGGAATATTTCATCGCATACGCACTTCCATGAGGAATAAAAAAGTTAGTGTATTAGTTGGAGTTTTCAGCCATGATTTTTCAAAAAGGAAAATTTTCAACAAAAAAAGGTGTGAGAAAAATATCTTAGAGGTTTACTATTTCAACCTTTTCTGAGCATACTTCAGGGTTGAGAAAATTCCATCATGTGTAATTTCATTGACAAATGATAATAACCAAGTTACGTGTCCTCAGCTCAAGATACAGGGAAAATTAAAAAGAAAAACAATGTTTTTTGTTGGTCTTTTCCAGGGGGAGGTTTCTCAAAAAAGTTTTATAGCAAATACCCACTTTTTTTTAATTTTCCTAAAAGAATCACCCCTTTCATTTTTTCGTAGTTTTTCAGATACACCCTGCATATCCCTATCCAAATTAATTAGATGCTGTCTCCGTATCCGTATTCTCTCGCTCCAATCCGGATTGGAAATAACGAACGCGGTAATGGAACTGTGTATTGTAAAGGGGTGGCTCACAGAAAACAGTCCAGCTGAATATTTTCGCAAGTATGAGTTTTTCCGGAAAATCATTCGATTGTAAATTCGTGGTTGTATTACCATTCTTCTGCCGCAGTCGGGTCAAAAATGACCACACGTTCCGTTGCCAATTGAGTAACGTGAAAACACCACGCTATCGCTTTTGCTGCTCTCCATACTCCATATAATGAATTAAATGCTTAAATTATTCATATGTTCAAATTTGAAAAAATGCTGGTTCGATATTCAACCCACGAATCTGGACTATCAAATGTCCAGGCAGTGGTTATTTCGTTCAAAAAAGATGAATATTCATGTTGGACATATGATTAAATAATACTTTCCTAATTCTTCCAACTTTGGTTAAAAATATAGAAATGTGGATGTTTATAAAACCAATTTGTTCTATAAAATGAAATATTGGTGATTTCGAATGAAAGCTGAATTATCTATACGGATCTGGTCTTAACAGTAATTCCCAAAATGGATGACTCATGTAGCAATTGCAGCATCGGACTTTTGCTATTTTGTACTGAAGAAATTAACAAATTTTGTGTATTCTCATCACTTCCGTGCTCTGAACTACAAAAAACAAAATATCACAAGCAACTGTTCACTATGAAATTCAAAATATCCTCGGAGTTACGTCCACACAATTCTAAAGAAACACAACAACTTGTCGTCTGCCATAACTCATAAGGCCATAAGTTCGAGCCCCCCACTCTTTGGAAACCATGTGAAATCCTTTGGAAGTAACGCAATTTCGTTGGATGTAAAGTTAAAAACTAAATGGTCTACTCAACTTTATTGTTCTTCATTCTCATTGAATACAGAAATATATTCATGAAGCTACTTCGCCTACTTCGCTGCTGCGCCTGTTGCGTCATCACTTGCCCCACCAGCTGAAAAATTTATTATTCATTAAAATTTTCAGTAACATAGGTAGGTATATTACATTTATTGAATACTCCAAATCGACAGGAACTTGAAAATTAAATAACACCCAAGACAATTTTATTCAACACGTTTAATTCTTGTTATATGCATTTCATAATGGCCATTCTTTGTTGATGGTATTAGGGCCGGTATTATAAAAGAAATTCAAACGTCTGTTAGGCCCAAATCGGCGGTCGACTGTCGATTTCCGTATTTTAAACATCCAACCTCAGGTTTTATCCCGGGATTGGTTCAACCGGTGAAAATAGTTCCGTTGGTGCTTTGAACCGAGAGACGATTGAATTAAATGCTTGACGTTTCTCGATGGTTGGCACATTGATGTTGCTTTGTTTGGAATGAATATATCATATTAACTTTAGGATGCCTGATATTAATCAGCCTTCTGTAGGTATGTATTAATGATTCATCTTTGGTGTTTGGAAAGATATTCCTTAATTGAAACTGAATTTTTGTGCCTTATCTTCGAGGGATAGAACTGCCAGGTTCCTGTGTGGATATATCTAATATCGAAAATGATTCTAGTAATAATAATGATGAAATAACCGCAAGACTTTCAAAAGATAGTAACGATACTAGAAGAGCCCCTAGATCTACCTAATAAGTAGTTATCCTTATCGGTAGATCTCCGCAAATCGGGTGATTTTATAGGCGAAACGTCAAAGTTTGATCAATTTTTCTGAAGAAATGGGAAAATAATGCATAATATAGATACCAAGCTATTTTGCATTGACCTTTCCTCATTATTTACATCACGGCCAGGGTATCTGTGAAAAAAGTTTAAAAGGAGTTTGAAATTGCCATTTTTGGCGGATTTCTTGTATGAAATATCGCAAATGTTTCACTTCATTATCAGAGGGATTGAACTTCTAAAGGGTGTTCCTGAATAGTTGTATCAACTGTAGATTTCTCAGGAAAGAATAAATTTTTTTTTCCATTTTTTCCTCCGTGTCTTCGCTTCAGAGAGTCAAAAATTTATATCTTTTTCAGTTTTTCGCTAATAGCTCAGGAACCGTTTGAATTACAGAATTGAGTTTCTGTACAAACATCATCACTAATAATAGCTACTTTTTTGCAATTTACTCGGTTTTGTCAGACGTGCCAGTGGCAAAGATATTGAATTTGCACAAAGGTTTCATACCGCTGGACAAATTTTCATTTGCACAGCAAATTCTGATGTGCCAATGTGTTTTACAAAAAAAAGTTAATCCTGGTTCATTGCTCTGAAGTGAACCGTTTTCAAGAAAACTGGCATTGTATATGATCAAAAACAATTTACTAACGCATTGTGAAGGTCTTGTGATTGGAAAAATAAGTAGTGATAATTCTATGGTCGCTAAAAATAATGAAAAATAACTTGAAAAGCTGGTTGTCAAATTTTGTTGAAATTATCAAACTTGTTAATTATTACCACTACCTAGGGGGAGTCCGGGAGAGTTAACCAGGGGGGAGACTATAACCACAGCTCATTAATACTTTTTGTCACTAGGTATAAGACGGGGTCTCCACTTCTTGGATGCCCTTTGGCCACCCCTTCATTCTCCCGCGACACCATTGTGTTCGTCAGGTAGATTTAGGAGTGCGAAGTGATAACGTGATTTTGCGTCTGGTAAGTGAATTTTCTCGTTTTTTAAAATTTCATTGCTGTTTTCTTGTATCTATAAATTCATCCAAATAACTTATGCAAATGGTAAGTGTATGTATCCTACTAGCACTAACAGAATAAAGCTTTTATGAATGTCGCATATATTTTTTTCAAAATTAAACAACAAACAGATAGATGTGGGGTGGGAGACATTAGTCATATGTAGAAAGCAGACTTTACGTAATCTCTCCCGTTATTCGCTTTCAAAATGATTTTTTACATTTTCAGATAAACAAACACCCAAGATGCCCTTCAAATATAAAAAAACAAGACATAGGAGTAATTTAAATGCAACAATGATAAAAAAGGCAATAGATGATATTGATAGGGGGATAAGAGGTGCTGCCATGAAATATGGAACCGATAGAAACACATTATCTGAGGGATAGTTATAGTTTTATATATTCAGATAGGTTCCTATTTTCTCTTTTTTTACGTTATACTTGTGCCTTAACAAAAATATTATATTTTTTTGAAAAAGTCATCATTTTCAATCATCATTTCACCCATTTTTGAATTCGAGTAATGTCTCCCTATAAGGAGGGTAGAGTGTCCCACCCAGGCGGGACAAATTAGCCAAAATTGTTTTTGCGAGAATTCGCATATAACTGTCAAATAATTTGAGGTACATTAGTCGTTCTTAGGACAAAATGTAACTTAATAGTGCAGTTTCAAATGAAATCGACAAAAACTTGGTATATGTTACCCTAAAAAAAATATGGGTATTTTAGTGGAGAGCGGGTCAACTCTCCCGGACTCCCCTACTCATTTTTTCCAATTACAAGAAATTCACAATGCGTTAGTAAATTGTTTTTGATCTTAAATTAAATGCCAGTTTTCTCGAAAACGGTTCACTTTAGAGTAATGAACCATGACTCCCTTTTAATGTGAAACACACTGGCGCATCAGAATTTGCTGTGCAAATGCAAATTTGTATCGTAGTGAAAAAGTTGGGGGTAAAATCTTTGTGCAAATTCAATATCTCCGCCACTGACACGTTTAGAAAAACCGAGTAAAGTGTAACGAAGTAGCTTTTATTAGTGACTATACAGGGTGTTTCACCATAAACTGGACAAACATATATAGCCGTGTAGTTGACACCGAGAAAGTCATTTTTGCCTCATGACATATACCCCGTTTTCGACGCATAAGCGAGATACAGGGTGTTTAATGTCAACTTTGAGCAATATTCTGATAACTGTGGTGAGTTATGCGTGACATTTGAAATAACGGTTCCTGATCACATCTTAGTATTTTTGAGAGCTCAATTGAATTGTGGTGTAGAATTTCGCAAAAAAAAATTCAAAATGGCGGAAAACCTGCAAAGTCGGAATTTTTTTTTCTCAGTTGCCAATTTGGAAAGCATAATCTCAACGTACTCGATTTTCTAAGATTTTCCGTGAAAATTTTTTTTCAAATTTCGAACTCAACTTTTTTTTTTACATGTCTTCAGTGAAAAAAAATTTCGCCCAAAATTTTTGGAATTTTCCATGGTTGAACTATCTTTAATTCTGAATACTTGGGTGGAAACAGAATGAAAAAATATCAATTGGTTTTCTTTTTGTAGCCTGCCGAAGATTACGCTAGGTGTACTTTCTTAATTTTTATTTGAGAAACTGGAGGCCGTACGTGGGTAAAAATTGTGCTGCTGGACTGCCAGAATGCCCCAGATAGAAATATGAAATTATAACCAAAAAAAAATTTTTTAGAAAAAATAAAAAAAAATTGAAAAAAAAAATTATTTTTTTTTATTTTTTCCAAAAAACTTTGGTAAGGTTCGAACTCTACAATCTCGATTAACTAGTGTTGCTTTGGTAACGGAGATTTATAGAATTAGAATTAATCCAATTCATACTCGTAGAGTTCGATTCCTACCAAAAGTTTTTGAAAAAAAATTTTTTGGTTTATAATTTCATATTTTTATCTAGATCATTCTGGCAGCCCATCAGCTATTTTGCTAATTTTTCGATAAAATAACCACTTTAAATCTATGGGAGATGATCCCCCAATAAAAGGGGCCTGTAGCGTTCCTCGAACACCTGAAGAACAGAAGAATCATCACTTGGAAGATCGGACCTGATCGAAAGATCCTCCCGATCCAAGAGAGAGTTAGGACTTCGTGAAAAGGGGTTTTTTAGCAGGTGAAGTATTTTTTTACTTCTTCTTTCTCGGTTTTTCTTCTTTGTTCTTGTTACAGATATATATTCAAGATACTTCCATCCAGATCGATGAAAAAGCTTGTTTTCATCAAGTACAAGAAGCTCTGTAACATGGATATCTTTTGAAAAAATTCAGCATCACTACACATATACGGGGAGACAGAGTTTTTTCAGAGGTTTTTATCTGTTCTCGTGTGTCATACGCAAAATTGTATGGTACCCCGTTCACATTCCCTCTGCTAACACTAAGATTTGGATCGGAAAACAGATTGTTTTTTTTATACAATCTGTTCCTTGTCGCCATTTCTTCACACGTGCCTTATGCCATATATTGTTTGATTTAAGAAAAAAGTATGTATAACTCTCTTTCAAAAGAATATATATAGCACAATTTTGACCTCCGTACGGCCTCCAGTTTCTCAAATAAAAATTAAAAAATTACACCGAGTGTAATCTTCGGAAGGCTACAAAAAGAAAACCAATTGATATTTTTTCATTCTGTTTTCACCCAAGTATTCAGAATTGAAGATAGTTCAACCATGGAAAATTCCAAAAATTTTGGCCGAAATTTTTTTTTCACTGAGGACATGTAAAAAAAAGTTGAGTTCGAATTTTGAAAAAAAATTTTTACGGAAAATCTTAGAAAATCGAGTACGTTGAGATAATGCTTTCCAAATTAGCAACCGAGAAAAAAAAATTCCAACTTTGCAGGTTTTCCGCCATATTGAATTTTTTTTCGCAAAATTCCACACCACAATTCAATTGAGCCCTCAAAAATACTAAGATTTGACTAGAAACCGTTATTTCAAATATCACGCGTATCTCACAACAGTTATCAGAATATTGCTCGAAGTTGACATTGAACACCCTGTATCTCGCTTATGCGTCGAAAACGGGGTATAAACGACTTCCCCGATGTCGTCTATACGGCTATATATGTTTGTCCAGTTTATGGTGAAACACCCTGTATGTGTACAAAAATTCAATTCTGTAATTCGAATGGTTCCTGAGATACCAGCAAAAAAATTTACCGTTGATATACTAATTTAGAAACACCCTGTACCTATAGTTAAATTTTCTGATGATTTTTCATTAATCAAATCCAATCTGATGATATCCTGACATTGTCTATTGTGTCTGTGATTTCGACTATATTTGTGAATATACATATTTACTGAATTATTATATTTATTTTTACCTTTTAATTATTCTCATGTTGAATTTCCTTTCAACCGAGGCTTTTCCATATACATATACAATATTATTTCTGATGAGTGTAAACAATTTGATTGTGAAGTATGAATAAAATTTATGATTATTTTTGGTGTTCGAGGCGTGGATTGCGTCCGAATTTGTCGAATTTACCGAACATGAAACCATTTTTAACTAACACTGGATGTCTTTCTGCTACAAACTGTACAGAATATGAAGAACAAATGAGGCACAAACAATAAAATCCAACGTTTAAATAATCGTACTATTTGACCATCGGCCATATTGGTGTGTCCCTGCTTTGTTTTGTTTACGTGACACTTTTCAATCGTTATGCCCCCTCCCCTTCCTTTACCTCCATGACCGGGACTGATTCTTGGCTACCCAAATGACGCTCCGGCGTGCTATTTTCCCAAAAAGTATCTTCAGTGCGTGGAAGGGTAGCCTAGGAACAGCCCTGGTACACTCAGATGGTCAAAAAGAAAGCAGCTATTTGTTCGCATTATGAACTTACTTTCTCCTTCTGCATTCCCTGCTCCATCTTCACCAGCTGCAGCTCCATCCCCTGAAAAATTTGTGATTCATTCAGGTTCAATAATAACAAAAAAAGTAACCCACTTAATATAGTACAGCAGGGCACTTATTCTTGAAAACCAGGGAGTAGAACGATCGAGAGAACGGCGACGTGGTTTTCAAGAATAGAGGCCCATGAGTATTGCCATTGAGTAAATATTCATAGAGGTACATCTCCTTTGAAGTATTTGATGCGAAAATTTTTCCAACTTTATTGGCGGCACATAATAGCTTCTGAAGGAACTATAATCTGCTAGCTATTCATTTACAGTTCTCTGTAGGATATTTTTCTTTAGTTCTATGAATCATAACCAAAATTAATTGTCGTTTTATTCCATCCAAAAAATTGGGTGCGATGAAATATTACACATCCCACATATTTTCTTACGCCACGCCGGTCCTAATCGTCATTGCATTCGGCTTAGGAAATAGTGCTTTATAGTTCAGCTACTCACCGCCAGATGCGAGGGAAAAAATTTTCGATTGTCTGAAATACACTTGCCCCTCTATGAACGGATTGAGGAACTATCACGGAAAGAAATCTATCCTCAAATCAAGAATCCTAATATTCTTGAAATATTAGAGTTGTTTCAAGTATATAGAATCGAAACAAGTAAAAAGGTAAATTTTGTATACTTGTAATGAATTTATTTTACTCAAAAAACATATACTTGATTGAAGAATGAAATTCTCTATCCAAGTAAATTATTTATTCAATCCAAACTATTCACTTTAATCAATTCGAGAGTACTTCTATATTTCGAGTAACTATACGATATCTTGACTTCGAAAATATAATATTCTCAGTTCGAGAATTGGGTTATCCTCATTCCATATGATATATTCAAGAAATTGGTTTTCTTAAAATAATAATTTCGATTGACATAAAATTATGTATTGAATAATTAATTAATCAATCAATAATGATTCGAGAATATTTCGGCAAATGGAATAAAATCGAGAATAAAATATTGCTACTTGCTAGGATAACGTTTAGATTTTAGATTATATTATGTATACGATAAGTTAGAAATCTGAAAAAAGTTACCAATCTATACTATATATGGATGATATGAAGTTTAAATTATGAAAAAATAATTTGAAAGAAAATTTCAATCACTTTTTACAAATCGATTTATAATGAAATTGTGTGGTAAAACATCATAGAAAAAAAGATCTGCAAATCTATTACATTCTGTAAAACAAAGAGAGAGAGAGAGAAGTTGTAGAACAATTCATCCGTCATCGTATTTGTAAATTTAAGTGAAATGACATGCATTCCCTAGATCCAAGTGTAATTTTCAGAATATACTAAGATGCCAATTCTTCTTCCGGTAGTTAGGCAACATGCATAAATAAAAGGAACAATGAAAACCCTCTGATCCGTTTTGCGGGCAGTAAATCGTAATCCAAGGATATAAATTTCTCTAATTTGTCTCTAAATTTCTCTATCCACCTAGATCCAAGTGAATTATTCGACAATATACCGTCTTTAGGTTAACAATGCTAAACCTCTTTACTTCTGTATTTATAAAAATTAAGTATTGGTATTGAATGTGGTGTCGAAATCGTCCAAAGATGTTACAACCCCAGAAAGGGCCTAGTACCTATTGATGAGGGCTCTATAGCACCCTTACTTGTTGATTTTGATTATAAATAGGCATTAAACTTGAGACTGTGAATTATCTCAAAAACTATGAACTTAAGAAGAATATGTTTTGAGTGAAAATTGTTAGCTATCATATTTTGTTTTAACCTTAACCTGTTCAAGGTTATTTCAAAGCCAACTTGTTTTTTGATGATTTGTTATTTAAGAGAATATATCTAATTTTCACATATTTTTCAACATCATCACGCTTCATCAAGTGTTAATCCCTATAATCGAAATAAATATGAAGTTTTCATATCCACGCATTAACTTTTAGAATTCACACTCACAATCCAACGTACACAGATTTTTCGATATTCAGCACAGTTCTAGTACCATTTCAAATAATATCTGATATTTACTGTTACCTACTAATATCATTGGAAAGAAGCCTGCTTATTGGCCATCGATAGAAATTTCTACGTACTATGAAATATTTCGTTTTGAGTAATCTTTCGTAAGGGTAAATATCAAAGTATCCTAAATTTTTTTCTTGAACGATGTAAACAGAAATCATCAAATCTGGAACATTCAGAAATTGAAAAATTTTTAAAGGAAAAAAAATGTAGAACAAATCTTTATAACTGAAAATTCAAGTGAATCCATTATAATATTCAGCGATATACTAATACGCCAATTCTCCGGTAGTTAGGTTTTATCGTAATCCAAGTATATAAATTTCTCCATCCACTAGATCCAAGTAAATTATTCAACCATATACTAAAAAGCGCCCTCTATTCAGTACGCAAAAGAGGATATCACTCTCGGTCTTGATTCGACTTGTTCATACCACGTTCATACCGCGTCTTATTTCGTTCAAGTTCAGTGTGTTGAAGAAAGTTCAACCATTTTTTTGTGAAATGTGGAAAAATTATGAGAGAATGGAGAGCCTCGGGCAGTGTTATCAAGGTATTTCAAGGTAAGCTATGTTAGATGTATTGATTTAAAATTTAAATCTATAATATTGAGATTTAGAAAAAAAAACTTAATTTCTATTTTGAATCGTATACGTTTTGAATCACAAATCTGTTTTCTCTTTCAATAAATTTAATACTTGAAATACTCTAGGTGCGCATCTATTACATTTCTAAGAACATTCATTTTCAAAAATCCTATTACATTGGGATCTCATACCTGCCTCAGGAATGAAAATTGATTTAAAGGAAAATTGAAGAGATGAATTCTGAAGTAGATAAGTGAAATAAGTATTTGTTATTTTTATCAAATGAATTTGCTCTTACTACTTTTAAAAATAATTTTTCGATTTACACAATACTATACCAGCGATAATCAACCAGTTATACCATATTTTTTTATGTAACTTTCGAATTTTGAATTATTAGATTGAAATGGTCTCGTACCGTACTGTTGTATCTTTTTCTTGGGGGAATAGCCCTTCATATCACTCATTATAGAATGCGGATAATAATTCAGAGGATACAGAATTTATAAGCATTTTTCTTGCAGAGGTTTGGAGAAAATTATTCCAAGAGCAGAGGCAGAAAGCAATACAAAGGAAGGGAACGGTGCAGCCCTATTTGTTGGTTTTGGGACAGTCTCTATTAGAACCGAAAAGCTTCTTTATTATTGTTGATAACCTCTACCATCAGTTTTTCCCTGCACGTAAGGCATTCGACATTATTTTCAAATTGTTTTACGTTTTGAATATCAATTATCCCGTTCAGTGCCAGTACCTTTATGTGTTTTTATACAGGGGTGTGTACCTATGTAATTTTTTTATTTGTAGTTCTTCTGATATTTCTTCTGTTGTTTGTACATACAGAGTGTACCTAACAGCCAAATGGAATAAATTCGATTACGAATAAATGAGGGCGTGTTGGGAAAAACGCTCGGACACGTCGATTTGTAATTTTAAATGCGCATATTTTTCAAGAAAATAATATTATATAGGGTGTTCCATGTGACTGTAGCCAATACCAACTTTCTTATTTCAAATGCAACCCCCTGTATATTATTATTTTTTCTTCAGAGAATTGTAGACACAATTCATGCACAATGTCCTATACCTATCTTTAACTATTTCGGAAGTATTAAGTGTTTTCAGATTCGTTGCAAAAATCAACGTTTTAAATAAAAATTATTTTATTTCACAAATTCGGTACATTCATATAGAATAGAATTTTTATTTTTGGTACTTATTTTTTCACCTCAGTTATTATTGTGTTTATTTGTACCTAGTCCAGTTGATTATATGTTTAATTTAGCATTTGTTTTCAGTGATAACTTTTATACTTTTGTTTGTTTATGATTATTTGAGAAGAATAATAAATTTGTTTTTAATTCTCATAAGCCTCGTTTTATGAATATAATCCTCATCCAGAAATCACAGCAATCGAATATCTTTTTCCAAATAATTTCACTATTTGTCAAAACAAGTATAAAATAAATTTTCAGTTGATATAATATACTTATTTCAACATGCATTTACATATAACAATATAATAATTGATAGTTGAATTAAGTATGAAGTTCATTTCTACTGAGTAGGTATAGTAAAAACTGAAATGGAGAAATCTCATTGGTTCAGAGTGAGAATATAAATGGTTTCGACCAAACAGGTATTTACTTCTTGTAAGTAGACCGAAAACTAAATCTGAAGGTAATATTTACTCAAAACCATTATGGAAAGAAATTTGATTTGAAAATATTATATACTCAATTCAACAATTTTCTGATGTTGGGTTGAGTAAAATTATTGAGTTCATTCAAGTATTTGGTATCTTTGCTTCGAACGAAGAAACCACTGAGATTAAGATGTACAATAATTCCATTGGAGATTATGTTTCCCTTAGACGAAATATTTCAAATAATCATTTCAAAATTTTCATTTTACTCACAAGGAATATTTGAATGTTCTTGAATCAATAATAAGTGATTTATTAAATTCAAGTATATGATATACTTAATCGAAAGAATTATTTTATTTGAATTCGGAGAATAAGGTTTACTTGAATCAACTAAATCTTATTCTTGCTCATATATGAATCTACCATTTACTTCAATCAAATATTATCCACTTGGTTAGAGAATAGATTTCTTTCCGTGATCACCGGTGATTCGAGATCAACGGCTTGATTCTCTGATTTTTGAACTGACAAATCGAGTTGATTCCAGATCAAGCTCGGATCACCGGTGATTACGCTTTGCGAAACCCACCGTAAATGTATATTTAAACTCAATGGTATTGCGCGAAAATCACCGAGACAGGTCAATCTTTTCTTGGAGGAGGACAATTTTGAGCGTTGGTTCCATTCATACGAGGGCTATATTATTATGAACAACAAATTGGAGCAACAAATTTCGTCACGATGTCAACGATCGTCGTCACGTCATCACATAAAATTCTAGCGAATTATCGAAAAAAACATTCCTGATCGTATCCATGATAGTTCGAATGTTGCGTTAAAAGTTGTGAGCAAAATTCGACCATGACATTTTCTCAAATGAATTTGATAATTCAGGAGTTGGTCAAAATTCATATTTTTGATTACCATAAGATCATAGTGCGTTTTCGTCGATAACGAAGAAGACCGCGATTGCTCAGTGGTTAACCCACTCTTCTCGATTCTATGGTCTTGAGTTACTGAGAACCCGAAAAAACATTCTACCTGTTTATCACACTTCAGCCTACTTGTCTAGCAACGGATATACAGCGCCATCACTTCGCTATCTCTCTTCGGTTTTCACGGCCATCAGTTCGCCACCCTATCAAAGTTCACCTCATATTCTTCCCCATGCCTGAACCCGTTAGTTTCGTATCTAATAAAGTGAATTCATTCCGTGAAGAAGAAAGACTATTCAATACGCCTACACGAGGCAAGAAAACCGGCAGATACATATTTTCAAGTCAGACCAATCGTATGTACCATTCCTTCAGTGTTTACTTTGTGGTAGTTTTTTGCTAACTCCATTCTTCTCGCCAAGAAAGTTCTTGTATAATCAACAGGAGTTATTTGAGATTTTGTTGATTCATGTTATACCTAGAATCAATTTCAGTCAATCCTTTCCCAGAATGCCCTTCAAAAACCTTTCCGTGATCATATGAATTCCTATTTGCATTGAATGAAATTGACTAGAAATCAAGAAATCTCATGGTGAAATCATGAACATAACATCAAGCTTACAAATCTAAAAACTCAACTAGAATTTTTCATATACCTAAGTGCAGTACAACGATACACATGCTTCTAGTCATTGCGATTAGTAACTTACTGTATATCAAGATCAAAATTTAAATTTGTTCATTACACTTATTGTATAGACTGTAACCGTGTCAATGGCCCAAAGCAGTCGAGACACATTAATTCAATAAAACAAAGACCAAAATATGAACAAGTAAGAAATATACTATGAGATTATAAATACCCCAAATCTGTTGCTGATAAAATTGGTACAGATCTCTAAATGAAAATTAAGAACAGAAAAGAAAACGCAGTCAAACAAACTAGAGCAAATTTCAAGGTACCATATATCCCAGAACTTTCATATAAATTGAAAGAACCCTTGAAACGAACAATATACAGGGTGTTTCACCATAAACTGGACAAACATATATAGCCGTGTAGATGACACCGAGAAAGTCATTTTTACCTTATGACTTATACCCCGTTTTCGACGCATAAGCGAGATACAGGGTGTTCAATGTCAACTTCGAGCAATATTCTGATAACTGTTGTGAGTTACGCGTGATATTTGAAATAACGGTTTCTAGTCACATCTCAGTATTTTTGAGGGCTCAATTGAATTGTGGTGTAGAATTTTGCGAAAAAAAATTGAATATGGCGGAAAACCTGCAAAGTTGGAATTTTTTTTTCTCGGTTGCTAATTTGGAAAGCATAATCTCAACGTACTCAATTTTCTAAGATTTTCCGTAAAAAAAAATTTTCAAAATTCGAACTCAACTTTTTTTTACATGTCTTCAGTGAAAAAAAAATTTCGGCCAAAATTTTTGGAATTTTTCATGGTTGAACTATCTTCAATTTTGAATATTTGGGTGAAAACAGAATGAAAAAATATCAATTGGTTTTCTTTTTGTAGCCTTCCGAAGATTACGCTTGGTGTACTTTCTCAATTTTTATTTGAGAAACTGGAGGTCAAAATTGTGCTGATAGGCTGCCAGAATGATCCGGATAAAAATATGAAATTATAAACCAAAACAAATTTTTTCAACAAATTTTGGTAGGAATCGAACTCTACGAGTATGAATTGGATTAATTCTAATCCTATAAATCTCCGTTACCAAAGCAACACTAGTTAATCGAGAGTGTAGAGTTCGAACTTTACCAAAGCTTTTTGGAAAAAATAAAAAAAAAAATTTTTTTTCAATTTTTTCGAAAAGAATCTTTTTTGGTTATAATTTCACATTTCTATCGGGGTCATTCTGGCAGCCCAGCAGCACAATTTTGACCTTCGTACGGCCTCCAGTTTCTCAAATAAAAATTGAGAAAGTACACCTAGCGTAATCTTCGGAAGGCTACAAAAAGAAAACCAATTGATATTTTTTCATTCTGTTTCCACCCAAGTATTCAGAATTGAAGATAGTTCAATCATGGAAAATTCCAAAAATTTTGGGCGAAATTTTTTTTTCACTGAAGACATGTAAAAAAAAGTTGAGTTCGAAATTTGAAAAAATTTTTTCACGGAAAGTCTTAGAAAATCGAGTACGTTGAGATTATGCTTTCCAAATTGGCAACCGAGAAAAAAAAATTCTGATTTTGCAGGTTTTCCGCCATTTTGAATTTTTTTTTGAAAGATTCTACATCACAATTCAATTGAGCCCTCAAAAATACTAAGATGCGACCAGGAACCGTTATTTCAAATATCACGCATAACTTACCACAGTTCACAGAATATTGCTCAAAGTTGACATTAAGCACCCTGTATCTCGATTATGCGTCGAAAACGGGGATATGTCATAAGGCAAAAATGACTTTCTCGATGTCAACTACACGGCTATATATGTTTGTCCAGTTTATGGTGAAACACCCTGTATAGTTAGTCTTTCACATCATGAAAATAGTAGGAACTTTATATGGTAAAATCAAAGACCCGATCAAAAAAGATCATGAATCCGGAGTGATATCTGGGATTCCATGTTTAGATTGCAGTAAAATATATTCCGGACAAACTAGACAATATCTGCAGACTGGAATGAAATAACACCAATATGATATTAGAGATGTGAAAACTAAAGAAAGGATCACAGATTCGATCATTTGAAAGTGAAAATATTAGATCATGAAGAACATTGAAAAAAAGGAACAACTCAGTCAATTTGAGGTCTGATACAGAGCACTTAAGTTATATAATTCAGTTTAGATAAATTACCAATCGTATGACGAATAAATGGACTGGTTTGCAGGAAAATGGAAAAAAATAATAATAACAATGATAAAAATAACTTAATTTGCTTAATTAGAAGAAATTTTGGTGATTGAAGTTTGAAAATCTTTGTATGACATGACGATGTTTTGGGAGTTATGGGTTTTATTATTGATTGTTCATCTTTGAGTTTTGACTGCACTTACTTCATATTGAAAAATTGTTGTTAAAGAGTTGTTAAATTTTTCAGCTTGATGTTATATCCGTGCTTTTAGCATAAGATTTCTAGCTTTTATAGGGGTAATTTACTATATTGTTAATGTTTTTAAATGAGTGATGTCTATTTTGAAATAATTCTTCAGCCCTGAAGAAGCAGATGAAAATTTCGCTACACGTTGTCAAATATGGTTTAGAAATTATCAGTTTGTTTTTTCTGTCCTTAGCGCACAAGTTTCTGTTATTTTCTGAATGACATAACTCTCGTTTAATGGAGCGAGCGCACAAAAAGTTATATCGAGTTGCACCGAAGCTGCTTTTTGGCTGTTTCCCAAAAACAAACTCCGGTTCGTGAGTGAAATAGAAAAATCCACGGTGCTACGCTACTCACTCCGTCAAAAAGAATGCATCGACTTTGTTCTTATTATGGACTCACCTGCACCATCATTTGCTGCGCCTGTAGCTTCATCTTCACTCTGTGCTGAAAAATTTGGTACTCATTAAGATTTTATGCTAACATATGGTAATATCATAACGAGCTTTTATAAAAATTGGAGATCACGAGCCGACCCTGGGTGAAATAGGCTGGCGCTTACAACAGACATTTCATTCCAGTAAGGGCCGGTTTTATAAAAGAATTTCAATCCTCGGTTGAGCCCAAATCCGCCGTCGAATGTCGATTTCCGTATTATAAACATCCAACCTCGGGTTCAACCCTGGATTGACTCAACCGTTGAATAAAGCTCCGTTTGAGATTTGAACCCGGATTGAAACGTTTGACGTTTCTAGATGGCCGACAACTAACCTCACTTCATGTTAAAAACAAAACAAAACATTTTGTTGTGGCACATTGAAGTTGCTTGGAATGAAAATGAGATAACTGCAAGGCATTCAAAAGATAGTAATGATAGTAAATAAGAAGATACCAATCGAATGATTTCACATTTCCTTTCGATTTCTTGATTATTATCACATAGAGGTGCATGCTTATTTTAATGGGTTGTGAAAATGCTGAATGCTTCAGATGTGAAAAGGATTACTTTTCTTCAAATTTCCAAGTTGCTTAGCTCATAAATTTGGTAATTCTCATTATAGAAAATTTTTAATATACTCTTAAGAAATGATTGATGACACCGATCCCATCTCGCACTCGCAGATCAATGGATGATCAATTATTCAATGAAGCTCACATATGAACTATGAATTGAATTAAAAGACTCTCTGGCGTGTGAAAGAACATTCCCGATTCTTTCATTCGGGATCTGATTACATTTGAAAACAACTATTATTTTTGTGACTTGCGGAGCCCTGCATAATATTGCTAGACTGATTCTATTCATGACTCTCAACTTGAAAAGTTAATAATAAATGCTATCTTTAAATTTGATGTGTATTTTATGTACTCAATCAAACAAGATCAAGAATGATTTGTTCCTATCCTAAATATAACTACATCCTCATACATCTAAATGTTAATGCAATTTCATTGGATGTTTTGTATTGTCCTAGCTTTTATTCGGTTACTTGGCATAAGAGTTTGAGATAAGACTTTTCAGAATATCAAAATAGTACAAACTTAGATCATTCGAGTCAAATAAGTTGACAAAAGTGATGAAGACTAGAGCGTATTTGGGAATAGCTTCGAGTGGAAAAAATTCGTACGAAGTCTGTCGTCATTTCATAAATTACAAATTTTTCAATGACATAATTTGTTTTGATGTAGGAAATCAAATCTCTCTAAATTCTCTGCCGTGACCGTCACAAAACACGGGAATATTCGAATGAGCTTCTTGTTTTGTCTTTATTAGACTACGATTATTGAATTTATCCAAACATGGTATCAAGAAAATGTGCCAAGGAGGGGTTGACTCCCAATCCTCGTTAGAGTAACCTCAGATTGAACGTGCCCTTTATAAAACCGACCCTAAGGCACATTGGTGGAACTCGTGCAACTTATTATTGTAATTTGTAGGCCTATAGGATGTCTTGTGTAGGCCACTCACGATGCGGTTTTTACGGGTCTCTCTAATACTAAAACGATGACACACCGACATCAGTTTTGGTTCATGCAGTTCATAAATAGGGCTCTACATTCAAATGTGTACAATTTGGTTTACATTGTACTCTTAGTTGAAAATTTTCATGTCCCTCCCCTGTTAAGGGTCTACATTCCTAAAAAAAAGGGAGTCAGAAACGATTTATTTTTTCGGATTGATGAAGGGATGTATGAGTGTATGAAGATAAAAATAATAAAAAAAATTTTTTATAAGTATTAAATGCATGAAAAGGATACTCCTCATCATTTTTGGTTGTTTTTCAACATTTCCACCTTCAAAACTAACAAATATTTTTGTGTTTTTTCATATCAGTATTGAAGTCTTTCATTTAGTTAATGCATTGTCTATCTCCGTTTTCTTTTAAAATTTACCGTTTTTTTTGTAAATGATATTACAAGAATGTATTGTTTTCGCGAAATTTATTTCCTTGAATTTTTCTATTCGAAATGATAAATATTCATTTTTCTCAAAGACAAGTCATTAAGGTTTGTTTTAGCCGTCGATTAGTAAAAATCAAATGTTAATAACAATAATGGATTTTAACATGGAATTGAATTTCTTTAAATGACACGACCAGCAGGTATCTTCTCCCAGATGACTAATAAAGGAAAAAGAGAGTATTATACCAAATTATACAGGCAGTATGATATTATCTAGTTCAGGGTAGTATTTCTAGTTATATTCCCTGTGTCCCAACATTTGTTCTATCAAGCTGAATAATCCAATAAATAAAAATTAATGCAATGCACTGCCATCTGGCGGTATACGTTTCTTTCATTGAAGGCGAAAGACTCTTAAACTCCCTAGATCCGCTAGTGTTCATGTTGTTTTTGTGCTACCACACTATTCGTAAACTATTTAGGTACAAATATTGAGACAGAAAAAGACAGATCAGCTATGCAACCTCACATTTCTGAAAAGTGGTTGGGATTTGAATGCCAACCTCGTGAGGTTCAAATCAATCTTTTTTACTGGTCAAACACATAGGATCTACAAACGTGCGGAAAGAGTGCTATTGCACGAACGAACACATCGATTGAAAACATCACTCAAAAATGGACAGATTTATACTAACAGTACTAATACATAGCGCCTTAAAAAGAAATTGCAATTGCAGGAAACATCTGTCCTACTCAGGAGGGCATCGAACTGTTCATAATATGCCTGCTGAATAAATTAGCCAATTTGGAAGCAGCTATCCCCTCTTTATCAGAGATCACAACCGAAGAAGTGAGGAATGAGGTCTCTTGAATCATCAAAACTCCGAACCACCAAAGGACCAAAGAACACTCACTTCATGGAGAAATTAAAAAAAAACCCATTGAATCATCCTCAAAGAAACCATCCTAAGGCTGCGTTATGTGGATGAAACCACCGTGATTTGGAGTCACGGTGAAGAACAACTGAATTAAATAAAAACAGATTGTTACTTCCTAGAGTTATTTACTGTGTGACTAGTTTCGCTCTGTATTGTCAGAGCATCCTCAGACTAGATTCACTGAAATTACAACACAAAACATAAGACTTCTAAACATATTACAATTTTTAAAATTATTCTTAAAACTCGTCTCACCTGAACTCTCTCAACTTCGAATCGTCAAATGATAAATAAAACAAGGATAAAAATTACCGAAGTTCCTCATAAAACGTGTTTGCTTTTTGGAGCAAACACGTTTTATGAGGAACTTCGGTAATTTTTATCCTTGTTTTATTTATCATTTGACGATTCGAAGTTGAGAGAGTTCAGGTGAGACGAGTTTTAAGAATAATTTTAAAAATTGTAATATGTTTAGAAGTCTTATGTTTTGTGTTGTAATTTCAGTGAATCTAGTCTGAGGATGCTCTGACAATACAGAGCGAAACTAGTCACACAGTAAATAACTCTAGGAAGTAACAATCTGTTTTTATTTAATACACCACTTCCTATCTGGACAATTCCACGAAATAACAACTGAATGTCCTCCTTCAACACATCAACAGCAGGCACCAAAAAAACTAAGTTCACAATGGTAGAGAAGATGATACTCTGCCTTTCCTGGATGTTTTTGATTCAAGGAACCCTAAGGACAAACACAGACTGAGCCTAAGGTTAGTTTACACATGGATTGGATGCAAAGGATATCACCATTCTCAAATAAAGAAGATCGAAACAGTTCTTTCGGGCTCTGTGATTTAAATGTTTTTTCATGGTTGCTGCTTGAACCTTAACCCATCACAGTGGTAAAAACAGGGTGAGTATAGATCAGCTATTCGAAAGGCTTTCTAAGGAATATGTTCCTGCAACCGGGTGAGATTTCATTCGAGGAGTTGATTAAGTACGTCGTACTGTCCATTTTTATGAGAACACTCACATGCATTGCTTAAGTTATCAGCGATCTTGAGAGGCACGGCCTTCCAGTTTCGAGTTCGGTTAACCCTCTATCGAATGGTTCAACAGGGTTTTCTCGACGTGACCATATCTCCAAGGACGCCTCTCTCAAGCCACTGGATATCAAGATGTTAATTAAAATGTTTTTATGGTGTAGATCAGATATTGACCTGATGTTACGGATTTTATTTTCATTGTAGTTACTGTATAATTTATTATTGTGTATTTTTGTATATTACTCCGATGTGCGTATTTTTGCTTGTGTCTCCTGAAGACTTGTAAGTGATACATAATAGCTGATTTTTTCTGATTTTCTTCCTTTTTTTATTTTTGAATCTTTGTGTGACCATTTTGATGGATGTTTTATTATTGACTACTCCTATACAATGTATATGTTGTCTTTTTTGGAGAATATAAGTTATTATTATTATTATATTATATTAATCAAGCCATAAAATCAGCCATCTGCCGAATGTAAATCTCGGTAGCTACTGATCTCATCTTATTATACTCGGACATTCATTTACCTTATTAAATTCTGTATTCGAGTGACCTATATGGGCAACAGTGATATTAATTCATGAAGAGCTTCAGCGTTCTCTTAATTGGATTTAGGGACCCTCACAGACAGATACCTACACAAGGAGTCCAATCCCCAACAAAGGCGGCGTTCCATCAAAACAATTTTAGACAGAGATCGACGTATGTGTGAGCCTGAATATCTGTCAGCAGACGAGTTGAAATATTTGCAATAACCATTTGTTTCCAATGGGTAAACCTCGAAAACAGACAATCATTTCCAAGGAAAATGACAAGTCTTAAGGTGCCAAATACTAAACTGATAAATGTATTTATAGAACACCTTGCGACTGTGGGAAAGAGCACGAACGGTGTTGTCGACTGTTTGAAACAGACAAGTCTGTATTCGCAGAATAAGGATGGATGGACATAACATTGAAAACATAATCCAACATAAATTATGCAAGAATGGATATGGCGGCCATCGGAATCTAGAAGAACAAAAACATTACAAACAGGAAAGATGACACTCCTATTGTTCAAAGAGCATGGTTGCCGGCCATCTACAATACTTAGAACTGTTCGGATCGGAGGAGAAACCGACCGGCAACGCTGGAAGTGGAGCTACGGGTAAAAATGCAAAACCGGATCCAGGTACATTGCCAATTCGGAGCAAAAAATCGTAGGGTTATTACCACCAACCGCCAACCGGGATACCTCTGAAGAACGTAAGGTGGAATTCTTATTGGACCTCGGCTAGAAAGCCCGGAACTTTCTCATCAGTGAGGCCAAACTAATCGGTTGGGACAATTTCGATTCCAAAAAGATTAAGTTCGCGTTTCTAGAATCAGGAGCTCAAAAAGTAACCAGTAAACGTCAGTTTTCTTTCAATCCCTTTGAAATGCCTATTGATAGATCGAATTAAAGTTTACTCACCCATAGTTAGCCCAGGCAACATTACGAACACTGAAAAAAATGTGTCCATGTCATTACAAAATCATGAATTTCATGAAAAAAATCTTACTCAAAGCCAGTGCGCAAAGGATTGCCCAGAACTTCATTGGATTCATGTTGCTGGAGTAGTAGAATGATGTACTGATCTTTTTCTCCCGTCAGGCCCCTATTTAAACCCGATCAACAATACCCTGTGCTAAAAAGCTTTGTGATATCGTACAAAACTAATGTACTCAGTTATAAGTGAGTACTTATTAAAATCTCATCATATGTGCAATGACATACTACATTGTAGTAATGATATGTATTCACTATTTATTATAATGATGCCCATAAGCGTTTACGGTGGTGATTTAATAATTTTCGATTTGATAAACCAGAATGTGGAATTTTCAACTTGGCCCAATCAGAATGCCAAATATCTTCATGCTGTATAGTTTCGAATAAAGCCGAGAGACGTCAGACCGACGGAGTTTTTTTCGTAAGTAATATCATGAGTGCATCCAATTTTTCCGAAAAAAATCGAAAAAACACGTTGCTAAGTAATATTTTAACAAGAAGCATGAGTGCAGGTGGCAACAAAAATCCGAGTCGAAGACGAGGATTTTTGCACCTGCACACGAATGCTTTTTGTTAAAAAAATATTACTTTGCATTGTGTTCTTTCGATTTTTTCACAGGAAAAATTAGATGTCCGAATGGTATTCGACAAGACTATTTCAAGAGTAAAGGCGGACTCTCACTACTCGTATATTTGGCAAGTACACAATTATTTGCGTACTTGGCAAGTAGATGAAGTTTCGAATTTGAATGACAAGATTGACAAGTATTGGCCGAGTGAACCACTCCCACTACATGCCAAATATAGGCAAGTGGCAAATATTTGCCAAATACACGAGTAGTGGGAGTCCGGCTTAACAGATTATTCTGGATGCATATTTGTATGTATTATCAATTTTCGTTGACAACAACTGTCAAGTTTTGCCACGGGTAAACCCGAAAAAACTGCTGACAGCTGCTGCCAAACAGTTTTTCCATCTAGAAACCATTTATCATTCAAAAATGCGCGTTTCTGATTGGTGTAAATTAAGACGAGGGAAATAGTCGAATTTATACTAATCCCAGGATATATTGAAAACGACTTATACTCTGAATAATAAGTTTCTATGGCCAATAGCTGTAAGACTCAATTACACGGAGGGTCTTTATGGCATGTGTATATAGTAAGATTCATAAAAGACATTTCAGAATAACAATGAAGACAGTATATCTACAAACGGAAAAGAAGGAGCTGTTTAAATTTCAAATCATTTCTGGTAAAACAAAGCAAGGAGTTAATGATTAAAATTTGGGAAAAATATCGTGAAGGTTTTTTTATGTAAACATTTTCTGTTTCCTGAATATTTTAGTCGTTTTTTGGAATTTTTGTCTAATTTTACAACAAACCAGCTGTTTGAGGAGATCCAAAGTCGATTTTTAGTTGTTGTTGATATGCCTAGAGCATGTGTACGCGGAATTTATCGCAAGCGAATTTGAAAGATGTAGAATTATTGGTCTACGGGAGGCGGGGTTGTCATTTCAAGAAATCGCTAACCGTACGAAAAGAAATCCAACAACTGTAATGAGATGTTGTCAAGCGTGGTTTGATTATACGCAAAAACGAAGAAGAGTAGGCACCGGACGTCGAAGCGGCACGAATGAAGTTCAAGATCGACGTCCAAGACTCATGGCCATTAGAGACCGTTTTGCGAGAACTCGATCCTTGGCTGATGAGTGGTTAGGAGAATAAGGCCATCCTGTAACTGTCCGAAAGGTTTACCGCCGGGTGAGGTCTTTTTGACTGCAGCATTATCGACACCATCATGTGTTACCTCTGACGGTTGAGCATAGCCGCCAACGATTAAAGTGGTGCAGAGAACGACAACGTTGGAATGTGGAATGGCAACGATCGTCTTTCCTGGTGAATTTCGATTTTCCTTGGTTGCACATGATGGCCGAAGAAGGGTAAGACGACGTCGGGGAGAAAGACGTGAACTTTAGTTCGATGTTGAGCGTCATGTATATGTAGGTACACCGGATAGTTGGCGCTATGTTATGGTGTGCTATTGCACATGCAAGTAGGTCACCTTTAGTCCCTATTCGATGTTGCATGACAGCGCTGCGATGCCTTCAAGAAACAGTAGAGCTATATGTTCTCCCTTACCTTAACCGGCTCGAGAATCCAATATTCCAGCAAGATAATGCTCGACCCCATGTTGCCAGAGTTAGTTTCAACTTTTTTGAAGTGACCCATGTGAATCTTTTGCCATGGCCACCTAGATCCCCCGATCTTCCGCCCATGTGAGGTACATCATGGGTCTTGGAAATTTACCCCAGCCCCATCGGACTTTGGCGGCTCTGAGACATGAAGTAGGTATAAGTAACTTGGGAGAAAGAATCCCTCAAGAAGAAATAGACCATCTTATTGCATCAATACCAAGACGTGTTGGGGAGTGTATAGGTAACCGCGGTGGACAAACACATCATTAACAAATTTATTTAAAAAAAAATAGTAACAAGATCGAAACCTAGGTCGACTTCTACCCACTTCGATGGGATTTGAACTTTCGCTGGTTCCCTGGATGATTATTTGGGGCAAGTTAGAGTCGGATCCATGGCGCTTGTTGATATTTTATAGCAATGAACGCGGTGTATCTGATTAATCGATTATTGTATTATTATGTTTCCTTATGGAATTAAACTTTCTTAGTAACACTTTGTTACCCTTTTCCCAGGTATTGGTTACGCCAATGAGAATGTAACGCGCATAAACCACCGGGGCGCATTTTTCCGTTCCCTATACAGTCAGCGCGACAGGTCGCTCTCACCGTATAGGAAACGGAATGCACAATGGAACACTCCGTTTCCTAGCAGATATGCGCGATGTGCTCACTGCCCTGTTAGTCTTCTGGGTGCCGTATGGGACAAATTGCAAATTATTAATAAAGTTTTCATACTTTCTGTATAGCTTAATTAGGTAGAGTCTACCACATTTTTCCTCTGTGAACATTTTTGTAGCCGCGGATTTTTTTTCAGCAAACCTCTCGTAAGTCGACCATATTTTCATTTTTTTTTAATCATAAGTGCTCTTTTTTCGTAAAATGCAATCATAAAAACAATCTGAGAAAAATGAGAAAACATGATTGTCTACCAATATAAACATGACTGAAAATCACATTTTTTTGATTATCAATACATTCCTGATTTTTTCAGAAGCGGTTTATATATCCATATGAAATATGAAAATGCAATTGTCCGACAAAAAATGTGGTGTTTTTCTTGTCCGACAGATGAAAATCAACGATTTTTTTGAGTTTTTAAATTCATTAATATTTATCGGACAAGAATGAATTTATATTTTAGAGAGATTCGTTTTATAAAAAAATCAACTGTCCACCATATAAAATGCAGCAAATCCTTAGTCTAGTTGAATATAATGGTTTTGTTTCAGAAACTTTTTTCGATTATTATTGAAATTAAACTATTGATTTTGATTGAAAGTGTATAATTCAAATTGTTTACTGACATTTTCATTCAAATCTAATAAAAAAAGCAATGAAAATACTTCTTCCTCACATTGAATTCATTGGAACAAGACGAATGGTATCTAGTAAAAGTATATCACACCAATCGTCAGGTAGAATGACATCTTTATATTTGTGATTATGATGTTCTCTTGGTGCCAAGAATATTTTGCATAGTTTAAGGATGCCACTTCCTCCTTTTTCGTTTTAAAGCTACGGATATTTTTCAAATATTTGCACAAAAAAAACTCCATCACTAGGTACTGAGAATATTATATCGGCAACAACTTAAATTCCGAACTTTATTCGTCGGACAGCTGGATGATAGAATTCAGCACACCCCTCTTAAATGGTCCTCATGCATATATAGTCTATTCATAACCAAATAAGAGCAGTGAATTCTTTAATTTTTGAATGCACGCGACGTATTTTCAAGGTGGAGAGAGAATAAGAAAAAAAAGACATTATTCATAATTTTTTATCCCAAAAAATCTTCGTTTTTCATTTGTGGGACAAGGGAATCTCCACATTGTTTTGTCGCACAATTGCATTTTCATTTTCATACTTCCTATAATAATATGGTTGTATCAACCGATTCTGAAAAATTCGGGAGGGTATTAATACTTTGAAAAAATGCGATTATGAGTCATGTTTATGTTGGTAGACAATCATGTTTTCTCATTTCTCCAAGATTGTTCTTATGATTGCATTTTACAAAAAAGAGTACGTTTCATTCAAGAAAAATGAAAATATGGTCGACTTACAAGGGTTTGCTGAAAAAAAAACCGCGACTACAAAAATGTGGTAGACTCTACCTAATAAAGCTATACAGAAAGTAGGAAAACTTTATTAATAATTTGCAATTGGTCCCATACGGCACCCAGAAGACTAACAAGGCAGTGAGCACATCGCGCATATCTGCTAGGAAACGGAGAGTTCCATTGTGCATTCCGTTTCCTATAAGGTGAGAGCGACCTGTCGCGCTGACTGTATAGGGAACGGAAAAATGCCACCGGGGCGCCAGGTGTCGGATGGTGAACATCATTGTTTCGATGATATAAAAAATTTCGATACGAATAATAAAACCAGACAACGATCGAAATCGGGTCCTTTTTTGAAATATTGCTTCTGGAGAAATAACAATTGACGAATTTGTCTCTGATAGCCATTTTGATTTAAGCTAGTCGTTTGTCGGAATTGCAGAGCAAATTTATATTTATATTTTGAGAAGAATTTGGTCTTGAAATAAATCGCTGATTAGCGGATTCAATTAATTGTGTTCTCGGAAGATTCGGTAAGTTGTTGGCATTTCAATTTTGATCGAAAAATGTGAGAGCTGTTCCGCCATTTTACAATGTCGAATTTTCATGGATTCAATGAATAGATATCCACGGAAGAAGAAAACCATCGTACATCAACGGAGTGATTGTTTCTCCCAGTAGTCCAAGCTAGAATTATTTCGTTCGATAGGGGAATTTTTTGGGTTGAAAAGAATCCAGATCATCATTCGTCAATTCAGAGGATTGAGCCAAGTCTGCGTCCAAGTTGTACCGAAGGAAAGGAAGTCATCTGTATTCTGCCCTAAGTTAAGTCTACCTAGTATTGATTATAAATTGTGTTCGATAATCATAAACTCATTCAATTTTAGTCATTTTATAAAAATAGGTAATATATTCAACTGAAACTCGTATTTTGTTCTTTTGATCAACCATATATCCGACCAATGAAATATTAATTCACGAAAAATAGAATCGAGCCCAAAGCGACCATTTAGGTCGTAACAACTTTGTTATTTTCCTGCAAATTTCAATCATTTTCTCCTTGCTATACTATCTATGTTTTACCATAAAAATTTAAAATTTGAACATCTCCTTCTGGGTGTTGCAGTTTCTTTGTCAGTTAGTATATATTTCATTGATTCGAATAGAACGTCATTGAAACAGCTCAAAAGAAAGCATCCCAATGACGGCGAAATGCGGATGGTATCTGTGCGGCTATAATCACAGCGATAATTGACGTATCATCGCCAATTCGGAGCAGTCAATCGTGAAGTTCAACCTCCTTATAAGAAACCTCTGAAGCAGCCTACCGCATTTGTAGCCAAAGTTAAGCTGTTCCTTAACGTGCAATATTATTGTGCAAACTGGGTTGCACAATATATTGATGGCAGCCCCTAGACGGTCAATTTAATGGCACAAATTTTTCGTTTGTGCAAAAAGTTTTACCGTGTGAAGGCGACATTGAAGGTTGTGCAATATATTGCGCAATGTCACACTCAGACGTGCAACAACATTGTGCAAACAGTACCCATCAGGATTCCATCAGGTCAATATGTCAACAAAATCTGTAAAAATATATAGGGTGTCCCATTTAAATTAAAGAGGTTGTTGGCATTTTCGGTTAAACCCGAAGTATATCATTAACAAAAAAATGTACATCAATGCATTTTGTTCCATTGCCCTCACCTGCAAATTTTCATAAATATCGTTTTTTTCGTTTGAAAGATATTCACTTGGTTCCATACTTTATCCCAACCCTGTATTTCTATTTTATATTTCCGAATCGGTATAGGTAGTATAGTAAAGATCACGGCCGAAGAAATATTGCGCAATTTTGCCCTCAGACGGCTCAATCTTTACCACTTTGTGCAATATATTGCCAACTTTTCATCGATCACGCATTATATTGCACAATCTTTCAATCTCACCCACACACATCAATTATATTGTACGAACCAGAATATTGCACAATAATATTGCGCGTTTAGAGACCGCTTTAGGTCAAAGTCCAAGTGTACCACGGCTTGAAAGCCCGGAATATTATATTTTTGAAGTAGATCTATATCGTGAGTAGATATATCTTGGAGGTAGATTCGGATTCACAAATTCAATAGAAAGCAGCTGTCACCGAAATCGTCCATGATCCCGGATATGATATTACAGGAATATTCGCAATTTTGTTTATCAATAATTAGTTATCATTTTATTCGGTTCTGATGAAACTATCTGGACAAAATGAAGCTTGAATGCATCTTTCTTCATTCAAATGCGAAATTTGAACTCGAAAAATCCGTAGTTTCATTAGATTTTCCTCAGATCTGCGCTGGTATTCACTAAAAATTTGAAGAAACCTTCATGAAGTGCGAACTTTAGATATTACCAACGCCTCAGTCGTTCAATGACGATCTAGATGCAATGCAATAACTTTCTCTGGAATAGTCGGGAAGGATCAACTCATCTTCAATTCTATACTTTAGCTCCTAGTTATCCACAAAATCAATATTTTGTTATCGCCAGCAACGCCGTATGATTCCATTAATTTGAAATATCATTAATCCTTCAGCATTCCTAAGCTCCATCCATAATTGCTTGATCCATTCATTATGTGTGTTTAGAATTATAGGAAGGTGGATTTATCTGACTATAAATATTCACTAATTGCTAATCGATTTATTTTCCTACATGTTGATAGTAGGCTGTTTCGTGATGGATGGGAATGGTAGCTCTGAATTCAAAAATTTAATAGAGAAACAATGTTTCATTTGATTGAAAATTATAGGTGAGTAGGTACACGATTGAGGCTTCCGATATTTTTTTGATCGTAGATCATACACGATACACGTCCCCTTCATGATTCCCCCGAATTTACCAATTCGTGAAATTCATCACGAAACTCAATTTGACAACCACAGAATATACCAATTGAAAACTCAAATTTTTCTGAGCAGAGGATTCTATTGAATGTCATTTCAATTTGAAACGGCAATTCATTCCTAGAGATGAAAATTTGCTCGAAAAGAAATATTCAACAGTCGTTGACAAAGATGAATATACTACTGGCATAATATGGTCCTCAATCGCCAAATTCGACTTCGTCTCCTCTGGTGAACCTCATCCGCGTGATCAATAGCCTGGATGAATAATTTACTATTTCGTTTTGAGAAGAACTCCCCCGTTTAACTGAAATGAACGTCATTCTCAAACTTCATCAATAATAGTATATTCTAAAACTAGTTGCAGAATGGGCTCCTATTCCAACAGTCTAACTCGTATGCGAAATTCGAGAACGAGCGACGAAGGAATTTTGAAATCTGTGAAAATAAAGAGGGTGTCGCATTTAAATTAAAGAAGTTGATGGCATTTCCTGTTGAACCGGAAGTACATTATGAACAAAAAAATGGACATCAGATGCACTTTGTTCCATCGCACTCACCAGCAAATTCTCGTAAATATCGTTTCTTTCGTTCAAAAGATATTTTCTTGGTTCCATACTTTATCCTAACCCTGTATTAAATTACTGGATAAAATACAGGGGCTCTCTTGGAGAGAAGAATGGACTGCTTGTACCAATCTTATCACCACGAGAATTGAAGAAATAAAATGTATGTATGAAATAGAGATAAATACCACAAAGTAAACACTGTAGAAAATGGTACTCACGGTTGTTCAGATTTAAAGTTACGTATCTGCTTCTGTCTGCTTTCGTAGGGGTTGTACCGCGTAGAGTCCTTATCTCACTTGTACACTTTTAGGTACGAATGTAAAGAGGTCCGACTTGGGAAGAAAACTAGAGTATTGGCGTAACTCGGTTGCGACGGGGGCAGTGGGTTAATTGTGCACTGATCACTTGAGCAGGTAGAAAGAGGAAAGATTCCGAGTCTTTCGGTGAACCACAGAAGAAGTGGGTAGAGTCATAGACCTGTTCTTCTTTGCAACCGACCGGGAAAGCCCATTCCAGTAGAAAACTTTGTGTTATAATAAAATAAAAGATATAAAATTTGAACATTCTCCGCCGGGAAAATGCATCTATGCATTTTAAGAAATGAAGATTAAGAAAAATGAAATATTGAGAGATAGGAGAAATGGTTGTGAATTGAGACAGAATTAACAAAAAATAAAAGTTAAGTAAAAAGTTGAAGATAGTTTAGATTCTAACTGAGTTTTCCTATCTGCGTATGGGTGTTTGGCTTATTGCGAAAGGGATGAGGAGGAGGAAGATATAAATCAACGCAGGGTGGCTCAAGGATTGATTTGGAAGGTAATGGTTCCAAATTACTAACCGAACGCCAATTATTGTCTGATGAACGATCTGGGTTCTTCATTTTTTGGCATTTTGACGGGTGACTCTGCCTCGAATTTATATTTCGACTGTCCCGAGACCTCCAAAGAGTAGAGTTTGATACTGGCGCAGATCTTTTATTCGATGTTTCGACAAGAAAGGAGGCTGTTGACAAGACTGAATGGACCTGTTCAGTAGGCGACTGAGGCGACGATGGCGAACTGGGAGGTGAGGTTCTCTTTGAAAGGCCGACTTGGGTTCTCGATAGGGAAGTTTTGTCCACATGCAATAATGTGTGATGTTCACCGGATCCACATTTCTTGCATTTATATGCAGACTGACAGGAGCGACGTTCGTGAGATTTACTCAGACAATTGAAACAGAGGTGCGATGCTCTACACTCTACAGAAATCGTAGCGTTGATTTGGAGATTTCGCAGAGAACGCATTGCATCGGTAAATTGTATGTTTACCTATGCAGTGGAGACAAGTGCGCGAGGATGAGATGTTCATTAAAAGTGTGGTGGATTGATGGTATGGTTTTCTGTCTTGCTGGAACCTTTGTCGCGTGTTGGACGTATTGTTGTGGGAATTCATATCCCCATGAGAGGAATGGATAAACTTCAAAGTTTCTAATGCTGTGCAGTGTCTCTCAAGAAATTACAGCAGTTCTCTATAGTCAGGAATTTCGATCGAATTCCTATTGAGCTCGAAACTTGTGACAGTCGCGTGATCTAGACGCTTGATTAACATCATCGATAATACAAAGTTCCAGCTTTCGACCGGAAAATTCATTTGGCTGAGGCCGGCAAGATTCTCGGAAAATGTGTCTAAGAGTTTCCTCAAGCTCTCAGCGTTCTCTGATTCCAGAGATGGCGCATTTTCCAACTCGTTCCACAAAGCTTGAGCGCGCAATCGATCATTCAGATATCTGCGCTTCAACTGATCATATGCGATCTGATAGTTATCAGCACATAAACTTAACGTTCTAACAAGATTCAACGGTGGGCCAGAAAGAGATGATATGAGATAGTTAAATTTTTCTATGGCTGACAATGAATTATTCTTGTGGACTAATGCGTCGAATAAATCTATGAATGATGAGAAGGATTTGTAATCACCATTGAATTTTGTTAGCTCAAGAGTTGGAAGCATGATATGTGAATGTTGATTTGTAATTGAATTGTCTGTAATTTCGGCTTTATTTTCTGATTCTGAGATGTCGGCGTGGACACTTTTGATAAAATAGTAGGATTCTAAGAAATCCTCACGAATTTTGAATTCGTCCTTCAAGTTTCCTTCTGACTCGGTTATAAGCGATGAAATGACCGTGTTATGATGCTTTAATAGTATATTTCATTACTAGTCCAGAAAGTAAGCTTTTTCTGTGCGCGCGCGATGTGTTCCCGTGTGAGGCGGAGCCGAACACGGGATTCGTGCAAGCACGGAAAAAGCCTTTCTGGACGTGTAATGAACGATATTTTTCATTACACCTCTCTGAAAACAATAATACGAGAAAAATTTTCAGCAGAAAGCATTTCGATATTGTGAAACAATAATTATTCAAAACACTGACAATACCGACATCTACTGTCACGCAATCGTTGCTCTGTGTCTCAGCATAGGAATCAGAGGATGCATCTATGCCTCAGCGCACCGTAAAACTTTTTGCGGTGCGGCCGCACGGAAAAGAGTCATTTTCGATGATCTAAATCTACATGTTATGATAGGGTTTTCAGTGCGGTGTAATGAAAAAAATCTTCTTTGATACCTTCTAAGTCTTGATAACGCGCTTTGAAACGGGAGAGAATTGATCTGTCTGAGATGGCTTTATCTGCGAGCGATTGCAGATTCAAAATATCACGGACACAAATTGAACGTAATGTCGCGTGTTTCTGTGTTTTAACCATTTTTTAAAAAAATATTTGTATAAATACGAAGTCCCAGAAATCTTCACCTAATTTACGACTGGGTCTGAAGGGTTCAAAATTACCTGGATGATGCGGCGCAGTGCAATAAAACGTACAGAAAGGAATTTCGTATTGAAAGGAGAGCAGGTAGGTTCTTGACGGATAAGATACATATATGCAGATAGGGCGTGAACAGTTTGAATAAATAGTGTTAAAAATGCAAATTGATAATTTTGATTTCTTCAACTCTCAATATGACAATAAATTGATACCAATCCGGCAATCGAAGGACCAATGGATAAAATACAGGGGCTCTCTTGGAGAGAAGAATGGACTATTTGTACCAATCTTATCAAAACGAGAATTGAAGAAATAAAATGTATGTATGAAATAGAGATAAATACCACAAAGTAAACACTGTAGAAAATGGTACTCACGGTTGTTCAGATTTAAAGTCACGTATCTGCTTTCGTAGGGGTTGTACCGCGTAGACTCCTTATCTCACTTGTACACTTTTAGGTACGAATGTAAAGAGGTCCGACTTGGGAAGAAAACTAGAGTATTGGCGTAACTCGGTTGCGACGGGGGCAGTGGGTTAATTGTGCACTGATCACTTGAGCAGGTAGAAAGAGGAAAGATTCCGAGTCTTTCGGTGAACCACAGAAGAAGTGGGTAGAGTCATAGACCTGTTCTTCTTTGCAACCGACCGGGAAAGCCCATTCCAGTAGAAAACTTTGTGGTATAATAAAATAAAAGATATGAAATTTGAACAATTACAATACTGAAATTATTCAAATCAGAAAAAATGCTGCTTATTTGATATTCAACCCAAGAAGACAGTGGTTATTTCGTTCAAAAAATGATGGATATTCAATGTTAAAGATATTATGAAATTGAAATCTTTCAACTTTTGTTCAAAATATAGAAATTTGAATGCCAATGAAATCAATTCGTTCCATAAAATGAAATATTGGTAATTTCGAATGAAAACTGAATTATCTATACTGATCTGGCCTTGACAGTAATTTCCAAAATGGATGTCTCATGCAACAATAGACCTTTCCAGAATATGCTTTGAAAGATGCGCAAACGAGAGAGAAAAGAAAGAGAGAGAGGAAAGCGATGAAAAGAGATCCTACTGGTTTTATCGTACCGAGACCGTCACTTGGTAAAACAACATTGTTGAGGCATACTAAAATTTCAACATCTACATCCAAAACGTCGACTGCGTATATCATCTGTCAATTGTCAAGGAGGGAAATTTTGACGACCAATAATATTCAATCTTAGCTCACAAGTGACGCGCGCAACATTCACCTGCACAGGTAATTCTGGAAAGGTCTATTGCAGCATCGGAGTTTTGCTATTTTCTACTGAAGAAATTAACAAATTTTGGGTTTTATCTCTTTTGTGCTCTGAACTACAAAAAACGAACTATCAGAACAAACTGTCTACTTTGAAATTCGAAGTATCCTTGAAATTACGTCCACACAATTCTTAAGGAACACAACATGTCGTCTGCCAAGAGACTAGTCCCTACTCTTTGGAAACCATGCGAAATCCTTTGGAATTGAAGTAATGCCATTTTATTGGATGTGAAAATAAAAACTCAATAGTCTAATCAATTTTATTGTTCTTCATTCTTAATGAATACAGAAATATATTCATGAAGCTACTTCGCCTAGTCTGATGCTGCGCCTGCTGCTGAGTCCTCTGAAAATTTTATTATTCATTAAACTGTTCAATAATATAAATTACATTTCTGTTCAGTCAGCATTGACAAATTATTATGGAGAGACTCACGCCGCAACAACGCTAACAAAATAATGAAATTTATTTTCAGAATCAGTGTTCTATTCGCCAAACTTATAGAGAACTTTATGGTTTACATAATCGTCCATCAGAGCTGCTTATTCGTCGAACTATGGATAGATTTCGGACAACATTTCCTCTACTCGATGCAACAAGACAAAGAATTTGTCTATTCGTCGACGTTCACAAGTTGCATGGAAAAATTATACGCAAAGATCCGACTGGTTCAAGGAACAAAGCCACTTCACCATGATAAGCGTCGTTTGTTTGCCGATTGGGCCCTATAACAGCTTGAAGTTGATCCACTTTTTCATCGAAAAATTGAATTAGTGATGAAGCTCATTTCTGGTTGAACGGGTACGTAAACAAGCAAAATTGTGCCGTATATGGAGTGAAAACAATCCTCAAGAAGTTCTGCAGCTTCCATTGCATCTTGAAAAATGTACTGTATGGTGTGCTTTACACACTGGAGGCTTCATCGGTCCATATTTCTTTAAAAACGATGCTGGAGCTAATGTAACAGTGAACGGTGCCCGTTATAGATCGATGATCAATGATAATTTGTTTTAAAACTTGAATGATATCGACCCAGAAGTGTTTTCGCTTCAACAAGATGGTGCTACACATCGGGGGGCTCGGGTGGCTCGGGGCCCGGGCCCCCCGAAACTTTCTTTATCGATCTGACAACACTGGACGACTACGCTTGAGTTACGACGAAAAACAAAAAGCTGCCTGTGTATTTGAAAAAATTTGCAATGTTTACTTATTGTGTATTGTATTACTCACGAGTAATGAGAATAATATCTCATTTATCGCATTGATGTGCTAGTGCAGACATAACGATCAAATCTCATGGTGTTAGTTAAGTCGTGAAATAGATGCATAGAATACCTGGTGTTGGCACTGATTAGATTTTGTTTAAGACTTTCTTGTCGATCGAAAACCTGAGTTCTTGAACTACTTTTCATTTCTCCCGAAAGGGGTCGCGCTATTTTCCAAACCGCAGTAGCGCCACGACCGATATAATATTGCGGATTATTTCGAAAACATTAACTTCTGAAGAACTGGGCATTGTCTGTTGCATGCTTTTCAATATTCGATTTCGAAACACTGAAATTTTTCAATCGGACTGGAAACTCAGTTTGACATAATAATTCAAAATTTCGTTTTAGAATGAAAATTGGAATCTCTATAAAGAATTTGATCCCTTACAGAAATATGTAATATCGTTATTTTTCTTCACTTCGAAGTAATGAAACTTCGATCTGTAGACTTTCTATCATATTCGTTATTTCCAATTCGGAGTAGAGCGATAGAATACGGACACAGAACATCTAATTAATTCGGATACGGATATACTAAGATAAGAGCCTTTGATTATAGAAGCATAGAATACCTGGTGTTGGCACTGATAAGATTTTGTTTAAGACTTTCTTGTGTTGTGGATCGAAAAACTGAGTTCTTGAACTACTTTTCATTTCTCCCGAAAGGGTTCGCGCTATTTTCCATTGCCGCAGTAGCGCCACGACCGATAAAATATTGCGGATTATTCCGGAAGTAAAACGAGAACTCATATCCATAGTGCCGTTTCGATCTACAAATTTTGGTCACGATTTTTAGTAAGGAGTCGTTACACCAGGTATTTCCATGCATCTATGTCGTGACAGATGAAAAGCTTTCAAAAAAGTCGAGACAAGGTGGTCCACCTGCCATTTGCCATCATTATGAATGATATATCTAGTACATACAGGTGCGGAAGAATAAGTTGGAAATATAGCCAATTCAGAGTTAGAAGAGTGAACGAATATTGTCTAGAAGGCCAGTAAAATATTCAAAACCCTCGGCGCGATGCCATAACGAATAAAGTGTGGTTTACACGGGTAGAGTAAATGGCAGAGTTCACTAGCATACTTTTTTGCGAAAATACTCTACTCTACTCATTTCAGTAGAGTAACTGTTTACACGTTGCTAGTAATTTGAAAGGATAGTTCGATTTTACGTGCCTAATAATGAAAAAGCAGGTTAGGCAAAAATATGGGGGCGTTATTAGAAAATGTTTGGTGCAAGCGGCAAATATTGTATTAAATGGAGTTGAGGAAGTTATGGAGGAAGAAAATAGATGGGAAAAAAGAATTTGGGCAAGGGATTGGATTGAGAGACGTGATACATTGGAAGAATCTGCTAATCTTCTAAGAGAACTGGCATCGGAAGACCCAGAAGAATATAAAATGTGCTTGATATTAGCACCTGAAAGTTTTGAAACTTCTGAACTCGCTCAACGGTATAGGAGACTGGAGGCTTCGACCTCTCTCGACTCTCGAGTCTCGATGCATTGAGTGAGGTCAGTCATGTATTCGTTGAGGGCTTTGATTATTTTACTGGCCCACTAGAAAACATTCATCCACTCGTTTAACGCTGAATTATAATATCATTTTATTGATCCACTAGACTACACCTTTCCCAATTGTAATTCAGAAAACGTAAAATGTAATTCAGAAAAGCAAATTTGAATTTCAGAAAATGGAAATTGTAATTCAGAATAGTATATGATATGTATCAACTTACTATTCTGAATTACAATTTCCATTTTCTGAAATTCAAATTTGCTTTTCTGAATTACATTTTACGTTTTCTGAATTACAATTGGAAAAGGTGTAGACAATATGAATGCACTCGTTCAACGCTGAATTGCTATGTTTCCAAGAAACTTTTCCAAATCTGTATATGAAAGTACTTCCTTTGAAACATACCATACAGAGTTTTATCTGAACTCACCGACTTTCAGTTGGTGCTTGTCAGGAAATATTAAAAGGATACTTTAATTACTGATCTCTTTTGGAGTGTTTTCAAAAACTGATTTATGTAAACTGACCTTATCAGAAAGGGGGTCTTTCTACATGTCCAAGAGGCTTTACCTTAAAATTCCGTCTTCTCTCCATAATTTGTCATTACCGAGATTCAAAGATAGAATTACAAATTCCTTCATAAGATTTGCGTTTTACGATATGAATGAGTTTTCGAATTGCTTCCCAAATGATTCTACAGCGTTCTACTTTCCCAAATCCAATCTTCGGAGCGTGAAAGGGTAGCCCAGGAACAGCCCCGATGCACTCAGATCGTCTAAAAGAAAGCAGCTGTTTGACGCATTATGAACTTACCTCCTTCTCCTGCACTGCCTCCACCAACTTCACCTTCACCTGAAAAATTTGTGATTCATTTAGGTTTTATAATAACATGAAGCACATAATAAAGTACAGCATAAGTAATCTGAAAAGCTCCGAAACAGGTCAATATTTTTCTAAGGAGGACAATTTTGAGCGTTGGTTCTATTTACTCGATGGCTTTATTATCATAAACAACAAATTGGAGCAACAATTCTGGTGAATTATGGAAAAAAATATTCCCGATCCGATCGATCGGGTCAAAATTCAGTTTGTACTTATATTGGTTGTTCTAAGGCTCTATAAAGGAGAGTATACCAGAAACCGCCATTTTGGGTCCAACCATAGACCTAATAACGTTTTCCGTGGACCATAGAATAAAAGCTCATTTTAACGCACTCGAAATAATCCATTAATGACCTATTTCAATGCATGATTTCTCATTAATACATTATTGTTATGGCAACCGAACATAAAATATTCAGTCAGAGCACTATCGAGCTTGGTTGGAAATCAACTCCTGTCACAGAAGGGTATGTTGACAACTCCATTCAAAATAAAATAGACTGCAGAAGGAATTTCAGATGATACAAGTTGCAAAGTAGATAATACTTCAACCTCCACTTTCTTCACACGTTCCTTATCGGATATTATAGGTAATTATATAAATGTGAACTAAATGTAAATATTCAGAATGTCACAACATGTCTAATATTCCCCCATGAATTTTTTGAATTGTTCCTCCATAGGGAGCATAAATATTAATATATCGAAATGGACATAGAAATTTTCATTATGTCAAATTTGTCAATTATGCCAAATAAAAATTCATTTCTATTGGGAATTCATATTCAATTCGTGATGAGGTCGACGGAAAAATCGTGTGATTAACTCGTTTATTAATTCAGCGATTAATGGTCTCAAACATTAACGCGCTCGCTCCGCTCACGCGTTGAAATATTTCGACCATTAATCGCTGTCATTAATAAACTACACCTTTTCCAATTGTAATTCAGAAAACGTAAAATGTAATTCAGAAAAGCAAATTTGAATTTCAGAAAATGGAAATTGTAATTCAGAATAGTATATGATATGTATCAGCTTAGTATTCTGAATTACAATTTCCATTTTCTGAAATTCAAATTTGCTTTTCTGAATTACATTTTACGTTTTCTGAATTACAATTGGAAAAGGTGTAGTTGATTAAATAACTATAAAATATTTCGACCATTAATCGCTGTCATTCATAAACTAGTTGATTAAATAACTAATTCTAAAACTAGTTGCAGAATGGGCTCCTCTTCCAATACGAATGCGAAATTCGAAAACGAGCCACGAACGAGCGAGTTTTCGAACGCATGAGTGTTGGAAATGCATTCTGCATCGAGTATTAGACGATATTTTCTCTATTTCAGTCGAACTTCGTCAAATACTGTTGAAATTCAATGAAAAATTCAGTTTATACATCCTAGTGACTTTCGTATTGTATCTTGGCAGTTGGTCACTGTTACGATATTTGACATTTCCAAATTGACGTGTGTTGGAAATAGGGATGTGTCGTTCTCGAACGAACGGGTTAAAAAAACCGGGTCTCAAAAGCCAATCGTTCGTTCGGTTCCTCTCTAGAAAAATAACCCGTTCTTTCGAACGGTTTCGATGATTCAATGCCAAATGGTTGTTGCCTCATTCGTTCGATCTCCCGACGTCGGGTGTCGGTGTCGGTACTCGGTCTCGGTACTGTCGGTCGGGTCTAGCTACCATAAAGTAATAAACAGCTGGAACCGAAAGAGATGATTTATGGCTCGTGTCATTTTTGTGGATTCTTGAACAGAAGTTCAGGCGGTCTTCGAAAAGAAGACGAGTTTGGTATGGGAATTCGGATTCACCCAAAACAACAGATGATAATAAGAAAATGCCTACTCATACCTACTTGTTTCTTGCATTCTTGAACTGAATATTCGGCACCTGGATTTATGGAAGAATTGACAATGAACGGAGATGTCCTTCGGAAATCGGAAATTGCACCTCCTTAGATAAATCTATTTTGTTTTGTTTGGTAAAAATGGTCAGGTGATAATATCTTCTTGCATTCTTGAAGTGAATATTCGGCATATGGTTTTTATGGTAGGATTGATAACGAACAGAGATGTCCTTCGGTAATCGCAAATTGCACCCCCTTAGATATTTATATTTTGGTTTGTTTGGTAGAAATGGTCCCTCTAACTCTCTACGTCTCTACGGGCCTCGTTCGATCGATAAAACGATTGAACGAAGGAAGGGCGAACAGTTCTTTTTGAACGAGTTTTTAGAACCAGTTCTTGACAGTGAACGAACGATACCGATCCGGTTCCTCAAAATTCGACGAACGACACATGCCTAGTTGGAAATCGATAGGATTGGAAGCCAGTGCTGACAACCACAAAACGAAAAATATAACTGAAAACAATGCTGTGATGAGTTCATTATAGCACTGTTTTTAGTACTGTAATGAACTCATTACGATACTGAAATTGAGAAAACCTTTTGCGACTGAAACAATTTTGGTGATTGAAGTTTGACAATCTTTGTATGTATGATATGTCGATGTTTCGGTGATTTGTGATTGATTGTTCCCCTTTGAGTTCTGACTGCACTTTTTTAGATTCGTTAGGTTGATGTTATGCAGATTGGCCATTAATGGGATTGTATTAGTAACTTTCAAACCATAAAAGTTAGGAACTAGGTCAAATGAAAAAAAAGTTGCATTCAGAAAAGCATTGTCAAGCAGTTCAAACAAATCGAGATTATCAGGGCCGGTTATTGAGATATCATAAGAAAAGTAAATTATGTCATTTTGATTTTTCTCTTTTTCTTCAATATGGACCTGCATATTTTATTACACTTTTTGAAATTACTTTTAACGCTGAATTCAACGATATATCATACAATGCCATTCAAAGTTGATTTTCAGGTGATTTTGACCCTTATCCAAATTTCTTTGGATCGGATCTGTATTACATTTGGGTACCTATAGTTTGATTAACAACGTGCAATACATTTCGATAAGAACATTGATATCGTTGATAGACTTGTTTTTTCTTACAAACACACAACTCTAGGTTTATTGCTTTCAAGTAGTAGGCAGTGGATAAAACAAAACATAACAAGAATATGTATGGTATGTAAAATAGGTAGGTGCGTACCTATTGAAAAAAATAAGGTGGTGGGTGGCCCTGAGAGTACTAAACGTTGGATACGAAATATGATTATGTCAATTCGAGGATAATTTACTGTAGAATAAAAAATTCCTGTAACATTTCTCGATAAAATTTGAAATAAAGTGGGAAAAAAGAAATGTAATACAGATCCGACCCAAAGAATTTTGGATAAGGGTCAAAATCCCCTGAAAATCAACTTTGAATGACATTGTATGATATATCGTTGAATTCAGCGTTAAAAGTGATTTCAAAAAGTGTCATAAAATATGCAGGTCCATATTGAAGAAAAAAAGAAAAATCAAAATGACAGAATTTACTTTTCTTATGGTATCTCAATAACCGGCCCTCTCTCGATTTGTTCGAACTGCTTGGCAATGCTTGTATGAATGCAACTTTTTCTCCATTTGACCGACCTTCTAACTCATATGGTTTAAAAGTTACCAATACAATCCCATTAAAAATGTGGCCACCCTGTATACCTACTTTTACCATAAGATTTCAAAACGAATGCATTTCATTATGGACTCACCTGCAGTAGCCTCTCCTACACCAGCCTCTCCTGTACCTGTAGCTTCTTCTTCATTCTGTGCTGAAAAATTGGTTACTTATTAAGATTTTATGCTAACATATGGTAATATTAAAAAGAGGGAAAAGAGCATTCATAAAAATAAGAGATCACGAGCCGACCCTGGGTTAAATAGGCTGGCGCAGGGCGCTTACAACAAACTGACATTTCATTTCAGTGAGGCAAAAGTGAGGCATATAAGTTATTGAAAACGTATTATTGTAGGGTGTCTCAGAATTGACGCAAGATTTGAATTTGCTGCTATTCGTGCAGTTGACCAGCCTGAAAATAATAGTATATTCTAAAACTAGTTGCAGAATGGGCTCCTATTCCAATACGAATGCGAAATTCGAAAACGAGCGACGAAGGAGCGAGTTTTCGAACGCATGAGTGTTGGAATTGCATTCTGCAACGAGTATTAGACGATATTTTCTCTATTTCAGTCAAATTTCGTTGAAATTCAATTAAAAATTCAGATTTTACATCCTAGTGACTTTTGAATTGTATCTTGGCAGTTGGTGACTGTTACGAAATTGACATTTCCAAATTGACGTGTGTTGAAAATTGATAGGATCGGATGTCAGAGCTGACAACCACGAAACAATGCTGTAATGACTTCATTACAGCACTGTTTTTAGTACTGTAATGAACTCATTACGATACTGGAATAGAGAAATTTTTTCACATGTGACAGTTTAGAACTTAGGTCGATACAAGGTGAGTCACGACGAACTGCATATTCCTATCACGTATTGTGGCCACTCCGGTGAATATCAAATAACCATTAAAAGTGCCTCTTCTTCATGAATTAATATGGGGTGATTTATGGTTTTCACCGAGAATTTCGATCGATCAATACTTCCTTGATTGATATTTTCAGGGAATATTTCCCTGTAGTAGCTCCAGAAACCAACTGGTTCATTGTTCTGAAAATATATGACCTGCTTGTTTTTGTCTTGCAGAAATTTCACGATGTGCATGTAGGGTTTATTTCTAATTTTGATAAGGAACATTCAAACCTTTGTAATTAAGGAGGTTAACTACCACAAAGATTCCCCTTAACACTTCTGTAGGAATTTTAATTGAATATTAAATTCCAATAATTATTTTTGCTTAGCATTAAATAAAATTTTTTTTAAAATTCGGTTCAAGGTGCTCGATAAGGTGTCATCCCTACACATCATGAAAATTTTTTATGATTAATAATAAATATTGATAATTATCTGCTGTTTCCAGGACCAGCTCATAAAATTTTCCCAATTGAATATACAGGGTGTAACTGAATAAGTGTAAAACATTTAAGGAGGTGATTCCTCATCGAAAAAAAGATAGGATCTTTCATATAAAAAAACATCATTGGAGCATCCCTTGTTAAGATACAGCCCCTTAAAAAGGGTACATAAAATTTGTATAACAATTTTTTTCACAAGCACTGAAAAAGTTACAATATTGAAATTAACTTGACGTTTTGTACTACCAAAAAGACACTTAGCCAGTAATTTATTTGGTTTACCCCATGGTTGTAAGGGGTGAAAAACGCAACCCCTAAAATTTATTTCCAATGTAACTTTTTGTCTTATTATTTGTTTACCATTTAAAAATTTATTTCCGATAGTCTGTTTCATTCTAAACAAAAAACGTCTCTTGGGTTTTTTGTCCAAAATAAACCAGTAAGCTGCAAAACATTATTTTACGAACAACTACAGAGATACATCGTCATAAATGCGAACTGGATTTATTGTTATTTTGTAGTTAGTACCTGGCTAAGTGTCTTTTTGGTAGTACAAAACGTCAGGTTAATTTCAATATTGTAACTTTTTCAGTGCTTGTGAAAAAAATTGATATACAAATTTTATGTACCCCCTTTAAGGGGCTGTATCTTAACAAGGGATGCTCCAATGAAGTTTCTTTATATGAAAGATCCTATCTTTTTTCGATGAGGAATCACCTCCTTAAATGTTTTACACTTATTCAGTTACACCCTGTATATTCTGGAAACACATAGGGTCATAACAAAAGACAGTTGGACAACATTTTCTTCTTGGTTGTCTTCTTCAAATAATGCCCTAGGGACGTGTCTCCTTTTCTTTGGAGGAAGTATGGGCTCATTTTTTGATTTGCTTGCAATCATTTTAGGTGTAGAAGTTGAAACTAAGTAGGATATGTTCATCGTGTTTTCGGCTCACGTTTGCCTTGTCCACTTATGAATCGTCCATTAGGGATTGGAGGATGGAGGAACCTCCTCATAGGATAATCAATGCATCTCAATCTATTGAGATGCATTGCCTTTATTAGCCGCAGATGAATAGTTTGTTATGAATTTGTTGAGACAAGTCCTGGCTCTTTGTTTTGCTGATGGAGCCTGGGATGAATGGTCTCGGTGTTGTCCGGTAGGTACGGTTAATTCAGCGGAAATACCTATGTCATTTTGTTTGTCCGTTCATTGTATATGATGTCATTTTGTCCATAAAGCGTTAGAAAACTAGAAATATATCGAATTGATACAAAAAGTATATTTAACATAAAAAAAGCTTCGTGAATACAATGACAAATAAGTAAAGTTCGAAATGAATGCAACATAAATGAAAAAAAAATGGTGAAAACTGGCCATTTCTTCCAAAAAATTGCCGCAATAAAAAAACTCGTGACCTATTATTTTCTGTTATCACTCGTAACGACCAAATGAACAAGAGTAACGCCTGCGTGTTTTCAGAGGTTAATTGAAGACACTCGGGTCGTGTGATTTGGTAGGCAGTTCGGCATTTGATACCTCCAAACTCAAATTATGATGCCTATGTTATTTTGTCCATATATGTCGTTTCGTACGTATTTTCCCTAGTTCATAAATAGGGCTTTACATTAAAAAAAGTATACTTTGGCTCACATTGTACTCTTGATTGAAAATTTTCATGTCCCTGCCCTGAAAAACTCCTAAGAACCGCTAGTGCTCATCTTCAATGTTTATGTTGTTTTTATGCTAACATTGAGAAAGAAAAAAAAAACACCCCATCCATGCAACCTCTCATTTCTGAAAAGTTTTTGGAATTTGAATGCCAACTTTGTGAGTTTTAAATGACCCTATCTCAGTGCTCAATAGGGTCTCGGCCGTGAGGACCGTGCACTTACGAACACTTCGATTGAAACCATAACGCAAGAATTGTCGGATGGATACTCACATTACACACAATACACAGCGCCTTGAAAAAAAATTACGCAGGAAACATCTGTCTTATTCAGGAGCATTGACATTCGACGAGAATCAATCCTAGAGAATGGATACGATTTCTCTAATTGAACTGACCATAAGATGCCTGACGAATATATCGTAGCTAATTTGCAAGCAGCTATTCCCTCTTTATCAGAGATCACAGCCGAAGGAGTTAGGAATGAGGTCTCCTGAATCATCAAAACTCCCAACAACCTAAAAAAGCAACATAATGCTCAGAGAACGCCAAGCTATCTTTGATTGTGCTCTCAGCAAGCCAGAGGGAATGCAACGGTTGTCTTGGAATTATCAGAACAGGATTATAAGATGAGAGAGTAACTGGAACCTTCCAAATATAAGAAAAAATTCGAGAAGTCTCCTACATCATCCAAGCTCAGACAAAAAAGGTCATTTGCTACACTCCATAACTCGATGAAGAGCTAAAAGCTCCGCGGATTCAAGGAATTACTAAAATCAACAAGCATGGTGTGGCTTTAGCGATCGAGCATCATCGACTAGGCAATATTTTCCGGGGCTCTTTTCGAACATTGTCTCAAATCGACTTATTACTTCTATGAACAAATGGATGGAGTCGCTATCGAAACCCTATAAGTCTTGCGATCTCCACTTACTTCATGGAGAAATTCGAAAAAACGACATTGAAATATCCCCAAAGGAACCATCCAAATGGCTGCGTTATGTAGATGATACACCTTCGGAATTGAAGTCAAAGTGATGAAAATCTGAATCTATTTCCAAAACACTTCAACAGCAGGCACCCAAGGACTAAATTCAGAATGGAAGTAGAGAGAGATGGTCCTGGATGTTCTTGAAACCCTAATGGCGAACTAGGACAGAAGGTTTATAGAAAATTGACCCAAACAGACTTAGCCTGAGCCTGAGGTTGGTTCACATATGGATTGGATACAATGAATATTATCATCCTCAAATGAAAAAGATCGACATAGTTTTATCGGGCTCTGTGATTTAGATGTTTTTCCATGGTTGCCGCTTGAACCTTAACCCATCACAGTAGGAAAATCAGGGTGAGTAAAGCGATTCAAAAGGCTTTTCAAGAAGTACGTTCCTGCTTCCGATCAAGAGTATATTTGGTGAAACGAAATCTAGAAGAACACATTATGGATAGGAAAGAGGATACTCCCATTGTACCAAAGATATTCCACAATAAGTTTATGGAATATCTCTGCATTAGTCATAAAGTGCATGGTTGCCTGCCATCTGCAATACTAGAACCTGTTCGAATTGAAGGAAATGAACCGATCGGCCACGCTGGTAGTAGAGCTACGAATGAAAATACAGAACCGGATCCAGTTACATTGCCAATTCGGACTAAAAAATCGTAGGGTTATTAACACGAACTGAGGTACTTCTGAAGATGCCTCCGAAGTTGTAGGCAGAACGTTAAGTGAAATTCTTATCAGACCGCGGCTAGAAAGACCGGAATTATCGAATCAGTGAGTCAAACCTTATCGGTTCGGACAATACCAAGTCGAATTAGGATGAATTTCCTAGAATCAAGAGCTCAAAAAGTAACCAGAAAATGACAGTTTTCTATCAATACTTCTGATGAGCCCATTGGTAGGTTAAATTGAAGTTCACTCACCCATTGTTAGCCCAGGTAACATTACGAACACTGAAAAAAAATTGTCCATCTCATTATATATATAATCATGAATTTCATGAAAAAGTCTTACTCAAAGCTAGTGCGCAAAGGATTGCCCAGAACTTCATTGGATTCATGTTGCTGGAGTAGTAGAATGATGTACTGATCTTTTTCTCCTGTCTGACCCCTATTTAAACCCGATTAACAATACCCTGTGCTGAAAAGCTTTGTAATATCGTACAAAACTAATGTACTCAGTTATCAGTGAGTACCTACTTATTAAATTCTCATTATAGGTGCAATGACATCATTGTAGTATTGATATTCATTCACTATTTATTATAATGATGCCCATTTACGGTGGTAATTCAATAATTTTCTATTTGAAAAACCAGAATGTGGAATCATCAACTTGGCCCAATCCGGATGCCCAATATCTTCATGCTGTAAAGTTTCGAATAAAACCCAGAGACCTCAGACAGACGAAGTTTTTTTTTCGAATTTTAACTTTTCACAAGATAGATTGAAAAGGACTTACCTGAATCATGCATAAGTTTCTATGGCCGATAGCAGTAATACCATTGAGTTTAAATATACATAAAGGTACATCACCCTTGAACGAATTGAAGCTGCTTTGAGTAGTCGTTCCTTCTCCTGTTCATAGGGCTGCAGTTGTGTTTCAGAGAATCGAAATTTTTACTCTCACATTTGGCGGTGAGTAGCTGAACTATGAAGCACTATTTCCTCTAAGCGAGCTGGACACGAATGCGTGAATTATTTCTTATTGTAATTCAAATAATTTACACGATCTCCCTTTCACACCGTTTGTAACGAAGATATATAATTTGGATGATTCATAGTACCAGAGGGAAATAAAAATCCTACAGATTTCTGCGAATGAATAGCTAACAAAATGGAGCAGACTGTCCCGTCAGATTATAGTTCCTTCAGTACCTACTATGTGCCGCCACTTTACGGCCAAAAATTTTACTTTCAATTGGTTCAACTGCGTGGTTTCTCTATAGGTATATTTGAACTCAATGGTAATAGTCATGTACATGGAGGGTCTCTATGAGAGGTCTATATAGTAGGTAAGATTCATGTGAGAATAACCATAAAGACAAAAAAAATGTACTTATAGAAACCAAATGATGAAATATGAAGAAAAAAATGCCTAGGTACCAATCTCTGGTACAAATTAACGATATGCAAGAATATTGCGCTTGCTTGTAAATTATGAGCTGTTCATCCTAAACAAAGTTTGATTGGAAACCTCAAATGGTGCACACAACTTCACAATGTAAGTCCTTCACTTCTACATTAATTTGTACATAGATATTTCAGGTTTTTTTTTTATTTCTCCAAATAAGATCCTGTTTAAATGATATGGTCATTATTCGAAAAATATTCGGACAAGGTCCCGTACTCGGTCCAATATAGGTTTTTTGGTTCGAATTTGGGTAAATATTTTACTAACCTGTTTCGAATGTTCCCAATTGATTGTTAAACATCTTTTGTAACATTTGTGGGTGAGGGTTATAGATATTACGAAAATTTTGTTTGTTTCATAGTTGCGTACAGGTTCTTCTGTTGAAAACCTGTAACTTATTTGTATACAAGGTTAGTTTGTAATCTATTCAGTAAGTTATTTATTTGATAAATTGTTTTTTGATAACTCAAATATATCTCATAAGTTAACGCTTTCCATTCATTCATCAATACATAGTATAAAGAAAAGTCGCTATCGCTGTCTGTGTGTCTGTCCCTATTTATGCTTAAATCTTCAAAACTACGCAACGGATTTTGAAACGCTTTTTTTATAGGTGAAGTGATCCAAGAGGAAGGTTTATATTTATGCATAATATTGTAGAGAAACACTGATGAAATCACAGGTTTAATGTGATGTCGTAAATGAACACATTGCAAAAGCTTACTGAACCCCACTAGATGAATCAAAATAATGTACTCGGTATTGTACACCTAAAAAAGTCAACAAAAAAGTTCGCGATGGTATATATCTATCAACCTATCTCTTAAAGATAACCCACAATAACCATTTGATATCCTTTAAATTTCAAAGAAAAAACTGACTTATTTAGGAAATCATTTTAAGCAATACGGCAATTCCTTATCCAATTAAGTACCTTGAATACATTTTCCATTCTATATAGATCAATGTGTCCCTTTACAGCATGTAATTCAAATGAATATTTCCGGAGATATTACAGATTCAAAGTGCAGGGATATAGCGGTGCGGCGCCGGCACTACCGACCCGGATGGCAGCGTGTGCATATAGATAGCGCGTCGAAGGCCGTGTTTCTCCCAATAGTACTTATCAGCGATCGGACGTGTTTATCGGAGCTCTCTAGCGAGGAAAATAATCATCAATAAATGCGTGCTTTTCAGCGCGATATTTGGAAAAATATGAAATACTAACAAATGCTCAATCAGGATTCAGACCTGGCCGCAACACCACTGATAATCTGGTAATGCTCCATGACCATATCACTGAAGCCTTCTCAAACAACCAAGAGGTACTAGCTGCCATTTTCGACATCCAAAGTGCTTTCGATTCACTTCCTTCTTCAGTTATTCTAAAACAACTCAAACGATGCAATCTAACAGGCAATATATTCTCATTCATCGAAAACTTTTTACAAATCAGAAACTTCAGAGTGATTGCCAACGGAGTGTTTTCATCTCGCTGCACAAAGACTAAGGGAGTGCCACAGGGATCAGTTCTGAGTCCAACACTATTCATCCTAGGAATTAATGACATAGCCATGTCGATTCAGCCACCAATCAAACATGCCCTTTATGCAGATGACTTATTCATCTTCTGCCATGGCAAGAACTGCGAAACGACATCGTCTCTACTCCAAGCTGCTGTAGACCAGATTTCCAGCTGGTGCTCACTGAATAGTCTCAGAATTTCCTCCAAAAAATCGAAAATAATTAAATTCAGTAGACGAACTTTTAGCCCTTATACGCCGAAAATCTATTTGAACGCTAACTGCCTGCCTATTGTGAACGAACACAAAATACTGGGAGTCACCTTCGACAAGTGTCTTAGTTTCAGACAACACATTAATACTGTGAAAACTATCACCATGAAGAAACTGAACCTACTTAAGATACTTTCTCACTTCCATTGGGGAGCAGACGAAGAGATTCTCATTCGGATATACAGGGCCCTGATCCGCTCAAGACTAGACTATGGTAGCATCGTTTATATGTCAGCATCCAAGTCATCACTGAAAAAACTCAACACCACTCAAAATTCGGCACTACGTCTATGTCTGGGAGCTTTTCGCACCACTCCAGTGAACTCCCTCCATATAGAAGCAAGTGAGCCCCCACTCTGGCTCAGAAGACGTCAGCTACTTTTAGGTTATGCCTCAAGAGTATCAAGCAATCCATCAAATCCGGTGTACCCACTTCTTTTCCCTGAGAGAGGCGATTCCTGCATGTCCAAGACCCTTAAACCTTTGTGTCAGCAGATTAAAAATATTCTTCCCGACTTTGACTTCAAGGCAACTAACCCAACACATATGTCTACTTTTCCTCCTTGGCATAAAAGGTTACCAGTCTTTAACCTATCGCTCACAAGATACAACAAAACAGATACCCCAAGAAATCTCATTCACCAAACTTTTCTCGAAGCAATTCACTCCAGCAACTTCGAAAAAATTCTCTACACGGATTCCTCCAAAAGTATCCACAGTGTGGGCTGTGCCGTCACTTGCGAATCTCATACAATTACTTCCCACCGTCTTCCACCTTCAAGTAGTGTTTACACGGGAGAGTTATTCGCCATTCTTCAGGCAATTATATCCATAACTACCGAAAAACAAATAGCCATTGTTACCGACTCCCTTTCATCTATACAATCCATCCACAACATCTATACCAAACACCCTCTGGTTCATGCCATCCACGAAAATTGCCACCACCACATAGGAAAAGGTACCGAACTGACCCTCATATGGGTCCCATCCCATATAGGAATCACGGGAAATGAGACCGCCGACCAAGCGGCAAAAGAAGCATCGCTGTCAGACATCCCGTTTGAGAAAATACAAGTTGCTCAGGATTTACGGCCACTCTTCAAGAAGTCAACTTTGGATACTTGGCAACAGCACTGGAATTCAGTCGATTCAAAGCTGAAAGAGGTACAATCCACGCTATTGCGACCCTTAATGCCTTCGTCATCTAGGAGAGACAGGGTAGTTCTACGAAGAATCAGAATTGGTCACACGGCCCTCACCCACAAATATCTCCTCAACTCTGAAACTCAACCCATGTGCCCTGATTGCGACGTTCAACTGTCCATAAAACATATCCTTATCGACTGCAAGCGCTACAGGGAGGATCGACAGAACTACCGCCTCCAGAACAGTTTAATGGAAATGTTGAGTAGCACCGACCAACTCCGTAATCTTCTTGGCTTTCTTATACGCACAAATTTATATAGTCAAATATAACTTATTGATCTTATAAATAATGTACCTTGTGTCAATGGCCAAGTTGTCGAGACACATTAATTTTAAATAAATAAATAAATAAGTATTAGCGCAAGTATTTTTAATTATCGAAATTGTAGTTGAGTTAAGAAAATAACTGAATGAAATAGGAATTTTTGTTGTTGATAATATAATTATTGATGTTTATTTTTGGTTTTAGTCGAAATAATAGTAAGTAAAATATTTTCAACAACAGCACTTACTAATAATTGAGGTAAATAACTTGATTCTTTCAAAGATTGATGCGCCGATGCAAATATACTACACGGTCGATACCGCTATCAATTTGAATGAAGCTGTCCATTTTCCTACAGAATTTCTCAATTCTTTGAACCCATCTGGACTCCCTCCTCATAAAATGGTGTTGGAAGTAGGTTGTCCTGTTATTTTATTAAGACCTGAATCCACCTAAACTTTGCAATGGCACGCGTTTGCTGGTAAAATCACTAAAAACTTCTATAATAGAGTGCACAATACTCACCGGATGTGGTACCGGAGAAGACGTATTAATTCCCCGACTTCTGCTGATACCATCGGATTTACTGTTCCAATTTAAAAGCCTACAATTTCCGGTAAAGACATGTTTCGCAGTGACCATTAATAAATCGCAGGGTCAAACTTTCAACGTTGCGGGCTTAGATTTGAGAGTTTTTCTCATGGTCAATTATATGTCGCTCTTTCAACAGTAACTTTCAAACAAAATATGTTTGTATATTCTAATGACAAAAAAGCTGTAAACGTTGTTTATAAGGACATTCTGTAGTAGGTAGATGGTACTGGTAGGTATGTTATTTAGTATCAGCATTGCATCCGTACGAAGCCGGGGCGGGTAGCTAGTCTTGAATAATTCAATTTAGAACAATACATTTTTATGTAGATATTGGTCTAATTTCTATAACCGTCTTTGGATTAGACCAAAGGTCCCCAAACTTTCCAGTGTCAAAGTCATACTGCTTATACGCAATTAAGTCTCATGGACGAACTCGATGCAATGCAATAACTAGACTTCTATTTCAATATGTAGCATTCTCTGGAATAATCTTCAATTCAATACTATGGCTCCTAGTTATCCACTTAATCAATATTTTGTTATCACCAGCAACGCCGTATGATTCCATTAATTTGAAATATCATTAATCCTTCAGCATTCCTGAGCTCCATCCATCTAAACTGTTATAATTGCTTGATCCATTCATTATGGGTGTTTAGAATTATGGGGCGGTGGATTTATTTGACTATTATATATTCACTAATTGCTAATCAATTTATTATCCCACTTGTTGATAGTATGCTGTTTTGGGATGGATGGGAATGGTACTGAATTAATAAATTCGTTGGAAAAATAATCTTCAATTGAAATGAAAATTATAGATACACAATTGAGGCTTTGGATATTTTCTTGATCATACAAATTCTTCTAAGTAGAGGATTCTATTGAATGTCATTTCAATTTGAAATGGCAATTCATTCCTAGAAATAAAACAGTTTCAAGAGGAATTATTGAATAGTCGTTGACGAAAATGAATATCCTACACGCTTATTATGGCTCATATCCACTTAGATGATTCGCAAAACTCCATCATAATAACATGCTCTCTGTATAATATACCTACTAATAATAATAACAGGAATTTATTGCATATGCAAAAGGCCATCGACCTACGGTCCTTCAGCCCTATAATATACTATTTTGTTTGGAGAAATTATGTCGAAACGAGTTGATTTTCCGATCAAGTCTGTGATATTCCGATCAGTGCAGATTGCGTTTTGTGAAACCCGGCTCGAGATGTTGAGTTGCCGAATCTATTAGTCTGAGTGCCGGTGGTATAAATTGCGAATAATACTTTCTGTATATTATGTAGCTTTATTAGGTAGAGTCTACCACATTTTTCCTCTGTGAAAATTTTTTTAGTCGCGGCTTTTTTTCAGCAACCCTCCCATCGAATATATTTTCAATTTTTCTAAATCATACATAAGTGGCCTTTACACATATACTCCATTCACAATTATAAAATCACAACTCTGGCCATGGTTTCGTTTTCAGGAATTGGTGCACCTGATGAAAAATCTGTGCGCGTACATAGAATATCGTTTATGACGAAACGACGATGCCAGTTTTTCTGTTTACATCAAAGTAAAAGTATCAAAGATTTACCACATTCTGTTAGTTCGAATCGATTGGCGATTTTGGGGCGAAATATCGATAGGAAATCGCCTATTTTTCCGTTCTTCGTCGTCCAAAAGAAGTTTCGTGCAAGTGTCATTTTTTCCTTTCACGAGTTTTGGCGTAGGTACGACCGGCAAATTTGAATTGGACCAAAAATCGATTTATATGCATAAATAAAGCGAAAGTAAGTACTAATCGACCTTTTAACACTTGATAACGAAGTTTTTTTAGGTATCTGGCCGTTTTGAAAGATTTCAGAAGAAATTCCGGTCCCCCAGAAGTTTGGTTAGTTTCGGTATCGTTTTTGGTGCTCAAAATTTATTTGGAATGTGTAAATGGACAAAAAAGGCTTCCTTATATGATCTTCTAACGAAAGCGTTTGGAAAATATGGTTCAGGTAGGATTTTCGAGGAATTATGAGGAATGAAATTGCACGATTTTCGTAAGTAAACGGGTTCTGGATGGCCATCATCGGTCTCTAAATGATTATTCTTGATCGTTTTCACGTTTCAGAAAAAAACACGTCGAAAAAGCTGAAAAAAAAGAGGAAATATGACTATTGCATTCCACAGTTGGTGAATTCAGATTCCGATGAATTGAAATGTGTCACTAGAGCTTTCATTCTTTTGCCGAAAGTAGAAATAGGCTATATTGAACCAGAATACATCAGTTTTTTCCATATTCCAGGAGTTTGTGTCTTATTTTAGAACAGATGAATGATAAATGTGTAGCATATGTTCGACCTATTCCAATTTATTTGTACAAGTAATGTGGTAGTAATGTATGAATATTTTTTAATCTAATAAATTACTATACAATCAGAATATTTTACTCCTTGTTCATAAGATCAAATAAATAAAATGTCGTCAAGTCTTGAACTTTCAGTTCAAGAGGATAATAAACATTAAATCTTCACATGCAAGCATGCATATAAAAATTATGTGAAAGCAATGCAATTTTTTTCTTTTTCCATGGCGAAAAATAATATATTTCAACAGTGATCTCTTGTACTTTTCATGCAAATAACTAGAAAAGAAATCCTTTCTTTCAATTCATATAAACGTTAATTATTTTCGTCCATCACATCTTTTCCAATTCATTCACATTCTGAGAAATACGCTAAGAATGTAGAAAGGGCAACATAGTGTTGACTTGGAACAAAAATATTTTGAAAAACGTCATAACTTCGATACAGAGTGGAATGTGTCAAATTTCCAAGGCCAGAGTTGTGATTTTATAATTGTGAATGGAGTATACGCGCTTTCTGTACGGAAAGGCATGAAATAGGAAAGAGCTAAGGAAAGCGCGTATGTGTAGAGGGTACACTTGGAGTGCGGGATTGCGTTTGCAGGATTAATGTAGGAAAGCGCGGCAGTCTCGTCTTGGTACTCTTAAAAGACACTACGCGCTTTCCCTCACGCAAGCGTTCAGATTAAATATAATAATAGATCATGGATGGACTGTGGAGAAACAAGAGCGAAAAATATAAAAACAAGAACCGTCGTGATAGGCTTTACATGTTTGTGGTATGATTTTACTTAATGAAGGAGCCGGTAGAAAATTTCAAATCCTCGTAGGATCGTCCTGTCGCCAAAAATCTTAGAGTTGCTGTTCAGCGTTCTTCAACGCTGATACTTCTCCTCATGGGTGTGTCTTGTTTCACTATTTCAGATCTTAGTTTTTCAATTATTAATTCGAATGATGAGGAGCTCAATATCAGATAATTAATGACATCTTCTGGGTGATTTTCCCATAACTCGTATATTAACGGCAAATGACCATAACGACGTTTATATTCTTTCACCCAAACCCTCTCTTTTTTTTTAGTGGGGTGGTTGTTAGTTTTCTCCTAGGACCTAGAGCAACACTGAGTTAAACCGGCAGGCCATCAAAACTGTTCGTCTGACGACCACTCCACGCGTCGAGGATTGCGCGCTAGATTCGCCTTCTTTTCCTTGGCTCCAACAAGTCGACACGCTTTCTTGGAAGAAAGCGCAGTCCCATATCTTTCGCTATACACGCTTTCCCTATGGATTTGCGCGATGGTTTTACTCGCACGCTTTCCTCGAGGCCCCAGGAGTGTGGGAAAGCGCGCATGTGTAAAGGCCGCTATTCTCTTTTTTGTAAATCATACAAACAATCTGGGAGTAATGAGAAAACATGATTGTCTGACAAAAATCGTGTGGCTTTGAGCGTGTCTACCAACATGAACATCGCATTTTTTTCAATTATCAATAAATGCTTATTTTCATAAATAAACATCTCGAAGGAAAACCTTTTCCTTCAATTCCTTTAATGCATATATTTCAAAGGAATTGCTCCATCTTTTGGAAGTAGAAGCTAATGCTTCTTTTCATAAATACGGCCTATTAACTATCGGTCGGAATTACAGAAAAATATGGTTCACATTTGAAAAAAATGGGATTTCATACTTTTATTGAGGCTCACTTCGAAGCCCTCTTTCAGACACCCTGTTTAATATTTCCTCATAATTTATACAAGAAGCAGTATCAGCGTACTTTCTCTTGTCAAACTGTTGCGAAAAAATTTTTTTACAATGAAAGATTTTGGAGATATTAACACTTATTTGTGATACTTTCTGTCAACAAATCTGACAATCAGGCTATAACTCAAAAATCGCTCAAAGTGGTGGCGCATATCATACATCAAATCAGTGCAGATTTGAACGAAGAATTCAAATATGTATGAATATACAGGGTGTTGTATTTGGAATAACGAAGTTCACATTCGTTTCCGGTAGAACCGGAAGTAGATTCCACATGAAAATATTTTACAATTCAAGTTCATGTACTCTAAAACAACAGAATCTTGAATTCGTAACAAAATTCCTTCTTCGAATACTTCTAATGAAACACTTGAAAAAATCACCTTGTATACCAAAGCACTCTCACTCTTTCCATGAACGATCATGCAGGTATTAAGTTGTATAATTTGTTACCCAACTGTTTAACAAGGTTGAACGCCGGAGCGTTCAGACGAGGTCGGAAGTCGCGCCTCATAGAAAATTACTATTATCTACTCCCATAGAATAATATATCCATTATTCACCTGAATTTGATCTGTTTATAGAGACTATTGTCTCTTTAAACTAGTAGTGTGAGGTAATAATAACTCTAATACAAATAGGAAAAATGTAGCTTACGAAATGTATAAAAAAGTCGGGTCAATAGACCAGGGCCGAAACCTTCAAAAATGGTAAAAAATGAAAAAAAATCACAGTAGGATGAAACCCATTAGAAAAGGAGGGAAATATGATCAAAATGAAAGGAAAAATAAATTACGGTCGATCCGAGTTCGGGAAGTGGGAGGGGTGAGTTTTTAAGGGTGAAAAATGGTTTTCCTTGATTTCCGGCAAAACTACAAGAACTATGGAAAAAAGTTAAATGGCAAAGTTGTAGGTAATGAAAAGATCTAAAACTATTGTATTCGCAATTTTTTCACATTACCTTAAAATTCAGGTGAAAAATTCAAAAAACCAAGTTTTTGGTTTTTTATTTATATCTTTTTCAAAAAAAAAATTTTTTCTACGAAATTTTGTGACAACTTACCTTATTATGTCCCGAATACACTGTAATTTATGAGATTCATATTATTTATGTTTTCGCCTTATTTTAAATTAATATCAAAAAAGCCCCCCAATTTTCAATCGAAAATTCTGACGTCAAAATATCAGCTTTTTTCAAAAAGTTTAGGGGCTTTTTCTTCATTGAAATATCTACTTTCTGATGGTGTAAAAAAAATATACATTAATATAGGAAATGTTCTCAGAAAATGCAAAAAAATGAAGAACTCAAATTCGAATTTTTTTTTAATCATTATGTACAATTTTGAGGTATTTATTAAAATTTACTCTTTAATTACTCAGAAAACGTAAGATTTCCTGTTTCATTTATAAACGAAAAAATTGCAAATTGAAATATACTTCTATAATTAACAAAAAAATAAGTTAATAAAGTTAATATTCAATAAGACATCTACAATATTTTGAAAAAGTTGTAGAATCTTGTTTAAATAATATCTTTAGATGACTATTTATTGCTTTTTCAAGATAATTCATATACCTGAGTGACCTTTGGTTAATTTTTAACCCATTGTAAGTTATTTCATAGAGAAGTGGGGACTGAGTTACTCTAATGGTGGGTTTCATAAATCGTTGATTGAACAAATCACAGAATTATTCGACGAAATTGTCAAATCAACCAATAGGATTTCTAATTTTCGAAATTTTTAGCATACAATTGCTTGATTGAGTGAGTTGTGAGAAATTTACTTTATTCAAAGAATTGTTTGGAATCTACATAGCAAGGTGAATACTATCTGTATTTTAATCTATATTAATCAACTTTAAATAAAAATAGAAATATTTTCTTTCATAAATAGTATGTTTAACGTAACTTAACCTAAAAAATTAAAATTGAATGATATTTTAGTACAAGAATAAAAACTAGTAATTTCGTTTATTTTGTACAAACAAATTTAGTTATACTCATGATAAAACTTTGAAGGCATAATTAATTTGATTTTGTCTTTTCAGATTGTCAGTATGGATGAATCTGTTTGTATAATCTGCAATAAGATAGGTGACAAGCAATTGTATGAAATAAAAAAAAACAGCTTTGAATCGTTTAGTGGCGTCTAGCAAGAAGAGAATCGACAATAAATACAAAAAATATGAAGTTTTAAAATCGGCTTTTATTCATCGAACTTGTCAAAGTCACTATAATGATGAGACTGCAATAGCTACATTCTGTAGCTCAAGACGTAAGAAATCACAGGAAGGAAAAGAAATAAATAAGGTCGCTCTTACATTTAATTTTCAATCTCATTGCTTTCTCTGCGGTGGGTTCTTCAGTTTTTCGAATCTGAAGAAATGCCTTCGAAGAGACAAAAACTAATGAATACCTGATTAGAATTTCAGATAAGGTATTTATGAATAACAAGATTAACGTTTTTGAAAAAAAAAAATGCGTAATCAGAACTAAGTATCTAAATTCAATAGTACGATTTACCTGTATATTTATATTGTATAAGATTTCCTATGACATGAATGTAATTCGAATTCAATAAATAAACTCTTTATCCTAAAAAAAATGCAACAATCACATTTTTTGATGAAATTGTACATAGTGATTAAAAAAAATTTTCGAATTTGAGTTTTTTCAATTTTTTGCATTTTCTGATAACTCTCCTTATAGTAAGGTATATTTTTTTCACACCATCAGAGAGTAGATATTTCAACGAACAAAAAGCCCCCAAATTTTTTGAAAAAAGCTGATATTTTGACGTCAGAATTTTCGATTGAAAATTAGGGTGCTTTTTTGATATTAAGTTAAAATAAGACGAAAATATGAATATTTTGAATCAAATAAATTACAGTGTATTCGGGATATAATAAGGTAAGTTTTCAACCAAATTTCGTAGAAAAAAAATTTTTTTTGAAAAAGATATAAAAAAAAACCTAAAACTTGGTTTTTTGAAATTGTCATATAAATTTTGAGGTTATGTGAAAAAATTGCGAACACAAAAGTTGTAGATCTTTTTATTACCTACAACTTTGCCATTTAACTTTTTTCCATAGGACTTGTAGTTTTGCCGGAAATCAAGGAAAACCATTTTTTACCCTTAAAAACTCACCCCCTCCCACTTCCCGGACTCGGATCGACCGTAATTTATTTTTCCTTTCATTTCGATCATATTCCCCTCCTTTTTTAATGGGTTTCATCCTACTGTAATTTTTTTTTGTTTAAAAAATTATCGACCCTGGTCTACAATGGGGAACTCTATTTCAGACATCAAGGTAACGTTCTGGCCATTCATTTCTACATTTTCTCAGGTCTGAATATCCAAAAATTGCATTTGGAAAATGTGAGTGTGAATTACACCCCCCGGCTGACGGCTCGGGCTGCAAAACTCATCTGCGTGTGTTATGACTTACATTACCGCTCATAAAACAATATATTTTAATAGCGCAGAGGCATTTATTCAGTATTGCTCTAATTGAATAAGTTTGTCCTATAGTCTATTTCATTGTCAACTACATTTGTTATATGTATGTGTATATGGTTTTTGGCTTGTTTCCTTACTTTATTTCGATTTGACATACCTTGTATTGATGTATTTCTTGATGGTCAATAAATTATTATCATTATTAATATGTCTACTCGATTTATGTGGATTTGCTTCAAATTCAAGCATCACATCTGCTTTTTTAATCTGCCTATATTCACAAACTGGCGATACTGCTTCTCTATTTGATTTATTGTATAGGTGGCAAAAAAAAAATTTCATGGAACCTGCGACTTACTTCATTTTCTGTTCGGGTGTTATCTCCGTAACCAATTATTTGTGAAATTATTATGTTGTGCATTTTTTAATAATCGAACCATTATTCAAAATTGAAGTTGATGAAATTGAGACAGAAACCAGACAATTTATAAACTACAATTTGACAAGTAATGGAACGATACACGCTTCAACAACGCATTAAATTCATGAAAATTTGGCAGAGAATATTGCTGCTGTAGCCGAATATGGTGAAGAAAACCAAGGTTTGTCCATTCCCAGTCGTTTTTTGGAACTAGACATTTCACAAACATCATTACACCGTATTTTGCATGAAGATTTTGGTCTTAAGGCTTATAAAGTTCAGTTGACAGAAGAAATCAAGCCGGCTGATCATCAAAAACGTCGTGTCTTTGCTGATAGGGTCCTTGAAATGCATGAAAAAGATCGGAATTCAATCGAAAAATCATCTTGAGTGATGAGGCCCATTTCCACATCGGTGGCTTCGTCAACAAGCGAAATTGTCGCATCTGGGATTCGGAAAACCCAAGAGTTATTGTTGAAAAGCCATTCTATCATCAAGGTGTGACTGTTTGGTGCGGTTAATGGTCCGGCGGGGTCATTGGACATTACTTTTTCGAGAATGAGGCTGGAGCAACAGTTACGTTCCTCTCACAAGACGGCGCTACGTGAAAAACCAAGCAACGAAACCATTGATTTTTTTCGGACTGTGTTACCTCTCGAGGAGATGATCACAATTGGCCACCGAGGTCTTGTGATTTAACACCTGCGACTCCTTCGTTTGGGACCATGTGAAAGAGAAGGTGTACGCAAAGAGCCCAGCGTGGATATATGAGACCTCAAACTCAAAGATGGAATTCGTGAGGCTATCGAGGACATATGGCAGACATTTTGCGACTTGTTTATGGAAAATTTCATTCAATGGATAAGGTCCTGTAGTCGTGGTCGTGGTGGTCATTTGGCTGATGTTATTTTCCATTATAAAGACATACCTTCCTGTTTGTAATGAAATAAACATCCGATCATTTATCGAATAAAATGACATTTTTCTCTAATTGTCAAAATAACATATCTTATTGGAAAACCCTTCATTTGAAAAATTGAGGTTTGTACCTGTCTTTGGAAGGCATACCTTCCTGTTTGTAATGAAATAAACATCCGATCATTTATCGAACAAAATGACATTTTTCTCTAAATGTCAAAATAACATCTCTTATTGGAAAACCCTTCATTTGGAAAATTGAGGCTTGAACCTGTCTTTCGAAGGAGGGTGCAGTTAGGGTTCACTTTTTCATGCAGAAGAATGACACATTGAATAATATTTCATGATTTTCAGTAACCGAGATTAGTATATTCTAAAACTAGTTGCAGAATGCGAAATGAGTGTTGGAATTGGCTTCTGCAACGCGTATTAGACGATATTTTCTCTATTTCAGTCAAGTTTTGTGGAAAACTGTCGGAATGAAAATTCAGATTATTCATCCTAGTGACTTTTATATTGTATTTTGGCAGTTGGTGTGACTGTTACGAAAATTGACAGATTACGGCAGTTGAATCGTACGTTTCGAATTATGAAATCATTCATAATTACGCATTGAATTCGTAAATTATGTTTGAAGAAATCGATTCAACACCTCCAGAATTAGGAAAAATTGCGAATTATGTTGCGAATAAATTAATAACTCAAAATTCCTTATCCATGTATGAAATAGAATACGAAAAACTTGTGAAGTTGTCTGAAGAGAATTCGGATATTTCAATTATAGGTGATGTTTTTGAATAACGTATTTATGAATAAGGACATATAAATGTTCTACATTATGGTGAACTCATTCAATGTAAAGAAGTATGGCTCAGAAATTGATGAATAAAACATTTCCAACGTGTATTGATTGAGAAAATAAAAGAAAACTAGCTATAGAACTACGTATAACCCCACCTTCTAAACGGAAACTTTGGAATTTCTTTTGCAAAAACTAATATATATATACAGGGTCTTTCACGAGGAACCTCACCCATATTTATACGGGAAACTACTGAACGTATTTTCATGAAATTCAGCACTTATGAGTATTTCACGATGCTGATGAAATCTAAAATATTTTCAAGGCATGAGCACCTCCGGTTTTTCCGGAAATGACGTCAACTTCCGTTTTTCAAATTAGAACACCATTTTTTTATTGCAGAAATAGATTCCTTAGAAAATTTCAAGTTATTTTGATGTAACATTTTTTAGTTTTGGTTGGAAAATTCTCTCTGAGCGGGAAAATTCGAAAAAAAAATCGAAAATAGAGCTCCGCTGAAACAAGAATAACTTCGAGGTTTTTGGATGGAAAATTTTCATTTTTGGGATTTTTCAAGATGTAAGATTGATATATCCACTTTGAAAAACGAAATCGCGATTCATGATACAGGGGGTGAAAAAATCGCTTTCAAAGTTAGGGATGACAAAATCGTGAAAAATCAATTTTTTCAAATTAGAACCCCATTTTTTTTGGCAGATATTGAATCTACGTTGAAAAATAATGTGAGTGTATGCATCACACCCTTGCCCTAAAATGGATATTCTCTGAGTTAATATCCACTTTAGGGCAAGGGTGTGATAAGTGGATAAATCAATCTTATATCTTGAAAAATCCCAAAAATGAAAATTTTCCATCCAAAAACCTCGAAGTTATTCTTCTTTCAGCGGAGCTCTTTTTTCGATTTTTTTTTCGAATTTTTCCGCTCAGAGAGAATTTTCTAACCAAAACTGAAAAATGTTACATCAAAATAACTTGAAATTTTCTAAGGAATCTATTTCTGCAATAAAAAAATGGTGTTCTAATTTGAAAAACGGAAGTTGACGTCATTTCCGGAAAAACCGGAGGTGCTCATGCATTGAAAATATTTAAGATTTCATCAGCATCGTGAAATACTTATAAGTGCTGAATTTCATGAAAATACGTTCAGTAGTTTCCCGTATAAATATGGGTGAGGCTCGGGGTGAGGTTCCTCGTGAAAGACCCTGTATAAGAGGATTGCCGACTCGTTATCATTTCCGTAATCTGTGACACAAACTCAGTGGGTACAAATTTTTTCACTTTTCCAACACGATCCTTCTAATTCTAAACGATTACCATGAAATAAGATAGGATCGGAAGCCAGTGCTGACAACCACAAAACGAAAAATAGAACTGAAAACGCTGTAATGAGTTCATCACAGTACTGTTTTTGGTACTGTAATTACGATACTGAAATGGAGAATAGTATATTCTAAACCTAGTTGCAGAATGGGCTCCTATTCCAATACATTTGTTTGCACTGTCTATCCGTCTAGTGAAATCACGTCGCATGATAATCTGGTATATTTATCGATCATTCACAGAATTCAGTTTAGGATTGATCTCCAAAAGATCTGGCTTATTTATATAGAGATATAAACCCACTAGCGGCCATAAAAACGGAAGTCTGATATTTATACCCTTTATTTCGAACCTTTGATGATTGAACTCGAGTTTCAATCAGAAAACAAGAAAGCATCGCCTTCTAGTTAATTTTACGATGGTGGCCTATACCTTCAAATTAATTGCCAGCTCCCAGGTTTATTTCTGAAACAATTATGCCCACAATGTTTACCGAGAAATTTCTTTTTGTTTTGCCAAATCGTTTACGTAGGAGAATGGTTTTGTTTGGAGTTCGATTTTCAAATTGGATCCAGGGTGAAAATCTGTTTCATAATCTCCCGTACGGACTATTGAAAGATCAGTCTCAGTTCATTCGATGATGGATTAACGATATTTATCCATCTTGATGATTTGATTGGAACAGTATGAAAACAATCAGAAGTGAAGAGACTACGGCATTGACGTAACAAATGGTGCACCTGCTCTTTATGTATGTCGTTCATCATATTTTAGGAAATTTTCTGGATCAAGGAGATAGATTTATAGATATTGAAGGAATTTTTCTCACTTGTAGTTGCAGATGATACGACCAGCACTCATGAGCTGAGTTTTTTCACTTAAAACTGACGCAGGTTGGCACTTGTGAAAAATCGGCAATGTCAAAATTATTCTCAGAGATGTTGCCGATGCTCATTTCTACTCTCAATAGTCTCGAATACTTCATGAAAGATAGATTTTCATGGAGAACCTTAATAACGGAAACCCTGTATATGACTGGTTGATCATTTAGGAACGGTGACAAGGCGAATCCTTCAATTAAAAAACTTTTAGATCGAATTCATATCACTATCGCTTCTGAAAATCGTCAGAAAGGCTTTTCTCCACGACTGCCACAGAATACAGCTCTTCCAACATCGAATTTGACCATAGAATGTCAGTATTCCATCACTTGATATGTAATATTCATACTATAACACTTTTATCGATTTCAAGTAAATAACCAGTTATGACCGCGGTTTTTGTTCAGTTTGGTCCTTGGTTTTCGCCCTTTATAGATTACCACCAATAACCAACTCGAGCTTGAGTATAATCCTTGTTTTTTAAGCATTTCGACTGAATTTCATTCTCGCACAGTGTGTGAGAATATTCATTCCGTAACACTTTTGAAAACATAGAGAATAAATCTATGTGTCAGCCGCTCTGATTGTCATATTTATTGCGGTTTTCGAAACGTCATAATTCATCTTAATATTCTTTTTTCTTTTATTTCAACATTCGTGGAGAAAGTATAGTCTGTTACTCGGTTAGAATGAAAATCCGATACTCGTGATTCCTCAGGCTCGCCTCCGGCTCGCCCTCGGAATGATTCACTCGTATCGGATTTTCATTCTGCCCTTGTTACAGAATATACTATTACTGAACTGCATTTCCCTCACCTTTTTGCAGTTTTCTTCGAATAAGATCTGTACCGTTGAGAGAATGTCTCTAATATTCCGCGCCATGAAAAAGGCTATGAAGGTCATTGAAAATATGTGAAAATATATGGGGTGATCCAATAAAAAAAATCATCCTTTTGTTGAATAACATTTATAGGGAACACTCTGTATATCAGAAAATAATTTCCTGAGATGCACAAATGAAGGTACATGAGGTCTACTTTTCAACGAAATCTCTGGTTCGGCAGCTATGGAAGATTTTCGCACTATTGCAGGACCCTGTAATCTGAAGGACACAATACTCCTAATTTTATAAACAGCGCAAGTTTTCAGTATTCAATAAAACATAATTTTCTGTAGCAAAGTAATGAATTAGGTATTTGATGTAGAAAACATACATTTGGAATTAAAGTATGAAACTAAATATTTTGCGAATGGCTGCCACGGCTCTTTTTATCCTGATTACTCCTAAGTTTCCTGAGGAGACCTCTCTGAAAGTACAAGCTTCGAAGCTTGTAACTTGTGCCGAGCTCGGAGTGAGCAGTTGTGTTCTGTGTAGGCTTTGTTACTGTGTCCTTACGCCACCTTAGGCACAGCACTGCTAATTTTTGACCCAACAGTGAAATGGTGGAGACTTGAAAATTTCTTTCCTTGCTCGAGATTGAACTCGGACTTGCCGGGTCCTTATCCAATGTCCTAACCAGTGGACCAAGGACACTCATGCATATCCTTATTTTCAAGAATGTTATTGAATACATGTGGTGGTATTTCATTGAAGCAGCGTCTAATTTCGACTTCTAATGATTAGATGGTTGCAGGCTTGTTGGCATGAACCTGTCACTTCAGATAACTCCACATTCAAATCCCAGAAATCTAAAGGCAGTGAATCGCAAGAGCGTGGAGGCCAATTCTGGTCACTGAATCAGGAAATGACACGACCAGGAGCAAACTAGTGCAAGTCGTCAATGTTACTCGAGCGGTGTGTCCTGCTGAACCATAAGACATCACTAGCTTCCAAATGAGGCACAAGAAATTGTGTTATCATAGCCACTCACCGTTAAAGCATAACCTTCTTCGTATTTGACAATCAGGACGCGATGTTCTACCATTTAATGCTCCACGTTTACCAAGTCCTATCTGTCAACTTTCGATTTGTCTCGTCATAATCATGTTAAATTATGACTGTTTCAGAACCATCTGTATACCATTTAACGGTATTTTCTTTAAGATTGTAGTGGGGTTGTTCCTTTCCCAGTCCTCTCTTTTCCTAAGCATTGTTTTGAAGTTTTTTCTGGTGATTACTAGGAAGGTTCACAGATGATATACAGGGTTGGGATAAAGTTTGGCACCAAATTAATATCATTAAAACGAAACGGGCGATATTTTTGAAATTTGGCAGCTGAGTGTAATGGACCACAATGCATCCGATGAGCATATTTTCATTAATGAGATACTACCGGTTTAACTGGAAATGACAAAAAAAAATTATTTGAATGGGACACCCTGTATATTTCTGCAGATTCTGAAAGAGCATTTTGTTTCGGATATGTCCATATCGAGTTCCATGTAAAAATTCTTTGTAAAAAGAAGAAATTCAGTCATTTTGTACATTTGAGAAAAAATCCATTCAAATAAATAAATCGTTGTTATTTGTATCAATAGTGAGAAATAAAACGAAATACTTCGTGGTAGATAACTCTTTCTGCTTTTCATGACGTATATTTTATGAAAATCTATAAAGAGAAGAAATACAGGGCTTTTAATAGTAGAAAAAATTTATTGAAAATAATTAAAAAAAAAATCATATTAAATGTTCGACGTGCTTGCCATTCACCTCCTGACAATATGCCAGTCTATTAACAAATTCTTGATTAACTTTTATCAAGACTTCTCCATGTATTAATGCACATTCATCAAGAATCCGTTATCTCAATTCCTCTTTTTACAGATAATTTTTACATGGAACCTGGTATGGACAGATCCGAAACAAAGTGCTCTTTCAGAATCTGCAGAAATATACAGGGTGTCCCATTTTAATAAAAAAAATTTTTGTCATTTCCGGTTAAACCGGAAGTATCTCATTAATGAAAATATGCTCATCAGATGCATTGTGGTCCATTACACTCAGCTGCATTTCAAAAATATCGCCCGTTTCGTTTTAAAGATATTAATTTGGTGCCAAACTTTATCCCAACCTTGTATAGTTGTTCAGAGAGGACCATCTCTGACTCTTGATTCTCTCGTTCCCTGCACCTTCTTTAGATATTCTGAAGATGGTCTCATGGGCAACTCCATCATATACCTAGATGTAGAGGTGTGAGATCTGTAATTATCTCAAGTGCCCTAGTTGGGCAAGTTTTCATAGCTCCAACGATGCAAACACAGGGAAGCCTTTGTATCTTGTCGAGTATAATCCTTGTGCTTGTCAAATCATATCATTGAATATTTAAGAATTAAAACTTCACCAGATTATAATTTTACTCATCTTGAAACTTTTTATGCTCCAAATAGAGATAATCAATCGGAAGCACTATTGAAACTTAACCATTCGGTAAAATGCAAGTGGAAAACTTAGCAACTTTCAGCGTTATGAATATGAGAATAATTTTATTCTTTGTGATTTTATAGATCAAGCCGAGATCATCCAATCGAAAAATTCTCCCCACAACGAACTCATATTTTCGAGCATAACATTTTTAAAACTGATAACACCCCATTATTTACGATGGCATAGCATCTACCTGAATCATTCTACATTGACAGTGAAACGGGAGCGTATTTCTGTCGGAATTATATCCTATTCAGTTTCCATCAGGAGGTGAATTCTGTTCATTCGGGATATGCCAACCGTAGCTGTGTGAATTATTCCTTCATTAAACCAGAAGGACAATGCCTGCAAATGACACCAATAGCTTATCATCAAGGATAATGATAGAATATCCTATATTGGTAATGGAAAATTTCGAAATTTACCTTTGGTGTTGTTGAAGAGGGAGCAGATCAGAAATTGTATTACTTCAGACTCAAATGATTCATACGAAGATTTCGATTAATGACTATTTTCTTTCAGTTCAGGCTCAATTACTCGGCACTTAGTCAATTAAAATACTCTCCCCCACTTGATATAATCAAATAAGTTGGTGTCACTAAAAGCAGACAGGGGACAAAATCAAATGATTCAACTCTCTGAAATTGAATTTTCCTACCATATGGAAAACACCATAGTTCTTTCCATTCAGAAGACACACAAAGATCACAAGCAAGCATCAAATCATAGATCTAATAGTCTTGTTCGAAAAATATCCGTAATACAATACAATAATTGAGTTTAAATATATGTATATTTAAACTCTCCCCCTCGAAAATGTTGTTGACGTGTCCGAGCGTTTTTATACAGGGTCTTTCACGAGGAACCTCACCCATATTTATACGGGAAACTACTGAACGTATTTTCATGAAATTCAGCACTTATAAGTATTTCACGATGCTGATGAAATCAAGGCATGAGCACCTCCGGTTTTTCCGGAAATGACGTCAACTTCCGTTTTTCAAATTAGAACACCATTTTTTTATTGCAGAAATAGATTTCATAGAAAATTTCAAGTTATTTTGATGTAACATTTTTCAGTTTTGGTTGGAAAATTCTCTCTGAGCGGGAAAATTCGAAAAAAAAATCGAAAATAGAGCTCTGCTGAAACCAGAATAACTTCGAGGTTTTTGGATGGAAAATTTTCATTTTTGGGATTTTTCAAGATGTAAGATTGATGTATCCACTTTAAAAATCGAAATCGCGATTCATGATACAGGGGGTGAAAAATCGCTTTCAAAGTTAGGGATGACAAAATCGTGAAAAATCAATTTTTTCAAATTAGAACCCCATTTTTTTATGGCAGATATTGAATCTACGTTCGAAAATAATGTGAGTGTATGCATCACACCCTTGCCCTGAAGTGGATATTAACTCAGAAAATATCCATGTTAGGGCAAGGGTGTGATGCATACACTCACATTATTTTTTAACGTAGATTCAATATCTGCCATAAAAAAATGGGGTTCTAATTTAGTCATGATTTCTTTCATTCAATGGAAACTGCGTTCACCGAACGTATCGCGCCCCCTCACATTTCTTTATTCTGCAATTTCTCCTCATACTGTTTTGATTCACAAGAAATAGCTTTCGATGTGTGTTTTGTTCTCGGTTTTGTTTTATCTTCCAAGCAGGGTTATCCTGAAGACCGAGCGGAAATTCTGTTTATGCAGTACTGAAATTCGATCAAAGGCACCTTATCCTTCTGCTTCTCTTTAGTAATCAAATGGGTTGCCGGTTGACTTATTTAGTGATACCTAGGGTGTATCCATCGCTATTATTTGCAGACAGGTGTGTAGAAGCTTTATAATTTACTTATTCCAATATACAGGCTATTTTCGACCGAAATGCCCTTCTCAATTCTCTACCAGTAACGACTTTATTGAATTTTAAAACAGGAATTATTGCGCACTTTATTACAGCTTTCAAGCTGGAATGATCCCGATATAATAGTTGATCTCAATGCTCTCGTTCTAGTGAAAGATGAACAATCGTGTTCTGGAATATGGGATTCAGGCAGGAATATCATGATCATGCTTGTACAGGGTAACCCAAATTGCTTGATTTTGGCTGTTTCTGATGGTACTTATAGGCTAGATAGGTGAAAATGTTCAGTCCTGGTCTCGATTTTCGTGAAAACTCCATAACTGAAAGCCGTTTCACGATATCTTCATTTGTTTTGAAGATATAACGAAATTCTGATATTTTGGCGATTTAGAAAATGAAGAAGTAATGGCACATCTTATCTAACAATGACAAGAACTCTCTACAGGCACTTTTCATTAGCATGAACTCATAGAATCCCATTTTTGAAGCGTTGAGTATAGGAGCAACGAAAGGTCTTGAAAACACTTCAAACAAACAAAAGGGACAGAGACTAATCAGGTACCACAGACTTTTCGTGGTTCGCTCTGTATCCAAAGATCCAAAAACAATTAGCTCTGTGTTCAACCGTCTATCTGATTTGACGTGTCGTCTGTGGTACCTGATTAGTCTCTGTCCCTTTTGTTTGTTTGAACGTTTATTTGATCTTAAATTTTTATTGACACAAAATTGTATATAATATGCTTTTAACTCAATGACTGACTATCATGACAATTTTGGAACCAAAAATCGTGGGTTTTATTTATTCATTTAATTTTATTCACTTCTGTATAAACTTGTTTATTTGTTTATTTATAAATGTATAACCTAAAAGAGTTATATATATTTACATTTCTATTTCTTCAGTTTTCAAAATTTTGCTTAATTGTATTCTAGATATCCATGGTTTGATAATGGCTAGAAACAGCCGAAACATGTCACCTGTATGATTTAATATATGGTTCCAAATAATCGAAGTGTTTTCAAGACCTTTCGTTGCTCCTACTTTTCATTAGCAATACGACACCGTATTCACTTTTTTTTTATCTCTGTGTAAAGGGTGAGAAAAAAAACAAGTTTCTTATTTTAAATACGAATGGTATCTTTTCTTTGTGATATGGCAATTTCACTAAAAATTTTGCGTCAAATATGGAATTGATATATCGACATACATACAGGGTCCTGCAATAGTGCGAAAATCTTCCATAGCTGCTGAACCAGACATCTCAGAGATTTCGTTGAAAAGTAGACCCCTTGTACCCTCATTTCTGCATCTCAGGAAATTATTTTCTGATATATAGGGTGTCCCCGATAAATGTTTTTCAACAAATGAATGATTGTTTCAATGGATCACATATTTTCAATGATCTTCATTACCTCTTTTATGATGCAAAATATTAGGGACATTTTTCCAATGGTTCAGATCTTATTCGATGAAAACTGCAAAAACGTGAGGGAAAAGCAGTTCAGTTCAAAGTCTTCTGACGGTTTCCAGAAGCGATAGTAACATGAATTCGATCGGAAAGAGTATTATAATTGAAGGACTTGCCTTGACATGATTCCTAAACGATCAATCTGTCATATACAGGGTGTCCGTTATTAAGGTCCAAATATGAAGAACTTAAAATTATTATTTTTCGATTTTTTCAAATAGAACAGCCTGTATTTTTTTCCACGATGAAGTAGACAATTGAGTACCTTACATTTTCTCAGAAGTAACCTTAGGATTATCTCAACCCCTGCTTCCAGCAGACACGAAAAATGAAATGCAACTAAATGAATAATTATTGACAAACTTCAAAACCTTCTCAGAATCATACTTCCTGAGCATCATCATAAAAATGATATTTCTTTTCCATACGAGCAATAGGTAAGATATTGATCACGTATTCAGCCTATTATATCAGTTTTTATCGGCTTTCCAAAACAAATATTGAAGAAGTTATTGCTACTAGACACTAGAGCTCAAAGATACTTTCGAATGCAGTAAATCAGTAGTATGAATTTTTGTTTCCTATCGGGATATTAGGCAGCATAAGTTCGACTTCCTTGAAAAACAGGTTCAGAGTGGCGCTGCCCTAACATGAGAATCATATCAACCATCCTATTTTTACCAAAAATTCATACTGATTCACTGTATTCGGAAGTATCTTTGAGCTCTAAGTAGCAATAACTTGATCAATATTTCTTTTGGAAAGCCAATAAAAACTGATATAATTGGTTGAATACGTGATCAATATGTATTGCTTGTACGGAAAAAATATCATTTTCATGTTGATGCTCAGGAAGTATGATTTTGGGAAGGTTTTGAAGTTTGTCAATAATTATTCATTTAGTTTCATTTCATTATTTAACCTCTTTTGAATGTCCGTTAGTTTAATTAAGTTATTATTTTGAATAAAATTTTCAGTTCCGATATCATTTTTCGTGTCTGCTGGATGCGGTAGTTGAAATAATCCTGAGGTTACTTTCGAGGAAATGTAAGGTATTCAATTTTCTACATTATTGTGGAAAAAAAGTGGCGTGTTCTATTCGAAAAAATCGAGGAATAATAATTTTAAGTTCTCCATATTTGGACCTTAATAACGGACACCATGTATATGACAAGTTGATCGTTTAGGAATCGTGTCAAGGCAAATCCTTTGATTAAAAAACTTTCAGATCAAATTCACGTTACTACCGCTTCTGGAAATCGTCAGAAGACTTTTACTGAACTGCTTTTCCCTCACGTTTTTGCAGTTTTCTTCGATTAAGATCTGAACCGTTGGAAAAATGTCCCTAATATTTTGCGCCATGAAAGAAGTAATGAAGGTCATTAAAAATATGTGAAAATATATGGGGCGATCCATTGAAAAAATCACCCATTTGTTGAATAACATTTATCGGGGACACCCTGTAGATCAGAAAATAATTTCCTGAGATGCAGTAATGAAGGTACAAGAGGTCTACTTTCCAACGAAATCTCTGAGATGTCTGGTTCAGCAGCTAAGGAAGATTTTCGCACTATTGCAGGACCCTGTATGTATATTTTCGAAGAGGTGATTTTTTGCATAACATAGGATCAAAAAAGATACCATTCCTATTTATAATAAGAAAGTTGTTTTTTTTTCCACCCTTTATACAAGAGATAAAAAAAACTATGAATTTGAGAGAGGTCAAAGGTCAAAAATTTGGTCGCTAAAAAACCAACTTGTTAGTTTTGCTAGTTTCCATGTTTTATCGATAAGAAACGAGTGTTGCCGAGGAAACTTCCTCACTAATAATGGAATGAGGGAAATAGTCATATGAAAAAATCGGGTCTATGAAAATTGACTTCATGATCGTTTTTCGGCGGTTATTTATCATGTTTTGATAGAAAACTCAAATCAATTTTTTATATTTTAAATAAATTAGAACATTTCCCAAGTTACTGCTGAAAGATGGCTTATTTTAGTGTTTGAAGAACTCTCTGTCAAACTTTGATTGTCGCTTCGGTCAACTCTGCGACTTGTGAAAGGTAAATCCGGCCCTTAATGCTAATATCAAATTTCAGAATGATCAGCGTAGCTTCGGTAGTTCAATGGTGAGAGCATCGGACCAGAAATCTGAAGATGCGTGGTACGATTCATGTTCGAAGTGAAAATCGTTTTCGGTTTTCAAAATTTATCTCGATACCTACCAATAAAATAATATTTTCTTTGATTCTTCACAGAGGTTAAATCCAATGAGAGAGAGTGGACTATTGGGGATCTTATTCAAAAGTAAACCGCTAAGATCGTGCTGCCATCGAAGAAAAGTAGCCACAGACCGGTTTCTGGCTTGTTATGCCATATATTACGCGCCCCAGCACGCACACTTTCTCCCATAATTGTATTTTTCCTGACGGGAGTGAATCTTTCAATTATGCTATGTCCTAGAGACGTTATCCTTTATTTTGACTTTTAATTATTGTTAATTAATTTTTATTCAAGTGAACCTCAAACGAGGTGGATGAAATGAACTTAAACGCCCTTTTGATATTCTCATGTTTAACTTTGTTCCAATTGAAGACCCCCTATAAATAAATAACTGAATGATTGTTATCTGGGGGACAATAACAGCGTCTTCTTGATTATTTGAATAATGCATTATTCAAATGCACCATTATTTCCTACTAATTTCGTTGATACCCTGGAATGATTTGCTCGCGAAACTTATGAAACTTTTCTGAGTTATCCGAGTAACTAACCCTTGGCGGTGGAATCTGAAACTCGCAACGCTGCCTCGCAAATAACACACCAACAATCAACGCCTCTAATTATCAACATATCTTTTGTTTCAGACAGCAACTTCGTGCTAGGAAATGCCCAAGTGCCCAGCCTATATCCCATTGTATATTGTTCGGATGGATTCTGCGAACTCACCGGGTTTCAGAGGGCTCAGATAATGCAGAAAGGGTGCGCTTGCAAGTTCCTCCATGGCCCAGAAACCAAGGATGATCACAAGACGCAGATTGACAAAGCCTTAGAGTTCAAGAACGAACTGAAATTGGAAGTGATCTTTTATAAAAAGAATGGTAAGAATAAGTATTGCTCATATAAGCTCATGAGTTGAATCGGCAATTTCGCTCATTGAATATTTATAAGTAGGGGAAATACGTACAAAATGACATATATGGACAAAATGACATAGGCATCATAACTTGAGTTCGGAGGTATGAAATGCGGAACTGCCTACCACATTACACGACCCGAGTGGCTTCAATTAACCTCTGAAAATTGGCAAGAGCTGCTCTGGTTCATTCGGTCGTTATGAGTGATAACAGAAATCAATAGGTCACGAGTTTTTTTTTATTGCGCCAAATTTTGAGAAGAAATGGCCAGTTTTCACCATTTTTTTCATTCAAACTGCATTCAATTCAAACTTTACTTATTTGTCATTGTATTAACGGAGCTTTTTGTATGTTGAATATACTTTTTGTATTCATTCGATACATTTCTAGTTTTATAACGCTATATGGACAAAATGACATAGGTATTTCAGCTGAATTAACCGTATCTACCGGACAAAACCAAGACAATCCATCTCAGGCTCCATCAGCAAACAAAGAATCAGGACTAGTCTTAACATATTCATAACAAAATCTTCATCTGCGGCTAATAAAGGCAATGCATCTTAACCTACTCTTGCTGATCCTGAGGAGGTTTCTCCAATCCCTAAAGTACGATTTATAAGTGAACAAGGCAAACGTGAGCCGAGGACTCGACAAACGTACTTAGTTTTTTCCACTTCTACACCTAATAAGATTGCAATCAAATCAAAAAAAGAGCCCATACCTCCTCCAAAAACAAGGAGACAATTCCTAGGGCATTATTCAAAGAAGACAATGAAGAAGAAAATGTTCCTAGCAACTTTGGAGATCATGAAGATTGAAGACGACTGTCCAGTGTCCATCTATCTATTGTAATGAGACCTTTTTTCCCGATTTAGATCTTCTCCAGGATCAGCCCTGAAGAAGACTGGTTACGGTGCATGCATTGCTTGCATTGAGCTCACGCATCTTGTGCTGATGTTCCTAGAAGAACCAAGCGTTTCATTTGTGAACTTTGTCAGTAGTTTTGTAACTATAAGTAGAAAAATACAGTTGCCTGTTGCCGGTATGTCATTTTGTCCATAGCATGCGAACAAAATGAATTTTCGTTTATCCCAATTCATCCAAGAATATTTCATCTTTTGGTACTTTTATTTCATAAAGGTTGATTAGATTTTATAAAGAAAGGACCTAAGATCAGAGGTGTCGAATATGACATTACTGTGATTCACTACTAACAAGTTATGCCTCTGAAATAAAACCCTATGTCATTTTTACGTACTTCCCCTAATCCAACGGAAAATATTCTTCTAAGACGATTGCTGTTCGTCCCAAGAACACTAGATATCATGAAAGAGGTTTAGACCTTATTGATTCCCAGTATCCCAGTTCAAAAATGTTTCACATTTTTCTTCGGTCAAAGACCATTGATCTCGTGTTTTTGCATCACATGGATAATTCTCTATTTCAGTATCGTAATGAGTTCATTACTGTACTAAAAACAGTGCTGTAATGAACTCATTACGCGCTTTGGCCACGCCCCCCCACGGTCGCTTGTATCGGAAAGCGTTGCATGCAAATCCGTTTGAGCGGTGCAGAGCGACCACGGTCGTAGCTGCCGGGTCGCGACTGCCTAGATCCGAATGCTACCTTTAGTAACTACATATTTGATACATAGAAATTTTCGTTTGTGACCTAACCCTTAAAGCCGGGTCCAGACTATGTAACAAAACATGTTATATAGCAAAGTTATATAACTTGTTAGAGACATTCAAGTGAAAAAGTTATATAACACAATGCTATACAACATTTTTCTTGCTATATAGCAAATTTTATGTTATCCGTTGGATGTCGGTGAGCCGGGTGCAGACTATATATAATTATAAATTTTGAGTTGAAGACCTTGTTTTTAAAAAACAATTTATTTACTGAATACAACTTATGGTACAGACTAGTTAACACTTCATGAATAAATCTATACTTAGAGAGCAAACAAGTCTAATTCTTAAGAGAGCAAACTTAATTCTTAAGAGAGCAAACTTAATTCTTAATGAATAACATGGGTGAAGCCGTTTATAAAGGAACGGCTTATCTTCGATGAGACTCAGCATCGCAGGTGTCCGATGCTGACTTATGCCGGCCATTCACGTTACGGTCTACCGGAGAGGTATACCTGCGCAGGCATGCCTGTGCAGGTCAACCGGAGCGTGTGTGGGATTAGACCTGTGCAGTTTTTTCAACCTGTACAGGCGACCGTTACGGTCTACCGGTGAGGTATACCTGCGCAGGCATGCCTGTGCAGGTCAACCGGAGCGTGTGTGGGATTAGACCTGTGCAGTTTTCTCAACCTGTACAGGCGACCGGTGCAAGATCGAAAATCAATTTTGAGTGACACCGTACGATGTGCCTGTGCATGTGTGCATGTACAGGGTGGGCAAAATTGGTGCTACATAAACTAAAACATATGATACATTTCTGAAACGGAAAAAAAAGGCGATTCTTTCTAAGTCAGTTCAAACTACTGTTTCCATAAGAAAAAACACAACTTACGCTACTGGATTGCTATCAGAAAAGTGCCTGTATAATGTTCTTATTCCAACATCCTAGCATAAACAGAAACGGAGATAATGACCAAAGTTGAAATCGCCAAAATTTCAATTTTGGCCTATTACTCGGAAACGAAAGAAGATAGAGGAATACAGTTGATGGCATTATCAGTATCTTGAAAAAAGAGGACTATAAGGTGGCATTCATTTTTCTCTATCTCCTCGGGTTAAAAAGTTTGAGTTCATTTGCTGTCATAAACGTTGTCGCCATCAGTTGTCTCCACGTCGAGTAGTGAATGATATCGTATTGTCACCTGTATCAAAAATCAATACGCAAAAATGGCACCAACAGATTCTACTAAAAATTTCCTTGAATATTTTATTGAAATATATAAAACGCATTCATGCCTATCGCAAGTCAAAAACAAAGCGTACCATGATCGAGTCAAAAAAGAAGCTGCAGAGACACGACCGACGTCCGGTATACCTGCACAGGTATACCTGCGCAGGTATACCTCTCCGGTAGACCGTAACGTGTATGGCCGGCATTAGCAAGCTGCAACATGGTCATATGTGGAGCTTATGGAGAAGATAAGGAGGTTCATCCTATCAATATGGGGTGCGGCTACGTAATTATATAAATTATACAGCAAAGTTATATAACTTGTTAGAGACATTCAAGTGAAAAAGTTATAAAACACGATGTTATACAACATTTTTCTTGCTATATAGCAAATTTTATGTTATCCGTTGGGTGTCGGTAGATCAAAGAAAGTTATATAACTTTGTTATAGCACGCTGCAACTTGTCCGCACTTGTGTTATCAAACATTTACTGCAGCGCCAGCCAGACAGCGCATCGGCGATTGAATTTAGTATTGCCATTGAGTTCAAATATACCTAGAGGAACAACGCAGTTCAACGAATTGAAGCCGCTTTCAGTTGTAGTTCCTTCTCCGGTTCGTAGAGGCGCAGTTGTAACTGACCGTCTCGGCAGATGGTAGTTCCCTTTTTGGCTACTATGTACCGCCACTTTACGGCGAATAATTTTGGCTTCAATTTGTTGAACTGCGTTGTTCCTCTAGGTATATTTAAACTCAATGGTATTGCACATTTTTGCACATACTGCATATGTTCCGTAAATCAACTTGGTTGGTCTGGTTGGTAACTTTCCGTTCCGTAAATATGATATTCTCGGTTGGTTCCTGAAAGAAAGGTTATTTACGGAACACGGTTCCTGAAAAACCGGTAAGAATTTCTGAACCAGAACGACCGTGGATTTCTTTTGGTCACTCCGGTTTGTTTCATATAGAAATATCATTGACAATTATTATCATCATTGTTATCTGTGATTATTAGGTCTTTGTCTTTGGGTTATATCCAAATCCAACATTTTAAAAATTTATCTGTGATGGTTTCGTTCAACAAGGTAAATTCATATAATAACCTATAAACTGCATACTTTAGTTTATTAATCTTTTAAGGTTAAAATTGAGTTCATTTAAAGAACCCATAGAGCATTTCAGAAGTTCGTGGTTTTCTAGCTTCATATCTCTCTTCTCAGGAAAACGTTCAGAAAAGTCTTTCATCAGTCTACTAAGATTCATCTTGAAGCCGGTTTGTCCAGTCAGACAAAAAGATACAAATCCAGGGTAGAAAGAAGAGAAGAACTCTGGTACTGATACTGCGATAACCTGGTAGAAATAATTTTACCTCAACTAACTCGTAAATTGAATGGAGGTTGATACCTAAAGTTCATGAAATATTCACAATTTTCTGTTCAATTACCAATTTATCAAGTCTCATTCTGCCAGATGAACTCAATTAATAATAATCTTCACATTACGTCGCTACATAAAATCACTCAAGCTGCTGCTGCCAAAATGACATCCTCTACGTTTGAGGTCATTTTCAATACTACAGATACCACTGCTTCCAGTTGAGCACTGTTGTTTAGTTTTATTTTGTCACATAGTCTGGATGTCTCTGCTTTTTTATAACAAAGTTGTATAACACATTTGTTGTATAACTTTGTTAATAACATGTTTTGTTACATAGTCTGGACCCGGCTTTACTGAAAAACTGACACACCTTCCATGCGAAGTTAGCACCTGCATTTTCGAAAATGAAGAAATTTTTTTTGTACTCGTTTGTAACTCGTTAGGAACTATTTGTGACATCAAAATTTTCGTTTGTACCTCAAGGATACTGCGAGAAAACTCCGCATTCCGCTGGGTGCGAACTTCACAGGCATCCACATTTTCGAAAATGTAAAAAAATTTTCTGTCATTCGTAAGTAACTCGTTAGAAACTATGCAACATAAAAATTTTCGTTTGTAATCTATTCTTTGATGAAAAAGTGACACTTTTAACATGCGAAATCAGCACCCACATTTTCGAAAATGAGAAAATGTTTTTTTGCATTCGTTAGCAACTCATTAGTTACTGTTTGTAACATAAAAATTTTGGTTTGTAACCGTACCTTCAGTGAGAAAAAGACACCCCTGATATGAGAAGTTAGCACCCACATATTTCTTGCTTTCGATAGCTTTCATTTATAAACAATTTTTGACACTTAATTTCAGTTTTCAACCCAATTGACAATGAAAAAATTGCAACAATTCGGAAATTTATTCTTGTTGGAAGTTCATTTATTCAGTTGAAATTCACTGGAAAGGCCTGGTGTGTTTTCGGCCTGCCCTGTGTGTGGTTAAATTAAATTTTCTCTAAATATTCGGATCTAATTCAATATGTTGCTACCGATGCAGCGTACGCGATAACAAAGGGGATTTTAAGAATAATGTAGTCAGTCGAATTTGAGAAAGGTATATTGAAACAACAGAATATTAATCGGAAAGACAAGGCAAAATTGTACGCATCGAGAATAGAACCCACATTACAGGATAGTCTCAAAATTGGTATCAACAGGGTTTTTAGAGTTGATTAACCTATACTTACGAATAAATGGCTAAATGGATAAACAGCCCTTCATTTCCATCCAAACAATTCTGCAAAATAATTACTAATAGTTCTCAATTACTATACTATTGCTTTTGATAATACTTCATCTGCCTTAACTTCTTCAATGTTTTTTGTTGCAAATGAAAGAGAATGTACTTGCAATTGGTATTCGATTCTGGAAATTGTTCATTTCTATATCAGTTTCAAAAAAAGTAACATAACATGTTTGTACCTATTTTTGTAACCTATTTTTATAGGTAGGTACTCCATAGTACACAATATTCGTGTATAGCGAGTTATAATAAGCAGGTATATTGAAAAGATTCAATATTATTATAGTCATAACCTCGGTTATAACTTTATGAAAATAGGACCCTTTTCAGCAAAAAAAAATGTTTATTTAGGATGATCTACTGATCTACGCATGCAAGAAATATATATTTTTGGTATGTGATTATTTCTAAATCACCTTGTATATTCAAGTATTTGAAAATTCAATTAAATTTAAGTATTTCAGACTGAGAATTGTGAACGACTAGGTATAAACTTCATGGAATAATTTCTCTTTGACGAAACTGTAGAATTAACGAGTGTTTGCAAAAGCTATTGTGATTTATTCGTGAATCACCCTATAACAGTCAATATTTTAGCTGAACCTTCTCATGTGCATCTGATCTGTTCTCATACTGAACTCATGGGCGCAACATAAAATCAATCCGGCTCTTCAATTTGAAAAAAAAAACTGATGAAATTAGTTATTGTCCACTTTAACGCCCTGTATCTCGAAAACTGGTCATAGTATCCGATTTAGAATCCATATGTCTGGAGACGTTGTGGTAATCAATATATAGTGAGAAAATAGTTGCATTTGACCGAAGAAATTTTCGAATACAGGGTGTTCATGTTTTTCCCAAAATAGAATTCCTTCCTATGAATAAACCACCATGAATATTTTAGAGATAAGAGACACACATATGAGTTTTTGGTTTGAGACCTTTGTTATTGATAACCAATTCGCTTAACAGGGTTGAAGGTCAGGTTGTTGGAATAAAAACCACTTCTCAGACCATTGCCGACATGTTTCGATTTTAATCTAAAATCTTCTTCAGGGCTCTAAAATGAATTACAAGATTTTTTAATTAATAACACTTATAAATAAAATGTGTTGGAACATGCAATGGGCCAATACATCAGTACAACAATTGATTAAAAATCACATTAATATCTGTATATTACAATGCATAGAAAAATTCTAAATTGAAAATACGAAAATTGAGAGAAACATTGAATATAATTCAGCTCAGTATACAGGTACCTACTTGATTTAACATTAAAAAGGGGGGGAACAGTTACTTACAGTCTTTTTGCGGTTTTATAGTCAAAATCATGAAAGAAATGAAATAAACAACACTCTTGGACAACATCAAACGAGAATTTAACCAAAAAATTGATAAATCTGAAGCAGACTGCTGTGATCACACATATGTTATAAGTAAAATTGAATTGTGTTTTGATCTACCGAATTGACATTGACATTTAATATTAATAATTCGTTCAAGTTATTTTTCCTTTTATTTTGTTGATGAGATAGTAATAGGCTGTATTTAAACCTTCAATATCTGTTCTCCTGTTAATGGATTTTTCATCCTGTTTTATAGAGATCATCTCATGTAGTAACCTCTTTTTTAAAATTTTTTGGTGTCCTAATATTTTTATTGAGTCGATGTTAAAATCAAAAGAATGGAGTGTATTCGATACATGTTCTGCTAAAGCGGTGTTGTTGTCTTTTTTCTTTTTTAGAGGGTTGAGTATGTTGAGGGAATCTCTCTCATGCTCGGAGATTCTGTCTTTGAGATACCGACCTGTTTGTCCTACATATGTGGACTGACAATCCTTGCAACAAATCTTGAGGATCACATTACTCAATAATTCTCTTGGAGTTGTACCTTTTATTTTTGTGAAAAGCTTTCTGTTGGTGTTTTCAGATCGAAAAGCTACGTCGACACCAAGCGATAAAATATTTCTTCTTATCTGCTCAGATAAACCTTCAACGTAAGTCAGGGCGTAAAATTTTTTTTTTCAATCATATTTTCTTCTTGAATTTGTTCTCGATTTTCTCTGTAAATAATTTTTTCTATGATTTTGGTGGGATAATCATTTTTCTGTAAAAAAGCCTTTATTTGGTTTAAGTTATCTCGGTGAAATTCAGGAGAGGACAGTTTTAGAGCTCTATTTTTCAAATTATTGATAATATTAATTTTTTGTTTGATGGTGTGCTTTGAATTAAAATTTGAAACTCTGCCCGAAAAAGTCGGTTTTCGATACCAATTATATTTTATTTCATTGCTATGTCTTATCAGCAAAACGTCGAGAAAAGGTAAGGTGTTTTCCTGTGATTCGACTTCAATGGTGAATTGCAATCATGGATGTACGCTGTTAAACACTGTGATGGTCTCTTCCATTTTATCGTCCGGTATCGTCGGTATCGACGTGCAGATATCATCTACGTATCTCTTAAAAATAGGTATGCTGAAAGAAAGTCGGCCCAGAGCAATCTTCTGAACCTCTACCATGACGATGTCAGCCACTACAGGAGCAAGACAATTTCCCATCCCCAGTCCAAAAATCTGTTTATAGTATTTTCCGTTAAAGACGAAAAAACTGTTCTCAACGCAGAAATTGAAAAGCTGTAAGAAGTCTTGAATTGTTAGGGTTGTATGTGGCTCGATTTGACTCCATTTACTCTCTATCAACTTAATGGCTAGATCAATAGGTATATTTGTGTACAGAGATGTTACATCCAGAGAAACAAGGACATAGTTATCTGGGAGGACTATATTCTGTACACTATCTATGAACTCGAAAGAGTTTCTCACATATCTATCATCTTTGTCGAAGGCATAGGACAACAGATTTGACAAGTATTTAGTTAGATTGTAGAGGGGACTTCCAATATAGGCAACAATTGGTCTTAAAGGATGACTTTCCTTGTGTATTTTTGGAAGAAAGTAAGCTTTGGGACATAAACCATTATTACATCTCAAGAATAGTGCAAATTAACAAATTTAGACAGCTCAGTTGAACATACTTGATGAAAATGAATGTGAGGAAGGATGGTTCGTTAATTTAACTGACTTTCATTTCCCAACCAATACTTAATATTTGTTAAGTCTGGGGGAAAAATTCAACCTACCATATACAGGGTGCGGCACGGAGGATGGATGGTTTTAAAAAAATAATAAAAGCGTTAATTTTTACTCAAAAACACATTTATTGACGGAATCATATTCTCAAGGAAATAGCATTTGAGACAGTCAAGTGTGGAAAATCACATCAGGCATGTGGTGGCCGAAATCGGTGATGCAGTGCTGGAGGCGCTCAATGGCTTGTCGAACGCGTTCAACATTTTCAGGCGTTCGAACTGTTCGCACAGGTCCTCTTGGTCTTCTGTTGATCAGTTCACCACGTCTGCGAAGTGATTCAACCCAACGAAGGATGGTGTTTCGAGAGGGAATAGCTCTATTCCGATGAATGTGGAAATGGCGACGAAACTCACGCTGCACGACCGTGACTGACTCATTATTTCGGACGAAACTATCATAGGCGAAAACACGATGCTCCACCGTCCAAGGCTCCATGACGACAACTGGTAAATAAATGCTAGGAACACACGAGTCTAACGGCACCTTCCCCACTTCTCTCGTCCTCAGTGGGGGAAAGTTATGCCCATCTGAAAAACGTCCGCCCTCCGTGCCGCACCTTGTACAAGGTGCGTGGTGAACTGATCAACAGAAGACCAAGAGGACCTGTGCGAACAGTTCGAACGCCTGAAAATGTTGAACGCGTTCGACAAGCCATTGAGCGCCTCCAGCACTGCATCACCGATTTCGGCCACCACATGCCTGATGTGATTTTCCACACTTGACTGTCTCAAATGCTATTTCCTTGAGAATCTGATTCCGTCAATAAATGTGTTTTTGAGTAAAAATTAACGCTTTTATTATTTTTTTAAAACCATCCATCCTCCGTGCCGCACCCTGTACAAACAATAATTTTCCTTTAAAAGAATTAATTATAGATGTTGAGTATCTCTTGTCTAAATCTGAAAATGAGGACAACACAAATTTAGTTCGAAATTCCCTTATAAATCTGATAACAAATTTTATGAACTCAAGAGCTTATAATATGGGAAGCTACGACAGGTCAATTATTGAGTGGTACAACGAAACAAAACATTTTCTTAGAACTAATGAAAGCATAATCATCACAAAAGCTGACAAAAGCAAAACAACGGTAGCTATGTTGAAGGATGATTTTATTTCTAAAGCTTTGAATATTTTAGATGATACCACAACATATTTTGAATTAGCCGAAGAGCCTACCAAAAGGGTTCAAACAAAACTTAATAAGACATTATACACAAGGAAGGTCATCCTTTAAGACCAATTGTTGCCTATATTGGAAGTCCCCTCTACAATCTAACTAAATACTTGTCAAATCTGTTGTCCTATGCCTTCGACAAAGATGAGAGATATGTGAGAAACTCTTTCGAATTCATAGATAGTGTACAGAATATAGTCCTCCCAGATAACTATGTCCTTGTTTCTCTGGATGTAACATCTCTCTACACAAATATACCTATTGATCTAGCCATTAAGTTGATAGAGAGTATATGGAGTCAAATCGAGCCACATACAACCCTAACAATTCAAGACTTCTTACAGCTTTTCGATTTCTGCGTTGAGAACAGTTTTTTCGTCTTTAACGGAAAATACTATAAACAGATTTTTGGACTGGGGATGGGAAATTGTCTTGCTCCTGTAGTGGCTGACATCGTCATGGTAGAGGTTCAGAAGATTGCTCTGGGCCGACTTTCTTTCTGCATACCTATTTTTAAGAGATACGTACATGATATCTGCACGTCGATACCGGACGATAAAATGGAAGAGACCATCACAGTGTTTAACAGCGTACATCCATGATTGCAATTCACCATTGAAGTCGAATCACAGGAAAACACCTTACCTTTTCTCGACGTTTTGCTGATAAGACATAGCAATGAAATAAAATATAATTGGTATCGAAAACCGACTTTTTCGGGCAGAGTTTCAAATTTTAATTCAAAGCACACCATCAAACAAAAAATTAATATTATCAATAATTTGAAAAATAGAGCTCTAAAACTGTCCTCTCCTGAATTTCACCGAGATAACTTAAACCAAATAAAGGCTTTTTTACAGAAAAATGATTATCCCACCAAAATCATAGAAAAAATTATTTACAGAGAAAATCGAGAACAAATTCAAGAAGAAAATATGATTGAAAAAAAAAATTTTACGCCCTGACTTACGTTGAAGGTTTATCTGAGCAGATAAGAAGAAATATTTTATCGCTTGGTGTCGACGTAGCTTTTCGATCTGAAAACACCAACAGAAAGCTTTTCACAAAAATAAAAGGTACAACTCCAAGAGAATTATTGAGTAATGTGATCCTCAAGATTTGTTGCAAGGATTGTCAGTCCACATATGTAGGACAAACAGGTCGGTATCTCAAAGACAGAATCTCCGAGCATGAGAGAGATTCCCTCAACATACTCAACCCTCTAAAAAAGAAAAAAGACAACAACACCGCTTTAGCAGAACATGTATCGAATACACTCCATTCTTTTGATTTTAACATCGACTCAATAAAAATATTAGGACACCAAAAAATTTTAAAAAAGAGGTTACTACATGAGATGATCTCTATAAAACAGGATGAAAAATCCATTAACAGGAGAACAGATATTGAAGTTTTAAATACAGCCTATTACTATCTCATCAACAAAATAAAAGGAAAAATAACTTGAACGAATTATTAATATTAAATGTCAATGTCAATTCGGTAGATCAAAACACAATTCAATTTTACTTATAACATATGTGTGATCACAGCAGTCTGCTTCCGATTTATCAATTTTTTGGTTAAATTCTCGTTTGATGTTGTCCAAGAGTGTTGTTTATTTCATATCTTTCATGATTTTGACTATAAAACCGCAAAAAGAATGTAAGTAACTGTTCCCCCCCTTTTTAATGTTAAATCAAGTAGGTACCTGTATGTATACTGTATACCTGTATACCTGTATACTGAGCTGAATTATATTCAATGTTTCTCTCAATTTTCGTATTTTCAATTTAGAATTTTTCTATGCATTGTAATATACAGATATTAATGTGATTTTTATTCAATTGTTGTACTGATGTATTGTCCCATTGCATGTTCCAACACATTTTATTTATAAGTGTTATTAATTAAAAAATCTTGTAATTCATTTTAGAGCCCTGAGGGAGATTTTAGATTAAAATCGAAACATGTCGGCAATGGTCTGAGAAGTGGTTTTTATTCCAACAACCTGACCTTCAACCCTGTTAAGCGAATTAGACACACATATGTTTGTGGTATTACTTTTCCCAAAAATCAATTCAAAAAAAAAGACAGGGTTTCCCATTAATCTGTGCACTGTCCAATATTTTGTCGTCATAATACTAAATCAAAGAGAACATTTCAAAAATATGCCTTCCTGACGTCACAATAGAAAAAGTGAATTCTGGCAATAAACTACCGTCATAAATCTAATTCAAGCGAATGACCATGGTCATTGTCTTTTCTTGTCTAACCCGCTTATCACATATCTTTCATCGCACTCGATTTGACCAGTTGGTGATGTTGGTCAAGGACCAATTATGACCAGGTCAATCGCTTGAATTCGATTATATATTCGTGAATCATCCTGTAAATATAAATATTGTTTATAATACGCTCAATACTCGGCCCCCTCTTGTTCATACTATATGTAAACGACCTACCAAACAATGTACAATGCCACACAGTCATGTATGCTGATGACACAACACTAGCGATCAGAGACGCAAGTCTAGAAACCTTGAGGGTGAGGACGGAGGAGGCTGAAGAACTCGCGATAAACTGGTTCAACGCCAACAAATTATTTGTAAACATAGACAAATCCCAAACAGTCCTTTTCACTACCTCCAGGAAAATACCATCTACCTCAGCTAAATTTCTGGGTATCTACATTGACAGCAAACTACTGTGGGCTGAGCATACTCTCAACCTGAGAAGTAAACTCTACAGTGCCATATATGCAATACGTCGAATTCGGCAAATCATCACTCAGAGAGCGGCATTGCAGGCTTATCCTGCACTATTCCACTCAAGAATACTGTATGGTCTGGAAATATGGGGAAGGCAGCTGTCAGAGCCCTGGAAGGAGCTGACCAAAGAACTCACTGCAAACCTCTGTTTGCAAGGAACAAAATACTCACCATAACAGCGGAAGTGATCATAAAAAATATACTTGAGGTATTCAACCACCCCGAGCAGTTCAACACAAGATCCGATACTCAACCATATAACCTTAGAACCAACAACAATTTGAATATCGCAAGAACAAGGCTGCAGGTCAACTCCAGACGAACTCTCGGTGCCGCGCTCTACAACAGGCTGCCAGGAAACTGGAAAGGCCTAGACAAGAAAGTAATGAAAAAAACCCTCAGAGGTCATCTTATCCAAAATCCTCCCTACAGCTTTTTACTCTACTGTAGGAAGCTAAGATATTTGTTTGTTTATTTGGACTTGATTGTTATACAATTCAAATAAAGTATTATTATTATTATTATTATTATTACGTATCCACTAATTTCATTACTAGAACAGTAGAACATGTATACTCCATTCAATTTTATAAAGTATCGCGGTTTGCCATGAAATTTTGACACATTTCACCGTGTATGTTTTGAAAATGTTAGGTTATGGTCATTGCACTGTCAGATACGCGCACAACGTTGTCGTTTCTGCTAAAAAATCGTAGTAATTACGTATTTATCAAAAAGTTCATTTACTTTGGGAAATTAATGAATTTGAGAAAATATTATGTGAATTCAGAAGACATTTAAATACATCTTTGCACAACCGGAAATACTCCAGCATGAAAATGTAGTAGTTCTACGAAACCTGTGCCACAGTTAAATCTTCGAAGAACTAACTCCATTTACAATGTTGAAAAAGAGTAAATAGAAAGTAGACCTGGCAATGTCGCTCTATTTACACGAGTGCCAACCTGCGTCTGTTTCAGGGGAAAAAACTTGATAAACCTAAATCATGGCCAACCGCGATACTTATAAAAGTGAATGGAGTATAGTAAACGTGTGTATGCAACAGAAATCGCGCCAATCTAAGTCTTAAGAGGGGTCTATACCGTTCGACGTTCAGTTCAAAACGCGATTCGGGATTTCTCACGATAGAGACCACCGATTTATATGAGGTTTTCATTATTATTCAAGTTGAAGAGTTCTTCAAGTGGGAAAGTTCATTAATTTTTTTTTCGTCGAAAAAAAAAACATTAATTTTTTCTTCACTCGACGAAAAAAAAAGTTATGAACTTTCCCACTTGAAGAACTTTTCAAATTGAATAATAGTGAAAACCCCATATAAATTAGTGGTCTCTATCGTGAGAAATCCCGAATCGTGTTTTGAACTGAACGTCGAACGGTATAAACCCCTCTTAATAATTAAAAACTAAATCCGAAAATCTGGGCAATCTTCAAGTTTAACACCCCGTATTTGGAAAACTAGCCATAGGATTGGGTTGGGCCTATTGACACTTTTGGTCACTGAGTCGGCTACAACAACATACCAAACGTTCAGAAAATTCGACCGGTCGCCACATATAATAAGTGCGGGGTCCTTTGTAAATTTTCTAAAATGTTGGTGCTAACTTCGCATTCTAGGGGACCTAGAGGTGTGATTTCTTCATTAAAGGTAGGGTTACAAGCGAAAATTTTTATGTTAGAACAAATAGTTACTAACGATGGAGTTCTCGTTTGTGTTTTGTTTATTGCGAAAAATTGAGAAGTGGATGGATGCCCGTGAAGTTAGCACCCAGCGGAATGTGGTGTTTTTCTTTGAGTATCCTTGAGGTACAAACGAAAATGTTTAGGTTACAAATAGTTACTAAAGTATGCAAAAAAATCTCCTCATTTTCGAAAATGTGGGTGCTAACTTCACGAAAACGAAAAGTAGTGTAAACATCTTTGGCTTCATCATGAAAGAAGTTCTTCGAACCAATTATTTTACAGAATCTTTAATTTTTTTATTTTTTTGAAAATCGAACGCATTCATGTTGAAAACTACGTCTAAATATTACGCGTTATAGATCCGCTTAGATGACTCACATGGATAAGAATAATTAGATTGATGCTGGTCAAGCGAATGAAAGCGTGTTGAAAATTTGAACTTAACAGAAAACATAACGATTATCGTTGCAAAATGGCGGATGATCCTTTACGCATTCGATACTTTTTTTCCTGGTGGTCCTGGACGAAACTTTAGACCAAAATACTGAAACTATTGTAGTTTAACTTGCATTGAATACGTGTGCGTTTGTTTGGGTGAATCGAAAGTCTATAAGATGGTGAGAACTACGTTGAAAGATTCCTTTACGTAGATAAATACACACATCGTCAAAATTCTCGTCGCCCCTAGGTTTCTCAAGAATTAAGTAATCAATGTTTTGAAAATGGAATGAATAATTTCCTCTATTCCAAATAAAATATATTTGATGGAAAATCTCTGTTCATTACTCTTTGGTTTATGCATGATGAGACAAATTAGGAAAAATGAGAAAAATCTAAATTTATCGAATATTCATTTTCGAATAATTGTAGTTATTCCAAAACTGATTGCGAATTCTATTGTCCGTATTACCACCTCTCCTTTCCTTTTAATCAACTGCCCAATATTTCGGCATTGCCGATATTTCACGAGTGCCAAGCTGCTTCAGTATGAAGTGAAAAAAGTTGATGAACCTAAATCTTGGCCAAACGGGATACTTTATGAAAGAGAATGGCACCCAACAATCAACAACTACCACTCCTGCACAAGATCGGTTTCTCACTCTGCCTATCCGTAGAGAGCCTTCGAGAACTTGTCGAATTGAAGTAAATATCATTGACTGACATTACTCACACAAAATTTCATTAAGTATACGTTTAGTATATAGTTTTTTTTTCAGTTGAATGTTTTAGCAGTAGGTTTTTTATTTTTTCTTCATTCATTCGTTTATACAAAGCTTTTTATCCGACCGGTCGATTAAACGTGTGCAAGGGAACTCATTCTTTATTATTTGTTGTTAAAATTGATTTTGATTCCTCCCTTTATCAACAGGTACTCCCTTTTGGTGTTTGTTGGACATCGTCCCTATCAAGAATGAAAAGAGAGAAGTTGTTCTCTTTCTGGCATCGCACAAGGACATCACGAACACAAAAATGGCTGAAATGTCGGATTCGGAGCTGTATGATAGCGGTAAGACTAAAAAGAGCAGTTTATGTCACATTTCCCGCTTCAAATTAGTTGCATGGCTCGCTGCGATGATTTTCCAGATTTTTCCACCGCTTTGATGCAATGGCAGGATGGCAGTTTCTTTACGATTTTCGCTTATTTGAGTGGAAGTATTGCTTGTTTAGTGTCATAAGATGTGAACTTTGTCATTTGATGTCTCGTACGAATGTTGAAGCGTAAAGAATTCGGATTTTGCTTCAATGCTTCATTTACTGAATAATCTGTTCTGATCATATTGGTTCATTGAAAACAACTGTTCTTTCAGTGTTTTCCTGGCATTATTTCAATCCATCATGTGATCTTCATTTGTACTTTGTAGAACATACATACATAATCTGCTATTTGAAACCTATGTGTGGATCTATTCTCTACGTTGTTCTTATGTTCAGACTTTACTTCGCCGTGATGTTTGTCCTATACAGGGTCTTTCACGAGGAACCTCACCCATATTTATACGGGAAACTACTGAACGTACTTTCATGAAATTCAGCACTTATAAGTATTTCACGATGCTGATGAAATCTAAAATATTTTCAAGGCATGAGCACCTCCGGTTTTTCCGGAAATGACGTCAACTTTCGTTTTTCAAATTAGAACACCATTTTTGTTATTTTGATGTAACATTTTTCAGTTTTGGTTGGAAAATTCTCTCTGAGCGGGAAAATTCGAAAAAAAAATCGAAAATAGAGCTCCGCTGAAACAAGAATAACTTCGAGGTTTTTGGATGGAAAATTTTCATTTTTGGGATTTTTCAAGATGTAAGATTGATATATCCACTTTGAAAATCGAAATCGCGATTCATGATCTTCTTCTTAGGACACCGTCTCCCTACGGAGGTTGGCGATCCAAATGGCTATCGCTGTACGGGAAACCGCAGCTCTGAAAATTTCTGTCGAAGTCTGTCCGAGCCATCTACGTAGATCCTTCAACCACGAGTTCTGTCTTCGACCAACAGAACGCTTCCCCTCAATTTTTCCCTCGATTATAAGACGAAGAATCTCGTATCGCTCGCCCCTCATTATATGTCCCAAATATTGTAATTTTCTCTCCTTCACAGTCAAGAGAAGTTCCTTATTTTTTCCCATTCGTTGTAGAACGTCTATGTTGGTTCTGTGCTCTGTCCAAGAGATACGAAGCATACGTCTGTACGCGTACATTTCGAACGCGTCAATGCGTTTTTCCATGGTCGCATCCAGAGTCCAGCTTTCGCAGCCGTATAGAAGAACAGGAAAGACATAACATCGGAGCAATCTAGTCCTGAGTTGTATACTGAGATCACGATTCGCTAGAAGTGTCTTCATGTTGTTAAGTGTCCTACGCGCCTGCTCGATCCTCGCCCTGATCTCAATTTTTGGATCACTGTTCTCATTCACAAGAGCACCCAGATATCTTAAAGAAGACACCTGTTCGATTACCTCCCCGCGCAGCCTCAGAACGGCCTGTATTTTTGCCTTCGAAAATATCACCAACTTGGTCTTAGAAGTGTTTATCTTAAGACCATAGCGCTCGCTATATTCTATAATGAGGCCCATGAGAGACCGAAGCTCCGACAGGCTGGCAGCTACAACAACGGTGTCATCAGCATAGCGGAGATTATTTATCTTGAATCCATTGATCTTTATGCCGGCACTGGAGTTTGCAAGAGCCTCGGCGAACACCGACTCAGAGTACAGGTTGAACAGGAGGGGGGACAAGACACATCCCTGTCTCACACCTCTTCTTATTGCGAGCTCCTCCGATGTAGCCCCGTCAATTTTGACAGTAGCTGTTTGATGCCAGTAGAGTTTACTTATTATTATGATGTCTTGTGCGTCAATACCTGCTGATCTCAGGATTTCGATTAATTTTTGATGGGAGACGCAGTCGAACGCCTTCTTATAGTCAACGAAGCATGCAAAGACATTGACGTTCATGTCTCTGCACCTCTGAGTCAGCACATTTAACGAAAAAAGTGCTTCCCGTGTTCCCATTCCATTTCTGAATCCGAACTGAGAGCGGTCCACCAGACGATCGCACTTTTTATAAATCCGCGTGTGAATGATCCGTAAAAATATCTTCAAAGCGTGGGACATCAAACTAATCATGCGGTAGTCGTCGCATTTAGATGCACTACCCTTTTTTGGCATGGTGACAAAGGTGGACTTGAGCCAATCATAGGGTATTTTACCAGCTCGGTATATTAGGTTGAATATATCCGTGACAAGGTCCAGACCAGCACCATCCTCGGCAGCTATGAGCTTGAAAGTTTCCGCATGAACATTATCGGGACCAACAGCTTTACCTTTTTTTTGAAGTTTAATCGCGTGTCTGACTTCATCTTTAGTGATCTCTGGTCCCATTTCGTTGTTGTCATTTGGATCGGGGGGTAATTCCGGTCTGACGTCGTCAAACAGCTCTTCCACATACTCCTTCCACCTTTTCATTTTTTCTTCAACTCCCACGAGGATTTGATTGTTGGAGTTCTTCAAAATACCACATTTATTTTTATGATGTCCACCTGTAAGTTCTTTGATTCTTTTGTGTAGGTTGAAGAAGTCGTGCTTCATCTGAAGAGCTTCTATGTTCTTACATTTGTCCGTCAACCATGCTTCTTTTGCTTCCCTGCATTTCGCGCGGATAAGTCTATCGAGTTCTTTATATTTAGTGTTGTTTTTAGACTTCTGTTTTCTTCGCTCATTCATCAGGTCTATGATTGCGTCAGTCATCCACTCCTGTTTCTTGTTGTTACCTACAGGTCCAATGTCAACCTCTTGTGTCTCGATAAGGTTATCTTTCAGGTGTTTCCATAAGGACTCCACATCCTTTTCTTGTTTGGAGGTTTTTAGACTGACCGAGTTCTTCAATTTGTTTTCCAATTGTTCGCCGACTTGTGTTCTTAAGAGAGGATCTTCGAGCTTCCTTAGATCAATGCATTTTTGCTTTGTGGCCTTTCTGATTTTGGCAAAGCGACGTATTTACAAGCTTTTATTTAGTTTCACCTGTCCCGGTGTCTGTCTGTAATCAAATCTTGCAAGTTGAATATGACACACTTCTAATCGTCCGATTGATTTGAAATTTGGCAGGTGTACATAGTTCTGGTGACAATGCATCATGAAATATTTTTTATAGAAAAAAACAAAATGGCGGCTTCAAAATGGCGGATGAGTTTTGTAATTATCATCCGATTCCATTCAAAATTAGTATCTGGGGGTTTTTGGGTTCGACAATGATGATTCTTCCGTCAAAATTGAAAAATTCAAGATGGCGGCTACAATATGGCGGACGAGTTTTGTAATTATGATCAGATTCTGTTCAAAATTGGTATCTGGGGGTTTTCTGGGTAGGAAATTACGATTTTTCAAAATTGAGGAATTCAAGATGGCGGCTTCAAAATGGCGAATGAGTGTTTTTATTATAAAAGCTTGTTTAAAAAAATGATTTTTTTATTATAGCTTGTTTTATATCCATTACAACTGGGTTGTGGTCACTATTGATATCCGCGCCAGGATAGGTTTTGACTGACTTAATGAATCGCTTAAATTCACGCCTGACAAGAATGAAATCTATTTGGTTCCTGACTATATGGCTGTCGGAATCAGCAGGTGAGCGCCATGTGTATAGACGCCGCGGATGGTGTTTGAAGAAAGTATTGGCGACACATAGCTGTTGTTCGGAGCAAAACTGCATGAGTCGATCACCTCTTGTATTTCTCTCCCCCAATCCGTACTCGCCAACAGTCCCGTCGTCTCCGCCCCCGGATCCAACCTTAGCGTTGAAATCCCCAAGGACTATTGTTATTTCCCCGCTCCTGGTCAGTTTCATGGCCTCATCGAGAACAGCGTAGAATTCCTCGACTATGTCGTCTGTCTTGTCGCCTGTTGGTGCATATATCTGAATAATGTTCAGCATACGATGGGTAGTGCTTAGCTTAATTAGCACAACACGATCTCCGAAAGGGATAAAGTCTATCACTGAGCCCTCCAATTCTGATGAGATGAGAACTGCTACGCCGTTACTGTGATTGGAATCCGAACCTCCGGAGTAGTACATTACGCCGTGTTTGGTGTTTTGTTTTCCTGATCCAGGCCACCTGACCTCGCTTAGACCCAATATTTTAATATTCAATCTATACATTTCTGCATCAACGTTGGCAAGTTTACCAGCCCTATATAGACTTCGCACGTTCCAAGTTGCAACTCTTGTTTCCTTGTTATATATTTGGTGTTTGCTAGTGTTTGACGGGGGGATTCTTCGCACCCTCTCCCCACTCAAGGGGTGCCCCGGACTGAGGGCCATGTTTGTATTTGTATTAGCCATTCAGATTATTTGGAAGAAAATAGTGTAGTAGGAGTTCCGTTTCCTTTCCACACCGCAGTTCGGAAACCGTTGAAGCTGTTTCAGCTGCGCCTTCCGCTTCCAAAGTAACGCCGCTGTGAAAGGTAATCTTTCCACGCCGTGCTATGGTACTGATGAAACTGCTGCCTTCCATCAGGTGCTAGTTTTGGTCCGCCCCGGGTATTTTATTTCCCCGGTACCCACCATATCTGATGAGCATTCCCCTATCCGCCACCTGGGGAGGCGCCCGATGGAGGACTAGCAACCCCACATGGGTTCATGATACAACGGGTGAAAAAATCGCTGTCAAAGTTAGGGATGACAAAATCGTGAAAAATCAATTTTTTCAAATTAGAACCCCATTTTTTTATGGCAGATATTGAATCTACGTTAAAAAATAATGTGAGTGTATGCATCACACCCTTGCCCTAAAGTGGATATTAACTCAGAAAATATCCATTTTAGGGCAAGGGTGTGATACTGTGATGCATACACTCACATTATTTTTTAACGTAGATTCAATATCTGCCATCAAAATAACTTGAAATTTTCTAAGGAATCTATTTCTGCAATAAAAAAATGGTGTTCTAATTTGAAAAACGGAAGTTGACGTCATTTCCGGAAAAACCGGAGGTGCTCATGCCTTGAAAATATTTCAGATTTCATCAGCATCGTGAAATACTTATAAGTGCTGAATTTCATGAAAATACGTTCAGTAGTTTCCCGTATAAATATGGGTGAGGTTCCTCGTGAAAGACCCTGTATACATGGAATAATATAAACATGGCTTTCAGATTTCTGTTTTTTCATCAACCGGTTTCATCTACGTCAGTAAAGATCATAGAATATTTCGAGTTTCAAAAAGCTTTCATACATTCTTGTGATTTTTTTTATGTATATTCTTTTTTTGAGAGACTGCGAACATATGGAATCACATACAATAAATTGTGTGGCCACTTTTTTCTAAATTGTTTGAAGATTTGTTAATCAAAACATCTAGAAAAGAAGATGGCTATTCACTTTTACTTCCATTGTGAATTTCATTCTGGTTTCTTTCGTATTTATGAATTCAGAGAATTTGTCTCACTCTCCTCTGCAATGTTGCCAAATTACAAATATGTCTTCAACTTATCTCCACCAAACCTTTGGTTGATGAGAAATATATTTAGGGAAAATTTCGACAAAAATTTATACGTGTGAACATTGTCAACATATCTTTCATACTGCAATGAATAACAGCTTAAAATCGATGCGCTTTATGAGAAATACAGGTACCTATAGATGTACAGGGTGTCCCAGAATAACACCGACTACGCTCGGCCATATATTCTCAAGATGAAATTAATACGATTAGTCGACAAAAAGTTAGGTAAAATGTTTTCAGTTTTGAAGTTATAAGCCATCAAAAATGCCGATTTTTTTTCAATTTATGATAAGATTTGGTGGATTAATTCAGTGACTAGAGTTACTTCTTTTCACGAAATGTCATTCGAATTGAAAATATGGATCTATGATTTTCATTCAGTGGGGGTGAAAAAAAATTTCGAATGTTTTATGGGACGCTCAAAATCATAGATCCATATTTTCAATTTGAATGACGTAAAAAGAAGTACCTCCACTCACTGAATTAATCCACCAAATTTCATTGAATTCGGTACATCCGTTTCATCACAGATTGAAATTTGGAAAAAAAATCGCCATCTTTAATGGCTTATAACATAAAAACTAAAATCATTTTACCTAACTTTTTTTCGACTAATCGTATCAATTTCAAGTTGAGAATATATGGCCGAGCGTTGTAGGTGTTATTCTGGGGCACCCTGTTTATTCTGAAATAATCGGCAATTTGAAAAATATCAGACGTTCATAATTTTCTAGTAGTATTACAGTATTTTTTATATTTCTAACAATCGTAGTTGAGGCTGAACAGGAAATTCCAGAATAATGCATTGAAGAATACTTTTGTTTCTTAACTGAAATGACTTCTTCGCAGAAATTCAGCTTATAGTTGTTTCAGAGATATGAAAAGCAGAGTGAATTTTTTATGGTTTAATATTATCCGGTATCTTTGAAACAAAACCAAATCAAGGGAAATAGTACAGAAAAAAAGTTCGTTGTTTTATGATAGAAATCTACAGTTGAAAAATTGTACAAGTCGAAGAGTCAATCTGAATTTTTGATATTTTTAGATTCTTCATTCAATTTGTTATAGACTGCATTGGGCTTGTTCTGCATGGCCAAGGCTGTTCATGTGTTCTTTTCAGTCAGCAGGTCTTATGAAGGAACCTATAATTAGGGCTGAAGTCAGTTATCTGGCATCACCGTGCGGGTATACGAACATTCAGATTCTCGACTCTTTTAAAATCTGAAATATCGATAAGATCTATTGTGGCATATTTCCGCTGATTTTCTACCTCCTTCTCATGAAATAACCTACAGAGTGAATAGAAGCTACGCACAAAATTAACTGCGGTAGAAATGGACAGACCTTTCGATGCTGAAGATAATTTGGGCACTGATGAAGTTTTTTATCGATCTTCTTGGGCGCTCGTTCTACCTAAACGAGGGCTCTATCCTTAGAATATACCCGATAGATAGGTCATTCCCTGGTGAAAGTCATCACAATGAGTGGAACAAAGATAAAGGATCGGATCTCTTTGTTCATCAGCCCTCTAATGTGGCAACACCTCATGAAATCTTTGCTTTGGAAGAACATGGGCGTGCGATTTCAAATTACTTTCTGCGACATTTATTGTTATTCAGAATGAATCTTTCTTTCAATATAACTTCATTGAGAATATTGCACAAATGTGAAGAATAATGAATTTTCTCTGATGTGGCAACACCGCATGAAATCTTTGCTCTGGATGAACATGGGCTTGCGATTTTAAATCACTTTCTGTGACATTTATTGTTATTCAGAATGAATCTTTCCTTCAATGTTACTTCATTGAGAGTATTGCACAAATGTGAAGAATAATGAATTTTTCAGTCCTCATAACTCTAAAGCTTTGAAAATAACTAATTTCGACTGTAAGAAAATATTTAATACTGGATTGACTCGATTTTCAACTGATGGAAATTCATTTCAATAAGAATCAAATGACAGCGGAACAATTGTTATAATGAATAATTAAAAGGGTAAATAGAATAAAATATTTGATTTTGAGTGGAAGATTCGCAGTTTCCACAAGTCCTGATTTCTGCAGGCAGTCCCACTCTTAGACAAATGAAGATCCCGCATTTCAGTAACTACAATTTGTGGTAGTGAAAATATATATTTGCAAAGCATATAATCAAAAAAACGTTTTTTTGCACCACTAACAAAGAATCATTTTCCCTGCAATGACTCAATGAAGATGTGGGCAGTGTAGTGCATATTTACATTACATTTTGTATTATGTACCTTGAAATACTGAAAAAATTTTATTTTATAGGAATTAAATGACATTTATTCTATTTCCACTTAAAATTATTTAAATAACCATTGTTTCGCTACTCGGTAGTTTCTTCAGATTTTACATTTTTGAATAACTTCAATTCAAAAATAACTTATTCAAAAATGTAAAATCTGAAGAAGCTACTATGTGTTGAAACAATTGTTATTTAAGTAATTAAAATTTAAAAGGGTGTTTCAATAAGAGCGCAAGATTTGAATTGCGCGCCATGTTTGAGAGTAATGAGAGTTAGCAAATATGGAATTAATTGTTATTCTTCATAAACTAACTTCACTTATGGTGAAAGGCGAACGTTATCTTGCTGTATTAACACAGTCACTTGTGCCTCTATTCCGTCTAAAGGGTACACATATGCCAATGCCAGCAAAGTGTGGCGGCCATTTACAAAATATTTTGTTTCGTACGTAATTTCCGACTGAATATTTTCTGAATCGATAAATATGTCATAACTCTGCTACAGAAAACCATGTCTCTCATTGAACACTGAAATCTTGCGCTTTTATTGAACCAAATTATTTACCCTTTATTAACGGTAAAGCTATTTATAGGCATCGAATCAATGGGTTCAACCTTTTCACCCCTATAATAATGGATGGCTTGTTAAAAAAAACGTCAATGTCTCTACCAGCTATCTTTCTACATAATAAAATTTCTGGTAAAAAAATTTAGGGTTGCCATTTGAAAAGCTACCCTGCCCCTCAGTGGGTGCATGAAAAACTCATAACAATTATACATGAAAAGATGTATTTTATATAAGGATAGACCTGCATTCTGCTGCAAAATAGTAAATACCGAAGATATGAATTGTGTGCATTCCGTTTTGAGTCACTCTGAATGATGGAAATGCGATGTCTCTTCCTCTGCTGCATATTACCGCCTTGAGTGAAATTCCATGCTCCAGGAATCATTTTATGCCCATTGCTGGTTAATCCCGAATGGAGTTGCCTAACCACATATCATGCCATGAACCTATGTCCACGTCCAGATGAGGCGTTTAACGAGCTAGTTGTCTCACAGATCATAAAATAGAATAGATATGATAAGTACGCTCAACCAATTTCGTTGAATGTCAGTATGTGTAATCAACTCGCTCGTAAACCACCTCATCTGGACTTGGATATTCCTAGATTTCGGTTAAAACCAAGTCTATTAAAGTTGGACTGTATACAAAAAGTCATAACCTTTGCTTGTTGCTGCACGAGACCCTGCCGACTGATTATGAAAACCCTTAGAATAAAACAGAGTTTTTGCACCGTATGTGCGCAATGATTGATGTTTATGTACAGCATCTCTGCTCGGAGCTCGGTTTCGAGGTGCTGACTCTTGCCTCCTTGCAGACGCTAACGGTAACCTGGATCCAGAAGCACCCCCAGCTAATTATGGAAGAAGAAGATCTAGAGCGGTTCTGTATCAGCTCAGTGGGCATTACAAACCGGTCAAGATGAAGACGAAATTGAAGCTGAATAACGTAAGTAGAATATTTGTCAAAAGTTTAATGACTGAAACATTATCAACAACCATTGCTTGTTCTTCAAGTTTGTATTTATCTTATTACTATGGTGCGAATCCACAACGAGAATGTCTTATGAAATAAAATATAACAGGAAAACTTCAAGTTTATTATGGGAATTGGTCTAAGACATTTGATATTCTAGAGATAATCTCACGGAAGAATGTGTCACGTATTTTTAGTTTCAGGACTAAGTTTCCTCATGTGAACTTGAGATATCGCGATTCCCGCATGAAAGATATATTTCATGGGCTGCATATGAATTTCATTATCGTTTCGAGAAGTAAACTTTCGTATTTTCCCCTGATATGAGTACTTCACCAAAAAATAGTTGGAAAAGGAAGGTAGCACTTCAAGAGTATTTCGCCTTCAATGAAAGAAACGTATACCGCCAGATGGCAGTACAGTGCATTAATTTTGAAAAGCTTTTTTTTAACTTGCAATATATGTATGTTAGTTCGGGTGGAATCTTGCTACTCAATTTTGAAGCAGACATCTTCAACCGATTGAGCTGAAATTTTGTATACACGTTTGATTTGGATGGCAATAGGTACACGATAAGCTATGTGACGTCATTCTATATCCAATATGGCGGACCATCCAAGATGGCGGAATAGGTTTTTTAATGCATTCCTATAATATGGGTATCAAATGGAAGAGATTGTTGAGAGTAACTCGAAAAATAATTTTCAATCAAATATGGAGGAACATCCAAGATGGCGTTATTTTTTATGCACTTCAACAATATGTTTTTCAAATGAAAGGGCTTTTTGAGAGCAACTCGAAGAATAATGTTGACGTCATTCTAAATCCAATATGGCGAAACATCCAAGATGGCGAAATAGTTGTTTTTCATGCACTTCTGCAATATCGGTATCAAATGAAAGGGCTTGTCGAGAATAACTCAGAAATCTAGCTAGCGATAACTAAAAAGTAAAAAATAAATTAAAAGTAAAAAAATCTTTTTTAAAGAAAGCTTTTGTTTAAATGCTCTAAAAAGAAGAAAATGAAATTCATTATACACAAATCATATGATCATAAAAGCTTGTCGCGCGATTTACTTGTGTGATTTAATTGAGTTTAATTTTCAAATTTCAGTTTAATTAAATACTTATATAGGTAATTACGCAAACCTCGCGACAAGCTTTTATGATCATATAAATTGTGTATTATGAATTTCATTTTCTTCTTTTTAGAGCATTCAAATCAAAGCTTTCTTTGAAAAAGGTTTTTTTACTTTTAATTATTCATTGGATTATTCAGCGTAATAGAACAAATTTTGGGGCACAGGGAATATAACAAGAAATACTACCCTCAACTCAGATATCTTTTTGGCAGTATAATGCGGTATAATACCTACTCTCTTTTTCCTTTATCAGTCATCTGGGAGGAGATACCTGCGGGGCGTGTCATTCCATTCAAATTCAATTCCAAGTTAGAATCCACAATTGCGAGAAACAAATAATTTTCACTAATCGACGGCTTAAACAAACTTTGATAGAATGTCTTTGATAAAAATGTATATTTATCATTTCGAATAGAAAAATTCAAGGAAATATATTTCGCGAAAGCAACACATTGTTTTAATATCATTTACAAAAAAACGGTAAATTCTAAAAGAAAAAGGAGATAGACATTTGATTAACTAAATGAAAGACTTAAATACTGATATGAAAAAACACGAAAATATTTGTTAGTTTCGATGGTGGAAATGTTGAAAAATAACCAAAAATGAAGAGGAATATCCTTTTCATTCATTCAATACTTATAAAAATTTTTTTTATTATTTTTATCTTTATTCACTCATACATCCCTTCATCAATCAGAAAAAATAAATCGTTTTTGACTCCCTTTTTTCAGGGATGTAGACCCTTAAACTGGACATGAAACATGAGGTTATTCGGTAGACCAGTGGTGGCAATTTAGACGATTAGCATGACCGTTAAGATCAAAAGTGCACTATTCAGAAAACATAGTTTCAAGCCGTCTATAAAGTTACCTTGAGGGCAGAACAATGTCTCAAAGATCATCATTCTTTCTCCGACGAGCATTATATAAATATGGGAGTACCTCAGGGCTCTGTTCTAAGACCACTTTTTTTATTATTTAATAATGATCTGGCCGCAAATTTGAAAAATATGCTAGCCGATGAGCCACATAATATGGTTTTCATATTATGAAGACACAGAATAACCCCCAACAAAAAGAAATCAGGAAAACACAAACACAGAACAAGCCTGTCTGCTGATGACATTTCTGTAACCGTTACCATTTTTCGCTCTGTCTCCTACTTTTCTCGCTCTGTCATGCCAATGGAAATTGAAAGCATCTGGGGCCTCGTCTGAGCATATTTATGAAGCCTTGTTAAAATATATCTATATCAGGTGGAAAACGAGCAGTAAATTGCGCCATTTTATGCTAGAAATATCTTTATTACTATCCTTCATTGTTGATATTACCTAGTAAGGATCATTAAATCGAAAATTTTTCTCTACTATGCACGACGACCTCGTATTTTCAAGCATAAAATATAGAAGATAACTGACAACTTTATTATTCACGATGGCATCTCATCTTCCTTTATTTCAAATCGACAGTGAAACGCGAAAAATATTTCTGCCAGAATAATATCCTTCTCAATTGCCATCCATCATGAGGTGCATTCAGGAAATGCAAACCGTACCTACTGTTTATAAATTATTTTTCCATTGAACCAACTGAAGTCGGGACGTTTTCGGATGGCAAGGTCTGCAATAAAAGCATCTGTTAAACTATCTGGTTATGAGGAGAAATATTCTTTTAGCTATCCTTCTCTGGTGGACCTAAATTATCGTTTCGTTGGCTGTAGGTTATTAAGGAGCACCTTAAGTGCACTGAGACGATTGGAATTGACTTGGACTTTTTATTCCAGACCTCTTGGCGGCTGTGTGTAATCCAGGTGGTATAATTTGTTGGATTCTTCTATGAAGAAAACATGCATTTGGTCTTCCTAGCATCTAATGTCACTTTGACACTACTCAAAAACAAAAGTCGTTTCTTGGCTGATGGAACTTGTATCATCCACTAATTCAACAGTGGAGTTAAGATCATTTATATACATTATACAAAAGCATTGAACCAAGTATGCATCCTTGGATCAAACTATTTTTCAAAAACTCGTCATCAGGTGAAAAAGTCTTGGTGCCATTACTGCCCTTAGTTTTGAAAAAATACCGATGTGATCCAGGATCCATCCCTGGTCTGGTGGTGAACCATGTCGAGAGCTAGGGATTGGTACATAAAAATTCCGAAAAAGATCTGCCCCTCGTCCAAAGCGTAAAGAATAGGTCGAGTCAATGCAAAATATAGCAGTGCTTTGGTATCTCAAACAGCCATGCTGATGTTTCCTCTACTCTTAGCGATCATGAAGGCCAATAACTTCATACTAAAACGCGAAAGTGGAAATAAATTTGTATTAGACTATCGAGAAATTGTCAAATAGTCTCAACTAAACTTTGTAGACCCGCCAAGAATATTTGCAGGAGAAAGCTCAGCAGGTGTTTAAGAACACAGTTGATGCAAGACCGTACTGCGCGAGACGAACCACCAAATTCGCCCTATGTTGCGGATTTCCAATTTTCCATTCGCTACGATACTTTCTGAGAAACACAAAAATTGCAAATTTGGATCATACTGAAAGGGTGTTTCATTGGTAAATCAACATACGGTAACCTGAGCTAGAGCTACCCTAGGCGAGTCCAAAAAACCGATATATAATTGGTCTAATCAATTTCATAACCGAGATTCAGGGTGGTTTATGTATTCACTAAAAATTTCAATTCCTCATAACGTTTGAACCAACCGGTATAGTCGGTATGTATTTGGAACGTATGATTCACTTCTACAGGTAGATCGATTTACTTTTGAATTTCCAAAAAATTCCAGGTCCGTATTGGAAAAATATGGGACTTTGAGATGTTTGAAAAGAGCAGGAAATTTACAATGGGGTTCAGTAGAATTCATTGTCCCGCACGTCATTTTGCTCAAAGAGAGCTTCATGGAAAGATTAAATTGAATATTGGAATTCCACAAAATTCTCAGAAAAATCGTACTAATGTACGATTTCAAATCGAATTTTTTTTGTCTCACTAATTGGACATTCGAATTTCATAATATTCTGAGGAATCATTTGGAGTTATCTCCGGAAAAACTGGATTTTACGAAATGAAAGAATGGTCAACAGAATTTTATTTACCGATGAAGCCATATTCACGAGAAATGGGGTCTTCGATACGAGGAATTCGCATGAATAGGCTGAAGAGAATCCGCATGCGATCAGGCATACGGAATCCCCATACAAATTTTCAAAAAACGTATGATGTGGCGTTTATAAAAATCGATTGATTGGACCACACGTCCTACCAAGACAGCTTAAGGAAGGGTGATCTTTACTCAGATTTCCTCCAAAATCATCTTCCTGTATTACTCGAAGGTACGGACATTGCAGGAATGCATTTTCAGCATGATGGAGCTCCACCCCATAGTCAGACAATTTTTAGATCAGAACTTTCCGAATATGTGGATACGCAGAGGTGAACCGCATGCCTGGCCCACTAGATCATCAGATTTCAATCGTGTTGATTATTTCATTTGGGGTCATTTGAAATGTTCAGTATATTCATCTGAAATAGGAAGTGAGGATATCCTCATGCAACGTTTTGAAGTCGTCTGCAATGAAAAACGTTATAATCCAGACATTATCAAAAAAAGTATCAGACATATTTTGAAGAGGGCAAGAATGTGTATTGAACAAAATGGTGGTACTTTCGAGCACCCTCTGTAATTCTAGTTTTTATGTTACTTTATTTATTTATTCATCTTTGTTGACTTCAAATGAATTTTTCTCGATGAATAATGTTTTTCCGAAAATAACTCCAAATAATTCCTCAAAATATTATGAAATTCGAATGTACAATCAGTGGACAAAAAAAAATTCAATTTGATCATAATGTACGATTTTTCTGAGAATTTTGTGGAATTCTAATATTCAATTGGATCTTTTCCTGAAGCTCTCTCTGACCAAAATGACGTGCGGGGCAATGAAATCTACTGAACCCCATTGAAAATTTCCTGCTCTTTTCAAATATCTGAATCAAATCCCAAAATTTCAATATACAGGGTGTTGAATCTCACATCGGAAGAAATCCCATATTTTTCAAATACGGACCTGGAATTTTTTGGAAATTCAAAAGTAAATCGATCGACCTATAGATGTTAATCAAACGTTTCAAATACAACCGACTCTACTGGTTGGTTCAAAAGTTATGAAGAATTGAAATTTTTGGTGAATACATAATCCACCCTGTATCTCGGTTATGGAATTGATTAGACCTATCGTATATCGGTTTTTTGAGCTCGCCTAGGGTAGTTCTAGCTCAGGTTACCGTATGTTCATTCACCAATGAAACACCCTGTATAATCGATGACATTGAAAATTTGTATACTTGATGGCAATAAAACGCTAGTGATAATTAGGATGATTGCATCACTCATCAAAAATAAAAACTAATAAAAAATTCATTTCAGAAAACCACTTTACTTTTCGATCATTCTGATTCATCCTTCCTGTTGGAACTCAGCGGATTCGTTCCTGTTCTGATTCAATTCCTGACAATTATAAGTTTGGAACAGTCTCAGGCGATTGGCCGCAAATGGAGCCAATTACAAGCCTGCTTGGGTTTTCCGTATCCTGTAGTCGTGCAGACCATTCTTTCCATCCTTAGGGATACTAACCTCAGCATCTTTGTTCATTTTAGAGCTGGCTACGTTGGTGTATGTCCATAAAAGTTCTTCCAATAGAGATAGCGACGTTCATCAATATTTCACACGTAACCCTGATGATTTTATTATTCCTGCATTCAGGTATAGGATAAGCCGACACTCACCCATATTTTTAGGTATGAAGGTATATAAAAAATTGAGTATTGATATTAAAAGCTCAAATGACAAATTTGTCTTCAAGAAAAGGCTGAAAACCTGAACGTGGAAAGTGTTCTTTAGAACTACACGGTAACTTTGTCAAGAACTGCTAGAGTTGTTACCTTACCTATTCAGAGTCTGTTCCATATTTTGCCTCCTGGATATGCAGAGGCAACGAAATACAAAATAAGCAACATGATTTCTGAAGAATTAGTGCCCTGGTAAATTTCAAGTTGAACGTGAAAGCGTTGCTATGTGTGTTATTTGATCATTACCCGTTTCACCTGACTGCCACAGAATGAGGGGTTTTTCGCGTGTTTGTTAAGGATGTTTCAATAAGAATTTCGAATGGGCATTTCCAGACATTTTCAGAAAAGATATATTTTAACATATTGGATTCTCACGTTATTCGTGATTTTTTTTTTTAATTTTTTCTTCATCAATATATACCCTCAAAAAATATTAGAAACTCAAAAATAATCTATCGAATTCAAATGATCAGAAGAAGCTGGAAATCTTGTGATTTTTTGATTGGTTGTACTCGTCATGACGTGCTGCTGATATGAAAATGACAGCATTGCCAAATCAAAAAAAAAAACTAGTCTGAAAAAGCCCTTGCTAGGGTGTCCCATTTAAAAAACACAAACTTTTTCCTCTAGCACTTTAATGGGGAATAGTTTTTCGGATCAGATGGAAGCAGAGAATAGACAATAGAAATTACAAAAAAAAACTGTTTGGAATTTTCGTGATATCTCCAACAGAAAACGAGATATAGCGAAATATACTGCTCCACAAGAGTTAGGGATATCGTATTCAATCGCTTTCAAAAGTATGAATCTTCGGGAAAATCACTGTAAAATCATTCAAAACTCAATAACAACTTGAATCGATCCAATAAATCAGTATGGGACATTTCGTCAATTTGGTCGCCTTTTTTCTGAAGTTTGGTTTTTTGCATATGCTTTATGAATGTTCATATTTTGAAATGAAATCAGTTTATCAACGGCTTCTATTCGAAACGAGTTTTTTGAAAATGCCAAGACGTAAATTAACAAACGCTGAGGGTAATAGGGCTATCAGAATGCTACAGGGTGGCCTTACTCAGGTTGTTGTAGCGAAAAGGGTCCAAGTCAGCCAAAGTGTGTTATCTCGACTTTGGAATAGGTTCAGGGAGACAGGTTCCGTGTTGGAAAGACCAAGGCTTGGTGGGCGACGAAAAACAAAACCTGCTCAGGATCGTTTCATCGCCGTTTCGGCGAGAAGAATCCCTACATCTACGTGTAGAATGCTACGGAATACTCTTCAAAATGCAGATGGGGTCCAAGTTTCCATCGAAACCATCAGACGACGTTTGAGAGAGGAGAGGTGAATCTAGGTTCTAGACGTCCATTAAGAGGAGTTCCATTAACACGTGACCATAAGCGTCAAAGACTGGAATGGGCAAGGCAACATATCAATTGGAACGATCAATGACGTAGTCCTTTCAGAATCCAGATATGGACGATATTCAGATTCTAGAAGAATAATCCCACGCATACCCCGTAATCGTCGCTATGTCCAAGAAGTCCATCCATTCCGAGGGGGTGGTGTTATGGTATGGGCCGGGATATGTTTCAACGGGCTCTCAGATCTATACATTTGTCCTGAGAATATGACCGCCTTACACTATAGGGAGCATGTCATTGACAATGTTGTGCCAAATTTTCACGACGCTATTGGTGAAACTTTTCAATTTCTAGACGATAACGCTAGACCGCACCTTGCAGCCATAGTTGAGAATGCGCGCGAGGAGCTTGGTATTCCACATTTACCAATACCTCCACACTCACCAGATTTGAATTGCATAGAACATACATGGCATATGCTCCAATTTGAAACAGCTATTTTTCAGAAACGCCCTGTAACTCGAGAACCAATTCAGATATCTCGGATCTTATTGCTGGCAATTGATTATTTTGAAAAAAGAGAGTCCTTTAACATTTTTCTCTAACCCTTATAGTTCTCGAGATGCTCTCAGTAATCATCGAATTTGGGACACCCTGTACAACAACGCGACATCATTTTCAAAAATGCTAGAACGGTGAATGGCGAACGATATCGTGCTATGATAAAATAGTTTCTAGTGCCTCATTTGGAAGCTATTGATCCTGAAGACATTTGGTTTCAGGAAGACGGTGTAACAGTCGTAGCGCCCGTGAAACATTGACGATCTTTCACGAGTTTGGTCCTGGTCCAGAATTGACCTCCACGCGATTTAACATCCTTAGACTTCTGGCACAGGTTCAAGCCAATAAGCCTGAACCCTTCGAAGTATTTGAAGTATCAATGAAATACCACCACACCGTATTCTCAATAACGTTATTGAATATTTCGTCAAAAGGATACGTATATGCCAGCAAAGCAGTGGCGGTAATTTACAAGATTTTGTTTCATACATAATTCCCAAATGTATCTTTTCTAAATCAATGAATATTTCAATGCTTTGCTAAGGAAGACCATATTTCATTAAACACTGAAATCTTGCGCTCTTATTTGCCTACTATTAAAACTGAGGAGGTGGATAGCGACAAAAAAAATGCGCAGTGCATCCCATACATTACTCACAAAAAATCTTATCGAGTATAGGTCTTTTCTTTCTTTCCAGTTTACTATTATTAAATTCGAGTTGTTTTCTTTGTTTTCTAAAGTGGGAACAACTGTGAATCGCCCTTTTGATTAACGATTGAACTGCCACTAAAATTTGAATTTATCTTTGTTTTCCAGAATTTACTTAGTTCGACTCCAGCCCCACTGCCAGAATATAAAACTGCTTCAGTGAAAAAGAGTAGATTCATCATTTCACATTACGGGATGTTCAAAAGTGTCTGGGACTGGCTGATACTGACGGCTACGTTCTATGTAGCTGTTGTGGTGCCTTACAATGCTAGTTTTACAATAATTGAACGGCCGTCTGTGGTTGTTGATGTTTTCGTGGAAGCACTCTTCATTACGGGTGAGTTATACATAGGATTATCATGGAAAAATCTCTGGACTTTCAGGAACATATAAGGTTGAAACTCCAGAAAAAGAAGTCCTTCACTTACTCGTACATCTGATACTATTATTCATTCGACAACGAATTTGGAGTATCATGATATAAGGCTATAAGGCAAGGTCAATATTGAGTATCAATACAGGGTCTTTCACGAGGAACCTCACCCATATTTATACGGGAAACTACCGAACGTATTTTCATGAAATTCAGTACTTATAAGTATTTCACGATGCTGATGAAATCTAAAATATTTTCAAGGCATGAGCACCTCCGGTTTTTCCGGAAATGACGTCAACTTCCGTTTTTCAAATTAGAACACCATTTTTTTATTGCAGAAATAGATTCCTTAGAAAATTTCAAGTTATTTTGATGTAACATTTTTCAGTTTTAGTTGGAAAATTCTCTCTGAGCGGGAAAATTCGAAAAAAAAATCGAAAATAGAGCTCCGCTGAAACAAGAATAACTTCGAGGTTTTTGGATGCGATTCATGAAACAGGGGGTGAAAAAATCGCTTTCAAAGTTAGGGATGACAAAATCGTGAAAAATCAATTTTTTCAAATTAGAACCCAATTTTTTTATGGCAGATATTGAAACTACGTTGAAAAAATAATGTGAGTGTATGCACCACACCCTTGCCCTAAAATGGATATTTTCTGAGTTAATATCCACTTTAGGGCAAGGGTGTGATGCATACACTCACATTATTTTTTAACGTAGATTCAATATCTGCCATAAAAAAATGGGGTTATAATTTGAAAAAAATTGATTTTTCACGATTTTGTCATCCCTAACTTTGAAAGCGATTTTTTCACCCTCTGTATCATGAATCGCGATTTCGATTTTTAAAGTGGATACATCAATCTTACATCTTGAAAAATCCCAAAAATGAAAATTTTCCATCCAAAAACCTCGAAGTTATTCTTGTTTCAGCGGAGCTCTATTTTCGACTTTTTTTCCGAATTTTCCCGCTCAGAGAGAATTTTCCAACCAAAACCGAAAAATGTTACATCAAAATAACTTGAAATTTTCTAAGGAATCTATTTCTGCAATAAAAAAATGGTGTTATAATTTGAAAAACGGAAGTTGACGTCATTTCCGGAAAAACCGGAGGTGCTCATGCCTTGAAAATATTTTAGATTTCATCAGCATCGTGAAATACTTATAAGTGCTGAATTTCATGAAAATACGTTCAGTAGTTTCCCGTATAAATATGGGTGAGGTTCCTCGTGAAAGACCCTGTATAAGTACGTACATAAAATAACAGTATTCCCAAATTCAATGGATTATCATGAAAGACGTTATGGAACTCTGAAAAAAATACAAAACACAATTAGGGCCGTAAGATCAATCACATTTTAAACCGTAAGTGGAGTTTGAACTGTATAACGCCTCTTCTAGTCAACAGTATCAGTATGGTTTAAACTGGGATTGATCTTATGGCCCTTAGGCCTATGATGAAATGTGTTGGAAATTTTTTCGAAAAAATATGACCACAGTTACGATTTTATTCATATCTACAGGGTGTCCCAGAAGTCGCGCACCCCATGGAGGGGATCGAAAGTGAAAAATATTCTAAGCCCAAAAATCCATGTTTGAAATTTTTTGATAACGTAGTCAATAAGTAATTAATTAATGAAAGTGACTCATCAGGAGCGCCCTACAGAAGAATAAGTAGACAGTGGGGACGCGAGAGTGAGACGCCAGAGCTGCTTCCGGCTTTTCACGCAGTAAACCGAGACTGGCGTTTCACTCTCGCGTCCAAACTGCCTCTTTATTTTTCTGTAGGGCGCTCCTGATTGGTCACTTTCATTAATTAATTACTAATTAACTACGTTATCGAAAAATTTCAAACATGGATTCTTGGACTTAGAATATTTTTCACTTTCGATCCCCTCAACGGGGTGCGCGACTTCTGGGACACTCTGTATAGTGGTATGTTAATGAAGAATATTTCTTCATAAAAAAACACAACGTGTTGTACTAGATATCATTATTTTGAAAAAAAGATAATCTGTATCGGGGTTAGATTACGTTTTGTATTTTTTAAAAGCGCCTAATAACTCTACTATGAAGTGTTTCAGGATTATCCATTCATTCTGGGACAATCAAAGGCTACTGAATTCTTTAGTTATTCGGATTCAGATTTACTTTGTTGGAAATCTCATTTCATTTCCCTATTTTATGTGAATCCAAGGTCTCAGGATCACTTAAATCTATAAACTGTTGGATGACCGAGATTGATATTCATATTGGAAATTTCTTCGGTTAGTTTTTATGTTTGGTCTATTTGACGAAAGATGGAGTAATGTATAGATTCATACTCAAGAAAGCCACTACTATTATTTCATGAAGACGTCAAAACTGCTCTTGAAATTGTTTCATGAAATGTTTCAGGGTGAAGTTTAATACCTATGACCTTTTTGATGTCTGCAATATTCCACAAAAGTCGAAGGAAGGAATATTCCAGATGAAACACTAATTTTTCAAGAAATATTTCAAACACTTATCTTCTTTTATTCAAAATACCCATCAAATGTTACACGAAGATAAAGAGAAAATTTGTTTTTCAGACACAAGTTCCGAAGAGTATTCATTTGGGGGCATGCTATAACAGAATCAGATAGAATCAGTTTCCAGTTTGGTCGGACTCTTTTTAAATTCTATTCAGAATGAATTTCCGCCCAGAAGCACTCGTGCAAATAATTTAAATTCAATTTTAAATGCCAATCCATGGGAAGCTTTTCATCGTTCGGATTCTCTTTTACAGATATTTGTTTGAATTTTCGAACCACCTTCGTGAACCTAAAGGGTGAAGTTGTTTCTAATGGAAAGCAAATATCCGTTCACTACCTCAAAACCTGGTTTCTTGTGGACTCGCTGGCAGCGTTACCCTTTGACCTTCTTTATGTGCTTTACGGAGAAGACGTGAGTATTACAGCTTTTCAGCTATGAATTCCTCAATATGAAATAGGTATTCTCAGAGGGTTCATTCTAGTTCGAACGTTAACAAATTTTTTCAGACCATATCCTGAAGGTAATGGCATTACCTCTCAGATTGTATGATTACATTTTTGCGAGTTTTGAGATATTTGAAAGTTATCTCAACAAAAATGTTTGAGACAACAGACTGAATAAACGAACAAATCGTTATCGTGTAACCAATATTGTTTTTGAAGGAAACCAGAATGACTGCTTTTCAGGATATGCATGTATTGAAACATAGATACCATAGATTTTAGAGCAAGCCTGGAAAAGAAGCATAAATTAAATATACAGGGTATTTCACCACAAACTGGACAAACATATATAGCCGTGTAGATGACACCGAGAAAGTCATTTTTGCCTCATGACATGTACCCCGTTTTCGACGCATAAGCGAGATACAGGGTGTTTAATGTCAACAACCCCAATTCAATTGAGCCCTCAAAAATACTTGTGATGTGACCAGACCGTTATTTCAAATATCACGCATATCACAGTTCACAGAATATTGCTCAATGTTGACATTAAACACCCTGTATCTCGCTTATGCGTCGAAAACGGGGTATATTTCATCAGGCAAAAATGACTTCCTCGGTGTCATCTACACGGCTATATAAGTTTGTCCAGTTTATGGTAAAACACCCTGTATATGTTTGTCTAGTTTATAGAGAATCGTGCATCAATGATCAGAACTTCTTTGAAAAAGTATTCCACGATTGGCTCATAAAAATACTTGAGGTCTATGAGGTTTAACCTCCAACATCTTATGAATATAAAGAGAAAAAATGTCCTAATGAAGAACCCTAAACGGGGCTATTTCATCATTGTGGTTCTGTGAGGCACTGAATCATCTAAATGACATTAACAACAACATCAACGAATTGATCAAACCCGTTTGAAAATTGAGTTATTTGCGAAATATAAAAACAAGGTTACCAAAGTCAGACTCTCAGCTAAGAACCAGATAGATGCCTTATACTCGCAGCGAGGGGGTAATCACGGAGCAAAATTTTGTACAATATATCCAAATATATAAATATATCCAGGTATATCCACGTATTTCCAGGTATATCCTCGTACATCCAAGTATATCCAGGTATATCCATGTATTTCCATGGCATATCCATGTAAATGTAAATCCACAGTATTTCCATGCATTTCGAACTACCCTATAGTCACAAACACTTTTCTCCACGACTGCTATAGAATATAGCTCATTTAATAACGAATTTGATCCCAGAATGTCAGTATTCAAACACTTGATATGAATTCGACAGATTTCCTCGGGCCGGTCCACCGAGTTACCATTTTAGTATAGTATACATATAGGACAAATTGCTCTAGTACATTTATGTCATCATTTGATAGCTTAGCAAATATTCTCAAGTTGTCGTAACCCGCATATTTGAGAATATTTTTCAGGTATTTTGGCAAATTCACCATCAGGTTTTCGAATACTGTTTCCATTGCAAATCTGAATTGAATGTACAGGGTACATGAACTGGACAAACATATACAGGGTCTTTCACGAGGAACCTCACCCATATTTATACGGGAAACTACTGAACGTATTTTCATGAAATTCAGCACTTATGAGTATTTCACGATGCTGATGAAATCTAAAATATTTTCAAGGTATGAGCACCTCCGGTTTTTCCGGAAATGACGTCAACTTCCGTTTTTCAAATTAGAACACCATTTTTTTATTGCAGAAATAGATTCCTTAGAAAATTTCAAGTTTTTTTGATGTAACATTTTTCAGTTTTGGTTGGAAAATTCTCTCTGAGCGGGAAAATTCGAAAAAAAAATCGAAAATAGAGCTCCGCTGAAACAAGAATAATTTCGAGGTTTTTGAATGGAAAATTTTCATTTTTGGGATTTTTCAAGATGTAAGATTGATGTATCCACTTTGAAAATCGAAATCGCGATTCATGATACAGGGGGTGAAAAAATCGCTTTCAAAGTTAGGGATGACAAAATCGTGAAAAATCAATTTTTTCAAATTAGAACCCCATTTTTTTATGGCAGATATTGAATCTACGTTAAAAAATAATGTGAGTGTATGCCGAGGTGTATGCATCACACCCTTGCCCTAAAGTGGATATTAACTCAGAAAATATCCATTTTAGGGCAAGGGTGTGATGCATACACTCACATTATTTTTTAACGTAGATTCAATATCTGCCGGTGAACTCGTTATAGAGGGAGTATCTCCATCCAGGAAGTGGTTTGTCCTCGCAATTTTTCACGTAATAATAAGCTCGCATTACTTCAATATTAATTTCGCGGCTCCACTTGATACGTGCGTTGCGAGCTCCCCTGCGGACAGTCCTCCTCACGGTGGTCGAGCCAGCAGGTGGAGTGGCATTTCGATCTTCTGCCATGATATCGGTTTCCACTTCTCGTTGCTGGCATTTTCCCCATTTTCATGGGTTCGCCACCATTTACCCTTGGTGGCCCAGGTAACTCGGGCCGTGGGGACGTCACCCCCCATGTAGCATGGCATAAACCACACCACACCCGTGCGGTTATTATTATTATTATTATTATATCCACTCGTGATTACCCCCTCGACTCGCAGACTACGCCAGTTTTGAGTGTTCTGACATACTCTTTTGTTCATTCGAATGAATAAAGGTGAATACAGACTATTCTGACTTGACGTGGTTACATGTGGGCCCACGTCAAGATGTGCGTGATATACAACTGCATAAAAATGCAACACATCGTTCTGTGCGTTCACGTTCATATTAGACCAATGTGAACACTGCTACACGTTTGACGTGACGTGAAATCTCTCTAGACATGATGGCAGACGATGACTGTTGTTCTTCTCTAACGGTTTTTTCAATGAGAGGTGATATTTTGAATAGCCCTCTATTTCGGTAGATGTCATTTTTGAAGCTGCCATTTTTTGACATTCGAAAAGTAGTCACTACGCCATTGATAAAAATGGTGAACGATACATATGCTTCAACAAAGCATTGAAATTAATGAAATTCACAATAAACATGGTGAAAATTTGGCAGAGACAGTTCATAAAACCCGAACATATTTGTCGTGAAGCACCTTGTCGAATCGCAATACAGCAATTGGTGGAAAATACGAGCTGTTGGGGCAAGTCAGTGATGTGCAGGATGAAACTCGTGCACGTCGCTCAAGAACAGCCTTGAGGCTTATAAAGTTCAGTTGACACAAAAACTCAAACCAGCGGGGTCATTGGACCTTACTTCGTCGGGAATGAGGCTAGAGCAACAGTTACGGTGAATGGATTGGGCTTTCGAGATATGATTAATGATCATAGGGCAGCCACCTTGCGATTTGGTTTGGCTGAAGTTATTCTCTATTATTAACGGCATACCTTCCTCTTTATAATGAAATAAACATCTGATCATTTATTTGAAAAATGGCATTTTTCTTTGAATGTCAAAATGGCATTTTTCTTTGAATGTCAAAATGGCATTTTTCTTCGAATGTCAAAATAAAATCTCATAATGGAAAACCCTTTACATGGAGCATTTCGTACAGGGCGCTCAACTGAAACCTTATAATATGCTAGCAAATCATTTGTCCTAGATCATGAACGAATTCTTTGACAGCTGTTGTCAATTTTTTTGATAACTGTCAAGCAGTTTTTTTCGCTGGATCCTTGAATGAAAGTCTACCTATAAGACAGATAAACTAGGGCCGAAAGGTTGCGGTTTTCACCAGAATACTTCTCTCAAAAATGCCTAAATGTGCCACTCATTTTGTTCTAGCCCATCGGGTTTCTGAGATCCCCTCACTAAACAACGAATTTGGGACACCCGGTACGCAACTCTTTTTATTAACATTATTCTCGGGAACTACTCGCCCTATTCGGCTGAAATTCTTCAGGTATATCAATAAAATAAATAAAATAATTTCCCAAAAAATTCCTTACAGTGTTTTCTAAAGAACTCAAACAGACGATATAACTGAGTGAAACTGATATACATATTTTGATAAAAGTATCTATCTAATTTATATTTTTCAGATGTTTATAAGTGAAATTCGCCAATATGTCTAGGTGTCAAGGTGTGACTAGCTTACAGACACTGTGCGGTTTCAAAGTGCAGCGTAACGCCTTTAAAGCAGATATTCGGGGCTATTCACTAAGCAAACTTGTTATGGATAGCAACTGTAAATCGTCGTTATCCCATGTAATAAGCATGGGATAACGACGATTTACAGTTGCTATCCATAACAACTTTGCTTAGTGAATAGCCCCGATTATTGAATGACAATTTCACTGAATGGATTTTCGTAATATATAATTTTACTAGTACCTACTTATATTCTCTCGAAGTCTGACATTAAATGAACCCGGCGAAGCAATAAGCAATGAAATATGGATAGTAAATTCCCCAAATATAAAGCAACCTCAATATAAGTAACGCCACTCGTCGCATTCAGAAGGAGACGGAGCAGCGGAACTGAAATACAAACAAACTTATATTCAATCCATCAGAATATATCAGAAAGTTTCCACGATGAAAATATTATTCCATATCTGAATGAGCCGCCTAGACCCAAAACTAAGGGGAGATTTATGAAAATTATGGTGATCCATCGACATCCCTGACATCTGAATTCCATACGGTAAATGAAACGTTCGGTTGGGTTACTGGATTGAGCAATGAATATCACTTACCACAATGGGCATTTGCAGTCATTTTAAGAAAAAATATATTTCGACATATTGGATTCTTAAGTAATTCGTGATTTTTTTCAAATTTTTTCTTCATCAATATATACCTACCCTTAAAAAAATATTGAAAACTCAAAAATAATCTACCCAATTCAAACGATCAGAAGAAGCGGGAAATCGTGTGACGTCAGTGGCTAGAGAGATTTTTGATTGGTTGTACTCGTCATGACGTGCTGCTGATATAAAAACGACAGCATTGCCAAATCACAAAAAAAGAATCAGCCTGAAAAAGCCCTTGCTTTCACTTTCCTAATAATATCATAATATAATGTTGATTTTGGATGTTTTTCTTTTATCATCATGACATTTTCATTTGTACTCCATAAAGCTTCAGAACATCATTCAATTTACGACCTCCTAATTGAAGATGAAGAGGGTTCAAGTTAGCAGATAAGTGAGAAATTCAATTAAAAATAATTATCCCTAGTCTACACAGATAAGAATTGGTATATATAGGCCGGTCTCCTAATTCAGGAAGCATTTATAATCATTTTCATGTTGAGAAGTGCAAATGAGTGGTAAGAATAACTATCGATTTGGCAACTGTGTATAGGGACGATCTGGTTGTCAGTCGTTGACTTAACCTAGGAGTATAGAATATAGATTATAGAATACTCCTAGAATTAACTGTAAGAAATGTAATTCTATAGTACGCACAGAAGACGTAATAATGGCAAATAAGGTTATGTTTTCATTTATAATTTGTAGGCGTGGTTGCCACATCATTATTTATATTTTCAGAGTATTATATCAACTTTAATGAAAATTAAATTGTTATCTGAATATGTTTCAAAAATATTATATTGATCACATCAAATAATAATGCGATTACTGAATATATTCATGAATAAATTCAGAGATTTTACAAAGACTCGACAACAGCGGCGTTTCTCTCAGTTATTCTGGGCTTTGTCTCCTCCATCACAGTCTTCAACCAATCATATTACAAATTGAGCCACTGACATCACAGCAGAGGGACGTTTGAATTCACACGTGTTGAAATTACTTTCAATATCGAATAATTAATCAGTTCTTCAAAATTCAGAGTGAATAAATGGTTACAAATGTGTTATAAACTGCCCTTCATTACTTCATGTGAAAAAAAGTGTATTTTTTGTGGTACTGGAAATCCCCATTCGATATGTCCGATTGGCTGATGTATAAATTCGCTACAATGGTGTCTGCTGGATGATATCGTCCTGATATCCTGTCGTTTGAAGGAGGCTTCCTGGGAAATGGGTTAACATGGAAAGGTCCTTATTCAACATCAATAAGGGTTGCACTGAACACGAAAATTTTAGACCCTTGCCTTTCATTTCTCGAGAGGGCTCAACTAAGAAGCTGGTGCACTCAGTTGAGTGGGAATGTTATTACAAAAAACGAGAGAAATGGACTAGCAAAGATCTAATTCAAGAAGTAAATCGCCGGAACGTGCTGCTACCGCAGAAGGAAAATGACAGACCGGCTTCTGGCTTTTTTGCCGTCATCAGTGTCACATACTCATACGGTAGCAACCAAATGAAACGTATGGGATGAACGTATGGGATGAAACGTAGACATTTGCCCGCTAGGTGGGACACTGTAGTATTACATTGTACTCAGTAGTTCCTACTAGAGAGTAATATAAGTTCTGCCGTTTCATTTGGTTGCTACCGTATGAGGGGATATGTGACACTGATGACGGCAAAAAAGCCAGAAACCGGTCTGTCATTTTCCTTCTGCGGTAGCAGCACGTTCCGGCGATTTACTTCTTGAATTAGATCTTTGCTAGTCCATTTCTCTCATTTATTGTATGTCCCTAGTGGATGGTCCTAACGGACGTGAATTTCTTATTTTGATTATTACAAAAAACCTTCTTTTGGGACCTCTCGTTTAGGGAAAGGAATACTGTTTTACTGAGGATTGTACTTGTCCGAATGCCGGCACTGTTCTCCGGATTGGATCTACCTGTCTTGTCCCGCACGGATCTGGGGTTTGAAGTCATAGAAATACCAAGAAATACACAAAAGCACATAGCGCGATAAAATTATGTTTTTCTTCATTCAGGAACGGTGATACTTCATTGAACCCATTTCATATACGAACCAACCGTTTAGAACTATGAATCAGCGTCAACAATATCAAAAATTCATTAATTTCCACGTATTTTATTGAAGAAGTTAGCGGAAATGAAATAAAATTCGTTTGCTGTAATCGATGCCCTAAAACACCTAAAAGTCGAACTAATCGATGGATTGTTTTATGTGGGTAGCTATGGAACTTATTGTCTCCTATCAATAATTCACTGGCACACGAAGTCGTTTCCCAATAGTTTCCACTGAATAGGTACTCATTCCCGTTGTGTTCGAAGTTATAGAGGAGTTACCGCCAAAGCAAGGAATGCTTTGGTCAAGAAATTTTCAGAAGTGACTATAGATATAGAAGCTAAGGAAAAATGAATGAATACGACGTCTACTTCCTCGCTTACACATTGGGAAAAACAAAAATTGTCCTCATGCTTTAGAGTTATTTCAATAGATTTCAGAGAACGAGTGTAAGCTAAGCTTCTATACTTTTTCACGTAGAATTCACTGGCTCAGTCAAAAATTTCATGTATACTCCATTCACAATTATAAAATCACAGCTCTGGCCTTGGAAATTTGACACATTCCACTCTGTATCGAAGTTATGACGTTTTTCAAAATATTTTTATGTTCCAAGTCAACACTATGTTGCCCTTTCTACATTCTTAGCGTATTTCTCAGAATGTGAATGAATTGGAAAAGATGTGATGGACGAAAATAATTAACGTTTATATGAATTGATAGAAAGGAGTCCTTTTCTAGTTATTTGCATGAAAAGTGGAAGAGATCACTGTTGAAATATACTATTTTTTGCCATGGAAAAAAATTGCATTGCTTTCACATAATTTTCATATGCATGCTTGTGAAGATTTAATGTTTATTATCCTCTTGAACTGAAAGTTCAAGACTTGACGACATTTTATTTATTTGATCTTATGAACAAGAAGTAAAATATTCTGATTGTATAGTAATTTATTGGATTAAAAAATATTCATACATTACTACCACAGTAGGTTTGTACAAATAAAATGGAATAGCTTAAACATATGCTTCACATTATCATTCACCTGTTCTAAAATAAGACACAAACTCCTGGAATATGGAAAAAAACCGATGTATTCTGGTTCAATAAAGCCTTTTTCTACTTTCGGCAAAGGAATGAAAGCTCCAGTGACACATTTCAATTCTACCTGAACCATATTTTCCGGTCGCTTCCGTTAGAAGATCGTATAAGGAAGCCTTTCTTGTCCATTTACACATTCCAAATAAATTTTGAGCACCAAAATCGATACCGAAACTAACCAAACTTCTGGGGGACCGGAATTTCGTTTGAAATCTTTCAAAACGGCCAGATACCTAAAAAAACTTCGTTATCAAGTGTAAAAAGGTCGATTAGTACTTACTTTCGCTTCATTTATGCTTATAAATCGATTTTTGGTCCAATTCAAATTTGCCGTTCGTACTCACGCCAAAACTCGTGAAAGGAAAAAATGACACTTGCACGAAACTTCTTCTGGACGCCGAAGAACGGAAAATAGGCGATTTCCTATCGATATTTCTCCCCAAAATCGCCGATCGATACGAACTAACAAAATGTGGAAAATCTTTGATACTTTTACTTTGATGTAAACAGAAAAACTGGCATCGTCGTTTTGTCATAAACGATATTCTATGTACGCGCACAGATTTTTCATCAGGTGCACCAATTCCTGAAAACGAAACCATGGCCAGAGTTGTGATTTTATAATTGTGAATGGAGTATATGAATTCATTTTTCAAATTTCTGTTTCGACAATCTAACCTCACTGTTCACGAAATACAATTATACAGGGTGTATTTTGGGGTGAGGTTTTTCTTTTGGCAGATGATAGAACTCTTCAAAATAAGTCATTTTACCAAAGATTTTTTATATGAATAATGCCCCTTTTTTCTAGTTTATCATCTGAAAATACCTCAGTCCGAACCTGCCTCCTCGCCTGCTCCTCCGTATATATCAACATCTCTTGTTTTTTGTCATCTTATCTAACAAATTTGCAATGAAATTCTAGTGTGTAGAATAGATCATTTTGCCATATGCCGCTTTTTTATGAAATTTTCAAATAAAAAATAAATAAACATTTAATGTAAGAAAATTAATAATACAGGGTGCGGCACGGAGGATGGATGGTTTTAAAAAAATAATAAAAGCGTTAATTTTTACTCAAAAACACATTTATTGACGGAAACAGATTCTCAAGGAAATAGCATTTGAGACAGTCAAGTGTGGAAAATCACATCAGGCATGTGGTGGCCGAAATCGGTGATGCAGTGCTGGAGGCGCTGTGGGCTGTGCAGCGGTCTTTCGTGTAAGTGTTGCGGATTTTCATTAGCCCAATAACGGCAATTCTGCCGGTTAACCATGCCGTTGAGGTGAAAGTGGGCTTCGTCACTCATGAACAAAATGAGGTCCTCATTTTGATCGATCAGTGCTTCCATCTCACGTGCGAAGTTCATTCGTTGTGCATAATCTCCGGGGTGTAACTGTTGCACAATGGCCAATTTGTAGGGGTGAAAGCGAAGATCCATATGCAAAATTCGCCTCACCGAACGATCACTGAGGCGAAGTGCAGCAGCATGTTTCCGAGCAGATCGCGACGGACTGCGAAGAATGGCTTGTCGAACGCGTTCAACATTTTCAGGCGTTCGAACTGTTCGCACAGGTCCTCTTGGTCTTCTGTTGATCAATAAATAAATGCTAGGAACACACGAGTCTAACGGCACCTTCCCCACTTGTCTCGTCCTCAGTGGGGGAAAGTTATGCCCATCTGAAAAACGTCCGCCCTCCGTGCCGCACCTTGTACATACATAATGCATCAAGAATAATCTTTTACCATTGTATTTAAACTCAATGCTGTTATTCATGAAATAGTCTTGTCGAATACCATTCGGGCATCTAATTTTTCCTGTGAAAAAAAGAGAAAAAACACAATGCAAAGTAATATTTTTTTAACAAAAAGCTTTCGTGCAGGTGCAAAAATCCACGTCTTAGACTCGGATTTTTGTTGCCACCAGCACTCATCTTTCTTGTTGAAATATTATTTAGCAAACGTGTTTTTTCGATTTTTTTTCGAAAAAATTGGATGCCCTTATGATATCACTCACGAGTATAAACTTCGTGTTATCCATTATGGATAATAATGAAATACGAATTGTGTACCATTGCAATTTCCATCTTAATGAATGAATATCTTCGTATGTCAAACAGAATTTTCTAGTAATGAACTAAACACATTTAAATTAAGATTGCAACCAAATTTTTTTTATTCGAAAGATATTTTCTTGATATTTGAGTTTTAAAAATTATTTCCAGCATTTGTCCACCACGATTATCTCCGAGAAACCGCAGTCGACCAGACCAACTTTGGACCACTTTTTCGAGTAATTCAGGACATATTTCAGCAATAACACGAGTTATGTTGGCATAAACCAATGACTTGACATAACCCCAAAGAAAATAATCTAATGCAGTTATGTCGCATGATCTTGGAGGCCAATTAATTGAACCATTTCTCGAAATGATGTTATCACAAAATCTTTCCTTCTTTAAATCAATTATTATGGTCAAGTGACATGAGTTTTTGAACCTGTTGGGTATTGTATGGGTGTAGACCAAGACCTTTACGCAAAATATTTTATGTTGTGGATGCACAGAGTCTAACTTGTTGTGAACGTCGACGAATAATGAAATCTGGATCTTCATTAACACTATCACTTACAGCAGCGAAAGTTTCTTCTGAATGTACAGTTCTTTGTCTTGTTGAATCGAGAAAATATTGTTCGAAATCTATCGATAATCCGACGAATAGATTCTCTGATGGACGATTACTGAAACCATAAATTTCAAGAAGTTTGGTGGATTTCAAAAATGAATTCAACGATTTGTAAACGTTGTTGCGGCGTGAGTTTTTCCATGACGATTTGTCAATGCTTACTGAACCGAAATGTCAAAACAACAACATGGCTCCTACCTTCTGTCAAATCACAGTTATCCCTATCGAAAATTCAATCACTCCCCAAAAAATGCCCGATACTTCCTGACCACGTAGGAAGACGAAATATACCTCAAATGAGCAGCCATTCTCCTACTTTCTATTGACAGATCTCCTGATGAAACCCCTTCACCGCACGAGAGTCGTTTCACAATCATGTATTGTAATTTATGAAATAAAGGGATTACTCACTCACTTATTTTTATCTTGGTGAAACTCGATACTGTGTACCGTTCTCGGAGTATTTTGATTTAAAATTTTTTAAGTGATGATTGATGTAATACATAATCAAACAAGAGCACACAAGATGAAAATTGAAAAAAACTAAAAACATAAAATGAAATTCAATTAGAGTACCTACTCTACATTTTGAACACCTGTTCAAAAAGTCCTCCGTTTTCACGAAAACACAAGTCCATCCATTTCTCTAAAGAATTCATCAATCCTCTAAACGATTGGGAGTCAGCTATGAGGTCATTAAAGTGACGTTAAGTGACTGTCTTTCAAATATCGAGGTGCTAACTAATCAATAATAATAATTAATAACTTTATCAATACATTATATACTCCATTCACTTTTATAAAGTATCGCGGTTGGCCATGATTTAGGTTTATCAAGTTTTTTCACTTAAAGCAGACGCAGGTTGGCACTCGTGAAAATCAAGCGACATTGCCAAGTCTACTTTCTATTTACTCTTTCAACTTTGTGAATGGAGTTAGTTCTTCGAAGATTCAACTATGGCGCAGGTTTCGTGGAACTACTACATTTTCATGCTGGAGTATTTCAGGTTGTGCAAAAATGTATTTAAATGTCTTCTGAATTAACATAATATTTTCTCAAATTCATTAATTTCCCAAAGTAAATGAACTCTTTGATAAATACGTAATTACTACGATTTTTTAGCAGAAACGACAACATTGTGGGCGTATCTGACAGTGCAATGACCATAACCTAACATTTTCAAAATATACGCGGTGAAATGTGTCAAAATTTCATGGCAAACCGCGATACTTTATAAAAGTGAATGAAGTATACCTGCATCGGATGTTACTTCATAGTTTCCAAATCAAAATATTCCGAAACCGGTACACAGTATCGAGTACCTCTTTTGTGTGGAATCAAATGATGTTTATGTTCACTTGAAATTTTTATAAATAAATCTAACCTTTAAAGAGTTATGTTCAATACTACTTGGTAAGAACCACAGAACATATAATAGAAGAAATGCAACCTGCCCACTAATCTTTGGCAACGGCAGTGACGTTTCTGCAGCGGTCATAGACTACATAAATAAGTGGCAAATGGCGGCCACTAATATTCTATGACACTTTGACAGATGTCGACGATTCCATTCCTTCAGGGGGGGTCGCTGAATGATTTCTTATTCTTCAATATTGTTCCAATAGACGCCAAAATAATTTTATAACCTTCCCCTCAAGAAAAAATTACCAAATTCTTATTATTTTCACTTACTAATATAAAAATTATGAAAAAATTCAATAAGCAAAATATCTTTATTTCGAATAAGAACAGGTGTATTACAAATTATTTATTCTACAATTTAGGCAACTCCATTTAGCAATTTCATGCCGAATGGACAAATTAATGTTTCACTTCTCTATATGAATATTTAATAAAATAATTCAATAAAATGATCATAAAAAATGAATATCCTTCTAATGATATTTGAAACACTTACAGAATAAAACTTTCAAAGAAGCATCAACTTTCGAATTTGTTTATCGTCAGCTTACTATGAAATAGGTATGCATAGTAGGGTGGAGCGATTTTCTCAATCTTATAATCTGATGATGCCTGGTATCGGAATGAATGTCTTTTAGGTTGAGTATAGACCAAAAAAAATCTCACTCTTATCGGACTTAATCTTCAGGTTCCTAGAAGGGGGGGAAATTTCTCATTATCAGTAATTTTTTTTCTTCGAATTTTAAATCTATAACATATTTTTATTATAGTCTTTCAATCCCTTGTGTTATAATTTATCTTATTCTTTTCTGAAAACCCATAAAAAGACCCAAGGGCGTCGCCAGGGGGGGGCAGCTCGCCCCCCTAGAGCTCAAAAATTCCTTAAAAACTTATGAAATAATAGCATAATATACGAAAATCAGTTCATCCTTTCTATTCTGATTGTATCTTGCCCCCCCCTGGCTGGCGACGCCCTTGAAAAGACCTATGCCACTTACTGACTTATTTTCAAATTCCTGTCAGCCATTCAAATATAATAATTTAGCTTTTTTCCACTCTCTTACTAGTATAATAATTACTCATCTGGAAAACTACTACATTACTATAAGTTTATATATTACTCAATATACATTAATTACGTTAAGTTTGTTATACCTATAGGCTCTAAGTAAGATTGAGAAATTGGTCATAAAATTATGAGGCACTTGTCAATGTCCAATTTTCAATTTTTTCTAGATGGAGTAATCCGATAGCTCAGCAATCTAAAACACGTGCCTTTAGCCAAGCAACGAGCTTGAGAAATTGGTCATAATATTATGAGGCACTTGTCAATGTCCAATTTTCAATTTTTTTTAGATAGAGTAATCCGAAAGCTCAGCAATCTAAAACACGTTCCTTTTGGCCTTTAGCCAAGCAACGAGCTCGAGAAATTGATCATGAAATTATAAGGCACTTGTCAATGTCCAATTTTCAATTTTTTTTAGATAGAGTAATCCGAAAGCTCAGCAATCTAAAACACGTTCCTTTTGGCCTTTAGCCAAGCAACGAGCTCGAGAAATTGATCATGAAATTATAAGGCACTTGTCAATGTCCAATTTTCAATTTTTTTCAGATAGAGTAATCCGAAAGCTCAGCAATCTAAAACACGTTCCTTTTGGCCTTTAGCCAAGCAACGAGCTCGAGAAATTGATCATGAAATTATAAGGCACTTGTCAATGTCCTATTTTCAATTTTTTTTAGATAGAGTAATCCGAAAGCTCAGCAATTTAAAACACGTTCCATTAGGCCTTTAGCCAAGCAACGAGCTTGAGAAATTGGTCATAAGATTATGAGGCACTTGTCAATGTCACAATGTCTAATTTTCAATTTTTTCTAGATAGAGTAATCCGAAAGCTCAGCAATCTAAAACAAGTTCCTTTAGCCAAGCAACGAGCTCGAGAAACTGGTCATAAAATTATGGGACACTTGTCAATGTCCAATTTTAAATTTTTTCTAGAAAGAGTAATCCGAAAGCTCAGCAATCTAAAACACGTTCCTTCAGGCCTTTAGCCAAGCAACGAGCTGGAGAATTGGTCATAAAATTATGAGGCACTTGTCAATGTCCATTTTTCAATTTTTTTTAGATAGAGTAATCCGAAAGCTCAGCAATCTAAAACACGTTCTTTTAGGCCCTTAGCCTAGCAACGAGCTTGAGAAATTGGTCATGAAATTATGAGGCACTTGTCAATGTCCAATTTTCATTTTTTTCTAGATAAATTGGGAGAGCGGAAATGGGTGGAACCCGATTTGCAACCACCTCCCCGTGGTGGGTTCTGGGTTGGTCTTTAGCGAAGAAAACCAAGCGAAGAGCTGTAACTCGTAAAATAAACCAAATTAGTTGGTTATTTATACATTTTTATTTTACGTAAATTTTCGGGGTCATCTAGGAACCTGAAGACGTCACATTTAGGAACCCAGATTTTGTCATTTCATTAATCACATAAAAAGACACCAATCGAGCACCCAGGTCGAAAGAAAAATTGAAAATAATTTTTTCTTGTATAAAATCGCTCCGCCCTAATGCATAGGTAAGTCCAAATTGAGTAACTTTACAGAAGACACAAAAAACTGCATATGAGGTTGAACTTGAAACAAATTATAATTTTTTTTTATTATAGATTTTGGGGAGTGAGATAATAATGAAAACTCAATTTTCAACTATTGAGGTACAGCTAGCGGATGCCAGCAAATGGCAAAATTGAATATTGGACTTATGCATTTTTCATTGTAAGCCGATGATATGCAGTTCTCACCTATATCTTCATTACCCTGCAAAATGATCACATCGAAAGGTCTTCCTATTTCCTTTGGATCCTACAAAAAAATTCAATTATGTATTTTCAATATACATACTTGATTATATGAAGAGTAATAATAATTACCAGAAATGAATTCGAATATGCTTTAATATCATGCTCTCATCGTCTCATCACTGATCTATTATTGCCATCATCCCAAAATTTGTATGTTGTTCATCAGGTCCTACAAAAATTAATATTGTTATAGATGTTCCACATTATTGGTAACATGAAAAAATTGCATTTCCAACAAATAGTATCCTCAAATAACTGACATATTACCTTAAGAATAATATAACAGTAATTTTGTATTAAGATTCACTTCATTTTTTCATCATTAACTTAAATTTGTCTCATCTCTAAAACTTCTTCGACATCGCCACTTTAATCAATTTACAAATGGCTGACAATCTTGACATTTGTCGGTCCCAACGAATCAACGACATACGATTCTGAATTAGAGTGAGAGGGAAATATGTTTTCTTTCAACATTTGCTTTAAGTGGCACCGTATGTCTTAGTATATCCGTGTTGCCAGGTTTTCAGAGCCGTTTCACATGCGACTGATGGTCGGTCCTGATGATCGGTCGAACTGATCATCAGTCGACGGTATTTGTTTTCACATGGATGCGTATCGTCAGTCGCCGCTATCAAAGACCATTTACCGCTATGGATTTGGAACGTGACACTGTTGTCGATTTGTGCGAGAACCGTCCGATTCCCGCACGAAGTATTCCGTATTCCGAAATTTTTATATTGGGAATTCTCATTATTATCAGAATTCTTTGTTTGAAAAGTTATATGAGAAATCTGCTCAATGATTGGTTCAAGTTTTATTGAATTTTTAAATTCCATTCCATCATCCTGTATTTCAAAACCCAAGGACCTCAGACGAAATAATATGAGGAGCGAGGACATTATCGACGATCAATCTGTTGATGAATATGCAAACATTCTGCTTCTTGCTGTTGTCATTCAAAAAAATTCTTGAAATCTTCCTGCAAAACACAAATCTGAGCCGCATTCTCCCAATATTCAAATCTATATTTTTATAATTTTCTGAGGATGTATCCCAGAATTTCGCTTCTTCATGACACTAATCAGCATTTCAGTTTCTGAATTAACTTTTTCCTACTCATTCGTAAAGACGTAAAAAATCCTCAGAATATTCAATAACATGCGCAACACCGCAATCGCATACGGACTGATGGTGCGCATACATGTGAAAGCCACCTTTGTCGGCGCGAGCCGACGACACGCAAACGCAGCGGGCTGGACCGATGCTCGTGCTTGTTCCATCGGTCGACTGATGATACGCATGCATGTGAAAGGATTGCAAAATTCAGTTCAAACGCCGGCTCCGACTGACCATCAGGACCGACCATCAGTCGCATGTGAAACGGCTCTCAACTGGCGCTTCACCCCCCTGGTAAGAACCGTGTAACTAGCGCCCTCTATGCGCGTCAGACATAAAAACAAATTAACTGGATGTATCAGCTTTTGAAACATATTTGTATAAAATTTCTTTATGTTGCCAGCAAAATATTTAAAAAAGTGTCTAATTTTTTTCTTCAACGCCCTTTATCCTGCATACGGAATAATTTTTCAGTTTACCTTCTATCCTAGAGACGAGATCACATCTTTTTGAAACACCCTGTATATTATAAAGAATAAACGAATTTCGAGCGAGCGAAAATGAGGGCTACAGCTGGTTCCAGACCTTCATAAGTAAGATAACACACTAGGATCGATCCGAAAACAGACAGTAAACACTAAAAGAATTTGTCCTCTCTTCAGGTTCATTTCGAAAAGAGCATCTAGCGAAAGCTCTCTTTCATGTGTGGAGTTCAGACCGGTAGATCACCCCCAGAAAATAAATCCCCTCGGATAATCTCACAACAATACAGCGTTCTAGTTCAACGAATCCATTCCTCGAGTTCCTTAGAAAATGTGCGCTCGCCAAACAGCATTTTTGTCGGTCTATAGAAAATCTCCGGTTTACGTGCATGTAACAGAAGAAGAGAGTGAAAAGTTCGAATAGCCTCAGGAATTATTAAAAAACTGGAGGACGTTTCGAGTTTCAAGCCGAATAATTAGTATCGGCCTAGTGGGTTTCAACATCCATCCGGATATCCCGCTGTTCGTAACGAACCTTGAATTGCACGAAATTATTATTTGAAGACTCGAGAAACTTTTTCGGATGAGCAGGTACCTCATAATGGCTATTTTTATGACTGACGGTTCGCGTTCGATAGAAAAGATGAATCAGATTTGTTCGGGTCAAAACTTCATACGATGAACCTTTGCAGAAATGTTGTATTAGAACCATAGAATCACAAAAAAATTAATTTGGGAGTAGTGGCAAAAGGTATACAAAAGTGGCCTCGTTCCTCCTATATCCAGCGCTCAATGTCGCTATAGGCATGCGCTGTGAACTTTCGCGGTTTTGAGAAGGGATATGCCATTATGTATCCATGGTTATCTTATGTGGAATTCATCGTGATGCCGATTATCCGGTCAGCATTTTTCCGTTCCCTATACAGTCAGCGCGACAGGTCGCTCTCACCGTATAGGAAACGGAAAGCACAATGAAACACTCCGTTTCCTAGCAGATATGCGCGATGTGCTCACTGCCCTGCCCTGTTAGTCTTCTGGGTGCCGATGAGACAAATTGCAAATTATTAATAAAGTTTTCATACTTTCTGTATAGCTTAATTAGGTAGAGTCATGGCGGATATTTGTTTACATTTGAGTGTCGTGCTTTTTGACATTTGACTCGATTTTGAGCTTTATACACTATGACATGACAACAAATCAATGAAAGTCCGCCATAAGTGGTCGAAAACAGTCCGACCAATCAAAACGTGAACGTCTATTGTCGCCATACTGTCCTTTATAAAGCCACTGTATTTGTAACCGACCAGGAAAGCCCATACCAGTAGGAAACTTTGAGGTATAATAAAACAAAAAATATGAATTTTGAACACTGGGAATGAGATGAATATTTTCCTCTATTTCAACTGCAATATATTTGTTACAAAGCCTTTGTTTGTTACACTTCGCTTGATGCAGGAGGAGCCAAAATTGGAGAAATGAGAGAAGATATGAATGAATATAGTTATTCCACGACTGACCCAGATTCAGGGCCACTTTGATCCTCACTGACGTCCGTTGGATATTCAAACGTTGCGATATCTGGTGGTTCGACAGATGTAGGGCTACTATTCTTGCCCGGTCAGACTGAGAAATTGGATGTCCTGGCATTTTCCACGGAATATTCTCAATTTTACAATTCTCGTTATTAGCTGATAACTAATTAACTTCGAATACACCTGTATTCTCCCTAACAAGAAACATTTTCTGCTGTTTTCATTTAAGTGATACGATAGTGAAGATTTCACACACAAAAAATTGTCATGTTACATTCATCAAGTTGGGAGTTGATAGGGGGGAGGTGGCAAGAGTTTTGACGATGTGTGTATAGTCAGAAGATAGATAGATGCATAGAAACCCTGGTGTAACGACTAATAACTGAAAATCGTGAGCAAAAATTGTAGATCAAATCGGCACTATACAGGGTGGCCCACCCCAGACGCGGTTCTCATTTTGAGGCAGTGAATGAAGACATTTTGAAAAATTTTTTTTCGTGAAATGTAAAGGACAATCAGATGCACAATTTAAAATTGTTTTCACATATACAGGGTGTTCTATAACAAAGATATCGACCATAGTTACACTTTTTTAAATGGAATACCCTATATATGAATTCAAAAATTGAATGGCAAGCTCAAATAATGATGAGTTTATAAAGACCATTTATGCCTTAGAAGAACCATTGTGGAGAAAATGGCGCAAAATCGAAAGAAAGGAGTATTTTTAATTTGCAATTAATGAATAAACCCTTCAAGCCAACGAGACAGACAATGTTTTTTCGTGTAGACATATTGGCTACCCTTATGCAGAAGAATAAATTTAACTCTGGAATATACTGAGTGATCATAATTAATGTTCAAACATTAACTACAAATAATGGTCAAAAACTTTCTTATTTCAAATGGCACACCCATTATTTCTATACCTTGTTGAACGTAAAAATTAATATCGAAACTATCTTCATTGGGTTTCCCTATACCTAAACCTAATAGTTTTCAAGTAATTTTCGATTTTTAATTCAACTAGTTAACCTACTATTATGATTAGCGATATTCATAGAAATACTTGGAAATATTGGTGGCGAAATGCTCACAATATTATTTGAAATCTGAAAAACTCATATGAAGATCTCAATAATGGTGTTGCGGTCACGCAAGATTTATTATTCCTTTATAAATGATTATCTACTGTTTTTCTGAATATCAATTCTTTTTTCAATTATTTTCCAATTAATTTCGCCTAGAAGGTATTAATTGTCATTATCATTCAATCTTTTCCGGTACATGCCCTTAAATTTTTCTTTATTCCGATCGTTTTGATTCGAAGTTAAGCCATACGTTCAAAGAATCATGTAAATGTAACAAACGATTCATTTAAAAAAATATTTGCTCAGGCGATGAACCTGTGCTCCAGTCCAACATTTTCCCCATTGTTCACATTTTCAATATTTTGAAGACTTTTCGAGATTTTCAAAAGAGATCTGTGATAGTGAAGGTTTGGCCAGAGAGTGAGTTGAGTACCGAGTGGAACGAGTTTCACCAGCATAAGGACATTCAGTAGTAAGGTAGTATTTGAAGGTATTTTGTGAACATCTTTGAATTTTTGAGTCTACTAATACTCAATCCAACAATTGGAGATAACAACTACGAAGAATCAAAGGTTCATCGCCTGAGCAAATATTTTTTTAAATGAATCGTTTGTTACATGATTCTTTGAACGTATGGCTTAACTTCAAAACGATAAGAAAAAAGAAAAATTTAAGGGCATGTACCGGGAAAGATTGAATGATAATGACACTTAGAACCTTCTAGGCGAAATTAATTTGAAGATAATTGAAAAAAGAATTGATATTCAGAAAAACAGTAGATAATAATTTATAAAGGAATAATAAAACTTGCGTGACCGCAACACCATTATTGAGATCTTCATATGAGTTTTTCAGATTTCAAATAATATTGTGAGCATTTCCCCACAATTAATAATATTTCCGAGTGTTTCTATGAATATCGCTAATCATAATAGTAGGTTAACTAGTTGAATTAAAAATCGAATATTACTTGAAAACTATTAGATTTAGGTATAGGGAAACCCAATGAAGATAGTTTCGATATTAATTTTTACGTTCAACAAGGTACAGAAATACTGGCTGTGCCATTTGAAATAAGAAAGTTTTTGACCATTATTTGTAGTTAATGTTTGAACATTAATTATGATCACTCAGTATATTCCAGAGTTAATTTTTTTTCTTCTGCATAAGGATAACCAATATGTCTACACGAAAAAACATTGTCTGTTTCGTTGGCTTGAAGGGTTTGTTCATTAATTGCAAATTAAAAATACTCCTTTTTCTCGATTTTTCGCCATTTTCTCTTAAATGGTTCTCCTAAGACATAAAATGGTCACTATAAACTCATCATTATTTGAGCTTGCCATTCAATTTTTGGATTCATATATAGGGTATTCCATTTAAAAAAGTGTAACTATGGTCTATATCTTTGTTATCGAACACCCTGTATATGTGAAAACAATTTTAAATTGTGCATCTGATTGTCCTTTACATTTCACGAAAAAAAAATTTTTAAAATGTCTTCATTCACTGCCTCAAAATGAGAACCGCGTCTGGGGTGGGCCACCCTGTATATAATGTTGTATCATGGCCTAGTTTCAAAATTATTCGCAATATTTCACGGTCATGGCGCTATTGCGACAGGAATGAAAAGTAGATCGATATTTCAGATTTTCTGTCGATAAGAAAGTCTTGAACAAAATTTAATCAGTGCCAACACCAGGATTTCTTCGAATCGATGTTGAAGGTTGAAGATTTAACAATATTTATAGTTTATCCACTGCTGAACGTGTGAAAATTGTGAAAACTTACCAGAAAAATAATGATTCTGTAGTAAGTAGGTACGTTTCGTGCATTACGGAACATTGAAAAATGTTGCGTTCTCCACATGGGCAGAAGCAATCCGATGGTGTCCTATTTCATTGACGGTCATCAAATACAGCCAGTGACTCGTCACGTCGACCTTGGAGTAACTCTTACCTCCGATCTCAACTGGTCCACTCATGTCGAGTCAGTCACGGGAAGGGCTAAGCAAATAATTTATCTGCTTAGTAAAACTTTCAGGAACTCCGATAAAACAACCTGGATGTTTCTATACAAAACTTACATAAGACCTATTATCGAGTATGCTGGACAAGTATGGTGGCCTTCAACCAGGTATGAAGAAATTCTCCTGGAGTCTGTTCAACGCTGGATTACACGTCTACCTTACTCGTATGTGCGTCCAACCTACGAGGATCGTCTTCGCATATTTGGTTTACCAAGTTTTGCTGAACGCCGGACTAGGGGGGATCTCATTTTTACCTTCCGAGCCCTCCATGGCCATTTCGGTGGAGAGATCCAGGACATGCATTGCCTCAATACCAACAGCTTGCGAGGGCATCGGTACAAGCTATCTAAGGAAGCCTTCAAATCGACACCTCGGCAAATGTAGCCCTAATAGAATATTCAGTTCATGGAATAATCTACCCGCGGCGATTGTGGAGGCCCCTTCTGTGAACGCTTTTAAGAACAGGCTGGATGGATGGCGTCGAAATTTATTTTTTATTTTGTTATTTACTACCTATGTTTTATTTACACAGTACTTATACAGGGTGCGGCACGGAGGATGGATGGTTTTAAAAAAATAATAAAAGCGTTAATTTTTACTCAAAAACACATTTATTGACGGAATCAGATTCTCAAGGAAATAGCATTTGAGACAGTCAAGTGTGGAAAATCACATCAGGCATGTGGTGGCCGAAATCGGTGATGCAGTGCTGGAGGCGCTGTGGGCTGTGCAGCGGTCTTTCGTGTAAGTGTTGCGGATTTTCATTAGCCCAATAACGGCAATTCTGCCGGTTAACCATGCCGATGAGGTGAAAGTGGGCTTCGTCACTCATGAACAAAATGAGGTTCTCATTTTGATCGATCAGTGCTTCCATCTCACGTGCGAAGTTCATTCGTTGTGCATAATCTCCGGGGTGTAACTGTTGCACAATGGCCAATTTGTAGGGGTGAAAGCGAAGATCCATATGCAAAATTCGCCTCACCGAACGATCACTGAGGCGAAGTGCAGCAGCATGTTTCCGAGCAGATCGCGACGGACTGCGAAGAATGGCTTGTCGAACGCGTTCAACATTTTCAGGCGTTCGAACTGTTCGCACAGGTCCTCTTGGTCTTCTGTTGATCAATAAATAAATGCTAGGAACACACGAGTCTAACGGCACCTTCCCCACTTCTCTCGTCCTCAGTGGGGGAAAGTTATGCCCATCTGAAAAACGTCCGCCCTCCGTGCCGCACCTTGTAGTTCCTTCAGTTGCATTATTATGAATCGATTTGAGTTGGGTTTATAGATTTAATAATCTCAACCCTTGTCATTATTTAAATAAATAAATAAATAAATTATGGTCGACGTGATCGTCTATCTGAGCGTACAATTGGTAAGTCAGTGAAAAACTTCGAAGAGACTGGATCTGTTACTGATGTCTAAAGGCATTGAAATGCATGCCCGACCGAAAATATTGCTGATGTTGGTGAGAGTGTCGAAGAGATCCAAATTTATCCATACCTCGGCGAGTACCATATTTGGGCCTCTCTTACGGCACGCTATGGCGTATTTTGCATCCCCATCTTTGTTGACACAAGAACTGAAGCCAGCTGGCTTAGGGCCGGTATTATAAAGGCCAACCGAGGATTCAACCGTTGCGTCAACAACCAAATTCCTCACTCACCGCACGGTTGAATCCTCGGTTCGCCTTTTATAAAACCGGCCCTTAATCACTTACTTGTAAGTTTCATGAATATCGCCCTTTCCGTTGTGGATGTTTGTGAGGTACCACATTTCGTTTAAGCTCCTTCCTTTGAACTCATCAATACAGTTTGGTAGTAGCCTACTATAGACTTCGGGCGCGAGTGACTTGATTTTACCCGACCATGCGGTCGTTCCTTTGAGGCGGAATAGAATTGCGCGCCATCTACGCGGGGAACGAGGAGGCTAGGCGATGTACATCCCTACACCGTGTTAAACAAATTAACTTTGTTAAATACTCAATTCGAACCCTGTACAATAATGGTTTATTATTATTATTATTGTAGAAGTTCCCAAAAATATGAAGTATCTTTCCTCGATGAGTTAGAGCCACTCGTGTGAATGAGAAGCTGTCCCGAAACGAGCTAATTCAATATCTGTGATAGTTTGCTTCGAGACGTCTCGCGGGAACACAAATAAAGTATATGTCAACCATCGTGTTGGCAAGCTCACCATAATTACTTAACAGGAATGGTGCAAACCGTTATGGGCGTTGTGGTACATTAACTTTCAATTTGAAATACGCAAGCGTTTAATTGAGTTACATAGAACTGTCTAAATTGAAATTTCACAAGGTAGGTAAATCATTTCGTTGGCAAGGGGATGAAAATTTGCGGCGCAACAAGTGCAGGCTGAACTCATCATTTCGGTATTAATTAGCACAGGGAGAGAGCTTATAGTTCAGGAATGAGGTAATCAAGGAGGTGTTTCGAATTAAACGGATCAAGATATTGGCTGCATATCTCATTTTATTTCTTATATTCAAACATAGAGTGTTTCAGCATGTGAGTTTTTGAGTGGATGTAGCTAAAAATCATTCAGAATCGAACAGAAAAGGCCAATTTGCACACAATGGGAAGTGCTATTTATAAGCCGGAATGACGAAAACTGCCGACGCCTGAAGTTCAAATTTCAATGGTGGAAACTGTTTTTCGCTCTCTATCAAGAAATACATGGAGAGATATCAAGTTTGGACCTTTTTCGTATCCTGTGTTTTTTATTTTTTCTTATCAACTTTGTTTGTTATTTTTTGTTCACTTTCGATAACACTATTTTATTGATATATAGTGCGCGTCAATATTATGGAACAAATTCATTTTCTCGGAAGAAAAATATTTGGCAACAAAATCCTGAAACAGGTCAATTTTTGTTTCACTTTCACCAAATTTTTATGCATTCTTGAAGGATTTTTGTTGCACCCTGTGCCATCCCCCACTATTTTGGCAAGGTCTTTGTATCTTCTTCACAGGCGTGCAGAAATTTTCGAGAAAAAAATAAAGGGGTTGTAAGGGGTTGAAAGTTGTGCATGAACAAAACTGTAATGGTCGACTTTCATTAGGAGACCAATTTCATCAGGTACCATCGTCTCAGAGTAAATGAGCCATGACATATTGCCCATACTGAAAACCTCTTTGAACTACAAAAAAAATCCTTCAAAAATGCATAAAAATTGGTAAAAGTGAAACAAAAATTGAACTGTTTCAGGATTTTGTTGCCAAATATTTTTCTTCTGAGGAAATGAATTTGTTGCATAATTTTGACGCGCACTGTATAACTAATTATTACACTGAAGAATTCGAATTACAAATTACTATTAAAGTGTTCAATAGAAGCCGAAACTTGAAGCATTTCAACAAAGTTTTGCTCATTAAGTAATTTCAATTTAATCATCTTAAAAAAAAAAGTTTAGGAAATGGGCCAACTAGCCCCGGTCTCCCCTACCGATATAAAGTGTTTAAATATCCAAAACACAGAAACTAAATATGACCCATTAAATCTCAACTAAACAGCAACTCTTTCAAGCCCGAAGGCTCGAAAAGAACTAAATGAAGATATCACCAAATTTGATAGGCTCTGCTAAAGCGTCACTTGAATACATACTTCAAAAGAATTCACGGTATATTACTTGACGATTTGAATTGGAGGAAGGTCACAAACGTGGCTGGAATAGCCTTAATGTGTGTAGCCAAAAGAGCAAACTGAAACACTGAATGTGTTCAACTTGGGCAAAATAATAAATAACGACGAATTTAATATTTGAGGGTGTGAACGGAAAATGCACCTGATTCAACATAAATTTATTATTTTCACATTTTTTCAACTTCAACTAGATCCTTGAGTCCAATAGACCCTCATTTTAATTTTCCAGTTTTCCAAATACGGCTCTGTTGAAAATAGAAAATTTGTGCAGGACATCATAATCTATTCCTGCAAAGCACCAAGAGCGAAGATATTCATTAAATAAATTGCCTCCGTTTTGATGTATTCGACTTCAGAGGACGGAATGGAATCTGGTTTGAGGACACATGATACTGGCCAATAACTGTGGAATAGAAGTATCGAAGTTATTTCATTTCCTCCCACTTTCCAGTTTCCGCTCACTTGACCGCTGAAACATTATAGTGGAAACGGCACTAAATGAAATATTGTCTAGATTTCGAACTAGTGCCTCGTTGCCGGGACGTGCCCTCCGAACCAACTATGGTTTTCAATGAAGAAAAGTATTCGAACGAGTATTTTTCAGAGTTCGTCAAATTTCGCTGAATCTAATATCGAGATAAAATTTTATTTTCTAAACTTGAATGGAGGAGTGAATGGCCTATACCGTTGAGTTTGAATAAACATATAGGAACAACGCCCTTGAACGACTTGAAGCTGATTTTTGTTATAGTTCCTTATCCCTTTCATAGTGGCGCATAGTTGTTGTTCCATAGAATCGAAATTTTTCACCCTCGCATCTGGCGGTGAGTCGCTGAACTACAAAGCACTATATGCTAAGCGGGCTGGGCACGAATACGTGATTTATTCATTATTGTTATTCAAATAATTCACATGATCTCCTTTCACACCGTTTGTAACGAAGATACATAATCATGGGCTCCCGCAGAGGGGGACCAGGGGGGCCATGGCCCCCCTGAGATTTTGATGCTCTTATCGTTTTTCAGCACGACACCTCAATATAACAAATCGCAGAGTGGCTGCCCTATTTCCACGATAGCCTCACGAATTCCATCTTTGAGATCTTGAATCAACGCTGGGCACTTAACATCTCTCGATAGCGAAATCCATTCACTGTAACTTTTGCTTCAGCCTCAGCCAGGAAATCATAATAGTGCCTACTGTTAAACTGAAATGAAGCAGGAAAAACTTATTTCAGTTTGTTGAATAGTGTCATATTCAACGTTTTTGTGAGAAATCATAATTCTTCATGAATATACGCTGAAGAAACACCGAAACACGACAAGCAAACGTTTCTTTCATAATGGTGGCAATTTTGTAACGTTAATAAAACGCGAAAAAAATATCTTTCGGACCGAAAAAACTGCCACAAGACTTGAGAGCTCTTCATGAATTCAACAACAAAAATTTCATTCATCTCGAATGGTTTTAAGGATATGATCCAATTGGTCGAAAAAAGTCGCTTACGCCAAAAACTATCAGTACTAACACAGATAAATGATGACAGGTGGGGTATTTCGAAATAAGAATTTCATAGAGTAATCGTGTTTCACCACATTCGGACCAGTCTAGGATGTATAATCTGAATTTTTCATTGAATTTAAACGAAATTTGACTGAAATAGAGAAAATATCGTCTTATACTCTAACACTCATGCGTTCGAAAACTCGCTCGTTCGTTGCTCGTTCTCGAATTTCGCATACGTGTTAGACTGTTGGAATAGGAGCCCATTCTGCAACTAGTTTTAGAATAATATATCCATTATTCAACTGAATTTGATCTGTAATAGTCTCTATAAACCAAAAGTGTGAGGTAATAATAACTCACGCCTATAACTCACTCTAATATAAATAGGAAAAATGTAGCTTACGAAATGAATAAAAAAGTCGGGTCAATGGGGAACTCTATTTCAGACATCAAGGTAACGTTCTCGCCATCCATTTCTACATTTTCTTATGTTTAAATATCCAAAAATTGCATTTGGAAAACGTGAATTTTCGACGTTTTCTACGGGATTCGATATCGATTCGATTTTCGACCACAGAAATCGCTTTCGACAACTGTTGTCAATTTTGAAAATGCAGATTAATTCGAAGTTTACTGAAGAAGTCGAAGATAAAGTATAGTATTCAATTCGCGGTAATGGTCATAACACACTTGATGAATTAGATACACCCCTCGCCTGACGGCTTGGGCTGCAAAATTCATCTGCGTGTGTTATGACTTACATTACCGCTCATAGAACAAAATACTAATTACTCAGGCGCTAACCAATGTCGATTCCGCATGAATTTGAATCATTCCCAAAATTTACAAGAGTTATTAATGATTGGTGAATTTCCAATTCCAGAGAGATGTCCCAGCATTTGCCCGATCTCATATTCATCTCATAAAATTGACACGACTTCTTCGACTGGCAAGGCTGCTCCAAAAAATGGATAGATACTCTCAGTACAGTGCAATGATTCTCACCCTCCTGATGTTGTCCTTCACCCTTGTTGCTCACTGGCTAGCTTGCATCTGGTACGTGATAGCTGATAAGGAAATGGAAAGGAATGATTTAGGTAAGATATGCATTTTGGTTCATGTTAAAATGCAATTCATTTCGAAAAAACCAATGGCCGAATGAGAAAAATTGTTAATTTAGAATTACTTTCCAATTTCGAGTAACCTACAAAGCAAGACGTAAAAAAACACATAAAATACAGAAAAACGCATGAAATCTTCATTTGAATCGATAGGACGCTCCGTATAATCCAATGTTTGAATGTCGAATGCTTTAATGTTGTCTTCCCATGCTTCATTCGAAGCAAGCTTGTCAGTATACAGGGTGTCCCAGAAGTAGCGCAGCCCATTGAGGGGTTAGAAAGTGAAAAACATTCTAAACCCAAAAATCCATGTTTGAAATTTTTTGATAACGTAGTTAATTAGTAATTAATTAATGAAAGTGACCAATCAGGAGCGCCCTTCAGAAGAATAAGTAGGCAGTGGGCACGCGAGGGAGAGACGCCAGTCTCGGTTTACTGCGTGAAAAGCCGGCAGCAGCTCTGGCCTCTCTCTATCGCGTCCCCACTGCCTACTTATTCTTCTGTTGGGCGCTCCTTGTTGGTCACTTTCATTTATTAATTACTAATTAACTACTTTATCAAAAAATTTCAAACATGGGTTTTCTGGGCTTACAATATTTTTCACTTTCGAACCCCTCAATGGGGTGCGCTGCTTCTGGGACACCCTGTAGACATGAGCCTTAACATAGCCCTACAAAAAATAGTCCAAACTCTAAAGCATTAAATCGCACGATCTAGGAGGCCAATTGACCGTTCCCAAACGTGAAATGAACTGTTCACCCGTTCACCGAACTTGCCTCTAAATTGGTTGATTGTTTCGCGTGCTGTGTTAGCAAGTGGCACCGCACCGTCTTGATGAAACCACATGTCATGTAAGTCGAGCGCTTTCACTTTGGGCAAAAAAATTGGATATCATCTCATCTCACGGTAGCGCTCACCATTCACAGTTACGTTCTGGTAAGCATCATCTTCGAAGAAGTATGCCACCAGCTCATAATCCGCACCAAACAGTAGTGTTGTGGTGATTTACAAAAACTGACTAATTACTAATTTCTTGTCTCTGTAACATAGGGTTTGGAGACCAGCCGGAAAATAAGGGAGGTAAAAGTGGAAAAATCAACAATTAATTGGGTGTCAGAATCGAAAAACGCCCCGCTAAGCCAATAAAGTGCTCTCATTTGCCATTTTTGACTACAGTGGGAAGAACAACCCATTTAATTAATCTACAGACCAATGAGAATCTTTGGACTTGGTGTATTCGATGTCTGTCATGTGGTCCCTCATGCAACTTGATCTGCAAATAAAAATTCACCATATATTCACTGGAACCGATCTCACAAAACCAGATGAATAGCCCAAACTTGACCTTCATTCTTGGGTTAAGAAATCTTTCAATAGATAACACATAAATCCGTCCTAAGGGTATTCTTAAACAAAAAGGGAGGAGTGTAAATCAAAGCATGTGGAACAATATATTGCAGTACAAAAGTGATCGATGTTGCGCAGTGAGACGCAACAATGACCATAAAATGAAAGAAGTGCGCGATGAACTTTCTTAAGGGGACCTGGTACACGTTCCTTCAAAAATTGTGCTTTTTAATTCCATGATATCTCAGTTCGTATGCGGCGTAGACCAACATTTTTTCTTTAAATTAAAGCTTGATCATTTGTCGCTTTTCTGTTTTTCTTCGTATATTAGGAAAAAAACCTGGTGAGCTGTAATTTCATGAAAATCTGGACAAACAATTTCATTTCCATGATATCTTCGTCAATTTTCGGAATAAATGTATGAAATTTTTAGTATACATGCGGAACAATATTTTGCAGAATGTGTACTATTCGCTTTTTCGTTTTTTGCGTGTATTAGGAAAAAATCTGGTTGAAAATATGACCAATAAATTCCCTACTTTATAATTCATTTAAAAATTGTTGCCGAGACTCAATAGTTTAAATAAAAAAAAAATTGTGGGGGCAATAAACAGAAAAACTGATCAATACACATTCTGGAAAATATTATTTCGCATGTGAACTGAAAATTTCATACATTTATTCCGAAAATTGACAGGGATATCATGGAAATAAAATCGTTTGTCCAGATTTTCATGAAATCACAGCTCACTAGGTTTTTCCTAATATACGAAGAAAAACAGAAAAGCGGGTGATACACATTCTAGAGAAACATTAGGCTTTAATTTGAAATAGAAATTGTTGGTCTACGCCGCATACGAACTGAGATATCATGGAAATAAAAAGCCCAATTTTTGAAGGAAGCTCGCGAGCTCGAACCTGTACCAGGTCCCCTTAAGAATGCTACAACAACAAAAATAAAAACCTTCGGGGTTCTCGCCGATTGTCATTTCGTCAATTCTCCTCAATTTTCGACACTTAATAACCCCCAACACCGTTCAGTAGTACAGAAATGGAAGAACAATTCAAAAAGGAAGTTGAAGATGATGTCTGCATGATCTAATTAGATGATGAAAAAGTGTTTTTCCGTCGACCATAGAAAAAAAGCTCATTTTAACGCACTCAAAATCATCCCTTAATGACCTATTTTAATGCATGATTTCTCATTAATGCATGATTGTCATAGCAACCGAACATAAAATATTCAGTCAGAGCACTATCGAGCTTGGTTGGAAATCAACTTCTGTCACAGAAGGGTATGTTGACAACTCCTATCAAAATAAAATAGACTGCAGAAGAAATTTCAGGTGATACAAGTTGCAAAGTAGATAATACTTCAACCTCCACTTTCCCCACACGTTCCTTATGGGATATCATAGTTAATGATATGAATGCAAACTAAATGTAAACTATTCAGAATGTCACAACATGTCCAATATTCCCTTCATGAATTTTTCGAATTGTTCCATAGGGAGCATAAATATTAATATACCGAAATGAACATAGAAATATACATTATGTCAAATTTGTCTATTATGCAAAATAAAAATTCATTTCTATCGAGAATTCATATTCAATACGTGATGAGGTCGACGGAAAAATCTTGTAATCGACTCGTTTATTAATTCAGCGATTAATGGTCTCAAACATTGATGGTGTTGTGATATCAGAATATCAAATAAATTATGCAGAAATGGACGTATCGATAGAATTCCAATATTTTCATGAAATTACAGCTCGCCAGGTTTTTTCCTAATATACGGAGAAAAACAGAAAGGCGAGTAATACATATTCTAAAGAAATGATTGAGCTTTAATTAAAAAAAAATTGTTGGTCTACGCCGCATACGAACTGAAATATCATGGAAATAAAAAGCCCAATTTTTGAAGGGAGCTCGCGAGCTCGGACGTGTACCAGGTCCCCTTAACATGGCATGCATTCTGATTCAATGATTTGCAAGCGTCGTTCATTTGTAGTACGATTCATGGTTAAATTATAGACCAAACTGAAGATGTTTGACACTGACACAATGAAAGAAACGTGCGTGAGCTGTCAAAATCAGTGTTTCCAGACTAAGAATATGGCATTTGAATTCAAAACAGCACCTTAGGCACTGTGGTTGGCACAACTGTGAGATGGAATAAGGTAGTAGATATTGCTTTTGCAAGCTTGTGTAAATTGAATGTTTAGAGTATTACAGAAACTTCCAAAACGAAACATTCATACGAAAAATCAATGAGCACTAAAGACGATGTAAACCTACCCGGTAGACGACAAATTTATAAGCATACGCGGAATATGTTCTTCAATTGAAACTCAATGAAATAGATTCTATGCCCCGAAAGATATTCATCAACATCCAATGAGACTGCTCTCCCGAAAGAAATTTAAGACTAAATATTCACAAAGTAAAACGAAATTATGCTCATCTTCTACTCGGTTCACGAATCTGAGCTCAATTACATAAACTGAACGTTTCCTCCGACTAACAGATTGAAGAAGACTTTTCCAATAGAGGCAAATTCACTCGAGGACTGCGAAAATCACTTTCTTCGGATTTCAGTTCATCATTCCCACTCGAACACGGGTTGTGAATTTATCATTCTTGTTGAAAGCTTGCAGAGCCCTGGATTATTGGTATCAAAGGAAACTGTTTAAGACTCCGTCATTTTACTGCGGATGTTCTTCCTTGTATTCTCGTTCATTCATTAAGCAATAATTCACCTGAATTGCAGACCGTAGATACAGCTTTTGGTTATGTGGTTGATTCTATATTCCCTTTGTTTTCGAGCATTCCAGCAGAATTCAGTACTTCTCTCTTTATTGAGGGTGCTGTTAAGGGACTTAAAGTGAATTGATATAATTCAGTTCGGTGGATTCGACGATCTCGATTTTTGGGGACATTTTTGGCTCGGAGTGAGTACACCCGAATTCGCGATCAAAATCAACTATGGAATTGAATAATCAATGGGAATTGGAATTTTGTGATTCCCCGATTGCTCGGACTGCTACAGGAAAAAGTAGATTTTCACCGCATTTGAAGTGTTTGGGAAGTGTTCAATAATAGTAATCCTTGGATGCACTTCATGGTGAGAAGTTTGCTGAATATTCGAAAAATGTGATAAATGATGCGAAAATTGATGTAACATGATGGTATTCCGGATCAATATTTCTGGATTTTCAGTTCGAAGTGCAAACCAATTGTAAATATGCTGAATCGACCACCAATACAGATGAGTGGAATGTGAAGCACAAAATTCATATACACACATCTTCGAAAGTGTTGGCCCACCTAGGTTTCTTAGGAAATTAAACTATGTTCGGGAAATGAGATCAATATTTTCCTCCATTTCTACTGAACCTAACCTAACGACTAACCTAACCTAGGTTTCTCAGGAAATAAACTTAGTTTGGGAAATGAGATCAATATTTTCCTCTATTTCAACTGAAATATATTTGATGAAAAATCATTGTTTGTTATTCTTTGCTGCATGCAGGATGAGACAAGGAAAAATGAGAAAATTCTGAATTTATCGATTATTTATTTTTGATTAATTATAGCTATTCCACAACTGAATCCAAATTAAATAATGAATCTTTTTTCGATCCTTTGAGTCACAAAATGGTGTATAGGACAGGCCGATACAAGAGAAAAACAATAATGGTAATTCACAATAATATAGACCAAATCATAAAATAAAGGAACCAAATAATCACACAAATATTCTTGTGAAGAATAGTAGCCTTTAACAACAAGAAGGATCTTGATCTCTTCTTTGAACATATTCGAATTGAAAGACTTTATAGCAGGTGATAAATGATTGAACAACTTGATGCTTCGATACAGTGGAGAGCACTCAAATCTATATAAGTTCTATGTCTAGGCAATAATGAAGTTTGTGAACTTGTTTCATTCTCATAATAATCTAATAATTTCATGCATTTAAATTCATTTTCTTCGGTATACAGCAAATATTTGAAAATATACAGGGTGTAACTGAATAAGTGTAAAACATTTAAGGAGGTGATTCCTCATCGAAAAAAAGATAGGATCTTTCATATAAAGAAACTTCATTGGAGCATCCCTTGTTAAGATACAGCCCCTTAAAGGGGGTACATAAAATTTGTATAACAATTTTTTTCACAAGCACTGAAAAAGTTACAATATTGAAATTAACCTGACGTTTTGTACTACCAAAAAGACACTTAGCCAGTAATTTATTTGGTTTACTACAAAATAAATAACAATAAATCCAGTTCGCATTTATGACGATGTATCTCTGTAGTTGTTCGTAAAATAATGTTTTGCTGCTTACTGGTTTATTTTGGGCAAAAAACCCAAGAGACATTTTTTGTTTAGAATGAAACAGGCTATCGGAAATAAATTTTTAAATGGTAAACAAATAATAAGACAAAAAGTTACATTGGAAATAAATTTTAGGGGTTGCGTTTTTCACCCCTTACAACCATGGGGTAAACCAAATATATTTCTGGCTAAGTGTCTTTTTGGTAGTACAAAACGTCAGGTTAATTTCAATATTGTAACTTTTTCAGTGCTTGTGAAAAAAATTGTTATACAAATTTTATGTACCCCCTTTAAGGGGCTGTATCTTAACAAGGGATGCTCCAATGAAGTTTCTTTATATAAAAGATCCTATCTTTTTTTCGATGAGGAATCACCTCCTTAAATGTTTTACACTTATTCAGTTACACCCTGTATATGCATGGCAATGAAATTTTATTCTCGACGAAGATTGGTCTGCAGGAATCGGTCGGGTTCAAGCTGAATATTGCACGCATGATTCGTTTCAGTGCTACGAATACTCTGGAGATAAGAAGTCAGAACAACTTCCCCAGAGCAGGATGTTGTATGAAAGATGACTATAAACCAGGCTGGAATAAATATTCCTTAGATGGCTTATAGACAGAATGTCTTTAATTCTGTGGATTGCAAAATATGAGCTGTTCAATCTTTTACATATGACGTCAACATGATTCGTCCATCTTAAATTTCTATCGACATGGATTCCAAGGAATTAAGTCGACTCTTACGAAGAGATAAGGTTATCTCCATTATTAATGCTGACTGCTTCGATTACATTATTTTTCAAGCAAAATCTAATGCAACCAGTGGCGCACCCAGAAATTTCATTCGGGGGGGGCTGCTCGAGAGTAATCAGGTTTTTACTTAAAAAAAAACTCGAAAACGACGAAAACAATCCTTTATTTTTGAGCTCGGGGGGGGGGGGGGGGGGCTGCAGCCCGACAGCCCCCCCCCCCTCGGTGCGCCACTGAATGCAACAGTCTTATTTATGAGAGAAATGGACTAGCAAAGATCTAATTCAAGAAGTAAATCGCCGGAACGTGCTGCTACCGCAGAAGGAAAATGACAGACCGGTTTCTGGCTTCTTTGCCGCCATCAGTGTCACATATCCCCTCATACGATAGCAACCAAATGAAACGGCAGACCTTATATTACTCTCCAGCAGGAACTCCTGAGTATTATGCAATACTACAGTGTCCCACCTGGCGGGCAAATGTCTACGTTTCATCCCAGACGTTCCTTCGAAAATTAGATCTCTGCGTACATTCATTTTACCCTACGGTATTTCGCAAGTACTTACTTTGAAGTCTCATGCAGTCTACCGTGGATAGTAGAATACGCCCGTTCATACGGTTCGGATCCCGCAAGTGTAATAATCAAAATGAGAAATTCACGTCCGTTAGGACGTTAGGAATTAGATCTTTGCTAGTCCATTTCTCTCATTTATTGTATGTCCCTAGTGGATGGTCCTAACGGACGTGAATTTCTCATTTTGAGTCTTATTTATGTTCACCGTATGATTGTTCACACGGCACCAATTTACAAATTTCCTTACAATACATTCGCAGCTCCTCAAGACTTCCCGCAGAAAGAACCATAGAAGTGTCATCTTCGAATAATGTTAACAGAAAACAGGCTAACCACATAGGCAGATCATTTATGAATAATATAAATAAAAGGGATCCCAGCACAGATCCTTGAGGGACTCCAAGACCAATATGATGGCTATCGGAATAACTTTCGCCCATCTTAACTGACAACGATTTTTCATTGAGGTACCTGTCCGTATAACCACCTCTTCTTTCAATCAACTGCCCAATACGCCTAGGCATCCCACGAATCAACTCATTAATGACATTTCCAGGCATATCGTATATTCTTCCTGTAGGGCTAAACTCAATACCTGAAAAGTTGAAGGTGGGTTTTGGCGATCGGATATTGCTCTCCCTGAGTAATCCCATACGTGGTCAATTGGATTCATGTCCGTTGAGTTTGCTGGCCATTTTCTGGATATTGTTCTCTTGAAGAATGTTTTGAACTCTTCCTGTGCAGTGTGGTGGGTCGTTATCACCCTAATACATACAATTATGCCCGAAATTGTGGCGCGAAGGAGCTATCATTGGTCCAATGATGTTTTCTGCGTTCACGGCACCAGTCATTGTTCGTTCAACGATAATGAGAGGGGTACGGCGACCGTACATTATACCCCTTCAGCAAATTATTGATCCGCTTTAAAAGGCACAACTTCCCGGGTGAAATTGAGTCGCTCTAGCCTGCCTGGACCTCTTCAAACCCTTTCTCATCGACTATAACTTTGTAAACCGAATTGTGACACGTCCGAAAAAAGTACGTTGCTCCATTGTGATAGGAGCTAGTCTTGGTGGTGTTTTGCCCATTGCCAACAGGTAGTTCTATGCCTAGGTGATAGCCGAGGTACTCTTAAAGGTCTTCTTGCCCTTAAATTTGAGGAATGCAACCGTCTCCTTATCTTACTGGTTGAGACTACCCGTCTATAGTTCCTCAAAATATTACTTCGAAGGGCTGTAACAGATAACGTTCGATTCTTTCGAGTAAAATTCGCGATATAATGGTCTTCCCTTGCAGATGTTACTCTGGTTCGACCAGGCACCCGTCCCCGGGCAACGCTGCCCATTTGCAGGAAAAGGGCAGGGCCACTGTGCGCCTTACAGAAGTCCGTGGAATATTCAAACGTTGCGCAATCTGGTGGTTCGATACAGCTTCTTAATGTGGGGCTAGTTTGCCCAGTCAAGCTGATAAATTGGAAGTCCCGGCATTTTTCACGGAATATTATCAATATGACAACTCTTGTTACTCCTTGATAACTGATTAACTTCGAATACCCTTGTATTCTCCTGTATATTTTGTGAAAAAATGCTCGAACAGGTCAATTTTAATTTAAATTACGCATCTTTCCGTGTATAATGATTCGTGAATTTGTCATGCACCCTCGACGAGGGGGGCAGGGTGGTTGAGTTATTCAAATGGGTTTTTGTGCCAGAAATGGATAAATTTTTTGTTGCTGTTCTGTAGGTACTTTTATTGAGGGATAAATTTGTAAAACTCTTTGAATTCAAGTTTTCACTTTTTTCACGTGTTGTGAGGTTGATCACAAAAATTTTTATTTTCTCACTACCATTCTTCGAAATTCAAATAAGAATATAAAGAGTCTCATTTCGAACACTAGATTCGCTCTGTGAGGACTCGTATTAACGTTATAAATGATGATATATCATCATTTATTTTTGTGATGGGGATTTTCATTTCAGATAATTCAATTGCTACCCTACGAAAAAGGCATGTTTTTCGATAACACTCCAAAAACATCAATCCTAAAATGTGTGTCATTGACCTCAAAATACTTAAAGAAAGGAAAATTCCGAATTCAGTAAGTTCAAACATTTTATTCCTACAATTAAAAAAAATTATGATAAAGAACCCCATCAAAGAGAACATCATCCTAATAAACCAAAGGTATCCCCATTTCTAGCACAAAACGTTGGAGTTCGTCAACCAAGAGATTTGATATTTTCAGGGTAGGTTTGGATCTCGAATATCACAGTTAAATTCGTAAATGAGCAAAATTAGACCAGGAGTTCCTCATATGTGGATGTTCGAAAGTTTCTAAATTTCAAAACAATGGGATTCAGATGGAGAATGACGTATTCAAACTCCATGTAAAATATTGTCCAGATCGTTCAACCATATAAAGTTCTGAACGGTTTCGTTTGACAGTCAAATTGCTATCTTGTACTTGAATACAAATAAAATTTGGAGAAAGTGAAACAAAAATTAATCTGTTTCAGGATTTTGTGGCCAAATATTTTTCTTCTGAGAAAATGAAATTGTTCCATAATCTTGACGCTTATTGTATATGCGAATCTACCTAAAAGGCGAATGAACCAGGGCTAAAAAGCTCCTCCTGGCTTCACGTCAATGCTTTAAGTAGACAATTTATTCTCTCATTTTTCAATTACATTTTTCAGGGTGGATCCACAACCTCGCCGAGAGGCTAAAAATTCTGAACGTGTCTATGATATCAAACACAGACGCCTACGTGACTGCCCTTTATTTCACCTGTTCCAGTTTAACGAGTGTCGGCTTTGGCAATGTAAGTGCCAATACCACCAGCGAAAAAATATTCAGCATATGTGTGATGCTAATTGGTGGTAAGTAAACTTGATTGATTGGTTGGTACGAAATGTGAATGTATATTTTTTATACTCTCGCCTCTTTTTATAGTCAAGAACTTAATCGCCAGTATCTATGAAATATAGATTAATCTGAAATTCTTAAATGCATTTACTCCATGAACTATTGCATCTTATCAAAATGGCGGAAAGAAAATAATTCTCAATTTTCTAATTATTCGCGTTTTAGCAGTGCTCGGAAGTACACGTGTGTTACCAGCGATCCACATTATCTCTTCCAAATCATATGCTTTACAAACGTACGTAGATAAATATTCCATTCATTTCATTCTGAAAATAATAAATAAAAACCGAATTCTATAACTTCATATATACTAGTCGCCTTGAGGGCGACTAAAACAATAAGATTATGGCTACCAGCCTTCCTTGGCAAACAGTGAAAAAGAGAAAATTCTCAAACCTTTCGCCAGAAATAGATGAAAACTCACCAATTGAAACCAGCAATAGATTCCAATATCTCAGTAAGGAAAACGAAAGTGATGATAATACAGAAACACCACCGAAAATTCCAAAACCACCACCCATTTCTATACACGGAGTTACAGACTTCCCAGAAATGACTGAACTTATATCAACCGCTATTGCTGATGAACAATATTACTCAAAAACGCTCACCAACAATTGTGTTAAGATTAACGTCAAAAATCCAGAAAAAAATATAATTTTTCATACCTACCAAATCAAACAAGACAGAGCCTACAGAGTAATTATCAGACATCTTCATCCCAGTATTCCACCAACCGACATAAAAACAGATATAGAAAAACACGGACATAAAGTTAGGAACATAAGTATTATAAGAGATCGAATGAAAAACCCACTCCCGCTTTTTTATGTGGACTTAGAACCAAATGAAAACAATAAAGACATATATCAATTGGAGTTCATCCTCAGACAGAAAATAAGCATCGAACCACCAAAAAGAAAAAAAGAAATTATACAATGCACCAGATGCCAAGAATATGGACACTCGAAATCCTACTGTAACAGACCATTTATGTGCGTGAAATGTGGTAATCAGCACGACTCTAAAACTTGCCAGAAACCAAAATCGACTCCAGCAAGATGTGCCCTATGTGGGGCTGATCATCCATCCAACTACAAAGGATGCAAAGTATATAAACTACTATCAAAAACAAAAAATAACCATGAAAACCTCTCACAATATGACAGACAACAGAACATCTCTGAGACAATTGACGAAATAGAACAACAACCCGCCAAAATTCTACCTCAACCAAATAGAATGTCCTACGCCCAAGCACTCCAGCAAAATAAGGTACATGAAGATCCATCCTCTCATAAACAAAACTCGAATACCTTAGAAACCATGATGACAAGTTTTCTCACCGACCTGAAATCCATGATCACGCAGATGATGAACCAGAATCAGATTATGCTTAATCTGCTAACAACACTTGTGAATAAACTTCATTAAAATTCGATAGCTTCATCCGTATAGCTTCATGGAATGCGAACGGCCTTCCAAACCACAAAGAAGAATTAAAAACTTTCATGAATTTATATAAAATAGACATAATGCTAATTTCAGAAACCCATTTCACCGAAAGAACGTTTTTCCAGCTCCCACACTATAGTACATACTCCGCCGAACATCCAAATGGTAGAGCACAGGGTGGGTCAGCTATACTTATTCGGAAGAATCTCAAACACCACACAATGCCAAATTTTGTGACTGAATAAATACAAGCTACAAACATTACAGTATACACGGAAACGTGGAGCTTCGATTTATCAGCAGTTTATTCACCACCACGACATAACATAACCGAAAACCAATATATGGAGTTTTTCGAAAACTTCAGGCGAAGATTTATAATTGGAGGTGATTGGAATGCGAAGCATAACCACTGGGGATCACGACTGATAAATCCTAAAGGACGCAACCTGATGAAGGTGATAACCAACAGAAATCTTCATGTTGTTTCGTCCGGAACACCTACATACTGGCCAACTGATCCGAACAAAATCCCAGACATCCTAGACTTCTTCGTCACAAATGGTATAAACAGAAATCATATGCAGTCTGAATCAACTCCAGATCTATCATCGGATCACTCACCAATTTTGCTGACCTTGAGTACAACCGCAAAATTCCGGGAGAAAAAAAGTACACTCACAACACCTAAAACCAACTGGAAACTATTTCAACATATATTGAGTGACAACATAAGACTCAATATTGAACTCAAACAAATTGAAGAATTGGAGGAAGCTGCAAGGTATACTACAGAAATAATACAGAAAGCAGCCTGGGAATCCACACCAACCCCATCAGATGAGTATACCATCGAAACGAAATTACCACTGGAAATTCGAGAACTAGTAATTGCAAAACGACAAGCTAGAGGTAGATGGCAAAGATCCCGTCACCCCGCAGATAAAACAGTTTATAATCGGCTATGTAGAAAACTACGCAAAATTCAACCCTTAAGCGGAGACGTGAAATTGTACCGACACTGCCGGAGACGTGCGGTCAATATGACCGCAATGACTTTTTTGAGACATTTATACGAATAAATTTGGAAAAATTAAACACCATTAAATCTTTATAATATGTTTTTTCAAACAACAATGAAAAACTATAAAATCGCTCCACTGAATTATATTTTTCAAGAGCCAAAATATAAAATTGTGTTTCCGAATATGTTTGACATGAAGAGGCTTTAAAAAAATCTTATGTTAGCAGAGGGCAATTTACTGATTGGAATACAAAATTGGTAGATATCTTCATAAAAAAACATAATAAAAATAGAAATAAAATATCTTTATCATGAAAATTGCATCCCATCAAAATTTACAAATTTTTTTACAGTGAGTACGTAACATTTCAGCACATTGATTGCAAATGGGCATTCGACACATACAGCACACATGAAAAGTTTTTTTCTTTAGCTTGTTCTCTGCTCATCACGATCACCTACATCATTTTCTTGTAGCGGAAAGCTCGGAGTCCGAATTATAATCGGTTTCTTCATATTCTCATCATGATCGCAGTTAAATATATGTCAATATCACTGTCTTCGTCCCCAGCTTCCTCATACCATTTCATGACACTTTCTTCAAAGTCGAGGCTCGTATAGCGAACCTTTTTCGAAGGATCTGGACCTTCATTCATCATATATGTTGCAAAATATATACAGCACTAATGGAGACGTGCGGTCAATATGACCGCGCTTCAATTTTCGATTACCGTAGAAAACGAAAAACCGCACGCACACCCTCCAGCGTCTCAAAACAGACTTATTTCATATCAACTTGAAAGTAGATGGTAGGATTGGGGTGAAACAGTTGCGGTTCATGAGGAGCAATAAAACAAAATAAGCATGCGGTCACTATGACCGCACGTCACCGGTTAAGGGTTAAAGATCAGTCCAACTCGCAATTTCAACATCACATTCAAAATATAGATAACAACAGTGAGCACAACATCTGGAAAGCCACAAAAAAATATAAGAGACCCATTACACGAAAACCTCCAATCCGAAAGACAACTGGGGAATGGGCCAACTCCGATGAGGAAAAATCAAAAACATTTGCTCTACACTTGTCAGAAGTACTCAAACCGGATGATCCACACCCAGGATACAACGACACAGAGGTTGAGTCTTTTCTCGATATTGCGTGCCAAATGTCTCTCCCCATTAAACCTTTCAGACCGAGGGAAGTTCTTCAGGAAATAAGAAAGCTCAAAAATAAGAAAGCACCCGGTTTCGATTTGATAACTGCAGAAATTTTGAAGAAACTGCCACAAAAGGCTATAGTATTGATTAACACTATATTTAACCGTATGATGAGCCTTTCCTATTTCCCGACTATCTGGAAATACGCCGAGATAATAATGATATGCAAGCCAAACAAACCTGAACACGACGTGAGATCTTATAGGCCCATAAGCCTTTTACCAATTTTAGGTAAATTATTTGAAAAACTTTCGCTCAAGAGATTAAAGAAAGATATAGATCTTTACACAATACTACCTAACCATCAACTTGGATTCAGGGAAAACCACTCGGCAAGTCATCGAATACATCGTGTGATAAACACCATTTCAAGAAGCCTTGAGGACAATAAATATTGTACTGCTGTATTCTTGGACTCATCCCAAGCGTTTGACAAGGTTTGGCATGATGGCTTACTCTTCAAATTGAAAAAACTCCTTCCTCAACCATATTACTTACTTCTAAAATCATATCTCACCAATCGATATTTTGCTGTGAAACAGGGTGATGCTCTATCTGAACCATCTGAAATTAAAGCAGGGGTACCACAGAAAAGTATACTGGGTCCACTGCTTTATCTAATGTATACATCCGACATTCCAGAGACTCAAAGCACTACAATAGCATCATTTGCAGACGACATAGCAACACTCACAACCCATGAAAATGCGGCTACAGCTTCCGAAAAGCTTCAAGAACATCTAACTGAACTGGAGAAATGGTATCGAAAATGGCGCCTAACCATCAATGAAACAAAATCAGTCCAAGTTACATTTACCAACAAACGAAACATATGCCCACCAGTTAGAATAAACGATAATCAAATACCAGTTAAAACAGAGGCCAAATATCTTGGAATCCACTTAGACCAACGCCTCACCTGGAAACATCACATTCAAGCTAAAAAGACTCAAATAAATATTAAATTTCGACAAATGTACTGGCTGATAGGCAAAAAATCCAAGCTATCTCTCCAAAACAAGGTATTGGTTTACAAAGCCATAATTAAACCAATATGGACATACGGCATTCAATTCTGGGGGTGTGCCAAGGCCTCAAATATCCAAATATTACAGAGACTCCAATCCAAAATACTTCGATCAGTGCACCGTGGTACGTTTCCAACTTGACCATACATAATGATTTGAGAATCCCCTTCATTAATGATGAAATCAAAAAAAAATCAACAAAATATAAACAAAATCTGGAAGGACATGAAAACAGCTTCATAGACCAACTAGCAGAAAACCCGTTCAACAGAAGGAGGTTTCAGAAAACATGGCCAATTGACTTCAACTGAAGTTCTGTGAATAGGAAGTGTCAATAAGTTTGATAACTTCTACATGTCATTTTTAAATTCATCACATTTACTTAATACTTGTGTAAAGTAGATTGTAAATTTCAATAAAGGATATAACTTCAACTATGTAAAGATGTTATAACAACGTATGCTTATAATAGTATATTATTTCATAAGAAGGAGAAGTAGGTATTAGGTACTCTTCATCGTTCTTTCGAAGGAGAAGTGACTTTCTATGGTCACTTCTCCTTCGAAAGAAGGAGAATGTAAATCATAATGTGTCGTTCTAAAATGAATCCCCCTTTCCCAACACGTTATGATTTATTTTTTTATTTCAAAACGGTACATTTTACGAGAAAGAAACAGGAGATGAAAAGGTTCCCAACCAAATCAGGCTATTCGAATTCTGTTCAAGTCGTTGCGTAAATTTTTCTTTGAATATATATTGAATAGTTGACAAAAATGATGGGGGTAGTGTACTTCAACCCCCTCCACTTATTCTAAAAACATGAAAAAATATCAAGAAAGTTTGTTTCCATAATGGTAATACTTTTAATATAATCATTCTATCGGTTTCCGTTTTCAAGATACAAAAGGAGAACATAATTCTTCCGCCGTATCTCCCTAACGTTTTACTTCTGACCCAACATACAGAACCACCCTTCAGTTTGAACAAGGAATCATTCCGTAAAATTTTTGGAATTGTTTCTAAATACCCTGGTACAAACCCATTTGACGGCTTGAAATCTAATAAAATGAACTGAGAAACTGAAAGATAGAACAAAAAAAAGATGACAAAAATGACATTCGTGGTGACAGATTTTCTTCTTTCACCAAAGAATGATTCAGGTTAAATATTCCATGACGAAGTAGTGTATGGTTTTTATGATCTGTATCGATTTTGTGTGTTTTTGCTGATTTGTTAGTATGTGTTTGTTTTATTAGTTTTTGTTTCTCCATATATTTCGTTTTGTTTCGTTTGATTCCTTTTGTGTATATGTATTTGTGTTTCTCAGTTTCTGTTTGTTCCGATTAATTTGTGTTTTTCTTGTCATCAATTTCTCTTGGTTTTGTTCATTTCCTCTGGTTTGCGTTCATCAGATTATGTTCGACATTGTTTGTTTTTATCTTTTTTCGTTCGTTCATATTCAATTTGGTTGGAATCTTTTATTGGTCACTAACGTCTTTGTCTGTAAAAGTAAATTTTCTCTAAAAGTACTCGACACAAATTTAAAATTTTTGAAATATACCTTTGATTTTGTGGCCCAACTTTTTGATTGAAGAGAAAAAATTACATTTTTCTGAATATGGCATGTCAAATCGAATTATGACATGATGGAAACAACAAATATATGAAAATTTTGTCTCTCCACTTATCTCTGTTTGTCTTGTCTGTAATCTTGAAAAAATTATGAATCTTAAGGTCATCCATGGATTAGAGGAAAAATATGTAGAGCGGAAATTTTATGTCAATAAGTGCCTGAAAAAAAATTATAGAACTGAAACCCTCCTTCACACGAATTCTCACATTAAACTCCTCTCTTTTATTTGTTATTCGTTCGTTCTTTCTGTTCAAGGGGACCTGGTACACGTCCGAGCTCGCGAGCTCCCTTCAAAAATTGGGCTTTTTTATTTATTTCCATGATATCTCAGTTCGTATGCGGCGTAGACCAACAATTTCTATTTCGAATTAAAGCCTAATGTTTCTCTAGAATGTGTATTACCCGCTTTTCTGTTTTTCTTCGTATATCAGGAAAAAACCTGGTGAGCTGCAATTTCATGAAAATCTGGACGAACGATTTTATTTCCATGATATCTCTGTCAATTCTCGGGATAAATGTATGAAATTTTCAGTTTACATGCGAAATAATATTTTCCAGAATGTGTATGGAGCAGTTTTTTTGTTTATTGCCCTCTCAATTTTTAAATGAATTATAAAGTAGGAACTTTATTGGTCATATTTTCAACCAGGTTTTTTTCCTAATATACGGAGAAAAACGGAAAAACAAATAATACACACTTTGCATAATATTATTCCGCATGTATACTGAAAATTTCATACATTCATCCTAGAAATTGACGGAGATATCATGGAAATAAAATTGTTTGTTTACGCCGCATACGAACTGAGATATCAGCTTGAACCTGTACACTGTCCCCTAAAGAAAGCTGCAACAACAAAAATGAAAACCTTCGGGATTCTTGCCGATTCGCAAATAAATTCCATGTCATTTCGCACAATATTCTCCTCAATTTTCGACACTTATTAACCCCCAACATCGTTCAGTAGTACAGAAATGGAAGAACAATTTAAAAGGGAAGTTGAAGATCATGTCTTCTGCATGATCTAATAAGATGATGAAAAAGTGTTTTCTTTTTCCATCGAGCCCTATTGACGGTGTTGTGATATCAGAATATCAAATAAATTATGCAAAAATGGACGTATCAATAGAATTCCCATATTATTTTTCTCGACAACCATGGAGCGCGACCGCTGCTGCAGGTCGATAGGTATGCACTGTGAAGCCTTATTATGTTATCTACCGTCGAAAAAACACCTAACATGTCCAAAGCTGCCTTTGATGTAATTCTAAACTAACCCTCCGGGAATCCTACCCTACTGCGAATGATTCAAAAATAATAAGAAATATGACTTCGAACAAAGTTCGAAGAGACGTGGGGAAAAGTCCTTATTGAAAATGTCTTGTCCTTTCACATTGAAAAGAGGACCTATATTGCTCCGGACGCGAAAAATAATATATCCCTGTAATGTCGTTAGAACGTGCTCATCCCTCCACGTATAACCCTCATTCAACTGTCAACTTCTTTCGGATTTTCCATCTGCTTCCGTGTTGGACAATTTTTTCGATAATATCATATCGTATTGCTCAAAGTCGAACCAGTAAATTTGCTTCAAGTGAACAGTAAAAGAATTATAAAATTTGTTATTTGAACTTCCTCCATCTCAAGTTTCGCGTTTTAATAGAAGACAGAATTGCAAAGTTGGGCGTTTAGGCATGTTACGGAAGCAGGTTTGGCATCAGGATGAAAAGGTCTAGCGTATACATATTTCAATATATTCAACTACAAAATTGAGTTGAGAAGTTTCGAATAGTGTACAATTTTTAAAGCCGGACTCCCACTACTCGTGTATTTGGCAAATAATTGCCACTTGCCTATATTGGGCATGTAGTGGGAGTGATTCACTCGGCCAATACTTGTCAATCTTGTCATTCAAATTCGAAACTTCATCTACTTGCCAAGTACGCAAATAATTGTGTACTTGCCAAATATTCGAGTAGTGGGAGTCCGCCTTAAGCAGAAGCGATTCCTAAAAATAACGATGTTCATTATGCTTCCGAGATTAGGGGAGAAAAGCCCAGAAAATATTCAAGAAAGTATGCAAGCTCCTCCCAAAGAATTCGTCAATCAATACGTAAACTGCTATTTCGAATTGAATTATAACATCTGCTATTAATATTACACTCTCCGCACAGATTGAACATTTATCCACAAAACCACCTCCTGCATACAAAAAAATTTATTGTCTGCCCAAGCTCTCTAATTTGGGCGCCGGTAATTTTTCAATCTGAGCTCCATAAAATGTTACATTCCCTCCAGCTATGGACCGCTTCTCATTCGTTTCAGCTAGCGGGCACGAAAATTTCCATGGGTTTCACCGCTTCACGTCACATGCCCTGCCGTAAATTTGACGGATATAATCCTTCCATTATTTACTATTATGGTTCGAATCGATATATTCTTCGTTAACTTGTCAGTTGGAAAACTGATCTGATTTGGCAACTCCCTGATGTGTTGTAATCGATATCTACTTATTTTTAATAATGTCTTATGGGATTGTGAGTCAATGTCAAGCGAAGAGAGCACTTAACTGGAAAATATTTCCAGAAGTATATTAGCGAACTGGATGATACACTATGTTTGTCAGTGAATTATTTTTGACCAAATCATTAGGACTATCTCTTATCCATATGTTATTCTACTGGAAAAATATCGAAATATGGGAACAAAAGGGAAAACTTGCGTTTTAGGGAACGATTGATGGTCAAAGGCAGGTCAAGTCATTTCTCTCCTACTCGACTAGCTGAGCTCAGCTGGACTAAAAAGGTTCTCTCACTCAGTAAACTGGAACTGAGGAAACTGACAGGCGCACTCACGGAACACTGTCCTGTGAGGTATCATCTGAAGAACATGGGAAAGGCGCCGAAAGACACTTGCCGCTTCTGTCAAGAAGCCACAGCCAAGCATTTGCTATGCGAATCAAATCGCAGCTTTTCGACGGTTGGCTATTTTGGACATGCGTATTACCAGTTTCCAAATGAAATGAGATAAAATAATCTAAAAAGATAAAAGCTGGATATCTTCTGTTCTCATTATTATTCCTCATTTTATTTTCGTTATAAACGCTTCCATTGAAATGCGCATTTTCATGTTTCTTATTTCGTTTGCAGTCAGCTTATTACTCTCATCATCTATATGTTGATGATTTCTCTATACACGATTTATTCGATAACTTGTACGCGTTTGGTATGTCTAATTATTATTCAATTTGCTGAAGAAAATGGCAAGAAAATCAATGTGAAAATCTGTTGCTTCCGTTCAGTTCAGATGCTTATTATTTTTCCACTTCAATTTATTTTAAACGATTCTCATGTGCATCGAATAGTTTCATATCTTCTGTGAGTTCGTTACTGTGATTTTTTGTCTGAATAGTTTTTTTTTACATTTCATGGGAATAGGGGAAAGAATGAAAGATATGTGAGTTTTCCATGGTTTTGCACGTTGGTTTTGCCTTTCAAATGATTTCTAATGTGTTTATTACTCGTTGATTTATATGATATACTCTGTGTTTCACATAGTGAGCGTCAACAATTCGATTGATTATAGATTCGCGATTTTCAAAATTTTTTTCTAGAAATAGTACTCCATATGCACTGCTAGTGCACCTTTTCTTTCCATGGTTATTTATTATAATATCAAATTTTCATATGATGCCTTGAATCAATTCCGTTGAATTTCATAATAATTTCATCTCCTGGGTTATTCTATTCAATTAAAATACTAATACGATCGGCTGTCAGTCCCAGAAAATATAATGAATGTGCTTTTGTCTACATGTAGGTTATCAGAATGTTCTTTTGTTCTGATGAAGCTTTAATTCAAGTTTAATTTGATGAAGAGATTTCCAACTACATACAATATTTATTATGAAAACCCATCAATATCAGAAACGTCACCATTGTTCTTCATATTATTATATGGATTCCAATTTCAGTATGCAATTGTTTTATTCTTGGCTGTTCAAGATTTCGTTAAAAAACTGTTCATAGAAATAATGAATAGATGGAATCATGTACTTATTGTATGAGAAAATTGTTTCGTATTCAATTATCAATATGAATGAACAAATCCAAATAGGTACAGGATGGACAGATTTCGATGATTTAGTACTACAACTCCTAAACTATAACAGATCGAGAAAAAGTAAGATACATGTCATGTTTTTTTCTTTCCAGAAACAGAAATTGCTGAAAACCCCAAGTTGCTACGGCGTCTAGTTTCCGAGCTACATGGTGATTTTGGTATTTGGCCAATTATTATAATTGACCATAACTTCCGTATCACAGGATCTACGCTCTCGAAATTTACACATCTTTAGGGCACTTTTTTTACTGTTTTTCAGCGGTACTATTGGATTTTTTGTATCTGCTCAAATTTCGGAGCTATAACAAAAATTTTTTTTCAAATGGAAACCATAATGGCAAAAGATATTTCCAAATTGATCTTCCTTCAACGATTCCAAAAATATATATCATCGCTTGGGGACCCTGGTGTCATTCAGAGGGACCTCGATGCCCTCTACGACTGGTCTGTGAACTGGTGTTTGCCTCTAAATCTTTCGAAGTGTTCGGTCATTCACATGGGAAGGAACAATCCTGGTGTCGATTACTATCTCGGCGGCCATACGATTTCTGCAGAAACCTCTCATTGTGACCTTGGAGTCGTGGTTTCCGATGATCTTTCTTGGTCCAATCACATCCTGCACACCGTTAACAAGGCGAAGAGAATTCTTTATCTGCTGGGCAGATCATTTTCCCGTTGCGATCCGGCCTCTTGTAGAATTCTATATACCACTTACGTGCGCCCAATCCTGGAATATGCCGGGGCAGTTTGGTCTCCGTCTCTGGTTCGCGATGTGGAGCTGCTCGAGAGTGTCCAGCGGCGTGCGACTAGAATACCCTATGGTGTACTGCGACCCAGCTATCCCGAACGTCTCTCTATTATGGATCTCCCCTCGTTCTCAGACAGACGGGCCCGAGGTGACCTCATTATCACCTACAGAGCTCTGAACGGTCTTTTTAATGCAGACCTGGGTGTAATGTTCACTCTGAATGATGACGAACGTCTGCGTGGCCACAGATACAAACTGCGAAGGGAGAATTTCAGGACAACTCAGAGAGAACACTTCCTGTCCAACAGAGTGTTTTCTTCGTGGAACCGCCTACCGTCTGCCATCGTGGAGGCATCCTCTGTCAATTCGTTCAAAAATCGATTCGACAGGTGGATGCAGAGTTGATCGTCGCCATACTTAAGATGAAATTCTTTTTTCGTTTATTGATTTTGTAATTGTTTTTTTATTTTTCAATTGTAATTTATACTTTTTTTTTGGCTAGCTATGTGCATTTTTTATTTTATTTTTTATTTTCTTTGAGTTTATAGAATCTTCTCTCAACTCTTGTCTAATATATAATAATAATAATAATAATAATAATATACTTCCGAGTTCACTATATATCGAAATTCCTAGAAGTTGTGGTACTGAATCATCGAAATCTGGCCACCCTGTACATATTCGCAAAACAAAATGAAAACGTAGAACCTTTTTTGTTCAAAACTCACTTCTCTTGATTTTATACAGGGTGGGCTTTTCAAAACGAAACAGACGAGATAACGGGCGGAATAAATTTATTTCGAAAAAATGCTCGGACACGTCGATTTTTGTTTCGAGGGGGACAACTTTTAAGGTCAAATTCACAACTATATCGCTTCAACCCTTAGTGTTAGAACACCAACCCCTAAATTTTGAATAGGAGAGATAGGGTGAGTGATACCTCATTTGAAAGGCCTTTTTATCATGAATTCAGCGTAATAATTTTTTTCTCATTTAACGCATTCGTTTTTGAGATATTCAATTTTGATTTTCGTACAGTACCATTCATTCCGCTAACCATGCTATGTGAATTCATCAATTATTTGACTAATTATTAATTGTTAAAATATTAACTTTGTATTTTGATGTCTGGTGTATGACAGTTATGGAGTTACATCAAATCTACAGAATGAATGAATAATAAGTTCTATTGATTCAGACAGCTTGCTTGACGACAATACCATCTTTGTTTCAACTTCAAATGTCAAAATCTCAAGAATCAATGAATCAAATGAAGAAAAAATCCATATCCTGAATTCAGGATAAAAGGGCCTTTAAAATGAGGTATCACTCACCCTATCTTTTCTATTCAAAATTTAGGGGTTGGTGTTCTAACACTAAGGGTTGAAGCGATAAAGTTGTGAATTTGACCTTAAAAGTTGTCCCCCTCGAAACAAAAATCGACGTGTCTGAGCATTTTTTCGAAATAAATTTATTCCGCCCATTATCTCGTCTGTTTCGTGTTCAAAAGCCCACCCTGTAGAACCGAATTATACCAAAGAACTTATACAGGGTGCGGCACGGAGGATGGATGGTTTTAAAAAAATAATAAAAGCGTTAATTTTTACTCAAAAACACATTTATTGACGGAATCAGATTCTCAAGGAAATAGCATTTGAGACAGTCAAGTGTGGAAAATCACATCAGGCATGTGGTGGCCGAAATCGGTGATGCAGTGCTGGAGGCGCTCTTGGAAGTTCGCGTAGACTCTCTCCAACATCGCTCTCTCAACTTGGGCAACTTCCACGCGAATAGCCCTTTTCAATTCGTCCAGAGTTCGGGGCTTGGTCTCGTATACTCTAGCCTCACCGAACGATCACTGAGGCGAAGTGCAGCAGCATGTTTCCGAGCAGATCGCGACGGACTGCGAAGAATGGCTTGTCGAACGCGTTCAACATTTTCAGGCGTTCGAACTGTTCGCACAGGTCCTCTTGGTCTTCTGTTGATCAGTTCACCACGTCTGCGAAGTGATTCAACCCAACGAAGGATGGTGTTTCGAGAGGGAATAGCTCTATTCCGATGAATGTGGAAATGGCGACGAAACTCACGCTGCACGACCGTGACTGACTCATTATTTCGGACGAAAGTATCATAGGCGAAAACACGATGCTCCACCGTCCAAGGCTCCATGACGACAACTGGTAAATAAATGCTAGGAACACACGAGTCTAACGGCACCTTCCCCACTTCTCTCGTCCTCAGTGGGGGAAAGTTATGCCCATCTGAAAAACGTCCGCCCTCCGTGCCGCACCTTGTATAAATATATACCTATCTTCAAATGCTGAACCCTCTGCACTTCTTCTCTTGGGGACATCTTAATTCCAAGATTTTTGTGACTCAGCCTGAAAATTTATACGAATCACGCCAACGAATTGTGAATGAGTGTCAAATAACTCGAATTATGCTGAACCATGTTAGAGGCGGTTTTCAGTCAAGATTGTATTATTGTAAGAAAGTATATGGAGGACATTTTGAACTTTTGGTTTAAAAACTCAGATTTAATTTTTCTGATTGTAGGCATGATAAAACAATTAAATTTTTTTAAGAATGTGATTTTTTAAAGATTCTTTAAGTTTGTAAAGAGATCTCAATAAAAATGGGCTTGTGCTTCGTGAAAATAACCAAAATATTCAAGGTGGCTCATTTGAGCTAAAAATTGATTTTTAGCGAAACGGTTCATCCAAATTACGTTTTTCATACACCGTTGTAAAGAAGATTTCAAGACCTTTCAAATGAATTATCGCTCAACTCCTTTCCCCTATTCAGTTTTGAGGAGTTGAAGCACCCCCTCATAGGAGGTTGCTCGTTAGAGCTTCAAATGTCCGTCAAAAGATGTCCCCCAAACAGAATCAATCGACGTGTTTCGAAAAATTCTTCCAATCACTATAGGATAAGAAATATATGGGTGGATAGTCTGAGATGGAACACTCTGTATAGTAGGTATCGTGGTGAAACTGCAGTTATTCTCATCATAAAAAATACCAACAGGTTTTCCAATAGCGCTGGTATAAATAAAAAATAGAACCAACCACATACATTATTCAGTTAGGAACACACATTTTTTTCACATTATGCTATTATGTATATTGCAGCATTCAAATGACCACTACGAATGTACTTCTGCATTCAGTGTCAACCCAATTCTTCTTGACCTTTCCTCATAAATTTCGCTGTATTTTTATGAATGCCATCAACGTTGAACGTGCTAATGAGTACGATGATTTTTAATTGATTATAGATGGGATATCAGCATAAAATTTTTGGCTTAAGATATCCACAAAGAAAGAAATCACAAGGTGTTAATTCACAGGACCTTGCCGGTTCAACAATTTCTGAACGTTGCTGAAGCAGATATCTTTTCATGATCAGATTAACAAGAAATGTCAAAAAATAATCCACAGTGTATCATTCCTGTTGAAGAAACCACATACATAGTAAAAGGATACTTAAGCTATCATTTTGGAATAGTGTGCAAGATACATGAAAGCCTGTTCCTGAACTCAGGGCCGATCCTAGGGTGTTGGCCGCCCGCGTGCAGAATCCTTATGTGCCGCCCCAAAGACACAAAATATACCTTTTTTTTAATGTATATACATATATACAGGGTGTCCCAAGTTCGAGTGCCTATTAGACGTTTCTGGAGAACTGGACATATTTGAAATCAGAAAATTGGGATTATATTATTGTCCGAAATTCAATGCTTAATACATTTCTGTTCATTTTTCTTATTTTGAACATTCCCAGTGTAAACTGTTCTCTCAACGTCAAAGTAGAAGAATGTGGAAAGGTCATGCAGTTTTTGAAATTCATTATTATCATCACAGGGTGTTTCAAATTTTGGGTCGAAAATTAGCCATAACTTCTGTGTTTCAAATCAGAACCCTATTTTTTTATGCGTTGGATTCTGCAAAGATAAGAGTGATAGCACTCTAAGAAATTGCTCCTGAATTCAGTAGTTTCGGAGTTATTCGGGATTTTCGGGATTAATGTTGTACGTAGACTGTAGAGTCAAATAACTCAGGAACCACTGAATTCATGAGAAAGGACATCTTAGAGAGTGCTATCACTATTTTATGGCCAATTTTCGATCACAGTTTTCGACACAAAATTTGAAACACCCTGTGATGATATTTATGAAATTCAAAAGATGTATGACCTGACCTTTCCTCATTTTTCTACTTTGACATTGTGAGAACGGTTTTCACTGGGGATGTTCAGAATTAGAAAAATGAACATCATACACTGACTATAAATATTTGACTGTTTTTCAGGTTTTTCGGTATTTTGAAATCTATTTCAATGAATACAATGGTTTTGACAGAAATGTATTCAGCATTGAATACTACATCATATCATAAACGAAAAAATTGAAAAAAAAATTGAAACCCTAAAGTGGATATTAACTCAGAAAATATACATTTTAGGGCAAGGGTGTGATGCATACACTCACATTATTTTTTAACGTAGATTCAATATCTGCCATAAAAAAATGGGATTCTAATTTGAAAAAATTGATTTTTCACGATTTTGTCATCCCTAACTTCGAAAGCGATTTTTTCACCCCCTGTATCATGAATCGCGATTTCGATTTTCAAAGTGGATACATCAATCTTACATCTTAAAAAATCCCAAAAATGAAAATTTTCCATCCAAAAACCTCGAAGTTATTCTTGTTTCAGCGGAGCTCTATTTTCGATTTTTTTTTCGAATTTTCCCGCTCAGAGAGAATTTTCCAACCAAAACTGAAAAATGTTACATCAAAATAACTTGAAATTTTTAAGGAATCTATTTCTGCAATAAAAAAATGGTGTTCTAATTTGAAAAACGGAAGTCATTTCCGGAAAAACCGGAGGTGCTCATGCCTTGAAAATATTTTAGATTTCATCAGCATCGTGAAATACTTATAAGTGCTGAATTTCATGAAAATACGTTCAGTAGTTTCCCGTATAAATATGGGTGAGGTTCCTCGTGAAAAACCCTGTATAGTAGGTATAATTCTTTTCCAATCTCAATTTTAACTCGCACCATGATTCCACAGAAAATGTTTAAGCGCAATTTCATGTTTATTTCAGTTTATTGAATTTTTTGGTCGTCTCATTCAAATTTTGGATAATCAGAGTAATAATCGACAATTAAAAACAATTATCTCTTTGAAATTTGTTGAAAATTATATTTTTTACAAACTGACATAAAAAGATAGCGGCCTGCGGCCGCCCCTTGAATTTGGCCGCCCGCGTGCGGGGCACGCGCTGCACACCTGCTAGGATCGGCCCTGCCTGAACTGAATTATTTTCTTAGTAATTATTTCAATTCTTTTCAGCATTGATGCATGCCGTAGTTTTTGGTAACGTGACAGCCATTATTCAGAGGATATATTCTCGGAGATCACTTTATCACAGCAAATGGAGAGATTTGAAAGATTTTCTCACACTCCATCAGATTCCAAAGGAGCTCAAACAGCGAATGCAGGACTATTTTCAGACGATGTGGAGCCTCAACCATGGAATTGATATTCATGAGGTGAAGTAATACTTGAATCTTTACTTTGAGCTCGTATTTCAAATTAACAGTAGCTACTCCGGGTTTTCACCTAACGATTCGCCTACAACTGCTGTAGGCTGTTTGAGGTTTCCCGGTAGGAGGTAACCCAAAGAATGACTGCTCCGAACAGATATTGAATACAAGAAAGATGATTATTTGTACCAAATAAAAATTTTTCATTATTAATATACCTATCGGGTGTTTTTTTAGGGTGTTAGAATTTTCGATAGGGATAACTATGATTTGACAGAAGGTATAGGGGCATGTTGTTTTGACATTTCTTTTCAGTAAGCATTGACCAACAACAACGTTTACAAATTTTTGAAATTTATCTCCAAAATCAGTGTTCTATTCGCCAAACTTATAGAGAACTTTGTGAAATTCATGGTTTACATAATCGTCCATCCGAGCAACTTATTCGTCGAACTATCGATAGATTTCGGACAACATTTTCTCTACTCGATGCAACAACAACAACAAGAAGACAAAAAACTGTAGGTACAGAAGAAAATATCGCTTCTGTACTGTTGATGAAGATCCAGATTTGTCTATTCGTCGACGTTCACAACAAATTGGACTCTACCACATGGAAAATTTTGCGTAGAGATCTTAGTCTACTTGACCATAATATGCGTCGTTTGTTTGCTGATTGGGCACTTTTTTATCGAAAAATTGTGTTCAGTGATGAAGCTCATTTCTGGTTGAACGGCTACGTAAACAAGCAAAATTGTGCCGTATACAGGGTGAGTCTTTGACTTGTACATATATTTTAACTGTAGATTCGTGAGGCCAAAAGAAACCTTTTTTTCATTTTCCATTATTCCGAATTCGGCTCTGTTGAAAAGATAAGCCATTTGAAAAAAAAATTGGACTTAATACGTACCTGAAATGATACTGTGAAATTGATTCAGAGATCAAATTTCTCGATTGAAATTGAGTTTATACATTTAGGGAATACTCAAGTGCTAACCTTATTGGAATAAAAATATTGCAAACACGATAATTCCAACAAAAACAGTTAGTTTCATCGGATTATATCTGCAACTAAAAAGCCACATTTCTCGAACCACAATAAGTTTCTTCTTCGATTTTTCTGCAGATTAGTTTGTAAACACTTGTTCATATTTTCCTCGGAATTCCCAAACAATCTTATGAAGAAAGACTTATTTTCATTCAGATCATCAGAATTTATCAATAAACAACCTAACCTAATCTATTTTGAATCGATTCTGTTAATGTTTACACAGAAATTTCAAGAAGATGTTGTCAGCTTGCTGATATTTTCATTGAGGTTAAGGATTTTTTACGAAACATATCTATGAATTATCTCTCTCATCTATGGCTTCTGCCGTTTCCATCATAAATCGAGTTTGCCGCGTTCTCCACGCATGCGTATAGCGAATACCGACGGATTGTATGGTTATCTCAATTACCTTTGGAGGCCAACTATAAACAATAACAAACTCTAAACATTATGAGAAGTTCTGAATACATTCAGTGAATTATTGTTCTAATGTGATTATTATGTGAAGAATGAATATGATTTTAACCGTGTCGAGTTTATAAAATTCCAAGAGGATATTGTTTAGATAGGAACATCGCCACAGATTATAAGGTGTCATTTCATTTATCATTGATTTCAATTTAATACGTAGTTTGTATCGATATTCATCATTCATATCCGAATTTTGTATTCCATCGACATTCAACTTCAATATGGACCGGTACCAATAAATTTTCAATAGAAACTGTGCGTATTGAATGCTCCTTGGTGTTCAATTTTATCTCCCACATTTGTGGGATTTCATTATTGAATATCTCTAAATCAACGTTTTCCATCAATTGAATTTAAGTCTCAACAAAGTTGATAAATATTGTGACAACATTGGAAACTCGTTTAAAGACCAGAGAAGGAATATTATTCGATGATATTTAATTCAGAGACGCATTCAGATTATTCTTGAAATTAATGATTTTTTCGTCAAATTTCTCCGGGTAAAATTGGAAATAACTCGAAAACGACGCGTTTTATTGAAAAAATATGGGAATACTTTTAGTTTCTTAAATGATTGATTCTTTCGAAAATATGAATTGTTTATCTTTTTAAAGTGGTTTTATGGTGTTTTAGCGTGTATTGATGAGTCGACTACCCTGTAACTTTTATACTAGGAAAGATATTGAATAGGTTTCGATTGAGAAATATGCACCATGAATAGAGTAAACACTCAACCAAAATTCAGTTCATTCGAAGTAACGGTTCCGAAGATATAAACAGAAAAGTGTTTTTTTCATGGATTTTCGACACCCTGTATCTTCCAAACCAAACCGAATTTTGAAAAATGGTATGAGAAAAAAGTGTTTCGTTTCATGAAAGGAATCTACAGTTAAAATATATGTACAAGTCGAAGTCTCACCCTGTATACATATATGGAGAGAAAACAATCCTGAATTTTATTTTTCAGTAATCAACGTGACCATAACGAGGTCATAATCGGAAACCATTTAATATATCACTTACATGTTTCTTTCAATAATTGTTTTAGTCTTGAAAAAGGAACCACCAAAGTTCCGAAACGTTGACGAAGTTATAAAGAATACTCGATTCGTCCAATTCCCTAAGACACCTTATTCAATTACATAACATGCACGAGAACACAACACAATCCTCAAGAAGTTCTGCAGGCCCCATTGCATCCTGAAAAACGCACAGCTTTACTCGCTGAAGGCATCATCGGTCCATATTTCTTCAAAAACGATGCTGGAGCTAATATTACAGTGAATGGTGCTCGTTACAGATCGATGATCATTAATTATTATTTCCAAATTTGAATAGTATCGACCCAGAAGTGTTTTGGTTCCAACAAGATGGTGCTACACTTCATGCTGCTACCGTAACAATTGATTCATTGAGGAAAAGATTCGGCGGTAACATTATTTCGGGAAATGGTCCAATTAATTGGCCTCCAAGATCGTGCGACATAACTCCAATGGATTTTTTCTTTGGGGTTATGTCAAGTCATTGGTTAATGCTGATAAACCAGAAACAAAGACGCTTTGAAACCAGACATAACCCGTGTTATTGCTGAAATAAGGCCTGAACTACTCGAAAAAGTGGTCAAAAATTGGTCTGGCCGAATGCGGTTCCTCAGAGTTAGTCGTGGCGGACATAATGCTGGAAATTATTTTTGAAACATAAATGTCAAAAAATTATATTTCAAATGAAAAAAAACTGTTGCTTCGATCTTAATTCGAATGTGTTTTATTTCAATTTAAAGTTCTATCATTCTAAAAAAAACGATATACGGTTGGAATTCTGAAAATATCATTGCTGTCTGAATACAAAATTACTATTTTCAATCACTTCTTCATAGAAGCTGTTGTCATCAACAGCAGCTTCGAACCAATTATACCGTAGATTTGGATCCACCAGATTCCAATATCGATTGGGCAATAAAACACCCCAACAAATCAATGTACCAGATGTGAGGGTAATATATGTACGCAGTTTTTGCAATTCTTGTCGTGACATAATTCGGTTGGGAATCAACTTATCGAATCGCCCATTTTAAACGCATTTGAAATGGCTAAATCGGCAAAGTCGGGATGACCCTTTGATCTAAAAACCTGTAGATTTCCATAGAGAGAATTTCAAATGGGCCTAGATGCATCAACTCAATATTGATGTTTTTTACTGTTGATATGCATTTCCTTTGTGCAGTGGCCGATTGACGATTTCAGGGGCCCTACGCTTCAAAACTTTTGGGGCCCCCTCTGAAACATTTTCGATTTTTTTCAAAATAATTTTTTAATTAAAACTCACTCCTTTAAAAACGAAACATAAAGTTTATTAATAAAATACAAGGTATGTATATCAAAACGGAATATAAAAGATGAATAAAAAAAAAGGGAAAATATCACAAAAATTCAAATAGATCTCTAGAAAATCAAATCTGCAAATTTTTTATTGCTGCATCGAGATTAAGGAATAAATAAAATCATCATAAAAGATACAAGTATCGTAAAGCTGTATAAATCGGTTACCTACCTACAAAATAATATTCCACTTGAAAAATTGATATTTTTATTTTAATATCACCAAATTCTTTCATTGCAGGAATCATAATCGAGACTGCTCGTTATATCACTTTCGATAGGAGGTATTCCTAAAAACTGCAGTCTATTTTCTGTCACAACAGTTCTACCTATACTTATTTATTTTTTATCAATGGCAGTTTGGAAAAGGGCATATGAAACTGAACTGTAAAGCTTACCTTTCATATCGTTCAATGACAGTACAAGGATTTAAAAATCCAAACACAAACAGAAATTGTTTAATTCACCAACACTCAGTTTTTCACAATATTTGAATTCTACATTCTACATTGAGCTCGCGAGCTTGAAGATCTGCTTGCGTGCCTGTGAAACTATGAATATCATTTTTTCGAAGACAGTTGTATAAGTATAAAAGCGGGCACTTTTTTGTATCCTGAAGTTTCGAAACTCGTTTTTTTTTCAACATTCATAACTTGTACATTCAACTCATTGGTATTTTTTGAATTTTTACATCATTGTGTGAGGCCGGGTTTCACCAACGATTTTAATCTCGTTTAAGGCATTAAACGATAATTTTCTGTGGTTTTCCAGTCAAAAATCCATCGATAATCTCAGTTATCTCCTTAAACCAGATTAAAATATTTGGTGAAACCCGGCCTGAGTATTCATCCAATCCGTAAAAACTATGATGATTTGAATTGAAGCTGGAATGATGTTAATTTTGAGTAGAATAATTTGACAGTTCCCAATAACCACAGAAAAGCCGAATCTGCTTTTTGAATTCGAAAGTAAATGTGAATTTGAAGGAAATACTCTAAAAAATCCTATTCCTTCAGAGATATGCATATCATGTATTCGACAAAAAATGAAGTAAAATGAATGATGATTACAATGATGAAAAAAAATTATATGCATTGCATTTGAAAAAATGAAGAAAAATCGATTTGAAATTCGTCATATTGATAGTATTTTTGTGGACACTCTGTATGCTGGAGATGCTTTATTATAACTGGGTAGGATACTTTGAAGTCTTGTCTTTCAAACCATATAAAACTGTTATTGGTATGTACAAGGGTTCGTGAAATATAATTGGATAACATATCCTCTACAAGTATCATTTTTTTGTCAAAGAGGCCAATATTTCGAAAACTGTCGGATAAAAATATGTGAAAAGTATACGAAAGCATGCAGGAAGTTTCAGAGAATTGAAAAACACTATTGAATATAGGGTGTCCCATTTGAAAAAACAAAGTCACCCGCTATTCCTCTTTTGTGGGCCACCCGATATATTCGAAAATATTTTTAGGTTGTGCTCTTCTTGGAGTATATCAAGTCTTCATCAAAAAATTTTGCAAAACTCAGACCGTTACGCGTATATCGTCCGCTGCGGCACTAGTGGGACACCCTGTATAGTACAGTATGAGTTTTTTTTTCCACACTTACCTACAGACTGAATTTTCATTCTAGCAAAAAAAAATTTAATTCGATCGCCGAGGGCCCCTATGGACCTCGGGGCCCTACGCTGCAGCGTACTAAGCGTACCGGTTAATCCGCTGCTGCCTTTGTGAGATAAAATATTTGTATTTTCAGTATTATTGGTTCAATTCCATCCGAAATTAAAATTTTATGGCACATTTTTTTATCCGGCAAAATATGAGCTCGTTTGTCGATTTACGATCGAATTCACAGCTGGAATCGGAATACTCTCGGACATTAATCGAAGGTGTATAAATAGGGGCAGTTAAATGAATCGTAAACGGTCCGTCTGTGCTGGGAGAATTATCGGTAGCCTACGACCGACGGGCTTTGTGAATCGGGGGTCAAGATACAGCAGCAGTCTACCGATTAGGTTGGAGGACATATTTACCTTCTGATCAAGCGTGAATATTCAGTTGTCAACATTGCTCTTGAGTAAGTGGATTTTGCTGATGACTGTGAATTCCCTTGACCGAACACATTGGTTATCCACTCACATAAATTGTCAGATCTTTGTTTTGACACTGAAGCCATGTTCGAACAAAAGATCCAAGACATCCATTCATCACCTGCAAGAAGTACTACAAAATATTGATGAAAACGTATCAAATGGTTCGAAATGATATGAAGCGGTTCGAACTGAAAATTGAAAGTTTTTAGCTGATTGAAGAATGTTTGTTCTATTCATTTTGTTGTCATCGTTTTAAGTTTGAATATTATTTAAATATGATAGCTTTGTTTTTAGAGTGCCTGAAGAGGGCAAGTTATTTCGCCGGAATGCATTGTAACCTGTGAAGGAATAAAAACTTTTTAGTGGAGCAGAACTTTATTTAAGAGTTGTGAAATATTAATTAGTTTTGAGAATGTATGTTAAAATTCAATTGATATAACTGGTTCTTCCTCTTGACTCAACCAATAAGAATATAGTATTTTCCGAATAGCAACTCGTTAATAACGGCCAAAAAATTTGAATCGTGCAAAGGAATCCATTTTGAAAATACAGGATTTATCTTAAAATTATAACAACAAACGCCAGAATTAAAGATTAATAATATATAATAATAAATTAATATTATTAATACTTATGTGAGTGTATCCTGTTTTTCGAACCGTGTTTACACATATCGTCAAAAGTCTTGGCCCCCTAGGTTTCTCAAGAATTAAAAAATCCATGTTCTGGGAATAAGATGAAAATTTTCCTTCATTTCAACTGCAATATATTTGATAGAAAATCTTTGTTGGTTACTCATTGCTACATGCAGGAAGAAACAAAATAGGAAAAGTGAATTTGAATTTATCGATTATTTTTTTATTTAATCTTAAAATAATGAACAGTAGCTATTTTTTTCAATCCATTACAAAGCTTCAGCCATTTCTTGAACTTTTATGTGTCATTTCAGAATGTTTTCTCGAACCTAACGGTGAATCAACAATTTTTTGGAAATACTCATCAGTAAAAAAGGAGTCGACTCAATACTAATCCTCAGTAATATTATCCTAGGAAACACAATTTTGTGATCAAGAAAAAACTCTCTACTCTTTGTAATAGATAATAAACGTCTTTATTCGATAGATATTATTATATATTCAGGAGCGAAGTCTAGAAGAGCTATTCAACTTAATCCCCCGAGCTGAAGAAGAAAAATAATGTTTAATGCTCAAAATACAGTGAGTTATACCATTTCGGAATCACAATAGAACAAACATATTTTTTTTTAAATTGGTATTCAGGTGACCATATTTTTTCACAACATGTTATGTTCTACTTAGAAAACAAAGCCAAACGTGAAATTCGAACTTAATCTTCATTGAAAAAAAAAATACCCCGTAAATTATAGTGCACATTCGATAGAGCATTTATCTATCCAGGAATACTATCGAAAAAGAATGTTGAAAAATTTTCTTGATTTCGAGTCTTGACTCCAAAAAGAGTGACAGAGGGTACCTGTGACTTTTTCGAATTTTCGAAAATGACGAATATTTCTAAAACCGTGGGTTTTTTTCTCATAAATAAAAATAAAACACAATTTTCTGTACCATATTAACCATCCATCACGCCACATTCTGTATAATATTAAGAAACCTTCAATATTAAGTGTCACTCGACTCCCATCGATGAATATTCTGACCGGGTTGCTACCCCGCCTAGGATCATCCCCACGAATTTGCAATCGATGATGATTCCCCAAATAAAAATGGACCTGTCTGAGCGTTTATCGGAAATCTCATACTCACAGAAATAGTTCATTTCTGTATTTTTACTATGAACTTCCTTTTTATATTGAAATATACTGCCATTCAGTTCATTTTCGGTAGGTATAATTTTTTAACATGAACCAGTTCCTCCGCCATTTTGTTACAGATATATTCATTTTTTGGATATATTTTTTTCAGATAGATCCGAAATTTGGACGTATTCTTCACCTCAATCCGCAATGGACTCAATTAAACATTTGACTTCTTAATGATGTATAAACATCATAAGTTTTATGATTTGTATTTATTTCGTTGTCTTAGTCATTGAATGTCTTGCTTTCGGATGAAAGTATAACATCAAGCGATATAAGGATAAATTCAGATATCTCTTCTAATTCGTATAATTTTGGGCAACACTCTGTGGAGAAATATTAGTTCCTATTCGTTGTAATGACCTGGAAATAAATTTTATCAGTCGGCACTCTATACGATCGATTGAATTTTTGAAAATATAATTCAACATAAGTTTGAGACATGCAAACTATGGTATGGAGACACCTCTAATTGAATATCATTCTTCTGTTTAATCCAAGATATAAAATAAGCTGAACGAATAACATCTCGACCGATGAATTGAAAGAGAAACTTGCAGAAGTATCAGGAAACTAAGCATTTAACATTTTTAGAAGAAAGACGGCGGATATTTTGAAGAATCTATTGTTGAATCTGTATGGAACAACACTGCACAGATGAATAGTTTTTTAGAGAATAACACATAATTATTGATCCGTTCCAAAGCTCAATTTCAAATCAGCTAGATTTGCTATACGGATTCAGAGCGCAAGAAGCAGCAATTGGTCAACTGTTACGATGAAATTGAGGCAAATGGTTTGCGAAAGAAATGTTCCCATATATGCTCTTTCGAATTGGTTTGGCGGGACAATGAGGCCGCAGTATGAACTTGTGGAAAACTTCAGTGAGCGGGTGGAATAATCGTATATTCTAAGACTAGTTGCAGAATGGGCTCCAATTTCAATATGAATGCGAAATTCGAACGACGAAGGAGCGAGTTTTCGAACGCATGAGTGTTGGAATTGCATTCTGCAACGATATTTTCTCTCTTTCAGTGAAATTTCGTGAAATACTGTTGAAATTCAATGAAAACTTTAGATTATACATCCTAGTGACTTTCCTGTTGTATCTTGGCAGTTGGTGACTGTTACGAAAATTGACATTTCCGAATTGACGTGTGTTGAAAATTGATAGGATCGGAAGCCAGTGCTGACAACCACAAAACGATAAATATAACTAAAAACAATGCTTGATGTAATGGATATTTTCTGAGTTAATATCCACTTTAGGGCAAGGGTGTGATGCATGCACTCACATTATTTTTTAACGTAGATTCAATATCTGCCATAAAAAATGGGGTTCTAATTTGAAAAAATTGATTTTTCACGATTTTGTCATCCCTAACATTGAAAGCGATTTTTTCACCCCCTGTATCATGAATCGCGATTTAGATTTTTAAAGTGGATACATCAATCTTACATCTTGAAAAATCCCAAAAATGAAAATTTTCCATCCAAAAACCTCGAAGTTATTCTTGTTTCAGCGGAGCTCTATTTTCGAATTTTTCCGCTCAGAGAGAATTTTTCAACCAAAACTGAAAAATGTTACATCAAAATAACTTGAAATTTTCTAAGGAATCTATTTCTGCAATAAAAAAATGGTGTTCTAATTTGAAAAACGGAAGTTGACGTCATTTCTGGAAAAACCGGAGGTGCTCATGCCTTGAAAATATTTTAGATTTCATCAGCATCGTGAAATACTTATAAGTGCTGAATTTCATGAAAATACGTTCAGTAGTTTCCCGTATAAATATGGGTGAGGTTCCTCGTGAAAGACCTTGTATATTTGAACTTATCAAACATTCAAAAAGTGTAAAAAGTACACAAATTTCATATTTGTGCTCAAACTCTCATATCAAAAAAGGTCTAAACATCAGGTAAGGACCTCTGGATATGAGCCACATATCTTGTACAGGTACTAACTGTAATGGTTCATGCGTTCATGGTTGATATATTATTTCTTCTTATCAAATTTTCCGTTCTTTGAAGACGAAATTCTGTCTTTGTTATGTTTCCATTGCATACCGAAATAACCTGCTTTTCCATTGAATCTGCAGCTTTCTTCTTTGTATATGGCATGTTTATGAAAAAGAAATTGTAAACTTATCGTTTGTTACCTACTTTGGACAAATTTGAGAGTTAATTACATATCGAGTAATTCAAACCTGACCACAAGCCTAAACTAAAAAACTATGCAGGTCATCATTTCATTAGAGATACCAACACCAGGGCCAGTGGTGGTGCATCCATATTCGTTTCATCAAACCTTTATTTCAACGAACATCCTCTCAATACCTCTCTAGAAGCTGTTGCTATCACTACCTGGTGTCCCCGAAAACTAACAATTTGTAATGTTTATATACCACCAAATTTTAATCTCACATATCTGGAACTTTCCAATCTTGTCAACCAACTACCGACACCTTTCATATTGGTAGGTGATTTCAATTCGCACAACATCATGTGGGGTTCAGAAAAAACATTCGGCCGAGGAAAAGTGATTGAAGATATAATAACAAATCATGACCTCAACTTACTCAATACTGGGGAAAACACTCACTTCGATATGCACACTGGTAATTCTTCGATAGATCTCAGTCTGTGTGATCCTGTCACAGCAACAGACATATTCTGGCATACCCTAGACAGCCTTTATGATAGTGACCACTTCCCCATATCCATAAATGATCAAAATGTCCTTCCCACAGAAAGCGTCTCAAAGTGGAATATAACAAATGCCAACTGGGAGCTATTTTCAGAAGAGGTGAACATCCAAATCAGAATGACCGACTTTTCTCCAAACATTGATCAGACCATCAACCAACTTACATACATTCTGACCTCAGCAGCCGAAAAACATGTCGGGAAGTATACGCTAACTCCAGGTAGGAAGATAGTACCTTGGTGGAATGAATCTTGCAAAAAAGCGGTTAAACAAAGCAAAAAAGCCCTAAACAGATACCGACGAACCCGAAACCTAGAAGATCTAATAAATTTCAAGAAATGTAAAGCAGTCTCGAAGAGAATTTTGAAACAAAGCAAACGTGAATCATGGATGAAATACGTCTCTACAATTTCCTCGAACACACCGTCAAATCATATTTGGAAGAAAATAAAACAAATAAAAGGCCACTACAACAATTACCAAATACCCTCCATACTAGATGAAAATAATGAACCAATCACAAATAGCCAAGACATGGCGAATATCTTAGCCAAACACTACTATGAAAAAACAGTTACCACCAAAACAACAAATTGCCCTGGAACTGGAGAAACCAATACAAGTGCACCAGACAACCCTATAAATGACTCCTTTACTATGCAAGAACTCAACTTAGCACTATCAGGTCCGGACAATATTCCTATGAAATTTATGAAACAACTACACGCAGAAACGTTATTTAAACTACTAGAAATATATAATGACATTTGGAACAATCATTGGTTTCCCACTCAATGGAAAGAATCCCATAATATACCTATCAGAAAACCAAACAAGTCACGACCCACACCCAACTCGTTCAGGCCAATCTCATTAACATGTACCATGTGTAAAATATTGGAAAAAATGGTTAATCAACGTCTTATGTGGCATCTCGAGAAAAATGAACTGCTATATTCAAGACAATCAGGTTTCAGGCAGAACCGCAGCACTATAGATAATCTTGTCATTCTACAAACAGAAATTGCGAACGCTTTTGCTTCCAAACAAGACCTAATTGCCGCACTTATAGATATAGATAGTGCCTTCGACACCACAAGTCACGAAGCTATCTTGAAAAAACTAAAAAATATCAATCTCAATGGCAATATATTCCTCTCTTGAAGAATTTTCTAACTGATAGAAATTTCAAGGTGAAAGTAAATGGTGAAATGTCTGCTTCTCACATCACTCAAAATGGCACTCCTCAAGGCTCCGTATTAAGCGCCACCCTCTTCTTGATAGCCATCAACGACATATGCAACGTTGTCAAAGCCCCAAATAAATTAATACTATATGCAGACGACCTGCTCCTGTTCTGCTCAGGTAAAAACACAAACAGTACGTGCAAACTGATACAAACAACTCTTAATGATATCACTGCTTGGGCTGGGAACATTGGCTTCAACTTCTCTTCATCAAAATCAAAACTCATTCGTTTTACTAGGAGACATCCAACTGTTCTACCTCACCTTACAATTAACGATCACCCCCTAGAACTAGTTGACCACCTTAAATACCTAGGAGTAACCTTAGATCAGAGACTTACCTGGACTCAACACATCAGAAATGTTAAAGGTGAATGTATGAAAAATATGAACATCCTTCGAACCCTATCTCATCATCACTGGGGATGTGATGAAGACATTATGCTGAGAATCTACAGGTCGTTAATTCGGTCGAAACTAGAATACGGCAGCATCCTCTACTCAACGTCAAGCAAAACAAATATGAAATTACCGGATACCGTTCCCAATACTGCATTCCGCATAATCCTTGGAGCATTCCGAACCAGCCCATCTGAGAGCCTTCATGTTGAAGCACAAGAACTTCCTCTAAACTTTCGTCGTCATCAAACTCTTCTTTCATATGCTTTAAAGATATCTGCTATGCCGAACCATCCGATACTTGAACTGATGAAAACATCAAATCGCCTCACCACTACAAACCTTACGACGTTACTTCCAATCCCACAGATTGTCCAGCAACATTTAGAATCTATTGAACTCAATGCTTTAGTTCCCATGACCTACTCAAAACATGCTCCCTTGTGCAGATACCAACCGATGCTCAATACAATTCTCCATAAATATAACAAACAGGAAACCCATGGTACAATTCTGAAACAACATTTCCTCGAATTGAAAGCTAATGAGGAATTTGATGAGGAATTTTACACTGACGCATCTAAAGATGAAAATGGAATTGCATGCTCAGTCATTGACAAACTCAATAATCCAGTATCCTTCAAACTTCCATCAACCTGCAGTATTCAAACTGGTGAACTTTTCGCAATATACAAGTCCCTATTCAGCACCATGACGCCTGGCCAACATATAGCAATATTCACAGACTCATTGTCCTCAATACAAGCGATATCCAACATTTACTCTAAGAACCCTTTGATACTAAAAATTCAAGAACGATTCCATATACTTAGAACGAACAAAAACATCTATACGACCATAATTTGGGTACCATCTCATATAGGTATTGAGGGAAATGAAACTGCAGATCAATCCGCGAATCTGGCACGAACATCTGATCTTCCCATCACAAACATACAGCTGTACTCTGACTTAAAGGCATCAATAAAGTTGAAATCTCTTGGAGACTGGCAAACCCAATGGAATAGCAGCAATAATAAACTTCGTGCAATCCAATCCGAAATAGATTCCCCAATAAAAATTTATCTAAAAAGGAAAGACAAAATAGTAATGAGGAGATTAAGAATTGCACACACCAGGCTAACACACAGCTACTTGATGTCATCGGAAGAACATCCTATATGCGAATACTGCCCAGAACATCGATTGACTGTGGAACACTTCCTAACTCGCTGTCAACATTATGATGACATCAGACATGGAGTGAGCCTCAAAGATAATTTAAAAGACATCCTCAGCTCACCAACACAAATTGAAGCAGCAATAGAATTCCTGAAAAAAAGCCAACTGTACAATCATATATGATCAATACTGTTAATATCCATATTTTGTTAAAATTTTTTGTTCATCTGTAATGTAAAAATAGAATATTGTACTGTGTCAATGGCCTAGTTGCCGAGACACAATAATTTAAATAAAAAAAAAAAAAAAAAAAAGATCTATGATTCACATGGATGTCATTCCAATATGAAATTGATTATTCCCAATCTGATTTTGATTATTCCCAATTTGAATATGTTAGTTCCCAATTTGATTTTGATAGTTCCCAATTTGAAGTTGAAAAGGTATAGTTCAGAAAATTCTCACTACCTTGGAGCGAAATGACGATATTGTTCACCTTTAAAAATATATTCTAGAAAAACTGGACATGTGCCAAAAAAATTAAAACGCTCCAGTAAAGTAAACTTATGGAAGTATCTAAAGCTGGTAGCGAATTTTTGAAAACTGAATGTACAGGATATTTTTTCAACCTGAAAATTTAATCTGAACTCATCATATTTTTCACCCTCTATTTTTGAAAGTGTTGGAATTAGTGAAGGTAGACAATCATATTGATCTACAATGAAAATTTCATGAATATTGATCAAGCCATACCAAATTTATGAATAAAAGAATAATCGGCCCCCAGCCATAAACTAGTGTGAACTTCTCTTAAAATCTGACGGTCTCATCCGGAATCACCATGTATAAAAAACGTCGGAGATTCGTAAAAGAAGGGTTGAGTTGAATCCTAGCTACAACGTCATATTCCACTAGAATTTTCGTTACAGTATCAATGTTTACAACAAATAAATAACGTTGAAACAACGTGGAAGGGTAACTTCACTACAAAACCGTAGAAATACGTATTTGCCAAATGACATTTTCCCATTTCTTCGACGAGTTATAGAAGTGTCATTAATTCAGAAACACAACGTTTTTTCTAAGTTTGTGTGTTTATTGGGCAGTGCTATCGAACGACACATTTGGCCGCTGGTCATCTCTCCCGCATAGCCTTATTTCTTCACTGAAATGAAATCTTGGATATTCAAATCGAGAAGATTGAAAATACTTTCACCGCTAAAGCCAATTTCGTAATTTTCGACAAGCCCGCGGCACCGGAGATTTTCAGCTCGGTAATGAGGAATTACCTTGCCGAATATCCCGTAATGATCCCTCAGCGTCCGTTATTTAATATGTAGCCAGCGAATTAGGTGCCTGATAGCATTTAACGTAGACCCATTTCTCTCAGACCCTGAAAGAATTCCCGGAGGAGCTGAGGGGCGACGTTTCGATGCACCTTCATAGGGAAATACTCCAGCTACCGATCTTCGAGGCAGCATCGCAGGGCTGTCTGAAGTTGCTCTCGTTACACATCCGAGCAAATTTCTGCGCCCCAGGCGAATACCTAATCCACAAGGGCGACGCCCTCAGCTACATATACTACATATGCAACGGATCCATGGAGGTTGTACAGGATGACATGGTTGTTGCGATACTGGGTGAGTAGTAACTGTACTTACTACATTTGGATGCTTTCATTCGATCGAAATGCCTTATTGCGCCCTCCAAATGTATCTATAAGCTTCACCACACGCTTGTATGGAGAAGTCAGTTTTTGCAATTCGAGATCTGTTTCATTGTTTCTTTCAATAGCTAATTCCATTGGTAGAACTTAAGCGTACCGAATGCAAAACGTTTTCATAGAAGAATTGCTACCATTGCTATGTACTTGGAATGGCGAAATCGAATGAAACAGTTTATGCCACAAGTGAAGTCGCGCGAACCTAAGTTTCTTTCAGTGGACAAAGGTCCCGCCCCGCATACTCAATATGTGACGGTGGTAAAAATTGATTTTTATGATGCCAAATCTTGACGAAGAGAATAGAAAAAAATCTTCGAAGTGGCACAAAATATTACTTCTTCTGAATAGAAATACCCTCTTCGCGTGTCTTATATGAGAAATTGGTTCAAAGGGTGTCCCAAAGAGCTCTATGGTCCGTTCAAATATAGGAAGGAGCTTTGTAAACAAACAAAATCGTCTGTTTTGCGCACAATAAAGCTCCTATTGGTGAAACGGTCATTACGACGCTCCCTTTCAACGTCCTAAGAGACTGTCAGGATCGTACTCGGAACGGACTGTGAATGGTACTGGATAGAAATGATTCAATAATTTGAGTCAGCAATTCCCACATTAGAACTTCTTCCTCAGATGAAACTCTAGTGCAAAATTTCTGTTATGATTTGCAACTGTCATAAACATTTTATATCCGACGTATCCTATTTTTCTCATTTTGTTTTGTTTTTATATAATCATTACTAAATAATTTCTTTTTCGGATGCTCGAGATTGGTATTTCCAGGAAACACCAGAGGTCTAGAGATTTGGGACAAAGTAATTCCGGAAAACACCCGATTTTGGTCTTTTTCCCTAATGGGTAAAAGCCATCTTGATTTGCATAAATATCGAAGTTTACAATTGACAAGACTCGTAAAAGATCTCTGTTCAAATTTATAATGGTCATTTACTCATAATATGCGAAATATATTTAGTTTCGGTCCAAAATTTATATTATTTTGTACGGAACTCTTTGTCGGCTGCTCAAGATTCCGACAAGGTAATTCCGGGAAACACCAGAGTTGGGTCCTTTTTCCTAAAGGGTGAAAGCCATCTGGATTTGTATAAATATCGAAGTTTTCAATTGACAAGACTCGAAAAAGATCTCTGTTCAAATTTATAATGGTCATTTACTCATAATATGCGAAATACATTTAGTTTCGGTCCAAAATTTATATTATTTTGTACGGAACTCTTTGTCGGCTGCTCAAGATTCCGACAAGGTAATTCCGGGAAACACCAGAGTTGGGTCTTTTCCCATCTTGATTTGCATAAATATCGAAGTTTTCAATTGACAAGACTAATTAAAATACCTAGGTGTGAAGGTCTAGCTGTTCAAAGTGTTTATAGATTTTGTTGTGAAAAATGTATTGTGTTGGAAAATTTTTCGACAAAGTGTATACAGGGTGTTTCACCATAAACTTGACAAACATATATAGCCGTGTAGACGACACCGGGTAATTCATTTTTGCCTTATGACATATACCCCGTTTTCGACGCATAAGCGAGATACAGGGTGACATATAATGTCAATTTTCAGCAATATTCTGATAACTGTGGTAAGTTATGCGTGATATTTGAAATAACGGTTACGGGTCACATCTTAGTATTTTTTAGGGCTCAGTTCAATAGTGGTGTAGAATTCTGAAAAAAAAATTTCAAAATGGCGGAAAGCCAGCAAAGTTTCACTTTTTTTCTCGGTTGCCAATTTGGCAAGCACTTTTTCAACGTACTCGGTTTTCTAAGATTTTCCGTGAAAAAATTTTTTCAAAATTCGAACTCAACTTTTTTTTTACATGTCTTCAGTGAAAAAATGTCGCCCAGAATCATTGGTATTTTTCATGGTTGAACTATCTTTAATTCGAAATACTTGGGTGAAAACAGAATAAAAAAATATCAATTGGTTTTCTTTTTGTAGCCGTCCAAAGATTACGCTCAGAGAACTTTCATGATTTTTATTCAAACAACTGGAGGCCTTACGAAGGCCAAATTTAGGCTAATGAGCTGCAAGAGTAACCCGGACGGAAATAGGAATTTAAAAACCAAAAAAATTTCTTTCAAAAAACTTCGGTGGGAATCGATCCCTCCACTTTCGATTAACTAGCGTCGCTTTGGTAACGGAAATTCATAAGATTAAAATAAACCCAATTCATACTCGTAGAGAGTTCGAATCCCACAAAAGTTTTTTGAAAAAAAATTTTTTGGTTCATAAATTCATAACTCCGTTCGTTCACTCTGCCAGCTCATTAGCCCAAATTTGGCCTTCGTACGGCCTCCAGTTTTTTTAATAAAAATTATTAAAGTTCTCCGGGCGTAATCTTTGGAAGGCTACAAAAAGTAAACCAATTGATATTTTTTCATTCTGTTTTCACCCAAGTATTCAGAATTGGAGATAGTTCAACCATGAAAAATTCCAAAAATTTTGGGCGAATTTTTTTCACTGAAGACATGTAAAAAAAAGTTGAGTTTGAATTTTGAAGAAATTTTTTCACGGAAAATCTTAGAAAATTGAGTACGTTGACAATGTGCTTTCCAAATTGGCAACTGAGTAAAAAAATTAAAACTTTGCAGACTTTCCGCCATTTTGAAATTTTTTTCAGAATTCTACACCACAATTGAATTGAGCCCTAAAAAATACTAAGATGTGACCAGTAACCGTTATATCAAATGTCACGCATAACTCCCCACCAAGCGGCGAGCTCCCCACAGTTATCAGAATAATGCTCAAAGATGACATGTATCTCGCTTATGCGTCGAAAACGGGGTATATGTCATGGGGCAAAAATGACTTCCTCGGTGTTGTCTACACGGCTATATATGTTTGTCCAGTTTATGGTGAAACACCCTGTCTATACAGGTGTTTATAGAACAATGTCGAATTCGGAAAAGCCAAAAGGATACTGCATCTGAGGGTGATATGAGGGGACCACCACGAAAAAGGTCCAAAAGGTCGCATTCTTCTGCTGAAGAGAAAGAGATAATTTTGAACATTTCTCGACAAGAATTGGAAGAACATCCTGATTTATCGAAAAGAGTAGGAAAGTAGGAATTGTTTCGAAATCCTCAGGGTGAGTGATTCAGCTGTATTCAGAATTCTCAGAGAATATGAAGAGAATAAAACATTGACGCCACCTAAGAGGAGAGCCCAGTCGTTAAAAATAATCGATTCGGTTGACGATTTCGATATGAACCTTATTAGAAGAATTGTCCACGGTTTTTTTTTCGGAATGAAATCCGGGTGACAGTTTGCCGAATTTCAAAAAAACAACGTTCTATAAATTATTGAAAAAAACAGAATTCAAGTTCAAAAAACGTGGTCGTGATAGTCTACTGATAGATAGGGATGAAATAATTGTGTGGAGAAGAGATTATTTGAAGAAAATCCGGTCTTTATTATCTGGAGCAGACATGGATAAATAAACTGAACGATTGTGTGAAATCTCCTCGATTCGACTCTGGACGGAAAGTAACTACCTAAACGAAGACCCTCCTACCGCTGCGCCAAACTTGTTTATATTGCTCCTTCTTAGATTTGAACAGAGTCAGAGACAGAGTATAGATTTGAATTGTGCGCCATGTTTGACAGTCATATTGTCACATAATTATGTTATGACAGATCGAAAGTTTACAGATGGAAATAAGTAAACATGAAAACATTACACGACTGCACAACGCGTTCTGATTATCAAAAACAGCAGTAACGTTGAATGGCGCACGTCATCGTGCTATGTTAACACAGTTTCTTGTGTCTCATTTGAAAGCTATTATCTGGATGACATGTGGTTTCAGCAAGACGTCTATTGATTAACATTCGGGCATGTATCATCTTTATAAAACAATCTGAAACTAACATAGGGACGAAAAAATACAAATACAAATCAACGACAAACAAATTGGACTAATCGAATCAATGGAATCCTACAATATGGGAAGGGAACAAAATAATCAAAAACGCAAAGAAACCAGCACAACATAGGAAGAGAATGAAAACGAATACAAATAATCGGGGATGAAAAATATTCAACAAATACACATAAACAACGCAACCAAATCAGTCAAGAAAACCAAACAGCAACAGTTGAAAACAAGAAAATTACAAATCAACAAAGCAAAACGAATAAAACTAATAAAAATCGAACATAGCGTAAAACACCACAAACCAAGCAATGGACACAAGAAGAAACAAATAAAGACAGACAAACAGAAACAAATAAAATCCAACGGAACCAAACAGAAACTAACCGACTCAACAAAAATGAACAATAAAAAACACAGAGACGACGACAAGATCAAGACAACAAAACAATGAACATCTAACAAAAACACCGTGTGTGTTATGTGTTTCTTCTTTTGCTCGTTTGTTATGGACAAATGCGTTATCATTTTGCCCGAATATCTGTAATTGTGAACTTTCGAACCAAAGTTCAAAATGATCTGCGAGGATCAGGACTCACAGATGAAGAATTCGTGGCCAATTTTAATGATGGGCATTCGGCCGGCCATAAACATGAACCTGACGTCACTAGCTTATGAGCGCTCGGTCATCCACCTTCGAAATTATTACGCATTTACCATTAGAACAAATAAATTGAGTTTTTCCTATTGATGAACTTTATCGCTGGATTCTACTCTAGGATCTATTCAAAATTCTAGGTCTTTCTATTAAGAAATTATCAAAATCTCGGACAGGCGGTCCGACAGAATTGAATTTGATCACGGATGTGTCATCAGTGAATCGAACCTCAACGTTCGGGATCGTTCCTAGCTCAAAATTCTCAGAAAAAAAGACATCGAAATGGTGCAGCACTCGTTTAAATTGAACTACGAAAAGGCAAAAACAAAACAGAAACAATCAAAACCAAACGGGAGCAAATAAGAACGCAAGTACAACAAATCTACAAAAAGAAAGAAGTACTGAAAGAATAATGATCTATACATTCTAAACCAAACAAACGCATGCCACAAATAAAAAAATTCAAAAAGAAGACAAACGATATTCAACAAGCCCACTCCAACTAAACGAAACTGACCTTATATATAAGCAGAAAAACAAAAAAGCAGAACCAACAAAAAAGCACAAATCAATAGAATCACTGCTTTTGCTAACGAAATAATAGCAATAAATATATTTGTGAACTTCTATTTCTTGCAGAAAATCTTTGAGTACTAACATGGGTAAAGATACCTTCAAAAAATTGTTGATATTGAGAAATTCCTTCATATGAGAATGAGGCGAATCAAAACGTTTGAATCTATGTGTAGATACAGTGCATGTCGAAATACAGCCGACTGGTCATGATCATACGATGAACGGATGAAATCATCTTCAGCCTAATGAAAATATAACTTTCGAAACTTTGAACACTCCTCGACAACTTTCGAAGTCGCTTAATTCATTACTGAATAAATCAATTACCAAACTGATTCGCTCCGAAGAATCTGGGACGACATAATTCCTGCAATAATTCCCCAGGCGTTGTACAAGGGCGGTCCTAAGGGGGGGGGTAAAGGGGGTAATTACCCCCCCCAGAGCACTACAACCAATTCGATTTTTAAAATTTTATTTATAAAAAACTAACAAAAAAAATTTTTATAGTCTTTTCAATTGTTCATTCAATTATTACCCCCCCCAGGAAATCAGCCTAGGACCGCCCTTGGCGTTGTATCATCCATATTGAATGAAAGGATTTTCGTGCTCGACAGGAGGAATAGAACCGGATAAAGTGATTGATTGGGTAGCAGAAATGTTTTGACCCAGAGTATGGTTGAATTTCTATGCCCTCAGAATGGCAGGTACATTATCGATGATGGACCTTGGAGGTATCTCACGTAGGTATATAGTTGCAAAAGAAAGGTATTGCTTATACAGGATGTGCCGTACCGATTCGTCCAAAATAAATGTGGAATAGTTCACTTTATGTCTTCAAACATGATGATAATAATAATAGTATATTACAGATGGCAACGAAAGGCATACCTGGATCAGATTTCTCGTTATGGTATATGTTGCAGCTGGCAGCCTTACATCTATCAATAATTGTGTTATACAAATGGGTGCAGCGCGAAAGTAGGGAGAAAATACTTTTTTTTTCAGTTTGACTACAATCACAAATAAACAAACGAACGACAGAATGAACGAACGAACTAAAAATACACAGAAACCAAACACAATGAAATGAAAACTGAATCTTAAATAAGGACGAACAAATACAAATACAAAAAATGACATTCAAATTGAACTGACCGAATAAATAGAATCCCACCAACTGGGATAAAAACAAAAATGATCAAAAGCAAAAAGAAACCAACAAAAAAATACGCAAAGAATGAAAACGAATACAAATGTTCGGAGATGAATAATTTTCAACAAAGACACATCAACAACACTCCAAAGAAAAAAACAAAACAATAAAACCAAATAGACACTGTAAAAATGAAGGTAACAAATGGTACGATAATGTAAGTACCTGTTGAAAAAAATACTGTAAATGGATGAACTTAATCTGCTGCTGAGGCAATTGGCTTGAATGTTAAGGACAAATAGATAACAAATCACTCGAAAAGATCAACTACTGTCATCGAATTTGCAGAAATTGGTGTAGAAGAGAAACAATTGCTGGAAATTTCTGGTCATAGCACTGAAAATACAATAAAATCATACTTATCTCGATCAAGAACACCAAAACAAGATCATAAATGTTATGCGTGGTAATAAATCTTCTATAGTAGAGAACAGCAACGAAGGTTAAGGGGACGTTATACTCCTGCTGACGGCACACATTTTCCATTCAAAAAGTGCGTTTCGTTTCTCCAAGTTCACGCTTTAAATTTTCCAACTAAAGAGTTTTTTTCAATTGGAGTTGAAGGATTTCTTGAGAGCAGTCTGATTTATTCCCTTTGAAAAAATAGATTTTTCACATGACAAAATCGGGTTGAATTTAAAGTCTATGAAAATTGAATTCATAATCGTTTTCGGCAGTTGTTTATCATGTTTTGGTAGAAAACTCATTGGATTGCCAAATCAATTTTCTATATGTTAAAAAAAATTTCATCTAGAAAGGTGTCCAAATAATGCAGAAAATGAAGTAAAAACTGAAAAGGCTTCCCAAAAGTGTGAATTCGCAGAAAACTCTCTGAAATTCCAGGAGAAAAGTGTGCCCCTTGTGATATAGATCTCCCATTCATAAGTTTTTATTTTGTTACGGAAGATTTTTGCTTTCACAGCCTTCACACTCAGGTACCCGTAATCATAAACATCTGCTCTGGTTTGGTTGGGTGCCAATGGTGCGAGTTATTCAAATTTAATATTTTTGAATTTTGTAATCCGTCTATTTTCGAAATGAGGATTTATGCAAATAATTCTATACCTATAACTTGATCCTTGTGAATTTCCTTGAAGCCGTCGACCTAGGCATATGGAGACTACTGCTCATGCGCGAATAAGGGGAAGTAGCTTGGAGTAGGATTCTAAGCAGGGTAGGGGCAATATGGCGGCTATAGCGCATGCGTATAAGCCATCATATGTCCAGGTCTTGGCTTCATTTTAATCATTTTTACGCAATTTTTTGCACAATGCTAGCGGTATAGAAGTTTAAGTATATGGATTTATGATACTCATTCCGACTGTATTAATTATTCATCGAAATATCGTTTTTTACTTTCTCTCTGTGATATCCGAAGGTCACAGACTCAGTTTGAGAAAACTGTTTTCGCTTATGTCGATCAATCCCGTGATAACTCTGAAAGTCTTCATTTTAGGTATAGGGTTTGTTTATGGATCAATTCCTCTTTCTTTACGTAGAATCGAATAAAAAAATGAAAAATATAGGTTTGATGAATTTGATTTGTTGAAGTTAATGATTTTCATAATCACCCTGTCGTGTTTTAGTATTACCTATTCGCACAATTGAAAATGAAAAAGATCTTTTGAAAAAACTTTTTTTGCGAAAATTTTCGAAAGTCTGCCATTCCCCTCTGTTTTCGCCATTTTTTCCATAAGATTCTCAATAACCAATTAAATCAAATCTCTCATTCTCAATAACTTATTAACCGCTGAGCTTTTAACGAAGATATGGCATATTGGAAAAATTGCCATCGAAAAAGCTATCTGATGATGCAATAATGTACCGGATGTGCATTTTGAAAAAGGTTCCGGTATAACCGCAAGTTGCAGAGGTCTGAAAATGTGGTCAATTTCTAGTTTAGGACCCCCTCTCCGATTTTCAAAATATTTTGTCTCGTGCAAAATTATGAATATTTTTCCTGAAACATCTAATAGGCCATAGCGTATCGGAGTAGGTACGTCACTCCACCTATTCTGTTTCATATACCTATTTATATTTTTACCTCTATCTCTAGTTTCTTTAATTAGTAAGTAATATGAAAAATTCGCTTGGAATATTAATTGATTAATTTTTCCCTCAAATCTAAGGGATTATCCAACGGAATAATTCGTTATAAAAAGTTCAGATCACCACCAATTCAATAAGAATACCTCATAAAAATTCATATAGTAAAACGTCTGCAGTGCAAATGTAATCAATTCAGCTCAAGAAGTAATTCTTCTTACCCTCTCTTATCTTAACTGAACGCGATAAAGATCAAGGTGCTGAAAAAAAGAATAAACGGTTCGGGAAAAATAAACAGTAATTCGCATATGTTGGAAAACAAGGAAGGTCTACATACAAGTAATAAATAGTTTCAAATAGTCCGGTGTTTCGTGATGGGATGATTTTCTATTTAACAACCATCTGCTCCGTCAAAGTCCATAATAGGGATTTCAAGCTACTGCTAAAAGATGGCCTATTTCAGTGTTTGAAGAACTCGACGTCAAACGTTGATTGTCGCTTCGGTCAACTTCGTGATTTGTGAAAGGTATATCGGGTCCTTAAGTTGAATTTAAATAATTTTACTTCCACTATCTGCACGCTCAATGAATTAATAAATGTTTCGTTGGGTTGAGTTATAAATTTTTTTGTGAAATAGTTTTCTGCCGAATATCCCTCGGACATTGACAAATTTCTCAAGCTCGTTACTCAGCCTTCGGCTTCGGGCTGTTACCAAGGAATGAGCTTTCGATTGTCATGAAATTATCTCGTTTATTATCAATGTCCTAGGGATATTACTATTGATAACAACGCCTATTAAACACTCAATACAATGAAATTCTGCTTCGATACAGCTGATGATAATTATAAAACGAATTCATTACCAACAACTAATCCTCTATATTTCACAGGCAAGGGGGATCTGGTAGGAAGCGACATAAACCTTCACCTTCAGAATACCTCCTCGAATGGTCCGTCTTCAGACAATAGGGGTGGAACTGGATGTATAGACATGGTGATTAAGTCTAGCAGTGATGTTCGCGCTCTAACTTATTGCGATCTTAAGTGTGTTAACATGCAAGGATTAGTAGAAGTGCTACGGTTGTATCCTGAATATCAACAGCAGTTCGCCAACGATATACAGCACGATTTGACCTTCAATGTTCGTGAAGGATACGAGGCTGAGGTGAGATAATTTAAACAGTTCGCGATCAGAAACGTGTCGAATTATTAGGCCCATATTTCAGTCATTATATGATCGGAAACTGACACATAAGGTCTTATATCGAGTGGCAAATGAGCCAGCCTAATCAATATGAACATATTTTCCTAATATCACGAAAGCATATCGTTGGTTCGTTGTGTGCTACACTTCAAGTGGCGTCGTTTCATTATTTCATAACGAGTCCATAGATTTTCAAAATTTTCAAGAATTAGTACTCAATCCGCAATCTCTACATCCTCGTATGCATTATTTATCATCTTACTGCAGCAGAAGGAGGGTAGCGTTTTTCGAGTGTATGTATGTATGTCTACTTTTTTTAAATCTCTACCTACTGTCCGAACGGCTTAGTGGATTTCAAAATTTTAGGCGTCAACAGATTCGTATGAATTGTGGCAGTGAAGTGACGTAGGCAGTGATTTTTTCTTGAAAATGTTCATTCAGTGTGGTTATAATGTTTATGTGATTCGATTAGAAAGTTTTTCGCTTTGTCGTCGTGCGCTTAGTTTACAGTTCGGTATAATTTGAAACGATGCATTACAATGTTGTGAGTCTTCGAAAGATCTGAAAAAAATGTTTCAGATGCGAGTTTCTTAGTTCTCAGGGGGACATCGAATGCAGACACTCAATTAGACCTTGCGGTTTGATTTTAAGGTCATTTCAAGATCACGTAGATTTTTGAATTGTCTGAATTTGCGGACAATCTTAAATTCGCAATTATACAGGGTGGCCACTTTTTCAATGGCATTGTATTGGTTACTTTTAAACCATAAGAGTTAGAAGGTCGGTCAAAGGGAGAAAAAGTTGCATCCATAGAAGCATTGTCAAGCAGTTCAAACAAATCGAGATTATCAGGGCCGGTTATTGAGATATCATAAGAAAAGTAAATTCTGTTATTTTGATTTTTATTTTTTTCCCACTTTATTTCAAATATCATCAAAAAATGTTACAGGAATTTTTTATTCTACTGTAAATTATCCTCAAAATGACATAATCAGATTTCGTATCCAACGTTTCGTTCTTCCTGGGCCACCCTTACCCCTATTTTTTTCAATACGAACCTGCATATTTTATGACACTTTTCGAAATAACTTTTAACACTGAAGTCAACGATATATCATACAAAGTTGATTTTACAAAATGGTGGAAATTTCGAACACTTACGTCATTAATGTTCATCATTTACCTTCGAATAATCATTTCATTTGTCTTTCATTAAATGATAGTTTCGTTTAATTATTATGAATTAGGTTTTCAACCTCTTGAAATTTGTAATTAATTATTACGTAACAGAATCACAGCAAGAAACAAGTAATAATTATTCATTAATTTCAAGAGGTGAAAAACCTAATTCATAATAATTAAACGAAAATATCATTCAATGAAAGACAAATTGAATGATTATTCGCAGGTAAATGATGAACATTAATGACGTAAGTGTTCGAAATGTCCACCATTTTGTAAAATCAACTTTGAATGATATTGTATGATATATCGTTGAATTCAGCGTTAAAAGTTATTTCGAAAAGTGTCATAAAATATGCAGGTCCGTATTGAAAAAAATAAGGTTGAGGGTGGCCCAGGAAGTACGAAACGTTGGATACGAAATCTGATTATGTCATTTTGAGGATAATTTACAGTAGAATAAAAAATTCCTGTAACATTTTTTGATAATATTTGAAATAAAGTGGGAAAAAAATAAAAATCAAAATAACAGAATTTACTTTTCTTATGATATCTCAATAACCGGCCCTGATAATCTCGATTTGTTTGAACCTCTTGACAATGCTTCTATGGATGCAACTTTTTCTCCATTTGACCGACCTTCTAACTCTTATATTTTAAAAGTTACCAATACAATGCCATTGAAAAGTGGCCACCCTGTATACCAATGTAGGTATCTGTTTGCAGTGGTAACAATAATTTCAAAATTCGGCATGCGATGAGTTTTTATATCGCGATGTCAACTCATGTGAGCGGTTCGAAGAAAATTCATAAAACAAACCAGTTTTTTTTTCGAATATTATGTTCATACGCAATACAAAACCGAATGATTCTATGGAAAATGACTTTGAAGTACTTTATTATGATTATCTCAAGCATGAAACATATCTCTTCTGATCCCAGCATGCAGATTGGTCGAGATTTCAGATGGTTTTTCTTGGCTCCTAAATAATTTTTTTCTCTCTCTCATTCCGCGTTTCGTTGTTACTGCTTTGGAAGTTCACTGTATCTTCGTAAACGCCTAAACGAGTAACCTGCTTTAGCATTTAGTGTTTTGTGTTTGTGTTTACAGTGGACTGTAACCCCTTTTCACTATAACTATACAGGGTGAATTTTTTAGGTGTTTCATTAAAGTTTTCGAGGAAGGAATTGCGATACAGATTCAAAATTTTGTATTTTTGTTCAAAAGTACATGAACTCAATTTGTAAAATATTTTTAAGCGGAATCTACTTCCGGTTCTACCGGAAACGGATGTGAACTTCGTTATTTCAAATGTAACACCCTGTATATCTATACACATATGAATTCTTCGTTTAATTCTGCAATAATTTGATGTATGAAAGGGCAACCACATCAAGCGATTGTTGAGTTATTGCCTGATTCTCAAATCTTTTGGCAGAAAGATTGCCACAAATTAGTGTTTATATTTTCAAAATCCCTCATTGTTACAAATTTTTTTGCAACAGTGGAACAAAAGAAGGTACGCTGATACTGCTCCCAGTACAAATTAAGAAGAAATATTATACAGGGTGCCTGAAACAAGGCTTCAAAGTGAGCCTCAATAAAACTATGAAATCTCATTTTTTTCGAATGGGAACCATATAATTTTATAATTCCGATCGATTGCTCGTCAAAAACTAGTTAGAGTGTGCCAAACATTTCATGTCTTTAAAGTGAGCAATTTCGCCGTTATCGAATTAAATTCGAATTTCACGACTAAAGCCAATGGTAAAAATATGTCAGTTTTAAACGAAAATTTCTGTATTTAATCATCATCAATTATCTGCTCTGTTTATTCGTCACATTCGCCGCAAATAAAGAACAGACTTTTGATATATCATTCTAGTGTATCTTTTTATTATTGCTTGTTTTGCATAGTGCTTGATCAATAAAAATAAGTAAGACTGACAATTCCTAACATAGCCTACTTTGAAATAGACGAGCATACTACTGAATTTGACAGAATTTCACGAATAAAGCCAGGTTTGTCCCATCAGTCAAATTCAGTGGTATGCTCGTCTATTTCAAAGTAGGCTATGTTAGGAATTGTCATTCTTACTTATTTTTATTGATCAAGCACTATGCAAAACAAGCAATAATAATAAGGTACACTAGAATGATATATCAAGAGTCTGTTCTTTATTTGCGGCGCATGTGACAAATAGACAGAGCAGATAATGAATGATGACTGAATAAAGAAATTGAAATTTTTGAAAATTATCTCAATAAACCTGATAATTAGACAAAGAAACCTGGCCTCAGTCGTGAAATTCGAATTTTATACGATAACGGCGAACATACTCATCTTGAAGACATGAAATGTTTGGCACACTCTAACTAGTTTTTGACGAGCAATCGATCGGAATTATAAAATTATATGGTTCTCATTTGAAAAAAATTAGATTTCATAGTTTTATTGAGGCTCTCTTTGAAGCCCTGTTTCAGACACCCTGTATAATATTTACTCATAATTTGTACAAGAAGCAGTATCAGCGTACTTTCTTTTGTTTCACTCACCGTTGCAAAAAAAATCGTTACAATAAGGGATTTTGAAGATATAAACACTTATTTGTGACAATCTTTTTGGCAAAAAATTTGAGAATCAGGCAATAACTCAATAATCGCTTCATGTGGTTGCGCGTATCCTACATCAAATCATTGCAGAATTATACGAAGAATTCGAATATGTATAAATATACAGTGTGTTACGAAGTTCACATCCGTTTTCGGTAGAACAGGAAGTATATTCCGCTTGAAAATATTTTAAAAATTGAGTTCATGTACTCTAAAACAAAAATACAAAATTTTGAATTTGTATCGCAATTCCTCCCTCGAAAACTTCTGATGAAACACTCAAAAAAATCACCCTGTATGATTATAGCAAGATGGAAACACTCTGGGACGGAAACATGCCATGTTTGCATTAATCACTGCAAATCTCTCTGATACTCGAAATATACTATAAGTAATTTTTAGATTTTAGCATAATCTAATTTACTCAAAAAAATAATACATATACCTATCATGAACAAATCGCACAGTAAAATTATTCAACATCCGCAATCAATCGTATACAATTTCAAAGGAGAAAGGGGGCATAGACTTTACGGTTGCACGGTTTTTCATCAATATTGATAGAGCATTAATAATTCTTCGAGCTATTTAAACAGAATAATAAAATTGATTTGTATTATTTGTATCTAAAGTTGGTGAGGGATCAACATATTCGAAATTTTCGTATTGATGAATCGATTTCCCAATCAGAATCGTTTCCTCCGATTGGAAAATGAACCTACCATTCTACTATAGTCAAAATGAGAAATTCATGTCCATTTCTCTCATTCTACTATAGTTTAATTATTTGGCATGTATTGGCTAATTAATGATGGGATCAAATGATAGCTCGACATAAATTTATCGATATTGGAATGCGATCAAAATTCATACATCGTAATCGGACAAAACCGTTATCTCACTGCCTGGCTAAGCCATTCAAATGTAAATTTATTATACTGCCTGCTCGTTCAAGTTCGACTTGAATCCCTTCCTTCATTAACATAACTGTGGTCGTATCCTTGTTATTGGATATTGTAGGGGTAGAACCGACGAATATAGATCTTCCATCTCTACCTATTTGTTGCTTGCGAAGCAATTTGTTGCTTGCGAAGCATGGAAAACTCGGTATTTTCCGTTCCTGTTCATAAGCGTGCACGACCGTGATTGGCCAATAGAATTGACAAGTTTCTTGAGTCGGCGAGCAATCATAGAGTACTTATATAGGTTTTGACATTTGGACAAAGGAGGTTAGTTTTTCTTCCACAGAATCGCATGTCAAGTGAATAGTTAAAAGTGCAGTAGGTCTTACCAACGGTATAAGAATATTCCATGGGGATTAATAGTAGTAAAACGAAGTTACACGAGGCTCATTCGGTATAACCCATCCGGGAGAGGAGCGAGAGAAAACGGACACAGAAATATAATAATTCGGATCTCTCTCTCTCTCTGGCTGAAAGAGGCAGGGCCGTATCTAGGGTGTGGCCAAGTGGCCCCCGCCACAGGCGCAAGATCCGCAGGGGCGCCAAAAAATATCAAATGAAAAAAAAATTTGAGCGCCAAAAAAATTCAAAGAATAAAAAATAGTAGCGCCAACAAAATATTCGAGATAACATGTCACGGTTTTCATGTATACGCCAAAAATATTTTTTTGCGTAAGGAGCGATGTCGCGACTCCGTCAGGTAGGATATGAAAATAAAAATAGGTAAATATCCATATTATTGTGTATTATTTCGAATTTGTGACGAATATATTTGAATAATATTATGAAAAAATATTATAATATATACAGGGTGATTTTTTTAAGTGTTTCATTAGAAGTTTTCGAGGAAGGAATTGCGATACAAATTCAAAATTCAATCGATCGGAATTATAAAATTATATGGTTTCCATTTGAAAAAAATTAATGAGATTTCGTAATCACCCTGTATATGTATATATATATATATTTAGTTTATTCAAAACTAAAAATAAAAATTTGAAACATGATGAAAAAAATCTACGCCAATTTGGGGGCGCTGAAGAAAATCTTGCCACAGGCGCAGTAGTACCTAGATACGGCCCTGGAAAGAGGGAAAGAGAGAGATCCGTATTTATTATATTTCTGTGTCCGTTTTCTCTCGCTCGACTCCCGGATTGGTAATAACGAACGCAGTAACGGTATTCAATAGAAATTCAATAATAAAATAGAACGTTGTGAAGTTATAAGCTATGAAGTGGTCTGGCAATGGTGCATTTCATTTTCTTGAAGGGTAGGAAATTCAGAAATGATATAGACTGAATGGCGATGTATACAATCATTGTGTAATTCGCATAGAACCAGAGCTGTGCCAAAGCATTGTGCTTTGTGCTCGAAAAAGTACTCGAAGCCCTTTTGTGCTCCCGAGCACTGTGCTCCCAAGCACTTTTCGAAAGCAGTGCTTAAGTGCGGTTTACACGGGTAGAGTAAATGGTAGAGTTCACTAGCATACTTTTTACGAAAATACTCTACTCTACTAATTTCAGTAGAGTAACTGTTTACACGTTGCTAGTAATTTGAAAGGATAGTTCAATTTTACGTGCCTAATAATGAACAAGCAGGTTAGGCAAAAATATCGGGGCGTTATTAGAAAATGTTCAGTGCAAGCGGCAAATATTTTATTAAATGGAGTTGAGGAAATTATGGGGGAAGAAAATAGATGGGAAAAAAGAATTTGGTCAAGGGATTGGATTGAGAGACGTGATGAATTGAAAGAATACGCTAATCTTTCAAGAGAACTGCATCGGAAGACCCAGAAGAATATGAAATGTGCTTGATACTGGCACCTTAAAGTTTAGAAACATCTGAAATTTTTTGATCTTTCCTACTACATACTTGATAACTTGATTATATGTACATCTCAAGTTTATATTTTTTTGTTTCAATGCGGCAACACCAAAATTTTTTCTTGCCATATATGTATTTGACAATTTTGACGTAGGCGGCTGATCTCATTGCCCTATTTCTATAATCAGGCCTGCTAATGTTCCATATACATTCGTAATTTCTGTACACTGAGACTAATTTCATGGTTTCAGTTTCCGTTCACTTCATTTTCGCTTGTACCTAAAAAATACCAAACGGAAAATTGGCCGACTAACACTAGGGAGTCTAGGAACACGCACTTTACTCTAGTGAAACCGGGCAAGTGTCTGTTTACATTGAGATAGTCAACTAGCAAACCAATAGAGTAGAGTAGAATTGTGGAAGTGGGGATGGGATAGTCGAGTGTACTATCCACATGTGCTATCCACTCTACTCTACCGTGCACTATCTTTAGTACTCTACTGTCACTAGCTCAACCTGTTTACATTATGCTAGTAGGGGGATAGTAAGTACTCTAACACCGTACTCTACCATTTACTCTACCCGTGTAAACCGCACTTTAGTAATTGGAGTGCTTCGGCCAAAGGTAATCCCAAAAGTGCCCCTGAGCACTTTTGCGGCTCACTAAGCACTAAGACCTGAGCCAATCTTTTACGAATTTGTTTTTACATCAATAAAATCTTAAATCAACATTTCCTTACATGACAGTAACATCCCAAAACATCAAAACTTGATCATTATGAAAGAAAAATTGAAGGGCCAATGTGTATTTCGGTAAATGGTAATTTGTACGTTGACAACTCAATATCAATAGAAAAAGCAAAAGCCACGATTCTGATTTTTTTTTACGTTTTCATCTGACCAAAGAGTCTTATACAGGGTGAGTCTTTGACTTGGACATATATTTCAACTGTGGATTCCCCTCATCAAACGAAACACTTTTTTTCCATACCATTTTTCAAAATTCGGTTTCGTTTGTAAGATACAGGGTGTCGAAAATCCACGAAAAAAACACTTTCCTGTTCATATCTCCGGAACCGTTATTTCAAATGAACTGAATTTTGGTTCATTGGTTACTCTATTGATGGTGCATATTCCTCAATCGAAACTTATTCAATATCTCTCCTAGTTTGAAAGTTACAGGGTGGTCGACTCATAAATTCATGCAAAAACACTATCAAATCACTTGAAAAGGATAAACGGTTCATATTTTCGAAAGAATCAACCATTTTAGAGAATAAAAGTATTCTTATATTTTTTCAATAAAACGCGTCGTTTTCGAGTTATTCCTGAATGTATACGAAGAAATTTGAGGAAAAAATCATGAATTTCATAAAAAATCTGAATGCTTCCCTGGATTAAATATCATCGAATATTGTTTCTTCTCTGGTCTTTTAACAAATTAACAATGTTGTCAATTTTTATCAACTGAATTCCGAGAAGCATGAAATTATACAGTTTATAAGGAGTTTCTATTGAAAATTTATTGATACCCGTCCTTCAGGAAAATCTATCTTCTTAACAATATCCTCTTGGAATTTTTAATAGACCCTACACTGTTTTCACATCACATTCATCACCTGTTTGCTTTATTCTCTGCAAACTGCAAGTAAATAAATAAATAATGAAACGAATCCATGTAGAAAGGTTATCGCGGCGTCGTTCAATGTAATCACAGACTGTACTCTGGAGACACAGAAGAACGTCTTGTCTTGCGTGGCGGCTACATCGCACTCGCAGCCGGCAGCGCACTTAAATTTAGATCGTAGCGCTGTATCGGCGAGAATCAGAACTACTCATTTGGCATTTCCAAAGAGCAATGCGTAGAAGCCTTTAGCGAAAAGTAAACAAAACTAGTGCCTTTGTGATGTTCTTCCGTTAACGATAGGGGACGTTCTGCTTTCTTGAGTTCGCCTATACCATTGTTGAAGAGAAAATCGGCAATCTGGCATCGTCTTCTCTAGAATTCTATGATATATCACAAAGGAATGGATTAGGTTAGGTCATTGACCTCGAATCATATGACTGATCAATGGAGTTAGAGGATAGGTTAGTGAGAAACTAATTTTTATAAGATAGTTTCAGGGTATCGAGGCAAATATGAACAAATTATTAGTGTTTACAAACTAATCTTCAGGAAAATCGAAGAAGAAACTTATTTTGGTGTGAGAAATATGGCATTTCAATTGCAGAAATTATGGAACAAAACTTAGCGTTTTTGCTAGGAAATATCGTGTTTGTAACATTCCTATTCAAATAAGGTTAGTGCTTGGGTATTTTCAAAATGTATCACCCAGAATATCTGATAATCACATCAATTTCAATTGAAAAATATGAACTTTGAGGTGTTTGTAGAGAATAATATCAGGCACGCATTTAGCACAATTTTTTTTTCAAATGGCTATATCTCTTTAACAGAGCCGAATTCGGAAAAATGGAAAATGAAAAAAAGGCTTCTTTAGGCCTCAAGAATCTACAGTTAAAATATATGTATAAGTCAAAGACTCACCCTGTATAAACAACATCAAAACGTTGCGCAGTTCATTGAGTTCTAATTTTGATACTTCTTCGTTATTTCTCACGCAACAATGTTTTGCAACTGGTTTCCTCCTAACAAATCAGTGCAAGAATTGACAGAGGAACATAACCATTTTTCCTTGAATTTTTTATTTAATTTTGTTCCAAGGATTGGGAGTTTTCAAAAAAAAGTGAACTGGAAAAATTCAGTATGTTTATGAATATTATCAAACAGAGAGATCCAGGAGCGAATAGCCTTTTTCTCTTTCATTACCAATAAGAATTTATTATATATTATATTGAATCGAATTCAACATTTTTGATATCACATACCTATGCCAACTTACAATTTCTTTTCCGATTAGAATAACCTCACTTGCAATATTTCCTGAAAAAAGTGCTTAGGGCTTAGTGCTCAAAATGTCGAATTACTTTCACAAAGTGCTCAGTATTCGCGAGCCTTTTGTGAAAATAAGTGCTTTGTGCTCGAGACTCGGGAGCCTTTTTATTCAAGTGCTTAGTGCTCGAAGCACTTTTCTTCAGTGCTTGTCACAGCTCTGCATAGAACTTATAATAACATGGAAGGCTATCATCAGATCAAAAGCGGGTAAAGATCTCAAGTTGGTGGAACAGTGAATTTTTACCGGAATGTAAAGTAAATCGGATTGTGACGATCAGCATCAATCGTGAGTTGTCCATTTCCATCTTTTCTCTTTATTTCTGAAATGTTTTTGATTTATGTTTGGTAATAAATATATTTGCGGAAATAACTGAACTCAAAATTGCCCATAATTAGTAATTGACATATTATTTTTGTATTTCTGTTTTGTGTGACAGCTCATATCCATGGAAAAGATGACATTCGACAGATGACATTTGTCAGTAGACAAATGACTTTTGACAGTTGACAGATGCAATTTGACAGTTGACAGATGACAGTTGACAGATGACAGTTGACAGATGACAGTTGACAGATGACAGTTGACAGATGACAGTTGACAGATGACAGTTGACAGATGACATTTGACAGAACTTCTATAATGCTTAATTTATCTCCTGCTCGAAAAAATAGCAATGGTAAGTTTATACAACTTTAACGGGGGTTTCACAAAGCATATCACCGCTGATCGGAGCTTGATCTAGAATCAACTCGATTTGACAGTTCAGAAATCTAACCAAGCCGTTGATCTCCGATCACTGGTGATTACGATTTGTGAAATCCACAGTAAGTGAAGGCACGGCCTTCTTGAGATAAAGATGGCTATGGTATAGGTATCATGCAGGCGAAACAAAGTTCGCTGGGCCAGCTAGATTCATATAAATCAATAGTTTGAAAATAGAAGGCAAAACACATTTTGCTCAAAGTGCGTATTTTAAGATTTATATGATTTTTATATTTTTAAGAAGACTCTCGGCAAATTTCAAACCATCAAATCGAGTGTCCACAGTATCAACGAGTTACTTTGTCATGACTATCTCAAGCATGAAACACTCTATATCTCCAGAGAAAGTCTTTTCATGGAAAAACAAAAAAGACAGAATGTTTTAGTTTCTCATGAAGATCAATATTCTGCAACGAAAAAAGAATATTCCCAATTCAAAAAATCTACTTGATCTTGAAATGACCTCGAAATCAAACTCCAAGGTTAGATTGAACGCCTGCATTCGATGTCCCCCTGAACATTAAGAAACTTTCATTTGAAACATTTTTCGATTCAGGCTCTTCCCAGGGAGTTATTTCAGTTGATTTTTTAAAATGAGTCAACCGATTATAGGAGATTCAGAAAAATATAATTATAAAGTCAAATCCCCTGAATCGAGAGATTGAAATGTCAATGAAATACAATTTTTCTCCACTACGTAATAGTATATTTCATTACCAGTCCAGAAAGTAAGCTTTTTCCGTGCGCGCGCGATGTGTTCCCGTGTGAGGCGGAGCCGAACACGGGAACTCGTGCAAGCACGGAAAAAGCCTTTCTGGACGTGTAATGAACGATATTTTTCATTACACTCTCTGAAAACAATAACACGGGAAAAATTTTCAGCAGAAAGCATTTCGATATTGTGAAACAATAATTATTCAAAACACTGACATCTACTGTCACGCAATCGTTGCTCTGTGTCTCAGCATAGGAATCATAGGATGCATCTATGCCTCAGCGCACCGTAAAACTTTTTGCGGTGCGGCCGCACGGAAAAGAGTCATTTTCGATGTTCTAAATCTACATGTTGTGATAGGGTTTTCTGTGCGGTGTAATGAAAATTAATTATTCATAAATAAAACGTTTGCCTACTTTGAAGAATATGTGTCTTCAATTTCAGGAACGGTTATCAGAGCGTATATTTTAAGTTCGTGTCCCAATATAATTTATTTTTTGTGGGTTAAAGTTGTGTAAAGTTTCTTCGAACTCGTGAATAAATAATGAGTCGAATGGAATTCATTGAAAAAACACGATGCATGCCTCAAAACTAGAAGCTAACGCTCTTATAATACAAGTCATGTTAGCTCGAGGAATTGGAGTTCTGAATTGTTTGTTAAGCCCGATATAAAGTTTAACGACTCGGATAATCCCATAAAATAATACATTCTCGCAAAACTCAAACCAACATTGTTTGAAGAGGATCAAGGTCACTTCAGCATCTTCATCCATCATACATTTCAGAAATAGAATAGGATCACGGAAGCCTTCCGTTCAATTGATGGCGCAACACTTGCTAGTGTTCACATTTTTTCACATGGTTTTCTGTTATTCACCGCTTCTTGTTCTTGTTACTACAGGGTCTTTCACGAGGAACCTCACCCATATTAATATGGGTGAGGTTCCTGAGTTTCCCGTATAAATTTATACGGGAAACTACTGAACGTATTTTCATGAAATTCAGCACTTATAAGTATTTCGCGATGCTGATGAAATCTAAAATATTTTCAAGGCATGAGCACCTCAGGGATATTTTCTGAGTTAATATCCATTTTAGGGCAAGGGTGTGATGCATACACTCACAATATTTTTTAACGTAGATTCAATATCTGCCATAAAAAATGGGGTTCTAATTTGAAAAAATTGATTTTTCACGATTTTGTCATCCCTAACTTTGAAAGCGATTTTTTCACCCCCTGTATCATGAATCGCGATTTCGATTTCCAAAGTGGATACATCAATCTTACATCTTGAAAAATCCCAAAAATGAAAATTTTCCATCCAAAAACCTCGAAGTTATTCTTGTTTCAGCGGAGCTCTATTTTCGATTTTTTTTTCGAATTTTCCCGCTCCAATTTTCCAACCAAAACTGAAAAATGTTACATCAAAATAACTTGAAATTTTCTAAGGAATCTATTTCTGCAATAAAAAAATGGTGTTCTAATTTAAAAAACGGAAGTTGACGTCATTTCCGGAAAAACCGGAGGTGCTCATGCCTTGAAAATATTTTAGATTTCATCAGCATCGTGAAATACTTATAAGTGCTGAATTTCATGAAAACACGTTCAGTAGTTTCCCGTATAAATATGGGTGAGGTTCCTCGTGAAAGACCCTGTATAATTGTTTGCTTCTCAATATTCTTCTGTTTCTATTAGCACTATACTTCAATAACAATTTCGAAAACATTTTTTTTTTCATTATTTTGTATAAATGCTTCCGATTCCACGACAACGTTCAACTAGATTCTACTAAAACCATCCATATTTCTTATTTTGAAATGTATCTCACGAATTTCACAGAGTAGTCCTCACAAACCTCATATCGACGAAAAGCTCTTACGAAATGTCATACAATGGTGCAATAAAATACAGAGTGTTGCATTTGAGAAAAATTGAGTTGATTCAATTTGTAATTTGTCATTTATAAACCAATGTAGCAGGCGAAAGAATACAGACATCGAATTTTTGCCCATTTCAAAAGATTCGCAGAAGCTCAAGGAATCGACTGGAAAAATGTTGATGGAATTATGTTGAACGATTCCGCAGTTATGACTTTTTCTGTGGGTCTGCGCACGACGCTATTCCGACACTTAAATTGACATGGGTCAAAAACTAATCAAGATAAGTCAATGAAACCTGTGCGTTTTATCGACAATCAAGTGGCAAATGCAAAGATGTATGAAAATAGAGGATTGTCTTAAAAAAAAACAGAACCTATGTATGATGCATTCCTTTCCGGACATTCCGTATGTGGATAAAAATATATTCAGGATGTGCGGATTGTATCACCTATCGTTTGGAAAAAACAATCTAGTCGATAACTTGATTAGAAACAAAGTAATGAACCATTTTCGCACCCTTGGTGCAATCATCCTGAAAATAATAATCCTATAAGGATTTGAATGCAGGTTCAGCGAAATTATAGAACGCATAATTTGGTCAATCGAAGTGTTCTATACTTGAAAAAAAATTCAATTCTGCTTGATGTGCCCCTATGACAAAGCTATCACCACAGAGCTTTTGGAAAAGACGATGCCAGATTATTGATTTTCTCTTTGAACTATGTATTGTGCGAAGTAGCGGACCTACAAGATCTATGAATCGACCCATCTCAAACCATATATTAACAGATTTCAAGCGAATAACCTGATCATCAGTGGTAAATACTATCAATAACCAAGTTCATTCATTTTGGTCATTGTTGGTTATTATTATGTGACGTCATGAATTAGCAAACATGCGTTTGGACCGCAGGGCGCAGATATCCGAACGTAACCGTACTTGAAAGCTGGGTTGAGTTTGTGGTTATAGAGAAGTGGGGATAAATAGGCTTGATTGATTATGTGGAAGACTTTCAGTGAATTAAACCGTGTTGTGTCGCGTTTATAAAATTCACTTGTATAAATTGGAATATTTTTTGTGCAGAAGTTTTTGATTAGTTGATAGTTGGCAGCAAATTATCACAGAGGATATTGTTTAAATAGAAACATCGCCACATGTTATTAAGTGCTACGTATCATTTTATTGTTCATTAATTTCAATTTAATACGTGGTTTGTATCGACATTCATCATTAAGAACCGAATTTTGTATTTCATTGACATTTATTTATGTTTAATATGGACCGGTAACAATAAATTTTCAATAGAAATTGTGCGTATGAAATATATAATTTCATGCTTCTTAAATTGTAGAATTCAACTCTTTCCCCCATATTTCTGGGATTTCATTATTACATATCTCTACATCAAACGTTTTTCCATCATAGAGATTTCAGTCTTGACAAAGTTGATAAACATTCTGACAACACTGTTAACTTGAATAGAGATCAGAGAGTTTATAATTTTCAAACATTCTGTGATGATAAAAATCCAAGCATCCAGATTATTCTTATGATTTTTTATTTTTCGATAAATTTCATCGGGTAAAATTGGGAATAACTCGAAAACGAGGTGTTTAATTAAAATTACCTAGAAATATGTACTTTTATTTTCTGAAATGATTGATTCTTTCGAAAATATGAACCGTTTACCTTTTTCAAGTGATTTCATGCTTTTTTGTGTGGATTTGAGTCGGCTAATTTCAAACCAGAGGAAATATTGAATAAGTTTTGATTGAGTATTATGCACCATGAAAAGAGTAAACAATGAATCAAAATTCAGTTCATTTGAAATAACGGTTCCGAAGATATGGACAGAAAAGTGTTTTTTTCATGGATCTTTCGCTGTATCTACCAAACGAAATCGAATTTTGAAAAATGGTATTGAAAAAAAGTGTTTCGTTTGATGAGAGGAATTCGCAGTCAAAATACAGAACAAGTCGAAGACTCACCCTGTATAGCAACTCCTTTTATTTTCAACAAATATTGCAATTAAAGACTTGTCGTAAGAAAATCGGAGATTTTGCCTTTTTTATCTTCGATTTTTGCGATGAACATGTAGGTAAATGATTAAATTTCTGGGATGAAGCGACAATTCAGACGATGTTTCACAAGCCCTATTCGAAATTGGGGATTGTTCCAGTCTTTCGGAGGGATCTGAAGAAAGGGTTCAAATTTTTTTTTGAAATTCAAGTTGAACGTGATTCGAGATATTCCATGAATATTCACAGTAGCTGATATATCTAATGAATTGATTCAATTGGCTTTTTTACACTGTAATATTATCATTTATGTTTGACTGCTTTATAAACACTTGATTCATGAATTCGTTTAGCGTCCATAATTGACTACTTATTGGAAACCACTTTATTGGACTCATCTGTCACAGTCTTCTCTCGATTTTGCAATTTTCTTCGTTTCGCAACACTTGTTATTGTTATAGGCCGCATACGAATTTTCATAAGCACTTTTAGTGGGTAGGAGAGATTCTTTGGCACTTGCTGCTAAATTTTTTACGCTTTCCTCTACCGAACTATCCATTTTTGGGATTATTATGACGTTTGTCACAGAATTAACGAAGTGAACAACTTTGTTCAGTATGAGGTTGCTTAGGTCGCAGATGAATACTAAGGTAAGGAAAGCAAAAGCACACTTAATGATTTCTTGAAATGAAGCGACGAATACAGGGTCTTTCACGAGGAACCTCACCCATATTTATACGGGAAACTACTGAACGTATTTTCATGAAATTCAGCACTTATAAGTATTTCACGATGCTGATGAAATCTAAAATATTTTCAAGGCATGAGCACCTCCGGTTTTTCCGGAAATGACGTCAAATGCCGTTTTTCAGATTAGAACACCATTTTTTTATTGCAGAAATAGATTCCTTAGAAAATTTCAAGTTATTTTGATGTAACATTTTTCAGTTTTGGTTGGAAAATTCTCTCTGAGCGGAAAAATTCGAAAAAAAATCGAAAATAGAGCTCCGCTGAAACAAGAATAACTTCGAGGTTTTTGGATGGAAAATTTTCATTTTTGGGATTGTCAAGATGTAAGATTGATGTATCCACTTTAAAAATCGAAATCGCGATTCATGATACAGGGGGTGAAAAAATCGCTTTCAAAGTTAGGGATGACAAAATCGTGAAAAATCAATTTTTTTTAAATAGAGCCCCATTTTTTTATGGCAGATATTGAATCTACGTTAAAAAATAATGTGAGTGTATGCATCACACCCTTGCCCTAAAATGGATATTTTCTGAGTTAATATACACTTTAGGGCAAGGGTGTGATGCATACACTCACATTATTTTTTAACGTAGATTCAATATCTGCCATAAAAAAATGGGGTTCTAATTTGAAAAAATTGATTTTTCACGATTTTGTCATCCCTAACTTTGAAAGCGATTTTTTTCACCCCCTGTATCATGAATCGCGATTTCGATTTTTAAAGTGGATACATCAATCTTACATCTTGAAAAATCCCAAAAATGAAAATTTTCCATCTTAAAACTTCGAAGTTATTCTTGTTTCAGCGGAGCTCTATTTTCGATTTTTTTTTCGAATTTTCCCGCTCAGAGAGAATTTTCCAACCTAAACTGAAAAATGTTACATCAAAATAACTTGAAATTTTCTAAGGAATCTATTTCTGCAATAAAAAAATGGTGTTCTAATTTGAAAAACGGAAGTTGACGTCATTTCCGGAAAAACCGGAGGTGCTCATGCCTTGAAAATATTTTAGATTTCATCAGCATCGTGAAATACTTATAAGTGCTGAATTTCATGAAAATACGTTCAGTAGTTTCCCGTATAAATATGGGTGAGGTTCCTCGTGAAAGACCCTGTATATTAACTGCCATTTCAGAAAATAAAATTTCTGCATTGCAGTCAAATATAAAGCTTTGTATGCAACTCGTACATAATTAGGCTTTTTGACTTGCCCAAATTATTGGCCTCGCTCGCATAAACTTTTGGACTCGTCCATAAAGACCTAATTTATGTAATTGTTACATAAAAAGCTATTATGTTGGCGTTTTGAACATAAGTTGTTGTGTCTTGCGTCTTGGGCTGCAGTCGCATATCCATTATATCGCGAAAGAATCATTCAATGTGAATAACAATACATACTTTCTATTGAAAGAAGTGCGGAAACCAGGGCGGAAATGACTTGAATGCAATAACAGAAGGTACTTTAAAAGCTCCGTCCTCCTTGTTGTTGAAGTTTTTCTGAAAAATGACTATCTGTTCATTTCTCTGGAAGCGGCCGAGGTATGCAAATGAAATTTGTTATGTTTTGAAGGGTAGTTATTGTAGGATAAAATTTTTAGTGATAATCTCAATTTTTGAGGAAGAAGCGCCACTAAGATATTTCTAACTAAAAATCATTTTTGAATTCCTTTTGCGACAAAAAATCCATCATACCTTTTTGTATTGTAGTATGGAGCGCCATTCTAACGTAAGAAAATTGAACCCCACAAACAGTATTTTTGATAACAGGGGCAGAGATATTTCCTTGTTTCTATGGAAAGATCAATATTTCATTATAAAATATAAAAGGAGGAGGATACAAAAACATAAAGTCATAATGAAAAAGTGGACTTCATAGAATTAATTGAAAAATAGCCTCATTAATTTCTCCGTGAATTTCATTATAGCTTAATTAGGCTATGTTGCCAAGTTTACGTTTGAGGGATTGCTAATTCAAAGTATCCATAAGAAATAATTGAAGACCGAAGATTTTGAGTTATGATGTAATTAATGCTTTTTTGTTTGAACTTTTTATTCTCGTGAATTCACTCTTACTACTGAAGATTGAGTGCTGGAATTTTCTTTTCTGGTTCCCTGCTTCATTACGAAGTAGCTTTTTCAGGGCTTCATACTTAAAACTGAATGTTGAGCTGAAAATTCAGGAGAGCATGAGGAATGATCGCTGAAGGCGAATACTCACACATGAAAATAACGCGCTCTGTTGAACTTGGAAAAAATTATTGTAGGCTTATGGAAGATTAATGTTGAAACGTAACCTATTTCCAATAGCCGACAGCACGAAATTAGGCAATAAAGATCACATGCGTGGCAAAAATTTCGCTATCATCGATAGGGAAAACGAACTTTTTTTTTATTTGTTATTTCATGTTTTCCCAAAAACTTCATTTTCCACTAAATTCTCCCTGAAATTGTTTGCCGAGAATTTTTCTCCAAAATTTCTTTCTCCTACATTATTATTCGTCATAGCTTCTTGTTTCTATGTTTCATCAGTATCAAACTGGGTACACTTAAAATCGACTTAAAATTCGATCCATTCAGAAACTTTCCATGCGCAATTTCACTCTCGCAATTCAAAAACGCTCCAAATTTAGCAGATGTAGCTCCAATATTGTTTCGCATTGAAATAGAGGAAATTGCTGAAACTGAGCGCGAATTGCCTGCTTTGAAGTGAACGAGTATTAAAACGATTCTCGAACCTGGAATTGAGTAATTTTCAGTTTTCAATTTTCTCTTTCCGCGATCATTCGCTGAGAATATTAATTCGAGCGTTTTTCGGCTCTCGTTTTTCTCAAACGTTGGCTATATCATTTCGTAACGGTGCGCGATTTCTGCATTTTTCTAATCACAAGCCGGAAATTATCTTGAACGATGAGGTTCGACTCACTGATGACAAATCTGTGGTCAGATTCAATTCTGTCCGTAAACATGGTCCCTCCCTAACGGAAAAACCTATATAATTGTAATTTTCGGAATTCGGGATGCCGCATTCAATTTAAATGAATAATGTGGTTCGAAGGCTCGTTTCCTGTTATCAGTCCGAAGACTAAGGGCTGAAACCAAGCAACGAGCTTGTGAAATTTGCCACAAAATCCAGTATCCAAAGGATATTCGGCTGAAATATTTCCGACAGAAATTTGTGACTCGACACAACGAAACATTTATTTATTCATTAAAAATTCAAATTAACATTAGATTCGCAGGCTGTTCTCAACTTTAGAAGATCTATTGCCACTCATAATATTTATGATATTGTTGTGTTGTGATCGAGATTTAAGTTCTGTTTTATTTGGATTGGTATGACCACTAATTTTCAGCAATTTCTGATCTTCTACACCACTTCTAGGCAATTCGCCAACAGCCGTTGATCTATTCGAGTGATTTGTTATCTTTTTGTCCTTCATATTCAAGCCTATTTCCTCAGCAGTAGATTTAGTCCATCCATATATCGTTTTTTTCCAAAAGGTATACCTATTATTTGTCAGTTTCATTTTCCCAGTGTCGATTTGGTTTTAAAAACAGTGGGGGTTAGGTAATATTGTCGCCTCGTTTTGACATCAGTTTATTTTTATTTATTTATTTATTTAAAATTAATGTGTCTCGACAACTTGGCCATTGACACAAGGTACATTATTCACAGGATCAATAAGTTATATTTGACTATATAAATTTGTGCGTATATGAAAGCCAAGAAGATTACGGAGTTGGTCGGTGCTACTCAACTCAGTTTATTGAAAAGTCGTACAGAGCAGCTTTGTCTTTCACTATTGGAAACCAACCATTCACTACTTGTCTACGTCCCTGAAAAGAGGTAGTCAGAAACGATTTATTTTTTCTGATTAATAAAGGGATGTATAAGTGTATGAAGATAAAAGTAATAAAAAAAATATTTTATAAATATTGAATGAATGAAAATCATTTTTGGTTTTTTTGTAACATTTCCACCATCAAAACGAACAAATATAATTTTTTTTTATTTCAGTATTGAAGTCGAATCATTTAGCTAATCAAATGTCTATCTTATTTTTCTTTCAGAATTTACCGTTTTTTTGTAAATAATATTACAACAATGTGTTGTTTTCGCGAAAGCTATTTCCTTGAATTTTTCTATTCGAAAATATAAATATCCATTCTTATCAACGACAATTCATTAAGGTTTGTTTTAGTCGTCGATCAGTGGAAATTAATTGTTTCTTATAATTGGGGATTCTAACATGGAATTGAATTCCTTTTAAATCACAAGGTATCTCCTCCCAGATGACTGGTGGAGGAACGATATACACACAACCAAACTTATATGGAATCACCCTGTTATTTGGAAAAAACGAATTTTAATTGAAAAAAAGTCGCTGAAAAGTGAAGAGCAGTTTTCCCAAAACAAGTTTATTACAAAAATAATATAAATTATTAAAAGATTGTTTTTATAATAGTACAGAAAATTAAAAGTGTAAATTTCTCTAAAAATAATTTTTATGTAACTGAGAATTGAACAACAAATAAAACAATTTTAACAAATCAATAATCAGTATTACCACCCCTGGCATTGATACAAGCTTGAATTCGACGAGGCATGCTTTCTATTAAGTTGTTAATTTCTTCTTCTGTAACATTTGCCCATTCCTCTGAAGCCGCTTGTATAAGTTGCTCTGCGTTACCAGGATTATTTTGACGAGCTCTAATTTTTCTTTTGATCCTATCCCACAAGTGCTCGATAGGATTAAGGTTCGGTGAACAAGAAGGCCACTCTAAAGCAGTCACACCTTCTGTTTCGAAAAAATTTTTTGCAACTCTGCTGGTATGTGGAGGTGCATTATCCTGCATAAATAGGAAATAATCTCCAAAAGCACCTCGCCAGAGCCTCACTACAGGTTGTAGCACTTGATCAACATACCTAGGCCCTGTCAGAGATTAAAGGGAATTAAAGGAGTTTTCTCACCAAACATAATTCCGCCCCAAAAGATTACAGTACCGCCTTTGTATTTAGGGATCGGTCTTGCAGCTTGGAGCCTAGCTTGCCTCCCTCTACCTCTTAAAAAGCGAACACGCCGGTCGTCTGATCGTAGGCCAATTCTGGTCTTATCCGAAAATAAGACATTTTTCCAATCTTCAATAGTCCAATTTTCATGCTCTAAGCACCAATTAAAACGGTCAACTTTATTTTGCCTTGATAGTTCTGGAACTCTCAACGCTCTTCTCTTGAATAATTCCCGAGCGCGTAGTCTTTTTCTTATAGTTTCGACAGTAACACTAACACCTGTAGCTTTCAAAAATTGCTTTTGAAGCTCTGAATGAGATACTGCGGGATTTCTTCTTGCTGTTTGGGCTAAAAAGCGATCCTGCCTTTCTGTACTTACTCTTCCACGACTTCTTCTCGGCCTATTCTTTAGGGTTCCTAACTCCAGAAACCTTGCATAGGTTTTTGAAACAACCCCTTGTGTAACCCCCACCGTTCTTGCAATCTGTCTTTGTGACATACCTTGTTCTGCCATAGTAATAATTCTTCCTCTCTGGACTTCCGATAACCCCACATAAGGCATTTTTTTTAAAACTTCGCAAAAAAACAAAATATAAATTCACTGCGACGTTCGAACGAAATGCTAAAATCGACACTGCAAAGCCAAATCTTATCAAGTGCTTATGAACCTAACTGTTTTTGTGAGTAAACACATGCACTTTTTATTTGCATCTAACGAAAAAGATATCAAAATAATACTGGGTGATTCCATATAAGTTTGGTTGTGTGTAGTATTATACAGCCAGTGTGAGATCTAGTTCGGTATAGGATTTCTTGTTATATTTGTTCTATTAAGCTGAATAATCCAATAAATAGAAATTAATGCACTGCACTGCCATCTGGTGGTATACGTCTCTTATTTTGAAGGCTGAAGACTCTTAAGCTTTTCGAATCACCTTGGCAAATTTTACTGAACCGGTTTGTTATTTTTCTGGGTAATGCATATCACCCATTATTGAAATGCCCATATGACAATAAGTATTATTATTATTTGAACTGGAGTCAATATATGGTTCGATCAGTATCTAGAAAAAAGTACGAATATGATTTTTCATTACACCGCACTGAAGAACCTATCATAACATGTAGATTTAGAACATCGAAAACTCTTTTCCGTGCGGCCGCACTTCCGTGCGGCCGCACCGCAAAAAGTTTTACGGTGCGCTGAGGCATAGATGCATCCTATGATCCCTATGCTGAGACACAGTGCAACGATTGCGTGACAGTAGATGTCAGTGTTTTGAATAATTATTGTTTCACAATATCGAAATGCTTTCTGCTGAAAATTTTTGCCGTGTTATTGTTTTCAGAGAGGTGTAATGAAAAATATCGTTCTTTACACGTCCAGAAAGGCTTTTTCCGTGCTTGCACGAGTTCCCGTGTTCGGCAGGAACGTCAATATTTCTTAGTGATTCGCGGAAATCATTTTGATAAAAACGTAATTATTACAAACTCTATGTAGAAAGGACAACGTTGCGTTTGTATCTGATAGGAAAATGGCTATAACCTAACATTTCCGAAATATAGACGGTGCAATGTGTCAGAATTTCATGGCCAACCGGGATGATTTATAAAAGTGAATGGAGTATACATATGGTAATTCCCTAATGGTTGTTGCCGTAACGAGTTCAAGGGAAGATTATAGGGATCATATTGTTTCCTTGAAATCGGCAAAAACCATTAGTGAGTTATTCTCAAGGTATTCACTTTCGCTTATAATTTCCTGATGTAACATCTGAGATTTAATCGACTTCAACGATTAATTACCCAGTGGACTGGAAGTGCCCTGCGAGAACGTGACACCGAAAGTGTTGGAGAATTTCATCCATTTTTAATTAGCCCCCTCGAGTTCTTCGAGCTGAGTACTCTTATCCGATGAACATTAGCGACTGAAATTTTCATTACAGCAAGAATCGGATGGAAACGGTATGCCCTCTCTCACGCTGCCCAGCATCAGCGAGGACGATGAGAACGCACAAGAGGAGGAGGGCGGCAACAGCCCCGTCAGTCCCACGAGATCGCCCCTTCACGCCGTGAACCTGAGCAACAGTCCGCGACACGCAAAATTCAATCTCAGGTGAGTGGATAAGTAGCCAGAATATCGCGATATCGATCTGGAATATGTTTTCGAGGTTCGTTCACCCCTTCCGGCTACATTCGGACCAGTCGGCGGATTTTCCTTGTGTCTTTCCGACTTTACGACTTCCTAAGTCCCCGAAATGGGGATGTTGACGTCCAAAGTTTGGAGAATGTATTGATGTGAATGAACCTCTGATATCGCTCTTTGTTTTTATTGATGACATATAAGTATTTTATTTGTTTCTCATTTGTAAACGTCAGTTTCCAAAAACACAATATTAGCCGCGTTCGGCATTGACATCACAGATCAGAGAGATTTTTTGGCACGTGACGGCAGATACTAGGAGCATAGAATGAATGCTCCTAGGCAGATATGTCTGACAAATTTGGAATAATCGAACGATCTAGATAAAAAATTGACAAGTATTTGTTTATAACTACAAACGTCATTTTGAAAGATTTCCCGGGACGGTCTTGTTATATGAGGTTTTTATTGTATTATGGCTGGAAGTGGAATTAAAAGGGATCTTAAACTTGCCATTCTAACAGTGGCAAATGGCAATTTTTTGTTTGATGAGGATGAAGCTGATGTAAATATTAAAGAGAATGTCAATAATTTTGCTGAACTGATCGTGCCTCGGTACGCTGGCAGGGCTTAGGCATTCTATCAGAGACAGTTCTACACTGCCAATACCTATATGGTGTTTCAAACACATCTAGAATTAAATAAATGTTTTATGAAGCTATTGGCATAAGGTTGGTTAAGTCATGAAAAGTTGAGTACTTGAATGCCCAAAAATAACAATCTCTTCTTAGCAATCTTTAAAAATGCTTCAGAAAAACAAAAAGTGAGAAAGTTGAACTCATGAAAATTTCAGATTGTGAGTGAGAGATGATAAATCTACTAACTAAAAATAAATTGAAAAAAAGGGCTACTCTGTTGTTGGCTGATAGCCAAAAGCATATTTTTCTTTTTATTAATTTATTGAATTGGGAATAAAATGCTAGTGGCAATTGGCGAGGTCGACGATTTTTTAGTTTCTGTCTACACTCAAAAGCTGCTCTTCATCCCGCAGTATATACACGGGGAGACGGAGTTTTTTCAGAGGTTTTTATCTGTTCTCGTGTATCATACGCAGAATTGTATGGTACCCCGTTCACATTCCCTCTGCTAACATAGATTCAGAGCAGGAAAAAGATTTTTTTAAAACCATCTATTCCTTGTCGCCATTTCTTCACACATGCCTCTTAATGCCATATATTGTTCGATTTGTATTACTCTCTTTCAAAAGTATATATTTATATTTGAAAAGACATCTCGATATCAATAGTTAGAAATTAGAATACCCAGCAAACAAATAATAGTATATTGTTCAATGAGCGGTAATGTAAGTCATAACACACGCAGATGAATTTTTGCACCGCGAGTGGTGTAATTCATCAAGTGTGTTATGACCATTACCGCGAATTGAATACTATACTTTATCTTCGACTTCTTCAGTAAAATTCGAATTGATTTGCATTTTCAAAATTGACAACAGTTATCAAAAACGCTGACATAATTTTCTGTGTTCACTGAATATTTCATTCAGTGATATATGCATCTATGGACAGTCCAATGAACTGTCATCGGTCCATGCTTGGTTATTTTGAGAAGGTTTTCAGCATTTTACATTGTTTTTCTTGAATGAAACAGGTCATTCTTTAGTTGTGTTGTGAACTGTGGCAGTAGACAAGAGCGAAGCCTGGTTGGGTTACTCAGAATATCGTCTATCGTCATTTTCCTACATATTTCCATTGAATGAATAAACACGAATCAGACAATCGAAATTGATCACCTGTGTTGAGAGAGTTGTGTTAATACCTATATCCAACTGAGAAATTCTTGAAATTGCTTAAAACCCCCTCTTTTTGGTAAAATTATAATATTTTTGTTCATGTTGCATACCCTCCATAATCATGATCAGCTGTTTTCTTTGACTTCCCTATCAGTATAATATCTGTGAGTATAACAATAAATACAAAGACTTTAGTAATTACTAATTTTCTTTATTGATAGCCGACGCCTACTCCCCTCGATGTCAATAATGAATTGTTCCCTTTCGTTCAACAAGCGCGATTTCTGTGGTCGAGAATTGAATCGCGTAATGAACGTCAAAAATTCACTTTTTCCAAATTCGATTTTTGAATATTCAGGCCAAAGGAAAGGTAGAAATGAATGGCGAGAACGTTACCTCGGTGTCTGAAATAGTATTCCCGATCGATCCGACTTTTTTTATTCATTTGGTAAGCTGTTTTTCCTATTTGTATTAGAGTGAGTTATAGGCGTGAGTTATTATTACCTCACACTATTGGTTTATAGAGACTATTACAGATCAAATTCAGTTGAATAATGGATATATTATTCTATGGGAGTAGATAAAAACCTGAACCAAAACTGTCATCTGCTGACATTAACCGATTAATCTGTTCGATCAGTCTTTCGAGGCCGAGCAAAAAGATTTCATCCGGATACTTCAGACGTCAATTGCCGAACGAAACAGATTTACCTCCCCTACATCCAGACGTAATTATCGAACGATAAAATTATGTCAGACGAATCCGATCGCAATGCCGAACGCGACTATTAATCAAGAAAGTTTATTTTATCAAGTCACTAACTTGTAAAACTGACAGTTAACTTGCAAAATTTTCACAAGTTAGTAGTATTATTTACATTAGAAAATTTTGTTTTATCGTCATATATGTTGAAAATCATGGTACAATTGTTATTTCCAGTAACACAGATTTTTGATGATGAACCATCTGTTGACTCAGAAACTGCTGAACTCGAGGAATGCAGAACATTTGTTCTCTCCTTACTACCAAATAATTTGCTAGACATTACGATTTTTTTGTTGACCGAATCATCGACATAACTCATCGCAATTTCGGTGCTCTTCCACCCTCCTGCACGCTTTAGTGCTAAAATTTCTTCACCCGAATCCGCAACCATAGTGGCTCCAGTTCTGCGAAAAGAGTGGCCCGTGTATAACTCTGGGTCTTTTAAACCTAAATATTTCGCTTTTTGCTTTGGGACACCACCAATAGTGTGCTGGCTAGCATTAAGGGAAATGCACTTTCCATGTCGGTATGTCAAAAAAAATCTTAGGCTTTCTGTTCCAGGAGGCCGAAGATTTACATATTTTCTGTATAACATGCAGGGCTTGAAGCTGTAGCCATCATCGGTTATGGTGAATCTTCTTGTTGTTAAATTTTTTGTTTGCCGCAATGTCACAATAACGTATTTTCCCATATCTTCTACATCATTCATGTTTAAGGAGAGAATTTCGTCACATCGACAACATCCAAAATCCCAAATATTGTTACAATTTTCGCCAGCAACCACTGGTCATCAGGAGCATATAAAAGAATTTGTTCAGCCTCTTCTTTACTTAATACCTTGGCGTTTTTTGGCGTATATCTAACGCTCATTCCGTAACACTTTTGAAAACATAGAGAATAAATCTATGTGTCAGCCGCTCTGATTGTCATATTTATTGCGGTTTTCGAAACGTCATAATTCATCTTAGTATTAAAAGATTAATTATCTAGCTTCGTCGTGGAGAAAGTATAGTCTGTTACTCGGTTAGAATGAAAATCCGATACTCGTGATTCCTCAGGCTCGCCTCCGGCTCGCCCTCGGAATGATTCACTCGTATCGGATTTTCATTCTGCCCTTGTTACAGAATATACTATCTCCACGACGAAGCTAGATAATTAATCTTTTAATACTAAGATGAATTATGACGTTTCGAAAACCGCAATAAATATGACAATCAGAGCGGCTGACACATAGATTTATTCTCTATGTTTTCAAAAGTGTTACGGAATGAATATTCTCACACACTGTGCGAGAATGAAATTCAGTCGAAATGCTCAAAAAACAAGGATTATACTCAAGCTCGAGTTGGTTATTGGTGGTAATCTATAAAGGGCGAAAACCAAGGACCCAACTGAACAAAAACCGCGGTCATAACTGGTTATTTACTTGAAATCGATAATTGTTATAGAATGAATATTACATATCAAGTGATAGAATACTGACATTCTATGGCCGAATTCGATGTTGGAAGAGCTGTATTCTGTGGCAGTCGTGGAGAAACGCTATTACCTTTTGAAATCTGCAAATGACAACTGAACGTCATATTTTTCAATAATTTTTTTGAGGAAAACAAACCTGCGAACAGGGGCATTTTCTTTCATTTCCAAGCAGCTTTTCAGCATAGACCATTTTGCCCCTTAAGTATTAGGGCTGAATCTAGCTGATAGTTGATTCAAGTAGACCAACAAAAGATCTTCAGTTACCCCAATCACACTATTTTTGTTTTGCCATTTTTTGAAGTCGTCGTATTCTCGCCTGTACCTTGAAGCTGATTTTGCAGGTAATAAACTTGAAGCTACACTGGTGGCTGCCTCAATCAGGGGCGGATTAACCATGTGGGAGGCCCCTAGGCAGTACAATTTATGGGGCCCCTTTTCAATTCAACTTTTTTCGTGCACGGGGCACGCAGGGCACGCGGGGCCCCTAGCTGATGCGGGGCCTCTAGGCAGTCGCCTACTCTGCCTAATGGCTAATCCGCCCCTGGCCTCAATAATTCCTTTTGGTACATTCATTTTCGCTTTCGCCAAAACAAATGTAAAGAGAAATAAACAGACATGTTCATGGCAACGCTTCCATAGCTTACGACATTTGCGACAAATTATTGAGATTTTTTTGGAATATATCTAACCTTTTTAGAAATGAGAAACAAATAAAATATAAAACAATACACGCAAGTTAACGGGTTTTACTGGCTCAAGGAGGTAACTGACTAGCCTATCCTCCATTCGCCAGTAAAAACCCTCTTACCTTGCTAGTAATGTTATACAGGGTGTCCCACGGTCGAGTGCCTATTAGACGTTTCTGGAGAACTGGACATATTCGAAATCCGAAAATTGGGATTATGATATTGTTGGAAATTCTCTACAGACCTAAAATATTTTCGGAGCCTTAGCACTTCCGGTTATACCAGGTGTGGAAATGAATTTGTTCGAAAAATATTTTTTTCAATATTTTCGTTTCTGATATGATTAAGTATTCAATTCTGAATACATTTCTGTTGAAACCATTGTATTCATTCGAATAGTTTTCAAAATATCGAAAAAAAACTGAAAAAATGTCAAATATTCACAGTCAGTGTTATGTTCATTATTCTTATTCTGAACATCCCGAGTGTAAACCGTTCTCACAACGTCAAAGTAGAAGAATGTGGAAAGGTCATGCATCTTTTGAATTCCATAAATATCATCACAGGGTGTTTCACATTTTGTGTCGAAAACTGTGATCGAAAATTGGCCATAACTTCTGTTTTTCAAATTAGAACCCTATTTTTTTATGATTGCGTTGGATTCTGCAAAGAAAAATAGTGATAGCACTTTCAGATGTTCTAGGTCCTAAATTCAGTAATTCCCAAGATATTTGAGCTTTTCTGGATTCATGTTGTACGTAGAGTCTGATTCATTTTATCTTTCGCATGAGAATATTCTGTGACCATAGATGATAAATTATCCCATTAATAATTCACAAGTGACAGTTCTCATTTTATGTCCTAACCTTACTTCTCGATTTTACTTCAATGGTTACTATGGTTTCATGAGAATAGTCATCGAATCTGTTGGCATGAGAATCTTCTGTGACCATAGAAGATGAATGATCCCATTCATAATTCACAGGTGACAGGTCTTTTTATTAGTTGTTACCATGGTTTCATAAGAATATTCATCGAATCTCTTCAGATCCGATGAATTTGACTCTACGTACAACATGAATCCAGAAAAGCTCAAATAACTCGGGTATTACTGAATTTAGGAGCCAGAACATCTGAGAGTGCTATCATTATTTTTCTTCGCAGAATCCAACGCAATCATAAAAAAATAGGGTTCTTATTTGAAAAACAGAAGTTATGGCCAATTTTCGATCGCAGTTTTCGACACAAAATTTGAAACACCCTTTGATGATATTTATGAAATTTAAAACATGCATGACATTTCCACATTCTTCCAATTTGACGTTGTGAGAACGGTTTATACTCGGGATGTTCAGAATAAGAATAATGAACATAACACTGACTATGAATATTTGACATTTTTTCAGGTTTTTTTTCGATATTTTGAAAACTATTTGAATGAATACAATGGTTCTAACAGAAATGTATTCAGAATTGAATACTCAATCATATCAGAAACGAAAATATTAAAAAAACATTTTTTTGAACAAATTTATTTCCACTCCTGGTATAACCGGAAGTGCTAAGGCTCCGAAAATATTTTGGGTATGTAGAGAATTTCCAACAATATCATAATCCCAATTTTCGGATTTCAAATATGTCCAGTTCTCCAGAAACGTCTAATAGGCACTCGACCGTGGGACACCCTGTATATACTATTACTTTGATTTGCACATTTTACAAGCTTTTATTTAGATTCACCTGTCCCGGTGTCTGTCTGTTTGTCGGTCTCTCTATAATCAATTCTTGCAAGTTGAATATGACACACTTCTAATCGTCCGATTGACTTGAAATTTGGCAGGTGTACAGGGTATCCCATTTTGGGCACTTTTACGGGATATCTCCGTTATTTTTAACGTTAGCGGGATGCGGTTTTCGCGACAGTGTGCTACTTTTTTGTGAAACTACAGATGGCGCAATCAGTTTTAGCATAGCCCTCATAGTTTTTGCTATACAGGCTGGAAATGAAAAGTATCACTTTTTAATCACCCCCCGTATCTCAGTTGTTCTTGAACTTGGAGAAATGGTTGAAACGCATTCCTATAGATTTTTTACCGTAGAATTCAGTGGCGTAGTCAGTTTTTCAATTAAACTTTCCGTTTTTGAGTTATTGAGCAAACATATGTTTTTTTCAAATTGAACACCCTGTATATTATTTTTTATTCCTATTAAGCACAATCTCAGCTTTTCAAAAACATATTATTTTATGCATTTATTTTCAAAACCAAGCTCAGAATTCAAGATTTTGTAATTCAATGGTCAATAACTAAGTACATAGTAGGCTATGACTGTTTATAAAAAACAAAAAATAAATGTCAAGATTTCGTTGGAAATCGAAAATAATGTTAACGTAATATCTACATCACATGATCTAATATTCAACTCAATTTAATTCGCAATTTTTTGAAAATTTAAATAATTGATTACCTATAAATACAAATTATTAAATGTTCATTAGGGAATCAAAACAATAACAAAATTTTGAAATTTTGTTTTATAGATGCTGTTCAAAATGACGGCCATTTCCCCGTATACAAAATCTGCAGAGTTCCGTTATTCTTTTAATGGCGTTCAAAAGAATCATAGGCCTTCTTTGCAAATTTTCAAAGGCCAAAATAATTGGCGCACGAAGCTCCGCTACTGTATTTTGCATATAACCCCATAAAAAAAAATTTAAAATCGAGAGATCCGGAGATCGAGAGGGCCATCTTACAGACCTGTGTGTACCAATCCATCTTTGCGAAAAGTTATGATCTAGAAATTGCCTTACAAGTCCAGAGTTGTGGCTTGGAGCACCGTTTTGTTGGAGATAAACGGCACCGTAATGGGCCAACGGAACATTGTCCATCAACTCTGGAATAACTTCCTCAAGTATTTCTTGATATCGACGAGCTGTAAGACCCCCTTCAAAAATTCGATAAGCAATTCGTCTCCCCAAAATAAAACAAGATACCCCAACCCCGAAGCGTCCTTGTTGTGCCCTCTCAAAAATTAAATGATGATTTTCACTAGGTTCTTGAATTATGACGATTAAGGAGTCGAGCACTTGAAAAGAAGCATTCATCAGACCAGATAACAAGTCTCCCAAAGGTGTCATTGGTACGGATTTGCTGTAAATACCATTGGCAAAACACCAATCGGCGCTCGGAATCACCGGGGGTGTAAATGTTGAACTATATGAAATTTATACGGATGATACATATATTTTTTTAAATTCTTTGGGCATTGGATTTTGACATGTCAGTTGCTTCCTCTATCTGGTTACATGACGATTTATCTCTCTCTCTTCTTTCGTGTATATTTTAGAACGGGGCTTAGTAAATGATCCGTCTTCAATCAAATTTAATTTAAGGCGGGCAAATATGTCATGAAAAGGTTGTCTTCTCTCTGGATATCTAATATTTGAAAAAACAAATAAGATTAGAACGTAACCACAGCGCTCATAAAGGTTACTTTGAAAGTATAGTTTCGATGCTTCTTGGCAATTTTCATTGCTTTGGATGAAACAAACAAGCATGTCATATTTCTCGTAATTTTCGTAAGCAGCCATAATGAGAAAAACTTAAAACTGAATCATTAATATAATATAATAAATAATAAGAACTGAGAGAACTGTAAACTTTTAAACCAACCGACAAAACTTTGACATTTATTTTTTGTTTTTAATGAACAGTCATGGAGCCTACTACTTAGTTATTGACAATTGAATTACAAAATCTTGAATTCTGAGCTTGGTTTTGAAAATAAATGGAAAAAATAATATGTTTTTGAAAAGCTGAGATTGTGCTTAAGAAGAATAAAAAATAATATACAGGGTGTCCAATTTAAAAAAACATATGTTTGCTCAATAACTCAAAAACGGAAAGTTTAATTGAGAAATTGACTACGCCACTGGATTCTACGGAAAAAAATCTATAGGAATGCGTTTCAACCATTTCTCCAAGTTCAAGCACAACTGAGATACGGGGGGTAATTAGAAAGTGATACTTTTCATTTCCAGCCTGTATAGCAAAAACTAAGTGGGCTATGCAAAAACTGATTGCGCCATCTTTGGTTTCACAAAAAAGTAGCACACTGTCGCGAAAACCGCATCCCGTTAACCTTAAAAATAACGGAGATATCCCGAAAAAGTGCCCAAAATGGGATACCCTGTACATAATTCTGGTGACAATGCATCATGAAATATTTTTTATAGGAAAAAACAAAATGGCGGCTCCAAAATGGCGGATGAGTTTTGTAATTATCATCCGATTCCATTCAAAATTAGTATCTGGGGGTTTTTGGGTTCGACAATGATGATTCTTCCTTCAAAATTGGAAAATGCGATATGGCGGCTAAAATATGGCGGACTAGTTTTGTAATTATGATAAGGCGTTCTGTATTCTTAAAATGGTAAAATCTTTTTCGAGTGAAAATACGCTTGGATTGGAGGCGATTCAGCTGAAATAATTTTCACAAATATGATGACTGATGAGCTTTAAAAGAACCTAGTACCTCAGAAAAAAATTGGTTTCTCAGTAGAGGCTCTGTTTCTTGAAAGAAGAACCATATTCGATTTTTTTCCATCGACCGTCAAAGTTTGAGACCAAATCCTGATAGTCCCTGTATTGATTACCTACTTCTTTCAGTAGTTTCTCAGTCTGGTTTTGGTCGAATGATTTCTCATCGTTACTGTAATTCAACTAGTTGAAATTTCTTATTGCAGATTGCAAGAAGTGCAGGAAAATATTAGATTAAGACCACGGATGGGTGGCATCGCAACCAACCACCTGGCGATGCTACGCCAGAGGGTAGAAAGGCAGAGAAGCGTTAACATACCCATACGACAATCGATGCACGTCTCTTCCGACGATGTGAGCACTGAAGAGAAAGATTTCGGGGAGACAAAACGACACAGCGCTGAAAAACTAGACTCGCAAATTTCTACCCTACATCAAGACGTTGCCGCATTAAGTATTGAGGTAAGTGAAATGCCATGGATCGTCGGGGAAAACAACACAATAAACTGGCAGAATATGCGGTATATATATGGAGGGTTCGAAAATAATGGGAAGTGTAATGGTGGCATGTAGCAGAGCTGTGACGAGCACTGAAGAAAAGTGCTTCGAGCACTAAGCACTAAGCACCTGATTAAAAAGGCTCCCGAGTCTCGAGCACAAAGCACTTATTTTCACAAAAGGCTCGCGAATACTAAGCACTTTGTGAAAGTAATTCGACATTTCGAGCACTAAGCCCTAAGCACTTTTTTTAGGAAATATTGAAAGTGAGGTTATTTTAATCGGAAAAGAAATTGTAAGATGGCATAGGTATGTGATATTGAAAATTTTAAATTCGATTCAATATACCTAATAAATAAATTCTTATTAGTAATGGAAGAGAAAAATGCTATTCGCTCCTGGATCTCTCTGTTTGATAATATTCATAAATATACTGAATTTTTCGAGTTTACTTTTTCTTCTGAAAACTCCCAGTCCTTGAAACAAAATTAAATAAAAAATTCAAGGAAAAATGGAAATGTTCTTCTGTCAATTCTTGCACTGATTTGTCAGGAGCAAAACAGTTGCAAAACATTGTTGCGTGACAAATAACGAAAAAGTATCAAAATTAGAACTCAATGAATTGTGTAAAGTTTTGATGTTGTCTATATAAGACTCTTTGGTCAGATGAAATTGTAAAAAAAAATCAGAATCGTGGCTTTTGCTTTTCTTGATGATATTGAGTTGTCAACGCACCAATTACCATTTAATAAAATACACATGGGCCTTCAATTTTCCTTCCATAATGATCCAGTTTCCTCATTATCATCTCTCTGTAATTGCAATCCAAACAGTTTTGGGATGTTACTGTCATGTAAGGAAATGTTGATTTCAGATTTTTTTGATGTAAAAATGAATTCGTACAACATTGGCCGAAGCACTCCAATTACTAAGCACTAAGCACTGCTTTTGAAAAGTGCTTGAGAGCACAGTGCTCGGGAGCACAAAAGGGCTCCGAGTGCTTTCACGAGCACAAAGCACAATGCTTTGGCACAGCTCTGGCATGTAGAATGATTTTCTCGTAAGTAATATCATAAGTGCATCCAATTTTTCCGAAAAAAATCGAAAAAACACGTTGCTAAGTAATATTTTAACAAGAAGCATGAGTGCTGGTGGCAACAAAAATCCGAGTCGAAGACGAGGATTTTTGCACATGCACGAATGCTTTTTGTTAAAAAAATATTACTTTGCATTGTGTTTTTTCGATTTTTTCACAGGAAAAATTAGATGCACGAATGGTATTTGACAAGACTATTTCATGAGTAACAGATTATTCTGAATGCATTATGTATGTATTATTAATTTTCGTTGACAACAACTGTCAAGTTTTGCCGCGGGTAAACCCGAAAAAACTGCTGACAGCTGCTGCCATACAGTTTTTCCATCTAGAAACCATTTGTGATTCAAAATTGCGCGTTTCTGATTGGTGGAAATTAAGACGAGGGAAATAGTCAGAATAAATAGAGGAGAAGGTGGTATTATGGAACCCCAGTTTGTTTTCATTTTATAATCCGAAGAGATTTGTGTTTATCTTCTTGTTTTTTGTATTAATAGGCGCTATATATATTCAGTTTGTGTTTATTTGAACGAATTTAGAATACTAGCAATATTTAACAAGATACACTCAATTATTTCGAAAAGCTCAAAATTGGACTCCCAAGAAAATAGGCTGGTAATATGGACCCTTTGAAGGAATGAGAACTTATATTCAAAGAAATGCATTTTTGGGTGCATAAATAAAAAATATCAATCCCACTTATGATAATTATATTTTATAATTCATAATATAAGATTATGAACGACAGAAGTCACACGTATATGCATCCTTGACACACCAATCGGAAAAATCGTTGTGTGCCCATAAATAGCACATCAGATACTGAATCCACAGAAATTGAAGTCTCCAATTCTATTTTGTGAGGAGAGCTGGTTATTACTGCAGCAGATGAAGCTTTCCGTCCTCTGTTCGACATTTTTTTCTTAGGTTGTGGTACCATCACCTTTGGGGTTCCATATTATCAAAAACACATGTTACAGTACATCGCTTGGCAAATTTTCAGGAACCTCGTAGAATGCATTATCACCTACTAGGTTTCAACAGAAAAGCCCTATTTTAGCCTGGCAGAATACTAAAATATATAAAACTCAGATTTAAATCTTTTTTATGTTGACACGAATTCACGGCATCAAAGTTTCGTTCAACCCATTCACACATAACCCCTCACTGTTGGATTTCTGCTGCGTACTATACGCTGCAGTTTTCCACACAAGTTGTTCCATAAGTGACAAAGGATATTCAACTTTTTGAACGGTAGATATCACGGCCAGTTCAGAATTAACCAAGGGTTCCATATTAGCAGCAGGGTTCCATAATACCACCTTCTCCTCTATTATAATAGTTATTTATGAGTCTAGGTTACAAAGAAAGCGTTTGATGCAAGCAGCGTAGAAATAAGAATTTGCAGGCCATATGCTGGCCCTAAACTGAGTTTATGATCGAGACGCATATAAAGTTTTATGTACGACCACGTTTTTAGTCATAAAACATTTTCGAAATGGATAAAACCTTTTATAAGTAGATACCTGTTGTCTGATATTTCGAATCCCGTTACACTTAGCATTAATATTTGAAAGTACTACTTCTGACAGCTGGGTATAAAGGCGGAAACACATTGTTATCACGTCACGTGAGCTCACGCAACATCACGTCACTTCGCAAAATGTGCAATCACGAATGCATGGAAGTTTATGCGCTTAAAAACGCATTGTTGTGATTCACGCGTTCGCCAGGTTAGTATCTGCTGTCACGTGATAGCACGCGAGATCTATAATTCCGCAAATTCACATTTTCTGACCGCTCATGACAGCGCGAATGTCAAATAGTGTGTCTCTAGCGCAATACGTTGAACATGACCTCACGAGAGCTCACGTGACGTGACAACAAATGTGTTTCCACCTTAAGAGTCAGCGTCACTAGAGCAACTTTTGGCGAAACGCCAGGTTTCACGAAAAGTGAAACTAATTCGATTTTCGATTGATACTATATTTTATCATATACAGGGTGGCCCACCCCAGACGCGGTTCTCAATTTGAGGCAGTAAATGAAAACATTTTGAAATTTTTTTCTCGTGAAATGTAAAGGGCAATCAGATGCACAATTTAAAATTGTTTTCACATATACAGGATGTTCGATAACGAAGATATAGACCATAGTTACACTTTTTTCATTGAAATACCCTATATATGAATTCAAAAATTGAATGGCAATCTCAAATGATGATGAGTTTATAAAGATCATTTTATGCCTCAGGAGAACCATTTAAGAGAAAAGGGTGAAAAATCGGAAAAAACCACTGTTTTTAATTCTCAATTAATAAATAAACCCTTCAAGCCAACAAGACAGACAATGTTTTTTCGTGTAGACATATTAGCTACCCTTATGCAAAAGAAAAAAAATTTAACTCTGGAATATACTGAGAGATCATAATTAATATTCGAACATTAACTACAAATATTTGTCAAAAACTTTCTTATTTCAAATGGCACACCCAATATTTCTGTACCTTGTTGAACGTAAAAATTAATATCGAAACTATCTTCATTGGGTTTCCCTATGCCTAAACCTAATAGTTTTCCAGTAATTTACGATTTTTAATTCAACTAGTTAACCTACTATTATGATTTGCGATATTCATAGAAATACCTTGAGAAAATTTGTGGGGAAAATATTATTTGAAATCTGAAAAACTCATATGAAGATCTCAATAATAGTGTTGCGGTCACGCAAGATTTCTTATTCCTTTATTAATGATTATCTGAGTACTGTTCTCCTGAATATCAATTGTTTTTTCAATTATTTTCAAATTAATTTCGGCTAGAAGGTATTGAGTGTCATTATTATTCAATCTTTTCCCGTACATGCCCTTAAATTTTTCTTTATTCCGATCGTTTTGAAGTTGAGCCATACGTTCAAAGAATCATGTAACAAACGATTCATTTAAATATTTGCTGAGGCGATGAACCTTTGCTCTAGTCCAACATTTTCCCTATTCTTCACATTTCATTTATAAAGGAATAATAAATCTTGCGTGACCGCAACACCATTATTGAGATCATAATATGAGTTTTTCAGATTTCAAATGATATTGTAAGCATTTCCCCTCAAATATTTCTATGAATATCGCTAATCATATAATAGTAGGTTAACTAGTTGAATTGAAAATCGAAAATTACTGGAAAACTATTAGGTTTAGGTATAGGAAAACCCAATGAAGATAATTTCGATATTAATTTTTACTTTCAACAAGGTACTGGGTGTGCCATTTGAAATAATAGTTTTTGACCATTATTTGTAGTTAATGTTTGAATATTAATCATGAGCACTCAGTATATTCCACAGTTGAATTTTTTTCCTCTGCAAAAGGGTAGCCAATATGTCTACACGAAAAAACAATGTCTGTCTCGTTGGCTTGAAGGGTTTATTCATTAATTGCAAATTAAAAATACTCCTTTTTCTCGATTTCTCGCCATTTTCTCTCAAATGGTTCTCCTAAGGCATAAAATGGTCTTTATAAACTCATCATTATTTGAGCTTGACATTCAATTTTTGAATTCATATATACGGTATTATTACATTGAAAAAAGGGCAACTATGGTCTATATCTTTGTTATCGAACACCCTGTATATGTGAAAACAATTTAAATTGTGGATCTGATTCCCCTTTACATTTCACGAGAAAAAATTTTCAAAATGTCTTCATTAACTGCCTCAAAATGAGAACCGCGTCTGGGTTGGGCCAGCCTGTATAATACCACTAGAGATGAAATTTGGCCGGCAAAATTTCTGGATTGTAAAATGAAAGTTTATTGTTTTTTGGCAATTTCGCGAATGACATTTGTTATGAGCGAAATTGCCAAAAAGCAACAAACTTGAATATTACAAGAGAGAAATTTTACCTGCTTAAATTTCATCTGGAGTGGTATTCGACATGACTATTTCACGAGAAAATGTGGTCACATTGTTCTTACTGCGCTATTTTACAAATAAGTATTCATCATAGATCAACTAAACGTTGTTTGTTCTCTCTATGGCATTCATTCCCGAAGCTATCTATGAATTTAATTTGAGAAAGGTCAAAGGTAAAAAATTTTATCGCTGGAAAACCAACTTGTTAGTTTTGCCCGTTTCCATGTTTTATCGATGAGAAACGAGTGTTGCTAAAGAAATTTCCGCACTAAAAATGGAATGAGTGAAATTCATTTATTTTTTCTTCATATAGTGCTGAGCTGTTCCAATGTAAAATTTCAAATTTCTGAAATATTTATCGATAGTAATAAACAAATTGGTGAGTAGCAATTGTATTGTATTGCATTTAGCCTTCGGCGTGTAGGTACCTTCTACAATCTACAATATGCTCATTCCTGTTCAGTCTGGTGAAAATCCTGTCCTTTAGCTTGTTAAGGAAGAATTCTCATATCTTCTATGTGGTTCTGTATCACTGACACAAGTCAATTTGTTAATGGTCTTTTATCAGGTGAAACGAAAATCTTAAAAACAGAAATGCATGCCTGATATGTATAGAGATAAACGAAATTAATAATTTTCAAGTCACGGAAAGCTTGTCTAAAAGATTATCTGTCGTTCAAGTTAGCTGGAATTCTTTCCACAAATTTTTGCCAAATGAAAGCTCTATTTATATGAGAGTTATTTCTCCAGGATACTGTAGCATATACAGGGTGTTTCTGAATTCATGCGAAAAAATTCAGGAGATGAATTTAAGATATGGGCCTTGCCTATAAAAAAATTTCCTCACCCCACCCCTTTTCGAAGATATCACCCCTAAAAATTGACTAAAGGACCCTGCACAAATCAAATGGGAAATGGATCCGAGTCGAATTGGCTGAAATTTGGATATGTTGTAGTTTTTACATTTCTGATCAATAGTCTCCATGGGCCCGAGACCAAAAAATGGACAGTTTTTTTGGTATTGAAGGTCGCAGGTGGCGACTAGTGCGCAATCAAAAATGAATTTCCTTCTATTACGCACGTTATCAGGCTATTCGCTACCCTTCAACTATACTAATTCAAACAGTGCTAGATGTCGGAAACAGAACACAACAAGAAAATTCAAACCCTGGAGTAATTCACATTCAAATACATTTTTTAATATCATACCACGTATTCATGCCGCCCAAAGTACCTAATAATAATAATAGATGGGAATTCATTTTTGATTGCGTGCACTAGTCGCAACCTTCGATACCGAAAAAACTGTCCATTTTTAGGCCTCGGGCCTATGAAGACTATTGATCAGAAAAGTATAAACTACAACATATCCAAATTTCAGCCAATTCGACTGGGATCCATTTCCCATTCGATTTGTGAAGGGATTTTTTTTTTCTAAAATTTCAGCTTTCTTTCTTTTTCTAGCTTTAGTTAGAACCTTGAAATTCTATAATTTTCGTGCACTCACAAAGGACTCAGCACGGGTAATTTTTTCAATATTCCTGCTATAGTATTATACAAGGTTGAAATCAGCAACCCTTACTTTATTTCATATCTTCTTTCATATCAAATTATCAGAACCTTTTTTTCGAGATATTTCATAAAATGAAATTATAACTTGAAATCCTTGTTGTATTGAAAACAATTTCTTCTTATAGCTTTTCCCAAAACCAATAGCTGAAGAGAATAAAATAAAAACTCAATTCTATAGTCACAGAAAGTTTTGTTATAGGAAAGACCTATTTTAATCGCATACGAGCAATCACCTCCTAAATTTTTCGCATGAATTTAGAAACACCCTCTATATGTATATCATCTACATATGCATATACCCTGCATGAAAAATCTCTCTGTCCTCAATTTCGTTATGAATCTCAAACCAACTTTATTGATGCCGTTTGCTTGAGTTCTTTTTATGTATTCTTCATACATTCTGAACGGTACCTAGCCCCAGAATATACGCGTGCTGAAACTTCCATCAGCGTAAAACTTATCCATGGATAAAGATTAAATAAGGAACATAAATCCAAGGACTTGCTGCGTTCTCCCACGCGGATTTAACAGACCAGAAAAAGGATTAATCCTTTTTATTACTCGTCGCAACGATCTAACGCACAACTTGACAGGGATGCCCTATACAGGGTCTTTCACGAGGAGCCTCACCCATATTTATACGGGAAACTACTGAACGTATTTTCATGAAATTCAGCACTTATAAGTATTTCACGATGCTGATGAAATCTTAAATATTTTCAATGCATGAGCACCTCCGGTTTTTCCGGAAATGACGTCAACTTCCGTTTTTCAAATTAGAACACCATATTTTTATTGCAGAAATAGATTCCTTAGAACATTTCAAGTTATTTTGATGTAACATTTCTCAGTTTTGGTTGGAAAATTCGAAAAAAAATCGAAAATAGAGCTCCGCTGAAACAAGAATAACTTCGAGGTTTTTGAATGGAAAATTTTCATTTTTGGGATTTTTCAAGATGTAAGATTGATGTATCCACTTTAAAAATCGAAATCGCGATTCATGATACAGGGGGTGAAAAAATCGCTTTCAAAGTTAGGGATGACAAAATCGTGAAAAATCAATTTTTTCAAATTAGAACCCCATTTTTTTATGGCAGATATTGAATCTACGTTAAAAAATAATGTGAGTGTATCCATCACACCCTTGCCCTAAAATGGATATTTTCTGAGTTAATATCCACTTTAGGGCAAGGGTGTGATGCATACAATCACATTATTTTTTAACGTAGATTCAATATCTGCCATAAAAAAATGGGGTTCTAATTTGAAAAAATTGATTTTTCACGATTTTGTCAACCGTAACTTTGAAAGCGATTTTTTCACCCCCTGTATCATGAATCGCGATTTCGATTTTTAAAGTGGATACATCAATCTTACATCTTGAAAAATCCCAAAAATGAAAATTTTCCAATCAAAAACCTCGAAGTTATTCTTGTTTCAGCGGAGCTCTATTTTCGATTTTTTTTTTCGAATTTTCCCGCTCAGAGAAAATTTTCCAACCAAAACTGAAAAATGTTACATCAAAATGACTTGAAATTTTCTAAGGAATCTATTTCTGCAATAAAAAAATGGTGTTCTAATTTGAAAAACGGAAGTTGACGTCATTTCCGGAAAAACCGGAGGTGCTCATGCCTTGAAAATATTTTAGATTTCATCAGCATCGTGAAATACTTATAAGTGCTGAATTTCATGAAAATACGTTCAGTAGTTTCTCGTATAAATATGGGTGAGTTTCCTCGTGAAAGACCCTGTATAAACGTGCATGTATCGATGATATCGATATTTTGTCTCGATTTAATGGTTCTGTGCATTATAACGAAAGCTTGAAAAAATTGTATCATAGACAATATCACAGCTATTTCAGATAATTGCTACATGAGGTTCCATCGTGTTAATGACAATACAACCATCCTAGGGGTATTTTTGCGGTATAACGGTCATATCTCTTGAAAGATCCACAATATCGAAAAGATGGTGATTGAAGAAGTTTGAGAAAATTGAAATCAAAATTGAATGAGACTTACCTCACAATTTTTGAACTCATCCGACTGCACATCCGAAATGGACCTGTTTCTTATCTTATGGATTATGGAAAATTATGATGCAAACCTGAGGTTTTCGTCAATATCATCTTAATTCTGAACTAACTCACATATCACTGAAGTGGTCCCTTCACTTCAGGCGGGAAAACCTTTTCCGAAATTCGAAAAAATCCGTCTGAATACCTACCATATTTTTCGTTATCGAACCAGAATTTCCAGGCTGTATGCTCCTATAATTGATCGAAAATATTATACCTACTGCTGGTATACAGATTCACATGCTGGCAATCACATGTTAAAATTGGGAATTGGGGAATTTGAAAAAATATCATTCAATTTTCAGGTTATTTCTATATCTTTTATTGCTATGATGAAAGCACAGAAAATTTTTAGTTACTTTTTTGTAACTAGAAAAAAAGCTGCGACTGGACTTTCAAGGCCTGCTCTGATGTCGATTATTCTTGGATGGACTATATGTAGGTATATTATTTCTAAATTGAGTCAATCGATATGGAATTCGGCAAGTTTCCAAATCCAGTAGGTAAATACAATTATTACTATCAATCCACTTTCCCATAGTGCCGTTGCGGCAAATATCAGAGTCAACGGACACATGCGAGGCAATTATGTACCTAATTCATTACATCGGGGTTAGAGCGGCTTCGTATCCATGTGTTTTTTTTATTCTTCGGTGTTCTTGTTGATTTGACAGCATTGAGATGTAATTGAATTAGGTTCTTCATAGTTATTGAAAAAAGGGGACAGTTCACTGCGACCTTAAGGTCTATTGCAAAATAAAAATTTGAAAGTAATATTGAGGTATCGTGCTGAAATCCGCTAACCCTCTAATAGCATTTTTCCGTCTCCGCTCTGAGACCGTACTTCCAAACACTTATGTACCTACCTCAAAACTGAACCCGAGTCAACCGAGAACCTTCTCGTTTAAGGCTTCTCCAGCTACTCTAAACTTCCGAACCGTATCCCGAGTCAACTGAGAACCTTTCCGTTTAAGGCTTCTCCAGTTACTGCCAAAACAAAAAATGTTTCCAAAGCAAATTAAAGATTTTCCTTCTTCGTTGTTAAAAACCAATCAAATTGAAGAAGGATGACGCAGTTTCCCATGAAACTTTCGGGTACTGCCACGTTGCAAATCGTACGATTTTAGCCTCGAATTTTTCTGCTATCGTACGCATTTAGTGCAACCGATTTCGTGGAACGATTTTCTGATATCGTCTGAGTCCCATGAGAAACTCGAGCCGATAATCAATAATTTCAATCGTTATCGTCTCGCAACCACGCTGTACCATACCGATAAGCAATTCAATAATTTTTTAATAGACCTTTCCAGAATACGTAGAACAAAGATGAAAGATGTGAACTAAACCAGAATGAGAGAGAAACAGGTATATTTCACAGTGAACTCTATATCACCTGGAACGGATCCGACCGTATACTTTGGAACGTAAAGTGAGGCAGGGGCAGCTGAAACAGAGATAGCCTTATTTAGGGCAACCTGTCTTTGTCTTACTCAGGCAAATGAATTACGTTTGTATGCATATATTATCTTTCAAGTGAAAATTAATTAGTTTGGGGATTCTTTTTGTTAAAAACGTACAATATTAGTGAAGATATACATTTTTTGTGTTCTACTGTGCTATTAGTTTCGTTTCCTTCCTCGTGTGTGGTTTAAAAAGCAGCATATTGCGTTGGTGTAATTTGTTGATTGCTTCGGCAATAGTTTTGATTTGAACTAAAAAAAACAATGGTGGTGTCTTGTGTAGCGTTTGGATGCAAAAACGAGTACGATTATCGGAAAATATCTTTTCACGTGTGAATTGATTATATTAGATTTTGCTATTTAATGAATAATTAGCGACTTGGCTAGCAAGAGTGAATTCATTTGGTACAGTTTTCCATTCAAACGACCAGATATCCTGAAGCTATGGATAAAGGCAGTTCGCTCGAAGAATTGGACTTCATTCAGAAGTAGCAAACTTTGTGGGGATCATTTTCTTCTTGTTTTACTTGTTTTATTTAATAATTGTTAGATTCATAGTATTAGCAATGAATTGTGAAATAAAATAAAAATTTCGTTTCTAATTTTCTATTCATTTTACTTATCAACATCGTGGAAGAACAGTTAAAATTTTACATCAACGTTGTACTGTTTGCATTATTACTTTTTTCCTGAATAACAATTGGGAAAAAAATAATCAAATTTGTTCAAGAATAAATTTGAAAAAAATAAAATGCACGGTGGTTCCATTAACCAACAGGAGTTAGAAAGAGATAAATTTCGTTTCTAATTTTCAATTCATTTTATTTATCAACATCGTGGAAGAACAGTAAAAATTTTACATGAACGTTGTACTGTTTGCATTACTACTTTTTTCCTGAAAAACAATTGAGAAAAAATAATCACATTTGTTCACAAATGAATTTTAAAAAATAAAATGCGCGGTGGTTCCATTAACGGATATGAGTTAGAAAGAGATAGGTATACCTAACAGTTGCGGGTTGCATATGCAGTGGTTTGGCCTCACTTCTCGCTCGATTCGGGTCCTTTCCAGTTAGTATAGAGTTCACTGATATTTCATGAGCAACTTGTGGGCAGCTTTAAAAGATGCGCAAACCTTAGTGCGAGAGAGAAGAGAAAGAGAGAGAGGAAGCAATGAAATGAGATTCTACTGTTTTTATCGTACCGTGCCCCTTACTTAGTAACACAACATTGTTGAGGCATAATAAAATTTTGATTTTCGATAAACAATACAACAAATAACATCCACATCCAAAACGTAAAATAATAATATCAATTGTCAAATGTCAACGATTTGAGGGGGGAAATTTTGACGACCAATAATATTCATTCTTAGCCCACAAAAGACGCGCGCAACTCTCACCAGTCTCACCTGCACAGGTAATTCTGGAAAGGTCTATTGAATATCAATTTCTGAAGTCTATATTTATTGGTGAACTGAAATATTTCGATTAATTACATATGTGAGCGTGAATATCTGCCAAACGAGTTGGAATATTTGCGACATGCATTTATTTCCAATGTAAACAGCTCAAAAAATCGATTGATCTTCAAAAATGAAGCGAACAACAGATGAAAATAGACCATCCGAAATAATTTCCACGAAAAACGCATACCTACATAGGTACTTACTTTTCATTCCATCAGTGACGGACAAAATTGGCAAACTTCTAAAAGACATAATATCAATACATACACAAAAACTGGGAAAGGTTCAAAAGATGGCCAAAGACCAAACTATAGGGAAAAGCTTATATCGGAACTACTAAAAGGAGCATTCATACACGGATCAAAGAACACTGCTGTATACTGTTTCAAACAGAGAAGTCTACACTAGAGGAACATGCTTTGATGAATGGGCATTCTGTTCGATAAAACAGAAATCATTTCCAACATCAAAAGTTATTATCCGAAGATGAATGTGGGGCCATCGAAATCTATAAGCACAAAAATACCATGTACAGAAAAGATGAGACTCGCATTGTTCACAGTGCGTGGTTGCCTCTGATCTGCAATGCTAAAAATAAACATGTCCGGAGCGAACGGGGTTAATGGACCGGCCAAGTCGGCAGTGGGGCTGCGGCGATAAATACACTAACATCACCAATTCGGAGAAGTTAATCGTCGGGTTGCAACCTCTGAAGATGCCTATCGCAGTTGAAGGCGAAACGTTAGGTGAAATTCATTTAGGCGTAACAACTTCATGACCTTCTCCTTGCCCAGGCGGAGAAGGTGTCACATCCACGTTGAGAAATTTGAGTGGCCTTCTCTTCTGATTTCGTTGGTTAGTTTGAAGCTGTTGGTACCAAATACTGAGATAATCATATTGGGCTTAAACTGAAGCCATCTCATCAACAGAACAATTTTTTTCTATTCATCTTATTTTTTTGATTCACGCTGCCTATAGACCAGTCCAACGATCTGTCACGATCAGCTGTTTTAATGGCCGCTGGGTGCAAACTGAGGTTACGTCTTACGTCAGTTCGGTCAGTTGCGTGTTTCTGTTTCAGGGTAGTTTGTTTTGCTTCCGGAATTTTCAATTTCAACCATGCCATCATCTTGCATTGTGATAAATTGTGGAAATAGAGGAATTCGCGACAATGTAAAAGAATATAGAATTCCAGCTGTGCTGGAATTATTATTATTATTATTATTATTATAAAAAACGACTTAATGAGCTCTCCAAGTTGAGGAGAGAAAAATGGTTAGCAGCAATTAAAAGACCTGATCTAACCGAAAATATGGTTTCACTAAAAGACTAGAATCGTCGAGAGCAAATGGATCCACGTTATTTATACGTTGAAGTTTTTAGCGATATCTTTGTGCAACAGCTACATCTTCAGTTTGCAATTTCAAGAAATAATTAGGTACTCATTTTGAATAGTCCTTAGATTATAACACAATATTTATTCACTCGAAAAATGGTATCACAACACTCAAGTTCGGAGAAAATAGTATGAAAGTAACTCTCTAGCGTCTAGCAGAAAGTTTGTTTCTGGAAGAAAGCTGAAATACTCATTCCAAATGTTTGTTTAACCCTTTCAGCACCAGAAAAAAAAAGTTTACCAATTTCATGGAAACTCGTTCTATTTGGCCAACAGGGCATAAGTAGATGATAAAAATTGGTCTGAAAAATTATACCACAGGGGGTTCAGAAAAAAAGTACCAACACGATTGTGTATGCTGGGGTTTAATTCATACAAAACATTTTTACAGGATAGTGATTAAAAATGAATTATTTAGTATCAAACATCAAAAAATAGTTTTGATCTTTTGTAAGGTATTAATAAACATCGCATTTGATGCACCTTCTACGGGTCCCACTTTTGCCACCATCATGCCGGCAAAATCTCGAAGTTGTTAATGCATCGACGATGGAAAAATGCTCGTAACCATCATGTTTTTTATCTCAACCAGGTAGAGGAGCCCTATAGTTTTGCAGTTAAGGATTTGAATCGGCTTCGTCATCTTCGATTTCATTTTGGTATTCACTGTTTTCTGTACTTGCTCTACTTCGCAATCATCTGATGAATCTGAGTCACTCTAACCAAGATCCCTTGCTGGAATGGCACTGCCATCCATCCAGAATAGTTATTTAATAATTCTAATATCTCCCCAACATCTTGTTGTTTGTCCAAGTTGTAATCTTGAAAAAAGAACTCATATGCAAACATCTAGCCCGCACAAATATGAAGGAGCAGATTGAGTACTGAAAACTAAACTACACAATTGTGTAGGTACATGTTTAACGTTCAATTTCGACATGAAATTCAGATTTTTATTTGAATGTCAATACATAGTTAATAACTACCATAATTGTGAATTCAAAACATGCAGTATAACTTTCTAATTATTGTTTGTTGCTAGAAAATAATACTTACATTTTCGGCGAAAATTTCGACCCTCCATCTTACCAAACACCAACACCAGAATGAGGAACCCATACAAACGCACTTGACTTGACGCCGGTTTCAACTTGCAAAGGATACCTACACAAACGATGTCGCGCGTCCAGAACGTTATATTTCGCGAATTTTTAGTTTTTATAGAATGGTAAACTTAACCCACACAATTGTGTTGGCAGGTGCTGAAAGGGTTAAGGCATATGTCAATGCACACAGCAGCCATCTTAAAACGGTGATCAGCTGTTTTGTTGGATTGGTCTATTTGGGGTTCAGGGGATGATCAGCTCGAAGTCCGAATCAGACTACTTTTCAGCTTCCACTTCGTGATTCATAGTCGTACATTGATGACTACAGAGTCGGAGAAAAAGTTGGATTTTCTACGAAAATTAGATATGAGTGATTATAAAGGGTGACCCAGGGGTGCGTAAATGGTCCATAACTTCGTTTCTATTCCAGCTATACTCCATTCACTTTTAGAAAGTATCGCGGTTGGCCGAGTTTTAGGTTTATCAAGTATTTTTACCTGAAAAATCGCAGGTTGGCACTTGTGAACGACATTACGTCAATGAATAAATTTCGGAGACGTTGCCGACGTTTATTTTTCATTTTTAATTATCAAGCCTGGAAACTAAGAATGCCAAAGGAAGTTTCGAAAAAGCAGAGGTAAAGTATCAGTGAGTGCTATTCAGAATTGAAATCTGCGCATTCTGAAAGTAACCCTGATAATTTTTTCAAATTCATTATTTTCCCGAAATAAATGAACATTTTGTTAAATACTTAATTACTACGACATATATGTAGAAACGGCAACGTTGCTTGTTCAACTGACAGAAGAATGACTATAACCTAACAGTTTTAAAATATACACGGTTAAATGTGTCAGAATTACATGGCCAACCGGTATACTTAATAATAAATAATAATTATAAAAGTGAAAGGAGTATACGTGTAGGACTTCATTCCCATCAATTGTACAATAGTATATTCTAAAACTAGTTGCAGAATGGGCTCCTATTCCCACACGTATGCGAAATTCGCAAACGAGCGACGAAGGAGTGCATGAGTGTTGGAATTGCATTCTGCAACGAGTATTAGACGATATTTTCTCTATTTCATTCAAATTTCGTTGAAATTCAATGAGAAATTCAGATTATACATCCTAGTGACTTTTGTATTGTATCTTGGCAGTTGGTGACTGTTACGAAATTGACATTTCCAGTTATTTGAAAATTGATAGGATCGGAAGCCAGTGCTGACAACCACGAAACGAAAAATATAACTGAAAACAGTGCTGTAATGAGTTCATTACAGCACTGTTTTTAGTACTGTAATGAACTCATTACGATACTGAAATAGAGAAAATGGTTTAATACCTCTGTCATTTCTAAATTTCGTGTGTGGAACGCAGTATATTGTGCCCAAGATGAATCTTTTGGGTTTGCATTTGATGACGCCCATGTGTAAGCTTTCGAGTCCCGGATGTGGGACATTTATCTTATAATTGAAAAGAATTGAGAAAGAAAAATTATTGGGAATATTGGACACTGTTTATTATCTATTGTTTACGTTAATTCTCGGTTCCGCCCCCAATTTGCATTTGAGAAAAGAAGTGTTACTTCTTGTACAACTTAAGCCAATGAAATAGTAGGTACAAATGCATCGTTAAGAATCATAAATTATCCTACCCTGGTGGCCCGAGGGCCGAGGCCACCTAGGGATGAAAAGCTACAAAGAACCACTTGAGCCTAAATTGGTCCATTTATCTTATTCTAAAAAATGGTACAACTGCTGAATCTCATATTGCACTTATAGATTCTTTTCAATAAAAAATTGGTTATCATCCATTGTTGTTAAATTGAGAAAGAAAAATTATTAGGAATATTGGTCACTGTTTATTATCTATTGTTTAGTTCGTGACAATGCCGACGTTTCGAAACAAATTCGTTTCTTTTTCAAGGCTGGAAATAAATACAAAAATATATTATAAGACATACAATATGACATAACATGAAAATGAATTACCTAGTTACGATAAACAATATTGTACGCTTTTTAAAAATATTTAGACTTTATAAAGAAATCAAAAAGTTAGAAAGCAGGTACACAATGCAAACATCTATCTTATCAACTAATCAGTTTCTATATTTATGACAATGACATTAACATAAGATAACAAAATATTGATCTGGAATGGACGTAACACTATTGACGAGGTCAGCCATCACTTATTACTTTCTAAGTATATTATTGTAAATTGTACTTAGATGTTGTACAACTTCCCTATGATTTACGGTGTTATTTCTTTTTATGTGAATCATCTCGCTTATATTACGTCTATAACCAACCTCTTCTCTATCGAGAATTCTTAAGTCTTCAAAATTAAATTTATGTCCCATAGTCATTTGATTTAATGTTAAAGCAGTTTTGTCAAAATTTGCAATATTTTAACTATCATATTTATGTTGTTTCATCCTATCGCGTAAATACTGTTTTATTTGTCCAATCTAACACTTGTTACAACTTCCACAGGGTATCTTGTATACTACTCCCGATTCTAAATTATAAGGTGTTTTAAATTTCAAATTTGTGAAAAATCTCTTTGTGGTGAATAAACTGCAAAAGGCACACCTGACATTCAACTCTCTAAATATTTTATTCACTCTGTGAGAAAGACCAGGTAGGTACGGAAATTTAAAGTAGGAAGAAACGGACGTGTTTGAAGGAAAATCAGCTGTACGACTTCCGTTGCATGTGTGTTTATTTATTATTCTTTTAACTAAGTATGTGGGATAGTTATTCTGTTTCAAAATATTTTCAACTTTGTCTAAATTCTTCCTATGAAACTTTCTGTTGCTTTGTGTTAAAGCTCTTTTAATTAAATTCTCCATTATATTACTTTTTAATTGTATGACAAAATACAATACATTTTAGATGTTTTCAACTCTTACCATCAAAAGATACAGTTCACGATTGAAGTAGCGAAAGATAATAGTTTACTTTTTTTAGATTTGTTGATAATTAGAGAAAACTCTAGTATTATTACTGACTGGTACACAAAACCAATAAGTACTAACAGATGCATACATTTTTACAGCAATCATAGCATGCAACAAAAAAGTAATATAATGGAGAATTTAATTAAAAGAGCTTTAACACTGAGCAACAAAAAGTTTCATAGGAAGAATTAAGACAATGTTGAAAATATTTTGAAACAGAATAACTATCCCACAAACTTAGTTAAAAGAATAATAAATAAACACACATGCAACGGAAGTCGAACAGCTGATTTTCCTTCCAACACGTCCGTTTCTTCCTACTAAAATGGATATTTTCTGAGTTAATATCCACTTTAGGGCAAGGGTGTAATGCATACACTCACATTATTTTTTAACGTAGATTCAATATCTGCCATAAAAAAATGGGGTTCTAATTTGAAAAAATTGATTTTTCACGATTTTGTCATCCCTAACTTTGAAAGCGATTTTTTCACCCCCTGTATCATGAATCGCGATTTCGATTTTTAAAGTGGATACATCAATCTTACATCTTGAAAATCCCAAAAATGAAAATTTTCCATCCAAAAACCTCGAAGTTATTCTTGTTTCAGCGGAGCTCTATTTTCGATTTTTTTTTCGAATTTTCCCGCTCAGAGAGAATTTTCCAACCAAAACTGAAAAATGTTACATCAAAATAACTTGAAATTTTCTAAGGAATCTATTTCTGCAATAAAAAAATGGTGTTCTAATTTGAAAAACGGAAGTTGACGTCATTTCCGGAAAAACAGGAGGTGCTCATGCCTTGAAAATATTTTAGATTTCATCAGCATCGTGAAATACTTATAAGTGCTGAATTTCATGAAAATACGTTCAGTAGTTTCCCGTATAAATATGGGTGAGGTTCCTCGTGAAAGATCCTGTATAATTCAATGGAACGTGGGTGCGTTTTATCGACAATAAAGTGGCAAATCCAAAAAAGTATGAAAATAGGGGGTTGCAATTCAAAAAAACCGAATCTTTGTATGTACATATTTCATTTTCGGACATCCGTATCTGGATAAAAAATGTGCGTTTGAAAAAATATAGATTTTGAAATACGCAATTAACTACCATCCTTCAATATTTCCAGGTGCGGAATGCAATTCAGGCCTTGCAGGAGATGAAAACGCCCTCAACGGGGGTATCATCGTCTTTCAACGCAATTTCCAACCCTAATCTGGCTCGTGCCGGAGATAACTTTGGAGGAAATGGTATCCTGGCAAGAAGCTCATCCCATCCGCCGGAAATGTTTTGCTGGGACCCGGACGAACCAGTGACGGAACCTTCGAGGCAAATCAGGAACAACGTCGATGCCGAGACCCAAACCAACGACGAGCTGATCAAAGATTTCGTTCTGCAGAATTCGGAAAAAATCTTGCAATTCTTGGGTATTAATTGTGATAATGTGAAAAATTATAGGTTGAGAAAAAGTTATAGTGTTGCGGATGATAGGGCTGTGGTTAGATTCGATAAAAATACGAAAGAAACGGAAGGTTGCTCCATCGATATCGAAGAGGAGGAAGATGTTACTTCTCCTATGATCAAAGCTCATATGAAGGATGGTTGTGGTGACCGACATAGCGTTCACATGTTCGGAAATTTGTTTCCGTCGGCAAAACTGTTTCGTCAGTTGAAAGAAAACCATAAAGGCGATATTTAGGTCCTTTTCACTTTCATGATAACAAACGCACAAGTCATCCTGGTGCCAACACCTTGAAATTTAATACGGCTTAAGTATACCTACGCAGAATCTTCATTTTTCCGACCAAAATATAAATAATTCGCACGATCTTTTTCAATAAAAATTTACGATTAAGGTGGGCGTTCAATGTAGTGTGTTTTCAATTCAAGTTGCATTTGAAAAAGGTTTTACTTTGAGAACTGAAATTTTGTGGGTAAACTCAGAAAGGATTGGAGTTCTTAATGAGATAATTGAGATTAATTGCATTTCAACAGTTCATTTTTTTCTTTCAAAAATAGAAGAAAATGAGCCAACTCATGCTTCTGTCTTATTTCAAACGAAAGACCCATGAAAATAGTTCAACTTCCGATTAAAAGCGAATCTACAGATAATTTCATTCAGAAAAACAACTTGAAATACGGAATTGGCAGAGAATGGCCAAATTCAAATTTATGGCGGGAAAAAGTTCCTGCTTTACCCACATTTTCACCAATTTCATAGTTCAGCGAGTTTCGGATAGAGAGCGCCATTGTACATTTCATTCATAATTAGAGAGATATTCATAGAACTTATAGAGATAATATAAGTTCTATGGAGATATTCCATAAAATTAAATGCACGGTAGCGCCTCTATCGGCTGACTTTTCCTACTCGCTCTGAACTGCGACCTTAAATTTTGGAAAGCCGAAATATCGAACTTCTTAGTTCTTTTTCATGGGAGGGGTAATAACGATCATGGGGAGGTAATAACGATTGAAAACCATTAAATCAGGTACACAAACCACCTTTTTCTCAGGTTTTGGATTCTCATGGGGGAGTAGTTACCCCCAGTACCCCCCCCCCCCCCCGTAAATTCGCCCTTGTTTATTTCATTCGGTGCCTTTCAGAATAGTCGATAAGAGTGGAAAAAAGTTTCACTGACGTGAAATCCGGAGCTTTTGGGCGCACACAGTATTTTTGTAGGTTGAACCATCTTATAGATATTATAAGGTGCGCAAACTAAGTTCCCTCTGTATTTTGATTGAAATGAAACTTTATTCTGAAGAAATGGTTAAAATGTATTCGAAGTAATCTCCATTGTTTTGTTGTCTACGTGTCTTTTCCATATTTCTGGTTGAGCTCGAACTGAGTCGAACACCGTTACGGTAAAAGTGTTCATCTTTTGAGGTTATCCACGAATCAGGCCATTTTTTAATGTCTTCATATGAGTGGAAATGCTGATGAACCAGACCATGTGCCATCGACCAAAACAAGAAATAATCTGACGGAACAATATCTGGGGAAATGCGGTATGAACAATGGGCCACAAGGCCTACGTTTGACCGACCAAAGGCGCCGCACAGGAAGAAGAAGAATATCTGGGGAATACGGTGGGTGGGGTATGACACCCCATTCGAGCTTTTCCAGATAGTTTTCAACAGGTTTAGAACGTGGGACCGAGCGTTGTCATGCTGTAAAATCAGTTTATTATGCCTCTGTTCGTATTGTGACCGTTTCTCGCGAAGGGACCGGCTCAATCGGATCGATTGGAGTCGATACCGTTTCCCAGTAATGGTCTCACTCGGTTCCAACAGCACATAATGAATAACACGGATCTGGTCCCACCATTTATACACAGCATAACCTTCGCAGTGTGAATATTTGGAAGAGGCGACGACGTAGAAGCACGGCCGGCAGTCCCTATGACTTTTCTTTGGGTTGCTGTTACAGTTTTCTTCACCCGACACATGCTATGAAGACAATCCCCACTTTTTGCCGGTAAAGCAGTTGTCCACAGGCGAAAAAACGACGTTCAACGTCCCTTGGCTTCATTTCATAAGGAACCCAAGTTCCCTGTTTTTAATCCAACTCCTAATGCACGGATCTTCATAGAGCAATACCAATAATTCAGCGTCTTCAAAGGTTTTTGGCGTTCCTTCACGCCGAAGGTCGTAGACATCGAAGTCACCTTCTTTTAAGCGACTGAACCAATCACGGAACGTTGTTTCACTTAGAGCAGCATCACCAAATACTTTTTGGAGCTCTCGATGAGCGTCAGCCGTCGAATCATACGAATGAACACTTTCCGAAAATTCCGATTATTCGGCACAAAATCAGGCGTATTGACACAACCAAAAGTATATGACGCCAAAACAAAATCGCTATAGTGTTAAAAAAGTTCGTTTACCATAATGTCTAAGCTTTATTAGGGCCGGTATTATAAAAGTCGAATCGAGGATTCAACCGTGCGCCAACTACCAGATAGTGAGGTATTTGGTTGTTGGCGCACGGTTGAATCCTCGGTTCAACTTTTATAATACCGGCCCTTAATGACTTTTTGTCAAAATGGATCAACACTTACTGCTGGAGCCATCAATAGACAAACAGCGGGAACTTAGATTCACATCCAATGAAAGAAAATTTTGACAGCTATTAAAAAAACCGACTTTGATCCTTTCGCGATTTTCTGAGGGTCAATAAAATGTAAAGAGAAACGATAGGAATTATTTTTCGTCAAAACTAATAAATGTATCTACATATATATATTTATAAAAATGAAAATAAACAATAGCTGCAAATGCATATTGAATTTAATGGAAAGAGATTGTGAGGAAAATGACGACCTGTGACTCTGTATACTGTATACTTGATATAAGGAACGATATTAAAGTAGTTCGTCGAAGGCGTGAACAAACGGTATGTGTGAATATATTAGTCAATGAGAATTCTAAAAAGTGCACTCTTCAACTATAAACTACCTATGTTCAATGATACTTTTCTACGTGTCTTTCGAAATATGTCTATATATCATATATATGGTGCCAAATACTCAAAAAAGCAATTAGCAATTGTGAAATAATACTACAGTTATATTAATAGATGATATTAATTATTTGAGCCATATCATAAACACACCTAATATTCAAGGCAGTGCCTCTTCTGTGATGAAAAATGTTTCTTTCTATTTTAAGTAGTATTAGAAGAATAATTGAATTATTCCTAAATACGTGAACAATCATATTATATAAATTTAAAGTAAGTATAAAAGAAATTGTTTTCTGATGTTTGCACTGGAATCCTAAGGATTCTTTCGAGAAAATGTTAACGATAGTTGTGACATTCCATTCTCACATGGTGTTTGGAATAATATAGTGATACTGAGAGAAACTATTCGTATATTTGTCTGTGAAAATATTTTATGAGTTATTTTTCCAATTAAACATATTATTTTACAAAAAATGTCTTATTTTCCCATTATACCCTACAGTAGTCCAACATAAAACAGTCAAGCAGACACAGGTTAATTTTTATTCAGATGGAGAGTCTTTTGATCGCGAATTAGTCGGTGAACGATCATCCTCCTAAAGTCAGCCCAAGATTATGATAATGTAGTGGTTCACTCACAGGTAGCAGAATTTTAACAGCGAACGTTCCAAATTCTTTTAATTATTACGCTAGCAACTTGCACTTGATCCCACTTGCAGTATCGAAAATTGGAATTTGAAAAATTGAAAGGGGCTCAAAATCCAATTTAGGAGGGACATCGAAACTGGCAGTGGCATCGTTAGTTACGCCACTGCCCACCAGTACCCTAATCTGTGTTTAGACAAATGTAAGAAAGATCTGTGGTTTAATGTCACCTATCTATGTTTGACCTTGAAATCTTGTCAGTTTTGTTTGACGTCTGTCAAGATTGTTCTGTTAAAAAAAGTTGAGTTGGGCCTGGATGACGTTTCGGTGTCGGTAAACTGTTTTGTGTTTGTTAAATCCTAGAGTAACAAGATTGAGTATAATAATAAACTGAATCGCACCTATTACCTTAGGATATTCAATTTATATTTCAATCATGAGTTTAGGTAATTTAAGGATATTCAATAATGATCGGAATCTAATAACTATTCTGTTCATGGTAAGAAATTCAAAATATGGAAGTATTTGGTTGAGTTTATCCGGAAATGATAACACCGACCTTCGCGAAATTATTTTACCTATCACTGAACTGTTAGTTATTCAGTACCTTTGATTCCAGGTAGTGTATGTATTTTATAACCCAACTAATAGTGGGGCAGTAGATTTGAATCAGCAGAATTTAGATATGACTTTAGGTAATGAATTCAAACATATTTTCTTGTCTGATTCCACCTCTACATTCTATTGATCCTAATCTTTCATTTTCAGCTTCAAATGAATTAGTTTTTATAAATTTTTATGCTGAGTGGTGTAGATTCAGTAATATGTTGATGCCGATATTCGATGAAGCAGCCGACAAAGTAAAACAAGAGTTTCCAGATGCAGGAAAAGTTGTCATGGCTAAAGTTGACTGTGATAAAGAAACCGAAGTAGCGTCCAGATTTCACATAACTAAATACCCTACACTTAAGATTATTCGTAATGGTCAGCCAGCCAAACGAGAATACAGAGGTCAAAGATCTGTTGATGCATTTGCAGATTTTGTTAAGAAGCAATTGGAAGATCCTATCAGAGAATTCTTTAGTCTCAGTGAGCTATCATCACTGGAATCTAATAAAAGAATGATCATAGGTATGCTATTTTTCTTGACATTCATTTGGAGAACTACTAAGGAAAAAACAGATCTGACCCAAACTCTCATGATTAGATCTAAGCTCTGAAAGCAAAAAACTAGTTTTTCCACTTCTTTTTGTGTTCCTTCTTGACACATTGAAATACAGTTGCATCAATCCATCAAGGAAACAAATAAGCTGTTCGTTGTAATTTTTTCGGTTTGGAATTATATTTCCTAGGCATAAATATGTTTTTGACTTGACGACAATTCAAAACTTGTTTAGGTTACTTTGACAGAAGAGATCAACCTGAATATGGTATATTCAGAAGGGTGGCTACAAATCTGAAGGAAGACTGTCAATTCCATGTAGGTTTTGGTGAGGCATCTCAACAGATGCATCCTCCGGGCCATCCTATCATTGTTTTCAGACCTGATAAAGATAGATCGAATGATTTGGATGTGACCTATAATGGTACATTGAACAATTTCGATGAAATGCACATTTGGATGTCTGAAATGTGTGTCCCTCTTGTGAGGGAGATCACATTTGAGAACGCTGAAGAACTCACTGAAGAAGGATTGCCATTTCTCATTTTGTTCCATGCCCCAGATGATAAGGAGAGCGTTAAGAGATATATTGAGATAGTCATGACAGATTTGATTTCAGAAAAACGTGAGTACTTTTGAAAATCACTTTCATTATCATTTTGTGATCGTATGGTGGTATAACAACAATGAATTGATTTCTTCAGGAAATATCAAGTTAACGTTATTTGTTCAATTACATTTTATTGTGGCTTTCCTCTGTAAGAGCAGTGATCAGGAAATTTTCAGACCATGCAAAGGTACCTTTAGACTTTAGGAATGCTTTTTTCTGTATGTCTGAAAAATGGTGTTTACAATATATGCAATCAAAAAGGATTATTGGTAGGTTCTATCTAATGATTCAATTGCTTGAAACTATCAATGTTTTTTCTTCAAGCATTAAAAACAATAAACAGACAAAAGTGTGAATGATTTATGTGCAATATAAAATTTCACTTTATCAGTGAAAAGCTGAGTATAGAGACCTCATCTCAGATTCCAGAAATAATTCTCTTCATCTACTTAAGCCATTAAGATTAAAGTCACCTTTTCATTATATTATCTAAACATTTGATTCTGCGAATTATCGAACTAGAAGAGATATAAAATACGGATGGCACAATCTATTCTTCCTTTTGCTCCATTTTTGAGGAATTCTTCTTCCTTTATAATTGTGCCTTGTATATGAACCACCAGATTTAAATTACTGTTTGAGGAATGGTCTTCACACAATAGTTATAGGAAATATTCTGTTTCTTGTCATTGATATTGAAAATTAATTCACTAACACCAAGGCTATATATTAATTCTTTAGAAATGGCATACACTTTACACTTATGTAACATAATTTTTCTAATCTCTTTATTTCAGAGAGCATCAATTTCCTGACAGCTGATGGAAAAAGATTTGCGCATCCATTACATCATCTTGGAAAAAGTGACAAAGATTTACCCCTAATAGCAATAGACAGTTTCAGACACATGTATCTTTTCCCAAAATACAAAGATATTGAAATCCCTGGACGGCTGAAACAGTTCATCAAAGATTTGTATTCTGGAAAACTTCACAGAGAATTCCATTACGGTCCAGAAGAAACTAATGAACTACCTGAAACCACCCCACCAGAAAGCACATTCAGAAAGTTGGCCCCAAGTAAAAATAGGTATACTTTGCTCAGAGACGAGTTGTAAAGGAAAGATCTGTGGTACCCTCTCATTCTCTCTTGTGTTTTTTCTTTGTTTTTCACAGGAAATTAAATTCAATCTTACGTTAGGTAATAACTATATTTTGTTGAAGATATTAAATCATTTTTAATAATATCTTTTATTTCAATGAAGGTAATAAAGACACAACACATTTTTGTCGTCATATTCGGTTGACCAGTAACATTTGATAGCTTTAAATCAATATTTTCCCCTTTTTATGAAAAATTTATTATATGGTGATTTTCTGTTTACAATATTTTTTCGTCCATATACATTTTGTTATAGCTGTATGAATAATTTATGAAATTTTTTGTTTTCTTTGAGGTATTAACTGAATTTTGTACTGCATTGAATTGGCCTGAAACAAGATCTTGTGATTGAATTTGTACAAAAAATTAAAATAAACTTTTGTTTTCACTAGTGCGTTTTTCTATAATTCTCATTCAGTTCAATTTGAATTCAATTACTGGAGAATGGAGATACAGGGTCTTTACGTCGACATCAGTTGAAGTCGATATTTGTAGGTCTAATAAAATGAAATAATCATCATAAAGCTTACATGAAATTGAATTCGAAATTGAGGCCTTATTTCATTATTTGGTAAATTACGGTACCCCAATTTTATATTGACCCATTTTTCTAAATACAAGTTGAGCCTATGTCGAAAAACAATTCATTTATTTCATTACAGTATCCCAATGTTGACAACAGTCACCAGGATAAAAAAATTGATCATTTTCTTAGACTGGTAAAATCATTTTCATACGAGCAGGATCCTCCGCCACTTTGTAACGATGATAAATAAAATCGAGAATGCTGAAAAAGGTTGATTTTCAACACATTTCCGTTAGATTGATGGGTTTCTACTTACTCTATGAATCTGTATTTCAAAATTCCGAAATTAATTTGGCTCGATAATGAAGATTATATAATAATAAATTCCTTTATTTCTGACCTAAAAACAATACATGGCACTGGTAACAGTGGTAACATTGTTTTACAGCACAACACCCTCAATATTGCTCTCAAATCTTTATTTGGCCCCCCCTGAGAAAAATTTTTGCGGATTTCTGCGGGCGCCCATGAATTGGGGAAGCTGTGACATCCACTAAGTAATGACTTTAATAATTGAGTTAGTTTTAATTTAGTAATTTTATACATAATATGTGTTTTCAGATAATTATTTTTTATCAATGTTGAAGGTAATAAAGATTGAAACAAATTTTGGAACTCTAAAAATTTCATACCAATGTGGATAGTTCCATTGAAGTAAATGAATCAAAAAATCATTTTTATAATGTATCCCGGTTGGCCATGAAATTCTGACATATTTCAACGTGCATATTTCGAAATGTTAGGTTATAGTCATTTTTCTGTCAGATAAATGGGCAACGTTGTCCTTTCTACATAGAGGTCGTAATAAATTACCTATTCGTCAAAATGTTTATTTAGGTAGACCTTCGAGATTCTTACTTAAGAGAATGTCATGAATTTGTTCATAAAAATTGCAGGAGTTATTTATGTATCTGTCCTAATGAATGAATCCTATTTTTTTTGGGGGGAAAACTAGAGGTTGCATGTGATAAATACAGATGTTCAGCATCTAGGTGTGAAAAAATAAATATATATGAGGCCCAGCTACGGAAGCAGCCATGGCTTTTTTCCTAATTTCCAATGTGCATCATTCTACATATAGTGAAAATACCTCAGAATAGCTTCTTGAATAATTTTTCTAAATGTTCACTCCATTTCTGATCTTGTTGAAATATTACTCTTAAAATATTATTGTCAACTGAGTCTGTCTGAGTGTTGAGAAGAGAAAGTCAATGTTTGGGTTGTCTTTAATTAACAAAGAGTTTATTTTCTTCAAACCATTCAACTGCAACCACCAATTCCACACTAGTTGCTATATCAATTGAAATATAAATAATGGTTGATATATCTCACCCCCTCTCTTGCATAGTCCTTCTCCAGAATTCTATTATGGTTCTTGTTTTTGACCATAAAAATTAATTTTTTTTTGGACGTTATTCAATGATCATTGTTTTTATAGTTAATAATTCTGGTAAAGAGAAGTAAGTCTTATCCCCAACTAACAGAGTATTATCGAGAATTTTCCAACATAGGGTTCATGAAGGTCCAGATCTAACTACGCTTCGCATGATTTGAACCAACTCTGCCTCTCTGCCTGGGTGAATGAATAAATTTCATTTTATGATCGTAAATGGTCTAAAAAAAATTGTTCACAAATAATTATGTGAATATACGATACAAAACAGTCCTTTGGTTTTCTTACATGCATATTGTCAATAAATTAGGAAAGAGTGTTGCCAATACTCATTATCAATAATAATAAGACCTCATATTAAATTTTTTGTATTTATTTGTTATAAATGGGTGTTGACTAGAATATTTTCCTAGAGTGAACTTACACTCATCTCTACATATATTCCACATCATCATCTGAATCTCCGGCTAGATCAATTAAACTCTTCATCAGGAACGTCGATCACTTCTTGTAGTTTAGACCACTCAACATTCAACCAATTCTTCAAATCCTTAGGGAACACATATTCTTTCGGTAGCCAATTTATTGTAACATTCTTCAAATGATGAGAGAACGGAAGCAATCTTGCATACAGGATACATGTATATTTTATTTTACCTTTTACCATATTCAGACATAACAGGTGGATTCTTGACACTAATGCTATAGCAATGAGTGCTAATTTCCAAAAATGGCCCAAGTATAGACGATGTTCATAAATTATGACAGTGAGTTTACATGTTTCAATAACCTTACATAATATTTGTTCCCTTTCTCCATATCATTGCATTTTTCTTTTAGACAGAAAAAAGTAGACGGTTGAAATCCATAAGCAGAGCATCTGATTCTTTTTATGTATCTATTTAATGTCTCAATTGATGGTAGAGGAAGGATATTTCTATTACGTATGAAATCATAATATGTTTTCCGCTGCTCTTTAAACGTATCATCATACATTCATATATCCACTCCAAGGTATAACGGCGCCCTTTTATATCTTTCTTTTTTGTAGCCTCAAAGCATGCAGTCACAACAGCATGAAATTCTTCTGGTAATGTCAATATGGCATCTTTAACAGCATCGTCTGATTTTTTTGCACACTCAGACTGGCCAAAAGTATTTTTTCTTTTAATTTGAGGTTCTGCCAATGAAAAACAAATTTATTCTATCAATTAACATTTCAATTACTCAAAAGAAAAAATGGGTAAGTTCTACTTTGAAATGGACAATTATTTAATTGAATTGTAATTACCATTCTGTAGTAGGGGAGAACGGGGGAATTCCACGCACCTAAGGGAAAATGCTCACAAAAACCTTCCTATGTACACACAAACTTTCCTAATTCAACTGCTGAATCATGAACCCATCTGGAACTTTTTCATCACAAGGAAAAGGTTCAACCACCTATACCAATTGAGAAAAAAAAATAATTCTGAAAACTGTCTTTTCGCGGTATTCCCCGACGTACGGGGTAATACCGCGCATGCAATTGGGTAATTATGCGCATATATTGAACAGCTGAGAAACTCGAAAAAATATTTTATCATTTAGGTAATAACCAACTACAATGTAAATTAAACAAATTTCCATGAATAGGTACAAAAAATATTATTGAAGAATTACCCCGCTGCAGCTGCGCGTTATTCCCCCGGTGTGAGTCACCTATCCTAACTAATCACTGACAGTAGATAACGAAATATAATTAGTTGTTCTTTTGCAGTAAATGATCTACACATATGAAAGAAAATAGTCATGCAATAGATTCATTAAAAAATTAATAATAAAAGTACTTACAACGATTCCAATTTCTCTCAAAAATTAGATCAGAGCGTCGTGAAACAAACAATCGGCTCCCTGATCTGAACTAAAAACACGAATACCTTTAAATTACGGGAGGATGTTGGCAAGGCAAATACGAGATGGCACGCTGTATTTAAATTTTGAAATAATTACACTGAGTTGCAGAATATCAATGCGCAGAATTCCCCCGTGCGCGGAATTACCCCGTCCTCCCCTATTCACGTCCATGTTTGAAAAATTGCAAACTATCACAGGAATACGGAAAGAACGAAAGAAAAACAAATTATGAAACGTCGGCGAAATCATAATTTGTTTTTCTTTCATTCTGTCCATATTCCTGTGATAGTTTGCAAGTAATTACCACTGTTAAGCTTTATACTGATGAGGGGCCTAAGGTTGGCAGTTATTTAGTTTCATGAGCCTATAAACAACATACATATTCACTACTGCTATCAATCTCATAAATTTTTGTTGAAAAATTGTTTCAACAACTGTCTTAAACTGAAACTTACTATTCTTTTAAGACGTTTACAGGTCCTATCTAGACTTGAAGCACGCCGTTTTGCAGAGACAGTTTTTTCTAAAAGAAGTGATTTTTTTTCAAAAGGTACCTTCGTAAGATTCTACAACTTCTGCATCTTGGGCTACGTAGTTTTCTTGTATATGCTTCATCACCAATAATCACAACTCTACAAAATCTAGAATACCTGAAAATTTTGAAATTCATAAATTGCTATATTTTATCCATAAAAATGAATGTCACTTACATATTGTTTTTAATTTCAGTTCCAACAAATACAGGCCACTGTTCTATGGATTTTAAGTAATCATGAACATTTCTATAAGAACTAAATTTTTCATTTACTTGCAATTCATTATTATCAGGAAAAATGACCTGCAATTGAAATGTAAATCAGTAAAGTCCCTAAGAAAAATTGTAGTTATTAAAAATACTTACAGTAGTTGACATATCGAGGTTCAAACGTATATGGTTTTTTATTTGTCTGTTTGTTTTATCCATCCTGATGAACTCCAGTCCATTTTGAATTTCATAATATAGCCAATACGGAGGCAGAAAGGAGGATTTCAATATATAATCCCTGAAAATCTCTACTGGACTGGTTGTACATATTCAGCATTCTTCAAACTCATGATATGTATGACTTCATTCAACAGATGTTCTACATGATGTAGACTACATCCTGTTCAATTTGTTTGGTGTTCTCTGCAATCATTACCTCACAAGATTGTTGATCTTGAAACAATTCCTTTTCAAAAGAGTTGTTTTCTGATATTTGATGCTGCTGTGCAATAACAGAGGGATCTTGATTAAAGACTTGTTCTTCCTGTGTAATACTTGCTTGTAAGTCATGAGTTGGTAAAGGAATAAATTGATCCTCGCAAGATTGTTGATCTTGAAACAATTCCTTTTCAAAAGAGTTGTTTTCTGATATTTGATGCTGCTGTGCAATAACAGAGAGATCTTGATTAAAGACTTGTTCTTCCTGTGTAATACTTGCTTGTAAGTCATGAGTTGGTAGAGGAATAAATTCATGCTTAATTGTTGGTAAAGCTTCATTCTTAAGGATCTTCTTTCCTGTAGGAAATACCTTGATCTCTCCATTGATCACAAATTTATCATACATTTTGGTAATTTTATAGTTTAGGTCCCCCTCGATTTTTCGATGTTTTAATTTTTTTTCGTGAAAAACAAGTGATTTGGTATGATTTACTACTAGTTTCAATGCTGGCAAACAAGTAATTTTGCTGTTTTTTCAACGGGATCTGGAGTGAATAGGGGTGCTGGGTGGGTAAGATTCTTAGAGATTTTCTTGAAAAAACGACAATTTACGAAAAGAATTGCATAGTCTAAAAAGATCAAAATTTGCCAAAAATGTCTAGGTCATTGACCTATTTTTTCAAGGACATGACTTTGAAATGAATTCAAAATCATTTGAAAAATGTACAATTTCATTATTGTTCAATTATTATTCATCAATGAATATTTCAAATTTTCTCGAGTCTGTAGTTTCTGAAAGTTTTAAGAATAATTTATTTTTTAGAAATTCTCCGACAGTAACCGTTGATAAAAATATGACGACCAGGAAGCATATTTTCATTAAATCTAGATGCGATTGCTCCAAAAACGTACCTCGAAAGACAATGACAAGACAATGATCACATTTTCGGTATCCTCTTTTCTGTATTGTAACCGCAACTTGGAACACACACATTCAAATCTTCCTCTTCTTCCACACTTGAAGAAATTCTCACAAATTACTATTTTATAATAGATGAATGAATATCTCGAATGAATTTTTAATTTTCAAGTGTCGAATTATTTTTTTTTGATCTCCGTAGTAACGATTACCCACGCTCGCGGGATTTGAAACGAGAATTTTGTTTGAATTGAATTCAGCGTACGATGCTTGTTGCCACGTAGAATCATTACATCTTTATTGCTCAAAATTTGTGACCGAAGTTTTCTACCAAAACGAAACCCATCAACGATATGTTGAATTTAAATATGTTATTATTATATATTCGATATCTCGTAGGAATGGAACAAGATATACAGGCCCGCCGCTAGCTGTCTGAGCGCCCGCGTGCAAATACTGTTATGCCGCCCCCAATAGGGCGCTACATCAGAGAGCAATTCGGGGGGGGGGGGGTAGTGGCAACTTTTAGCGAGAAAAATCATATATACACACTCAAATATTTATCTAAGAAAATTTCACTCTTCTCGCTTTTATATTTGCTTAATCTGTGTTGGAGCATAGTGGATCTTAAATAATTCTTGATAATTTTTAATTTTGAAAAAGATCTTTCTCCAGATGCAACTGAAACCGGCAATGTTAGTAGTGTTCTTAGTGCTATTGTTATATTCGGAAATGTAGAAATTAAGTCATTGCCAAAAATATATTGTAACAGTGATTGTGGATCCTTCGATTAGAGTTCTGCAAAATGCGATTTTAGTGCAATAATTTTATTAAACAAATCAATACCGTCAATGTCTGATTCATTAGTAGCATCATCTTTAAGCTTCAGATTCACTAAATAATTGGAATTTAATTTTTGATCGTTACTGTTCATACACCACGGAACTGTTCGAATCGAATCATAGACAAGAGACAAGTTTCAATTTCGAATGCAAAATGCAACTGATCCTAGGGGGTGTATATTCCGACAAAGACCTTCATTCTGTTTTTATCTTTATTTTCGTAATTCTCTCTTCAAAATCGCGTATCTACCTAAACTCGGCTAGTAGAAAGGGCGCAATTTGGTAACAGAGGGTTTTTTATGACATGCAATAATTGGCATAAACGATACGGCGACACTGAAAATATTCAAAACTACTACTACTACCTGGTTGTAATATTGGGAAAAAGAACATCTGCAAATTTTTCTCGTAGAATATTCAACAAAATCAAGATGCCGTAGGAACTTTCTGAATCGATGTTTCTTTCAGAAAATTTTTCCCGAGGGCGCAATTCGAAGTTCCGGGAGGGCAATTTATCGGATTATGTGAATTTTTCGATCTTGAAGTTTTATGCCATGACTGGATCTGGGCGCTCTCAGTATTTCGCCGGGGGGGCACCTGCGGAACTTCGGGGGGCGGCAGTGCCCCTCCCGGAAATATACCTGAAAGAAACACTGCAGTGAATTCACTGAATTCCGTGGATATACGGAAATTATCGATGTTGGCCGCCTGTCCTCCCAATCCTTCAGAGAAAAAGTCTCTCTAAGGGGGATGGGGAGACCTTGCCGCCCCCAATGTTGAACGGAGTTGGAGAAATTTCAAAGCAGTTGGCAAAGTATCGATCGCATATGGCAAAATTTCTATGTTTCTATGACAGTTGGCAAAATTTTAAAGCAGTTGGAGTTGGACAACCGCCCCCCCTTTTTTCTCCTCCCCCGCTTACCACGTTGTTTGTCCCCTCCAAAAAAAATTTCAATTTCACTGGATTTGCCGCCCCCCTGGACGTGCCGCCCTTGTGCCGGGCACGCCTTGCACGCCCGCTTACGGCGGGCCTGAAGATATAGAAAATAGATTGGACACATTTTATTCAAACGTCATTTCACGAATATACCTAACGTTGCTTTCTCGAGGTTTACATCATAATATCAGTTGAATTATGTTATTATTGCAGTATATATTAAATTAAGCCATAAGACTCCGAACTGACATAACCTAACCTAACTGCTGAAAAACGATGAGGCCATAAAAATCTCCCCTTGCTGGAGCCCATACAACATTCGAAGCTTCAAAACTTGTACGTGTTCGGAGAAGCAGTTTTGTTCTGTGTAGGCTTTGTTACTGTTCTTACGTCACCTAAGGCACAGCACTGTTAATTTTCGACCCAACAGTGAAATGTGGCCCACTACCGAGACTAGAAAATTTCTTTCCTAGCCTCGGTATGGGACTCGCAACTTTCTGCGTCAAAGTCAATCCCAGACCCCTTTCGTAAAGCTTATTTTTTCGGTTTTCGAGATTTTTGTTTCGGATAAACCGGATAATCGGGATTGTAGGAACTGTATCGTTACTTATTTGCGCTGACTTTCGGTAACATTTTTTCGGTATGTTGACAGGAGCTGTCAGTTGTGATTTGAATTCAAAACGATCAAAATTTTAAACGAAAGCAGGCAGCAGCCTCTACTTTTGTATTTGATAGACAGCAATAAACTATAGCTGATTATTATACGGACGGAATACATTTGAAAAGTACAAAATGAAGTTTATTTCCTGAAATACTCATTAATTAATTCTTTCGTTAATTGTTTTGAAAAATTATAGTGTTCAACACTTGGTAGGATCATTATCCATATTAAATTAACATTAGGTATTCTTACGAAAGAACGTACCAGATTTTAAGATTTTTCCCAAGTTTGAATGTTTATTTGACAAATATCCGACAGGTGTCAAAGTTGGAGCACTGTATTCAGCAGATTTGCGCTACTGATACCTATCGGTAGCTTAAACCGATGGTAGAGGGTTTTTCTGCTGAATGCGCCCATTTCCCATTGGTCGAGCACTTTGAGCATTTGCGGTAAATTTTTACTAATACCATTGTTAAACAATGCTAATACTGTTTGTTGATAGTATTCTTCTTTCAATATAAATTATACGATCAATTAAAACACCCTGTAACTTTGTGAATATTCACTTATAAGAGCACAAACTGCAGGTTCATACAAATTTGAATCCAAGCATACATTTGTGCTACAAATAAACTACCCACTTTCCCTATTCAAATTCCTGATGGGGTTGCAACCCTCTCCAGGGGGTTTCTAGTAGAAACAAGCTTTGTATCCCAGATGCGTGTCCCCCTGTCATAAAAAATCGACCTGTCTGAGTGTTTTCACGAATTCTGGATTCGTTGTTGAGTTATTGAGGGTGGACACTTTTAAATGAGTCACCCTGTATAACCAAGCAGATCGCAACTGGCTCGAACTTGCCATTCCACCATTCAGAGAGGTCTACAAAACTTCTGTTCTTGTCAAAGGGGGGTAGATGCCTTTGATACCCGATATAGTCTAAGGTAGATGCTGGCCTTGGTTTCGGCCTTTATCAGCCTCCACAGAGCTAGTAGGCGTCATGGTCGTTAGTTATAAGGTATTAGCTGAACCATTGTTTGTTGATACTATATTGAGTGAATAAAGAGACCGAGCGAATATAAAGGTTCTCTGTCCTTCTGTGGTCAACATGAATGAAGATTAATGGCTAACTCACCAGTGGCTTTTTATTAGGTGTGGAATTTGCACCAACGAATATTAGAAGTAAAAATTTCAGAAAAAGAAAACTGGAAGATTCCGACCTCTGAAAAACTGAAGAAAGAAAATCGAAGAAGAAAGTTCATAAAAAACAGATTTCAAATTCATACAAATTTCTGAATTTGAAAATTTCAAGAATATTAATTTAATTCGAATTCGAAAATTATTATGATAAAAATGAATATTTTAGAAATAGAAATTTCGAAGCTAGTAACATCATCATGTTGCTAATCTCTAGTCGATACTTTTGAACTTGTTTTTCTGAAATTATGAAAATAAAATGTGGTTTGAAAAACACGCTTCATCACAAAACGAACTGAATCGTTGAAAATAATGATTAAACATGACAGGCTTGATCTGTGTAGCAATATAAACAAGTCCACTGCTTCATTATAATTGAAGAACTTTCAATTTGATTCAGAATAAGATTTCTCATTTACGAAATAATTGATAAATAAAATAGCGTTGTGCGTTGGGGGTCTTTATGTTACAAATAGTTCATCAGTTACTATTTATAAAATCAGGCATATAACAAATATTCTTAGTAAAAAGCACATCGAGTTTTTTCACAGTCAATGTTTATTCCATTAATACCAAATTAATTAATTTCCAATTATAATGATAAACTAGGGGCCTCAGAACTCTATACATTTAATTGGTAAGTATTTTGTAGTTTTTGGTTTTTCCCATTTTTTTTGGTACAAAATGCCGCTTTTGTCCCTTCCTTTTCGGTCTTCTACTTGCCAAGGATCTTGTATAATATATGTATATATAGGTAGGAAACTACAGTTGGGGTAAGAAAGATTACTAACCTGCGGGGTAAGTAAAGGTACCTAAGTTAACATTTTGAGAAATCCGAACTAAACATTCCAAACGATTAATTTTGCATATTATATATTATATATCATGTATATTATGTATATTGGACAACTTCCATTGATTCAGTTGGGAGTGCTATCAGTGGTGGGAGATTTGAAACGATTCTCACTGAGAAGCACAAATTTATGGAAAATCCAATCAATTGCATTGTTCAACAATGCTCAAGTTTCCTCACCATGAAATCCAATGTTTCCTGTCTTACTGGCAATAATATGTCAATAGCATGACCGCCTCTCAGGCGGGGGAATATCTATCGTCTAATCGTTTCGCTTATTATCATATCAACATACTGTTTGAATTTTCATTATATCTTGGACAAAAAATATCCGAAACAATTGTAAATATTGTGGTGGAATATGTACCTCATGAGAAAGAGATCAGTACTTCTAGTGGCACCAGCTAGTGTGTGTTGTTTGTTGTGGTCTAGTTTGAGATTGGTCTGATGGTTTTTGTTCGTCTCAAGAATGAATATTGAGGGAGTACTCAGCGACTTTTGTGGGTCAGAATTTTGGGTGAGCAGCCAATTTTTATTTTGTTTTCTTGTTTCAATCCTTTCATTCAACTCCATTCAACCAGACATGAAATATGTTATATGCTGCACTGGCGGATACAGGGGGGGGCCATGGGGCCATGCCCCTTCCCCATTCGAACTTGAAATTAACAATAATCCCTTCATAGTAAAATTTCATTTTGAGTCTTTAATTCCTATAATGTTGGTAGAAAATTTCGATCAATTCATGGCCCCCTGAAAAAATCTTGCCCCCTCTCTTGAAAACCTGTTTGGATCCGCTAGTGAAATGAAAAGAGTTCCGGGAAGAATCCCCCGTAAAAATCATTTCAAAGCACTGAATGAATTTCATTCCTATATGATTCCTCAGATTTAAGTGATGTTTTTCGATTTTAATTCAGTATGTATATCAATTTCGAAAATTTCCGGATCATTCAATTCAATGACTCGAAATTGCATGGCTGTATTATATTACGATCGAAAGATTATTCAATACATTGTCTATTAAAGCCTAATATGAATTTAATTATTTACTTCCGCTGATTACTACTTAGTTGATGTTAGAAGGAAAATTAGTGGTACATATTATCATCGTAAGGTAATTTGTTCAACTCATTGTAATTAATTTTATTGTGACTTATGATCTCGAATTCAGGAACGGAAGAATTCATTTTTCCAGTTTTTCTCCTCAGAAAAAATCGTTCATTGAAATTGGTGATCATTTTCTCGAATGATTTGAGAAAAGAAGGTACATATTACTGGAATGTCATCGTTTAGTTATTTCTGGTTAGTAGAAATTTTTCACAACGTAGATAGACTCTAATATGGTTTTTTAATATAAAATATTATCGGTTCGGTACAAGTATATGTAGAGTATAGAACTATAGAATGGCAAACTGAATAGTTTAGCTGAAAAGATTACCATATCTCCAAAAATTCTGCAACTTGTGATAATGGTAAATATGTAATTTCACATTAAAGTCAGAATTTGCAATAAATTTTTTCTCATTATACATTAATTTGTTTTTTATATCACACAATTTTGCTAGGTTCAACTGAACATTGACCTGAGTGGTTTTATGAATTTCCAACCTATATAAGGTTGAACGGAACATGTTTGGTTTAATTTAGGGCCGGTTTTATAAAAGGCGAACCGACAGTTGAACCGTGCGCCAACTACCAGATAGTGAGGAATTTGGTTGTTGACGCAACGGTTGAATCCTCGGTTGGCCTTTATAAAACCGGCCCTTAAAATTTTGACGCTCTGAGGGTCCTCTTTTCGTTCGAATGCTTAATCTTTGAATTTTGAGTCTTAAACGTTTAGGATGATGGACTCGATGATAAAGAATTCATTTATCTGTTTTTGAAATTTTGTCATAGGCGTATATGATAACGACTATTAAGTGTAGATACGTAATATTTCAAGAAGATAGTGTGTGTATAGTGTGAATATACCTACAAGAATAGAAAATATAAAAAAAACTGCCCTGGCTACGAATTTGAACAGAAGCTTCTGAATTCACTCGAGTTGAAATCAAAAGGGGTATCCACGCTGAATGTCATCCATTCAAGCACATCCATTGGACATCTTTTCGACGTCAGTTTCTGGTCCATGTTAATGTGGGGTAATTATGTGCCCATCAGGTATTTATTGAGTGACGAATAATGATTTTTCCCATAAATCCCAAGAATATTATCAATCCACGCGGACGAATTTCTTCAAGGACGTATTCCTAGGTTCACTTGAGTACAAACATGTTATCACTCACTTTTGTTCGTATAAAAATAACATTGTGAAACTGAGACTTGCAACTTAAATAATCCCTGATGTTCAGAAATAAGAAATGATTATCGGCTCTATTTTGAATTTGGAAAATTTCTTCACAGGATGTTTCTAATAAAGCATTAAATTGTACTCATAATTTCCCCTTTTCCAACTAGAACCCCATTTTCATGATTGCGTTGGATTCTACGACAAAAATTAATGATATTGTTCGTGATTGAAACTATCAAACTAGAACTTCATCAGCCTCTAGTTCTCCAGAAATGTCTAATAGATTTTCGAACTCGAAACATCCGGTATAATATTAAAACCATAATATTTGGAAATGAAGAATCTTGATGAGAAAAATAGTACCTACATAGTCCCCATGTGGAAAAATCATTGTCGGAATTTGATGGGAAGTTTTGGCATTTTCAAATATGGAAAGTAGGTACATATATGATATGTAGGTAATCGTTTCCTAGTTTGGCGGTTAGCTGGCCATAGTGAGCGTTCCTGTATGGAACATTGATAAAAATGTTTGATGGCCTATTTGGCGAACTTTGTGGAATCGAATTGTAGATATTCACAAACACTGATACCAATGCCGTTGACCTAATAATTGAACTATCAATAATTAAGTGACCACAAAGTGCTGATAGTTGTATAAATAACTACATTGATACATTTATTGGGCTTTGTTTAATGATAAAATATAGGAATTCCTCTAATTCGATTTTCCTTTACACAAGGTGAGTCATGGATGATGGTTCTTGAAAACCGAAATGTAAAAAGAGATGGAAATTTGTCAGAGTCAAAGGTTCATAGCATGTATAATTATAGGGATGCATAGGCGTCCACAAAAATCCCTTAGAAACTCTTGAAATAATAGCATAATATAAGAAAATCAGTTCATTATTTCTTTTCTGATTTTTTCCCCCCCTCCTAGCTCAAAGGCTGGGGACGCTTTTGTAGGGATGAAATGGTTAAACGGTTAAACCTATTTAATTGTAATTCTTAGTGTACATATTCTTTCTTAGGAATATTAGTCTTTGGAATTCCAATAAGAAAAGTCCCATATTTTCCCCATCGGTTGACCTGTTGTATGTAACCTAATCTCATTTATGTTCACCTATACTCCATTCACTTTCATAAAGTTTCCCGGATGGCCAAGATATAGGTTTATCAAGATTTCTTATTTAAAACTGACGAAGGTTGTTACTCGTGAAATGACAAATAATTCTCAGAGACGTTGCCAAGGCTAATTTCTATTTACTTTTTTTTATTATTTTTTCGAATAAACTATCACAAAGTAACGGACTATACCATCTAGTGTGACACCTAGGTATTTGATTTCTCTGGACGAATTCAGAATATGACCTATAATGATGGCGTTCTGGGATTAAGTAAGCCCCTTTTTAATAGAATGAGGGCCAACTGCGAGGAATTGACACCTTCATGCTTGCCTCTAATTGCAATCACTAGACTAGATCATCAGCATAAGTTGTAGCCGTTCGCTGTAGGCCTTTCCAAGAGGCCGTTTATGACCAAGCTCCACAGCAGAAGTGATAGAACCTCTACTTGTGGGTTTACATCTGAATACAAAAACCGTGACAAGTTCAGTCACAGCGAAAAGTATTCAACTTCCATTTGCTCATGAAAATTATGTGAAAATACTTTCTTTTGAGTGAAAAGAGTGCTGGAGCATTAAGCATTGAAGCCACCACTCGACCCTCATCAATTATACAAGAACAGTAGCGTATTTCAAAATGAAAATTGGTTTGTCACTTTTCAGTTTTCAGGGCGAGCTTGGGATTACCCACGGAATGTAGTGAGGCCGATAATTGAAAGCGAGCCAGGAAAAGTCACTTCTCCTCCGAATGAAATATGTGATTTTATTTTCAAACATTTTGAAATTCGAGGAAATCGGTATATCCACTTTTGGATTGACATTTACGATCGCTATAATCGAGTTAAAAATGCTTAGACCATATGGTCTAAACTCTAAGGAAAAATGGAATATTTGGTTGTCTTACAAAATTTATCTTTTGCATAACGATACTTTTCCTGCCGCCGCCCGTAGGGAAAAGTAAGCCATATTCATGGCCTGTATTGCTGTTACGGGAGCTATGCTCAGAGCTCCTACAGCAGCGCTTAAGGTCATACTCGATTTGCCTCCCTCACATCTACATGTGAGGAAATGCAGCCTGCTGGATGCAATAAGAATATTGCATCCCTTAGTGGGAAATTCCTACCTAGAAACCGGGATGGGCACATGAGGATATTGAGTCAATTGAACTCAAATCTCTCGCCAAAACCATCGGATGTTTTGCCAACAATCTTCGATTTTGAAACGGTCATCGCTGACCGTCCTAGGTCAATAAGTTCCGTAAATCACTTGGACAAAAAGTCATCCATATGGCACTGGCATTGGGATATACGGACCTAAACTGAGGATCTCTGAAGCCCTAGGAAGTGAACCCTCTAATTTACAGACCAAGATTTCGACTGTTTACGTATGCGCTCAGGAGTGTCTGGAAATGAACCTCAAAGGGGCGCATATCTTCATCACCATGGACAGCCAGGCCACGCTGAGGTCCCTGCATTAACATTGCTTGACCTGGGAGTGCCGTAACACCATAAAGCAACTGGCCAGAGGCAATGAAGTGACTCTACTATGGGTGCCAGGGCATTGTGGTGTTGAAGGAAATGAAAAAGCTGATGAGCTCTTCTGTGAGTTCGAAAAACACCAATGTAAGGCAGCGGTCCAACTGAGGAAGTTGGATAACAGAATAACCCTCTGGAGAAACAATCCTGGACTTACCCAGTTCAAGAAATTCTTGATGATTTCACCGACCTATACCAGTAAGCTCCTAATGCTGTTACGAGATGAGCTTCGGGTGGTAGTAGATCTGCTGACGGGGTACTGGCGGTACAAACATCATTTGTACCGTATGGAAAGTCAGCAGATGAGATTTGTAGGTTCTATGGATCAGAGGCAGGTAAACAGCTGAACACTCGGTATGCAAGTGTCCAGAGCTGGCTGGTTTAGGAACCATTCATATGGAGAAACCGGTCCTTAATACTCACCAGATAACGGCCAAGGCTCCTAAGGATGTTGTCGATTTTATCAACACCATCCACGACATCCTTGGGTTTCAATGAATGAGTAGGGTAGAGAACAAATGATCCATATGGTCGCAGTTCCCGGAAGGCTAACTGAGCCCTAACGACCCCAGTTCGAATAATAATAATGAGCCATAGTAACTATTTCTCCTCCTAGGCGGAGAAATAGAACTTTTCGATGATTCTGTCAGTCGAAAAATGACGTTGTTATCAATGTTATCGTACGTTTGGAAATAAAATAGTAAATACCGAAGTTATGAATTCCTTGCTCCTTTACTCCCTCTGTATCGAAATCTTCTAGTCGCTTTCTTTTTCAGAATTCTTCCCTGTCATGGCACACGTACAGCCCCGATCTCACAATATGTTTCGAAAAAACAGTGCTGGCACTCTTACCCTGCACAGTATTATGGATTTTTTCTGCTATAGAAATATATCACATCTTGAAGAGTCGGAAGAAATATATACCTTGGAATTGGAGGAATGTTTCCAAATTATTAGTTGTTATTACACTGTGTTTGATTACAATTATGGAGCTTGCCTTCGACATTTTATATCAGGAGAAATTATATCCAGTTGATGTAGTCACTCCGTTAGTGAAACTATGTAGTTTTGTGAGTACCTCTATCATATTCATTTCTTGATTCATCGAATTCTCATTAGACTGCATCAGGAGGAGACTATTGTGATATTTGATGAAACTAAAACTCTCTTTCTTTCAGGTTCTAGTATTCGTTTTAATCGTGTATAACCGCAAACATGGAATACGCTCATCAGGAGTACAATTTTTTTTCTGGCTCATCTTGGCAGTTTGCGGAATTTTTCAACTGCGCACAGAGATCCGAAACTTAAGAATCAAACATTTACATTCCTATCCATCTTATTTATTTTATACTATTTATTATTCGTTTGTATTATTGTTATTATTTTTAAGTTCTTTAAATGATAGACCTGTTGAAAATTCCATCAAGAAGAATAAAGTGAGTAAATTTGTTTGTGGGGATGAATAAGATCGAGTTATACCAATTTGTTTTGCAGAATATCTGTCCAGAAGAGGAATGTTCTTTTTTATCCCGTTTATTTTTCTCTTGGATCGAGACCTTGGCCTGGAAAGGTTTCAGAAAACCTCTTACAGATGAAGATCTTTATGATTTGAGGGACCAGGATAGTGCTAGGCATGTGGTAGTGAATTTTGATTACCATTGGACCAAAAAACTACACCGGTAAGTACAAATTTCACAGTGAGATTTCGCTAATGTGGACCTTGGTGATTATTATATACGAATCATTTTTCACAAGTTAGTACAGGCTATATTTGCTTTTTCATTTTTGCTTGCCTTAATTTTGTAAATTTGATAGATTTCGTCATGGAAAAATGAACTCACTATCAAATTAATAGCATTTTCTCTTAATTCTTTCATAGTTTCATTGGTATGCTAGCAGAATAATTTGTTGTAGTTAAAAAATGCGTATTGAGTGAGCAGATATTCTCCTATAGCTCGACCTAAATATTTTCGAAGCCTCAAAAATTTTCCTTACTACCCTTCTTTGATCAGGAATTTTAATTAAGTATGTGAATGAATTGCTTCTTGTTTTGCTTTAACTTAGACGTATTGAAATTTTTTTCATAGGAAGAAGAAATCTACAAATCCTAAGGTATCAGTTTTACCTATTTGCTTAGAAGCCTTTCTATCTACATTCATTTTTGGAATTCTACTGAAATTCAGTAGTGACTTATTGGCATTCGTCAATCCACAAATTTTAAGGTGAATAATGACATATTTTTGAATGCCTTCATTAAAGTTGTATGTTTCTAGCCTGTTGATTAGTTTTGTCAAGCACAAGGAACAGTATTGGAAAGGATATTTCTATGCCATCTTACTATTAAGCACAGGCATAATAAAATCATTACTTTCCGTACAATATAGTCATAAGGCCAATGTTATCGGCTTGAGAATAAGAGTAGCTCTCAATTCAATAATCTACAGAAAAGCCCTTAAGTTATCCAGTAAAGCTAGGAAGAATCACACCATTGGAGACATTGTCAATCTCATCAGTAATGATACCAAAAACATTGCTGACTTACCTCCGAATATAATATCCGTAATATCGGCGATCATACAAGTAGTGCTGTCGTTGTATTTCCTATGGGAGATATTAGGAATAGCAGTTTTTTCAGGCTTAGTAGTGATGGTTTTAATGATACCCATCAGCAGTTATATCTCCAGTAAGTTGAAAACCATACAAATCAAGAAAATGATAACTTCCGATCAAAGAATCAAGCAAACGAACGAAGTATTGAACAACTTCAAAGTATTGAAACTATACGCTTGGGAGCCTATATTTCACAGCAATATCTTGAGGGTTAGAGAAACAGAGTGTCAGTATTTGAAAAATTCCGTCTTTTATAATGTTGGGTATTCCTTCGTTTGGTTGTGTGCGCCATTCTTGGTAAGATGTGTAACATTACGTTTTGCTGTTTAATTACGGTTTGATTTCAGGTATCGCTTGTTTGTTTCGCTACCTATGTCTTGATTGACGATAAAAATATTTTAGATGCTCAAGTGGCATTCGTTTCCCTTTCACTGTTCAACATTTTGAGGGCACCTTTGAACACTTTACCAATTACTTTGAGCAACATTGTACAGGTGGGTTTACCGAATTTTCTGTGATGATGGGGGTTTAAATCAATAATTTTTTCAGGCATCTGTGTCTCTAGTGAGGGTCAATAGAATGCTCAGCAATGAAGAATTGGATCCAAGCAATGTTACCCATCACGAAGATTGTGAGTATTTGACTAGAATTCAAATGTTTTCTTTCTCTCGATAGATACATTAAGTAGGTTATTTTCAATGTTTAATATGCCTTTTTTAATATAAAAAAGAATATAAGTTCCAACCTACCGAAAAAACCTTGAAATTATGTTTGAGGTACATCCCTTCTGTTGGGATAATATTCTGAAGTTTCATGCTCGTCATCCTTCCAAAATATTTGCTGAAAGGTAACCAGAACTATCAACAATCAATAACCCAATAATAAATCACCTTGAAACGGCCAATTAATTCATAATTTTCCAACTCCCTCTTTCTTTCAAACGGAGCTGAATTTTGAAAAATGGTACCATTAAATATACCATTGATTAAACAATAAATATACGTATCAAAAACTTCACGAGAGGTATTGGTAAAAGTTTCTTGACAATTTATAAACCAATGTTTCCGGAAAAATACTCTTTGGGATGGAATATTTAACTTTTCTAATAATTTTTTGATCTCTTGTTTTCGAGGTCTGAATAAGCGGTTAATGCTTTCAAATATTTTGGAAGCACTTGCTTCAAACTTATGCAGAAGTTCATTGATCGTAAGGGAAAATATTTTGAGGAATATAAGATCCAGTTTTCATCTCAAAACTCGAGTAACTTAACATTTACTCACAGCATCATGTCCTCTTACTATAAGAAATTTTTCTTCTTTAGCATATCCCCTCACCATAAGAAATGGTGTGTTTGGATGGGGTGAAGAACCAACACTTAAAAACATAAATATATCCTTGCCAAAATCCACACTAACAGCTATTGTAGGAAGTGTTGGTTCAGGAAAGAGTACTCTGTTATCGGCATTTCTTGGAGAAACCGAAAAATTCAGTGGACAAGTGAATACCTTAGGAAATATAGCGTACGTCCCTCAACAAGCTTGGATACAGAATGCTACACTAAGGAATAACATACTTTTCGGAAAACCTTTCGATCGGCTCAGATACCAAAGGGTAGTGAGTGCTTGTGCTTTGAAAAGTGATTTCGCAGCTCTTCCTGGAGGTGATAACACTGAGATAGGCGAGAAAGGACTGAATCTCTCTGGTGGACAACGCCAAAGAATAAGCCTCGCAAGAGCTGTGTATGCAGACGCTGATATTTACTTCTTAGATGATCCTCTGAGTGCAGTGGACACGAGGGTTGGAAGACATATTTTCGAGAAAGTGATCGGCCCACATGGCCTCCTCAAGTCAAAAACTAGGGTCTTCGTAACACATGGTATTACGTATTTGCCTAAAACTGATAAGGTGATAGTGCTGAAGAAAGGTGAAGTGTCAGAGAGTGGAACCTACCAAGAACTTCTGGATAAGAAGGGCGATTTTTCAGATTTTTTGATGAACCACTTGAATGATGAGAGCAACGAGTACTCTAAACGTAAGTTGTCTGATTTCTTCTTTATAAGAGTATGAAAAAACCTCATCAGCTTGTCCTTATGTTGAAACTCCTCACTTAACTTAACTTAACAGTTGAAAAAAATAAAAATGTTGTGTCTCTTTGAAGTTCCATTCTTTTTCTTCATTCGCCGAACTGATGCAAGATGAAAGTGAAATTTTGGAATGAATCTCTTTTCAGAACAACTGTGCAACCCCAAAACCGATTTTGGAGTGGATTCTCTGCAGATGTCTGTGATCAGTTATGACAAACTACTTTTGTCATCACAAGATAATCTCTTGGACGACAGCCGTCTTACCGATATTGAAAAACTAGAAACTGGAAGTGTAGGATGGGGTGTATATAAATACTATTTGAAAACTATTGGTTGGAAAATGATAACTGCAGCTATACTTTCGAATTTCTTCATGCATCTTTTGAATATTGCATGCAAGGTTTGGTTGAGTATCTGGTCTACTGATCAATCAATGGTGAACAATGGAACCAACGATCACAATAAGACCCTTTTCTATTTGGGCATTTATAGTGCCTTCGGATTTGGCAAATGTGAGTATGATAAATGACAACTTTTGTTCAACACCTTTACTATATCTATACTTCTATTTTTTTTTAATTATAAAGAGGAAAGATTTGTATTTTTGTATGTTTGATACGAATAGGCTCAAGAACTGCTGAACCGATTTCAGAAATTCTTTCACCCTCAGAAAGCTACATTATCCCTGAGTGACATAGGCTATAATTTCAGCCGACAAAATTAAGAATACCTAATATAACTTCAATAATTACAAAAAAAATCAGCCATAATCAGCTATTTTCACGCTTGCTGCAAAAACCGTATAAGACTTACGTGGATACAATGTATGACGGAAATGTATCTCTTAAATAGTTGTACAAAAAAGTCCACGATACATATCTATCTCTCAAGATTGACTTGGTATTACCTGTTTATGGTAATAAGATGTTTTCCAAAATGATACACTATTTGAGAGTGTGTTTTTATGAATTGGATATTGATCCTCATCCAACCTTATACGTTATTTATCCCCAGTTTTTAATTTAGAACGAAATTGCCCCTCACATCATCCAATTACAACGAGTACATCAAAAGATATGGCAGGGTGAAGTGTTGAAGATGAAACCGCCGCGTGAAACAAATTTCTACCCGGGCGAAGTTGCGACGGCCTGCCTGTATTTAATATAGAGTGCACATTCTATTGCTTATGTTGATCAGAAATATTACGAAACCGACGAATGTATTATGCGAGGAATGGTGACCTGCTACATACATAATCGACCTATTTCCCATTCAGGGCGGCTTCAACTTGGAAAAAGGTCTCATGTGCTGGATTCGTTCGAAGTCCTTCACAGAGTCCAGAAATGGAGGAAATTCAAATTTGCATTCCCTCTTTTCAGTATTCAAACATGTCCACCAAGAAAACTCAGAATAAGCTTTATTTCACTATGATACTAAAATCATTTCAGCATTGCTTGGTATTTTTGCCGTACTCGCACCACAAATTGGAGGCGTTTTTGCTGCCATCAAATTACATCGGAGCCTTCTTCACCGCATCATACACGCCCCAATGTCGTTCTTCGACACCACACCAACTGGTAGGCTATTATCCAGATTCGCCAAAGATATCGGAACAATTGATTACAAACTGTCCATGTACCTGTATGAAGGAATCAACAGTTTCTTCATTGTGAGTAAAACTTTCACCCATCTGATTTTTTTATTGAAATAGAATTCTTTCAGGTTATTGGAACTTTGATAGTCACCAGTTACACTGCCCCTGTTTTCATAGCCGTCATCATACCATTAGGATTGGTCTATTATTTGATCCAAAAATTCTATATCGAAACCTCGAGGCAACTGAAACGTCTGGAAGCCATTTCCAGATCACCCATCTACTCCTTGTTCAATGAAAGTATAGCAGGTGCTCCTGTCATAAGAGCCTTCAAAACGGACCGGACATTCACGAACGATTTCGAGAAGAAATGCGACTTTAACAATTCTTGCTATTATCTTAGCATGATATCCAATAGGTGGATGTCTCTGAGATTAGAAATTCTAGGGAATCTTATCGTCTTCTTCTCGGTCATGTTTTCTGTCTCAGTGAAACATTTGAATGCTGGCTTACTGGGCCTGTCTATAACATACGCTTTAGAGGTGAGATGTTAATTATGGCACACTATTAATTGTACCCTCCATCAGAAGATGGCAGTTGTTCCGATTTCCCAAAGACAGTTATTCTTCATCTGAGCTTCCCTTTTTCAGATCACCGAAACCTTGAATTATTTAGTGAGAATAGCTTCTGAGGTTGAGACCAATATAGTATCAGTTGAAAGGATCAGAGAATATACGCAAGCTCCACAAGAAGCTCCTTGGGATAATCCTGATGTGAACGTTACCTCATCTTGGCCAGATAAAGGTATCGTGGAATTCAGGAGGTTTGGAGTGAGGTATAGGCCAGGTTTAGATTTGGTTTTGAGCAGAGTTAGTTTCCAGACTAGGGAAAATGAGAGAATTGGAATTGTAGGAAGGACAGGAGCAGGAAAATCCAGTTTAACGTTGTCACTTTTTAGGTAAGCTAATGAATTTTGCTTATCGCCATCACCATCATAGATCTCACTCTTCTACATCAAGTGATCAATAGGAAAGCCCATGAGGCTATCCTCACGGTGGTCTTTACGGAGCGTGATCCGAGATCAACGGCTTGATTCTCTGATTTTTGAACTGCGATCAAGCTCGGATTAAGCTTTGTGGAATCCACCATTAGATAAATAATAATGAGAGAATTGCGTCAGAGAGCCTGGTCCTCTCTGAACAAGTACATTTCATCAGAGAGAAGCAAGAACCAAATGTTTACTATCGTTAGGCTCGTACTCAAGACACTTAAGTGTTTTTCAGGCAGAAATACTTGCAATCGAAAGATGCGTAGACATAAACCTGAAAAGAAACTATCAAGGGTGTGACATAGTGATACATTCTGATAGTCAAACTGCTACCAAAGCTAGCTCTGAACTCCTATGTCTTCGACCAATACCTCTAGGAGGTATTGCTTCGACTCAAATATATAAGAGGCAAACTTAATGAAGTTGGCAAGAACAACAAGAGCTCTTTAGTCTGGATTCATGATCACTCGGGAATCAAAAGGAAGAGGCCCACACACCAGCTAGAAAAGGAGCACAAACGTCACTTTCTGGCCCACAACCTTTTTGTGGTATAGTCAAAATACCTATAAAAAAAAAGTTTTTGGAGAAGGAAGAAACTGAATTAGAAGCACTCTGGAAGTACCTTCCAGGAATGGGGCATTCCAAAAAGTTCCTTAGGGTTTTGGAAGTGTAAGAATCAAGAATACTTAGATCTCAGTAAGAATAAGTAACGCCTCCTCACAGGACAAGAGGAGGAAACTCCAGTTGACTTGGTTACAGAATGCCTTGATGTTGATAGCCTCAGAAAGAATGTCCTGGACAAGAGAATTATAGGAGGAACCAGCCTCCTTGAAGAGCTGTAGAAAGTACAGTTGCGAAAACAGCTCTAATGAAAGACCCTAAGGTCGCATTGGAATGAAACCCCTTACCAAACTTTCAACTAACACATTCACATACGATTCAGGGCTTCCCTGAGGATTCCTTTATCATTTTCGACAGTAGAAATCTACATTTTCATAAACTATATCAGAGAAAAATAAATTCACCTTTTTTGTGTTAATGAGGCCCTTTTTCATATATTTCAGGATTCTGGAAGCAGCGGAGGGAGAAATTTTAATAGACGGAGTCAACGTGGCCACTCTAGGACTTCAAACATTGAGGTCTCGTATAACAATTATACCGCAAGATGCAGTGCTTTTTTCTGGTTCATTAAGACTGAATCTAGATCCATACAATAAATATACGGATAGTGAAATCTGGCAGACCCTTGAGCATGCACATTTGAAGTCTTTCATACAGACATTTCCAGATGGCTTGGAATGCTTAGTTTCCGAGAATGGAGAAAATTTTTCACTCGGACAAAAACAACTCATCTGCCTTGGAAGAGCCTTGCTTAGGAAAACGAAAGTGTTAATTTTGGATGAAGCTACTGCAGCTGTTGATCTAGAGACAGATAATCTCATACAGAATACTATAAGAAATGAATTTAGTGAATGTACTGTTTTAACAATAGCTCATAGGTTGAACACTATATTAGATTATGACAGAGTCATAGTATTGAATAAAGGTACAATAGAAGAGTTCGATTCTCCTACGAATTTACTAAGAAATAGAGGGTTATTTTATAATATGTGCGAGGATGCTGGAATTGCTCAGTGATCTTCGCTGATCAACTGTATTACAAAGCGAAATGTGATATCGATTTTTATTTTAAGTTTAACGAAACTTATTGATGTATAAATTTTATGGTTTTTTATAAACTTTCGATGCCTTTCTAGCCAATTTTTTTATTAAACTAATTTTATTTCTTTTGATTATGTTGTTTTCTTTCAACACTTAAAAAAAATCACCAATTAGTTCATTACATATACTCCATTCACTTTTATGAAGTATACCAGTTGGCCATGACATTTTGACACATTTCACCATGTATATTTTGAAAATGTTAGGTTATAGTCATCATTCTCGCAGATACCTGCGCAACGTTGCCCTCTCTTCATAAAAATAGGTCGCAGTAATTATGTATTTATCGAAATTTTTATTTATCTACTTCCATAGAATAATATATCCATTATTCAACTGATTTTGAGCTGTTATAGTATCTATAAACCAATAGCGTGAGTTATGATAACTCGCGCCTATAACTCACTCTAATAAATTCTTCGTATGAGAAGCACTCACTCTAATACAAATAGGAAAAATGAATTTGCTCACGAAATGAATAAAAAAAGTGGGATAGATCGAAAACTCTATTTCAGACATCAAGGTAATGTTCTCGCCACTCATTTCTACATTTCTGAATATCCAAAAATTGCATTTGGAAAGAGTGAATTTTTGACGTTTTTAACGCGATTTGATTCTCGATGGCCACAGAGATCGGAACTTGTGTCACATTGGCAACGTCTGAGAATTATTTTGACTTTCACGAGTGCCAACCTGCGTTAGTTTGAAGTAAAAAAAACTTGATAAACCTAAATCGTGGCCAACCGGGATACTTTATGAAAGTGAATGGAGCATACTTCTAATATATGCCAATGGAAAGCAAGGAAATCGCTGACTGATTTTTGACTACCAAAACTTTTTCAACGCTGTCAATGGCCACGAAACTCAAATATCCAAATGCACGAAAAAAGTGTATAATGAATTTCAAACAACTATACAGGGTCCTGCAATATTGCGAAAATTACTGCCGAACCAGACATCTCAGCGATTCCGTTGGAAAGAAGACCTCTTGTACCTTCACTTCTGCATCTCAAGAAATTATTTCCTGATATACAAGGTGTCCTAGATAAATGTTATTCAACAAATGGAATTTTTTTCAAATGGACCACCCCATAGATTTCTACATTTTCTCAATGAACTTCATTACCTCTTTTTTGAATCAGAATATTAGACATTTTTCAGATCTTATTCGAAGAAAACTGCAAAAAAGTGGGGGAAAAGCAGATCAGTAAAAGTCTTCTGACGATTTCCAGAAGCGATAGTAACATGAATTTGATCTATAATTTTTTTAATTGAAGGATTTGCTTTGTCACTGTTCCTAAATGATCCACCTGTTATTGAGGTCCAAATATGAAGAACTTCGAATTTCTGGATTTTTTCAAATGTAACACCCTGGATTTTTTCCACAATAATGTAGACAATTGAATACCTTGCATTTTCTCAGAAGTAACCTTAGGATTATTCTCTCTCCCGAATCCAGCAGATACGAAAAATGATATCGCAACTGAAAATTTCATTCAGATGAGTAATAACATAAAAACTAACGGACATTCAAAAGTGGTCAAACAATGGAATATAACTGAATGAATAAGTATTGACAAACTTCACAACCTTCCCAGAATCATACTTCCTGAGCATCAACATAAAAATAATATTTTTTCTATTCAAGCAATAACATATTATTGATCACGTATTCAACCAATTACATAGAATCAGTTTTCATCGGCTTTCAAAAAAAAAAGAAATTGATCAAGTTATTGTTACAGAGAGCTCAAAGATACCTACTTTCGAATACAGTGAATCAGTATGAATTTTAGGAAGTGAACTTATGTTGCCAAATATCCTGAAAGGAAACATTCGAAAGAATCGAGTTTTCGGTTTTTTTTTTAACAAGCTTGTAGAGACAGGAGATGTCGAGTACATCTAAATAACAATAATATGAATAACATAACGAAAAACATCAATAATCGATGTACCTACTTGACATTTTCTGTCCCTACAAGCTTGAAAAAACCCCCGATGCGGTAGAGAAAATAATCCTAAGGTTACTTCTGAGAAAATGTGAGGTATTCAGTTGTCTACATTTTGGTGGAAAAAATACAGTGTGTTGCATTTGAAAAAAATCGAGAAATAATAATTTGGTGTTCTTCATATTTGGACTCTAATGACAGGTTGATCATTTTGGAACGGTGACAAGGCAAATCCTTCAATTAAAAAACTTTTAGATCAAAATCATGCTACTATCGCTTCTGGAAATCGTCAAAAGACTTTAACTGAACTATGAACATGAAAGAAGTAGCGAAGGTCATTGAGAATATGTGAAAATATATGGGGCGATCCATTAAAAAATCACCCATTTGTTGAATAACACTTATCAGGGACATCCTGTATATCAGAAAATAATTTCCTGCGATGCAGAAATGAAGATATAAGAGATCCACTTTCCAACGAAATCTCTGAGATGTCTGGTTCGGCATCAGCTATGGAAGATTTTCGTATCACTATTGCAGGGCCCTGTATAAACCAAATTCAGAAAATTACGAAAGTGCTGCGAATACTTTCTTCCTTAATCTTGTTTTCGAAAAATTATGAGGATTTTCGTTAAAATTTCAATGTTAGCATTCAAATAGCACAACGAAATTGCTGGGCTGACTTCTTTTCAATTCCGCGACTTCCCAAAAACTCTGACAAATTTTTCATGACTATTTCCCTCGTCTCAATTTCCACAATCAGAAACGCGCAATTTTGAATCACAAATGGTTTATAGATGGAAAAAGTGTATGGCAGCAGCTGTCAGCAGTTTTTTCGGGTTTACCTACCCAAGCAAAACTTAACAGTTGTTGTCAACGAAAAACAATAATACAAACATATTGTTCGTGTCGGATCCATGGCGGTTGTTGATATTTATACAGGGTGGGCTTTTCAAAACGAAACAGACGAGATAAGGGGCGGAATAAATTTATTTCGAAAAAAATGCTCGGACACGTCGATTTTTGTTTTGAGGGGGACAACTTTTAAGGTCAAATTCACAACTATATCGCTTCAACCCTTAGTGTTAGAACACCAACCCCTAAATTTCGAATAGGAGAGATAGGGTGAGTGATATCTCATTTGAAAGGCCTTTTTATCATGAATTCAGTGTAATAATTTTTTTCTAATTTTATGCATTCGTTTTCGAGATATTCAATTCTGAATTTCGTACAGTACCATTCATTCCGCTATGTGAATTCATCAATTATTTGACTAATTATTCATTGTTAAAATTTTAACTTTGTATTTTGATGTCTGGTGTATGGCAGTCATGGAGTTTCATCAAATCAGAATGAATGAATAATAAATTCGATTGATTCAGACAGCTTGCTTGACGACAATACCATCTTTGTTTCAACTTCAAATGTCAACATATCAAGAATCAATGAATCAAATGAAGAAAAGATCAATATCCTGAATTCAGAATAAAAGGACCTTTCAAATGAGGTATCACTCACCCTATTTTTCCTATTCGAAATTTAGACCAGCGTTCCTATGTTTAATAGATCTTGAGAAAGCGTTCGATAGAGTTCAATTACAGGACGTAGTGCACATACTCTACAATAGAAACATTCAATTGAAGATAATAAAACTTGTCGAAGACATCTACACTAGAAATAAAATAGAAGCAAGGGTGAATTCAGAGTTAACGGACCCAATAGATGTAACAACTGGTATCCGACAGGGAGACTCATTGAGTCCCTTGTTATTTAACATCATATTAGACGAAATAATAAAGCAAGTTAAAACAAAGAGGGGTTATAGAATGGGTAACAGAGAGATACAAATATTGTGCTACGCCGATGATACTGTGCTAATAGCTGAGGATGAAGATGACCTGCAGAGACTACTGCACCAGTTTAATATAACCGCGAAAAAATTCAATATGAAAATATCAGCAGAAAAAATAAAATCAGTAGTAATCTCTAAAGAACCAATAAGATGCAAGTTAGAAATTGATGGCCGGATGATAGAACAAGTGATGTCGGTTAAATATTTGGGAATCAAGTTAACATACAACAACTATATAGAAGAGGAAGTGAGAGAACAGACAATGAAAGCCAACAGAATAGCAGGTTGTTTGAATGATACGATATGGAGGAATAAGCACATAAGAACGGAAACAAAATCTAGAATTTACAAATCTGTTGTTAGATCAGTTATGACCTACACCGCCGAGACGAGACCACAAACAAGTAGAACTCAAAGATACCTAGAAACAAGCGAGATGAGAACACTGAGAAAGATTGCAGGAAAAACATTGTGGGACAGAGAAACAAGTGAAAGCATAAGACGCATATGCGAGGTTGACAATGTTAACACTTGGGTAAAGAACAGAAAACGGGAATGGAACCAACACATAAACAGGATGACGGAACGGCGGATAGTAAAGATAGCCCGAGATAAGTCGCCGGGAGGTCGAAGAAGTGTAGGACGCCCGCGAAAACGATGGAACGACGACTTATGACGACATTGCATTAAAGAAAAACAGGCAGAAATGCCTATATATAAAGAAGAAGAAGAAGAGAAGAAGAAATTTAGGGGTTGGTGTTCTAACACAAAGGGTTGAAGCGATATAGTTATGAATTTGACCTTAAAGCCCGCAACGGACGGCGAGCGATAATATAATATATATTATAGCTTTGCATTGACATATGTCATTTTAGTATGGAAAAATATCGTAATATATCGCTTGGATGAAAATATAAATATATTTTTCCATACTAAAATGACATATGTCAATGCAAAGCTATAATATATATTATATTATCGCTCGTCGTCCGTTGCGGGCTTAAAAGTTGTCCCCCTCGAACAGTACCGTATATAGAAAATATTTTCGGGGGGGGCCCGAGATGCTTACACCATCAAATGCTTCTCGAGCCTGTCTAATTTATTATAGTAGTTCAGTTTTCTTTATCCATTTCGGGGGGGGCCCGGGCCCCCTGGGCCCCCCCCTATATACGCCCCTGCCCTCGAAACAAAAATCGACGTGTCCGAGCATTTTCTCGAAATGAATTTATTCCGCCCGTTATCTCGTCTGTTTCGTTTTGAAAAGCCCACCCTGTATATCAATGAACGCGATGTATCTGATAAATTCTTGATATACATATTGCATCCAGTATACTCTGTTACTCATGGAATAGTCTTGACGAATACCATTCGGGCATCCAATTTTTCCTGTGAAAAAAATCGAAAAAACCCAAAGGAAAGTGATATTTTTTAACAGAAAGCATTCGTGCAGGTGCAAACCATTGTTGCCACCAGCACTCATGCCTCTTGTTGAAATATTACTTAGCAACGTGTTTTTTCGATTTTTTTCGGAAAAATTGGATGCCCTTATGATATTTCTTACGAAAATATCAACGGCACAGTTTTTCTCAATTATATTTAAGAAGAAGAAACAAATGTACGGAAAATAGTCGGAAAAATTAGAATAACGCAATGTAGTAGGTGAGTATAACAAAATCTCTTTCATCCACTGCAAATGTGGAATAAATTAAGAATAATTGTAAGAAATAAAAATTCATTGTATCAAGCCTAGTTCACATACGTTGCACATCTGACTTCTTCAACATAAATGAAAAGAATGATGACTAATTCAAGGAATAATTTATTCTCGTTTTATCACTTACAAGTAAGTATCCCATCACAAACAATATCACAAACAAAAGAGAGAACAGTAGAGAAACGATATCATACAATGAAATTGAAAAATAAAACAATACGTCTACGTATAAAATCAAACCATATTCACAAAATTGGAGTGGAAAAAATTTGGATATTTAAGCCCGAAACGGACGGCGAGCGATAATATAATATATATTATAGCTTTGCATTGACATATGTCATTTTAGTATGGAAAAATATATTTATATTTTCATCCAAGCGATATATTACGATATTTTTCCATACTAAAATGACATATGTCAATGCAAAGCTATAATATATATTATATTATCGCTCGCCGTCCGTTGCGGGCTTTACAAACACTATGTATACTGCTGGGGCATCATATGCTATCAATCACTTTCCTACGACCTCATTGTTCTTCTAGCTAGAGGTAGGTATTATCAAATCTCATTAAAAATTAGAATGTGGAAAATGTGATGTTAATTTTCTTCTTATAAATACTCATGATCTCAATCAGATATTCATATCAGTTTAACTAAAATGGCTGTTACAAGTATAACGAGACTAGACACTGGTGTAAAAGTGAACGCTGCACCCTTGGAGTCCTCAAGCTTCTGCTGTTCAGCACCACAAGGTGTTATCTTCTTCAAGAATTTGAAAAAGGCGTCCATCAAGTTGGCTGGCGTTGTTTCATTGCAGTGTGCCAGAGCTTGTCCTACACAAGTTCTCAGTTTGCCGAAGTCGCTGAAACAGATGAAAATGAACAACCTGAATCTCTTCAAAATGATACTCGATGGCACCAAGTATCTGACATAGGGCTGTATCCCCATGTTATTATATTAAAGAAAAAATTATATCAGGCTGTTCCTGTTCCGTCGATAATACCCGAGATGAAAATGAATTTTTGCAAGGATTTTGTACATAAATGGCATAAGGTTCGAGTAACACACAATTTCGAAAGCTTTGCAATTCTTTTAATTTTCGCATGGAATGAATTCTTGAAAACCTCAACACATATTCAGTAACAATATACAGGGTCTTTCACGAGGAACCTCACCCATATTTATACGGGAAACTACTGAACGTATTTTCATGAAATTCAGCACTTATAAGTATTTCACGATGCTGATGAAATCTAAAATATTTTCGAGGTATGAGCACCTCCGGTTTTTCCAGAAATGACGTCAACTTCCGTTTTTCAAATTAGAACACCATTTTTTTATTGCAGAAATAGATTCCTTAGAAAATTTCAAGTTATTTTGATGTAACATTTTTCAGTTTTGGTTGGAAAATTCTCTCTGAGCGGAAAATTCGAAAAAAAAAATCGAAAATAGAGCTCCGCTGAAACAAGAATAACTTCGAGGTTTTTGGATGGAAAATTTTAATTTTTGGGATTTTTCAAGATGTAAGATTGATGTATCCACTTTAAAAATCGAAATCGCGATTCATGATACAGGGGGTGAAAAAATCGCTTTCAAAGTTAGGGTTGACAAAATCGTGAAAAATCAATTTTTTCAAATAAGAACCCCATTTTTCTATCTACGTTAAAAAAGAATGTGAGTGTATGCATCACACCCTTGCTCTAAAGTGGATATTAACTCAGAAAATATCCATTTTAGGGCAAGGGTGTGATGCATACACTCACATTATTTTTTAACGTAGATTCAATATCTGCCATAAAAAAATGGGGTTCTAATTTGAAAAAATTGATTTTTCACGATTTTGTCATCCCTAAGTTTGAAAGCGATTTTTTCACCCCCTGTATCATGAATCGCGATTTCGATTTTTAAAGTGGATACATCAATCGTACATCTTGAAAAATCCCAAAAATGAAAATTTTCCATCCAAAAACCTCGAAGTTATTCTTGTTTCAGCGGAGCTCTATTTTCGATTTTTTTTTCCGCTCAGAGAGAATTTTCCAACCAAAACTGAAAAATGTTACATCAAAATAACTTGAAATTTTCTGAGGAATCTATTTCTGCAATAAAAAAATGGTGTTCTAATTTGAAAAACGGAAGTTGACGTCATTTCCGGAAAAACCGGAGGTGCTCATGCCTTAAAAATATTTTAGATTTCATCAGCATCGTGAAATACTTATAAGTGCTGAATTTCATGAAAATACGTTCAGTAGTTTCCCGTATAAATATGGGTGAGGTTCCTCGCGAAAGACCCTGTATCTAATGTGAAAGTTGAAAAGCGGCAGAATATGATATTCAAAATGGGGGTAAGCTTTCACCTATGGCGAAAAATGGTTCAGAATATCATGGAGTCTCCCTTACCTGCAGTCTTGGGCATTGAATAGCAATACTGGAAAAACGGGAGATGAGATATCTGCTGGCATTCTGGATGCAAATGTGCTATTGACACATTGTTGCAGTGCTTCCTTTTGGGATTGTAAGCAATCAACACCCCCCTCGGCGACGAACACTGAAAAATCGATAGGTGATAAGATACAGGATAATTAAAATAATAGTTACTAATTTAAAAATAATTTCTGTTATGGAGAGACAATTGAGCAGATAAAAACGTTTATCAAAACATAAGTTGCCAAGTGTTATCCAAAATACTTACTTGCTAGCCTATCACCGTTTTTGTAACACATAAATTCTTTCAGTTTATTGGTCAGTGAAATTGTCATATTCAGACTTGTTTTCTCGTTGTCTTCTAAGCATGGCTGAATGGCTTCAAGGAAATCGTTAGTACAGTTCGTGATTTCTGGATACTTGCTACAATATTTTCCGAAAACTTCGTCCATGGAACCCGTCTTTTTGGATTCTTCGATTTCTTCTTTTAGTTGTGTAACATTAATGAAATTGGATATGCATTCTTGGAATGTGTCTTTTGACGCCTGAAAGTAAATTCAAGTTAAATATATTGATTTTGGCAAAGTTACTAGGTGGGTAATGTTTGCACTTACAACATTGCAGCATGTGTTTACTTTATGAGCAATAAATATGCAAAGACAACAGCTCAGCTAACAACTAATTAGTGGCGTTAACAATGGTAGAAGTGAATGAATAAAAATATCAATTCTGATGAAAATAAAGAAGAAATGAATCCACAGGATTCGCTAATGAATATGAAATAAATGAAAGTGAGCTTCCATAAGATGTTGAGGGGAATAAAATTGAATATCTGGATAAGGCAAAGCAAAAGATTCGATCTCCAATGGTCGATAATTTCACCTTCTAAGGTCAAATTCTTGTACGTAGTTGAGTTGAGAATGGAACTGCCAAATATTGAGAAATTAATAATTTATTCACAATCAAAAATGTTACCTTTCCTGAGGTACAATTTATATTAAAGGAGATCAGGTATTTCATTTAATTTTAGTGATTTTTATGTCTTTCTCACCTGAATGGTATCATATGTGCCATTACCGCTTTTGGAATCGCATTTGTTACGGAAAATCATGTCTAATTCATCAGCTTGGGGAATTTTACTCTCATCGATAGCACTCAAATCTATATCAGGCATACTTTCTCCTATTTGCTTTTTTATGTCGTCCACATCGATCTCATTTGATATTTGAGCATGTGCACCTGAAAGTAATTGTTTTTATACAGGAACATTGAGGAAATGGAATTAATAATATATTTTTCATGCCCCAACACTGGAACACACCGCATGGTGATATTTTTTGAATGTAATTTCATACAGGGTGTCCGACATAAAAAAGTTCAGCCGCATATTTTCGCGAGTTATTCCTATAGTAACATCGAATGCTATTTGCAGAGTAAAAAGCATCAGGTGAATATCTCACTTGGTGGAACAATGACTCTTGGACTCTTCAGCGAATGTATTGATATATTTGATGATTAGTTTCAATCGTGAATTGTCAATTTCAATTTTTTCTTGACATTTTTGGATGAAACAAATAAGAAATTCTTATTGCGCCGATGCACAGGTTTCATTTGATATCTTCAATATTTCAAGTTCAATTAAGCCGCATAAGATATCGACCAATAAAAAATTACTTTTCTTCTTCATTCGATTCCACAAAGATCGAAACTTTTTTTTATTCCAACTATCTTTATACAAACACAATTCGATTTATTTGCTCGATCAATAATTAGTCTTCGTTACTTTGAAGGAAACGCTCCAAGTGATTCATTTTCACTTCGGCTTGAAATTTCGATCAGGATTGAACGATATTTAAGACCATTATTTCACATTGATGTCACTGGCAATAATAGAATACGATTGTGAGAAGGAAGAACTTGAATAATATCAACAGGAAATGACATTTTAAGTATATACTGGTCGAGTGATAACAGTTCTGAATTTTATCAAACCAAATTGATTATTCACCAACATCAAAAATATTTGAGATGTGTGAGAGGATAATATTACCTCATTGAAATTTATAATGTTTAAATTTAAAAAAAGGAAAAAAAGGTTTTTTTGGACGAATAGGCAAAACTCTAGTATACGAGGGTTAGCCGTAACCTTAGACTTGAAAGTCTGTGAGTCCAAAAAAACTATTTTAGGGCGTGTTGCCTACAACATTTTCTCGGCAACCCTGTAGAATAACAAATCAATGAAACGACACATTTCTTTATTATACATCTAGATTCAAATCTACACAATCTATTATATTTGCATTCATTGGTCAATGACTTGTGAACTATCAGAAATACAAAGTGTTTTCAAAGGCCGCCAAATGAATGCTATTCTGATTAATCATCGTGAAAATGAAAATATAAATATGTATACATAATTCATTATAAAAATGAAAAATTACTAGAAAATGTATAATATATCAGGCATTTGGCACATAGCCCGGAATTTATATAGGTAGATAACTTTAAGGTGTACTCCGAACTCGGCACAAGTTACAAGCTTCGAAGCTTGTAATTTCAGAGGGGTCTCCACAGGAGACCTAGGAGTAATCAGGATAAACCAAGCGCGGATCCAGGGGGGGGGTCATGGGGGTCATGACCCCCCCCCTGGACTGGACGAACCCTCAAATCTTGTGTTTGATGCTGATTTGTCTACAAAAAATCAATTGGCGGGTATGTAATCCACCTGACCGTGACCCCCCCCTTTCTCGAGAGCTGGATCCGCCACTGGGATAAACAATATATCATCATCATCATCATCATCATCATATACCATACCTGAAAGATTTATATACATGGTGTTTAGAGGATGAGTAGCCATAGGTAAATGGTGGATAGGTGATGCTCTTGGCTACTTGTTGCACCTAATAAAATAACATTTTGCCCAAAGTTCAAGGTGTTATAATTTTTTGCCATTTTTCTAGAAATTCCCCATTTCTCTCATTAAAATCTCGAATTTTTTTTTTCAATTCAATGCTCGAGGTGCCTATAAAATGATTTATTTTTTCAGTCTATACCTTTTCAACTTCAAATTGGGAATTATCAAAATCAAATTGGGAATTAACATATTCAAATTGGGAATAATCCAAATCAGATTGGGAATAAACACATTCAAATTGGAAATTATCATTTTCAAATTGAAACGACATTCGTAGCTATACAGGGTGTTTCACCATAAACTGGACGTACATATATAGCCGTGTAGATGACACCGAGAAAGTAATTTTTGCCCTATGACATATACCCCGTTTTCGACGCATAAGCATACAGGGTGTTCAATGTCAACTTTGAGCAATATTCTGATGACTGTGGTGAGTTACGCGTGATATTTGAAATAACGGTTTCTAGTCACATCTCAGTATTTTTGAGGGCTCAATTGAACTGTGGTGTAGAATTTTGCGAAAAAAATACAATATGGCGGAAAAGATTTTCCGTGAAAATAATTTTTCAAAATTCGAACTCAACTTTTTTTTTTACATGTCTTCAGTGAATAAAAAATTTCGGCCAAAATCTTTGGATTTTTTCATGGTTGAACTATTTCCAATTCTGAATACTTGGGTGAAAACAGAATGACAAAATATCAATTGATTTTCTTTTTGTAGCCTTCCGAAGATTACGCTCGGTGTACTTTCTTAATTTTTATTTGAGAAACTGGAGGCCGTACGGAGGTCAAAATTGTGCTGATAGATTGCCAGAATGATCCGGATAAAAATATGAAATTATAAACCAAAAAAATTTTTTTCAAAGAATTTTGGTAGGAATCGAACTCTACGAGTATGAATTGGATTAATTTTAATCCTATAAATCTCCGTTACCAGAGCAACACTAGTTAATCGAGAGTGTAGAGTTCGAACCTTACCAAAGTTTTTTGGAAAAAATAAAAAAAAAATTATTTTTTTTTCAATTTTTTCGGAAAAATATTTTTTTCGTTATAATTCCATATTTCTATCTGGGTCGTTCTGGCTGCCCAGCAGCACAATTTTGACCTTCGTACGGCCTCCAGTTTCTCAAATAAAAATTAAGAAAGTACACCTAGCGTAATCTTTGGAAGGCTACAAAAAGAAAACCAATTGATATTTTTTCATTCTGATTCCACCCAAGTATTCAGAATTAAAGATTGTTCAACCATGGAAAATTCCAAAAATTTTGGGCGAAATTTTTTTTCACTGAAGACATGTAAAAAAAAGTTGAGTTCGAAATTTGAAAAAAATTTTTCACGGAAAATCTTAGAAAATTGAGTACGTGGAGATTATGCTTTCCAAATTGGCAACCGAGAAAAAAAAATTCCGACTTTGCAGGTTTTCCGCCATTTCGAATTTTTTTTGCAAAATTCTACACCACAATTCAATTGAGCCTTCAAAAATACTAAGATATGACCAGGAACCGTTATTTCAAATATCACGCATAACTTACCACAGTTCACAGAATATTGCTCAAAGTTGACATTAAGCACCCTGTATCTCGATTATGCGTCGAAAACGGGGTATATGTCATTAGGCAAAAATGACTTTCTCGATGTCAACTACACGTCTATACACTATACTATGTTTGTCCAGTTTATGGTGAAACACCCTGTATAAATCAAGATCATACATGATCAGAAGATCTTTATATTGATGAAACATAAAGAAAAAACTATTATTTTATATTTAAACTTATCAAACAAGTGTAACAACTATATACTTAAAAAAAATTTTGTGCTCAAACTCTCATATCCAATAAATTTAAAGCAACATGTATGAACCTCTGGATATGAGCCACATATCTTTAACAGGAACTAACTGTAATGGTTGATATATTTCTTCTAATAAAATTTTTCATTCTTTGAAGACGAACTTCTGTCTGTGTTATGTTTCCATTGTATACCGCAATTACCTGCTTTTTCATTGAATCTGCAGCTTTCTTCTTTGTATAAGGCATGATTATGAAAAAGAAATTGTAAACTTATCGTTCGTTTCTTACTTTTGACCAATATGAGAGTTGATTACATATCGAGAACGGATGTCATTCCAATATGAAATTGATTATTCCCAATTTGAATATGTTAGTTCCCAATTTGATTCTGATAGTTCCCAGATTTCAATGAGAAAAATGGGAAATTTCTAGAAAAATGGCAAAAAAATTATGACACCTTGAACATTGGGCAAAATGTTATTTTATTAGGTGCAACAAGTAGCCAAGAGCATCACCTATCCACCATTCACCTATGGCTACTCACCCTCCAAACACCCTGTATAAATTCCGGGAACATTACATTACATGTCATGGACGGAGGCTAAAAGTATGAGGGTCTAACCTGCCTGATATATTTCAGATGCAGTAAACAGGATACTTCGATGAAATTTAACTTTTAAACTTTGAATTTAATAGAAAACTGGTTCCGTCTTATTTGAAATCATTAAATTCGTAGCACTTCCGGCAAGGCTAGACCGGTCGATTTAAAATTCGTAATATTTCAGTAATTTCTGGTAATAATTTCTTAGCCGAGTATCTCGCGCTATGCGAAAGTTGAATTTTATGTTTTTCTAGACGAAAAAAATAAGTATGGTAATGTGACGAAAAGTGAAAACTCATATACAATGAAAGAACTTACATTACAGTATATCATGTTAGAATAATCAGTTTTCGAAGAAATCATATATTCATAAGTAATATCATAAGTGCATCCAATTTTTCCGAAAAAAATCGAAAAAACACGTTGCTAAGTTATATTTTAACAAGAAGCATGAGTGCAAGTGGCAACAAAAATCCGAGTCGAAGATGAGGATTTTGGCACCTGCACGAATGCTTCTTGTTGAAAAAATATTACTTTGCACTGTGTTTTTTCGATTTTGTTCACAGGAAAAATTAGATGCACGAATGGAATTTGACAATTTGACGGTCGAAATGCTCCGAGCGCACTCCACGTCTACTTTAAAGTTTTATTTCTCAAAAATAAATTCGAATTTCTGTCACAATACAATTCTTCCGTTAGGTTAGGTAAGCAATCTTTGACTCCACCGTGTTCGATTTGACAAAAGTGCTCGGGATCTCCTCTTTCTACCTTTGTTCACTATTCTACTCGCTCCGCCGATCGTCAACTCAAACGCAGCTATAGTATGTATTATTGATTTTCGTTGACAACAACTGTCAAGTTTTGCCGCGGGTAAACCCGAAAAAACTGCTGACAGCTGCTGCCATACAGTTTTTCCATCTAGAAACCATTTGTGATTCAAAATTGCGCGTTTCTGATTGGTGGAAATTAAGACGAGGGAAATAGTCACTATAAGAAAAATTCAAGTATAAGATTTCAGGAAAACTGGAATTTTGAAAATTTCAAACATTCAGTCAATACCACGTATGACCACTACTTCCATCGATAACTGGTACCAACTTGTCTGCCATCTTTCCACTAAGTTATTGAGAATATCCTGCTCAATTTGTTGCTAAGTTGTGATAACAGATCTCGAACTGAGATGGCCTGTGGGCATTGAAGGTTCTATGTAATTAGTTCTAAGATTGCTCGCTTGGATTCAAATCAGGAAAACTTGGAAATTTTCGACAGTATCTGCGTAAAATTGTGGCGCTAACTCGTTGAAAGCTTCATCGAGATATGTCGAAGACATCATGGTTCAAGTGTTAGTAAGTCAGTTTTGTAATAGAATTAAACTGCCCCCCAAATCATAATTGTGATTGTATATTGACTCAACAGAAACGTCATCTGACTGCGCTTACGGAAATTGATGGCATCTGGAAGACTTTGACTTGCCATTTGGCAAGTCCTGAGAAGATGTTTGCTCAACGAAAGAGTTCAAAAACAGTCTTCTTTCATGCGTTGTACCCCGTGGACTACCGCTTCTGTTTCTTCGACGAACATCAAAGTACCTTGAGAGTATACGTGATTTCACACTTCTGAAAGATTGAAGAAATTGACTACTTGCACTTGTGTTCGACGAGTGTGAAGTTGTTGGCATCATCATTGGATAAAACTTGTCTTGGTATAATGAAAATTCTAATTTTTATTGCGTGGAACTGATAGATCTTAACGGAAAACTGACATGAAGAGGAAATCATCAAAATAGGCATACCTATCTGACACACATAGATAAAAAATATTGAACTTGATGAAAACTTGCTTCACGATTCTTAAGTGTAATTATTTCACAGACCCATTCCAATAAGAGTGCAAGATTTGAATTGCAAGCGCGCCATGATTGACAGTCATAATGTCAAATGATTATAACGAGACACATCGAAAGTTGACAGATGGGAGTTAGTTAACATGAAGCATTAGGTACGCGTCCTTATTGTCAAAATAATGCAGTAGCAGTGAATTACGAACGTTATCGTGCTATGATAACACAGTTTCTTTTGACGCATTTGAAAACTATTGATCTTGACGACATGTGGTTTTAGCAAGACGCTGTCAAATGTCATACCGCCCGTGAAACATCTTGCACGAGTTTGGTCCTTGTCGTGTCATTTCCCGATTTGGTGACCAATTTATGCCAATAACCACTAAGCTTGCAAACATCGAAGCATTGAAAGCCGAAATTAGACGCTGTATCAATGGAATACCACCACATGTATATTCAACAATTATTAAAAATTTCGTCGAAAGGGTACGCATATGCCAGCAAAGCTGTGGCTGCCATTTCAAGATATTTTGTTTCATTCATAATTCCCATATTTTCTGAATCTATAAATATTTCAAGAAAATAAATAAAATCTCGAATTGGTACCCAAAATAAATTGATATAAGAGGTGAAGAGAAAGATTGTGATACGAAAAGAAAACGAAAACAAGAAATTGACAAAACAAAAAGCTAAAGAGTCCAGCTCAGAAAGAAGACGATAAATCACAGGATGACAAGGACACCCTCTGCATTTACTGCAAAGAGTAGTACTTTCATACTACCAAAAATAGAATATAATTCTTTTTGTTGGTTTCTTCATCTTGTAAGTATGTACTGGTTTTTTATAAGTTTAACTCATTTCACTGGTTGGCTCATATGCTAAGGAATAAATAAGTCAATGGTTCACCGATAAACATAAATAAATGAAAAATTATTGCAGATTTTTCTTAGCTACCCGGTTTTGCCCCCCTTTCCCCTAATGAAAGAAAAATTAACATGACACGGAGAATATGCTATCGTCGAGAGGTTGGGTTAATAGGTAATGATAGTAAATAGTTTAAAGGATAATTCATTCATAAGACCAAGCAGTAGATGAACATAAGGGGCCTTGTGAAACTTGTGAACTTCACACCAAGTTTCTAACATTTCGTTGAAAAACTATGAGCCGTATAAAATAGTTAAACCTTACAACGAAGAATATTTTTCGAAAAATCATAATATCTTTTTCAACTTACCATAGGCCTTATGCGTTTTTGTTCATGTGCAGAAAACTTTTTGCAGGGCAAAAAACAATTGCGTTGAAGTATATTGAAAATTCAATGTCTACATATTTAGCCTACAGGGTAATGGATAATTGTTGAGAATGAGAATGATAATCGATTACATTATTGATCAGAAATGAAAACTGTGTTAAGAATTCGGATGTTTGAAATCAAAATACGGAAACGGCATTCTTTTTCGATATTTTCCTTCTTGATGGAGCTGTTTGTCTGAACACCCAGTGTATGAAAGAAAACATCATCCTGCTGAGAACCCCTGCATACCACACGCGCCAATTATATGGACTTCAATTCTCACAATTAAATTCTCCGAATGATTCGAATGACAATGAATTTTTGGTATATCGTAGAACTTGTTTCTCAAGATAAGTATATAAAAGAGGAACAATAAGTTCATCAAAATGGATATTTCAACAGGAAGCAATTATCAATCCAATACACCTCTATATTGACTAGGTATATCTACTAAATTGGGACTTCGATCTTTGAAAAGTTGAACGTTTAATGAATTGAATCATAATGATCGAAACTGATTACATGATGCAATGTGCGTTTTTTAGTTCACTCAAAGTTTCGCAACAAAATTCTACTCTTTGAAGATGACCATTCTGTCAGTTTCCTGTACCTCATTTCGTATTCGCTATGTATATTCATTTTTCGACGACCTTCTATTTTTTATATGATAGGTATAAAGATAATGATGGTCTCGAAATGAAATGGGGACCTCGACAAAATTTGATCGCAAACCAGTTTAACAAGAACTGGAATCATGCGAGTATTTCATGATGTCGACTGAGTTTATGTTCAATATGTAATATTTCAGTAATTGGTAACAAATAAAATTTATAGTTTATCAATAAAGGGCCAAGATTCCTCAATGAATAGATAAATTTCTAATCTAACCTATTTTTACACCTTCTGCTACTCACCAATAAATATGAGAGTGAAAGTAAATAATAATTTAAATGCCATGTTGATTCAACGTTACGTTTGGAAATACTTGAATTCACTTAAATTTCACTGTAACGATCACAACAAACCAGCTTATTTTATTTGAGTGGTTCTCATGTGCTGGATACTTCGACAGATAGCCATGGACTGTGGCCAGCATAGTGGAACTCAAGACTCAAGGGGGGGCTTATCACAAAGGGGGAGACGTCACGTCAGGTTGAAAACAAAGATCATCGTCGATGCAGTGGAGAATGCTCATTATCCGGAATCTTGCATTCATGAGTAAGAAGTATTGGGTGATCTTTGATTTCTCAGATAACGATGCTAGATACGGTGTTTCGAGTGGCCATTTCGATAACTATTGTTTCGTGGTTCGGTAATGCTAATGTCGTAATTTTCAGTATGTAGAGTAAACCTGCATATCGATTTATTTACCCTTGAGAAATGTTAGGTGAACTCTGATATCATTTGCAGCTTGAATGTGGTTTTTTTTTTTGTTAGCAAATTTCTCATTAATTGATAAGGAATTGGCAAAGCAACTCGTAACAATTTGATCACGTAATTTTCCTACGGAAAGTTCAATATCCGGTAAAACCATGGGCTCCAGTTGGACAAAAATACAATAATTACAATATAGGAGAAAGTGGTACAAAACGGCAGAGTCTGAACTATGATTCCTATGTGCTTACTGCTTGTGTCCAATTCTCAAAATGCGTCCGGAGAATATTTATTTTTCAATAAATAATAATATTATAATAATATACAGGGTATATTTCCAGGTGAGGCTTTTCTTTTGACAGATGGTAGAACTCATCACAATAAGTCATTTTACTGAACATTTTTCCTATGAATTATACCCCTGTTTCGAGAAAATGAAGCTAGAATATTCTCTATTTTCTAGGTGAATCTGAAAATTCCTCAGCCCGAACCTGCTTTCTCGCCTACTCCTCCGTAGATATCAACATCTCTTGTTTTTTGTCTTCTTATCTAACAAATTGGCAAAAAATTCTAATTCATAGAACAGATCATTTTGCCATATGCCGCTTTTTTTAATTGAACATTTCATATAAGACATTTTCAGTTAAATGACTTATTTTGATGAGTTCTATCACCTGTCAAAGAAAAAGCTTACCTTAAAATAGACCCTGTATAATTCTCATCATTTTCAAAGCAAACAATTTGAAAATAATTCAAAGAAATTCTCCGACTTCTCTCTGCATTTTGAGTTGCAGGTTTTCCAAATTATCCGGCCGATTTTGTACAGTACTCTTCAAATGGCCCCACAGAAAAGGGTCGAGAGGTTTCAAATCTGGGGATCGGGGTGGCCATTCAACTGAACCTCTCCTACCAATCCATTTCTCAGGAAATGTACCATCAAGATACTTCCTCACTTCAATTCCATAATTAATGGAGGCGCACCATCTTGTTGGAACCAAATATTGTCAGCTACTTGTTGACCTTTCACACAGGAAAAGAGATCAATCGCTGCAAGCAATATTAGATTCCTCAGTAACCCATCCACATAATTAATTTCTCGGTATGATGTGTGTGAACTGTCTGCACCCAATGGGGATTTGCTGGTATATTGGATTCTCAAGTAATTCGTGATTTTTTTAAATTTTTTTCTTCGTCAATTAATCCCCTCAAAAAAAATATTGAAAACTCAAAAATAATCTACCGAATTCAAACGATCACAAGACGCGGGAATTCGTGTGACGTCAGTGGCTACAGAGATTTTCGATTGGTTGTACTATAGATGCATAGAATACCTGGTGTTGGAACTGATTAGATTTTGTTTAAGACTTTCTTGTCGATTGATCATGTGATACTTTGTGCGGCTTTTCATTTCTTCCGAAAGAGGTCGCGCTATTATTCCATAACCACAATCTTTATGACATTCGAAATTAATACATGTTTTGAAGTTTTGATCAGAGACAACTGTCATTGTGTCATTTCTCTAAAAACATAACATAACCTATATCATACTGATCATCGCGCCACGACCGATGAATATTGCGGATTATTCCGGAAGTAGCACAAAATTTCAATTGTTTTGATCTACAAATTTTGTTCACGATTTTTACTTAGGAGTCGTTTCACCAGGTATTTCTATGCATCTATGTTGTACTCCTCATGACGTGCTGCTGATATGAAAATGACAGCAGTGCCAAATCACAAAAAAATTAGACTGAAAAAGCCCTTGCTTTCACTTTCCTAATAATATCATAATATAATGTTGATTTTGGATGTTTTTCTTTCATCATCATGACATTTTCATTTGTACTCCATGAAGCTTCATAATATCATTCGATTTACGACCTCCTAATTGAAGATAAAGAGGGTTCGATTAGGCAGATACGTTAAAAAATTCAATTAAAGATAATTATCCCTAGTCTACACAGGTAAGAATTGGTATATATAGGCCGGTCTTCTAATTAAGGAAGTATTAATAATTATTTTCATTTTGGGAAGTGCAAATTAGTGGTAAGAATAATAATTGATTTGGCAACTGTGTACCTAGGAGTATAGAATACCCCTAGACTTAACTGTAAGAAACTCCATTCTATATTACGCAGAGAAGACGTCGAAATGTCGAATAATGACAAATATGAAGGTAATGTTTTTATTTATTATTTGCAGACGTTGTTGTCACATCAGTATTTGTATTATCAGAGAATGAGTAGGTATTATATCAACTTAAATGAAAATTGAGTTGTAATATGACGGTGTTTCAGAAACATTATAGTGATCATATCGAATATAATACGACTAGATACTGAATATATTTATGAATAAATTCAGAGATTTTACAAAGACTTGACAACAGCGGCGTGTGTCTCAGTTACTCTGGGCTTTGTCCCCTCCATTACAAACTTCAACCAATCATATTACATATTGAGCCACTGACGTCACAGCAGAGACACGTTTGAATTCACACGTGTTGAAATCACATTTTCAATATCGAATAATTTATTAATTTTTCAAAATTCATAGTGAATAAATGGTTACAAATATGTTATAAACTGCCCTTCATTATGTCAAGGGAAGATAAGTGCATATTTTGAGGTACTGGAAATCCCCATTCTTGTGTGCTCTGAATCCTGTATGGATTAAACTTAATTTTTCTAAGAAAAATACTAATTAATAACTAGTTAATTCGAAAAACAGCACAACCAATTCTACTTCAGCCACATCGCTGAATAGGTAATCAAATTACCTTTCATTTGATGAATCACAATTCACAATCCAATCTGGGTTTATCTGTAATATGTTACTGAATAAACTTCATTTTATCTTATACAGGGTGTTCCTCATTTGAACGTACAAACGAAAAGGGGGCCTGGTACACGTCCGAGCTCGCGAGCTCCCTTCAAAAATTGGGCTTTTTATTTCCATGATATCTCAGTTCGTATGCGGCGTAGACCAACAATTTTTTTTTTAATTAATGCTTAATCATTTCTATAGAATGTGTATAGCTCGCTTTTCTGTTTTTCTTCGTATATTAGGAGAAAAACCTGGTGAGCTGTAATCTCATGCAGATATGGAATATTTTGTTTCCATGATATCTCTGTCAATTTTCGGAATAAATGTATGAAATTTTCAGTATACATGCAGAATAATATTTTGCAGAATGTGTATTATTCGCTTTTCCATTCTTCTGCGTATATTAGGGAAAAAACCTGGTTGAGAATATGACCAATTAAGTTCCTACTTTATAATTCAATCAAAGATTGAGGGGCAATAAACAGAAAAACTGATCGATATACATTCTGGAAAATAATATTTCGCATGTAAACTGAAAATTTCATACATTTATCCCGAAAATTGACGGAGATATCATGGAAATAAAATCGTTTGTCCATATTTTCATGAGATTACAGCTCACCAGGTTTTTTTTTCTAATATGAAAAGAAAAACAGAAAAGCAAGTGAAACACATTCTAGAGAAATGATTAAGCTTTAATCTGAGAAAAAAATTGTTGGTCCACGCCGCATACGAACTGAGATATCATAGAAATGAAAAGCCCAATTTTTGAAGAGAGCTCGGGAGCTCGGACGTGTGCCAGAGCTCGTATTCTTGGCAAGTGATCTTTCGGTGCGTATACGTTTGGTAATAACACAGTAAAACGTATACGCACCGAAAGATCACTTGCCAAGAATACGGGCCCAGGTCCGGTGTTTAAGACCCCTAAGCATGGGGTCGGAAAGTTATGAAAACCGGTGAATTGGACATTAGTCATGGTTCGCCAGATCCCCAGATTTGAATACACTGCGCAAAAAATGAACGCACATTATGGAAATCTCAAATTTATTCTACAACTGAAGGTGTTCTCAATGATAATTATTTCTATCAGAATTATGCATGCATATGTTATCCACTTTCAACGTTTTTCTTCAATACAGTTGTTTTCTCCCAGCAGGAATAAAAAAAGATGATATGTATTATCAGATTCTGAATGTTTTGGCTCCATTCTAAAATCAGTTGTTCTCGATCAATTCTAGTGATCAATAGTTTTTCTTTCCTTTGGTTTTCTAGACTCGATCGCTGTGCAACGCGAAACACGCAATTTGACCCAAGAGGAATGTGCCCAAGCGGTAGTTTTGCTAGAAGAAGGGTGGACATACACAAGAATTGCAGAAAGGTTTGGAGTTTCCCATACAAGTGTGTCCAGAATGTTGCAGCGATTCAGGGAGACAGGTATGAATGTCCGAAGACCAGGACAGGGTAGACCACGGGTAACAACTGCCATTCAAGAACGTTACTTGAGAGTTTCTTCGTTGAGACAACGGTTTGCAACCGCTCGCCTCCTTCAATATCAGCTTGAGCAAACTCATGAGGTGCAAATTAGCACTCAGACAATAAGAAATCGCCTCAGAGAATATGATTTAAGGCCTCGTGTCGCGGCAAGAGGCCCAGCTCATACCCCAGCCCATCGAAGGGCGCGTTGGGATTTTCCGAGAGAGCATATCCATTAGAAAGAGGCCGATTGGGAAAGAGTTCTCTTCACAGATGAGTCTAGATTCTGCCTCTACCATTGTGATCGACGTTCCCTTGTATACAGACGTCCACATGAAAGATATGCACAGTGCAATTTCCTGAATACCAACTACTGGTTTCGGGGGAGGATCGATTATGGTATGGGGTGGAATATCTTTGACTGCTCGCACAGACCTAGTGGTCGTTGATAATGGAGATATGAATTCTGATAAGTATATAAGGAACATTCTTGAAGTGCCATTTGCCCCATACATTGGTGAAAATTTCATTTTTATGGACGATAATGCCAGACCCCATAGTGCGCGCATCGTTCGGGAGTACCTTGAAGAGGTTGAATTCTCTCGAATGGAATGGCCACCAAGAAGTCCAGATCTCAATCCGATTGAGCAGGTTTGGGACAACCTCAATAGAAGGCTGAGAAGTTCAGAAAATCATCCAGCTACTCTTAATGACTTAAGAATCCAACTTGGAGAAATCTGGGAAGGATGAGATCAGAACATTTTAAGATCACTCATTTTGAGTATGAACCGTCGTTGCCGAGCTGTAATTAACGCAAGGGGTGGAAATACCAAGTATCAAATCACTTAAAAGCATTTCAGTATTTTGAAAATTGTTCATTGTTCAAGATTCGGTGAAATCCTGAATTTTTCTTCCATTCAATGTGTCTTGTTTCGTTCAAAACCTTCCAGAGAGAACATAAAAAATAAGTTATAAAGTCAATGTAGAGTCAACTTTCATTAAAATTGAGATTTTCAGAATGTACGTTAATTTTTTTGCGCAGTGTAGTTCAAATTTCTTTTCAAACTAACTAGATCTTCATGACAATTTTGATTCTTCTGAGGATTTCGAGAGAATCATTCAATTTTTTTCTCGAAATTGGTAGCAGATACGACAAAATTACAAGAGACCGAAAAGTTCAGTATAACAACAAAGCATTTTTTTACATTTTTCCAAATCAACAGTTGCTCACCAAAAAAAAGTTCTGGAGGGAAAAAAACTTGAACTTGAAGAACTCTTTAAATCGAATAATCGTGAAAACCCCATATAAATCGGTGGTCTCTATCGTGAGACATCCCGAATCGCGTTTTGAACTGAACGTCGAACGGTATAAACCCCTCTTAATAATTCTTCGTACAAGGATTATTGACGAGTTACGTTACTTTTTTGGCACGCTGTATGACATGAATTGAATAATGCTCAATTCAGTAACTAGGAGGAAATGTTCACTTGGTTTCCTATCTTTGACAGCTGACCAAATTTTCCTTCGTCTCCCAGTAAAACACTCGATATGTGGATAATACACAAAGTTACCTACGTCCCACTTCAACACACATTTGCGGCGTTTTTTTTTATAGAAATGCCCCAATTCTGATAATTTTCATGAAATTCAGATCGATTGAAATTATCGAAAAAAGTCTCCATAAAACAATTTTTTTAGAAAATAAACTTTTTTAATATGTGCATCGACAGAGCTAAATTTCCATTGTTTGACCACCACCACTGACTACAAAGAATATGGTCAGGTCATTTGATTTATTAATAGGAAATTCCTTGATCAACTTAACAATGAAATTCAAATGGTCCTGAAAAATATTTCAGAAAATGGGGAAAATAATTGATGTAATATGTTCTTAAACATTGACATAATTATCATTGATTATATCTCAAAGAGAAATTTATTCATCCAGAATAATTCTATATTATTTGGTAATAAGTGGACTAAAACTTCACTTGTTTTATCATGAATACACCAATATTCAAACTGCGTTCAAAATTTAATAATTTGATGTTGTCTTCCCAATGACTATTGGAAATTTCATGACGGTGAAAGAAAGGAATCGAATGTGAAAATCTTGTTTCTCAGAAAGCAAAAATAAACATATATCAGTAAATAAGCCAGTTTCTGTGCAACTTATCTGTGATGGGAAGAATATTCATGAATTATTTGTGCGGGTTTGTTCCTATGGACATTTTTGCAAAATCTCAGCAATTATGGTATTTTTAGCTCAACCCATTAGTTGAACTCACTGATAAAGAATCCGTGGTAAAATTCAATTCTGGTTTTTCTCAGGGTACGGTTGAAATTCAAATACCTCGTGTAATTTTGCCAAAGGACATGATCTACCTGATGGTTTGGTAGTTAGCAGTTTGAAAAAAATTCTGAAATTGAATTTTTCCAATAATTTGAAGACTGAGTATCCGATTGTGTTGAAATTCTGAAATAGCCGTATATTATTTTCTGAGTGTGGAGAATTAAAAAAAAAGTCAGATATCTCCGAAACAAATCGCTGTACTCCACGATTACAGACATTTGGGCAAAATAATATCGCCCCACTCCACAGGAACAAATGCGCATTGATTCAAAAGAAAAATCGTCATCATCGTGCATGTAGAAGAACGTTCAATTGTTTCCCTATGGAAGCCAAGCAATGTTGAGTGGATATACAATATTACAATGCCCGAATGGGTAGGTAATTGTTGCCGCAATTACATATAACTCAAAAACACGGAAGCAGGTATAAGGACATATTGAAAGGTATAAATGAAATATTTAGGTACCTATGGGAAATTTAAATCATTTATTTATTCAAAAGTTGTCATGATTTACTAAAACAAGCAGAAAGCCTCATCTGGCAAGTGTTATTTGTAAATACTATTATTATTACTACTACTAATATTTATGGATACTACTCATTAAAACAGTATCCTTGAAGGTATGCTATTGCAATAATGTCAAAAATGGTATGAAGAAGGTATGGGTGAATATGAATCATATACAATATTTATTTAACATGGCACAATTGCACTGTACTTTGTGCATTTCAGAAGTAACTTCAACAACGTTCAAATAAACGGTCAATTTTAAATCAGCTCAGTATATCGAATTTATATTTACTCTCTGGAGATCCTTACCTTAAAAATAAACCTTAATTTTAAAATAGAAAAAATCTAAATAACGCAAGTATGATCACAGCAAAAATATATAGGTAAGAAATTACAGCAGTTTGATTTTTCAAGAAAATCGAGAAGTATTTGTTCAAGCTATTCTACTCCTTGAATAATTCAGAACAATTCAGTAATATTGCGAACGAATAAATCTGAATGTATTGAGATCGTGATTGAAATTTATCGGTGCTCTCTGTATGTAGTCGATATATCAAAGTTGAATTGTAGTAAAATTAACATGAATACAAATACAGAAAAAAGTTCACATTATGGTAGATACCTTATGCAAATGCCTAATTCTTATATGATTTGAATAATACTTGGCTATAACAATCGTCATTTCCAGTAGTGGCCCGTGATTACTCGAATTGGGGAGGCTCTTTCTACTTCAAACAAATTGAAAAAAGTGTTATGCATTCGAGAGAAATGCCAATGCTCTTGACCATAAGAAGAATGCAAAAATCAACGGTTGAGTGCGAATGAAAAACTGTATTTGAAGGCAAATATATGCAAAATTAAATGATATTGACGACGAATTGATATTTCATTAGTCATAAGGCCTCCAAAGTGAAAATCAAAGTTTTTTGAGTCCTGGTTTATACCTACTTTTTATATGAATATTTTGATGTCCTGGGATGATAATGCTTGCCAAATTTGAAAAGAACTAGTTCGACAATTCGGGAGCTATGACTAACCCAAGGAAGTGCCCGAATCGATAAATTATCCTGTAGGTATCTCAAAAACTAAGTGTCTCTGACCATAGTGAACATCTGTAGTCCTTGTGGTGCGCAACTAAGTTCTCGGTGTTTTGTCATAGATGGCTCCAGCAGTTAGTGCCTTAGACTATATAGTCTAAAGCTGCGTACAGATGTGCGAGCCGAACCTATTGCGAACCGCTCGCGAACCAATAGCGACAATTATTTGGACGGCATGTCGAACCTCTATAGAGCCGCTCGCAAACCGTTCACGCCGAACCATCGATAGTCGGATTCTGTAGCTGCGTATACATGTGCAAGCCGAACCTATCGCGAACCGCTCGCGAACCAATAGCGACAATTATTTGGACGGCATGTCGAACCTCTATAGAGCCGCTCGCAAACCGTTCGCGCCGATCCATCGATAGTCGGATCCTTTCACGAACACAACGCGAGCCCAGTGTTACTTCGTTAATCCGTCGGTATTGGTTCGCGAGCGGATCGCAAGTTTGTACGTGAAATTAACGAACATGACACGAACACTTCGCGAACGGTTCGCGATAGGTTCGGCTCGCACATGTATACGCAGCTTTTCACGAACACAACGCGGTTAGTGCTGGTCGATTTTGACAAAACGCCATGAACCAAGCTTAGACATATGTGGAACAAACTGTTTTAACACATTCGTGAGTTCGTCTTGAAGTCCTATACTTCTGTTTGTGTGACTGTTACTATGTCAGATTTTGTGCCGAGTACCTAATCATCATTTGCGTATTGATTTTTCCCTTTCGATCGGAGAAAACGGCGGCTAAATTGGAGGTATTGCTCGATGAAATTCCGGGTCAAACACAAGAAGAGCATTTTTCAGCATTAGGAGTTACCCGCCAAGCCATTTCCAAGCAAACAATGGACAATGATTCATCTGTTACCATTTTTTTCACAAAAAAATTGCATTTTCATCAAAAAACAAGCGGAAACTCAATTGCGCACCTTATAATCACTTATAATACTCATAATACAGGGTCTTTCACGAGGAACCTCACCCATATTTATACGGGAAACTACTGAACGTATTTTCATGAAATTCAGCACTTATAAGTATTTCACGATGCTGATGAAATCTAAAATATTTTCAAGGCATGAGCACCTCCGGTTTTTCCGGAAATGACGTCAACTTCCGTTTTTCAAATCAGAACACCATTTTTTTATTGCAGAAATAGATTCCTTAGAAAATTTCAAGTTATTTTGATGTAACATTTTTCAGTTTTGGTTGGAAAATTCTCTCTGAGCGGGAAAATTCGAAAAAAAATCGAAAATAGAGCTCCGCTGAAACAAGAATAACTTCGAGGTTTTTGGATGGAAAATTTTCATTTTTGGGATTTTTCAAGATGTAAGATCGCGATTCATGATACAGGGGGTAAAAAAATCGCTTTCAAAGTTAGGGATGACAAAATCGTGAAAAATCAATTTTTTCAAATTAGAACCCCATTTTTTTATGGCAGATATTGAATCTACGTTAAAAAATAATGTGAGTGTATGCATCACACCCTTGCCCTAAAGTGGATATTAACTCAGAAAATATCCATTTTAGGGCAAGGGTGTGATGCATACACTCACATTATTTTTTAACGTAGATTCAATATCTGCCATAAAAAAATGGGGTTCTAATTTGAAAAAATTGATTTTTCACGATTTTGTCATCCCTAACTTTGAAAGCGATTTTTTTACCCCCTGTATCATGAATCGCGATTTCGATTTTTAAAGTGGATACATCAATCTTACATCTTGAAAAATCCCAAAAATGAAAATTTTCCATCCAAAAACCTCGAAGTTATTCTTGTTTCAGCGGAGCTTTATTTTTGATTTTTTTTTTCGAATTTTCCCGCTCAGAGAGAATTTTCCAACTAAAACTGAAGAATGTTACATCAAAATAACTTGAAATTTTCTAAGGAATCTATTTCTGCAATAAAAAAATGGTGTTCTAATTCGAAAAACGTCATTTCCGGAAAAACCGGAGGTGCTCATGCCTTAAAAATATTTTAGATTTCATCAGTATCGTGAAATACTTATAAGTGCTGAATTTCATGAACATACGTTCATTAGTTTCCCGTATAAATATGGGTGAGGTTCCTCGTGAAAGACCCTGTATATTGTTGAATATCGAATATGAATTGTAAGCACTCAGTATGGAGACTAATGACAGTATAGGCAACAGTGCACTCCAGGATATAAAATATGTGAAATACAAATGAGTCGGAAGTGGTTCTATGTAGATTCCAATTTTGAGGAAAAAACCTGCTACACCCTGTAAAAAATTTGAGAGTTGAGGATTTGAGTGTGTTTATATCCTCACAACCTTCCACAATTTGCAAATCTAAAATCTCTGGCCATCGTTATAAGTTGTGGAACTCAGTTGCTGTCTTAATTTTCACTGTCTTATTTTTTACCACACTACAGCAATTTCGATGGAATTCATGAAATTCTAAAAAGCGTATAGAGGAGTTTGGTCACTTTCAAACTAATTCTACCAATTGTCCTCATCGATTTCTAACTTGATAAATCTAACCACTGTAATGAGATTTTTTCGAAAGGTTATGAATGCATAATTAAAAATCTAACATTACATTGTACATTGTCTTCGAAAGGAAAATGAAACCCTTGTTAAACGAAATGGAGATTCCTGAAAGTATCATAATATGAATGTCTATCTATATTACTTATGTTTCCGTAGGATAACAAAACTCTTCGGAGATCTTCCACGATAAGAACGAGTTTTGCTCGAGTTCGAAAACCCACAAATGTCCATTCAACACTTCAAATGTTTACACTGCACTCCTATTTCAGTACATTTACATTCTAAACAAGGCCCAGACAGCTCCGATATGATTCTTCCTACCCTGTACATCCTTCCATAAATATTGCATCCAGCTAGCTTCAAGATGGCAGCACTTGCATTTTGTTGTTCTAATTCCAAATTATTTGAAACTTCCGGTAATGCTGCTTTCTGATTATTCGTAATCGAAATGTTTTCTTTTGAAGAGGAATTCGTATTAGGTTCATTTAATCCTCCAAGGAGCAGTTCAAGAACTCTATCAAGGCCCAAATCTTCTTCTTTCCTCTTTGTTGTTCCCTCCAGTTCTGGCTTCGTGGTAACTGGCTGGAGGGTTGTTATATAAATAGTTTTCTTGGTGAAATGTGGTAGCATATCTTCCATCAGAGAATGTAGATCAGGAGCACGCTCAGTTTTGATAACATCTTTGAATGGATCCGACGTGGTCAATTTGTTCATAGGTGATGTACCTGGAGGTTTCAGAGCACTTTCCTTATTGCTGCCGGTAATATTAGGTTCATCTGTAAAATGATTTTTCAGTAACAAATTGAGGTTACATGCTCATTTCATAAATTGGAGAGACAACATACCACAAGAGTAAAGTGGACAACACAAAGTTGCATCTTCCATTGATTTACGACAGTTTGGTCCAGGAGGTGGGCACGGCAATTTCTGACATATTATGTTTCCATAGAAACAGGTGCAAGTGGTACATGGGGACTCCGATGCAACAGATTGGCCATGAAGGATGTCATCTCCTCGTGATGAACAGCTAGCTGTGGGGAAAACAATTGGTTTTAATAGCAATTTACATATAGAAATGCTGGGGATTTCGAAGCAGCTATACGCTCATTGCCACAGGTCTCGGCTAAGGAGGTGATGGCTGAGGCTTCTAGAACCATCAGAAACGCCAAACCGCCGAAGAGTTACATAACGCCAAGCTATAAGGAGTTTCAATGATGATAAGTCGGTCTTTGTACTCTCAGCAGATGAAGGCATTACAACGGTGGTTATGGGGTCATCATATTATGATAAAAAGACGAGGGAATTACTGAAATATTATCTAAAGGACCCCGCACACTTACTTAGGAAAAGCGGGTCCAGTGAATTTTCACCATTTTTACATATTATATTTATATCAACCTTAAGAACAATATATCAGATTTTCACGAAGGTTTTACATCCGGTTTGTTCTATAGGACGTTCCAAAAATGCAGCTACGGAAAAATGAATCTTCAAATTTTGATGATAATCCTTCCTAATTTTCAGAATTTCATCATGATGCCTTGGGTTCTGAATAACAAGATATCACAGATATCCAAACACCGCCCACCATGTTAAGTTTCGTTATACAGGCTGTTCCATGAAGCCTTATAAGTAACTGAATGTAACTTTGTAAGTGACTTTGTGACCACCCTGAGTTTTTCAAAATATGATACCATGATGTATGTCCACCTCTGTAGGAAGTTTCATCAATGTACAAAGAACAGTTGCAAAATTATTCAGGTTTAAATTCGGATTTCATACAATTTTTCTCTGAAACTTATCTGTAGTTGAGATTGCTGTCAAGGAATATAGGTTTTCATTCAGTATTATTTATTATTATGATAGGTATTGACGGTCGGTCCAAAGGTGTTTTTATTCAGGAATGTACAGGATGGACATAACTCGGTGTCACTAATCTCCTCATTTCGCTATCTCAAAATCTGTTCATATAGAAAAACAGTATTATCATTCCAGGTTGTTGTATCTTTGAGCACTCTGAGGATGCATATTTTTTTAAATATTATACCATTAAAGTATGTCGACCTTTGTGAAAAATTTCACTCATGTATAAATAAATAAAGGATTGTTGCCAAATCATTCAGGTTTTAGTTCAATATACTCCATTACTGGAGCCAGAACCCTGGGGACATAATCTCAGATAACAAGCGTACTCTGGTTTCTTGGATACGACTACCCCTCTACTCAACTGTTGAATTCTATCTTGAATGCAGGAGTGATTATTTCATGATTTTTTTTTTAACTGTCCTAGATTATACAGTGGTGTAACAACTATAAAGCTAAAATCTTCAGCCTTTCAACTGTTAAATCTTTCAATTGTTTGATCAGTCGTGTTAATAACTCTATTTTGAGATTGGAATAATTAGATTTCATATTTTGTGATAATTAGTATTTCGAGTAATGGTGTATATTGAACTTAAACCTGAATGATTTGGCAACAATCTTTTAATTATTTATACACGAGTAAAATAAATAGATAGAATTCAACAGTTGAGTAGAGGGGTAGTCGTATCCAAGAAACCAGAGTACGCTTGTTATCTGAGATTATGTCCCCAGGGTTCTGGCTCCAGTAATGGTGTATATTGAACTAAAACCTGAATGATTTGGCAACAATCCTTTATTTATTTATACATGAGTGAAATTTTTCACAAAGGTCGACATACTTTCATAGTATAATATTCAAAAAAATATGCATCCTTAGAGTGCTCAGAGATACAACAACCTGGAATGATAATACTGTTTTTCTATATAAACAGATTTTGAGATAGCAAAATGAGGAGATTAGTGACACCGAATTATGTCCATCCTGTACATTCCTGAATGAAAACACCTTTGGACCGACCGTCAATACCTATCATAATAATTATACTGAATGAAAACCTATATTCCTTGACAGGAATCTCAACTACAAATAAGTTTTAAAGAAAAATTGTATGAAATCCGAATTTAAACCTGAATAATTTTGCAACTGTTTTTTGTAAATTAATGAAACTACCTACAGAGGTGGACATACATCATGGTATCATATTTTGAAAAACTCAGGGTGGTCACAAAGTCACTTACAAAGTTACATTCAGTTACTTATAAGGCTTCATGGAACAGCCTGTATAACGAAACTTAACGTGGTGGGCGGTGTTTGGATATCTGTGATATCTTGTTATTCAGAACCCAAGGCATCATGATGAAATTCTGAAAATTAGAAGAATTATCATCAAAATTTAAAGAATCATTTTTCCGTAGCTGCAATTTTGGAACGCCCTATAGAACAAACCGGATGTAAGACCTTCGTGAAAATCTGATATATTGTTCTTAAGGTTGATTTAAATATAATATGTAAAAATGGGGAAAATTCACTGGACCCGCTTTTCCTAACTAAGTGTGCGGGGTCCTTTAAAAACTGAAGAAGGATCCTACGTTTGATCTCTCCTCATTTGCGAATACATCTTTCGCCTTTCACTAAAGATTGGTGAATGCTTCACCACTCGAGCAAAAAAAGAGTTTCTGCAAGAATGCAGCCAAGGCACCGTGGAATTCCAAAAATCCACAAAGATGGTGTACTATTAAGACCTATCGTGAGCACTATCGACTCGCCAACATATGTTCTGGCGAGTTAACCATGGAAGTGGAATGAGATGGTGCACTATATTTCCTAGTTTAATGGTTTCTATGAAGTCTAATAGCAAACTGTAACAATGTTCATAGAAAACCTACCAACACAGACAGATATCTGTTATAAATCGAAATATAGCGGTTAATCAATATAAACTTTGGACAATAGCTAAATGATTGAATAAATAAATTCATAAACTTCTGAACTTATATTCATGGTTTCGATACCTACTTTGTTGCAGACGGGTCCCAGTACGTGAGAAACAGGATGTATGCGAGAAGTTAAGCAATAGAATTGTTGATTTTCGGATCAAGTTTCCTCATAAAACGCAATCATGAAAACGAAAATAAATGGTCTATCGAGACGGTGTCTGGGGACTTTTATTCCATAACCTGGGTGGCCAGGTTCTGAGGTAGCGTAAAATTCAAGGCTAGATCGCGGGAGAAGCATCTAACCGAAAACCTCGTACGGGTACGACTTGAGAAAACGAAGAAGTGATAGTAGTTGGAGAATTCTTTTACGTGAAGGTTCTCAGTTTACTCGGGTTCGATTGCAGGAAGATTTAGGAAGTACTTCAGAGTTAGGAAGTTTGGTCTCAAAGCGGAGACGGGAAAAGTGCTATTCGGGGAATACCCAGAAGGAGATAGGTCAGAGAATTTTGAGTCTGCTTTACTTATTTGGGTATTTTTAGGAGGCTGCACGAAAGTACAGAGTCCTGAAATCTCCCCAAGTTTTATTGGTACTTTGATTTTGTTTTTCTAAGATAAGTTGACCAATTATTGTGAAAATTCATTCTTTTGAAGTGATTGATTCATAGTGTGTAAAACCGTTTTTTTTAATTTAGACTCAATATACGTAGTACCCGTAGCCCAGTGTTTAGGGTGATTGACTCTAGCGCCAAAAGTCGCGAGTTCAATCCCGAGGCTAGGAAAGAAATTCACTGGTCTCGGCGTAGGCCACCATTTCACTGTTGGGTCGAAAATTAACAGTGCTGTGCCTAAGGTGGCGTAAGGACACAGTAACAAAGCCTACACAGAACACAACCATGGGCGTAGCTAGCCTTTTTTCCTGGGGGGGGCCTGAGGGGCACAGTGGAAAACGAGCAAGGAAAAACAAATGTGTTTTTCAGTAATTTATTAAAATCACGGGGGCACCGTGGATTCTGGGGGGGGGGGCGTGCCCCCCCAGGCCCCCCCCCATCTACGCCCATGAACACAACTGCTTCTCCGAACTCGTACAAGTTACAAGCTTCGAAGCTTGTAGTTTCTGAGGGGTTTCCTCGAGAGACCTAGGAATAAATAATATCAATACGTCTGAAGTTTAATCTCGAAGTGTTTTATTTACCACTTTTCTCCCTTCTAGGAGAAAGGTTTTTAAAATTATTAAATTTTTTTTTTAAATAATAACACCCCTTGACTGGTGAAAAGCCGCTGTTCCGTCGAATCTCTAAGGTGGTGCTTATTACATATCTACACAAGGAGTCTTTCAATATCCCCAACAAAGGAAGGGAGTTCCGTCGGTGACGAATAGAATTGGAAAACTTCTAAAAAAATTAATATCGAAACAGCCTATGAATCTACACGAAAACAGGGACAGTTCCTAAGCAGTTCCAAACACCAAACTGATCCGCACTCTCTAGCTGGTGTTTGTAGAATACCTTGCGACTGCAGAAAAGTTCACATCGGGAAGGAGCATTCATGCCCGGAAAAACCGGAAAATGCTTTGATGGATCGCCATAACATTCTGTCTAACAGTGGCAATTTCCAATATCAAGAGTAATTATCATTTAATGAATATGGAGGCCATCGGAACCTAAAAGCACAAAAACAGCATGAACAGGAAAGATGCCCCATTGTTCAGAGTGTTCGGTTGCCAATGATCTGCAAGGCCAAAACTAAATCTATTCGAATCAAAGAGGATGAATCGACAAGCCACGCCGGCAGTGGGGATGCTATGAATACACCGACAGATCCTCACATCACCAATTCAGAGCAGTTATTAGTTGAGTTACAACCTCTTACCGTGATAACTTTTAAAATGCTTACTTCAGTTGCAGGTTTGGATCATGGCTCAAGAGCCCAGAATATTCTAATTTTGAAGTTGAACCCGGCAGTGAAAGTCTTCATGAATATACATCTGTCCCAAAACTCAAGCCAGAAGTGATAAACCAGACGAATACCTACTGTTAAAACGAAATTGGTCGTGTGCAGCAAAAAAACAAAAGACCTAGCATTACTTTCACAAATTTTGCGTTGTTTGAAGAAGCAATATAATTTATCTGCCATGTAAAGGGTCGTTTATACTGGCCCGTAACTTATGCCCTTAACTTATGCCCTTAAAATTTGTTCTCTTTAAGGGAATAAGTTAAAGTTCGAGTATAAACCATAGCATGAAATTTCTACCTTTCAACTCTTAGGGTAAGGGAAAAGTTTAAGTTACGGGCCAGTATAAACGACCCGTAAGACACACCGTAAGGAAAGCCTATAGTCAAGTCGTAAAAGCAGTCCTAGTCATAGAGCGGTTTGTAACTCAGTTGGTTAACCAGTTGGTCTGGAAACCAATGGTTAACCTGCCAAGTAAGGTTAAGTCAATTCAAGATTTCTGTCACACAACAACCCAATCAAACGTTAACCAATGGTCAACGAAAACCAGAGTTACAACCTGCCCTTAGACTTCGCCCAAAATGGCCGCTCAACTGTCGAGCCTGGTATATTAGTGGTTTTCATCTTGACGCTGCGTGTTTCTGTATGTCAATATGTAAAATAATTGTTTCCAGTTCGTCTCGTACAACGCGGTGTGTACCTATATATTAATCTTCACTTTCATGAGGCGAGTTTTCCATGTTGAGTTTACTCACCAGGTGGTTTTTCTGTAGATCCTAGTGACGGCACAACGGTCACTGCATGGTCGTAAAGTTTTTCCAAAATCACAGGATTGCTATTGGGAATGAAGCCTCCTGAAATTGAAGAAATAAAAAATATTGATATATTACATCTTCATAACATACTCGCCTTCTGTTTCTATCGGCGGGGAAAATAGATTCGTGAATTCGAAAGAATCGTTTGTAGATTTGTCCTGAGCGAATAATGAGTTATCGTTATCCTTTTTACTGTCCAGAGCATCGGCCGCCAAAAATGGGATGATACTGGAATTCATTGGAATAATTGATTACATTTAACAACGATTCCATTATGCGGAAACTTACTGTAAATTTGGCAAAGAAGGAGGCAAGGAAGTATCATTGTATTCCAAATCATAATCATCCTCTTGAGTCTTGGAAGCATTCAACAAACTTGTTATTTTCGATCCATTTTTGACTTTCGGAAATACATTAGCTGTCAAATCGAAGCTACTCTGTAAATCGATTTCGGTGATATCTGTGGATTCACTACTTGATAATTCAGCAGAAGGTGTAAACTGATTGATTTCGGCCAGATCGTTGATTTCCTCAGCTGGTGCAGACCTCAAATCGGTACTGTTGGTACAGTCAGTTGAATTCAGAACAGATCTGATTGTTATGGTTTCGGAGGTGCCATTTTCACTGCCGGTGGTAGTGGTCACTTCTGTTGTGGAAGCTATATCTTTTGTTGAAATTATTTCTTCAATTTCAGTAATCGTTGAAGGAGGTTCCAAAGTGGATAAACTTTCGGAAATGGTTTCATCGAAAGCAGTCGTTTCTTCCGTATTAAAAAATTGTGTGGTAGTTTCCATCGTATTTTTTGAATCTTCTGTTATGATAGAATAGAGAAGATTCACAGTTGTGGTTTTACCCCTCGAATCTATTGTGATTTTGAGCTGTGGATTTTTACCGCCAAGATTATCGGTGTCATCATTGAGGGTGCTACTGCCAAACTTACTTTCGACATAGCTCCTTGTTACATGTTTAAAACCGTTCGTTGCCGAGCCTTCCTTAACCATGGATTTATAGTAAAAAGGGGTTGTTGTACTTGGATTGAAAGAAAATCCTGAGAATTGCCTTGTGGTTCCTGCGGTTTCTTGTTTTCGATTTACTTGGATACCCGTTTCAGGTGTTTCTGCAATGACGTAAAAGGGATCATCGGAGTGTTTTATGTCTGGTCTACTCTTTCGATTGCTGTGGGATATAAATGGTTTTTTTGGTTGTTCCTTGCGCAATTTGGAGTATTCGCTGCTGACAATTGGATATTGTCCGTAGTTTGGCTCAGCGTTGATTTCAATGCTTCCAGCTGAAATCGAAATTTTGAGTGTTTGAATCAATGATGAATTTCTGAAGGAATATGGGTTTTTGAGAGCAACAAACTCTAAAACATTTGACACTAACGGTGGGTTTCACAAAGCGTAATCACCGGTGATCGGGGATCAACAGCTTGATACTCTGATTTTTGAAATGTCGAATCGAGTTGGTTCTAGATCAATCTCGGATCACCAGTGATTACGCCTCGTAAAACCCACCGTAGGGTCCGTAGGAGAAATTAAGGAACTGTGCCTACGCTAGTAGAGAACTGACAATAGCCCCATTACTATTCTTATATTTATGTTCTGAATGCTGAGCCCAATATACTACCAACTGATTGTCGTGAACCTGCTCTGTATTAGCAATATTCAATATTATTCAACTGTAAGCCGAGGGTTCTTGTTTCAAATATCCCACCACCTGCATTGTTACGTTTTCATTCATGTTTTGCAGATGGCCACAAAACCAACTCGCAAATGTATCAACCCCCGATTTTGAGAACAGTGCATAAATTTGTTGATTACTCACTGCAATTATAACTTGCTGCACAACATTCTCCAGGTTTGATGATTGGTGTACAACCGAGAAGAGGTGGGGCACATGACAATGGCTCACACCTTAACATGCCTCTCAGACAATAGCAGTTGTCACAAACAGAATGGCCAATTCCCAATACTTTGTCGCCTTCAGCGTAAAATTCACCTTCTACCACACAGTCACCTGAAAATCTCAAAATTTTGATGAGCATATCTTCATATACTCAGTGAATCCTTCATGAGATTTGAATAAACCTGTAGAAAAGTACCAAATCGTTTGAATAAATTTTGCCCACCTGCGTTGTGATTCACTTTTGGATTTATTGTTGTAGTGGTGGTAATGAGTGGAGAAGGTAAAGAGCAATTATATTGCACAGGACAGCATTGATCAGAATCATATGTTGGAGTACAACCATCTATAGGAAGAAGACATTTTGGCTTCACACAAGTTTGCTTTCCTCTTAGACAATAGCAATATTCGCAGCGAGATGAAGAGTCCATTGCTGAACCAGGGGCAAATACACTTCCGTTGAAAATGCAAGCTGAAACAACACTATAAAATGGTCTGTCGGGCGATAGAGAGCTATTTTATTACCTTCAGATTCCTCCTCACCCTCGAATGGAAAAAGATCAAATCCATCGGGATCGGCCCTACTTTCTAAGGCATTGCCATCTCCTGTGAACTCTGTAAAATTTGAATAAATATGAGATCAACGACTGACGAGACCAACTCCCAACTCACAACCAAACTTATATGGAATCACCCTATTATTTGGAAAAAACGAATTCCAATTAAAAAAAGTCGCTGAAAAGTGAAGAGCAGTTTTCCCAAAACAAGTTTATTACAAAAATAATATAAATCATTGAAAGATTATTTATATAATAGAACAGAAAATTAAAAGTGTAAATTTCTCTAAAAATAATTTTTATGTAACTGAGAATTGAACAGCAAATAAAACGATTTTAACAAATCAATATCAGTATTACCACCCCTGGCATTGATACGAGCTTGAATACGACGAATCATGCTTTCTATTGAGTTGTTAATTTCATCTTCTGTAACATTTGCCCATTCTTCTAAAGCCGCTTGTATAAGTTGCTCTGCGTTACCAGGATTATTTTGACGAGCTCTAATTTTTCTTTTGATCCTATCCTACAAGTGCTCGATAGGATTAAGGTCCGGTGAACAAGAAGGCCACTCTAAAACAGTCTAAAACCTTCTGTTTCGAAAAATTTTTTTGCAACTCTGCCGGTAAAAAGGAGGTGCATTATCCTGCATAAATAGGAAATAATCTCCAAAAGCACCTCGCCAGAGCCTCACTACAGGTTGGAGCACTAGATCAACATACCTAGGCCCTGTCAGAGATTGTCTAATGGGAATTAAAGGAGTTTTCTCACCAAACATAATTCCGCCCCAAAACATTACAGTACCTCCTTTGTATTTAGGGATCGGTCTTGCAGCTTGGAGCCTAGCTTGCCTCCCTCTACCTCTTAAAATGCGAACACGCCGGTCATCTGATCGTAGGCCAATTCTGGTCTCATCCGAAAATAAGACATTTTTCCAATCTTCAATAGTCCAATTTTCATGCTCTAAACACCAATTAAAACGGTCAAGTTTATTTTGCCTTGATAGTTCTGGAACTCTTAACGCTCTTCTCTTGAATAATTCCCGAGCGCGAAGTCTTTTTCTGATAGTTTCGACAGAAACACTGACACCTGTAGCTTGCAAAAATTGCCTTTGAAGCTCTGAATGAGATACTGCGGGATTTCTTCTTGCTGTTTGGGCTAAAAAGCGATCCTGCCTTTCTGTTGTTACTCTTCCACGACTTCTTCTCGGCCTATTCTTTAGGGTTCCTAACTCCAGAAACCTTGCATAGGTTTTTGAAACAACCCCTTGTGTAACCCCCACCGTTCTTGCAATCTGTCTTTGTGACATACCTTGTCAGGGCCGATCCTAGGGTGTTGGCCGCCCGCGTGCAGAATGCCTATGTGCCGCCCCAGAGACAAAAAAATATATCTTTTTTTGACAGCAAAACCCATGGTTAGGGAAAAGCTATACATGTTAGATTTAAGGGGGGAATAACCCCGTTACTTTTTCCGTAAATATTTTGATGATCCCTCTGCCCTCCGACATCTTTATGTTATCTTACACAATAAAAATGCAATTTACATACACGCATATATATTTTGATGTACTACTGTACAAGATGATGAATCTTGTACTAAATACATGATAAATCCATTTCAACAAAATAAAAACATTCAATAAAAAATATGTAATATAGGAAAAAAACACGAACTAAATATTAAAAAAAAACCTAATATGTCACAAAAAACTATTGGTACAAACAGGAACTACTAAATAAGCTCTACGATATAATTCTGAACTAGTTCCCCTAAATGCCATATTCTAACTGGCAAAAAATTGTACTACAGCAATCATTCTTTCAATAAAGGCACACCATCGCTTTTTCTCTCGATTATAAACATGTTGTTGTTCCGCATCAATAGTACAATTCTTTTACATGCAAAGCAGAAAATGCGATTTAGTTTTTGGAATAGCACAGCCAGTCACTGTTCACTAATGTTTTAATAAAATATGAAGAGCTAATTTTTCGACCACTTTCATCAGGTGGAAAATTAAAATTAGTCATTTGTTTGGGGCCATGTTCTATGAGAATATCAATAATTTTGTTCGTCGAAAGAGTTGGCCAAGGACCTGGATCGTCTACATCTAGATCTAGTGCCGTTTGAGACAAATTCTTTCCTTCGTCGATCTCATCTTCAACTCTGGGTCACTTCTTAGTGATCTATCTTAGATCAAAGATGTTGGTGATGGCGACAATCTTGCAGTTTCTTAAAGTTTAGCATCCATTGGTTCAATGTTTACAGGAATATCAGTACTAGTGGCGGATGTCGATGGTTGAGCTTGCGAATAGTCAAACTGAGATTTTGGCGATTTGGCCATTTCTGTTTCTTTAGGTTCAGTATTAGCCGATCTGAAATATTTTGTCAACGCTCCAGCTTGCTTAGAGATTTCCTCTGTTTTTCGACTCTTCTCTCTCCTATTGTAAATACCTGACTGCCTTTTAGTCTTTCTAGAAGACATCTATAAAAATACAAATAACTCGAGTAGCTTAATACAGAAAAAAAATGCGACTTAGAAAGTTTGGAAAGAATTTAAAGAGCAACTTAGTTTAGAGTATACATACTTACATAAAAAAATATTTCAAATTAAATCTTCGAAGAAATTCATAAAAAAAAACCGAATAAAAGAACATAGCAACTAGCAACAATATAACTTGTTAATAGTTTAATGGCTGAATATCTGTGAGGAAGATTTCACACAAGCCCATCTCTATTGAACCGACTGAATAACAACCCCACATTCCTACTGCGGCGACCAGTGATCGTCTCAAATTTTTAAAAACAGTATAATAATATTGGATTTTGGGTTGATCTAAATATTGATAAAATGACACTTACCTTGGGCTATTATACACTTTTTCACAATAGAAAACACTTTCCACACTCAAATTTGTTTGTTAGTAGAAGAGACCAGAACCCAGAACGGTGGCAACGAGAAATAAACATGAAGCTATGGCAGTAACTGCAGAAAGTGTCATTACAAACCATCATAATTGCACCCCACCCGTTTTTGTGTTCACAACGACGCGATTCTTTTCCAACATCTGGTCATTTTTACCAATCCTAAATATTCCTATTTCGAGACCCCATCGATAACGATAATTGCTCTCAGATGGTAGTTTTCTTCGATCTTTGTATCACGTTCTTATGAGGCATTTGGATTATTAGAGTAATAATCAATAATTAAAAACAATTATCTCTCTAGATTTGTTGAAAATCACATTTTTTACAAACTGACATACAAAGGTCGCGGCCTAGCTGCGGCCGCCCCTAGCATTTGGCCGCCCGCGTGCGGGGCACGCGCTGCACACCTGCTAGGATCGGCCCTGTACCTTGTTCTGCCATAGTAATAATTCTTCCTCTCTGGACTTCCGATAACCCCACATAAGGCATTTTTTTTAAAACTTGGCAAAAAACAAAATATAAATTCACTGCGACGTTCGAACGAAATGGTAAAATCGACACTGCAAAGCCAATTCTTATCAAGTGCTTATGAACCTAACTGTTTTTGTGAGTAAACACATGCACTTTTTATTTGCTTCTAACGAAAAAGATATCAAAATAATATTTCATCTTAATATAAGTTTGGTTGTGTGTATATTTGAATGATTATTGAGAAGTCTGAGACTTGTAAATCACCATAAACCTCGTGGTCCGTGGACATTTCGCTATGTTTCAGTTATGTCAGTTTCATAAATTATTCAATCGAAGATGACCTACCTGTACATATAAGCTCCGGACAACAGGTTCTGTAGCGATGCAAGAGAATACAACCTAGTGGAGGCGGATTTGGGAGGTTTGGGCATACCCTCAGGTAGCATAGTAAAACTCCTTTCGTACATGTACAATTCAAGCAATGTTCGAATGTCTCGACTTCTACCCCTTCTTCGTATATCTGGTCATCGTAAAAGCAATCTGAAATCAAATGTTAACAGTTCAGACTCAGTATCCACTAGGACGACAGTAGATCAAAAATATCAATTAGCAATTTTGCATGACCCTTACAGGTCCTGAACAAAAACTGATGTCAGGTTTTAGTTAGGGCAAGTCGATGGGCGATACTGGAGGCTTTCCACTCCAGTTGTTCAATGACTGAAACTCGACCGCGCAAGGAAGCTCTTTGGTTTAATGTCAAGAATCAGATAGGAGATTATCAAGGGTACACTGACAAGCTTACTTGTAAAAGGTTTTCCAGGAAGAGCTGATATTTTGACATTCAAAGAAAAGTGTAATTTTTTAGATGATTGATCGGATGTTTATTTTATCATAAAGAGAAAGAAAATGACCACCACGACCACAACTACAGAACCATATCATTTGTGGCTGCAATATGTCCTCGATAGCCTCACGAATTCCATATTTGAGGTCTTGATTCGACGATGGGCTCTTTTGGCGTAAACCTTCTCTCTCACATGGCCCCAAAGGATGAAGTCGCAAAATGTTGAATCTCAAGATCTCGGTAGCCAATTGTGAGATACCACGGTCCGGAAACTTTTCCAATTCCAATTCCGGCCATAAAAATCATAACTAATTTCTCGATAGCGCAATCCATTCGCAGTAACTTTTGCTCCATACTCATTCTCGAAGAAGTTAGGTCCAATGACCCCGCCCTACCATAAACAGCACCAAACACCAAACAACTCTTGAGTCTGAGCCCCAGATGCGAGAATTTTGCTTGTTGACGGAGCCACCTAGGTGGAAATGGGCCTCATTACTCAAGATGCTTTTTCGATTAAATTCTGGATTATTTTCATGCATTTCAAGGAGCAAATCAGCAAAGACACGACGTTTGTGGAATGCCTTATTCCAAAGAACGACGAGAAATGGACAAACGTGGCTATTCTAAAGCTACGTACGTGCACGGGTTCTATTCTTCACACCACCAAATTGTCCCAATAATTCGAATTTGTCCACCAATTTCTGTATTGCGGTGCTTCACGACGACCCAAAAGTTTTCAAGTTTTACGAACCGTCTCTGCCAAATTTTCACCATTTTTATAGTGAATTTAAATAATATATTTATTTGACAGCTTCAAATGTGACACCTACCAAAATAGCAGGCTATTCAAAATAACACCTCTTATTGAAAAACCCTTCATAACGAGGAGATCGGGAAGGCCTAAATGCTTAATTCCAAGATTTTTGTGAAAATATCACTTCCACTACAAAAGTAGCCAGACTTCAGAAAGTCATGAAAGAACCCCACAATTTCGCTCAAGAAGCCTGTCGGGTTATACACTGAAGGACAAGAAGAACGATGGATTCTTTTTCTCAAAACACATTTTCCGGGAAGTGAACCCATAGGTAGTATTGAAACATCCATAGGCCACAACAAAATCTCCCGTAAGGAGTGACGACTTGATTGGGCTCAAAGGTGAGCCGTAGAAATCCTCAGGATCACATGGAGTGTTTCATTTGCTTCCACAGATAGGGGCTGAAGAAATTCTTCCCTATCTACTGAGGATTGCAAGAAGCAGCTAAGCATTGGGCCAAATACCGAAAAAGTGGGGGAGGTCACAAGTTACCTCGATTCCAAGAGCGGAAAAAACTGACTGAAATCATCAAGAAATCCCAATGTGCTTTGTCCTAGGTATATCTCTGGCCTCTGACAACATAAAAAACGTGTCTGCCAGAGAAACAGAGGAGTGATAACATAATCGAAAAAAGATATAGGTACCTATGAAGTGTTGAAAACGAGAATAGTTGATCTCAGTCAAAACTACTCCTCAACACATCAAGGAGAAGTAATATATCCCCTTCTATGGAGCTTAGTAGTAGATGGACAGGCTAACGGAGCTTGGTTTCGAATGCGTAGGGTTTGTTGATGACATAGTTTGAATAGCAGAAGATCATTGAGCGAGTATCCTTCGTGACTTATCACAGAAGCTCCTCAAAATCATCAAGCAGTGGTGCCCGACAGTGGGACTCAACACGGGACTACAGTCATGCCTTTTATTCGGAAAAAAGCTTACATTTCAGTAGATGCCGATATCATGGAATGGAAGCCTGAAGTCAAATATCTGGGAATAACCCTGGACAGTAAGTTTCTGTGGAATGAGCAAGTGAATTCTGCTAATAGTAAAGGGATAATAGCTCCAATGGTGTGCAAAAATCTATGCGGTACAACTTGGGGCTATAACCCTAAAGTACTGCGATGGTTGTACATGATGAGATTGTGAAACCAAAAATCACTTATACGCCAGTGGTCTTATTTGCTGAAGAAGGTTAGTCAAGCACGGGAACAATGCTTGATAGGGTACAAAGGCAGGCCTGTATGTATATTTCACTGAAGCTGTTAACTTATCCAACAAGAGCTTGAGATCATCACAGATCTGTCTATCAAGGTGATATACAGTGATGACCAATCTGGTTTCAAAAAATTGAGCTCCTATATCATGGACACGATGCTGATATGTCGAAGAAAACTCAACAAAATAGGCAAGAACCATAAGGTCTTTCTAGTCTGGGTTCCAGGTCACTTGGGCAACAAAGGCAATCAAGAAGTCAGTGAACTTGCCAGAAGAGAGTCACTTACGGTACTAAGTCACAACTTCAAGAGGCGAATCTTCCAGGGAAGAATCACTTCAAAAAGTTCTTCAGGAACCTTTGAACTGCAAGATCCAAAAAGTATCTGGATCTCATAAAGAACAAGTTACACCTCCTCACTTGGTTCCCTTACAGGACACTGTTGCCTTAGGAAGCATCTGATGATAAGGGGTTCGTTTGAAAAAGATGGGGATTGCTTATGTGTGGAAACTTCCGCACACCTGGTTACAGGGTGTCTCGCCATTGCAATCCAACGCAAAGAATGGACGAGAAGATTGTAGAAGGAATGAGGAAACAGCTTGCGCGAAGCCTTCCTAGATACTGGAGTTTATCGAATCTCTGTGATCTGAAGGAATAGCTCCATATAGTGCAGTGGTGAGAATAGCTCTGATGAGGGACGAATAGATATTAAGTGCACTGTTAACCCCTTTCGAACTATAACTGAATATAGGATAGATTTTCGGCACTCCGGAATTCCATTCATTTTTTCCTTTCTTCTTCAGATTTTACACTGAAAACCAAATTGGTGTGGCCCTGTGCTGCTTCCAAATCTTTAACACTTCTGATTTGATAAACGATTACCTTCAGGCCACCCAAACAACTTGTTATTCATTCAAACTTTTTTTGTCAGACATCTCAATTTCGATGCATCAAACCAGTTTGCAACATATGTCGCGGAATTAGAAAATTATTCTTAATTGGCAGGTTGGCCACCTGGGTATCTTCGACGACGCTCCTTCGTCTGAAACCTCCCTCTTCAATACTAATACTACAACTTTTCCACGGTCATTGTATATTTCGGTTTGGCTAAAGATGAATAAATTAAAATAAACATAAGTTAGGAGTCGTTACACCAGGGTTTCTATTTATCTTTCTTTGAACATTGGCATTACCAAAAAGTGACATTCATAGACTCAATCGTGTTGTTATAGTGATTGATAATTGCACTGATTGGGTGAAATTATGGGCGCCTGCATGATATGGCCAGGGGAAGCCATGCCCCCTCCCCTGAGATTTCGATGGCCTTATCGTTTTTCACCACATACCCTCAATATTACTAATCGTTTTTCAATAATTTTTATTGTCCCCCCCCCACCCTTAGAAAAATTTCTGCGGGCGCCCATGTGTGAAATTGTTCCATATTGTGATTAGAAAAAAAAAATTTCAAGAAAACAAAATTTCCAGCGACCATATTTACGGAACCCCTGGTCGAACTTACTTATTGAGAAACAAATACACAAATAAATATCTAAATTTTCATAAATTAACTAGCTGTCCCGACAAACTCCGTTCCGCCTTAGAGGAAATAGATAAGCAGTGTTTGTTATACCACGTTTTACCCGCTTCCGTTCCGTTCCCGTTACTGTTCCCGTCGTTTTACCTGTTCTCGTTCCATTCACGTTACCGTTCCCGTTAGGTTACGTTTTCATCCGTTTAAGTATTTTAACTTCATTTATTTATATGTTCTATGTACAGTCAGCAATGCAAAAAAAAACGCAAAGGGGCTAATTTGAGTCGTCAAACGATCCATTCTAGAGTTTTAGGTTTTTATGTATCTATTTTTATAAGCTGTATCTGAAAATATAAAAAAAAAAAACAATTTTGACCAGAAAAATTTAAAAAAAAATTAGGGGTGGACAACCCCTAACATTTAGAGGGATGAAAAATAGATATTGGCCAATGAAAATAGAAGAGCCTAGAAGAGTTTAGGTTAGGTTAGGTTGTGTTAGAAATAGGGGTTGATCGTAGAGGGGTGAAAATTCAGGGTCATATGTATTTTGTATGACTTTTGGAAAAAATCCTGAAACCCGTCGATTTTTATTTTGAAACGGGCTATTCGATGAGGATACCTTTTTATTTTTCACGTCATCGATGCGAGCGTGATGACGTCATCGCTAAAATTTTTAAATGAAAATGTGGTCTTCTGAATACCTATTCAGCCATATCAAAATTCAAAATGTACAGTGATTGATTTTTGTATTTGTTTAAAAAATTAATAACATTTTTATATCACAATAAATATTCAATACGTACCTACCTATTATTCATTAAATACAACGAAACCCGAATTGAATAGAATGAGAAATTTATTTTTGTGTGTCAATAAAAACATCATAGGTAGGTACTTATACTTTTCATTAATGAAGAAATTAAAATTTCATCAATAATATTTGTGTAGAACACCACTATGTGCCTTCACATAAAGAATTTATTTATAATGAACTTTTTTTGAAGGAAAACCCAATTTATATTATTACTGTTTTATTGTCATACATCGACTGAGTGCATTAGGTATAAATACACTTTACATCAAGATGATACATGTGTAGATGCGCACAATGTTGATTGGAGAAGACGCAATATACAGTTGTACTTATAGTAAATCTATACAATATTTGTGACAATACGCAAATCGAGTACTGTGCATATTGATATGGCTGAATGGGTATTTGAAAGAGCTTTCAAATAATGTATTACAACACCCACAATTCCATTTAAAAATTTTAGCGGTAACGTCATCACGCTCGCAAAGATGACGTCAAAAATAAAAAGGTATTCTCACGAATAGTCCGTTTTAAAATAAAAATCGACGGGTTTCAGGATTTTTGCTCAAAGTCGCCGATTTACGAAGTAACGAATTTATTCCTTTCATTTGCACCATACTGTGTATATCAGATTATTTTATGATGAATCCGTATTTGTCCATTTCATAGATGGTAATTTCGTGCGAAATAATTTCTTGATAGAACTAAGATTCTTTGTCGATTGAACTTGCTCCAAAATCCACAATTAAAAATACCTAGTGTACAAAAATAGGATGAAATCCTGCAAATATGTATCTACAAAGTGAACAAGCCTATTTTACTAAACTGACAATCTGAATGCTTTGCATGTGGAATTCACCGGATTTAGAAAAATTCAGAATTTTCATTACATGACGCCTGGCACCCAGTGGTGAGGATGGATATCAATTTTGTCTGAGCCTCACACCGTATAGTAACCGATACCGTTATCTTGCACTTTCTTACACACCGTTTCGTTTTGATCAATAGCCACTCCGAGTCTACAAAGCACTGAATAATTATAATTATAAATTATATGATATTCGAAGTACACATAGTTCTTTGTATTAAATTTTTTTGTTATGCTTCTCAAACGAAATTTTCCAATATTCATGAACACTGAGACATACCGAGAAATTTTCCAAAAAGACTCTATAATTGAATGAATGAATTCATTCAAACATGCCAGAATCTAACGAATTTTCTGAAAATTTCGATTTTCTTTTTCATCATACGTCTTACAGGGACCTGTTGAACACATTCGTCTTTCGAGAGCGGTAGCAGGTACAAAATAAATTGTAGAAGATCAAAAAGTTCTTTAATAAAGAAACAATTCCCCAAAAAGTCTTATTGCTCCAGAGAAACTATAACCCTATAGAATTCAACGAGATTTTTCATATGATGTGAACCTGCGGATGCTTTGCGAAAAAACTGAAATTCAAACACCCTGTATCTGGAAAACGAAGCGTTTGTGGACCCATTTAGAGCAGAATTTTGGTCTTGATTCAATCCAAGTAACGATCCTTCTTCGTATTAACTTCCAATTTAGGAACTGCCTGTATATAATAGACGAATTTTCAGTAGTTCGAAATGAATAACTACTTCACGGCTCTAGATTTCAATTATATTAATTGCATTGGAATTAAATCGACAAGACCAGAAAACGTTTAACAATTAAATCATTACCATAGTTCTCATGCTTTGACCTTATTTCTAAGTGAATTATGTTGTGAAAATCCTGATAAACTCATGATAACAGTAAATAAACATTATGAAGGTTTCCCAAAATTATTGTTAGATTTTAATTGGAAAAACACAGTTTTTAGTGTTGTAGATTGTAAATCTTGTATGGAATGAAAAGGTATGTAGGTACGTAGAATGAGGTCGTTTATGGAATAGCAGATCTGTTAAATGGCCTCCGTAGCTTTGTTGGCACATATGCAATCTTTTATCGAAATATTCCACGGCCATTCAACATGAATGTGCATGTTCAGTTTCGTTGATGCAGCGTTTAATTTCCTCTTGTGGTTATGAGCAAGTTGACCAGGACCAAGACAAATAATAGCTAACCCCACAAACAAAAGTTGAAAGCGTTCCATAGCAGGAGTGTGAGGGCCACGACCAGGAGCAAACTCGTGCAAGACCGTCAGTGTTTTACGGGCGGTATGATATGTGGCACCGTCGTGCTGAAACCACATGCCGTAATATCAATAGCTTCCAAATGAGGCACAAGAAACAGTTTCACCATAGCACGATAACCTTCGCCATTCACCGTTACAGCATTTTTCGACAATCGGGACGCGTTGTTCTACCGTCTGAAGCTCCATGTTTACCTCTCCCATCTGTCAACTTTGGATCTGTCACGACATAATCATGCGACATATAAATAAATAAATTATGAATTTCAAATATTCAAATTTTGCGCTCTTATTGTATCACTCTTTAGATTTAATAATTCCAGTGCATCGCCAATATCAACATGTTAACATAGCCAATAGAACCGCCGTTGATTTCTTTATTACAGTTTTCTTGCTTTAGGGGGACCCGATAATGTAATTTAGCTGGTTATGGGATTTTTTGTTAACTTCACATTGCATTATCTTCGTTGTATCTTATCTTTTCTCTTATAAATGTAGAATGGGGTCTATTCCGTAAATGAATAAATAAATGTCACACACTAACTAAAGCCTTCGATATGTCCTCGATCAGTAACTTTGATGATTTAGTGAAAGTATATCCTTGAATCTCTGACCAAGATGCTTCCCAACTATTCACATTCAATTAACACAGAAATATAGTCCATCCAAGAATTATTGACATTCCGGGGGGCTTTGGAAAATCGAAATTATGTTGGTGATGCCCATTCAGTAATATTTTGAATGGCAAAATTCAGGTTGGTGTTGGAAATAACACTGATATTTTGTCTGATAGGTATATTGGGGGAGCAGTCAAAGCAAAAACAAGTGTACTCTTTTTTCTTTCATTAATGTTTAGAACAAATTTGGCAAATAATTGAGCGAGTGAAATGAATATCTTTGGAATGAGGCTCTTGAAGAGTGTACAGCTAATAAATTGAAAGCCTGCACAGAGCACGTAGAAATAAAAATAAGAGAAGATCAGTCGAAATAAACTGCTCCACATGAGTTAGGTATATTGACTTAAATTGCAAAAAAATATAGTTGAAAAAAGATTTTTGTGATGAAAATTCATACTGATATGATATCCAGTTGCAAATTAATTTCAGCCTGTAGGTCTGCAGCGTATACAGGGAGGTTAAGAAAAATCGAGTAAATAACGAAATTTTAATCCCAGAGAATTCAAGCATTTTGAAGAATATCAATACAATGTATGGCCTCCACGGGCATCAATAACAGCTTGACATTTCCTTTGCATACCACACACGAGGTTGTTGAACATTTCTTGAGGAATTTGGTTGCATAAACGGTGCAGAAGCTGTCTCAGATCATTTAAGGATTCTGGGGTAGGTTGATGATTATCTAATCTTCTTTGGAGCATATCCCATGCAATTCAAATCTGGTGAGAGCGGAGGACGCGGAGGTATTGGTAAATGTGGAATACCAAGCTCCTCGCGCGCATTCTTAACTATGGCTGCACGGTGCGGTCTAGCGTTATCGTCTAGAAATTGGAAAGTTTGACCAATAGCGTGAAAATTTGGCATAATTTTGTCAATGACGTGCTCCCTATACAGGGTCTTTTACGAGGAACCTCACCCATATTTATACGGGAAACTACTGAACGTATTTTCATGAAATTCAGCACTTATAAGTATTTCACGATGCTGATGAAATCTAAAATATTTTCAAGGCATGAGCACCTCCGGTTTTTCCGGAAATGACGTCAATTTCCGTTTTTCAAATTAGAACACCATTTTTTTATTGCAGAAATAGATTCCTTAGAAAATTTCAAGTTATTTTGATGTAACATTTTTCAGTTTTGGTTGGAAAATTCTCTCTGAGCGGGAAAATTCGAAAAAAAAATCGAAAATAGAGCTCTGCTGAAACAAGAATAACTTCGAGGTTTTCGGATGGAAAATTTTCATTTTTGGGATTTTTCAAGATGTAAGATTGATGTATCCACTTTAAAAATCAAAATCGCGATTCATGATACAGGGGGTGAAAACTCAGAAAATATCCATTTTAGGGCAAGGGTGTGATGCATACACTCACATTATTTTTTAACGCAGATTCAATATCTGCCACAAAAAAATGGGGTCCTAATTTGAAAAAATTGATTTTTCACGATTTTGTCATCCCTAACTTTGAAAGCGATTTTTTCACCCCCTGTATCATAAATCGCGATTTCGATTTTTACATCAATCTTACATCTTGAAAAATCCCAAAAATGAAAATTTTCCATCCAAAAACCTCGAAGTTATTCTTGTTTGAGCGGAGCTCTATTTTCGATTTTTTTTTCGAATTTTCCCGCTCAGAGAGAATTTTCCAACCAAAACTGAAAAATGTTACATCAAAATAACTTGAAATTTTCTAAGGAATCTATTTCTGCAATAAAAAAATGGTGTTCTAATTTGAAAAACGGAAGTTGACGTCATTTCCGGAAAAACCGGAGGTGCTCATGCCTTGAAAATATTTTAGATTTCATCAGCATCGTGAAATACTTATAAGTGCTGAATTTCATGAAAATACGTTCAGTAGTTTCCCGTATAAATATGGGTGAGGTTCCTCGTGAAAGACCCTGTAGTGTAAGGCGGTCATATTCCCAGGACAAATGTGTAGATTTGTGCGCCCGTTGAAACTTATTCCGTCCCATACCACATAACACTACCCCCTTGGAATGGATGGACTTCTTGGACATAGCGACGATTACGGGGTATACTAGGGATTGTCCATACCCTTATTCTTCGAGAATCTGAAAATCGTCCATATGTGCAGGGGCGGATTAACCATTAGGCAGAGTAGGCGACTACCTAGGGGCCCCGCATCACCTAGGGGCCCTAAGGTGATGCGGGGCCCCACGTGACCAATTGAATGTTTTATACAGGGAAGATTGCATTTCCTAGGGCCCCCACATGGTTGATCCTGCCCTGCCTAGGGGCCCCCACATGGTTAATCCGGCCCTGCATATGTGGATCGATCAGTGAAAAGGGCACTACGCCAGTGATCGTTCCAATTGATATGCTGCCTTGTCCATTCCAGTCTTTGACGCTTATGGTCACGTGATAATGGAACTACTCTTGATGGACGTCTAGAACCTAGATTCACCTCTCTCAAACGTCGTCTGATGCTTTCGATGGAAATTTGGACCCCATTTACATTTTGAAGAGTATTCCGTAGCATCCTACACGTTATATAGGGTTTCTTCTCGCCGAAACGAAACGGTGATGAAACGATCCTGAGCAGGTGTTGTTTTTCGTCACCCACCAAGCCTTGGTCTTCCCAACACGGAACCTGTCTCCCTGAACCTATTCCAAAGTCGAGATATCACACTTTGGCTGACTTGGAGCCTTTCCGCTACAACAACCTGAGTTAGGCCACCCAGTGGCATTTTCAGAAAACTCGTTTCAAATCGAAGCCGTTTATAAACTGACTTCACTTCGAAATAAGAACATTCATGAAGCATATGCAAAAAAAAAGGCGACCTGGGGCCCGATTCTCAAATGTCTATTGAGTCGCATGCGACATCACCAGATTGTCGAACGAAATAAAAAATTTGTATGCTCAAATGTCGCATTTTTGACAAATATCGATAGACAAGAAGACGAGTGGGTAGGAGCCACTCGACATTTTTATCAGCCTAATGTCATTAATGTGACGTTATGTTAGTCCTTCCCGTGTGTTTTCACTTTCGAGTTCGACATTGTCATTTTCAGCGAATGAAATAAACACTCGACATATTGTCGCGTTCTACATTTCCGATAGACATTTGAGAATCGGGCCCCAGGGGCCCAATTCTCAAATGTCTATCAAAAATGTAGAACGCGAGAATATGTCGAGTGCAAATGGCTACTGACTTTCGAATTAGCTATTCTCGGGAACTACTCGACATTGGGAAGTCACTCGACATATTATGTCGAGTAAGTATATCTGGCAACTCTGCATTGGGAATCAAAGAAGAAGATTACGTTCATTGAAGTTCAAAAAATCTAAAGAATATTTCACTGCAATCGAGGTTCGAGTCGTTCGAGATGGAAACTGCAAAGAAATGATATTGCTCGGCAAAACAAAAATCAAAATTAATTCAGATACTGCAAAATGAAAAAGATCTTATTGCCGGTAAATACGTGTTTTGATGTTACCATTTCTTCTAGAGTTAGTGCAGACATAAGAGATATAGGGTATAACTATTAAATTTCTTACTGAATCTCCAGAAAATCGAAATCTCTTTACAAACATGTTATCATTTAATGTCCTGAAGAACTTATATTAACGATGGGTAGCCTAACAAATTCTGCAGCTTCTTCATTATCCTCCAGTTTTTGAATGGCTTGTAGAATTTCTACTTCTTCGTCCATCATTTTCAAAAGGATTCGCGAACGTACAATGAACACAAAGTTTATTTTATTCGATGAAAATGACAATGTCGAAAGTGAATTAGTAAACGAACACACAGGAAGAACTAACATATATATTCTTTTCAAAGAGAGTAATACATACTTTTTCCTTTAATCAAACAATATATGGCATAAGGCACGTGTGAAGAAAATGCGACAAGGAACAGATTGTTTAAAAGAAATCTGTTTCTTGCTCCAAACCTAAGTGTTAGCGGAGGGAATGTACACTAGGTACCATACAATTCTGCATACGATACACGAGAACAGATAAAAACCTCTGTCTCCCCGTGTATGTGTAACTGGTGATACTGAATTTGTTCAAAAAATTTGCTAATATCCATGTTAGAGCTTGTTGTTCTTGAAAACTAGCCTTTTCATCGAGCTGGATGCAAGTATCTTGAAATTATATCTGTAACAAGAACAAAGGAGAAACACCGAGAAAGAAGCAGTAAAAAAATACTTCACCTGCGAAGTCCTAACACTCTCTTGGATCGGGAGGATCTTTTGATCAGGTCCGATCTTCCAAGTAATGATTCTTCTGTTCTTTAGGTGTTTGAAGAACGCTACAGGTCCCTTATGTCGGGGGATCATCTCCCATAGATTCAAAGTCGTTGTTTTCATGGGAAAATTAACAAAAAAGCAAGAGCAAATTGAAATAACTTCTGACACTTCATTCTCATTTCTGACAATTAGGATGATAAAAGCAATGTCGAGTGGCTCCTACCCACTCGTCTTCTTGTCTATCGAAATTTGTCTAATGCGACATTTGAGAATACCAATTTTTGATTTCATTCGACGATATGGCGATGTCGCATGCGACATTGACCCAATAGACGAAATGTCTCATACTGATTTTTATTGGATCGATTGAAGTTGTTATTGAGTTTCAAATGATTTCACAGCGATTTTCTCGATGATCACATACTTTTAAAAACGATTGAATTCGATATCCCTAACTCTTGTGGAGCATTTTATATGGAATGTTATAATATTGCTGATAAAACCTTTCATTATAAACATGACGAGGTCTGCCCAGATGAAGAAATAATAAAAGTGGTGGTTGTTGAAAAAGAATATAATAAGAATATTCACATTTTTATATCACATATTTTACACCTTCGTTGTCATAAAAAAATCCTTCATATTATACATATTAAATAGATCCATTTGTTAAGTTTTGTTTCTGTCTTGATCTTGATGTATTACAAATTTCCCAATCCATTCACTTTGCAGCAACACGCTTCAAATTATCAACTAGATTTTTCTGGTTTATCAAATTATTCATATTGAACATTGGAAAAGACTATTATATGCTTTCTAACCACCCACGATATTTTTCGTTGTCGAACCAGAATTTCCAGGATTCCAGGCTCCTATAATTGATCGTAAGATCGACAAAGTATCAATACGAGATGAAAATAATATACTGCTGGTATATAGATTCACACGCTATTAATCGTATGTGAAAATTGGGAACATTTTCATGTTCAAAGTGGCTTACTTTGAATAAATACGATTTAATTTTTTGGGTACCTTTTTCTATAAAGCTGCGACTGGATTTTCAAGGCCTGCTTTGATGTCAATAATTCTTGGATGGACTCAAATTCTTTGTTTCCTCATATGTCAATACGCAATGTTTCTTTCGAACCACGAAAGTCATTATAGATTGCATCTTGTTTATCTTATACGCAAAATCTAATCTATCTTAAGTTCAGGATGTTTCATAAAACAATTGACAGCTGAGTGTAATTAGGGAATTCTATAATGTCCAGTTTGTTGTGTCAAAACAAAAAGAATTATGTATTTCCTATCTCAGTGTTGCATTTCTTAATTTTGTGCTCTCTGTTTGTCCACTGGTTCTTAGGAACTAGAGCGTTATCATCGATATTGCTCTATAGTGTAATTAACGTTCTATGACAGAATGTATTCGAGTTCGTTTTTGAGATGTTCTCTAATTATTAAGCGGTTTGCTATAAAATGTATCCAAGACATTGATTTGAAAAATGTAGGTTGAGTCCATGGAAGATGCGGCCACAAACTTTGACAAAGTAATTTTTGCAGTTTTGTTTTGTTATTATAATTTCGTATTGATAGATTTTCCATATTTTTTCACTCAACCTCAGTTTCTTTCCTATATATATTCTAATGTAGGTAAAGCATTGTAATAAGTTTATGCGCAAACAGATATCATCTTTGAAGTTTGAAGCCATCCATTTCTACCAACACACCTGGACCATTCCCTGCGACAGGTACGCCTGCAGAGATGCTGCTACGATACAGAGCAATTTATGGCATGATACTAGCCAGCTTACCTGTCTGGTGAGATACTGAATGATGCCATAGCGTATTTACTATAACCAGTACCTCTTAGCAGATCCATGGCCATTCATTCAAATTGTTTTATGGGAATGTCACCGGAGCTACACCGCGGTGTGTCGTAACATTATCCAACAGGTTATACTATACATCGTTTATTTGAATGGTGTGCAATGTCATTGATACAATGTAAGAGACTTCGGGTGTGAGAATTCATTCTTGGTTGCTTCATTCACTTGATACTCCTGCAGGAAATTCAATGGGATTCAAATCGCACAACTAACCTTGTGCAGGTCAATATTCAGCTATTATCACAAAGTGTTTAGATATCAAAATAAAATTTCAAACACTTCCAATATCGAAAACATGAATTCGATTTGATCTGTCAAAATAATTGAACCTATTATTCCAAATATGCCAGAGCTAACTGTTTTTTTCGAGAATTCGATCATACTGCTGACAGAATTATTTAACATTGTTCATCGAAAACAGTCGTAGAAGGAATTGCAGTTTGTCGAAAGGTGTTTAAAATGAAGAATTGATTCTGTGCCCATTGCATTGCTCCAGGAAAATGTCCACGTAATTGACATACCATATTATGTTAATCTAAAAGTATATTAACTTACCAAATATCGATTTCTTTGGAAAAATTCCGATTATAAAAGATTTTCCAACAAGTACTGATACATATACTGATACAGAACACCTTAGCAAGTAAAAGGTACTCGCATAGTTCATCATTGAAAAATGTGATAAGGGGTAGGACAATTGATATATTTGTGGAATTGGAGGATGGTGAGAAGAATCGTAGGGGTTAACGCGTAAAAATCTCTGAATGGCATGTCATTTATTCTATGGTCGGAGTTTTCAGACGAAATCAGAATAATTAAAAATAAAAATTTGGTATCAATTCTCTTCAAAATTATGAAGCGGTATTTCATTTCGTTTTTATTTGTGAAATATTATGGGTGAAATCTGATAGTGATTTTTTTTAACTTTTGAGCCTGAAGATGCCGATAAAATAATCTGCACAACGCTTAATACAGGGTGTATCAAGTTCGAGAGCCTATTAGACTTCCCTGTAACTGGGCCTATTTGAAGTCTAATTATCGCAGTTTGAATTCACAGAATTCATCATCTATTCAAATAATTAAATGTTGTACCTACAGGGTAAATATTTCTGACTTGTACATATATTTCAACTAAAGATTCTTGAGGCCAAAATAAATCTTTATGTAGGAGAAGGTGAGGTAATACGATCCCTGGAGGTCAAATGATCCCCCGCTGTAAATCAGAGACAACTAGTTCCATATATCCAAATGCGCATGAAACATGTTCCCCACACCCCCGCCGGTTGCCTCACCAAGTGTTCTGGCAGTGCGAGTGCTTGGTGTGATTTTATTAAAAAATAATCAAAAAGTGTGGATCTGATCTAAAGTGATCCTGTTTTTGGACTTTCATTACTTTTTACATCCTCGTGTTTATTGAAATGCTGTTATTAGCGTGTATTTAGCAGTTTGTTAGCTAATATTTGAGCAATGTTCGATCATCTTACACGGTATTTGAAGGTTGTGTTTTGATCGATATCTTGAAATTTGGTGTTTGGGGCGAAATGATCCCTTCCAGTGTGTTTAAAATGATCCCTGGAATCATTTTACCTCATACGTGTTTGTTGTTGTTACTGATCATGCCCAGAACATATATACTCAAAACTAACCGCCTATTTTGGCCTGAAGAAGAAATACAAAAGGCATTAGATGCCGTCAGAGATAGTATGCCCCACAAAACCGAAATTAGAGAGTTTAAGGTCCATGTGATGGCATCAAAAAGAATTAAGAGCAAAAGGTAAAAATAAAGTAGACACATCAGTAGTGACCAGCACACCCTACAAAAAATACTAGATATAGAACAAAGGAAAGCTATCAAGGAAGCGAATTAAATAAAAAACAGAGACCAACAAAAAGAACGATAAAGAAAAAGGTGGTAAGAAAGGAAAAGGAGTCGAGGAAGGAGAGGGAGGCGGAAAGAGAAAAGGCAAAGAAAATCAAAACAGGTCAGATTCTTCTGGAGAGGAAAGTGATACCGAATGTCTTTGTTGTGAAAGCTACCCCAAAGACAATAAGGGCGAAGGGAGGATTCGGTGCGTTGCCAGTCTTAAATGGAAATGCCAGTCTTAAATGAGGCTTGTGCGGGAGTAGAAACCGAATTTTGAAAAATGGTATAGGAAAAAATGTTTCGTTTGATGAAAGGAATCTACAATCAAAATATATGTACGAGTCAAAGACTCACCCTGTATATCATGTTAACGATGAATGCAACAGAATTGCTATAAAATTTGCCTAGCTTTCAGTGTAAAATATCCCCGTTTATTATCCTCATGATACAGAAAATATTTTGAATGCACGTTTCAGACATTCTGGGTTTTTTGGTGGTGTATAATATGCACCTTGGAAATACAAAAGGGAGGTAGTTGATGATTGAGACAAAGTAATTAATTATTTCAATGCAAATAAAAATTCATAGGATAACATTATATTGTAAGCCATTAAAAAATAAGGTTCTAATTTGAAAATCAAAAGTTATAGTAAAATTTTGTTCACAATTTTTGATCCAATATCAAAAACATTTTGTGATTATATTCCTCGAAAAAGAGACAGTTGAAACGTAATAAAGTGCTGAAAATTCAAAAATGTTTGAGCCGAACAACCTCATAATCTAAATTTTCATATTTCAAATCGGTCCAGTTCTCCAGAAACATCTACATGACACTTGAATTTGAAACACCCTGTATATGAAGTAGAATTTATAGCCGATGTTTTTATGTTGTGAAACTCCAGATTACTAAAATTAGGTTATGAAAAGATATATAGGAATAAGAGCGCAAGATTTCAGTGTTCAAAAATATATGGTTTTCTGTAGCAAAGTAGGTACCTACTGAAATATTTATTGATTTAGAAAATATACATTTGGAAATTATGTGTGAAATAAAATATCTCGTAAATGGCCTCCGCAGCTTTTTTTTGAAGAAATTTTTAGTACATACACGACTTTCAATGCTTCTATGGTTGCTGGCTTATTGGCATAAATGTGTGACTTTAGATATCTGATCTACAAATCGGGAAATGACACGACCAGGAGCAAACTAGTGCAAGATTGTTAATTTTACACAGGCCGTATGAAGTGTGGCACCGTCCTGCTGAAACAACATAATGAGGCACATAAGAAATTGTGCTATCATAGCATTTACCGTTACTGCATTTTTTGACAACCAGGACGCGTTGTTTCGCCGTGTGATGCTCCATCTGTCAACTTTCGATCTGTCACGTCATAATCATGTGAGATTATGACTGTCAAACATGGCGCACAATTGAAATCTTGCTCTCTTATTGAAATATCCTCTACTTACTATATACAGGGTGATTCGGAAAAAGACCGTCAGATTTTAGGAGAACTTTACACTAGTCAAGGCAGTTTTAAACAATGTTTGGTTTATCATTGGGGGCCTTTATTGAGAGTCTACAGGGTGATTTGTCCGATTCGACCGATTTTTCTTTTATTCATAACTTTGCTATATGGCTTGATTAACATTGATAATATTTCAGTGTAGGACAATATGATTGTCTTTTTTCAATAATCCCAACACGTTTTCAAAAATACAGGGTGGGAATTATGATAAGTTCAGACCAAATTTGCAGGTTGAAAAAACACCCTGTACATTCCGTTTTCAAAAATTCGCTACCTGCTTCAGATTCTACCATAAGTTTACATTACTGGAGCGTTTTCATTTTTTGTCACACTTCCAGTTTTCCTAGAAAAAAATTTTAAAGAACAATAGCGTTATCTCGCTCCAAGGCAGTGATGATATTCTGAACTAGATAGTAAAGCTGTATAATCCAATGATACAAAGCTCTATCGAATGTATGAAAAAAAGTTGTTAATCAAATTTAAATTTTTTCATGAAACTTGAATCTCAATTTAAATCATACTTTTGGACTCAGGAAGAGCTTCGTATCATTGGACGATACAGCTTTAGTATCCAGTTCAGAATATCCTTACTGCCTTGTAGGGGAATTGCAATATTGCTCATCTTTAAAAAAATTTCTTGGAAAATTTGACGTTTGCAAAAAAAATAAAAACGCTCCAGTAATGTAAACTTATTTTTTTCAAGCTGCGAATTTAATCTGAACTTATCACAACTCCCACCCTGTATTTTTGAAAAAGTATTGGGATTAGACAATCATATTATTCTACACTGAAAATTTCATTTCTATTGATCGAGCCATACAAAAGTTATGAAAAAAAGAGAAATCGATCGAATCAGACAAATCACCCTGTAGACTCTCAATAAAGGCCCCAACCATAAACCAAACACTGCTTCGGAACTGCCTTGACTAGTGTAAAGTTCTCCTAAAATCTGACGGTCTCCTCCGGAATCCACCTGTATATCTTGTTCAAACAAGAGGGCAAAAAGTTGGGGTAATCACTACAACCTCCTAGAGAATTATGTCTCTTCATGAAATATGAAGATTCCAATAACGGTCTATCATTCCTTAAACAAAATTGCATTCACGCCAAATATAATCGAGTTATCTTCACTTATTTTGCAGAAAACGAGAATGCCGAAAAACCATTTCTGGGTGACCCCTACGGGACTGTATCTCCATGGGGGTAAATTTTCGAAAAGAGTTTCATCCTGTAAGTAGTTTCCTCATAATATTCCTTCTAAACGTCGTCGAAATATACTAAACATCTTTGTATTTCAAATTTACCACGGAGACTCCAACAGGCGGTAAAGAACGAAACCTTTTCAGTTTCTCACTAACGAATAATTGCTTCAAAATATCTACCAGTTTTGTCGGAACAGAAGGTGATTTTGAGATCTCAGTAGGTACATAACTTCAAATACAGCTCGTTATGTTTCCCCATGACGACCTGTCTCTTGATATCGACTATTTCTTATGCAGCAAAGTATAATAAATAACTAGGTGTTATATCAACTGCTCCAGATAATGCGATTCTTTTTTAACGAGCAACACCTCTATATAAGCTGCTGTCTGTTCCTATTTATTTTGTGCTTCAGGAGTTGATGGTTCTGTTTCAACGAGGGGGGTGCATTTTGTGAATAATTGTTTCTGTCCAAGACAATTGGGTTCCCACGATTCTATGTGTATCCGTCGCTTTGTGACGCGGTTGAACCATTCGAAGTTTTTCAGGGCAACTAATGAAAGATCTAATAGGATCGTCGAGTAACAATCGATGCAGTTTTATTTGTTGTCACTTCGTGCTTACGTTCACCAGTTTTTCTGCTTTTCAATTCAATACATCTACGCAATTCCAGAATATAAATGTGATCTTTTTTATTATTCTTCGTGAATGAATAATGTCTAATGAAAATAGTTTATCGAATCATTTATTTTCTAATTCAAGAATAAGATTATACTCACATACAAGCTCAAATTCAATTCAAAGCCAAATAATTTGGGGTGTGATTTCATTCCAAACATGAGGATGAATTCTGACATCATATATTGAAAAAAAACAGTTGAGAACACATTTTCCAAATGAAAATACCTCAATTTCTTCAGTATTCACGCTATATACGCAGAAAACTTTGAATACCAGATCTAGAATGGAATCCCAAAAAAAGTTCGAAAAAAGGAATTTGATTTAAAAACAAGTTTAAACTAAGTTTATCACGAAAATAAAATGAAATTCAAGACGCTAGCCCACTCCCTCAGATCAAAAAGTCTCGAGTAAAAATTAGAACAGTGCGAAATTTGAGTTTTCAGGAAATTGACTTGAGATAGAATAATTATGATTTCGCTAAAATTAATGATTCTTATGTTTCAATGGATTATTTATCATTCAGTAAAGCTGAGTCCTCCTTGTTGAATATTTTCGAATTCAATATTAATTTTGCAATTTCTGAAGTTTTGGGGAAATGCTTGAAATAATCCCAATTATCTTCTGCCGAAGTCTATAATTCTCTAAACTACGATTGAAATTCATCATTCACTCAAGCCCATTCCCTCAGATCGAAGAATCTTCAATAAAAATTAGAACAGTGCAAAATCTGAGTTTTCAGCAAATTGACTTGAAATAGTGGATTTCACTAAAATGAATGATTCTTATGTTTACATGGATTATTCATCATTCATTGAAGCTGAGTCCTCCCTGTTAAATATTTTCGAGTTCTAAATTAGTTTTATAGGACTATCAGAATTTTCTTCTGTCGAAGTCTATAATTCTCTAAACTACGATTGAAATTCATCATTCACTAAAGCCCACTCCCACAGATCAAAAAGTCTCGAGTAAAAATTAGAACAGTGCAAAATCTGAGTTTTCAGCAGATTGACTTGAAATGGTTGGATTATTTTCACAAAAAATTAAACAATTCTTATGTTGACATGGACAGCTTTACTGAATTTGAATAATCCATATGTGAACATGAGAATTAATAATTTTAGAGAAATCATAATCCTTCATCCTTCTATCGCGAGTCAATTTCCTGAAAACTCAGATTTTACTGCACTGTCCTAATTTTCACTCGAGACTGAAGGAGTGAGCTTGTGTGAATGATGAAGTTCAATTCTAGTTCAGAGAATTAAAAAAAATTTGATTATTTCAAGCAGTTCCCCCGAATATTCATCAGATATTGAAGAATTCAAATTGAAATCGATAATATTCAACAGGGAGTACTTAGCTTTACTAAAACTCAGATATCGCAAAAAAACGAATATTTCATATCAATACTGGGCGATTCCAATAATCCCATATAAGTTCGGTTGTGTGTACTTTATTGCCAGGTGTAACTCGTTTCCTCAGTAAATAACGCATGCAGTCGTTTGCACAACGTTGAGCGGCATCTCATTCACATAGTTACAAAGTAAGTTTGAATTTTAGATCCTTCATTAGCATAACGTGTAACTCGATCCGAGTTCATTCATCAGTGATCGTACTAGATCATTATAAAATACAGGGTCTTTCACAAGGAACCTCACCCATATTTATACGGGAAACTACTGAACGTATTTTCATGAAATTCAGCACTTATAAGTATTTCACGATACTGATGAAATCTAAAATATTTTCAAGGCATGAGCACCTCCGGTTTTTCCGGAAATGACGTCAACTTCCGTTTTTCAAATTAGAATACCATTTTTTTATTGCAGAAATAGATTCCTTAGAAAATTTCAAGTTATTTTGATGTAACATTTTTCAGTTTTGGTTGGAAAATTCTCTCTGAGCGGGAAAATTCGAAAAAAAAATCGAAAATAGAGCTCCGCTGAAACAAGAATAACTTCGAGGTTTTTGGATGGAAAATTTTCATTTTTGGGATTTTTCAATATGTAAGATTGATGTATCCACTTTAAAAATCGAAATCGCGATTCATGATACAGGGGGTGAAAATATCGCTTTCAAAGTTAGGGATGACAAAATCGTGAAAAATCAATTTTTTCAAATTAGAACCCCATTTTTTTATGGCAGATATTGAATCTACGTTAAAAAATAATGTGAGTGTATGCATCACACCCTTGCCCTAAAGTGGATATTTTCTGAGTTATTCACAAAAAACTGTTTTTCGTCTTGAATTTTCAGCTATTTCTTTTCCCTTCACGCCAAAAAGATGAAATTTTCAGGAACTGTTATTTGAACCATGCTGTAGATTTTTCACCCCTTCTTGAAACCGACTTCAAGTTACTATTAGGAGAACCATGGCAAACTCTCGCAGTTATAACTAGAGAAGTTTTGACCGTTGATTTTTAGACATTTATTTATACGTCTCAGGAATGCTTCGTGCGTTGCTCTTCTTATTTCATCGGGAGGAAGAGATCTGCAAAAGTGCTTAAAAACCAAATTGAGTTTCAAAACTATGAATCTGAAAATCTAAACAAACCTGAACGCATTTCTGACTCGTTCTATGCAGTCCTCTTTATCAGTCAGGGGAGTTGAGTAGACAATATTTTTTATCCTACCCCAAACATAATAGTCTAAAGGAGTTAAATCGGGAGAACGTGGTGGCCAAAGATGTGGACCATTGTTCGCCAACCATCGATCTTCAAATAGCCTGTAGAGGATATTTGACACATTGAGTGAATTGTGTGGAGGCGCGCCATCTTGTTGATACCATAAGTCATTATGGTTCTGTACTAGCGGCTCAATTATTTGAGTCACTATGTCAGAATATCTATCTCCTAAGGGAGAACATTCTTTAAATAATGCAAACATGTGTAGTGTTCTATCTTACCAGTTAAAGTCCCATCATAAATGTGAACATCGAGAATTGCATTATTTTTGATGGCGCAAAAAACATTGAAACTCCAGGTCTCTTGAAAGTTCCATTGTCTGAAGTGGTGGTTGTTCTCTTCATCCCAAATATGCCTATTGAAAGAACCATTCTTTGTGAATTTAGATTCATCTGTCCAAATTATACAGTCCAAAAAGTTTTCATTCTCTTGAAATCGAATCATCATAGCTTCGCAAAACTCTGTTCTCCTGACGAAATCAGTTTCCTTCAAATGCTGTACCCTATTGAATTTATATGGGTGCATTTTATGTTTTTTTAATATTCTCCAAACACTCGATTGAGATAATCCCAGATCAATCTCGGCATCTTTGAGAGAATTTTGAGGATTCACACGAAAATATGCAAGAACTGTAATTTCGTTGTTCTCATCTTCTACTACACTTTTTTCTCTGTGTATAGTTTTCTTAACGAAAGATCCGACATTTCTCAAGTTTGTCATGGTTCTGTTAATGGTATCTCTCGTTGGTCTGGGTCGGTCAGGAAACCTCTCAATCTCAATGAACAGTCGAATCGTTCTATCTACAACTTTATTACATTCTCAAACATGGTAAGTTTTTGCATATGGTTCATAAGGAATTATTTATTTATCACTGGAGAGAAAACCGATTTAGTTGAAATAAAGAGGTTTCCGATACAAATTCGAATCCAAAGTCGCCATCTATTTAGGAACAACCTGTAACTTTTTTCTCTTGCATATTAGAGTAGTAAAATCTACAGCATGGTTCAAATAACAGTTCCTGAAAATTTCATCTTTTTGGCGTGAAGGGAAAAGAAATAGCTGAAAATTCAAGACGAAAAACAGTTTTTTGTGAATAACTCAGAAAATATCCACTTTAGGGCAAGGGTGTGATGATACACTCACATTATTTTTTAAGATTCAATATCTGCCATAAAAAAATGGGGTTCTAATTTGAAAAAATTGATTTTTCACGATTTTGTCATCCCTAACTTTGAAAGCGATTTTTTCACCCCCTGTATCATGAATCGCGATTTCGATTTTCAAAGTGGATACATCAATCTTACATCTTGAAAAATCCCAAAAATGAAAATTTTCCATCCAAAAACCTCGAAGTTATTCTTGTTTCAGCGGAGCTCTATTTTCGATTTTTTTTTCGAATTTTCCCGCTCAGAGAGAATTTTCCAACCAAAACTGAAAAATGTTACATCAAAATAACTTGAAATTTTCTAAGGAATCTATTTCTGCAATAAAAAAATGGTGTTCTAATTTGAAAAACGGAAGTTGACGTCATTTCCGGAAAAACCGGAGGTGCTCATGCCTTGAAAATATTTTAGATTTCATCAGCATCGTGAAATACTTATAAGTGCTGAATTTCATGAAAATACGTTCAGTAGTTTCCCGTATAAATATGGGTGAGGTTCCTCGTGAAAGACCCGTATGCATTTAGACATTCCGTACTCACGTACGGCACCAAACGCGAATAGCGCTATGTTGTGTTTCTTTCAACAAGCCCTAGGGCCTAGACAAATCGCTTATAACTTCTTTCGGTATCAACGATTTCCTACACATATTATAATATATAGGTTCAATAAAAAAGAATAAAAATAAATCGAACTATAGGTAGGTACTAATGCCCTCGCTCCGCTCGCGCGTGATATATCAGTTGATTAAATTTTAATAGTTATTTAATCAACTAGTTTATTAATGACAGCGATTAATGGTCGAAATATTTTAACGCGTGAGCGGAGCGAGCGCGTTAATGTTTGAGACCATTAATCGCTGAATTAATAAACGAGTTGATTACAAGATTTTTCCGTCGACCTCATCTCGAATTGAATATGAATTCTCGATAGAAATGAATTTTTATTCTGCTTAATCGACAAATTTGACATAATGTAAATTTCTATGTTCATTTCGATATATTGATATTTATGCTCCCTATGGAACAATTCGAAAAATTCATAGAGGGAATATTGGACATGTTGTGACATTCTGAATAGTTCACATTTAGTTTGCATTAAATGATATCCCATAATGAACGTATGAAGAAAGTGGAGGTTGAAGTATTATCTACTTTGCAACTTGTATCACCTGAAATTTCTTCTGCAGTCTATTTTATTTTGAATGGAGTTGTCAACATACCCTTCTGTGACAGAAGTTGATTTCAAACCAAGCTCGATAGTGCTCTGACTGAATATTTTATGTTCGGTTGCCATGATAATCATGCATTAATAAGAAATCATGCATTAAAATAGGTCATTAATGGATGATCTTGAGTGCGTTAAAATGAGCTTTTATTCTATGGTCGACGGAAAATTACTTTACATATTTTGATAACCTATTCTCATCTCCATTTAATTTTGCAATTAGGTAGGTAGAGATGTTTTTAGTCTGAACTGTAACCCAACCCACTATACTACCATTGAGTTTAAATATATTTGAACTCAATGATTGTATCTCGGATTTTTATGGAAAGTTGGAAAGTGATTGAATTCATCGAATTTTCATGTTTAGAAAATTACGAAATGATTGTACTCCATTCAAATCAGACGTTTCCATTTCATTGCTTCAAAATTGAAAAGTTCTTCCTTTATAACTCTTCATCTCAAAAGTATTCCATTTGGATGCTGCAGAATATAAAATATTACCTACCTATATTACCAGTAAAGATTCATTCATCAGTCATCACTTGGAATAATTTCACTTTCAATCAGATGAATAAAATGATAAATACCGAACTTCAATTGAATTACGTTTAGGTATTATTATTATACGCCGTTTCGCATTCGAAGTGAGATTGGTCAGGTGAATAGCAGAGCGCTATTCGCGCTTGGTGCCGTACGTGAGTACGGAATGTCTAAATGCGACCCGTATAGCACTTGTCTTTGCAGTATGAATGATGAAAATTTCAGATTTCATTTCAATGTTCGAATTGATTAGATTATAAAAAAATTGATTGTATGCTCTGATGAGAATGTGTATAATGTTGAATTTTTTCAATTCGTATCACTTTTTTGAAATTCAATGAATATGCTCAGCGCGACACAGCAAAGCCATAATTTTCAAACGAAATGTAGGTTTTATTTAGTAAAGGCTTATAGAGTTAGGCCTCGTTGGGTTTTGAGGACTTTACATGACATTTGCCAACTTATTTACATCGACTATGTTGGCAACCTCCTTCACATGAAATGTTTCCGGTGGGATTTCAGGTCTTTTGTGAGATGTATCTTTTTTGTTTTTTATATTGAATGATAGGTTGGAAAAGTACTATTAACAGATCTCTGGTTTCTAGGATATTTGTAATATTTATTCATATAAGAATATAATATATACAGCACTACATCTGCCAAAAAAAGGAATTGGGGGGTGGGGAAAACTAATTTCATATCTTTCTCTTCGCTTATGTGCCAATCCTAGTCTGCTTACCCAACTCCAGTTTTCTAGGATTTTAGGAAGTACCTATTCAAAGGTGGGATTCTGAATGGTAAATCGAAAATATCTATAAATTTTCTATTATTGGTCGTGATATATACAGGGTGGCCCACCCCAGACGCGGTTCTCATTTTGAGGCAGTGAATGAAGACATTTTGAAAATTTTTTTTTCGTGAAATATAAGGACAAAATTTAAAATTGTTTTCACATATACACAGGGTGTTCGATAACAAAGATAAAGACCATAGTTACACTTTTTTAAATGGAATACCCTATATATGAATTCAAAAATTGAATGGCAAGCTCAAATAATGATGAGTTAATAAAGACCATTTTATGCCTTAGAAGAACCATTGTAGAGAAAATGGCGAAAAATCGAAAAAAAGGAGTATTTTTAATTTGCAATTAATGAATAAACCCTTCAAGCCAACGAGACAGACAATGTTTTTTCGTGTAGACATATTGGCTACCCTCATGCAGAAGAAAAAAAAATTCAACTCTGGAATATACTGACTGATCATAACCAATGTTCGAACATTAACTACAAATAATGGTCGAAAACTTTCTTATTTCAAATGGCACACCCAGTTTTTCTGTACCTTGTTGGACGTAAAAATTATTATCGAAACTATCTTCATTGGGTTTCCCTATACTTAAACCTAATAGTTTTCAAGTAATTTTCGATTTTTAATTCAACTAGTTAACCTACTATTATGATTAGCGATATTCATAGAAATACTTGGAAATATTTATGGGGAAATGCTTACAATAGTATTTGAAATCTGAAAAACTCGTATGAAGATCTCAATAATGGTGTTGCTGTCACGCAAGATTTATTATTCCTTTATACATGATTATTATATTTCAGGATTATTTCTTAAAATGAATTCGTTCCATACTTTACGGACACAGTGTATAGTCTATACGTATATAGGGTATAGTCAAAGGTTCAGACTGCGCAAATCTCATTAGCGAGATTATCTCGTTCGCCCAGTGGTTCTTTATCCGTATCAAATATCAACTTCAAATTGATTAAAATTTTTGCTTCTTCATGTACGGTATTATGATAGATTAATGAAACATCACCGTTGTCTTGACTAAATTCTCACAGGTTTATTCTTTATTTAAGTTGTGTGATTGTATTATAGTGTAATTCATGATCGCCTAGCATGAAAATACAAGACTTAAAGACCGTGACGTAAAACAATGCAATTTGCTTCCTTATGAGTTTATTTCAACGGTTCTTTTTGTGAAAAGGGCATGAACTCTGGACAAAAATGTTTTCGAATGGCTCTACTGTAACCATTCTTATGTTAATGAAGATACAAATTAACACAATGATAATTATTTACTTCGAATTTTTGATGAAAATTAACAAGGTATCGCATTTTTTCAGTTTTATAATCCAGAACCTTATTCGTACTCACATTCTCAGAGTAAAAATAAAAAACCCGACTGCAGAAACATTAAACTCCAGAGAAAATAACAAAGTCTATACTTGATCAATATCATTTTGAGTGAGTAATATATGGGATGCACTACGCTATGTGTTCTCTGCTACTTATCGGAGCAGTTATAATAGTATACAGGGTGTATCACAGTCGAAGGTACGTTAGACGTTTACGGAGAACGGGAAGCAATAATTTATTGAAAAATTGGTTTCTCAGACAAAAACAACTGCTCTATCGATCTAGAATATTTTCAGTGCTGAGGTGTTGCCGCTTTTGTCAAAAAGTAGAAAGTACTTATCTCAAATGGCACACTCTGGACATTATTGCATTCTTTAATTCATCGTACATCGTATCAATTCCTCATATTCATCTTCAGCGGTTTCTGAGTAATTGAATGATTTCCCTTTTTTGTGCAAAACATTGATTGAACATCCATAATTTTCATGATGAAAATCTTAGCTGAAATTTCGAATGCAGATTGCCAAGATCCTATGCATCCTCTGCATGTTAAGAAATACTCGTCTTATTATACAGGGTTATTCAAAATTCGATGAGTTACCGAGACCTACAAAAACGGTTAAAAGCGCATATTCTCAAATGGAATGCCCTGCATATTTTGAGATTTACTGATAGTAAATTAAATTTTTTTCCAAATAATAAATTGTGTTTCTATACCTAGATTGCATGATTTTCTAATAAGAAGCAAGTTTCTATCAAATTTACATTGGGTATTTTGCTTTATTTCGTAATAGATATCCTTGAAATGAACTAAAATGATGGTAACGATTCGAATGAAGTTGTTTTTTTTTTATGGACAATGTGTTCTGAAAGAACATGCAGAATGTTTCCCGGTAATCATCATATGCATGCACGCATACAAGTTCAAGTCCTAAAACCGGATGATTATCAAAGTAGAATACTTTTGGCAGTTTCCATTTCATTGTCTTCAATTTGAATATATCGTGAATGCTATAATGTATTGCAGGCAGGGACAAATTGATATCTACATATTGTTTTTTCAACACATATTTCGTACTTATCACTTGTTTCCGCCTGCAATATATTGGGGCATTAACGATACTTTTATATTGAAGTAGATCCATTCACTTTTTTAAAGTACCTATCCCGGTTGGTCAAGATTTAGGTTTATCAAGTTTTTTTTACTCAGAACTGGCGCCGGTTGGTACCTGTGAAATGTCAAATAATTCTTAGAAACGTTGCCAATGCTAATTTCTATTTACCCTTTTTTAACTTTGTGAATAGAGTTAGTTCTTCTAAGGTGACACAGGTTACGTAGTACATACTAATATACTCCATTCAACGTATCCCGGTCAGACACATTTCACCGTGATTATTTTGAAAATGTTAGGTTATAGTCATTTTCCTGTCAGATACATACGCAACGTTGTCGTTTCTATTCAGAGATCGTAGTAATAACGTTTTTATTAAAATGTTTATTCACTTCGGGAAAATAATGAATTTGAGAAAATATTATGTGAATTTAATAATTCCTGGCGAATGTTGAAGAAACTTTTTTCTCTTTTAGTACCTACTGGAAATATACTGCTCCATAAGGGTTAGGGAGATCGTATTCAATCGTTTTCGAAAGTATGTAATCTTCGAGAAAATCGCTGTAAAATCATTCAAAACTTAAAAACAACTTGAATCGATCCAATGAAAATCAGTATGAGACATTTCGTCAATCTGGTCGTCTTTTTTCTGAAGTTTGGTTCTTTGCATATGCCACATAAATGTTCTTATTTTTAAATGAAGTCAGTTTATCACGCTGCTATTGGTGAAACTCTTCAATTTCTAGACGATACCGCTAGACCGCACCGTGCAGCCATAGTTGAGAATGCGCGCGAGGAGCTTGGTATTCCACATTTACCAATACCTCCGCACTCACCAGATTTGAATTGTATAGAACATGCATGTGATATGCTCCAAAGAAGATTAGATAATCATCAACCTACCACAGAATCCTCAAATGATCTGAGAGAGCTTCTGTCCCGTTTATGGAACCAAATTCCTCAAAAAATATTCAACAACCTCGTGTGTAGTATGCAAAGAAGATGGCAAGCTGTTATTGATGCCCGTGGAGGCCATACATTGAATTGATAGTCTTAAAATGCTCGAATTCTCTGGCAATTTTTCTTAACCACGCTGCAGACCTGCAGGCTAAAATTAATTTGCACCTTGAAATTATATTAATTATCAATATGAATTTTCATCACAAAAATATTATTTCAACTATATTTTTTTGCAATTTGAGTCAATATCCCTAACTCATGTGGAGCAGTTTATTTCTTGTATAAAAACATGGTTGGAAGATTCAGTTATGCTTTTTCTTGTACGGAAATCAAGAATCGGGTGTTGAAATTTGAAATTTTAGTGAAAAATAATGGACAGAATAGTCCGTTACTGTGTGATAGTAAAGAAAAAAGAATAAAAGTACTCGAATAACCCGAAGGGGAAAACTTCTGAACGAACAGTACAAACGGACCTATGGAATTCCCCACTTTTCAAAATTCTCAGAAACTAATCCTGAAGAAGACATTTCTTACCTTTTTGCACAACTTGAAATACTCCAGTATGAAAATACTTCCGCGGATTTTTTAAATTTCTCAGAGACATGCGAAATAGAGTTGCATCATTCTCGATCAATAAACCGAACTATTTGCCAAGGGCGTTGCGATAAAAAAAGCGGATGAAAAAAATTCGAAAGAATTAAATTGAGGGGACATAATCTGTGAAAGGGAGAATACTCAACAAATATTTCGGATCAATTTTATTGAGTTTCACCCAAGGACCTTTCTGCACTGCCATAACTGCTCATAGCATTAATGAACACAAATGGTCATTTATTCTTAAAGCCTGTAATTTGCTGAATAATCGTACCTTCGGGCAATCTGCTTATATACAGTCAATACCATCCCAGGCACTTCCTAATAGTGAGTACCTACTCACTACAACGACTTATACCGTTCTATTTTATTAGTAAACGAACGTGCATCGAGTTATGTAGGTACGAATAAACTCGTATACCTGGAGCGCGCCTTGTAATGATTCCAGAATGGGTATACTAATTTATGCATGAGAGGAATTGGTAAGCATCGTCCTGAAGAACGGAAATAATGGAATTTTTCGGAGTTACTATCCGTTAAATCTGTTAAATAGCAGATAATCGAATTGTGAGAGAATTCTATTTACAGGGTCGTTGGTAGGTGCAACGAAAGAGATGAATGCAACAACATCGGTTCTGTGAACAGAAAAATTTGAGTTCTTGTGATTTTCAATCGAATTTTTCTACGTTGAGCATAATTCGATTATAATTTTGGATTATTTTCATATACAGGGTCTTTCACGAGGAACCTCACCCATATTTATACGGGAAACTACTGAACGTATTTTCATGAAATTCAGCACTTATAAGTATTTCACGATGCTGATGAAATCTAAAATATTTTCAAGGCATGAGCACCTCCGGTTTTTCCGGAAATGACGTCAACTTCCGTTTTTCAAATTAGAACACCATTTTTTTATTGCAGAAATAGATTCCTTAGAAAATTTCAAGTTATTTTGATGTAACATTTTTCAGTTTTGGTTGGAAAATTCTCTCTGAGCGGCATGGGCGTAGATAGGGGGGGGCCTGGGGGGGCACGGCCCCCCCCAGAATCCACGGTGCCCCCCCCTTACTGAAAAACACATTTGTTTTTCCTTGCTCGTTTTTCACTGTGCCCCCGCAGGCCCCCCCCAGGAAAAAAGGCTAGCTACGCCCATGCTGAGCGGGAAAATTCGAAAAAAAAAATCGAAAATAGAGCTCCGCTGAAACAAGAATAACTTCGAGGTTTTTGGATGGAAAATTTTCATTTTTGGGATTTTTCAAGATGTAAGATTGATGTATCCACTTTAAAAATCGAAATCGCGATTCATGATACAGGGGGTGAAAAAATCGCTTTCAAAGTTAGGGATGACAAAATCGTGAAAAATCAATTTTTTCAGATTAGAACCCCATTTTTTTATGGCAGATATTGAATCTACGTTAAAAAATAATGTGAGTGTATGCATCACACCCTTGCCCTAAAGTGGATATTAACTCAGAAAATATCCATTTCAGGGCAAAAACCTCGAAGTTATTCTTGTTTCAGCGGAGCTCTATTTTCGATTTTTTTTTCGAATTTTCCCGCTCCCGAGAATTTTCCAACCAAAACTGAAAAATGTTACATCAAAATAACTTGAAATTTTCTAAGGAATCTATTTCTGCAATGAAAAAATGGTGTTCTAATTTGAAAAACGGAAGTTGACGTCATTTCCGGAAAAACCGGAGGTGCTTATGCCTTGAAAATATTTTAGATTTCATCAGCATCGTGAAATACTTATAAGTGCTGAATTTCATGAAAATACGTTCAGTAGTTTCCCGTTTAAATATGGGTGAGGTTCCTCGTGAAAGACCCTGTATTCCACTGGTAGATAGACCGACAAAACAAATGAAGATACGATCACACGAAAATATCAGGCGATATGTAACTGGAACGATAGCAACAATGCAGGTCTGCATCATATCGAAACATTTGATGGATTTTCATAACTTTCTTTTTAAATAAATGTGGGTACAACTTTCAATAGAGTAATAAGCATTCATAACCCATAAATTCACGATGAAGGTGAGAAATGAAACCCCTAGGGTGGGTTTCACAAAGCGTGATCACCGGTGATTCGAGATCAACGGCTTGATTCTCTGATTTTTGAACTGACAAATCGAGTGATTACGTTTCGGAAACCCACCGCTAATTAATCAAATCAACATTACCACTGAATTTTCGTCTGGAATAGCAGCAATACAATTTGGCAGAATGAGCAAATCCGAACACAAAACTAAGTCCTGAATCTATAAAGCAACCATTAGACCAAAATGACTCACACTAGACAGCTGCTAACAACAAAAGAAATAAATACGTGTAAGTACTCAGAAAAATTGCAGAAAGAACGTTGTGGATCAGAGAACGAAGCAAAAATATCAGTAGAACATGCAAGATATCAACAACTGGATGCAGATAAAAGATAAAATTGAATCAGAACATCAACCGAATGAACAACACACGAATATCAAAATTCAGATTGCAAAATTGACAGAAGGTGAGAGTAAAAAAGATGGAGTGACTTCTTGAGACTAGAAGAATAAAAAGGTAACGAAGAAAAAGCATACAATAATGCCTAATTTGAAGACAGAAAATGACTGAAATCAGCGTAATACATATATAAAATACTGCCTTCTATGAAGGGCTTAACCAAATAAGTACGGAAGTTTTCAGGGCGTGATTCCTTTCCTTGTCGAAAAACGGGGTTTCTCATGTAAACAATATCAATTTGTACAATTTTCTTTCAAGAAATGAAAATCCTTGAAAAAAAGGCAATTGCATTCATCATCGTGGAGATCCCTCCATACACTATGAACGAATATTTGGGTGCTAAGGTGAATGTTTCAGATGTTTTCTACATTGTCCTATTGTGTACTTGTGTTTTCCACTAAAACTGTAATTATTATATTTTCTCCTTGTATGTTGTATGGAGCAATTTTACTTGGGTTGATGTTCAGTAACGAATATAAAATTCTGTTTTGTACTCTTAGCAATTTCAAATTGTAGTTCTGTAATAACGATGCCCAACATTTTTTGTTTTATAATTGAGCAAATAAAGGATTTTGAGTAGACAAAAGCTTTTTAGGCCAATACTTGGAATTTATGTGCTTTCAAAAATAAGAAAGAAGTTTTTTTCGAGTGCTGCAGAATTGAAGATACGCCATTTTATGGGCACGTTTTACCAATAGAGAGGCTACCTAGAATCAGTCAATGAAAAAATATTATTTAGATCGGCTTCAAAGTTATGGTTAAAAAAATATTTGCCAGAAATAATCGACGATATCGGTAACAATGATATTTCTCAATTCGTAATTCTTCTCTGATACAATGCACGTTCCAAGATCGAACTGAATGACAAAACGAAGAATGCATTGTATGCAAACCTCAAAAGCATGCCGCAGCATTCTCCTCTCGAAATTCATTGACAAAAAGACGCTAACAACTTAATCATTTATTTGTATACCAATTCGATCGTGAAGCCATTGGAGTGAAGCCAATGAGAGTCACGAAGCAATATTGTACCTGTGCGTACTGTTTCACATCTTCAATTGATCGATAGTACCTGCCAAGTGCTCGATTGTATTAACTTGTTATCAGAACAGAATCATTATTGAATATAGTTGAATGGACCGTATAATTGGGTTCTCGTGTAATTGAGTTGTAGACAGGTGGAATTTACAGTATGAATTTCATTATAATGACGCGAAGGCAATTAATCAATAACACAGTACTACAAAAAAACAGAAGATTTTCTATTGCGTGAGTTATTTGATGTTGGAAAGTTAATTTCTTGCTGCATGATGTGAACATGCATTACTTATTCATTTCACTACCATATTGCTCGAAATTTCGAATTCATAAAGACAACCTGCAAGATATAAAAAATTAGACTGAAAAATTCAGATAGTTGCTGAATTGAGAAATGTGCTTACATTTCGAAGATGGCAACTATAGAATAATAGTACATACAGAGTGTAACAGCCAAATGGAATAAATTCGATAACGAATAAATGATAAAGTTTGTTCCATGCGACCGTGGCCAATACCAACTTTCTTATTTCAAATGCAACCCCCTGTATATTATTTAATTTTTGGATTCTTCAAAAAATTCTAGACATAATTCATGCACAATGTCCTATACCTATTTCAACTTTTTCGGAAATATTAAGTGTTTTCAGTTTTTTCACAAAAATTTACATTTTAAATGAAAATAACAGTCGAACTTTGATAACTCGAACCATGATATGCCAAAAAAAAAATCGAGTTATCAAGACTTCGAGTTATTGAAAAACAATATTCTTCAACCTTGGGTCTGTTGCCAACCAATTTGATTCGAGTTATCAAGAATTCGATTTATCGAAGATCGACTGTATTTTATTTCACAAAATGCGATACATTACACTCAATACTTATTTTCCATTTACCTCTTGATATGAAGAAAGTAAGCAAAACCATTACTGAGAAGAAATATTGAGTAACGTTAGAAGACAATTCTACACCAGATTAGCATGTTGCCAAGACGTTCGCGGCGAGCATTTTGAACATTTTCTACATTGACACTAATGTTGTTTTTTGTTTCTAATAATTAAGAAATAATCAGTATTACTTATTAGGTTTTAAGTGTAATGTACCGAATTTGTGAAACAAAATAATTTTTATTTGGAACGTTGATTTTTGCAATAAATCTGAAAACACTTAATACTTCCGAAAAAGTTAAAGATAGGTATAGGACATTGTGCATGAATTGTGTCTAGAATTCTTTGAAGAATCCAAAAAATAAATAATATACAGGAATACAGGGGATTGCATTTGAAATAAGAAAGTTGGTATTGGCCACGGTAACATGGAACACCCTATATAATATTATTTTCTTGAAAAATATGCGCATTTAAAATTACAAATCGACGTGTCCGAGCGTTTTTCCCAACACGCCCTCATTTATTCGTTATCGAATTTATTCCATTTGGCTATTACAATCTGTATATTATTTCATAAGAAGGCGAAGTGTCACTTTTCATGGTGAGCTTGAGTTTACCTGCCGCGAACGCAGTGAGGCAGGTAATTGATAGCAAGCCATGAACAGTCTCTTTTCCTTCGAAAGAAATGAATGTTATTTTATTTTCAAACACTTTGAAATATGGAAATCTGAATATTCTCTTCTGGATTGACATTTACGACCGTTATAATTGAGTGAACAATGGAACATTTGCCTAGTTACGGTAAGATTCATCTTCTGAAGAGTAACACTCTTCCTGCCGTCGAACGGAAAAGTAAATCGTAGTTGACATACCAACTATTTCTCCTCCTTGATGGGAAAATAGAACTATTCGATGATCCCGTCAGTCGGAAAATGAAAGAGATGAATCGATTTATTGAATATTGTGGAGGCATCACACTTCGATTTATGTGAATTTTCTTCAAATTCAAGCCCCTCATCTCATTTCACATCCTCACACAGTGTACTTAAAGCTGCTATTTCAATCTGGCTTAAATGTCCAAATTCGCAAAACTGCTTCTCTATTCTATCTACTTATTGTCGCTTGGGATATGGGTATCGAATCCGGAAATTTTTTATGAAACCATCGACTTACATCTTTTTGTCTTCGAGTGTCATCTCCGTAACCAAATGATTTGTGAAATTGTTTTATTTATTTTATGCATTTCTGTTAATCGGACCATTATTTAAAATTGTTGTTAATGAAATTCAAAGACAGATTATGCAATTATACACTACAACTTATCAGAACCACACAATTTGTCACAGAAATTGTTTTCTCCACGACTGCCACAGAATACAGCTCTTCCAACTTTGAATTTGACCATAGAATGTCAGTATTCCATCACTCGATATGTGATATTCATTCTACAACACTTTTATCGATTTCAAGTAAATAACCAGTTATGACCGCTGTTGTTGTTCAGTTTGGTCCTTGGTTTTCGCCCCTTATAGATTACCACCAATAACCAACTCGAGCTTGAGTATAATCCTTGTTTTTTAAGCATTTCGACTGAATTTCATTCTCGCACAGTGTGTGAGAATATTCATTCCGTAACACTTTTGAAACCATAGACAATAAATCTATGTGTCAGCCGCTATGATTGTCATATTTATTGCAGTTTTCGAAACGTCATAATTCATCTTAGTATTATTTTTTCTTTTATTTCAACAGTCGTGGATAAAGTATAGTCTGTTACTCGGTTAGAATGAAAATCCGATACTCGTGATTCTTCAGGCTCGCCTCCGGCTCGCCCTCGGAATGATTCACTCGAATCGGATTTTCATTCTGCCCTTGTTACAGAATATACTATTCTCCACGACTGCCACAGAATACAGCTCTTCCAACATCGAATTTGACCATAGAATGTCAGTATTCCATCACTTGATATGTAATATTCATTCTACAACACTTTTATCGATTCCAAGTAAATAACCAGTTAAAACCGCGGTTGTTGTTCAGTTTGGTCCTTGGTTTTCGCCCTTTATAGATAACCAATAACCAACTCGAGCTTGAGTATAATCCTTCTTTTTAAGCATTTCGACTTAATTTCATTCTCGCACAATGTGTGAGAATATTCATTCCGTAATACTTTTGAAAACATGTAGGATAAATCTATGGGTCAGCCGCTCTGATTGTCATATTTATTGCGGTTTTCGAAACGTCATAATTCATCTTAGTATAAAGCCGGACTCCCACTACTCGTGTATTTGGCAAATATTTGATACTTGCCTATATTTGGCATGTAGTGGGAGTCGTTCACTCGGCCAATACTACTTGCCAAGTACGCAAATAATTGCGTACTTGCCAAATATACAGTAGTGGGAGTCCGCCTTTAAAAGATTAATTATCTAGCTTCGAAACAGTCGTGGAGAAGGTATAGTCTGTTACTCGGTTAGAATGAAAATCCGATACTCGTGATTCCTCAGGCTCGCCTTCGGCTCGCCCTCGGAATGATTCACTCGTATCGGATTTTCATTCTGCCCTTGTTACAGAATATACTATTACTTACTTTTCATAGTAGGTAACTACCATAAGGAGAACACAATCTTACGGTTTGATTTATTCAATTAATCACATCCTGTGAAGGTGAATAAGTTAGATATTATTGTCATGAGATTCTGGAATATTCGAGGGAATATTATAATGAATTTCGGTGATCACATTTTTTTCTATTTCGATTTTTGCATAGACATGAAAATGATAACATTCCTGAATAAAACATGACGCGATCTTCCAAACGATGTATCAAATGCCTATACTTTCTATTTGAAAAATTGGAGATTGTACCTGTCTTTCGGAGGGGCTTGAAGGTAGAGTTCACATTTTCACAGATGGGAAAATTTAATTATCAGAAATATAAATAATCATTTTGAAAATTTAGTTCTTCCGATAATGAAGCCTGCTCTATCGATCTATGACAATTTCAGCACATTGGCATAGCCGATTATATCGACTATTTTCCTCGTCTCAATTTCCAGAAACGAGCAGTTTTGAATCACAAATGGTTTCTAGATGGAAAAACTGTATGGCAGCAGCTGTCGCCAGTTTTTTCGGGTTTACCCGCGGCAAAACTTGACAGTTGTTTTCAACGAAAATTAATACATACATAATGCATCCAGAATAATCTTTTACTCATGAAATAGTCTTGTCAAATACCATTCGTTCATCTGATTTTTCCTGTGGAAAAAATCGAGAAAGCACAATGCAAAGTAATATTTTTTTAACAAAAAGCATTCGTGCAGGTGCAAAAATCCTCGTCTTCGACTCGGATTTTTGTTGCCACCAGCACCCATGGTCTTAGTTGAAATATTACTTAGCAACGTGTTTTTTCGATTTGTTTCGGAAAAATTGGATGCCCTTATGATATTACCTGCAAAAAAGAATCAAAGCTGTATTTCTCCAAAATAATTTTCCATACCTAGAGTGCACGACACTCGATAATTTTTATAATTTAAAATTTCACGAAAAATCATGTTAGCTAAAAGTAAAAAGAAATATGGTTGATTCAAAGACTTTTGCCACAAATCTCAATTTCAGTTTGCATCAATAATGTCAAAAACGAATTTAAGCAACTTCCACAAAAAAATAGACATCGTAAAAGAAAATCATTGAAATGATGATAATAACTGTCTTCATAAATTGCGGACTGGGTGGAGAATGAATAGTTACCAATCTGAAATCAGCAAAAAATCATGATCTGCTGTGTAAATATTGGAGGCACAATGAAATTAACTTTGAATGGACACAGTGAAGCACAGCTCTATGAATTCAGTGAAATAAATGTAATCCAATCATAATCAATCGAAACCAGCAGTTCAAAAATCGTCATTTAGTATTATTCGTTGATAAGACCAGACAAGGCAAAAGTCGCATCCATAGTTGAAGAATAATAAACAATCCCTTGTTACAGTTATGAAAATATCTGCTTGGTAATGGACTGTGTTATTTTCTTCTTTATGTATAATATTTTTCAATGAATACCTATCTGTATTTTCTCAATTGAGGCTGAAAAGCAAAAGTTTTATGGACAATTTCATAAATTCTAGAGGATAATTTGAAAACTATCTATGACTTCATAATGAAGAATATTTCAGAATATTTTACGAAACGCTGTTTCAATTTCCAAATTTTGAATTATTTTCATCATTCACACTTAGTTCTCATTAACTCCACCACAAAATGCTGATTTATATGGACGATTCGAAGCGAAAATTAATCAACCGAATGCATACAAATTTCATTGGCGAATTTCGAGAAATGATGACAGAAACCTATGCTAGAATTTCCTCAAAATGTACCTGCTTTAGTCGTTTGGATCCAGATCATGCTGGAAAAGCCGAAAATTAGGACCACTAGAGAAGAACACCACCGTTCATGACGAGCCATATTAGCGGAGTTCCGACGAAGAACTGCCGATCTGAAGAACAATCGTGCTGGAGGTCCACCAGCCGCCCAGGTGACACGCGCTGAAGAAGCTACACGTACGGGTAAGACCCGGTGAATCAGATTTTCGACCGCTATTCGGAGACGAATATTTAATTTGATGAAGGCGGAATTTGCTCCACAATGCCGTTTCTAATAGATATTTGAAATCTGTGTCTTTAATGATATAGGAACAGGAGAACATAACGCATGTTTTTATTTAATTAGTATACCATTTGACAGCCGAACCCAATAACAGAATGAGAAAGCAATCTATAACAAGAAGCAAATGTAATGAGAAACAACTATCGGGATAAAAACGATATTCGTTAACACACTAAACACTTCATTGCAAAAACGCCAAGCCTATTCTTCAGGGTATAACAAAAATAAATGAAACAAATTTTATACATATCACAATTTACAAATTGATAATAATACATTAACGATAATGTGAATTTTACCGGGAGAAAACGTTGAACGTCAAATGATCAACGCTCAAAGACGAGATCAGGTCATATGAAAGCAAACAGTTGCTAAATGCTCAATATGGAATTAAAATCGAATGATCTGCTCGTTAGCTTCGATGTTGTGTCCCTCGAGGGACACAAGATGAAGATGAAGATCTTCACATTGGTTCCTATAAAGGTATTTGTGAAAAACATAGATAATATTCTAAAATATTTATGGGGAACATAACACCTCTTTTCGATTATTGCCTTTCATTGAATTGGCACCCTGAAAGTTGTCTCAAAACCTACATATTGTAGGGTGTGCGCAACTATTGAATCTCGAGGTCACAAAAATCGGTTTTTTGCGCCTTTTTTTTGTAAATATCTCATTTCCTATGGGTTTTTTGCTATTCGTATCTATTGCCAATATTGTAGAATATAAAATTTTCTACAAATTTTGGTTTTAAAAATTTTTTATACGGTGAATCGTTTTCGAGATACAGGGTGGAGAGCGTGTGGTCAGAGCATCACTTCAGGTCAACCTGTGCCTTCGGTCAAAAACGCGCCATTTATAGTTCATAAACTATCGATGAATCAATGATTATTAATATTTGTCAAATTTTATTAACTACATATTATATTATATTTTATAATTTTTTTCCTAACCCATCCACTTTTTATTCAGTATTTATTCATTTGAAAACACTTACCTGCCCATGTAATTGCAGGATTGTTAATGAAAATATAGAAATTATATTTGAATTTTAACCTAATTAATATCAATGATAATTACATAATGAAAAAAACAAATAAAATACGATTTATATCTTTTTATTGAAAAATATCATTCAATACATTCATTTTTATTAAAAGTAAAAAAATTGAATAAAGGGTACAGAAACTACAATTCATAATTTCAATCATCTTCTTCCTTTTCATCGTCGTCTTCCAGCTGGTGGTAAATTTCAAACTAGTCTTCATTATCGTCTTCAACGACATGTGTCTCAAGTTCTTCCATGATTTTGGGTTCAAAGGTTCCATCTTCGTTAATGTCGCTCTGATATGTAAGAGCATTGTGATAATCTTGCAAAGAGCTTTGCAAGCCCGCTTGCCTGCATCCGCATCGCGAACCACAGCCACTCTTGCAGTTGCAGAAAATTGCATTTAGCAAACCTTCTGGAGAAGGTGGTAAAATTGTCATGATAGGCTCCAGAAAATCGCATTGCCCAACCCCATACCTGGGCTTCCAAATCATGCCCTAACCAAGTTTGAACTTGACTATTTCCCTCGTCTTAATTTCCACCAATCAGAAACGTGCAATTTTGAATCACAAATGGTTTCTAGATGGAAAAACTGTATGGCAGCAGCTGTCAGCAGTTTTTTCGGGTTTACCCGCGGCAAAACTTGACAGTTGTTGTCAACGAAAATTAATAATAAATTCATAGATGCATCCAGAATAATCTGTTTCTCATGAAATAGTCTTGTCGAATACCATTCGTGCATCTAATTTTTCCTGTGAAAAAAATCGAAAAAACACAGTGCAAAGTAATATTTTTTCAACAAAAAGCATTCGTGCAGGTGCAAAAATCCTCGTCTTCGACTCGGATTTTTGTTGACAACTGCACTCATGCTTCTTGTTAAAATATTACTTAGCAACGTGTTTTTTCGATTTTTTTCGGAAAAATTGGATGCACTTATGATATTACTTATGATAATACACACATGCGAAATGGTGATGAGCAGCTCCACTTGTGGGTGGAATATTTGATAGCTGCACAGGTTCATTCAGTTTTGTAGACTTGACGTAATGCATATAACGAAGATGATTGAGACTTTCACAGATTTCGGAGCATTATAGACTGCTAATAAGGTTTGAGTTCCACTCTCTAATAATCTCTGGGCCGAACAATTTTCTTCCTCAAATGCTGCAGCTAGTTCATCCATTCATCCAAATTTATCAGTTTCTCAAAAACTTTTAAAAATTATTTCTTTCCGATTTTGAAAGGGCACAAGTTGTGTCACAGCCACTCAATGCGTGAAGAAATAAAATATGTGTTTTGGAATGAGGATAATTATCAAACCTTTTGGTCGAGTATATCTCCGTTTTCACATTTACTTTCCCAAATTTTTTGAAGAAGATTTCTTGTTCATAAGACAGTGTACGCCCAATTGAAATGACGAGTAAATCAATATCTTGTCCTATTATAACTGCAGTTTTTTCAGACTTTGATTCTTCAATTTTCAATTACAGATTCAACAATAAGAACATCCGCATCATCTCTGGCTTGTTCAGTAGTAATATTTGCAGCTTGTAATTTTTCAATTAACATATTAAAGAGCATATCTTTGTTATTTCGATTTGATAAGAAGTTTTTTGGGTAACTGGTACAACCATTGTTTCATCGAAACGGACTTCATACGTTTTTCGACCGGAGGCACCGGTTGACCTCAAGTGATGCTGTGACCGCGCGCTCTCCGCCCTGTATCTTGAAAACGGTTCACCGTATAAGAAATTTTTTCTAACAAAATTTGTAGGGAAAGTTATATTCTACAATATTGACCTCAAATACAAATAGCAAAAAACCCATAGGAAATAAGATAATCACAAAAGAAGCCCAAAAAACCGATTTTGGTGACCTTTGACCTCGAAATTTAATAGTTGCGCACACTGTACAATATGTAGGTTTTGAGACAACTTTTAGGGTGTCAATATACAAGTATTTACAGACTTACAGCTGGATGTCTCGAATTCCGAGATTCTTACCTAATTTGAGTTTAATTGACTGGACTAAGTATACAATAGCACACCAGATACACCTAATGATGATCTCCATAACAAGACAAAGCAACCCAGACAATAGGAATAAGGAATAATATTATAAATAGGTATGTGGTTCTTTGAGTTTTTTTTGGGAAACTCCTGAGCACATCTACAAGATATTGTTTCCACCTGCAGAATAGTTGGTTCGTGATCTAAATTCTAAGGGATAAGGAATAGCCTCTGTTCGAGCCCCCATATTCCTATACTCACCGATTCAGAATCAACGGAATACTACATGAATGATTTGCTATTGTTAGCATAGGCCTTACCCCCTCCCTTAGTATGCCTCATGCCTGAGGATAATCGAGTTTCGTATTGTTTTCTCATTAACTCGAAACGTATCCACGATCAGCAGTTTTGTTTGTCTCGACCATAGAAATCATAATATATATACTTATATATAATAATATATATACTTATAGTAAGTATATTATGATTTCTATGGTCTCGACCACCGACTCAGGACCAACAAAGCAGGACTCAGAATCTTGTTTAGCAAGAGCTCTCGTTTCCAATACCATGAATTCTGCCTACACAGACATTACACGAGATATGGACAATTACAATCAAAAGTTATCTTCTCTTGGTAACAATTATGGAAAGGACGCTCATAAATTGTCACCTGCTACCAAAATTTTTCTTCAGAATCATACTAAAGACTTGCATGCTTCCAAAGAAGAGTCATTTGAGTCATCTTCGTTTCAAATTCTGGTACCTTCCGTACCTCAAACTGAAGTCAGACTGATATCGTAGGTCCTCACGAGGTACCACACTGGCTGGGTACCGCGGGTACCGTCTGTTATCATTCAAACGCGGGCCAGGTTAAACCGCTTTGCGTATAGTTTGCTTGCCCAACATAATAGGTACGCCTACCTGCCGTCAGTGCTATTGCGGAAGAATTGTTTATTTCCCCGGTCGAGTTATGATTCTTTCTCTCTCTTCGCTCTTGTCATCTTCATTCATAACAGAAACCGATTATGTAGAGTTTCTTAAGAAGATTCGATGAACTGGGTACGTATATTTATAAAAGTAGAGTACGCACGAGCGATGGATAGTGAGATTTTTTACGCTGGACCATTGTTGATATTATGGAGATATCGTTATAAATTGATTGACGTTAATTGTTCCAACAAAAAATATTAACTTTAACATAGAACAATGAAATAACATGTAATTATGTTGTAAACATTTTTTTCGTAACCTTTATGGCGGCATTGGACTCTCGCTAGGAGACACCTAAGTAGAGACTAAACAATTCGGCACACAATTCAAAATGATGCTCGAAATTCTCTCGTGTAAAAGCGAACAAAATTGGACACTTTAATGGAAAACCCTATTCAAAAACAATCATCATGATAGCCTCAACGATGAAAACCTCAAATCGATATCTATCATTGAATCGATGTTAAAGAGTGTTATTCGTACATTTGTATGTTCAGAAAAATGCTAAATTGTTGCTTGTCCGAAATTATCAATTTCTGTGAAATGGAGAATACAATGGTATCAGTAGTTTTTCCTGAGAATTAGTTATTTTTAGAGGAATGTATTATTGGAAATGGGAAACCTATACAGGGTGATTTCATTAGACGTATTCGAGGAAGGAATTTTGATACAATTTCAAGCTTCTGTATTTTTGTTTAAGAGTACATGAACTTAAATTATAAAATATTTTCAAGGGGAATCTACTTCCGGTTCTACCGGAAAAGAACGCAAACTTCGTTATTTCAAATGTAACACCCTGTATATTTATACATATTAGAATTCTTTGTTCAATTCTGCACTGACTTGATATATGATATGCGCAACCACTTCAAGCGATTGTTGAGTTAAAGCCTGATTGTCAAATTTGTTGTCAAAAAGAGTGTCACAAATTAGTGTTTATATCTCTAAAATCCCTCAATTTAAGAACTGTTCTTTGCTACAGTGGAACAAAAGAAAGTACGCTGATACTGCTTCTTTTTAAAATTATGAAAAAATATTATACAGGGTGCCTGAAACAGGGCTTCCAAGTGAGCCTCCATGAAACTATGAAATCTCGTTTTTTTTTCAAAGGTAACCATATAGTTTTGTAATTCCGATCGATTGCTCGTCAAAAACTAGTTAGAGTGTCTCACACATTTCATGTCTTTAAAATCAGTAATTTTGCCGTTATTGAATAAAATTCGAATTTCAAGACTAAAGCCCGGTTTGGATCAGTCAAATTCATTGGTATGCTCGTCTTTTTTTGAGTATGCTATGTAAGGAATTGTCAGTCTTACTTATTTTTATTGATCGATCACTATGCAAAACATGCAATAATAATTAGGTACACTAGAATGATATATCAAAAGACTGTTCTTTATTTGCGGCGAATTTAACAAATAAACAAAGCAGATAATGAATGATGAATAAATAAAAAAATCTTAGTTTAAAACTATTACAACAATTTTCTTAACAACGAAAAACTTTGACAGAAATTTAATAATAGCTATTACAATAATTTTTCAAAATGTTGGCCCCCTTCCTCCATATTACATTTATTGATTCTTCTATGAACTCCATCTACTGTAGTAGTTCTCAACAATGCATTATAAATGAACTGATATATTCTACCTATGATTGAACAATGAAACCTGGCTTTACTCGTGAAATTCGAATTTTATTCAATAACGGCAAAACTAATGATTTTAAAGATATGGAATGTTTGGCACACTTTAAGTGGTTTTTGACGAGCATTCGATCGGAATTACAGAATTATATGGTTACTATTTGAAAAATAAATGAGATTTCATAGTTATCGAGGCTCACTTTGAAGCCCTGTTTCAGGCACCCTGTATAATATTTCCTCATAATTTATACAAGAAGCAGTATCAGCCTCGGTATCAGCGAAAACCTATGATTTTGCCACAGGGTTTAATACTCCAATTCAGTCTGAAATGAGTCAATAAGTGTTTGAATTAATCGAAAATTATATCGATAAATTGGTGGGAGGACGTTCAGATCAAAAAATCACTGCAGTTCGCGAGACAGTGACAGAAAGGCAAGAGACGTCAATTCGCTATCGGACACAAGAATTAGACATTTCAACAGGCACTCTTCACCGAATTCTCACTAAAGATTAACAGCTGCATGCCTACAAAATCCAACTGACTCAACAACTTCAACCAGTAGACCATGAACAGCGAAGATAATTCACCAATTGGATCCTTGAGCAACCTCCTGATTTTGCAAACATCATTTTCTGTGATGAAGTCCATTTGCACCATGATGACTTCATTAATAGGCAAAAATGTCTCATTTGGGGCTTAGAAAATCCACGAATTATTGAACAGAAATCGAAGAATTCAGTATGGTGAGCAAAATCCTATCGGTACCGAGAAAATAGCGTAATATTCCCAACAGCAGATAAGAAATAACCACATGTTGCCAAAAAAAACGCTTTGAACATACAAATAATAGATTTATTTGCTGGGTAGTAATTTTGTGTGATATTAAAAATGAAATTAATGCCCTGAATAAAATGATACACCATGAATATCCAAATCTGCATAAATTAGTTTATCTACTCCCATAAAATAATATATCCATTTTCACATTGAATTTGATCTGCAATAGTCTCTAAAAACCAATAGTGTGAGGTAATGATAACTCACGCCCTTAGAACATAGAACCACAGGAAAGAGCACAAGGTTCATTTGCTACGTATAAAAGTGCGACGGAAACGGCCATATTGCTAATCCAATTATTACTCATCACGTTGGAATTTCGTGTAAACAAGTTTGTTATTTTGACTTCAAAATGGTTAGTTGTGCATCTTGTGGCCGATCTGATAGTAAAAAAAGACAGGATAATACTTTAAATTTTCATATGTAAGTGTTTCGAAAGATATATTCAGTTATATAAAGAATTCAAAAGTCGGAAGAAATTTTGAGGTTAACCATTGGTGTATCATGGAGAAATACAGTAGGTGATGTCATATCACTAAACTTGGTAATTCGCTATTTGGTTAACTTCTCATCTAAATGGATAAAACCAATAAAAGGTTGAAACCAATTTCAATTAACTTTTTTGCACTATTCACATATTGAATTAATTCACTGCCAACGATTTGAGATATTCCCTTATTCTTTTTACACTACGCCACTGATTCCGGAAACCTTTGTCGGCCATACTGGTAACCCAATTTGGTCGCACAAATTCGAACCTTATGCTCCTTCCTGAGGTTCTTTATTCAAAGCACACGCCTATAACTCACTCTTATACAAATAGGAAAAATGTAGCTCACAAAATGAATAAAAAAGTCGGGTCAATGGGGAACTCTTTTTCAGAGATCAAGGTAACGTTCTCGCTATACATTTCTACATTTTCTTAGGTCTGAATATCCAAAAATTGCATTTGGAAAACGTGGATTTTTGACGTTTTCTATACGATATTCGATACCGATTCGATTTTCGACCACAGAAATCGCTTTTGACAACTATTGTCAATTTTGAAAGTGCAGATAAATTCGAATTTTACCGAAGAAGTCAAAGATAAAGTATAGGGTTCAATTCGCGGTAATGGTCATAACACACTTGATGAATTACACCCCTCGCCTAACGGCTCGGGCTGCAAAATTCATCTGCGTGTGTTATGACTTACATTACCGCTCATAGAACAATATACTATTAATAAGTTGATTCGTTGATAAGTTTATAAGATATCGCACGGCTGAACATTTTGAAATTGTGTTAGCTGAAGCTTCCAAAGTGGCTCACGAACTCAACGTAGAAACAGATTTTCCACCGATTAATACAATCCGAGCAAGAAGAAAACCCATACAATTTCAAAACAAACAGAGTGATCAAGTTTTAGCAGACCCAGAAAACAAATACAGAGTGGAGTTTTATTTTAAGATCCAAGATCAAACGATTACTTCGTTAAAGAATAGATTCGAGGAATTGAAAGTTGTAAAGATTGGCATTTTGCATCTTAAGCTTCAAGTGAATCAGACATTGACGGTATTGACTTGTTTAATGAAATAATTGCATTGAAGTCGAACTTTGCAGAAGACCAATCTAATGAGGCACAAAAGGTGTTGCAATATCTTTTTGGTAATGTCTCGATTTCTACATTTCCGAATACATAAATGGGTTTTAACGTCTGTGAAATAATTAGAGGAAAGATCCCTACCTAGGAACCCTCCATCTCACTACATATGAGGTGAACCTTATGATTTAAATTCCGGGAAAAGTATCATACACACTGCTAGCTTAGAGGTCAAAGTCCCCGCCCGGAAAGTAGGAAGACACAGGTTCGATTCCTGCGCGGTGTGTAACTTTTATCGGAATTTCAAAAAATTGTCTGTGTGCCGTTAACTCTTTCTCTCCTAGGACTGCCGGTTTCAGTTGCATCCCTGGTGAAAGATCTTTCTCAAAATTGAAGTTATCAAAAATTATTCAAGATCGACAATGCTCCAGCAGGGACTGAGTAATTTAGCTATAGTTTCAATTGAACTTGAAATTTTGGAGATCTTGGATACGAATTAAAGAGTACCTAAATGTATGTTTTATCCCCAATAAGTTTTTCTTCATTTTTTCCCACTAAAATGAATAGCCCTTTCTGACCAAACTTAGGGTGTATTTATAGGGCGGCATATCTAACAGATATTGCACGCGGGCGCTACCATCGAGCGGCGGGCCTGGTTCCCCTCCGCTTTCCCTTAAGGAAGTGGGATCGAAACTACTTTCTCATGAACCAGGAAAGGTATCATTCCTGGTATCCAATCAAGTGTTTTATTCACCTGGTTATCACGAAAAGAAATAAGTCATAACATAGAGTCCTACCAAACGATTAGAAGAGCCAGTAGAAAAAGCTTTAGATGACCAATCATTAGTGAACAACATGATTTATTGCATTCATTTACTTGGTTTGAGTCTTCGTTGATTGGATTCGATATGTCGTAACAAAACAAACCGAACGTGATTCTTCATAGCGCGATTGTTCTTGCCAAAACCTGAATTACTGATTTTGTGCCATCAAGAAATTTCGAGAATTGATGTAGTGTGTGGTGTGGCCTTTATTTATTATCTTCGTCAACCATCCCTACTGTTGTTTCATGTGAATTTCTCACGACCTCACGTTCAGTTTTGATGGTTTCGGTTGAACTCTTATTTGCGCAGTTTTTTTTCCTACTCTTGGAAGCGCATTGTTATGTCTAGGGGTAATGGGATGAAAAATTACTGATACACCATTTTGATGAAAATGGAGACAGTAATTGACTCAGGGGTGTTGCTCCTCAAGTTACAGTTAATGATATTCTTATTCTCCATCTGCACAACGCCAGACTACATTGTGCTCCAGGAACAGGGACGTTATGAATGTTATGATGCTATTTTTCATTTCGTGTTTTCAAGCAAGTAAATACTTATAGGTAATCATATATGGTTTCACTTTGAGAACTGGAATTTTGTGGGTGAACTCAGAAAGGATTGGAGTTTTTAATGAGATAATTGAGATTAATTGCATTTCAACAGTTCAATTTTTTTCTTTGAAAAATAGAAGAAAATGAGCCAACTCATGCTTGTGTTTTATTTCAAACGAAAGACCCATGAAAATAGTTCGACTTCCGATTAAAAGTGAATCTACAGATAATTTCATTCAGAAAAACAACTTGAAATACGGAATTGGCAGAGAATGGCCAAATTCAAATTTTAGCGGGAAAAAGTTCCTGCTTTACCCACATTTTCACTAATTTCATAGTTCAGCGAGTTTCGGATAGAGAGAGCCATTGTACATTTCATTCATAATTAGAGAGATATTCATAGAACTCATAGAGATAATGTAAGTTCTATGACGATATTCCTTAAAATGCACGGTAGTGCCTCTATCGGTTGACTTATCCTACGCGCTTCAAACGGCGACCTCAAGTTGATTTCCGCATTGCACTTCTGAAGTATTTACCTACCTATGTCTTATGTCCTTCTTCCTTATTCATTTCAGATCTATGCGTTCCCTTTTTAAATACCTACAATTAACTAATTGTGCATCAAACTATTTGATTGTTTGCCCTTTGGGGTCCGAGATCTGGAATTCGGTGGCTTTAGAAATAACATTAAATTAATTCATAACCTTATACCCCGGAAGGACTCATGAGAGCCTCCTCGAAAGCACCAAAATAACGTTGTTCTGTGTGCTCGTTTTTATATAGGGAGAGTATTTAATGATGACAGTCTAAGGGCCCTAATATCAATCGCAGTTTAAACCATACTGAAGGTTTAAACTGTTGTTTAGAAGGGCCGTTATACAGTTTAAACTCTACTTACAGTTCAAACTGTGATTGATCTTACGGCCCTAAGACTAAGATTCCTTCTGATAGTGATTTGCCAGATCTATAGGCAAATTGCCTTCAATTGAGCACGATGTTGCTTCTAAGTTAATTATCGCTGAATTTCTTCATTGATTTCGGGAGAAAGGAAGTGAAGTAATGTGGACAGTAGGCTTTAAGATTTCATGAACCTCTGACATTATCAGGTATAAATATAACCCTTATCTCCCTCCACGCCTTTGGAATGTGCCCGCACTCATAGCTAGCTCTGAGCAGCTCACCGAATGGGGGGGATTATAAAGTCAGCACCTTTTTGCAGCATAGCAGGAAATATTTTGTCCATACCTGCAGACTGAAATGGGTAGCATAAAAAAGTATTATTCTCAAATAAAAAATTTCTGATATCAGAAAATCTAAAATAAGTTGTTAAAACCCTGCTTTATCGAAGCTATAAATGAAGTATCAGTAAATATGTATTCGAATTCATTTCATCAAAGGAAATCGAACGTTTAGATTAGATTCGAGGAGGGGCGATAAGGCTAAGGGTACGTACATGGCGGAGATGCAAGGATGAGCGCGGTGGAGGTCGCGGTCGCGATCTAGTTTTAAATCGATACATCGCCGTACATAATGTACGGCCAGGCATCGATTTATAACTAGATCGCGACCGCGACCTCCACCGCGCTCATCCTTGCATCTCCGGCATGTACGTACACTAAGTCTCGCAAACACCCTGACCTAAAGATCTATTGTGCAAAACCTCGCTGTTCATCAGTCAGGTAGCAAAGCCTCTATAAACTTCACTACCTTTCTCGGTGCCACGCCAATTACTTGTTCCGGTTCTAAGAAACAGGAGGCAAGATGTAGCAGCCTTTTCCTGAAGACAGCTTCACAATTGCAAAGCAGGTGTTCAGCTGTTTCGTGGCTTCTTGACACAAGCGACAGGTATCATCAGGAACCTTTCCCCTATGTTCCGAAGATGATAATTCATAGGACAGTGTCCCGTGAGTATGCCTGTAATTTTCCTTTGTTCTAATGGAAGAACTTTTTTGGTCCAGCCTGTTCAGTACGAGAGGTAAGACTTAACCTGTCTCTGTCCTTGGATCAGTCACCAGGACCTAGTCTTCCTCTTCTGTTCCCATTCTTCAACAGCCATCGCTTGGTGGCTTGCTGGGAAGCTGCGGAATGTCTCTGGTCCAATGAAGGAAATTAGTCCCCCCTCCATGGAAAGCTGATCAGCCATTTCATCACCTTGCACTCCAGAGTGACCAGGTACCCCCAAACAAGGTTGACCTGATTGTTGTGCCCGAGTGCGTTGAGTGACATATTTTGCATTTTCAGACTAACTTCGACCGAACTAATGGTGAGTCGAGCGCTAGTAGGACTGCTCTGCTGTCAGATAGTACATACATATTGAAAAATTTTTTCGGTATTTACATCCCGCTCAATGTGAGGTGCACTCTCTTATGGCAAAGGTTTCCGCTTGAAAAATCGAACGTTAGTTTTCAATTTTAATTCAGATAAAATCACGATATTTCAAGTAGTGGCAGTATTTAGATATTTTCTTGGTTCCTTTTAAGGTTTCGACAATCCTTCGAATAAGAGGCTTTTAAAACTAGCGAAATTTACTACTGAGAATATTTGGTGCGTTCTTCTAGAACTTTTTAAGGAGAAGAAGATACGACAAGAAACTACATAATAAATTAAGACAAACAGCTGATGGACGAGGCAAAGCAAAGGCTAAGCAAAGTTGATAGCAACTTTGCTTAGTGAATAGCCCCGATTGTGTCATTATTGATGCACACTGGAAGACGGAGATGTTCAGAACACATGTTTTCCTCTTTCCTCACCATGTGTTCTGAACATCTCCGTCTTCCAGTATTCATCAATGACACAATGCATAAATGTGACAATAGAAACCAGATGCAGAAGGAGGTGAAATATGCAGTAGAAGAGAATCCCAGAAAAAAAGAGGCCAAGAAATTGGCAACGGCTCCGAGGCTCAACCAGGGCTATGACACCAGTGATGGTTAACATTAGTCTAATTTTTGCGTGTTACCGTGTTACAAACGGTTATAAACGGTTACGAGATTTTTATCTTTTTTGTATTTTTTCATGAGCGGTAATAGAGGGGAAGGTGTTATAACGTAATAAGGCTACATCAAAATACCTTTCCTTTTATTACCGTTCACGAAAAAATACAAAAAATATCAGAAACTCGTAACCGATTGTAACACGGTAACACGCAAAAATTGGACTATTAAATAGTTGGTGCGCATCAATGTTTCTTGTTTGATTGCGAAGGTTAATCGATAAAAGCAGATCAGTCTATAAATTGTGGTACGGTTCCTATGGCATGAAAATTTATAAATTATAAACCCGCACCAAAGAGCAACACACAATACACATTGATATATTATAGTGACATCTACAGTCGAATCCAATTATTATAGAAGAGAAATCTGAATTATCAATTCAGTCAGTTCACTTCGTAATACATTTCAATTTCGATGGATGGCAATCAAAGAGGGCATTAGCATTGTTTGAAAATGGTATCAGATTAGTACCCATTGTATTTCCGATAGGTACCGCTTGGCAAATTTAATTCAAGCACTCCACTGTTCGTTCGGCAATGGATTATCCAAGATGCATATTATAATAGCAGGTGTTGACACTACCTGTTAAAATTGTCGTCCTCGAAACGAAACTAGAATTACCAATAATTTTTCTACTCTGGAAACGACAATGGCCGTAGAGTTGATTTGAAAGATGTTCTATCCATCTCGGTGTAACGGATTTGATGTTCTTCAATCTAATTATTAATTTAATGATCTCTTGATTGAACCTGTGACTTTTGTATCACTTATCTACTTTTGGTACGAAAAACAAAGACATTGAATGTTCAGGAGCTTGTTCATATCCATAAATACCGCAAGACGATTGTCTTAATACATAAATCACTATGAACATCTACCAAGAACGAAAAAATGAACACGAAATACCGAGAACATATAAAACTGAACTAGCAATACAGGGTCTTTCACGAGGAACCTCACCCATATTTATACGGGAAACTACAGAACGTATTTTCATGCAATTCAGCACTTATAAGTATTTCACGATGCTGATGAAATCTGAAATATTTTCAAGGCATGAGCACCTCCGGTTTTTCCGGAAATGACGTCAACTTCCGTTTTTCAAACTAGAACACCATTTTTTTATTGCAGAAATAGATTCCTTAGAAAATGTCAAGTTATTTTGATGTAACATTTTTCAGTTTTGGTTGGAAAATTCTCTCTGAGCGGGAAAATTCGAAAAAAAAATCGAAAATAGAGCTCCGCTGAAACAAGAATAACTTCGAGGTTTTTGGATGAAAAATTTTCATTTTTGGGATTTTTCAAGATGTAAGATTGATGTATCCACTTTGAAAATCGAAATCGCGATTCATGATACAGGGGGTGAAAAAATCGCTTTCAAAGTTAGGGATGACAAAATCGTGAAAAATCAATTTTTTCAAATTAGAACCCCATTTTTTTATGGCAGATATTGAATCTACGTTAAAAAATAATGTGAGTGTATGCATCACACCCTTGCCCTAAAATGGATATTTTCTGAGTTAATATTCACTTTAGGGCAAGGGTGTGATGCATACACTCACATTATTTTTTAACGTAGATTCAATATCTGCCATAAAAAAATGGGGTTCTAATTTGAAAAAATTGATTTTTCACGATTTTGTCATCCCTAACTTTGAAAGCGATTTTTTCACCCCCTGTATCATGAATCGCGATTTCGATTTTCAAAGTGGATACATCAATCTTACATCTTGAAAAATCCCAAAAATGAAAATTTTTCATCCAAAAACCTCGAAGTTATTCTTGTTTCAGTGGAGCTCTATTTTCGATTTTTTTTTCGAATTTTCCCGCTCAGAGAGAATTTTCCAACCAAAACTGAAAAATGTTACATCAAAATAACTTGAAATTTTCTAAGGAATCTATTTCTGCAATAAAAAAATGGTGTTCTAATTTGAAAAACGGAAGTTGACGTCATTTCCGGAAAAACCGGAGGTGCTCATGCCTTGAAAATATTTTAGATTTCATCAGCATCGTGAAATACTTATAAGTGCTGAATTTCATGAAAATACGTTCAGTAGTTTCCCGTATAAATATGGGTGAGGTTCCTCGTGAAAGACCCTGTAGATTTAAAATGCAGGGACATAGCGGTGCGGCGCCGACACTACCGTTGGATTGCACTATATCCGTGCGAAGCCGGGGCGAGTCGCTAGTTTTATAAAAATATGATTGTGGACAAAATTCTGCATGTAGTTTAATAACGTCATTTCTCAATCTAATGCAAAATTTCATCTGGATCGAATCAGTAGTTTTGGAAGTATCAGGTTAACAAAATTTCGAACGGCAAAGTTCACAGAACCTTCGGGTCGAATTTGCCTACCCTGATGAAAATTTCAAATCTCTAGAATTCTAGATTCATCTGTTCGAGAGTTATCGTGTTTACGACCAGACCGACACAATCGAATTCGACTACGAATTCGTGATCAGTCAGTTCAAGCTAATCGATTGAAAATAGTCCTGACACAAAATGGCAAAAATACAGATATCGTGACGAAATGATATAGCCCTCGTGGAACGAGCGCTCAAAATTTAGTACTAAACGCGATTTTCTGCACTTACTTCACGAACACAGTTAATTGGGACAAATAAAGAGGCAATATATCTTTTGAATTCGCATATCCCGAAAGTATGCCTTATTGCTTCTATATTCAGATCAATTTCTTGTTGTGGTGAAAGAATCAAAACTGGTTTAAATGTTGGAAGACACTCCTAGTTCCAGTTAGTGATGTTTTTCAATAGCTTGTACACCATTACCATGTCGTAAGCCCTTTGACAGCTATTCATTTTTTGTGGGGCACAAGTTCATCTTGCATTCAGCTGCAAATCAATTTAATTCATTTGACGTGCAGGTAGGTATAGGTGCTTATAGCATTTCGACAGATTCACTATAGACTACCATTTAAAGACTCATTTAATGAGTGAAAGTAAAATCAAGATGGGTTTCGGTCAACTTTCACCTTTGATATTTATGAATTCAGTTGTGAAAATTGATCATAGAATTGCATTAACAACCTCAGCACGTACATGGGATTAAATATCATCTAGAAAACATTACTTCATCATACATAATGTTCCATGTTAATAATAAATAATCGTGATATGTAGGTCTGCACTTTGAGAATGTGATTGAACCTGCGGATAACTATGAGATTTCATGCATTGTGGTGGCGCATTTTATTACTTTTCTAGTAGAACTACCCTATTTACTTCAATTCTTCTAATTCTTGGAATAAAACTCGTCAATTAATTTAAAATTTTATTAAAAAATCACACACATTCGAAATTCCTATGTACAAAAGAGCGAAGACAGAAATGAAATTGGCACTTCGAAATGGAAGAATGTCAAGGAAGGGGAGGTACAACAAGACATAACAAGAAAAGGAGAAAAGGAACAATAAAGGAAACAATATCACGAACAAATAGAAAAATAAATTAGTTTTTGCCGACTTGATCGATTTGTTGCTGGAGATTGTTGACAACTTCTGACGGGAATTGGTCTCCCAAAATTTCGAACAGGTTCACTCTTTGGTTTCCAGGAATTCCCTCATAGGCACCAATTTCAATACCCTCTTCAACCTGTAAAGAAATACCTTGATAATTTCACATCGTAATCTGATCATTAGTTTGAAGAAGAGATCACACAAAAGTTACAATATCATTGAGTTTAAATATACCTAGAAGAACAACGCCCTTAAACGAATTGAAGCTAAAATTTTGGCCGTAAAGTGGGGGCACATAGCAGCTACTAAAGCAACTAAAATATGTCGGGACAGTCTGGTTCATTTACAGAAATCTGTAGGATATTTATTTCCCTCTAGTACTATGAATCATAGGCACGGTCGGATTCGTCCACATTATATCTTCGTTACAAACGGAGTGGAAGGGAGATCAGGTAGATCATTTGAATTCCAATAAGAAATGAATTATGCAGAAAAGGTGGTTTATAGTTCAGCTACTCACCGCCAGATGCGAGGGTAGAAAATTTCGATTCTCCGAAACACAACTACGCCACTATGAACGGGAGACGAAACTACAACTGGAAGTGGCTTCAATTCGTTCAATGACGTTGTTCCTCTAGGTATACAGGGTGTATTTTAAGGTGAGGCTTTTCTTTTGACAGGTTATAGAACTCATCAAAATAAGTCATTTTACCGAAAATTTCTTATATGAAATATAAAAAAGCGGCATATGGCAAAATGATCTGTTCAACGCACCAGAATTTTTCGCAAATTTGTCAGATAAGCAGACAAACAACAAGAGATGTTTATATCTACGGAAGAGCAGGCGAGGGGCAGGTTCGGACTGAGGAATTTTCAGATTCACCTAGGAACTAGATAATATTCTAGTTTCATTTTCTCGAAACAAAAAAAATTTCGGTAAAATGACTTATTTTGATGAGTTCCACCATCTGTCAAAAGAAGAGCCTCACCCTGAAATACACCCTGTATTTGAACTATTGGCTACAGGCTACAGGTCGTTTTTAATTCTAATAGTCATTAGTCCAATATTGTAATTATATTTAAAAAAAATACGGTTACTTTCAAAAAACTTCTTTTTGAACGCTAGTTCCACTTAAACGAGGGCAATATTCTTTCGTCATTATGTTTGTAGTTTTTGAACAATAGCGCAAACGGTTTTAACTCTATGTAATTGTTTGTATTATCATGTTCTTAGCGGTTCATTCTAGTATGATTTGAAATATATCGACTTTGTTTTGAGAAGTTGTTTTAACTGCAATACCTACTTTTCAACTGAAATATTGAAGGACGTGAAACTCGAAACGTAGAAGATGAACTCTTGAAGCCAATATTTTACTTTAGCAAAATCCAATGAGGTTATAGGAATTCTGGAAATTTGAATGGCCAATAATAGTTTGCTCAATAATGTTAGGCCCTGCTTAGACGAATATGAGATAATTTTTCGCCATAGGAATATTCTCACAGCAACTAAATGAATCTCTAATAAATAAAGTCTTATTATTTCATTCTCTATAATGAGAAAAGAATAAACAGCATTCGGAAGGAGAAAAAATCTATAGTTTCACTATTTTTTTTTGTACATCCTTCTTGATCCAGATTGGAAAGCGATGAATTTCGATAAAATACCAAAATATACTTTCACTTCCCTGTTATGCTAATAAAAATGATGGCTATGATTCAATTGAAAAATTAGTTGCCTGAAAGGACTGATTACAGGCGATCAATATCAAGGTTAACGTTTGAACTTGAATCTTCACAAGAGCAGGTCTTCGATTTATACGGTACAAATCACCTGGTAATTTATTCGAAGATAATTGATGTGTAAAGCAATTACGAGAGTTGCATTCCTAGATCGAATTGAAATTACGAAAGATTGGAAGCTCTCCCATAACCTATGATTAAGAAGTCTGAAAAAATTTTAGGATATCCGGCAATTGGAATACTTATGGACGACTTGTCAAATTGTTTTTCTAGAATTTCCCCACCTGAGTGCTTTCCGTTCTATTTCTATCTTTTTTCGATATAAGGAATTAGTTCGCAAGTCGTTCAAACATTCAAAACAGGATATGCATTTTTATTTTTTTGTCTGCCCCTTTGCCTCTGTTATACAAAAAAATGGATTAAATGATTCTGTTGATTCGGATTCTGATGATGAACTTTCAAGATAGATCTTCGGCCCTATTACAATCGGTAGATTTCTCGAAACTATGGGTCACTTAAGGTTCACCTTTCAGGTAGATTTCTGTCAGAAGCATGAGAGCAGCTGTCACAGAAATAACGTCATTTCTCCAGAATCATTTGGGTTTTCTCATAGAACTTATAGTACATGGAATGCCATTAGCCTTGCAGCTCAGCTTAAAAAAGTGGGTAAACATCTCCAGTTGGAGGAATACTGAAATTTCCATGTTTTCATGGTTACGACTTGTCATACGGAATAGAAACACAGAAATACTATGAATTTAATCGTCAAGACCCGATTCACTAGGCATTTCGGCAAATATTTCTGTGTTTCTGTTCGGAGTGACAGGTCGTATCCATGGGAACATGGAAATTTAGAGATTCCTTCAACTTGAGATGTTTACCCATAGAACTTATAGTACATGGAATGCTATTACCAGATCAAAAAGTGGGTAAACATCTCAAGTTGGAGGAATACCGAAATTTCCATGTTCCCATGGATACGACTTGTCATACAGAACAGAAACACAGAAATGTTTGCCGAAATGCCAAGTGAATCGGATCTTGACGATTAAATTCATTGTATTTCTGTGTTTCTGTTCTGTATGACAAGTCGTATCCATGGGAACATGGAAATTTCGGTATTCCTCCAACTGGAGATGTTTATCCATTTTTTCAAGTTGAGCAGCAAGGCTAATGGCATTCCATGTACTCTAAGTTCTATGTGTTTACCCACTTTTTGATCTGGTAATAGCATTCCATGAACTATAAGTTCTATGGGTTTTCTCGATAATTCGCTAGAATTTTGTATGATCCTGGTAACGCGATCAGAACAAATCTTCTCATATATCTTGGATTCATCATTCTCCCATAAAAGCGAAATTTCATCTCGAATACGTATTTTTGAAATTATCAGGAAAAAATTCCTGGAAATTCTGGAATTTTCCCTATTTACAAACTCAATCTCATCTGGCCGGTCGCATGGCCGGATGGACTCAATTGAATTCGAAACCAGATTTGTCATCAATAAATCGTGAAAAAATTATAGGTATAGTATAGCCCCCCTCGAGTAGTAGAACGAGCGTTCAAGAAGAATTATGTTTCGTAGATAAATTCCTCATGAATCTTCTGATCATAACATCGTTCTGACAGTTTTGAACAGAATAGATCTTTAACAGACTTAATATTTTCCCATCACACATATTATTTTCTTATCAGTCTCTGTTTAGTAATTGTAGCAAGTTTAATAATGAGTTACTAACATAAGAGTAGATCCAAGGTCCAAGTTATTTTTTTTCCAAATTATTTATTGTTACTTAGAATTCGCTCTTATTTGGTAGCTGAATATGAAAACCCCTCACGATATTTTTGCAGATATATCAACATAAATAAATATCTAAAGTAAAATTGTTCCGACTTGACAAACATAATATTATGCATATACTGTACAGTTTAACCAATTACCAAATTGTATTATAACCCAAAGAATAAACAACACTGTCGGTCAACTATAGCTATACTGGGTATTGTACAGTGTAAGATATAGCACATATATTTTTGCAAAGTCATTCTGAATCCTTAATTCAACAGTAGAATTCATTACCCTTAGCTGATAAGAGTAATATAAAAGTGTTGATATCATATTCCTACCTTTTGAATTTGGGCATCCTTGGGAATGAGTTGAGTGTTTTGAGCCTGTCTTATGGCTTCATTTGTGTAAGCTCCACCTTCTTTCTGAGGAAAAGCCATAGCGACAGCCACAATTCCCAAAAGCAAACATCCTACAGCTTTCATTTTGTCGCTGGAAAAAACCAAATTGAAAATGCATTCCCAACTTGCTCTCATATAATATTAGAATAGATTTTTCACAATATGATGTATAAATAATATAATATCAAGAAAAAACCTGAATTATGAAAACAACGATGTGGAATGGAAATATCGGAAAGTATCTCTTCAAAAGTTCAAAACATAGCTCAAAGTATTCGTACAGGTCTTTTGTTCGACGAATTAAATGAAACTTTTAAGTAAAGCTAATTTTTGATTCCGAACACACTATGACTATGAGGAAGAATTTTTTATATGCTGGACCGTTCACATTTTACATAATACATCCAATATTCCCACGATAACACTTGAACACTTTCACTGACTTACCTTAGTTAGAAAGCACTCCGACAAGTCAGTACTTTGATCGATCAAACACAGGTGTATTCTCTCTCAGTACCCTAGAAGATCCTTATATAAAGCTGTCCATCTCCATGCGTACCCTTCCAAGTGATTCTGACCCAGATGGAACCATACAGCATGAAATACCATTGCGCTAATGATGCTTCTCCATCCGATCGTTTGTGCAATATTTAATATCAAATATGATATTTTGAACAATTATGTACCCAACATATTAGAGGTGTTAGACAAAAATGGGATGATGTCACTTGAAGTTTCGTTGGTGTAATGTCGAAAAGTTCAGGGTCTCTGTTACTTCTCGATGTGCATTGATGAGGTGAAAGACTAGGTTTTCTTTGGTTCGATCGCATCGTTAATCGATTGGTTTTCTCCGAAGAATATATTTAATTTCTTCAAATGTTATTACTTACTTACACTGGTGTATGCATGCTAATTGCTCAATAAATTTGTTTATATTCAAGCATTCGACTTGATTGGTTTTTTTTAACGATAGGTCCAATAATGGGCCACATTTCATATTTATTTCTTTATTGAGGGTGTTCCGAGTTAGAGTAGGTACCTAGTATCATTTGCATTCTCAATTTCCTCACCTTAATCTGTATTCACATTCTTGAAGGAAACTAATGAGGTATAACCTGAATCTTTTGAATTTGAGTAATTTCATCAGAGGATTTTTCTAATATTGCGTTGAAATTGTGAACTGGAAAGTGACACAAAATGAGCTCCCTCCGTAAAAACCGATATAAAAAGTACCAAGACAACGAACTTTGAAAGATCAATAATTTTTGTGTAAACCCAGTATGTACTTATGTCTAGGTACACCTTTTCCAATTGTAATTCAGAAAACGTAAAATGTAATTCAAAAAAGCAAATTGAATTTCAGAAATTGGAAATTGAAATTCAAAATAGTAAGTTGATATTCAGAAACGGCAATTTGAATTTCAGAATAGTGATATGTAATTCAGAAAGGGTAATTTGAATTTCAGAATAGTGATATGTAATGCAGAAACGTTATTTTGAATTTCAGAAAATATTAATTGTAATTCAGAATTGGTGATTTGAAATTCAGAAATGGGAAATTGTAATTCAGAAAAAATAAATTGTAATTCATTTGCTTTGTACCCAAACCACATACAAATATTAGATATTATGTTTGTAATTCAAATTGAGATATGATTTCATTAAAAGTGGGTGGCGAACAATATCAATAATGATTCTTGAGGTCATTTTCGACTCTCAAAGTACGTAGATACCTTCATAAAAGCAAGAAATATAATAATAATAACTTTATTTTCAAGAATAACATGAAGATATTATATACAGTCAAAAACGAAAACAGAAAAAAACAAACTTGAAAATACAGAATCATTTCGTATAAAGATTTTTGTGATGGGATGTTCTATGTAAATTTTCACTGACCAACTGGCATATCCTCTAATGCTAGGACCATAGGTTGAAGAACTGTATTTAAGACTATATTTCTACGGTCTAAGCTTGATACCGAGCTCGATACTATTCTGAATTACACATTTCATTTTCTGAAATTGAATTGATCACTTCTGAATCACAATTCTCCTTTTCTGAAATTAAATTTGCCATTTCTAAATTTCAATTCACTATTCTGAATTACAACTTTGTTTTTCTGAATTACAACTTCCTAATCTTAATTTCAATTTCGTTTTTCTGAAATTGAATCAACTATTCTGAAATTCAATTTCTGTTTTCTAAATTTCATATTGCTATTCTGAAATTCAACTTTGAATTTCGGAATTACAACTGTGAAAGGTTTAGTTTTAATTTAGATAGCGCAGATTACTCTATAAAATTCCGATTCGAGTTACAAGTGATAAAATAGTCACCATTTGAAAATTGCGATGTTGTCCATATGTTATCATTAAATTAGTTGGTCTGATAATATGAAAACTATAGATTCAACCTGCATAGATGTTTCGCATGTGTATAGAGAATGGCGTATTCAAGGTACCTGCAAAATTCATCACAGGATTTTTCTAATATTGCGTCAAAAATTGCGAACGAAATTCTGCGATAACTTTGTGTTTTGAAATTATAATATCATGTTCTTATGATTCTACGAAATAAATGAATGATAATGTTCTAGTATGATTATGCTTCTGAATCCAATAATTTGGGAGTTATTCGAGATTTTGTCAATTCATATCATACCTAGTGTTCATTCAATGTTTTCCCAGAATAAACTCCGAAATCATATTCTGTGATTTTATGAATTCTTATTTCTTCTTTATCTCATTCATCAACTAACCTCCTTTTCTATTCTCTAGGTGCTTTTATAATACCGAAACTGAGATTTCGAAGAATATTTTCGAAATATATTGAAGTTTATAGGAGGAAAAAGGGACAATTTTCACTGAAACCTCGGCAAATTCTGAAACAAGCCTTTCGTGTTCAACGTGACTATGGAATTTCTCCCATTTTTTCAAAAAATTCATACTGATTCACTGTATTCGAAAGTATCTTTGGGCTCTCGTAGCAATAACTTGATTAATTTTTTTTTTGAAAGCCGATGAAAACCGATATAATTATTTGAATATGTATTGCTTGTACGGAAAAGAAATATAATTTTTATGATAATGCTCAGGAAGTATGATTCTGGGAAGGTTTTGAAGTTTGTCGATAATTATTCATTTAGTTTTATTTCATTGCCTGACCTCTTTTGAATGTCCGTTAGTTTTTATTATGTTATTATTTGAATAAAATTTTTAGTGGTGATATCATTTTTCGTGTCTGCTGGATGCGGGAGTTAAAATAATCCCAAGGTTAATTCTAAGAAAATGTAAGGTATTCAATTGTCTACATTACTGTGGAAAAGAATACAGGGTATTTCATTTGAAAAAAGCGAGAAATAATAATTTTAAGTTCTTCATATTTGGACCTTGATTACGGACACCCTTTATATGACAGGTTGATCGTTTAGGAACCGTGTCAAGGCAAATCCTTCAATTAAAAAAGTTTCAGATCAAATTCATGTTGCTATCGCTTCTGAAAATCGTCAGAAGATTTTTACTGAACTGCTTTACCCCTCAACTTTCTGCAGTTTTCTTTGGATAAGATCTGTACCGTTGGAAAAATGTCCCTAATATTTTGCGTTATGAAAGAGGTAATGAAGGTCACTGAAAATATGTGAAAATATATGGGGTGATCTTTCACAAAAATCATCCATTTGTTGAATAACATTGATCGGGGGTACCCTGTATATCAGAATATAATTTCCTGAGTCTGAGATGCAGAAATGAAGGTTAAAGAGGTCTACTTTCCAACGAAATCTCTGAGATGTCTGGTTCGGCAGCTATGGAAGATTTTCGCACTATTGCAGGACGCTGTATAATGCGATCATCTTCGTCCACGAAATTTTTTTTGAAGAAAAAAATGGCGTTTCGAATTGAAATGACATTCAATTGAATTCTCTGCTCAGAAGAATTTGAATTTTCTATTTATATATTCTGTGGTTATCAGTTTGGAGTTTGATAAACCTCAAGTGTTTACCGTGTGATTTATGAATCTCATAATGCTTGATGAAACAGAATGATTATGAATACTTTATTCGATGGTCGCGGATAAAATTAAATTTGATCACAGAAACTTCATCAGAGAGTATTGAGTTCGATTTAAGCTTTTGGGACCATTTCCGGTTCGAAATACAAAAATTAAAAATGGACAAAATTATAACGCTCTGGTCCCTAGGAACACTTCCAAAATATCTATCTTCCTTAGGAAAAAATCATTTGATTCTGGTTAAAACAGAAACTGGTTTAGTTGATTCTATAATTGACCCTTCCAAACTTGTATGGATTTTATATTCATGTACTTATTTGTTTGCGTCGTTGAATGTAATAACCAAGAAGAAATCATTATCTTGTATAATTTGTTGCTATAAGTTTAGCTGGCTCTCATTGAAAATCGTTTTGAATCGATACTATTGTTCAACAAGCCAATTCAGAATCGCTGGTAAATTGCGACGATATTGTGTCACGATGAGAAAGCAACTGCAAGAAAGTCGAGAGAGTTATGGTTCCTCAAGTCGAAACTTTCCCCCTTTTGCAACTATATGTATCAAAATTGGGGGGCTGTACGTTTTTTCAAACAGCATAACTGTATCACTCAGTTGAGTCTTATCGAAATTCAATCAATGTTTTCACTTTGAACATTTTCTTCGAGGAAGAACAGAATTATAGCATAAATTTTTTCAAATGATATCATCTATGTTTAATTCCGGATAAGAGTATATTCTATTTAAGTGGATAGAGCGAAAGTTAAATACCATGAGGATGATCTCGAAGTTGTCATCAGTTGGTCGAAAAATATTCAATCAATGGAGCAGTGATCGTGATTGGAAGAAAGCTCAACATTCATATGAGAATTTTGATCCTTTACAGCTATGTCATTAGATCTTTTCCAGTGTTATAATCAGTAGCGCATCAAGAATTTTATCGTCGGTGGATTGTGAATATACAGGGTGTTTCAGAATAAGGGACCGTAAATTCGGGAACTTAATCCTCAGATGATTTTATGACATAAAGTTCCTATGGACTATATGTCCCTGACGCACTGTTTCTGAGATACGGGGTGTTGAAATAAAAAAAAAATTGGTTTCAAAAAATTATTTTCTACACCGTACACGATTTTTTTTTGCGTTTTGGTAGGTCATGAGTACGCATTAAGACACATTTTTTCCTGTACAAAATGATGTTCTATTTTCACCAGTGGCGTCCGTACAGACTTCTATCCGAATAAATTCGGTGAAGAAATTGGTACGCCAATAATTTTTCTAGAATTTCAAATTATTTTCGTAATTACCACATAATTTACAATAAAAATGGTTTCTTGCGTTTTTCGACTGCGACGAATACTTTTAAAAAAAAAATGCGTCAGAGAGCCATAGTCCATAAGAACTTTATATCATAAAATCATCTGAAGATTAAGACCCCGAATTCAAGCAAACTTATTATGAAAATTTTTTGACAGTTCTAACAACAAATCCAATTTCATGATATTGTATCATAATATGGAACCATTTCAGCCAATCATGACAACATTACATCGAAAACTACATCCAATGCAATTTTCAATCCCAATGATAACACGATAGAGTCTTATAAAATTATATAATAGTTCCATGGCAACATCATTCCAAACAAATTTCAAAATGTCACGTTTTGGTAATGTTAAAAATATGAATGAGCTTATCAAAGAAAACATTCCCAGAAATACTTCCAATAGCCACAAATATATTTGGGGAATATTTATGGAATTTTGCTACGAACGATCATACGAATTGAATGAACGCAGAAGCTTGGAAGAATCGGCGTTTATACTCAAAGATTGGGCTGTCAATATGAGAAAAAAGACGGAACAGAATTCAAAGAAGCAACGGTAAAGACAATGTGGAATGTTTTGATTCGAGCAAACTCTCACAAGAAAAGTATTATATCTAAGGACTACAACATTATGATTGACCCGTTTGATAATATAATATTTAAACCAGCCCGAGATGCCCGCGATGCAATCAGAAAAAAATGCAAGCAGACCCAAGTAAACGTAAATCCGGTTCAGTTTCGTTGAATTTGTCTGAAGTTAACAGAATAATATTGCTATGGGATGAAAATACTCCTGAAGGTCTTATGCGTAAATTTTATCATATTGCTGCAGTAGAACTAGCGTGGCGAGGAGGAGAGGCAGTTGCTTGTTTGGTGAATTTTTTTCAAATCGAGAAGAATAACGATGGTTCTCCAACAAATCGCATTGAATAAAATCCGGTATTCAGTAAAACGCGCCAAGGTGGTTCTAAAAGCTGTACAAATAGTAAATGGTTGGTAGTGAGAGACAAAGCAGCCCTGTACGTCTCTGTCATAAACTTATATCAAAACGAGGCGAAAATATCACCTCACCACAACTATTCTTGAAACCAAATCGATATTGGAAAAATGAAACTGACGAATGGTACGATAATGTGCCTGTTGGAAGGAATACCATAAATAAATGGACTAAATATGCTGCCGAAGCAATTGGCTTGAATGTCAAAAACAAAAATATAACGAATCATTCAAATAGATCAACAGCTGTCAGTCAATTAGCAAAAAGTGGTGTAGATTACTGGTCATAGCAATCAAAATTCTATCAAACTATACCTAAACCTCGATCAAGAACACCACAACAAGATAATAAATATTATGCGTGGAAATACTCGTTGTGACGTTTGATATTGCCTGTATTTACTTATGAGTATATGCTTATATTATGTTTATATTGCTACTATCAATAAACATTATTATTATTATTATTAATAGATCTTCTATACAAGAGAACAGCAACGAATCTAATGTTGAGTTGAATTTTACGAATTGCACTTTCAATAAATAAATAAATGTTTTGTTGTGTTGAGTTTTCATTTTTTCTGTCAAAAAATTTTCTGCCGAATATTCCTCGGACAAATATGATATATATATGATAAATGCCTCATAATTTTATAACCAATATCTCAAGCTCGTTGCTAACAGCCCTCAGCCTTCGGCTTCGGGCTGTTACCAATGGACGAGCTTTCGATGAACATAAAATTATCTCGTCTATTATCAAGGTCCTAGGGATATTACTACTGAAAATGAGTACGCATTCAAACAAATGATGAAATCGCATTTTTTTTGTCAGAATGTATTCGTCGCAGATAAAAAACTCAAGAAACCATTCTTATTGTAAATTATGTGGTATTTTTTTTTTATGTTGTGATTTTCACGAAAAGGAATATCCTGTAATGTTCAGAGAACATCGTGAGAACCAAGGGCAAATAATTTGAAATTCGAGAAAAATTATTGGCGAACCAATTTATTATTGCGCGAATACAACAATCAGTGTGGCGAAGAGTTGAGTTTTGTTTTTGTATGAAGTCTGAGGGAGGTTGTTTCGAACGTTTGTTGTAGCTTTGCGCGAATTTAAACAATATAATATGTGTTATGTTAAGAAGTTATGTTGAGATATTTACTTTTTTGCTCAGAAAAGGTGCCTTATGCAAAAAAAACGCATGAGATATATTTTGTCTCAAATTGAACGATGAATTCAAAGATAATTTTTAATTTCAATTGCATATCAAAATATGCTCAATAGGTACCTACTTCTTGAAACCTACAAAAATTTATTTGCATATCTCGACTGGTTTCAAAGCGATAAATAAATAATCAGTTTTCAAGAAAACTTACAACACCCTGCATTCCAGGAAATTGTAGGTTTTCGGCGTAGGTGTTTGTGAGGTATCACAAACCTCTTGAGACACTTGTAAGGGGTAGTACCCAAAGGAAACCTCCGGAAAACGAATTTTGCAACAGTATTGGGTGTGAATCTTCCTTAGATAAATTCTGGATTATTTTCGGTTAAATTCTCATCACTTACCTATACTCCATCCACTTTTATTTAATCACATAGGAGGTCATGGTTTCGTTTTCAGGAGTTGATGAACCTGATGAAAAGTCTGTGCGCGTACAGAGAATATTGTTACTGACAAAACGACGTTGCCAGTGGCTTTGTTTACATCAAAGTAAAAGTATCAAAGATATTCCACATTTTGTTAGTTCGAATCGATCGGCGATTTTGGGGCGAAATATCGATAGGAAATCGCCTATTTTTCCGTTCTTCGTCGTCCAGAAGAAGTTTCCCGTCGATTTCGTGCAAGTGTCATTTTTTCTCCACGACTTTTGGCGTGAGTACGAACAAAGAGTAGACTATCTACTCTTTGAGTACGAACGGCAAATTTGAATTGGACCAAAAATCGATTTATGAGCATAAATAAAGCGAAAGTAGGTACTAATCGACCTTTTTACACTCGATAACGAAGTTTTTTTTAGGTATCTGGCCGTTTAAAAAGATTTCAAACGAAATTCCGGTCCCCCAGAAGTTTGATTTGTTTCGGTATCGTTTTTGGGACTCAAAATTCATTTGGGATGTGTATATGGACAAAAAAGGCTTCCTTAGGGCCGATTGCACCGTAGACAAAACTGTAGATTGAATTCAAAACCTCGATTAGTGTCATATGATTATCATAGACACTAATCGAGGTTTTGAAATTAATCTACAGTTTTGTCTACGGTGCAATCGGCCCTTATACGATCTTCTAACGACAGCGACCGGAAAATATGGTTCAGGTAAGATTTTCGAGGAATTATGGGGAAAGAACTTGCAGAATGAAATTGCACGATTTTCGTAAGTAAACGGGTTCTGGATGGCCATCATGATTATTGTTGATCGTTTTCACGTTTCAAAAAAAAAAACACGTCGAAAAAGCTGAGAAAAAGAAGAGATATGACTAAATTGCATTCAACGGTATAAGTTGAACTCAGATTCCGATGAAGTGAAATGTGTCACTTTCCTATCAATCCTTTGCCGAAAGTAGAAATAGGCTATATTGAACCAGAATACATCGGTTTTTTCCATATTCCAGGAGTTTGTGTCTTATTTTAGAACCGGTGAATGATAAATGTGTTTGACCTATTCCAATTCATTTGTACAAACCTACTGTGGTAGTAATGTATGAATATTTTTTAAACTAATAAATTACTATACAGTCAGAATATTTTGCTTCTTGTTCATAAGATCAAATAAATGAAATGTACATCTATAAAGCTTCCAGGAATTGACATTCTTGCTTATTAATTTATAACCAAAAATAACCGAATCTCAATTACTATTGAATTGAAATTATTAGTTTCTCTGTAAACAAATTCGTTAATTTAGGTATTATGTTTATTTTCTTTGTGATGAATGAATAAAACTGTTATTTATTTGAAATAAAGAATTATTAGAAATAGAAAAGTTATGCCCCCTCACAATCATATCACCTACAATATCATGATGAAAACAAAGCACATCGATAAATCTTTACAATATCATAAATCCAAAATAGTATATTTCATTACTAGTCCAGAAAGTAAGCTTTTTCCGCGCGCGCGGGAACTCGTGCAAGCAAGGAAAAAGCCTTTCTGGACGTGTAATGAACGATATTTTTCATTACACCTCTCTTAAAACAATAACACGGAAAAAAATTTCAGCAGAAAGCATTTCGATATTGTGAAACAATAATAATTCAAAACACTGACATCTACTGTCACGCAATCGTTGCTCTGTGTCTCCAGCATAGGAATCATAGGATGCATCTATGCCTCAGCGCACCGTAAAACTTTTTGCGGTGCGGCCGCACGGAAAAGAGTCATTTTCGATGTTCTAAATCTACATGTCATGATAGGGTTTTCAGTGCGGTGTAATGAAATAGTATATTTCATTACCAGTCCAGAAAGTAAGCTTTTTCCGTGCGCGCGCGATGTGTTCCCGTGTGAGGCGGAGCCGAACACGGGAACTCGTGCAAGCACGGAAAAAGCCTTTCTGGACGTGTAATGAACGATATTTTTCATTACACCTCTCTGAAAACAATAACACCCTAAAAATTTTCAGCAGAAAGCATTTCGATATTGTGAAACAATAATTATTCAAAACACTGACATCCACTGTCACGCAATCGTTGCTCTGTGTCTCTGCATAGGAATCATAGGACGTATCTATGCCTCAGCGCACCGTAAAACTTTTTGCGGTGCGGCCGCACGGAAAAGAGTCATTTTCGATGTTCTAAATCTACATGTTGTGATAGGGTTTTCTGTGCGGTGTAATAAAAACTACTTTACATGTAGAATATTGTTCACAATTTTCTGTTGTGTTCTCCAAAATGAAATATACATTCTGAGAAATACGCTAAGAATGTAGAAAGGGCAACATAGTGTTGACTTGGAACATAAAAATATTTTGAAAAACGTCATAAATTCGATACAGAGTGGAATGTGTCGAATTTCCAAGGCCAGAATTGTGATTTTATAATTGTGAATGGGGTATATTTATATAGGATTAGGCCAGCTGTACGTAGAATTTACAAAGACGCCTTCTATAAATTCCATTGAGCTGTTTTATTCTACGATGTTCTCATGAAAGTAGGATTTATTTGTGGGTGGAATAAGTATCGAACACGACACTAAGATGGTATTGCTTTGTCATGTATTGTAAATAAAATCAGAAATTTTTCCGAAATCAATTTCTTCACTTCTACAGAAAAATATACAGGGTGTTAATGACTATGCGCGACAATCTTCAGGAGCTGATTCTGCATGAAAAATTATGACAATATGCAATATAACTTTTGTCCGCAAATGCTTAATTTTCCGAGATACGGGGTGTTTAAATTTTCACTTAAAAATTGACTATTTATTGCTCTGAAACTGGTCGAGCGATATGCTAATGAAAATTTCAAAGAAGTTGAAAAATCGCCATATCTTCGTAACCATAGATTTTCGGACCATGCTTCACTCGACGCAATTCACTGCAAATGACGTCTAGAATATCGCTTTTCAAGGTTCACGTCGAATTACCAAACACCCTGTATACAATTTCGATTCGAGTTACAAGTAGTGACCCTTTAAAAATTGCGATGTTGTCCATTTGTTACCATGAAATTAGTTAAGCTGAGGAATGTGTTTGCAGAAAAATATCTCAAGTAGTAGATTTGGACTTGGACTACCAAAATAATTTCGGATTTCGAATGCCGCAGTTGGGCAAAATTCGACCAAAGATTCTGTGATTATGACCAATCGAAATTTTGTTTTATGGTTATATGAAAACTATAGATTTAACCTAGATGTTCCGGATGTGGATGGAGAATGACGTATTCAAGCTACCCGCAAAAATTCTGACCATGTCGCTCATCCACAACCAAATGAAATTCTATCGAATTATTGACGAAAAATTCTAATTACTTTTGTAATAGCATGTCCAGGATCAACGACAATTGCTTTGAAAGCTCCTGTCAATTTTTTTTGACAGCTCCCAAAAATTATATTGCGATGGTTTTTTGATTGCGAATCTACCTATCAGAGCTCCTGACTTCACGTCAGTGCTTCAGGTGACCCATCTTTACAATGGAAACTTTCGTTATAAGTTCTTGAAAATCCTCATAGTAACAAACAGATGGAAAAGAATGGCAAGTTGACTTTTTGATTGATCAACTGTATCAGGATATTCAAACAATACAAATCCATCCATGAAATACTTCGATGTATCCTTTCATTACAAATTTTAACATCAACCTACTTCCTGCAATAACAACAACGATGAATACCAAGAAGCGAGACTAGTGTTTAATTCACCAATTACTTACCTACTTCAATTGCGCATTTTCCTTGAGGCCTACGCATTACATAAGTTATACAATATGGAGGATATTGCAATTATTTGAGCAGTTTAATTGTTTTGCGTTGGAAATTATTTGTACTTATTTCTGCACCATTCTTGTCAGGGGAAAATTGGTTTTGTTAACTATTCAATAACAATATTTGAGCACTTTCTTTTTCAAGAACAAGGATCATTATAGGTATGTAGTGGTGTAATTTTCTGAGGGAAAAACGATCAAGTTCAAAATTTGTTTTGAACACAAGTTAAGAATGTTCAGAAACGTTGAAATGATTTCAATTTTTTTTCAGCAATTCAGTAAATATTAGAAATCTAAATGTTTAATTTTTCTAATTCATTCGTTTGTGCATAGATGCATAGAAATACCTGGTGTAACGACTCCTTATTAAATCGTGACCAAAATTTGTAGATCAAAACGGCACTCTGGATCTGCGGTAATGGAAAATGCGCGACCCCTTTCGGGAGGAATGAAAAGCAGCACAAAACTCAGATTTTCGATCGACAAGAAAGTCTCAAACAAAATCTAATCAGTGCCAACACCAGGTATTCTATGCATCTATGTGCATTTCTTTATAAGTGTCACGGTTTCAGGTAAAAATTTACGTGTTCGAGAACGCTTTATCAGACTATACAGGATGTCCCATAATGAATGGATAAGCCTGAAACCCCTCATACTAAAGCTAAAGGGTTTTTTAATGAGATGTGTTATTTTGAATAGCCCGCTATTTCGGTAGATGTCACTTTTGAAGCTGTAATTTTTTGAAGTTTGACAAGTAGAAATACGTCATTGAAACAATGGAGCGATAAAACCTTCAAAAGCATTGAAATTATAAAAATGCACTATAAAGATGGTGAAAATTTGGTAGAGACGGTTCGTAAAACTCGAACATTTTTGGATCGTCGAGAAGCACCTTGTCGAACCGAAATACAGAAATTGGTGGAAAATTTTGAGCTGTTGGGACAAGTTCGTGATGTGAAGAATAAAACACGTGCACGTCGCTCAAGAACAGCCGATAATATTGCTGTTAGTGTTGAAGAAAAACCAGGTTTGTCCATTCCTCGTCGTTCTTTGGAATTACGTATTCCACGAACGTCATTACACCGTATTTTGAATAAAGATTTGGGCCTTAAGGCTTATAAAGTTCAGTTAACTCAAGAACTCAAGCTGGCCGATCATCAACAACGTCATGTCTTTGCTGATTGGGTCCTTGAAATGCATGAAAATGATCCGGAATTCCATCGAAAAATCATTTTGAGTGATCTGAAAAATTATCGCATCTGGGGCTCGAAAAACCCAATAGATATTGTTGGAAATACTCTCTATTCTCAACGTGTGACTGTTTGGTGCAGTTAATGGTCCGGCGAGGCCATTGGTCCTTACTTTTTCGAGATTGAGGCTGGAGCAACAGTACCGGTGGAAGGATTGCGCTATTGAAAGATGATTAATGATTTTGTATGGCCGGAATTGGATGGTATTGATCAGGACAACGTTTACTTCCAACAAGACGGCCTGCCAGACAAGCAACGAAACCATTGATCTTTTAGAAGAAGAGGTTACGGACCGTGTTAACTCGCGAAGAGGTGATCACAATTGGCCACCGAGATCATGTGATTTAACACCATGCGACTTCTTCCTTTGGGACCATGTGAAAGAGAAGGTCTACGCTAAGAGCCCAGCGTCGATTCAAGAACTCAAAGATGGAATTCCTGAGGCTATCGAGGACACATTGCAGCCACTTGCGATTTGGCTATAGGAAATTTAATGAAAATGATATAGTCCTGTAGTCGTGATGGTCTTTTGACTTATGATATTTTCAGTTATTAACAGCATACCTTCCTCTTTATGATTGAATCAACATCCGATCATTCATCAAAAAAATGGCATTTTTCTTCGAATGTGTTAACAACACCCCTTATTGGAAAACCCTCCACATGGCTCTCGAAACGAAATACAAAAATGCCCTTGTGAAGGTTTCTTTTTTTTCGAAACGAGTAAATTGTATTTATATGAGTAGTTGTTGCTTTCTTGAAGAACAAATCCACTTCAATTTTCATTATGAAATGTTGTGCATATTTTACGTTTCAAAAGTTTCAGCGTTCGTAGTGAAAAAAAATATATGAAAGCCTGGCTAATAAAAAAAATGCGTCTTTCCTACAGATTTCAAAATGGTACAATTTGAACACTTTTGAAGGGGAAGTCTCATTGCTATACTAGATAGACAAAATGACGTTAATTGAATTTCCTGCATTTCCTGATGATATTTTATGAGATATCGGTAAAAAAAAAATTTCAAATTGGAACTCCTGTATATTTTCAAATATTGCAACAGAACTTGAAATAACCATTTTAAAAATATAGCGTTCTTTATATCTTTCAGGAGTCATGTTTCATCTCTTCGTTTGAACCTCCAATTTGGGAACACTATGTATAGGTATATTCACTATGAGTTCATATTCAGAATTCAAAGCACTCAGAACATTCCTATCTCCCTTTCTGGTTTGTACCTCCGATTTGGGAACACCCTGTATATATTTACAATGACTTTTTATTCGAGATTCATTACATTGCTATTGATATACAGTTGGGTATGAGAACATCGTTGTTGGAAAGGCTTGTGGACATCGATAACAATCAAAAATACTTTCTTGAGGTGGAACAAGAAATTTACAGGGTCCAGGATTAGGATAACCAGACAGTACCTGCATCCAGTCGAAATTTTCTAATACATGTGGACCTGCTGGATCGAATGGTATTGCAGAACTGGCTCCGAAAAAAGGCATAATAATACCTATGATGTACGATATTATCGTATCTACTTTTTATTTGTGTGAGAACTGAGAATTTTTCTTGTGACAGCTGACATTCGATAATAGATATAATGAGACCATCATAGAAATATCATTGAATCTAAATTATTCCTTTTTTCTTCAAGTACCATAGCATGACCACAAAAGGCTCGTTCGGTATATACATATCCGTCAGCTCCTTTCTATTCGGTTGCTCCGTTGGCGTTCGATAATTCAGTCTGTTGACACCAAGTTGACACTTTCCTCTCTGTTTTGCGCTCCGAAGTCACGTGATTGTATATCCGTTTGTATCCGTATTCTCTCGCTCCACTCCGGGAACGAAATAACGAACCCAGTATAAATAAGTTACGAGGTCAGAAGTTTTTTATTATACAAAAAAAATTGAAAACGGTTCATTAAAAACACTGATGTGAAGGCAGGAGCTTTTGAGCGCTCATTCGGCTCATTTATTTAGAATAAATAAAACACATAATTTGCATTCATTTCCAAAAACTTTTTATTGGTAATTGAAGTATCAGATATGACATTTATGTAATGTTAATAATACCGCCAAATGGCCTCCTCTTGCAGCTCAACAGACGTCCACTTTTTTTTTTAATTTTCAATGATATTTTTACATAACAATCATAACATTGAGGCTCTATCTTACTGATGACACGATTAATTTCATCCTTTAGTTCAGGAATCGATTGTGGATTATTCTTATAGGCCTGGCTTTCTACATTACCCCAAAGAAAATAGTACAACGGTGTCCAATCACATGATCTTGGTGGCCAATTGACATAACCGTTTCTGGAGATTATTCGTCCGGGAAATTTTTGTCTCAATAGTGAGGTGTAGGGCCATCTTGCTGAAACCAAATGTCCTCTAGATCAATACTCATTAATTCAGGCCACAAATATTCGATTATCATCCGACGGTATCGGTCACCATTCGCAGAACGCTGATTTTCATAAAATAATTCAACAAATTCAAGGGTCTACATACCTGAAAAAAAAGGGAGTCAGAAACGATTTATAATTTCCGATTGATGAAAGGATGTATGATTGTATAAAGAAAAAAATAATAAAAAAAATTAGTATTAAATGAATGAAAAGGATATTCTCCATCATTTTTGGTTATTTTGTAACATTTCCACCCTCAAAACGAACAAATGTTTTTGTGTTTTTTCATTTCAGTATTGAAGTCTATCATTTAGTTAATCAAACGTCTATCTCATTTTCCTTTCAGAATATACCGTTTTTCTGAAAATAATATCACAACAATGTGTTGTTTTCGCGAAATATATGTATTTCCTTGAATTTGTCTATTCGAAATGATAAATATCCATTTTTACCAAAGACAATTTATTAGGGTTTGTTTTAGCCGTCGATTAGTGAAAATTATTTGTTTCTTACAATTGTGGATTCTAAGGTAGAATTGAATTTCTTCAAAATGACATGAAATGAATTTCAAAAGAACAACGTTCTAAAAATTATTGAAAAAAATGGAATTGAAATTCAGTTAAAATTGAACGATTGTGTGAAATCTCCTCGATTCGACTCTGGACGGAAAGAAACTTTACGAAGGCCCTCCTACCGCTGCGTCAAACATGTTATTATTGCTCCTTCTTAGATTTGAACAGAGTATAGTGGGTTCGACTGGTTGATATCAACTTATCAAACCTGCCTGTTCGACTGGTTGATAACCAGTCGAACAGGCAGGTTTCCGCAAAGGATACAGCAGAATAGAACATCTACAGACAATACGTGTACACTCATAGAAAAGTGTAATGAATACAATGTACCTCTACACATAGCCTTTGTGGACTATAATAAACCGTTTGATTCCGTAGAATTGTGGGCAATCTTCCAAGGGATGAATAACGCAAGGATAGACTCCAGATATAGAGATCTCATCAAACAAATATATAACAAAGCTACCATCCAAATAAATATAGCAGAAAACCTAGCTACTCAAAAAATCAGAGTTGAAAGAGGAGTCAGACAAGGAGATACCATCTCCCCAAAATTGTTCACTCTTGTACTGGAAGACGTATTTAAAAAACTAAATTGGGAGAAATGGGGTATAAAAATCGACGGAAAACATCTCACGCATCTAAGATTTGCCGACGATATTATACTTATAAGCATCAGCAACGTGGAAGAACTTCAAGAGATGTTGAAAAATGTGAAAGGGGAGTCAGAGCAGGTCGGCTTAAAGATGAACCTAAGTAAAACCAAGGTACTGACTGAACAAAATATTAAAGTCGAAATAGATGGTAAGGAGATCGAAAAGGTCAACGAATATGTATACCTGGGACATACAATAACTCTGGGCAAACAGAACCAAACTGCCGAAATTACGAGAAGAATCCGTATGACCTGGGCCGCAGTGGGAAAACTTAGAAATGTTCTAAGAAATCCAGAAATACCTATAAATCTAAAGAGAAAAGTATTCAACAGCTGTATCCTTCCTGTACTGACCTACGGCGTGGAAACGATGACACTCACAGTCCACTCAGCAAATCGAATGAGAACGACCCAGAGATCGATTGAAAGGGCTATGTTGGGGGTATCCTTGAGAGACCATATCCGAAATGAAGAAATCAGGAAGAGAACAAAAGTAGAAGATGTAATAGGTAGGATAGCGGAAATGAAATGGGCCTGGGTGGGGCATGTGGCTCGGCAGGAGGACGATCGATGGACTAAGAGGATTGTACATTGGAGAGACCAAGAGAACATAAACGAAGTGTAGGAAGACCACCAAAACGCTGGTTGGATGACATCGAAGCAAAGGTTGGAAGAGGTTGGAGAATTCAAGGGGAGGCCTATATCCAGGAGTGGATGCAAACAGGCTGTTGAAGAAGAAGAAAAGAAGATAGTGGGTTCTGCCTGGCTCCCTCGAGAACTAGTGCGCATGAGCGATATAGAAGTTCTTCTTCTTCTTCTTCTGTGCGGCGCCTTTTGTCGGCAGAACGTAGGCCTTGTGGTCCATTGTTCATTCCGCTTCTTCTGATACTAGAGAGACTCAGACCTGAAGGCACGCTGACAAGAATGCCGCGAGCCGACTAGGAGGAGTCCCTCCCACCATAGAGATGGAAGGTGTAGGGTTCCCTAGGTGTGTTGACCTCAGTACAGAGAGATTGTCGCACGTGAACAGTATATGTTCCGCCGTTTCATCCGCGTTCTTGCACCAACGGCACAGGGAACACTCTGTTAGTCCCATTCTATATGAATGTTTGTTAAACAGATGGCCAGTTAAAGCACCAGTCACCAGAGATAATTGCTTCCTCTCGAGAATCAAGAGTTTTTTGACCTCCGGCTTAGAAGAAGGCCCCTTGATGAGGAGTCTCGACCGAGGTCTCGACTGCCTGAGATCCGTTCCCATGTTCCACTCAGAGGAGAATTTCTCATCAATCCATCTCTTGAAGAGGTTTTTGATATACGTGGGACAGATAGGAAGCGCGGGTTCCGGCCCAGTAAAAGTCGAAGGAGCCCCTTGTTTGGCTAAGTTATCTGCTTTTGTATTGCCAGAGATAGGCGCATGCTCCGGGCACCAGATAACCTTGAGAGTGTTATTTGAGCCTAGCGCGCGCAGAGCCTCTCTGCATTCATAAACCAAGTTAGAGGTTACTTTTATTTCAGAGAGGGTTTTCAGTGTACCTTGACTGTCGCAACATATGTATATGTGTTTCCCAGAGTAACCTCTGCGGATACTCTCTACCGCACATACCAAGCGAGCATATAGCTCTGCTTGTGCTATTGAGCAGTCTTTTCCGAGAGGAATGGATCACTTTGTTCTGGGTCCAACAATCCCAGCACCGGCACCCGTGTTACAAACCGAGCCGTCGGTGAACCAGGTGGGGCCCTAAGGTTTAAGTAACCTGTCTGGTTTACACCACTGATCTCTGTCAGGGACAACTACTTTATAGGGCTCGTCGAAGCAGAATCGGGCGCACGCATGGTCCCCTCTGCGGAGGAGGGACGGGTTAATGTCCTCCACCATCTTGAGTGCCATGGCGTGCCCCCTGAATCCCCCCCGATCACGCCATTGTCCCTGTTCCCAGATTCTGAGCGATGTTTTCATAGCCACCTCAGTGATGGTGAGGTGTATGGAAGGAATGCCCAACATGCATTCCATTGATACTGTAGGAGTAGATCTTAGAGCGCCTGTTATACTAAGACAAGCACTCCTCTGGCATCTATTGAGGATGTTTCTGTTGTTGGCTTTTCGTAAGGAAATCCACCATACCACTGATGCATAGGTGAGGATAGGCCTCAGGCCTCACCACCACAGTATACAGCCAGTGTATAATATATGGTCCGAAGTCCCATCCCTTGCCGAGCACCTTACGTGTGGACCAAAATATTATATTGGCCTTGTTCGCTTGAGCCTCGATGTGTTTGTAGAAGTTTGCGGTCCAATATAACACCGAGATAACGGACCTGGTCAGATAAGGTGAACCTCATTCCAAACAGACTGGGAAGTCTAATGTCGCCAGGCAGATATAGAAGTTGCTTGGATTAGAATTTCAAGGAAATATGTGGATTGGGTAATCGGCAGCATGAAGATATTATTCCATATAAGGTAACCATGGATACATAATGACATGTCTCTTGTTCTCGGCCACAACAGCGCATAAAACGCTAGAACGAGGCCTATATTTTTGTGTACTTATTGGCCACAACGGTCACATTCTATACATAACTAACTGCAAAACATAGATGCATGGAAACCCTGGTGTAACGTTTCCTAACTAGAAATCGTGACCAAAAATTGTAGATCGAAATGGCTCTCTAGATTGCCGATCGGGTCCTACTTCCGGCGCTATTGCGGCAATAGAAAAAAAGGTGGCTCCTTTTGGGATAAATGAAAAGTAGGACCCCATCACAGATTTTTGATCGACAAGAAAGTCTTGAACAAAATCTAATCAGTGCCAAACCAGGTATTCTATGCATCTATTACAAGACATTTATGGCTTCACTCGATCAAAATTGACATTGTCAATATATCAAATTCTGAAATTCAAGTGAATTTTTTATAAATTATCGTTTTTTTTTTCTTTGGGTAAGAATTGAATGATGGAGAGCATAAACTGCTACGCAAATAGCTATACTCCTTGTATTCCAACATCCTATCCCATGAACCCGCAACAATTTGTTTATTCGCCCTATATGCCTACTGTTAATTACGGATCAATACCACAAGAAAAGCATCGCACAAAATTATTCAATCCCTCAGCTTTCCTTCAGAAGTGCAAATCAGCAGAAATAATTGGTGGCGAGGTGATAGTTGGGTGTGAATGTGAACGATTCAATGGACTTCAGGATGGATGTAAAAGAAGTGAGTGCAGAGGTCAATGCAACTGCGCTCAAATGCCAGCAGCATGCAGACCGAGCATCTTCAGTAATGGAAAACATTTGGGAACGAAGTATTTCAGACAGAGCAGTCCATATTACCAAAACAATGGCCCGACACCTCTCGGAACCAGATATTGAAATATCATATCTTCTGATGAATCAGGTTTTCAATTTCACTGTATTGTATTTTCAGAGTATGTACCTATTTATTATATTCTAAGAACAATTCAAGTTATTGATGGATTTCATAATGTCGCTTTGAGGTTGAACTCGAGGTGTAAGTTGATGAGATATACGTCTGATGTCTGATGTCGATCCCATGTTTAGTTTTGCAGATATTCAATATTTAGTTTTGGAAGTTTAACCCCCAAGGCCCCCTGGATATGAAGTAAACGCGTTTTTTCTGATGGGGCTTCTTGATGTTACATAGTTCCGAATCTGATGACGATCCTCTGTAGATACAGCTTTTCAGATATTCAATATTTAGTTGGAAAGTAGGTACTTATAGTACGTAAAGGTACCTATTCTCCATTCACAATTATAAAATCACAACTCTGGCCTTGGAAATTTGACACATTCCACTCTGTATCGAAGTTATGACGTTTTTCAAAATATTTTTATGTTCCAAGTCAACACTATGTTGCCCTTTCTACATTCTTAGCGTATTTCTCAGAATGTGAATGAATTGGAAAAGATGTGATGGACGAAAATAATTAACGCAATACCTGAAAATTTCCACATATTATCCTTTTTACGGTCGATTAAAATATCAATTGTTTGATAGAAAGGATTCCTTTTCTAGTTATTTGCATGAAAAGTACAAGAGATCACTGTTGAAATATATAATTTTTCGCCATGGAAGAAAATTGCATTGCTTTCACATAATTTTCATATGCATGCTTGTGAAGATTTGATGTTTATTATCCTCTTGAACTGAAAGTTCAAGACTTGACGACATCAATTGTTGATTCTAATCAAGAATTCATTAAAAAAAATCAACCCAAAGATATAAGATGAATTGATGGGTAATTACAAGAATCAAGAATAATGGAACATCATATCCCTCTACTGAAATCCGAATATGTGATATGATTGTGAGGGTGCATAACATTTCTATTTCTAATATTTCTTTATCTATATTAATAAAAGGCGATCTATGGTTGGTTCAAAACTTCGAAATGCCATATTGTTCAAACGATCGCACCAAATTGGACAATTCTTTTTTTGTTGTGTTTATTATTGTTAGGGCAAGGTTTATATAACAAAATATTCCCAAAAAAATCCTACAGGAAAGAAAAAAAAGCCTTCCTTTTTCTTACCACCCATAGAATTATGTGTTACCACCAATCGAGCAATCATAGAGTACTTATATAGGTTTTGACATTTGGACGAAGGAGGTTAGTTTTTCTTCCACAGAATCGCATGTCAAGTGAATAGTTAAAAGTGCAGTAGGTCTTACCAACGGTATAAGAATATTCCATGGGGATTAATCATAGAATTTATAGTACATGGAATGCTATTACCAGATGAAAAAGTGGATAAACATCTCAAGTTGGAGGAATACCGAACTTTCCATATTCCCATGGATACGACCTGTCACACCGAACAGAAACACAGAAATGTTTGCCGAAACGCCAAGTGAATCGGATCTTGACGATTAAATTCATAGGCTATAATCAGATCAAAAGCAGGTAAAGATCTTAAGTTGGTGGAACAGTGAATTTTCACCGGATTGTAAAGTAAATGTGACGATCAGCATCAATCGTGAGTTGTCCATTTTCATTTTCTCTCTATATTTCTGAAATTTTCTTGATTTATGTTTGGGTACCTAATAAATATATTTGCGGAAATAACTGAATTCAAAATTGCCCATAATTAGTAATTGACATATTATTTTGTATTTCTGTTTTGTGTGACAGTTCATATCCGTGGAAAAGATGACAGATGACGGTTGACAGATGACATTCGACAGATGACATTTGACAGATGATATTTGACAGATGACGTTTGATAGATGACGTTTGACAGATGACATTTGACAGATGGCATTTGACAGATGATATTTGACAGATGCCATTTGACAGATGACATTTGACAGATGACATTTGACAGATGACATCTGACAGATGACATTTGACAGATGACATTCGACAGATGACAGATGACATTTGACAGATGACATTTGACAGATGACATTTGACAGATGACATTTGACAGATGACATTTGTCAGTAGACAGATGACATTTGACAGCACTTTTATTATGCCTAATTTATCTCCTGCTTGAAAAAATAGCAATGGTAAGGGGTTTCACAATGCATATCACCGGTGATCGGAGCTTGATCTAGAATCAACTCGATTTGACAGTTCAGAAATCTAACCAAGCCGTTGATCTCCGATCACTGGTGATTACGATTTGTGAAATCCACAGTAAGTATAGGCACGGCCTTCTTAAGATAAAGATGGCTATGGTATAGGTATCATTTAGGCGGAACAAAGTTCGCCGGGCCAGCTAGTTTCAAATAAATAACAGTTTTATTCATTCATCACATAGAAAATAAACATAATAACTAAATTAACGAATTTGTTTACAGAGAAACTAATAATTTCAATGCAATATAAATTAATAAGCCTGAAAGCTTTATAGATATACATTTCATTTATTTGATCTCATAAACAAGGAGTGAAATATTCTGGCTGTATAGTAATTTACTAATTTGTTAGTTTGAAAAAGATTCATACATTACTACCACAGTAGGTTTGTACAAATGAAATGGAATAGGTCAAACATATGCTTCACATTTATCATTCACCTGTTCTAAAATAAGACGCAAACTCCTGGAATATGGAAAAAACCGATGTATTCTGGTTCAATATAGCCTATTTCTACTTTCGGCAAAGGATTGATAGGAATGAAAGCTCCAGTGACACATATTTCAATTAATCGGAATCTGAATCGTTGAGTGCAATATAGTCATATTTCTTCTTTTTTTTTAGCTTCTTCGACGTGTTTTTTTCTGAAACGTGAAAACGATCAACAATAATCATCTAGAGACCAATGATGGCCATCCAGAACCCGTTTACTTACGAAAATCGTGCAATTTCATTCTGCAAGTTCTTTACTCATAAATCCTCGAAAATCCTACCTGAACCATATTTTCTGGTCGCTTTCGTTAGAAGATCGTATAAGGAAGCCTTTTTTTTCCATTTACACATCCCAAATAAATTTTGAGCACCAAAAACGATACCGAAACTAACCAAACTTCTGGAGGACCGGAATTTCGTTTGAAATCTTTCCAAACGGCCAGATACCTAAAAAAAACTCCGTTATCAAGTGTAAAAAAGGCGATTAGTACTTACTTTTGCTTTTTTTATGCTTATTAATCGATTTTTGGTCCAATTCAAATTTGCCGTTCGTACTCACGCCAAAAGTCGTGAAAGGAAAAAATGACACTCGCACGAAATCGAAGGGAAACTTCTTCTGAACGACGAAGAACGGAAAAATAGGCGATTCCTTATCGATATTCCGCCCCAAAATCGCCGATCGATTCGAACTAACAAAATGTGGAATATCTTTGATACTTTTACTTTGATGTAAACAAAGCAACTGGCAACAACGTTTTGTCATTAACAATATTCTCTGTACGCGCACAGATTTTTCATCAGGTGCACCAATTCCTGAAAACGAAACCATGGCCAGAGTTGTGATTTTATAATTGTGAATGGAGTATACTTACAATTCTTCGAATCAATAAGTCCAATTCCACTTCACAATATGATATACTAGCGACCCCGATGCAATGCTGATCCTTAATAATATACATTGTATGTACCATGGACATATTATCCTATTTTGATAAGTCTATGGTATGTACCTACCTACCTACTACAGAATGTCCTTATAAACAACGTTAGTGCCGGAGCTGCACAGCTATGTCCCTGCATTTTAAATCTGTAATATCTTCGGAAATATTTATTTCTCTATTTCAGTATCGTAATGAGTTCATTACAGTACTAAAAACAGTGCTGTGATGAACTCATAACAGCACTGTTTTCAGTTATATTTTTCGTTTCGTGGTTGTCAGCACTGGCTTCCTATCCTATCAATTTTCAACAAACGTCAATTTGGAAATGTCAATTTCGTAACAGTCACCAACTGCCAAGATACAACACAAAGGATTTATAATCTGATTTTTTCATTGAATTTCAACAGAATTTCACGAAATTTGACTGAAATAGAGAGAATATCGTCTAAAACTCGTTGCAGAATGCAATCCCAATACTCATTCGTATTGGAATAGGAGCCCATTCTGCAACTAGTTTTAGAATGTGTAACGTAAAAATTACGTTATACTCATTAATTGACTTCCTTTTAACACTCGCCTCTTTAGTTGAATCATCATGTGTTTCGAAATGATTTTTCGAAATAATATTGTCGTCCTGATGTGGTGGGGATGCCCAGGAAGGTGCGCATATTTGTTTGAAAGATTAGTGATGAATGAGACGGTGAAAAGTGTAGATATTGGCTATTCAGTTTTTCTATATCGTATTGCGTTGTAATAATTTAGATAAAATTACATTTCAGTCAATTTTCAAGATTTCATGTTTCTGTAATAATTTTTTCGATATCGGTATTCAATTCGTAGTTTGATTACCTATGCATTTTCAAAATTAGAGTTATTTTTTTTTCAAAATTTGCAAATGGCGTAAACTTCCATTTTGTTAAATTTCATTTAATTCATTTCAGTTATTTTTTTTATTAGTATTTCCCGATTCTTAAACTCAAAATTAAATATTTTCAATATATATTTTATTTTGTTCTTAAACTGTTGCTTGCTTCTGTAATATTTTGCAGATAATCAAAACCTCTCTTCTTCAATGGTTGAACCCTTGTGGTTTAGGATTGAACCAATATGTACCATTAAGAAGTGAGGGCAGGTTGAGGTTTTCATCAGAACGACGGCCTATTGAATTATTACCACAGGATATTTCCAAATTAAGGGGGAGAATTTCATAGGTTCCGAAGTTGTTTGAAATCGAAGGTAAGATCTTTCCAATTTTATGAGAAGGCTTATCTTGGGTTTTCCTGAGGAGAATTTCAAACTTAGCAACATATAGCATTTTGTTAGCTTCTTCATTATTTTGAAGTCACCATTGAGAGAAAATTTTTCGATTCATAATTTGACAGCCAGTCGACACTACCTTTCTCATTTATTCACTCGAATAAAATCAGGGTTAATTTTTTTGTTTTCTGTTTTTTTGAGTCAATTAATTAAATATTTTCAAAACTCCTTTATAATTTAATTTACTATATTGTCGGACAAAAACTTCTGTACTCTGTATTTTTCTATTACATGTACCACTACTGGTGAGAAGAGCCTGTCAAGAAAACCAGTCCATTCAAAATTTAGAATCCATTCGATCCAGCAGAATATTGCGTTTTGGCAACTCAGAGCTCAATCCACGAAGTACTGTCCAGAAAATTTCGGCAAAGGTACAACACAACACACAACAAAATTATTTAGCCAGCAGTTATTTGGATCTATTTGATAAAAGCATCCGGACAAAGGTTTAATAGGTGGCAAACCAGAGGGTATAGGAAAACTTGGTATTTGTGAGTCAGGCAATATATGTATTAGTATGAAATTTGAAAGTTGAATATATGTTTGAAAGTTTTTGACTGCAGTTTTATTTGTTGGCGAGCATTAAGGGTTCTCTATTTTGAGTTCATAATATCAGTTCAATTAAGTTAATTTTGAGGGAACCTAGGCGCCCACCCAAGGAAGCAAACCGAGCACAGATCCACTTCCCTGAGTTTACTAGCCGTAATAGCATTTTCATTTTTAACATAACATCACAGGTTACAAATGTACCATTGAATTACATGCTGTAAAGGGCCATATTGATCTATATTCAATATTGAATGGACAATGTTTAAGTTACTTAATTGGATGAGGATTAATGTGCTGTATTATTCTCGAAATAACTTCCTAAATGGGCCATTTTTTCGCGTAAAATGTAAAGGATAAAAAATGGTTATTGTGGGTTATGCCTCAATCACACTCAGCCACTTCCACTGCTACTCGCGCTGCCAGAAATATTTCCCGGAATACTTCTGCGGCAGTATGGAAAGGCAGTGAGTATTTACACTCAGCTCAAACATTTCTCTCGCAGCGCTATCAAGTTTTGGCAATGGCGGACGACGGAATTGCAGCCTCCAGTGGCGCACCCAGAAATTTCATTCGGGGGGGGGGGTGCTCGAGGTATCAAGTGTTATTATCATTCAATCTTTTCCGGTACATGCCCTTAAATTTTCCTTTATTCCGATCGTTTTGAAGTTAAGCCATAGGTTCAAAGAATCATGTAACAAACGATTCATTCAAAAAAATATTTGCTCAGGTGATGAACCAGTGCTCCAGACCAACATTTTACCTATTCTTCACATTTTCAAGTCTTTTCGAGATTTTCAAAAGAGATCTGTTTTCAAAAGAGATCGAGTGGAACGAGTTTCACCCGCATAAGAACATTCAGTAGTAAGGTAGTATTTGAAGGTATTTTGTGAACATCTTTGAGTCTACTAATACTCAATCCAACAATTGGAGATAACGAGTATGACGAATCAAAGTAGGGAAAGTATATTTCGGAAAGCGAATATTCAGTTCTGTGCGCATTAATGCAAAAACTATAGGACTTTTCATTCAATGCAGAGAACGAAGAAATATTTTGAAACAGGTTAATCAACGATATTGGAATAGTAATCTTACATCCTTAAAAACTATAACAATAACAGATCTACATAAAATACAAAGGAAAAACCAAATAACAAAAATCCCTCAGAAAAATAATTGACAATCTACATGAACTGCTCAAATGATCCTCCATCTTTTGCAATGCATAAACGAATTCGTTTAAGAAAAGAGTTTTCAACATTAGCAAATACTCGGGGTGTAATGCTTTCAAAAGCATCTTTTATTCTTCTTTTCATGTTATGGTATTCTCATACACAATACTTTTTATATAACCCCATAAAAAATATGGAGATATTAGATTTGGTGACCTTGCAGGCCAATTTTGTGGGCCTCCACGACCTAACCATCTATTTGGAAATTTTCTATTCAAATATTGGGGGACATCAATTCGTAAGTGGGCAGGTTAACAAGTTGAACTAAAAATCGAAAATTACTGGAAAACTATTAGGTTTAGATGTAGGGAAACCGAATGAAGATAGTTCCGATATTAATTTTTACGTTCAACAAGGTACAGAAATACTGGGTGTGCCATTTGAAATAAGAAAGGTTTTGACCATCATCTTTAGTTAATGTTGAAATATTTATTCTGATCACTCGGTATGTTCCACAGTTAATTTTGTTTTCTTCTGCATAAGGGTAGCCAATATGTCTACACGAAAAAACATTTTCTGTCTCGTTGGCTTGAAGGGTTTATTCATTAATTGCAAATTTAAAATACCCCTTTTTTCGATTTTTCGCCATTATGTTCTCTTAAATGGTTATATCCTAAGGCATAAAATGGTCTTCATTGACTCATCATTATTCGAGCATGCCTTTCAATTTTTGAATTCATGTAAAGGGTATTACATTGAAAAAAGTGTAACTATAGTCTATATCTTTTTTACCGAACAGCCTGTATATGTGAAAACAATTTTAAATTGAGCATCTGATTGCCCTTTACATTTCACGAAAAAAAATTTTCAAAATGTCTTCATATACTGCCTCAAAATGAGAACCGCGTCTGGGGTGGGCCCTGTATAATTTGAAAAATGCGCCGCAGCCGAAAATCTTCTTGAGTAATAGATATATCGCATTCGTTATTTTAGGAAGACATCAAAAACAAGCTTTCTTTAAAAAATGCATATTTAATTTTTTTCACAAATACCAAGTAAAGGGGGTAAGAGGAAACGCCTAAAACTTGATTAATTATTCTACAGACATAAAAAAACTCGAAAACAATCCTTTATTTTTGAGCTCGGGGGGGCTGCAGCCCGACAGCCCCCCCCACCCCTCGGTACGCCACTGGCAGCCTCAGCGCTCTGTCTGTTTCATTTCAATAAATATGTGGTTGTCTTGAAAACATATAAACTCCAAAAGAAAGTTCGTCGTCGTAGAAGATGGTGTATGATATAAATACATCGTGCACTTTGCGCTTAAGTTCATGGTTTTTATCAGAAGAATCCCATATCACTCTTTCGATCTCAAGGAGTTCTAGAAATGATATTATTTTTTCTCAGGGGGGTCATGGCCTCCCTGCCCCCCCCCTGCGAGCGCCCATGACCATTGAAGTGAAATCAAGAAGTAAAGTTGAGGCCTAAAATCAGACTTGTCACTTGTGAATTATTAATGGAATAATTTATCTTCTTAAAAACTCATGAAATAATGGCATAATATACGAAAATCCGTTCAATATTTCTGCTCACTCCGAATTCGGCACAAGTTACAAGCTTCGATGCTTGTAGTTTCAGAGGGGTCTCCACAGGAGACCTAGGAGTAATCAGGATAAACAATATATCATATTCTGATTTTTTTTGCCCCCCTGCCGAGCGCAATGGCCGCCCCTAGCTCAAAAACTGGCGACGCCCTTGCTTTCATAACACTTGTTGATAATTATGGTATCAACTTTTCTCATCAGTTCAAACAGCTCCAGAAATTTAAACTCAAACAAGACGCCATGTAATCAAACACATGATAACTTTATGAATAATATTTCAAATATATAAATATATAAATGTATAAAAATCCCTAATATTTCAAATGAATAACACTGATATAAATACCATCTCAACAATTTTTATTTCAATACTAATTCATCTGTTCAGAACGCGATAAAAACTTCTAAACATGGATAAACTATCCCTCAAGAATACCTGGATATGAAACAAAATATTATAGCTCAAATGCACGCGAAACATAGAAGATCTCAAAGCATTACTCATTTTGTAGTTAGGAATTTTTGCCGAAAGGGGGCGCTTTGATCTTTGAATTCAGTCATGATTTGCGCCACCTGAAGTGGAAAGAACGAAACTATCCTAAAAATGGCGCAACAAAATTTGATCAGTGCATACATGATGCAAGAATATTCTTCAGCCATGAGTGCATACTGCATACACCATTATTTTAGACATCTTAGTTCGGTCTTCTGTCGAAAACTACTCTTTGGTACTGTCACATTCACAATTAGATGTTCTGTGTCACATCATACCGTGTTGGCCGTTGGGGTGTTGGTCTGTGGTTCTGTGAAGCTAACCTTTTTATGCGAAAGTCAACCATGTCTGTTTATTTGATAGTTTGAAAAAGTCAAACGATGGAAAAAAGAAAGAGTACGGGTGATTTCTTTTACTCATATGTGGACAAGTGATAAGACTGAACTGAATTTTAAATAATCAGTATCAAGTAAAACATCGGTGTTGCGTGCTAATTTCCTGGCTTTTTAGGTGAGTCCGTAGATCATTTCAGTATTCCTGTATCAATTATTACAAAAGGATGTTGCCTCGATGATATGTAGCATGTTGTGAATCAAATTGCGAGGATTAATATTGATATGCATATCGACTGCTGAAAGTGGTATTTACGCATCATCAGAAATCTGTTACTACATCTACAGCTAATTCTTTCCACTTTCTGAACACCTGGTTTGTCTTCCTCACGTTAGTTCCATGTTTTATCTAAGTATTCCTGATACATAATTGAGTTCTGAACAAATTCGATTTCAGTAACAAGATAAACTACTGAAATGGCTTGTTACTAAAATGAAAGTTAGCCATGGCTCTAGTTAAATTGTGGCTTTTGAATTCATCAGCAGGGCTTGGAATGTGAACCAGTGTACTGAATCAGTCCATACCATCATCCTGGTACCCTTCACATGTGTCGACAAGAGAGATACCGGTTATACAGATCATGCAACCAGTGTGACAGTAGTTGTGTAGCTGCTATCATTTGGATTTGTTTGTGGTGAGTGTTATTTACTTTCTATATCATGTATATTTTGCTGTAACTGAGGATATATCCTTGAAAAATTGAGCACCTATTTGTGATCTCATTCACATAACTAGATGAACCCTCTCTATTTCAATAACGTTTTTTTTTTTATGTTTGAACTAAGAAAGGTGGTATCTGCAGTAGGAAATCACACAAAATATAACCATCATGTTTAAGTGAGGAGAGAACATTTTATTTCCTTTCCAATTCTAGAAGGAAGCTACTGAATTGGTCAATAGTTTCTCGGAAATATATTCTACTTTACTATTGCTTTCCTTTCATCCAATTTGGGGAAGAAATTATATATGACAAAAATATTGGTGCTCAGTATATCGAAGTAATATCAATTATATTATTGGTAGTTTGAAAAAAAAGTATCACTTTTAGATCGATCAATATTGCAACAGCTGGAAAGCAGCAGTTGAGTAAAACATCTCTCCTCATTGTATAGGATCAGTTCATACTAGGTATGCAACGATACCTAGAAGTATTGACACCATGCACTCATGCATGTAGTTTTTTGTTGTGTTTGTTCCATGGCATCACATATATGCCCTGCATTGCTGCTGAAGCATCTTCCAAAATTTTGTCCCCAGGAAGAATTTTTTTTAAACCTCTATGGGGTTTTTGATTGTAATGCAGCTATGTGACTAGTGACGGCACTATTAATACCTGGACTTATGGAACCTTCATAATCCATTTCAGTAAATTCCAATATTATCTGAAAATACACACAAATTAAAAACTATTCACTGTAGTTAGATGTTTTTAAAGACAAAATAATCGTGTAGAGCACCTTATTCTACTTTTTATAATTAAAGCACAAACCATAATTTTGTATGGAATAGTTATACTATGAGAACTTCGAAATAATAAGATTACCTACATAACAATAGCTTGTTGCACAAATAGTGTGACTTATTACTTAGGTTTTCATTATCTGATGAAATATCATAAGGTTCTTCAGGTTCGTGAGGTTCATCAACAATTGTATCAGATCTCTGATCTATGCCACTTCCTCTAAGTAATTTATCTATTACTTCAAAATAATACAAATTTGGAATATCAACCTACAATTGAGGTTATTCAGTACAAAAATTGTCTATATAAAAGCATGTAATTAAAGGTATAGGTACTTACATCAGCTGCACCTGCACCACTTTTTTTGGAAGTCACTACTTTTTTCTTCTCTTGTATGTAGGTCTGACGCATCATGTTATACTTTGCTTTTATTTCAGTAACTGTAGTTCCTGGCCTGATTTGATCAATTTCATTTCGAATGGCTTCTAGGGAACTCGACCGTGCGTGCTTATTCTTGTACTTTGTTGATGTAATTTCGTACAAATTTGGATGGTGTCCATATAGCTCTATGAGCTTAAGGGCAGCTATTTTAATATGGAAAAGAAATCAATTAAATGAGTAAATGGTTTATACAATGAATTATTGAAATCGTAAATATCAATTGACATTGACAATGACTTGACAGCTCTACCACCAATCAGAGGCGTTATTTATGTTAATTTCAATATCGAAAATCTACATAAGGTGCGTTCGGCCTGTCAACTCCGGTAAGGGGACAGGATTAAATTAGGGAACTCTGAGTATAACTTACTGAATGAATCAGGTCGCAATTATGAAGCTAACTTTTCAAGGGATGATTCCATGAATCGTATACTATCAATAAATCGGAACTTGATTTCAGTTTCCTCGTCACTAACTGTGGAGGAAATATACTTCTCCTTATTCAATGGAAGAACTGTAATATGATTAAATTGAGCAAAATGTTCAATTAAAAAATGAGAATCATAACCGTTCAAATTATGGAACACGACTGGTATCATGAATGATTTTTTATACTGTAAATTGCATATATTGTGTGCAGGTCCTCTAATCCTTCCAGTGACATGATCGTGATCTATCACGATTTCATCTTCAACACTGAATGATTTCTCACATATGTGGAATATTTGATATGCTTCATTTTTTGTGTCTCCATTCGATTTCATTGGCTCAATGTGCTTGATTATCATATTCAATTCATTTGCAAACAGAATCAAGCTGCTCTTTGAACCATTCAAAACACTTTTCACCGGTATAACTCTTATAAAATGATTGTGATGGGTCATGATTACAAATTTAAGATAATAACCAAACTCATAGGTATATGTTCCTGATGAATGAATGATTTAGAGAATGTTTTATTCGAATCAGTATCCTTCAAATACGATTCAAAATCTGCATAAATGTCACTTTTTCTTTATATTTATGATTTTTGAATTCAATATGTGATTCATAAGGAAATTTTATTGATAACGCTTCAAGACGGTTACAGTATTCCTCATGCTCGATCAACTTAGTTTCGTTGTAGAAATAATTTAAGCATCTATCACAAATATATTTTTTACCGTTCATCTTCGAGAGATTCGAACTGACAAGACGGGATAAATTTTTAATGAGTACATAATGATAATGAATAGTATCATCCCTATCTTCTTCATCATCTGTATTTTCTGAATGTTATTTATTCCGAATTAGAAGTAGATTAAAATGTCTACCAGAAACTTTGTTGGTGCAAATCATGTGGGTATGACATCAAACTTTTTCTCATTTAATTTCAATGAGAAAATATTTACTGATAAATTGTTGTTTTTCTCAAATTTAGGTACTTGTTTCATATTGATGGGAAACTCAATAACTCGGCATTTGAGAACATCCTCGAAATAAGGATAAGAAGTTACGGGATCAGCATTTTTATTTTGCGGATAAAGACCAGCAACGATACTCCAAACAAATCAGGCATTATCATTATTTTTTATTAGTGGGAAAGATTTTAGCGGCATGCAGACAATTTTTTGAAATTCCGGAAAAAGTTACACACCGTGCAGGAATTGAACCTGCGTCTCCTACTTTCCGGGTACGGGGCTCTTACCAACTGAGCTAACTGTGTGTATGATATTTTCCGGGTACGTGGTAAGAGCCTTGTACCCGGAAAGTAGGAGACGAAGGTTCAATTCCTGCAAGGTATGTAACTTTTTCCGGAATTTCAAAAAATTGTCTGCATGCCGCTAAAATCTTTTCCACTAATTGAATACACAGACGATAAAATCATTCATTATTATTTTTTATATTAATGCAAGCTTTTTTCACCTTTATTTTTTCAGGCAATTCAATATATGAACTTCCATTCCCCATTTCATATTTATTAAAATTCACTTCAAGTGAAATAATTGAATGTAGTGCATAACCACTATTTTTTCGGAAAATTCTTGTAATTTAGTCATTATTTTATCTGAAACATATTCTTCTAATAGCTGATCGATATCTGAACTAGCATCAACGATGAAATTTTGAGTTTCGAAATATTTAAAGTCGAGTATTTCAGGTTCACCCGATTTCTTGATAAATTCCCCACAAAAAGTGGTATTTAACTTGATTTCATAATCTACTTTTGATGAGAACAAAGACATTAGTCAAGAAATCGTTCATCTCAATATGTTTCAGAATTATTATAATCTCCGTTATAACTCTACCCGAAAACGCAGATTTACCACCTTCCCACTTTAGTCTATCAGAACGATTATTTGATAAATAACAGTGGAAGAATCGAAACCTCAGTGCGATTCGATATCGAATAAGCGGCTGGTCTAGTTTAATGGCAGTTTCGATCGTAGTGGGGATGCCTGGATCTCTGCTGCTCATGATCATAGACTAACTATAGATAGGCAACTCTTAATCCAAATTATGTTCATTACGTCAGCGCCATCTATATTTGGTCGTTCGTACTAACAGCCGATATCGGCGTAGAATGACAGAGGCGCCATCTAGCGGTTTTTGTAGAAAAACAAGGGGCATCGTCTTATGCACTATTAATTTGTATAAAAATATTTTTCAAATTTCAAGTTCTTATAAGATACGATGATTATTTGTATTGAAGAGAAATCGCCAAATCTTATAAAAAGCTTGAAATGTAAAACATCAAGGATAAAAGTCAAAGTCTTATATAGGAGTTAATAATTATTTATTTATACATATGTTTATAAATATCCACATGAATTATTATCAATAATAATATTCCACTCAAGAGAACACACAAAAATATTTTACTCAAATCTTTTTTGACAATTCCGGTTTTCAATGGTGAATATTAAAAATATATTATTATCGATTGAATAAACAAAATTATTATCGGTTCCATCTCCTTTTATCATATTTAACCAATGCCATTTTAACGATGGGGTCAGATGGAATTTCGACACCGGTTTTTCCACATAATATTTTGTTTATTTCACCTATGTAAAACAATAATATAAATTTAATACCCACATTGATGAACTTCCGGTGCACATCTTTGTGCTTATTGCAGAACAACATCTTCACCTCTTCAGTATTCACTCGTTCCATTATTTTTCTTTTAATATTCCAACTATTGAAAAATAATGGAATATTCCCAATGACAGACTTGGTAAAATTGTGAAAGATCGTATTAAATGTTCGAGATGGATTGAACATCTTGCAATTTTTGAATGTTCTGGCTTTAATTAAGGCATTGGAAGGCACTTCATCATATGCTTCCATTATTTCTAAACAGCTCGAACATTTATTAGTATCTTTCAAAATTTTTTTTGCCAAATACCCTGCCACATAAGAATTGGCCAAATCCAAGTCTGCATTGCTTTCACACGTTTTGTACTCCTCTGTGGGATAAACAGGTGGCTTCACATTTGTTGGAGTTTCGGGTATTTCAATTTTTTTCAATAAAAACTTCTTTAGCGTCTCAAGAGCTCCACAAGAGGCATCCTCCTCACAATTCGAACCAGGTGAGTGTGATGCCATGAAATTATTCATAAGGAGGGATTTAAAAGAGGAAATTAACGATGAAGAGGTAGGATTAATATTTCTCACTCCATGACTTCTTATCAAAGAAAAAAAATTCTCAAGAGGATCTTGATTGAAAGATCGCTGAATCAAATGATCGAAATGCCGAGTTTTTGAGATATATAAAAAGCCATGGAGTGTCAAAATGAAATTTTTCAAAGAAGGAGTGATAACTGATTTGGTGGATGCATGTTGGAACTTCATGGAAGTCAAAACTTCTATAGATTGATTCCAGAAATTATGATGCGGGGAAGTGGCTTTCACGACACCCAGCAGGGGTTTGGTTGGAGGAGCTTCTATGAAACTTCCATTAACGCTATCAAAGAGTTCATCAAAAAAAAGCAAAACATCCGCAGTTTGTGAAGCCGAGGGATCCAAATATGGGCTTACAGATGGGTCTCTAATATTTGCACTGAACTTTGACATTAAATTCATCAACAAACTTACGGACCGACTGAAGACTTGGGTGGCATTTTTAACTTTCATTTTTTTAATTTTATTCGGTATCACATGTTCATCTGTCAGTCTATGTAGCATATTATAGCTGTTCAAAATCTTATCTAATCGATAAACATCTACAATATGAGACCAAGAAGCAACTTTTTGAATGCCATCTTGACAAAAGTGTATATCTTTTGTCAAGAAAGCATTCCTTATACCTTTTATTAAATGTGGAGGATCATATAAATGAACAATTTCTTGTTCATTCACCAAATATCCTCTAAATTTATTCTCCATTTGTTTTCTCAAACAATGTTCATTTGTTTCTCCTAGAAGTTTATTAATTGCAGCTACATTTGTTGATCCTTGGTCTGATATTGTAGCCACAATATCTAATCCGGTTTGACGAACATGTGTTACTACTTCTTTTATAATGCGTACCAAGTCAACGGTTGGTGTGGTATTTTCACAAAAATAGAAACATACAGGCTGTTTCCATTTTTTGAAAATACCTTTCAGCATAAATACTAAAGCATGATCTGCAAAGGCCACTCGACGTTCACTACCCCCAAAGTCCACAATTCCTTCCAAAAAATCTCCAGAAAAATTGTAAGAAATTCCAGTACTTAGAGAAACCTCATCAAACATGAGGACACAATATTTATCTAGTAATTCCAATTTCTCAACCGTATTTTGCAGACTGTTGAAAATTTGAGCATTTATTCCACATTTCAGGGAAACATTACTCAATAATTTCAACAGACTGCGTTTGGAAGGTAAACTGAAAATCTTAGATAAATACCTGTATCCCTTACCGCTCTGCTTGTAAACAGAAAGAGCAAAAATTTTATCGTTAATTGTGAAACGACGACCCCTTGGTTTAAATTTTTGATTCCTTAACTGGGACATGAAGAAGTCAAGAGTTGTTCGGTTAATATTTTTGAGACTATCAAAATATTTTGTCTTTCCAAGTGCTTCCAACTGTTTTTTTTGAGTGTTCATCTTGGAAGTTGCCTTCTTGAATATTTTCTTCATTTTCCTCAGTTCCTTTGCCATTTCAGATTCCCTTGGAGTCATTTTCTTGAATTTTTTCTTGTTAATCGGTACTGAAAAAATGTAAATTAGAAAGGAATATAAATATGGAAATGAAGTGAATATAAATACCTCTTTGGTTTCTACCAACATTAGATTCCTTAGTATCCATCAATGGAATTGATAACTGATCTGATTCTCTTTCAACAAGACCTTTTGGGTCTTCACTGAAGGAAAACAGACCAGTTAACATATTGGGTTTCGATACAGTCAGTTCACCAGCATCAACAACATTAAGATCTGATGAGGTGTTCATCAGATTTCCACACTTTCTTCTTCCATATGTTTTTGTTGGCTTCAGGACCTTCAGTTCCTCTTTCTCCTCCAAAAAGCACCTTCTTCCACTTGAACCTTAAAATTTCAGATTGTGTTGGTTCTCATCCATAATTTCGAAATTAGAAAATCATTATCAGGTAACTGGATATTATATTTCTAAGAATAGTCTTAAACAATTGCCCATGTTTCTGGAACTACTTGTCCCTTTCTCGAGGCTGGTTAGTGTATATTCACAAATATTGTACTTTGAGAAGAGAAAATTTGACCAATCATCCAGTCATAATGCCTGGATAAAACGTCGGCAATTGTTTAAAACTATTCTTAGAAAATCCAGTAGGTCCTGATAATAATTTTTTAATGTCTTAAAATTTTATTTATGCATGAACTGAATAATGCTAATATATGCCATAAATACCTTTCAGAACTTCTGGTGCTACAGCAATAGTTGTATTTGATGAGTTACATAAAAATATATCTCTTCCGTCTACATCACGAACATAATCTGAAAAAGAAAGGCAACTCAATTTTCAAACATTCAGAGAAATAAAATACAAATAAAATCAATTTTGTTTTCTCAAACTAATTCAAATGAAAGGTATAAAGTAAATATTACTCACCTGGCAAATTCAGTGTTGGTAAAGAAAATTTTTTTAGTTTATCACCACTTTCGAGAATGCAATATGGATTGAAATGACTTTTGCATACAGCATATTTTCGTACCAAGTCCAGTTCCATGCTCGACAATTTGGGATTTTTTATTCTCTCCAACCAAGTTTGCTTGCAGGCCTTATGAGTCGGAATTGTATACCTAAACACATAACAAATATTGAGTATAAATTGTAGAAATGATCATGAAGCAAACAACAGTAACTTACCTCTTACTAGTCCTATCTACGCAACCAGGAACAGAACAGTTTCTTATGCTTGGAGACATTCTTAAAAAACTTTGGACACTTGAATGAAAAACTAATATTTCGAATTGTGCTTGGCACGGATGGGAAATTAAAAAGGTGGTTTTCATTTTGTTCGAAATGGTACATACAATTTTTTGAAAAATCAAAGAACAATATAACCTCACAATCTTCTTCATTTCCACTTCTTCACAGATCCAAGAGATTACCATGCCCCTTCAGACAAATGAATTATATATTATAATAATATGAAAAATATATTTATAGCATTGAAATTATATCATATATCAGGCGTTTATAATGACAGCTCTTATTGTTTATATACAAAAGTACTCTTTGACTTTGACAATGTTAACAGACATGGATGACGGAACATGCTCTCCAATAATGAAAGATTCCTATTTATCGGCATTGAATTATCAGGTTGTTCATCCGGGATACACTTCAGAGGGCGCTGGTGTAACTCAGATTATTTATGATTTGTGCTTTGTATGAGAGTGCCACCCCCCTGCTCATGATACAAGGAAAGAAAGATATGATCTATCGGAGAACGAAATTGGAACCAGTTCGCGCATGACGTCACCTGGAGAGTTGGATCTGGCGCGTTCTTCGAACATAAAACTACAGGAAGGAGCAAATTGTTCATTCTGGTGGGACCAAATTTGGTGTACATATGGCGGATTCCATGTTTCCGGTTTCGCAGTGGCGTAGGGCATAAAGAATCTCAATATTCTTAATTACTGTCCAACGTAATTTTGGCACATTTCCGATAGCTTTTTTTATTTTTCGAAAGCATTCTATTGAGTCAAAAGGAAATAATACTCTTGTGAAACATAGGTAATTAAAATCTCGAAAGATGTTAGTAAGGAAAATGTATTTGTTTTTCTATTTGTACTTGTGAATGCTGAGAAATAAATTAATTCTATTTATTATATTTTTGAAAAGAATATACAGAACGTCACTATTAATGTTTACTGATTTTTAAAGAGAATCAATCTATTGTACATATTTCTTATTCTATCATCGTTAACAGTATTTTTACAAATATAACTTAACCTCGTATTCAAATAACAATTTGAAATACTTTTAATTAAAAGAGTTTCATGACTCTCTAATGGGGAAAAATCATTTCATCAAACACACTTCTTCCAATGAAATGTTTCATTACTTTAAGTGAAACTTCTTCACGGTTAATTTTTTTACTACAATATGTTTCGCTTCTCAAAAATTTTTCTGCAGTCTGGCATATTGCAATGACTCCGTTACTTGGGTAACTCAAACCACCCTTTGATTTGGTGGCAATCAATGAGTTCAGGAAATCCTCCTTAACTCCAAATAACTGTGCAACACATTGTTCACACTTCAGTTTCTGTCCAATTTTGAAGGAAACAAAACCTGCAATATAAACAATCACAGCTTGTACGTAGGGAGACAATGAGTCATAAGTGAATGCATAATTGTGATCATTCAGGAAATTCGTAATGGCAGTATCTTCTTCACTTTCATTATCTGCAGATTGATTTCCTAATGACTCGTTTATGATTTGCAAAGGAGGCTTTTTTTTGGAACTTACATTCAAAATATTTATCTCTTCAAGGGGAACACAATTTCCAGCACCACCTTCTCTCACTTCTGCATGAATCAATATTTTTTTGTAGGCAGCAGTGAATTGCCTACAGTTTGGATTGTTATTGTGTCCCCCTTGTGATCTAATTGTTCCAAAGAACAACTCTATGTGATCTTGGTTGAGTTTGTAAGTAGGAATAAATTTCAAGTATCCTTTGGAAATATATTCCTCATACAAACCCAACAGAGCTTTTAGCCCAATTAATAAACCTATAAAGCCAGTTTTTCTTTGGGATTTTAGAACGGAAGTTCCATCAAATAACTTCAAATGCATTACATACTGGCAAACCTGATTGTAAAACAATTTAATACTATTAATATTTTTTTCACAGGTTGCCTGCTTGAAACCAAAATCAGAAATCTTATGTGAATTTAAAATATCGAAAACATTGTTGAATAATAAAATGAATTCAGCAGTTGCGCCACAATTTTGAAATTCCTCTAAATTCAGTGTATTTTTACAGAAGTATAAAGCCTCGGACACAGATCTGCTCAGCAATTGAGTGGCCAGTTTGACTTTCATTTTCTGTCTGAAAAAACTTATATGCTGATTTCTGATTTTGGTTCCAAGATGAAGTCCCTCCCTATTCTGCAAATCATTAAGTTTTTTAAGGAATTCAAAATCAATTATGTCACCATTCATATCTATGAATTTCTTTTTCTCGCCAAAACAATTTCTTATTAATTTTAGCATGTGTACAGGATCAGGAAACAAGAAAAATTTTTGATTGAGAAAAGAAAAATCTGCCTTTATATCAGTGGCTTGAAAAGGACAACCCAATAATGTGCACATGCTAAAATTAGTTACACATCCATCAAATGTGATATTACTCACTGTTACTCCCACTTCCATTAACAGAGTGAGTGCCTGTTTTAAGAGGGATGCTTTCTGCTGACTATTTATACCTGCAGTAAAAAAATAACCAATTGGAAGCTTCCAGGCTTCATTTATACACACTATTATAAAAACAAGTGCTTCAGTAGCTAAATCCATAGAGTCCCCTTTTATGCCGCTACCAAAATCAATGTAGCCATAATATTGACCTCCAGTATATTCTAAATGTTTTCGAATAGCAATCTCATCAAACACCAAGGAGCAAATAATTTTTTTTCCTTCAGTATTCTCCATTTTTAATTTCAAAAAATTGAATGCTTCAGAAGTGAAGCCTGGTTTTGCTTCAACTGATGAGTACCACTTTGACAGTGTTTTAGGATGAGGTAGGCAATTCTCAAACTTCTGGCGTACATAGCAATATGCTTTAGGTGAGAAAAAGTGTAAAGTGACTGCAAAAGCCCTAAGTGATTGTTCGAAAGATTTTTTTACACTTTTATGTTGAGACTTTCTTAGAAGCCTTTGCACGAACACTTTGTTGTCTCCAAATTGGTCCATTATTAAATTACTGTGTTCATCCAGTAGTAGATTTTTATTTTTCAATTCCCCTACCATGGCTTTGAGTGAGGATATCCTTATTTTCTGTCGCCAATTTATTTTCTGCAGTTTACGAATTTTTCGGCTTTTCAATTGGCTGATTTTCTCCAAACTGCTTATCTTCCTTTTCAAATTCCTAAGACGAGGCGTTTCTTCTTCTTCAACAGAAGATAAACATAAAGTAGGTGAAGAAAATCTCTTCACAGAAGAAGGTCCAGGTTCTTGTCTCTCCGGGCTGAATGTTCTCATCTATAAATAAGTTTTTTACTCATACTATTTGTATCATTACCAACAATTCATTACTTACATATTTCACACGGGGAACTTCTATAGTTGGAAATGCATTTGGAAATAATCTTATAACAGACTGTGAAGATCTATTAAAACATTCTTCCTTGAAGTGCTTGGAGCACAATAAGCTCCTGTCGTTGGGGATAAACCCAGGCTTATTAACAAAACTAACCCATCTAAGTCTACGTACTTCATCCTTAGGAAAGCTGAAACAATAATATTGAGACTATTTAATTTCAGAAAGCATAACAATTTATCATTCCTGCTTTCAAAATATTCTTGAAAATTGAATATACCAAACCCAGTTTATTCAATCGAAATACTTATTATCTAATATCGACTGCGCCCATGGTTTGTTTACGATAACCTCAAAATACAGGAAAACAGGAATACCGTTTTTATATCTCAAAAAGACGTGAATACAGTTTGAATAACACCTACCTGTGAAATGTTACACCGGAATTTTTATTCTTTGGTGTTTTCGAATAGCCACAAGCTGCACAACTAACCATTTTAACGAAAATCTTCCTAACTTCGAAAATGTCTGATATTAATAATTTGGGTGGGTAAAATAGTTCAGAATTCACTTCACAACTTAATTTCACTAAACTCTACAAAATCCAATACAGTGCAACTCGATAAATATCACAAGACCAACAATTTGGTACAAACACCACGTTCTACACCAAAATCCAAACAAAACAATGAGTCATAATTTGGTGTAGTTCGGTCGCACTTCCGGTTCTTGTATTCGGGTAGAAAGGCTCCTTCCTGAGATTCTATGTTCGAAGGGCGCGTTATATAGGAATTCGAAGGTTTATGGGACAGTTTTAACAAATCTGAGTTTGAAATGATGAAAATTGTATTTTGCATAGTATTAGGATCAGATATACAGCTTTTTGATCGTATATTTGCAAAAAAAATATTCAATTTACTGATTGAATAGTGAATATCAGGCCAATCTTGATTCATACTGTGTATTTATTTCAAACTCGATTTGATAAGCCAAATAACAATTAATACTTGAAATTTTGGATTCATTTTCAACTCAATTCAATGAGCCCAAAAATAGAAATGAGTTCATTCATAGAAATACTCAATTACTTCATTATTTTAAAACAAATATAATTGATATCTAACTTTGTTATTAAGGACGCTTTTTGACCTTTATTTTTTTTAAACGCGCTTTTTATAAGGGAATGGGATTAAATTAGCAGCTTTTTGATCCTTCTTTTCTAACCAAAAATATTCAATTTACTGATTGAATTGTAAATCCTGTGCCATTCTTGATTTATAAAATTCAATTTAATAAGCCAAAAAATATATTAACACTACTACTATATTTGAAATAAATATAATTTTTATCTTACATTCTTATAAAGGGTGCACCATTTGATCCTTATATTTTTCTTCAAAAAATCATGCTTTTTATGAGTTGAAAAGTAATTGATAATGAAAGGTTGGTTTACTGCACCATTCAACAAAACACTCACGAGGTAACCCGAATAATATTCATATGTGGTCTAGACTCTAGTGACTTGGAAATAATTCTCAAATGAATAAGATAAAAAAAATATGGTTCATATTCTACATTCTAATTAAAAAAAAAATTGCATTATTTATTTATTTCAACATCAAATGGAAAGGTCAAAAAAATTAGTTGATATGGTATATTTACAGAGTGAGAAAAGCTTGATATCTCAGCTCTATCATCATGAAAAAAGGAAAAATACTATAAGGATTCAGAAAAGAGGTTTATTAGCAATTCATACATGTAACAAATTTCATGAAGTTGTTTTTGCCATCTTCCTTTTTCTGCTGGATGTTTTATCTTTCAGAACTTTATTCAAAGTTCTTATTCTAAAATACATCCGAGACCGAAAAAACAAACTTTTAATTTTTGTGCTCAATTCTATATGTGATGACAGACCTTGTAGTTTTGCTAAATATTCCTTGCAAATTTTCAAACTATCATTGGAATTGAAAGAATTGAATATTTCCTCCAGTTTTTCAAGCTGCATCATCAATTGTGGAGTGGGTTTTGACAATCCCCCTTCTGAAAGGTGATCGACCCATGTGAAAGAGGGGTCTGCAGTGGAAGATGGCATTTCACATTCATTTTTTAATTTATGGCAAATGAATCCAGCCAAGTTTTCCAAGCCATCATATGCCAGATCATCGAGTTCATCAGATAGAGAGTCTGGTGTCATATCAAGCGTAATCGAGTCAGCTAACCCAGAAAAGCACTGGCCACTTAAAACATGTTCCACATGTAAGGCAGGGGTGTCATCTTCTGCAGCATTAGTTGCTTCGGAAAATGTCCCTTCACCTCTACCCAAAATATATGATCTCAACCTATATTTGAATTCCAAAGGGGTTGGATGATCATAAAGACCTCCTTTGGCCCTTATGACACCAAAAAAATTTTCCAGCACATCCTGGTTCAACCGATATGTCAAAATATAGTCAATTTTATGAGAAGACTTGAGTTCAGCAAACAATTGCTTCAAAGAATTGTTTGTCATAAGAATGCCTTTCTGGAAAGGTAATAAACTTTTCCTTCCCTTCACTCGTAGAGTTGACATTGTATCTGACATTTTATCTATAATTTGATTCTGAAGATCCAAACTCAACCCATACGCTTTTTTCCTGTCTCGCGAATCTTCTACAGGCACTCTTGCATTGCAGCAATCAAACCAGTCATTGACCTGAAAACAGAGAAGAACTACGAAATTTCATAAACAATATCTTTTAAGATGTTTCTTACTATTTTAAAAAACTCCGCACATTCCAACCAGTCCTCATTATCAAATTTTCCAAGGACTCCACATCTTGAAATTGCCTTAGTGTACAAACACAGTGGAAGCAGGTTTCTGCTTGCCGATAGCCAGCGCCGACTCGCGCTTATAAGCTGTAAAAATTAATACATGTTTTCATATTGAGCAGTACACAGTCAAAACAGGTCGCGACGGTTACCAGCGTTCTCGCTTTGATCGGAATTAAAATTTAGTTGTTTTCCTGCTTTTATACGCTCGGGTCGGTCCTGTGATGGTCGATGGATAATGGATAAGGAAACACTTATAGCAGCAGTTTTTCAAAAAACCCCTATTTGGGACAAAAGGCACAAATTGCATAGCAACCGAAATGTTATAGATAAATTTCGGAAGGAAATAAGCGCCGTAATGAAAGAAGATGGTGAATGTATGAAATATTTATGAAATATTTATTGAGTATTTATAAACGTGGATTTAATGTGATTGACTATAACATAATTTTGTGTCACATTATTTCAATGGTAAGATAAAGGATGTTGTGAGAAATAGGTGACAAAAATTTCACGAATATTTTTTGCTTCATTCAGGGGTCTTCCCGTCATCTGTCCGGTTCTATTTGCCTCGCAATTTTCGACAGATACTTCACTAAGGTGTCTTTGAAAACCTTCACTGGCGGGTTTTAATCTATTTTTCTCGCTTTTATCGTATTCACTGTGTGATACATCTGCGCGAGAAAATAGCGCAGATCGGCGCTGGCTACCGGTAAGCGAGAAACCTGCTTTCACTGTGTCCGTAGACTAAGAGATTGTATGTGAGAACAGTTTGGTAGCAAACTTGACTTTTTGCCTTTCAGCTCCACTCACATTCAGTGATTCTAGTGATATTTTGTGGGCAATATTCAATTCATTAGCACTAGTTAATGATATCACTTTTTCAACTATCTCTTTGCCAATTTCTTTATTGTTGACTATGAATCCTTGGTCGACAAAATGATTCCTCATCAATTTAATCAAATGGGGTACATCTGCGAAAACGAATATCTTCTTTCCACTAGTTGGATTAGTGAACCAATTATTATTCGTTGTGCTGATATTCAAATCCCTGTGCAGCGCTCTATTGCCTCCGCCTAAATCTGTCACCATTGCTACAACCGGAAAGCTGGCATTTTCAGCAAATTCTATGATTTCAAATAGCGTCTCTTTTTTCATTTAACAATCAAAATCATAAAATATGGGCTGCTTCCAATTTCCGAAATAGTTCGGCGCTATTTTCGTAGCGGTTGCGATCCGAACTTTTGCAGTATATAAATAGAGATATAGAAAACTGCATTACCGATGAATGGCGCGAAAATTTGAATTTGCTTTTGGGTTCTTGGAGGTAAAAAAATATCTTGAAGTTCGTAGAAATTCATTTTCAATGTAATCAACAATCTCCAACAATTTTGTCAAAATTTTGTTGAAGTTGTCTAAATTACATTGAGAATGAATTTCTAAAAGTATAGGTGGAATTTTGAATAGTAAAAAAAATTCCTGTTAATAATATAATTATTTATTCATTCATAAGGACACACATCGAATACAAAATTATGCTTTTCATAAGTGCATCCAATTTTTCCGAAAAAAATCGAAAAAACACGTTGCTAAGTAATATTTCAACAAGATTTTTGCACCTGCACGAATGCTTTTTGTTAAAAAAATATTACTTCGCACTGTGTTTTTTCAATTTTTTTCACAGGAAAAATTAGATGCACGAATGGTATTTGACAAGACTATTTCTTGAGTAACAGATTATTCTGGATGCATCTATGTATGTATTATTAATTTTCGTTGACAAGTTTTGCCGCGGGTAAACCCGTAAAAACTGCTGACAGCTGCTGCCAAACAATTTTTCCATCTAGAAACCATTTGTGATTCAAAATTGCGCGTTTCTGATTGGTGGAAATTAAGACGAGGGAAATAGTCACCTATATATGTATACATACAAATTTCTACAGTAACGGTCGCCTTTTTTAAAATATTGGTAATGCATATCTGATACATATAATTTACCGCCATAATGGTCATTAGAAAAAAATAATAATAATTTACTGTATTAAAAACATTCTGAGAACAAACTTTCTCATCTTAGTTTATAAATCCCTAGCGGAATCAATACTTGGATATTATTATACTTTTGTAATGAGGACTTAACAACAAGACACTATATAAATTAGTAGTTGAACACGAATACCCTTTAAAAATAATATATGATGTTGACAAGATTTCTATGCTCATCAAAGGCACCTAGTGTACAAAATATATTCATATCAAAAATCTGCTCCTTGTTTATGAAAATTTGAATTATTCAATGATCGTAACTGTTACATTGAATCATAATATTTCATTCTGTGAAAGTAAAAAACTTATAATTGCATGTGATACATACCGATGTTGAGTATCTAGGTATCGTTTTTATAAAAAAATAAAATAGTAATAAAGTTTTTTTCGAACTCCAAACCCGAAAACCCTTAATAAATAAATAGATTGATAAGCCTAATTTCATACAAATTATTTTGAGAGCATTTCTACTTACGTTTTCTTCTTGAATCGAAAGAATTTTTGGCTTGCACCTTGATAGGATCTATTAACAGTTTGTCTGGATTACTTGAGAGAAATTTGGAATCACCTAAACTATCAATTTTATTTATTTGACCACACCACCAAAAAAAAAGAACACCTAACAATTGTTGCACACATCACTTCGTCAAGATTGTGTGTTGGGCATTTAATAATTTTGAAATTGAAATTTTTTAAAAGGATTTCTAAAGTAATTTGGAAATATTTTTTTTCGCATATTCTAGGAATCAAATAAAACAAATAATTGAACGAATGGATGAATAAAAAAGAAGTGCATGGGCCTGGTTTGATTAAATGCTCAAACTTATACTCTCTGCAATCAATAAAATCTAGATCTTTTCCCAGCTCATTATTACTGAGCAGGTTATTCCTACAAGACTTACAGTCCCTAATGGATTTATTTTTTAGAAGAATTTTGCAAATTGCACCACTCATGTAAACGAGAGTGCATTTTCCAAGTTTATTTCTTTTATAGAGTGCTATGCTCGGAGGAATAACCACAGATATTTCATCAACAGTTGATGGGGCAGTAACTGCTGATGGAATATTCCTCGTGAGAAAATATCTAAGATTATCCAAACACTCTGTGGACAAATCCTCCCGACAATTTGATCCAGCAGAGTGTACAGATAAGAAATTATTGATCAGTAAAGTTTTGAATAATTCTGATAATGACAGACCAGATAATAATATTCCTTTTTGAAAAGGAATCATTTCCTTATGCTTACCAACTCTCATAGACTTGATAAATTTAATCATTTGATCAAGTATATTCCTCTGATGATCAACATCAGTTCCATAAGCATTTCTCCCTGGGCAATTTTGCGTTAGCTCAGAACGCGAATTGAGTAAATCAAACCAGTCATTGAATAATTGTACGATATGTGATGCTTCTTTCCAAAAGGTGTTTTCTGGCATCATACCCCTCTCCACAATACTTCATGGCTTTTGCCACAGAATTGGACAGAAGTTGGACTGCTGGTCGTACCCGTTGCCTCATAGATCCTTTTAAATGAATGTGGTTTTGGGTCAGTTTATGCACATAGGTCAATTCTGATGTTGAAATGTTCAGAAGGGCTTCAAAGTAATCAACATTGATTATTTTATCATCAACAATAAATCCATGATCAACCAAATGGTTTCTTGCCAGCTTTATGAGGTGGGGAATATCTGCAAAGACAAAAACTCAAGTTTCATCACATGGATGAATAATGAAATAATTCTTATCATATCCAATATCTAGTTTTTGCCACAGAGATAGGTTACCAGGATCCATGTCACTTGAAACCGCCACTACAATATAATTTGCCTGAAAAAGTTAAGCAATAATTTGTTGTAAGGTCTCCTTTGTCATTGGTTTATCGAAGGCATAGTAAACAGGTTGTTTCCAATTTGCAACCAATCCCCGAACCATTACTGTCTGACAAGCCTTGTGCGGTCCAACAACCAGTTCTTCTTTCTTCTCTATATCGATTTTGTTAGAGACATAAATTTCATCAAAAGTGACAACACAGAGACGGTCGAGAGTACTGAGATCACAGGATTTCTTCTTCATTAGTGTTATCACGCTCTTCAAAATTCCCTCGTACACATCAAAATTGCTGGCCCAATTGCTTAAAGTCGACATAGCTGGTAATGGGTAATTATTAGCTTTCAAAAATCTGTATGCTTTTTGGCTCACACTCCTCACTGAAATAGCTGAAGCAATGTCTTCTGTCGACCAATGTACTTTTATATTTTCTTTGGAACTGAGCAGCTTCTTTATTTGTCCTGGAGTGAACAATTTTGGTAAAATATTCTTATATTTTTCTTCGGTTCCTTCAATTTGATGAAGAAGTTTTTCATTCTGCTTCTCCAGCACCATAACTTTGTTTTTGGGCTCTTCCAGTTCACTATGGTCTTTCCTACAAATAGAAAAATTTTGTGTCATAATTCCGCAATATTGAATTCCTTTAACACCCTTTTTTTAAATTTACAGTAAATACCATTGAAAATATTGTTTTTTCAAAAATGCAGAACAAGAATGATTAAATAAAGTGGATGCCTTTGACTTACTCGTAATTTGATGAAGTTTTAGTGGATTCATCTATCATTTTTGTGAGCTCAGATACACTGGCCATTGTTTCAGTATCTGAAATTTCCAAAGTATTTGTTGAGGTACTGGTTGATGCTTTCATAATTTCTTCTACTTCTTCTTTATGTCTCCTTTTTGCCATTCTCAAAGACCTTTCTTCAGATTTCCGCTTTGTTGAACAATCTACTGAACCACCAGGTAGATTCAAAGTAGGTACTGAATCAGCTTTAATATTACGAGTATTCTTTGGGGAATAATTGAGAAGTAAGTGTTTCAAATTTGAATGAGTTTTTCGGGATTATTGATCAGAACTATTGATTTTGAAAATTAATTCCAAAACTTACCTTTTTTCAAATTTATTTTGTCTTTTCTTCGGCATGCCACTATCCATTGTTTCGCCAATTCTTCATTCTTTGGAAAGGAATAATACTTCACATTAACACTTTTAGAATTTTTATTACAGTTTGTGCACGTAGCTACAGCGCAATTCGGCATTTTAAATTATGATTATTAATCACACACTCGCATAAAATAACTGAACACGGAAAGAAGTTCTAGATATTAACGTCATACACAACACAACAGCACCAAATTCGAATTTAATAGCACAGTACACGTGGGGTTGAACAGGTAAACAAAGTCTGGTCCTCGTGAGTGACGTAGCTGCGCACAACGAACGCATATTAGCATACCGGTGTTTGTGTATAGTGCTCTAATCTAATTCGATCCGAGATCCTAGATCGTTGCGCTCTGGCATCCCCACTACAAACTGCCATAAAACTAGACCAGCTGCTTATTCGATATCGATCCCACTGAGGTTTCGATTCTTCACTGTTCAACTCACAGAAATATAATAAATACTAGAACGCCAATCAGTTCACAATTCCTGGCACCTCATAGGGAAAATTGACCTTCTACAGAGTTTGCGCAATATGTGAACGTGTCATCAGGGTAGGACTTAAAAATTTTTGACTTCGTGAATGTGGTATGAATAAGTTGTCGATATCAACATTTGCAATAATAATAAAATAGCTGTACTTAAACTAAACTTACTTCCATAAAATGGGTTTCTCCTTTATTTGCGCAAAAAAGAACTAGTAAATTAACTAGTAAAACTCAAGTACAAAACTAAACTAAAGGAGTATCAGTACTACACAATGTTCAAGAAAACAACGAGGAAACACCGAAAACGGAGCAGAAAAGGCAAGCGAATTTATACGAATGAATAAACAGGAAAGCACACAACAAAGGGAATCAACAAATCCTAAAATACGACACTGCTCTTTTTCTGATGTGAAGATGTGTTTGTTTTCGTCGCGTAGCGGTGTTGCCGAATTCACTGGTTTTCACAATAAGATTTTTTTTTTTTTAATAATTCGGCATCGACTGCTTTGGTCATTAGCCGTTCACCATCACCAGACATTTACAACATCCATGACCAACCGGGATTCGAACCCGGTACCTTCAGTACCCCAGCCGGCTATTCAGCCCACCGAGGTAGTCCACAATAAGATTTATTCCGAACTTCATCTGAAACCATAATGCTTGGCAACGACGTGGCAAGAAAAGACGAGCTGCGCATGTACAAGTAGTAGGTGTTTATTCGCTATGTGGGGTCATTTTACTAAATCTCGGACGTACCTAATGGCATTCTAGTATTTATTATATTTCTGTGGTTCAACTGGACTAGAAGACTGCTCGAATTTTGTACTGAAATCTCAGGGTTTTCAACTAAATTTACCATATCTGTATAATTGATATGCGCTGCATCTGGTCCCAATATGTTTGGTAATCTGGATGAGGACGACTCGCTGGAGGCGAGGTCTTTAAATATAGGAACTAAAGGACCTGGGATTGAGAACGACTCGGGAGGGCAACTCTTTCATAAGTTCGTTAATCATTCTATTAAAAAACCAAAATTTAACGCAAAGAGTAAATAACAGTTTTTTTGTGTTGCCCTTGGGGGAAGTTTACTAGAAATACTTCGAAACCTGTCCTGGACATTCTGAATTGTTCTTTAAATAAATCACCCATACATTGAGGGATATATTCATAAAAATTTTGATTTCGTGGAACATCTGTTCTACTTCCATTTTCCAAAGTTGGTATTGGCAGGAGTTCTATCAATTCTTACAGGAGTGTCACCATTGCATTGGCATCGACACCGTCGTCAAGAAAAAACTGAGTAAGATCATTATCCTTTTTTTATTATTCCTTCGAACGAACATAATTCAGTACCCAACCGTCACAATTCACAACACCCATAGATTAAAGAACTATATAGTTTCGACATTCCCCTTCTAAGAGGCGGAATCATAGAACTATAAGTTCTATGGGCGGAATACAGTATGCGCTATTTCGCGGCGGATGCAACCAGAACTTCAGCAGTATATAAATAGAGATATAGAAAACTGCATTATCGATTCAGTAGAAATTCACGTTCACTGCGGCTATAGATTTCGCCCATTCAATTTATGTGCGGCACATGCCCCCGGCGGCATGTTACTGTGCGGCACTGAACTAAAGAAAAGTTAGTTGTGTGCGGCGCGTATCCCCTTGGGGCATGTGTCATGATAATTATTCAAATAAGTAGGATTTTGAAAAAGAAATCAATTGTTACTTGTATCATGTAAATCGGTGAAAAAACAACTTATTCAGAGATTTCGCACTGAAATAATCCAACTATGTTTTTGTTGTCGCACTGAACTTAAGGCATAACACATGCCGCCGGGGATACGTGCCGCAGTGAACGTGTTTGTCATCAAAACAAACTCCAATTTGGTCGAAATTCTGTTGAATACACAATTATTTTACACCTATAATATATTGGATATGAACGATACATATAATTTACTGTATTATCATCCTGAGATCAAACTGTCTCATCTTAGTTTATAAATCCCTAGCCGAATCAATACTCTGAATGTATTATACTTTTTGTAATGAGGACCTTATAACAAGACACTATATAAATTAGAAGTCGAGCATGAATACCCTTTAAAAGTAGTATATGATGTTAACAGATTATATCCTACAAGACTTCTATACTTATCAAAGGCACCTAGTGTACAAAATATATTCTTATCGAAAATCTGCTCCTCGTTCATGAAATTTTAAATTATTAAATGCTTGCAACTGTTGAATGGAATCAAATTTTTTTTTTATTTAAAGTTTATTGTGCAGATCATTAGTACTACGGGACGGTTACATTTCATTTACATTTACAGTTTATATGTCAAAAATTTATATCAAACTTATAATTGCATGTGATACATACAGATGTTGAGCATCTAGGTATCGTTGTTGTTAAATAAATAAATAAATTGATAATCCTAATTTCTTACAAAATATTTCGAGAGCATCTTTCTACTCACGTTTTCTTCTTCAATCGAAAGAATTTTTGGCTTGCACCTTGATAGGATCTATTAACAGTTTGTCTGGATTACTTGAGAGAAATTTGGAATCACCTAAACTATCAATTTTATTTATTTGACCACACCACCAAAAAAAAGAACACCTAACAATTGTTGCACACATCACTTCATCAAGGTTGTGTGTTGGGCATTTAATAATTTTAAAATTGAAATTTTTTAAAATAGTTTTTCCAAGTAATTTCGAAATATATTTTTTCTCAAATTCTGGGAATTAAATAAAACAAATAATTGAATGAATGGGTGAATAAGAAAGATGTGCTTTGGCCTGGTTTGATTGAATGTCCAAACTTATACTCTGCAATCAATAAAATCTTGATCTTTTTCCAACTCATTATTACTGAGCAGGTTATTCCTACAAGATTTACAGTCCTTAATGGATTTATTCTTTTACCACTCATGTAAACGGGAGTGCATCTTCCAAGTTTAGTTCTTTTATGCTTGGAGGAATAACCGCAGATATTTCTTCAACAGTTGATGGGGCACTAACTGCTGATGGAATGTGAACAAATCCTCCCGACAATTTGATCCAGCAGAGTGTACAGATAAGAATGCCCAGCTTATGGAGGTGAACTACCAGTTCTAGACTCGTGCAAAAATTGTCGAAATATATTTTGTGACGTATAAACTTCGAAATCATACGCATACCCAGATACCCCACAAAGGAAAAACAGTTTGTATCCCCATTTGTGAGGCTTATTAGGCATTATATTGTTTTAGATAATGTCTGGTTCTTGTTACACAAATTTGTTCATCCACTGACAAACTTTCTTCCATCGGGATTGATATAAATTTTCGTTGCAAATGTATTATCAGCGGCCGTATTTTGTACAGTTTGTCATCACTGTCATTTTGTTTATGATTGTTACTAAAATGTAGTACAGATCGCAAATTCGTTCAAAGACATGGTTTCTTTCACAAATTTCATTATAACTTGTTGTTGTGCATCAAAAATTTTTGTGTAATGTTCACAATCAAACTGCAATCTTTTCTCCGCAAGCGCAGTATTTCTTTCGCTCACTGAAACTCTCTTCTTCCAATTTCAATTTTCTTTCCGCCAGTTCTTCGTCCGTTTTTTCCTTCAAATATTCCAGCCCAGTCTTCCTCATATATGTTGTTTTTCTTGAACGACTACGGATGGGGCCTGATAAATGTTAATCAATTATCATCACATTCTTCTAAAATATTTCATTATGATATGTTGACAACTAATTACGAATAAGAATAAACTTCACCTAAAACAGTTTTTGCTTTTTTCTTCGAATTATCTGGTGTCACTTCAATAACTGGGCTGTCTTCTTCGTTCCTGATGTTTAGAATTTCAACATCTTGGTGCATATCTGTGGAAGGAAGATATATTAGAGAAAGAAAATTATTTAACTACCACTGATTATTATTTCAAATGTTTTCAACATATTACTTTCAAAATACTCAAATAGAACTCACCAGGTACTTCTTCTAATATATTTTTCAAATCATGGTCAGCAAGATGGCTTTCGTAGGAATTGATTGCCACCTGCTCCCTCATAATTTTTCCTTCCTGAGAATCTCTAATTTGTTTTTTTTAATTGACTTCTTCTTTTTCGCTTCTCTCTCTTCATTTGCTATTTCCTTGACCTCCAGAATTAGTGAATCCTTTTCAGAGTATGGTTCTTCGATTCCCAAACTGTAAGTGTAAAATATCAAGATACACAACTATTAGTTCCGCATACTTATATAATTTTTTAGAGTTTAATAGACTAATAGTTCTCACCTCTTCTGATTAATTCGGTCCTTTTCAACATGCTGCTCTAGTAGTAAATTTATATGTTGCCGAATAGTCTTTATAGAAAATAATTTTTTCGTTAAAAGAAACAAAGAATTTTTTACTGCCTCCCACATATCACCATTCATGAAGGGATTTTTCCCTACACTTCCCTCAGTAATATAACATCGTCCTCGTATGTGAATCTGAGACTTTTTTTCACTGTCACCATTCATTTTTCTCATAAAATATAATCAAAATTCACACAAACAAGTAATATACCTACGCTATGAAGTTCACCACTACTAATCAGCTACTAATTTTCTACTTATGAAATTCGAATTTTATATTTGAACTCAGAGCACAGAAAACAAACCGAAGAACACAGCTGATATAAAATAACACGGAATAGGGAGAACTGTTTCTTTAACTGTCACCATTCAATTTTTTCACAAAATAGAATCACAATTCACAAAATTAATATACGTTATCAAATTCTCCACTACTAATCAGCTACCAACTTTCTACTTTTGAAATTCGAATTTCATATTTCAACTCAGAGCACAGAATAAAATACCCGAAAAACACACAACTGACATAAAATAACACGGAGAACTTTCAAAATAAGGGATCTTTTATTCAAATGGCTGTCGTTTATTCAAGTTGAGTAAGGTATGCCTGTATTTTATTAAGAGCTGCCTTGAACTCTTTCGAGAATGCGCATGGCATATGTAAAAATAAGGGAAAATTTATTCAAGTTGCGCCTGTATTTAATACGTAAAACAGACATAAATCAACACAGACGAATGAGGGAACTGTCAAAATAAGAGATCTTTTATTTAAATATGACTGTACTTTAAAATCTTTTGTGAATGCGTATGAGAAAATGTCAAAATAAGGGAAACTTTATTTAAGTTAGGCCTCTATTTGCGTTTCGATAACTCTCTATTATACTTTCGATTAGAAATTATTTGTTGTACATATTTACAATTTTCTCCTTTAAATTATGTTCAAACCTCAGCCAACTTACCCCATCTAGAAATTATTTTCATTAATGCTCCCACAGAATGACTAAAGACTTGTGTGCAGTTTTACCTTCAATTTATTGATCTTGGAAGGTAAAACAAGTGTATCAGTCAATCTGACAAATCCTCGAAGAGGTATCACAATTATCTAGGTTATAGAACATTTCGTTTCCATTTTGCTTTTTTTCCCCATTGAGTGAAAAATGGGCATGTTTCACCAAAAGGTTATTTCTAAGGCCTTTGAATAAATGGGGGGTATCGAATAAGGGCACAGCCTCCCTTCTATTCACTAAAAAATCTAGATAATTGTCCTCTATTTCTTCTCTCTTCTAGCAATTATTTTATTGCTGATTGGTTTGTTGAATCCTGATCACAGATTGTGACTCGGATTTCCGAAGCAATATTTTGACACTCTTCTATTATTAACTTTATGAAGTTTTTCAATGGAATTGATTTCACAGGTCCTCTGCTAAATGTAAAGGCAATAGGCTGCTTATATTGCCTACGTAACTCCTTCAAAAAAACATTGGCATGATTAGCCAAACTTGGGTTTCTCTCATTACCGTAGTCCTCCAACCCAATAACCATATCTTCCGATCTATTACAATAAATATTTGTGGATAAAGAAATTTCATCGAAGATAAGAGCACAAACTCTATCTTGATGTTTCATTCTTTTTACACTATCTTCGAGTTGTTCGGTTATTTATATCAGGACCAAAATGTGATTCTTCAAGCAGCCTCAGTACAGTACTGCTCGAAGGAAGGGCGAATATCTTGTTCAGTAAATGATAGCCCTTAGGCTATAACAAATTTTTCATACCTGCCTCTATTTGCCTTGACCAGAGCAAGTAGTTCCGCCTTCAAAAGATTATTTTCGAAGGAAATATTTTTACTCAGCAACCAATTTTTGACATCATGATAACATGGCGTTGTCCATTACGATGACAGCGTTATGATCCAGAGTTGGCAAAATTGTTGATAACCACTTTTCGAACGATTCCCCGTTCATTTCCTCATGGTAATCTCCGGATTTTTTCGATTCGAAAAACCATAGGCCGTTCTCTACAAATCCGTCTTCTCCCCCTATATGACATATGGTTACGAAAATGTTCATAACGCAAAAATGATAAAAATGTACTTATCTTGTTTTGGCAGCAGACCGACGAATTATTTCCCTTTCCACTCGGGTTTTTGAGACCAGTTGACAAACCTTCTCGAAAAGCCTGTCTGCTGGATCCAGTCGATTCATCGACCCATATGGAATTTTTTGTACATCCCGCATTTATCCATGTCTCGTCAAGGTAATAAACTTTTCGGCCTTGCTCCCTAAATTCTCGAATTTTCTTCAAATAATTTCTCCTCCAAACAACTACATATTTCGTCTCTATCAATGAATGAACTATCACGACCACGTTTTTTTAATTTGAATTTCATTTTTTTTCGGCAGGCTGTCATCGTTATTAACAACTTCCAAAACCTTCGAAATTGTAGGAATTTCATTACGAAAAAAAAACCGTGAACTATTCTCCTAATTTAGTTCATGTCGAAATCGTCTATTGAATCGATGATTTTTATCGACTGTGATTTCTGCTTAGGTGGAGTCAATATATGATTTTGGTTTATATTCGGTGAGAATCCTGAGTATAGAGGAACTAGAGACTCCTGAGACAATTCGCACCAAGTCTATTTTCGATATATTTGGTTGTTCCTCAAATTCTTTTCGATAAATGTTTAATATTAATTCCTTTTCTTGAATAGATAAATGTGAAGGTTTCGATCTTTTTCGTGGTGGGCCCAATATATCACCTTCAGAATCTGAAGTTCAGATGCAGTGTCCATTTCTGAATTCGATGTTTTTCGAGGAGGGCCACCTTCAGATCCATTGTCCTAATTACAAGGGTTTCAGTGCAACCAAGTAATCCAAAACATTCACTCGTATTCGAATTACATAACTCTTTTGTACCTACTATCGACCTGCCGTTCTCAGGTTTAAGTACGATCCTGACAGTCTTTCGGGGGCGTGAAAAGAATTGTAGAGAAGACTGTTTGACCAATAAGATGTTAGTTATGCGCAAAATGAACCGATTTGGTTTATTTGTTTGCATTCTCCTTTATTTGAACAAACTATAGGTGGAAGTTTGAGAAACAATTGCGATCCTTATTGAGACACAGAAAAACTTTGCATTTGCAGCAATATATTCGGGATTTTCCCTTACAATCTGGGTATTTACATCTTTGTCGTTCGCAAATGGAGAGATTATCTACTTTTTTATTCTCAATGCAATACTTTAATTCAGTTCTGCAAGACGATTCTATCTGAGATAATACTTCGTTTGAAATGATTGAATGTGATAAAATAGGATCGAAAATGAATTTATTCTGCGATTCTTCAAGTACCAAACCTGCAAAAAAAATTTTTGACCTGCGAGTAACTTGTACATGATGCATAATATTTAAGAATGTCTCCTGTGCATCGTTTAGGATACCCGTATCTGCTCCTCTATTTATTGAGGAGGACAATAATTGAGCAGCGTTTGGAGACATGAATTTTGAAACAATGCGAAGGAGTGTATCTCCATGCAAATTTTGGACATTCAAATCAGCACCATATTCTACAAATAATTCCACTACCGGGTCCGGCGATTGAACTGTCCGTCTCTAAAAATTCAAAATTTCTGGTAATTTTCAATATTTATTCACATGCTATTTTGCATATGAAAGCAGAAAGTTCAAAGTTTTTCATGTGCTATTCCAAAGGAATATGACCGCCTTTGGCCTTCACAACAAGCTTGAGTCTCTTTCTGAATGAGGTGCACGCTGCTCGAATGACGTCCTCACTTAAACGGTTCCATTCTCGCGTCAGCGACAACTTGAGCGATTCCAATGAAGTGTGTTTTTTAGAACAAGCTTGGGCCTGTATGATGCTCCAAATACAGTAATCCAGCGGGTTCAAATCTGGTGAGGACGGCGGCCACATATCACGGTCTATCAAAACTGGAACGTTCGATCTCAACCAATTTTGCGTGCCATTTGCTTTATGCGAAGGAGCCGAGTCTTGTTGGAAAGTCCAATGCTCTGAACCGAATGTTTTGCGTGCCCACGGTATTAACTCAGGTCTCAAGATCTTGTCTCGGTAGATTTGTTCGTTTATCTTGACTTCGTTGCGACCCATTGGCAGGAAAACGAGTGAAGAACGGCCTTTTTCAGAGATCGCCGCCCAGACCATGATTTGGTCGGCTCCTTGTCGTCGAGTGACCCGTAAACGATCCGAATGATTGCTGGTACGTTTCTTCAACCAAACCCGATCGTTTTGTTTGTTCAAATATTGCTCAATGCAGAAAGTTTTCTCGTCAGAGAAGACAATGTTCGGAAGCATCCCACCATCGAGCAGGCGAATCAGCTCCTTCGATCGATCCAACCTCTTGCGACATTGCAAAGCTGTGAGTTCCTGAGACTTATGTTTTTTATAAGGCTGGACCTTAAGCTTCTTCTTCAATATGCGACGAACACTGCGGTCGCTCACGTTGAGGTCCTGGGCGAGCTGTTGTGCTGAGCGCTCCGGATTTCTTTCCAATCGATGACGCACCCTTTCGACGACTGCTGGTGCTGTTGCAGTACAGCGTCGTCCTCCACCGTAGCGTTTCTTGATGCTACCAGTCTCAACATATCGTTGGATAGTGCGACGCACAAATTTCTCATTCAATTGTAGTTTTGGCAGCGCTCGACGAATTTCGATATTCGATTTTCCTTCCAAATGGAGAGCAATCACCGCATTACGTTTCAAATCCATCGTCTAAATTGCAGAATGTTTTTCTCTCACATCAAAATCACTTTAAGTGTTGACAAATAACATGTCAGAGAATGCCCTGTCAAATTTTCGCTACGTTAGGTTCAGTGGTTCGGATTTTATATCAGTTAGATGGAGACGGACACTTCAAAGGCCGGACCCGGTAGTGCAATATAGTGCTTAATGTCACTATCATGTAGTTTGTTTTCAATAGCGAAATGTTAGGGAGTATTTTCGACGATATTACTGCATTTGTCGATTTATAACTCGATATTTCGATCGTCCAATCCTTTATTCGTTACCAATTGTAATGTATGAGCAAAACAGTGTACAGCAACATATGGAAGGTCTCTAGTAGCAGCAACAATATTTGCTGGATTATCGTGACCAATTGCTATACATTTTTCCGACAATTTCCGATCCTCGAGAATTTCTTTCAACTTATAATATAATTTACCTTCACAATAGTTTTTAATTCAAATTGAATAAACATCATGCACCCACAGAAGTGCAAGGACTGGTTCGTGGGAATCTAAAATAAAAAAAAATATCTACAGAATCTATACAGAAAAACAAAATGATTAGGTAATGGGAAGGATGAACACTAATTCAAATATTAAGTTCTCAGACAAAATTGCGTAAATAATTCGAGTCGTTCTATGTAGATGTAGACGCTTGTCGTCTTGATTTCTTCGCTGCAAATACTCTTATTACTTCGTGAAGGTCCATATTCCTAGCTCTTTTATTCTCAATATTCAACAAACTGAGCCCGCTTAGTCTTTCTTGGGTCATTGTGCTTCTCAAATAGTTCTTTATTGACTTAAACTTCGAAAAGAATCCCTGTTCACTTGCTACAGTAACTGGCAATGTTAGAAATAACATGAAAGCAGTGCAGAGATCGTGGAAACTAGAGGCAATAGAAAAGTTTTCTGAAAACAGGAGATCAGCTAACTGTCGAATTGATGATATTTTCTGAATATCAGATTTCAATGCAATTCTAAAAGAGTTTATTTGGAAGATTAGGTCAGAACTGAGGTCATCTATGTATTCCTTGACCAAGGTATTCACTTTCTCAGACATATCAACATCTGTTGCATCCAACAAACATTTCGGGGAAATAACTGAAAAAAGATCACTTATTTCTGTTATCGCTTCAAATCTATTTTTTAACTACGAAATTACATTGTCAAGAGTGGCATAAAAAACGCATTTAATGAGTGTAATCCTGTATCAGTTAGAATTTTGGACGGAGATAAGGGGTGAAATCAGGAGACGAACGATGTTATGTCCTTTTATTCATTTACCAACGTTTCGGCTGGGAATTACAAGCCTTCTTCAGGGTTCTAAAATAGTAAAACCACGAATACTTTGAAATATGTTTTCGTGTCTGTCAACCTTTGTCATCTTGGCAAAGCTTATCAAAATGCTTGTTTCTTTCATTTTTGAATTTGTCAGTAACTCCCCAAGCATTTGCAACCTCTGTTGCAAGTTACGAAGTTAAAAATCTACACAAATTTCATTTTACAATTCGGTACCTACTTACCTAAAAAGATTTGTTCCATGCTTGTTCCTGAAATGCGTCCATTGATTGCTTACAAGATCTTCGAATTTTGTATTGTAAGGCAACAATATTCGCACTGCTTCCTAGATGCTGCTCATCAGGTAACCGGAATTTTTTATTTTCGTTGCCAGTATATATTTTGAAATCAGTTTGTAACCACTTGTGTCGCTCCGCTGGAAGATACTGCTTCAGATGATGGCGAGCTTTTGTTGCACAAAGTTGTTCATCGACAGAAAGGCATTTGTCTAGACTTCTAGAGATGTATAGTTTTACGATTTTGGCTCCTAGTATTTTTGATCTGTGGCGAATCTAGTTTTGAGGACCAGTAATTCCTTGTGTTTGGCATATGTACAACTGACATGTACATACAAACATAGAAATGTCTTATGACAGTTGCTGATAACATGGCTGGTTTTTTTTAATCGAATATAGATTTGACTCCCCCGCAATTTCTTCGAACAGACTGTCAGGGAAGAAGAATTTGAACACTTCATAAGTCGTAGGGTATGGAACTCGAATGTTTCGTATTCCCTTGAAATGATATACTATATTATTCTCAATGCAATATTTCAATTCAGTTCTACAAGACGATAGTATCTGAGATAATACTTCGTCTGAACGGATTGAATGAGATAAAATAGGATCAAAAATGAATTTATTCTGCGATTCTTCGAGTACCTACTAAACCTGCTGAAAAATTTTTTGCCCTGTGAGGAACTTGTACATGATGCAGAATATTCAAGAATGTCTCATGTACATCGTTTAGGATACCCGTATCTGCTCCCCTATTTATCAAGTAGGACAATAATTGAGCAGCGTTTGGAGACATGAATTTTGAAACAAGGAGAGTATCTCCATGCAAATTTTGGACATTCAAATCAGCACCGTATTCTACAAATAATTCCACTAGTGGAATATAGTGCTTAATGTCACTACCATGTAGTTTGTTTTCAATAGCGAAATATTAGGGAGTATCTTCGTCAGTGATGTTACGAATAAAAGTTCTTACATATATAACTATCGCGAACCGTCCGCGAAGATATATGTATATAACATTAATCAGTCTACCTGTCTTGAGCCGAGATTGGAGAGCGGAAATATGTGTCTTGCTTAGAAATTCGTGGTTCAATTTTTTGTAATAGATTCTAAAAATCAGTTGGTGACATTCTAGTAAAATTTTTGTACTGATCGCTTATTTGCTGTGACTTTAAATCCAATAATAGCTCCATACCATTCTTTTCTTTGTACAAATCAGTCTGCCACCAACGTCGTTGTTGTCGCCTTTTTTTACTTTTCTTCCAAATAGGCCATCAATATAGTCGCACTACTCATTACCAGCATCGCATAATCTTCGGAAGACATAGTCAGTAGTTACTAGTAGACAAGTACGAACGATACTGCCGGTATTTCGGTAAGTTCGTTGTTGGTTCGCCGTCGGTATTGGTTCGCGAGCGGATCGCAAGTGTGTACGTGAAATTAACGAACATGACACGGACCTACGGTCGATCGAGACATACCTTCGGCCGCTTCATCGTCCGGAGCGTTTCGAGACTCATGAGTCCGGAGATGCCTCGTAGGTGGTCGACGGTACGCACATTTACAATGCCTCCTATGTGACAACGATTGCTCGTCGCTACCAGTTGGGAATTGTAGTGCAGCAAAGTGCACTCCAATCCCTCATCGGCCAAGGCGATCACTTGCGTGCCAGCTGGATATAGTATATTTCATTACTAGTCCAGAAAGTAAGCTTTTTTCGTGCGCGCGCGATGTGTTCCCGTGTGAGGCGGAGCCGAACACGGGAACTCGTGCAAGCACGGAAAAAGCCTTTCTGGACGTGTAATGAACGATATTTTTCATTACACCTCTCTGAAAACAATAACACGGGAAAAATTTTCAGCAGAAAGCAATTCGATATTGTGAAACAATAATTATTCAAAACACTGATATCTACTGTCACGCAATCGTTGCTCTGTGTCTCAGCATAGGAATCATAGAGTGCATCTATGCCTCAGCGCACCGTAAAACTTTTTGCGGTGCGGCCGCACGGAAAAGAGTCATTTTCGATGTTCTGATAGGGTTTTCAGTGCGGTGTAATGAAAAGTACATTTTCGGACAGTGCAAAAAGAGTCATTTTCAAAAGGGGGTTAACCAAACACAAATTAACTTACTGATTTTAATTTGTATCAAAACTAAAACTTCTACTCATAAATTAATGAGCAAACATAAATTAATAAGTGATAGCCATCAAGGTAGACTTATGAAACTCCTTTGCTTCACTAGGTGAAAGTCTTTGTCAAAATATTTTATAAATTTTTCTCTTGTATCCTTACTAATATTCAAAAAGCTATACGCTTCTGTAACGACAACTATGTGGGTATGTACGTAATTGATCTGAAAAGAAACATGAATATGTACCGATATCAAATATTTTATCGATTTTACGAATTAAGTCTTACAAAAAAAAAACACACAGTAACGCGAAGTCAAGTAGTAACGGAGATATCCCAAAAACACATCTTAAATGATACACCCTGTAATAACCTCGATTATTGCATTCAGGCCACTTTTTAAATGTCGGTCTTTGTATCTTGTATCTTTGTTTTCTTTCTTTATTTTGATAATAATGTTTGCAGTGTATGACTTATTTCTGTCTCTGTTAGTTTCTATACTCCTTTGTTTATTCTTTTGATGGTGTTGACAAACCCAGTCCTTTCGAAAATCCCAATTTTGCAATTTTTGGATATCGTCGCCTTCAGGAGAAAATTGCGTAACTCCATTCAATTAACGAGGAGTTACGTAGTTTTCTCCGGAACACGACGATATGTAGATATATATTTAACAATCCAGTTCGTAGGAGTAGCCGCTGAAAAGTTTTCGATCCATTTTTTGCAGTTTTCTTCGAAAGCATGTTCAATTTGGGTTCTCAATATGACTTTTATATTATCGCTTTCAATGAGGGTAACACGCTCATTAAAACTTTTTGCAGCGTTCACAACAAACACTTCACCAAAATCGTCTAACATTGCAGCTACAATGTGGTAGATCTTATTCCTAACGTGATGTTTATTCGCTAACCCCGCGCACAGCGATACGTTTTGCCCTCGCGCGGGCATTTCAAAACCATTTTCGTCCTGCCCGATGAGGGATTGGAGTGCACATTGCTGCACTACAATTCCTAACTGGTAGCGACGAGCAATCGTTGTCACATAGGAGGCATTGTAAATGTGCCGACGGTACAGACTACAGTGACTCTATTGAACACAGTGGCAACAATAGGGATTTGGCTCCGCTCACTCCGCCATTTTTAGGGATGTTTGAACGGGATTTGGATGGAAATCGTCAAAAAAATTCAAAAAAGGCTGAAATTATAAAGCAAAACGCCGTTGATTCTATTTATTTTTATTCTAAGAACATTATAGGAAAACAAGATTGAAAAAATCTTTCATTTATATTGATAATTTAGAGTCTGAATAAAGCATCGGGATAGAATAAACGATTTATTCATGTTATTCATTATACAGAATATACAGAAGAATTTGAAGATATACTAGCAAACATAATGAAGTTTCATTTGAAGCTTATTATAATAAATAAATTGCCAGCCACTGTTTTGCTGCTGTGTCTCAGCGCAGAAGCTTTTAATTTCTTTGAATTAATTTTCCATCGAAAAGAAATGAATCTTGTGACAATTTTTTTCTTCAATTTATGGAAGTCTGGCAAAGTCAAATTCAGATTTAACATTTCTCTCAGATGAAATTCCTGTGAATTGATATTTTGTGTAGAAATTTTCGGAAAATATTTCCTGAAAACACTTTCCATCTCCAGAAAAAAATAAAAAACTCACTCTGACACAAAATATAGATAGTTCTCTTTCGAATCTCTTAATTAAAGTTAATTTCGTGAATTTTTTATACATGGGCCTTGTTGATCCTGCAGATCTCAAGCAAACTGGACATAACTTTGAAGTGTTAACAATGCTCTTCAGAATATACCCAGATATATCGTATAATGAATTTAATTCACTGTTGCCCAAATTGAAAACTGGAACATTTACTTTAGTAGAAAGTACGACTTCATCATAGGTTGGATTTTTTGTCTTCAGAATATCCAAAAAAACCTGATAAAAGTTCTCGGTCATCATCTTCGTAGCTGCTTCTTGCAGCATTTTTTAAATACTGTGAAACACAAATTGATTTCAAATTGTTTTCAACTTGCACAGCATTAGGCACAATCTGTTTGCTCCTCTAAACGCTAAACAGGTTTTCCAGACAGTCCTGAAAAAATCTACTTGTGAGGACAAATTCGTAACTTCCCTGATCGAACAGATTAGTTTGAATTTCCAACAATCTCATTTTGCATAGGGAATCTTGATTTCAATTGTATTGCTAAATCTATTAAAAATGCCTGATATCTCGTCAGAAAACTTTTAATTTAATTTTAATATTTCACCACTAACAGATTGATGGCCTGTTTGGAAGAAGAGTAAAAAAAGGCGAAAACAACGACGTTGGTGGCAGACTGATTTGTACTAAGAAAGGAATGGTATGGAGCTATTATTGGATTTAAAGTCACAGCAAATAAGCGGTCAGTACAAAAATTAAAAATATTTTTGTACTTTTGATGAAACATACGTAAAAAATGAAGATACTTCGTCTGGTTGAGATGGTTGTTTGTCTAATTGTGATGCAATGGTTTTCAATATCTCGAAAGCATTTTCCACTTTCCTTTTTCTGTGCTTTGGCTCTTGTTTATTTTTGCTTTCTCCCTCCGGAAGGAAGCCAATAAGCTAACAACCTTCTTTTTGCAGTCATCGATAGAGATAATCGACAATCGAAAAGAAATTAATCTTGTGACAATTTTTTTTTCAATTCATGGCAGTCTGGCAAATTCAAATTAAGATTTAACATTTCTTTCAAATAAAATTCCCGTGAATTGATATTTTGTGTAGAAATTATTTGAAAATATTTCCTAAGAACACTTTCCATCTCCAGAAAAAAAAATAACTCTGACACAAAATATAGAGAGTTTTCCTTGAATCTCTTAATTAAAGTTAATTTCGTGAATTTTTTCTACATGGGCCTTGTTGATCCTGCAGATTTCAAGCAAACTGGACATAACTTTGAAGTGATAACAATGCTCTTCAGAATATACCCAGATATATCGTATAATGAATTTAATTCACTTTTGCCCAAATTGAAAACTGGAACATTTACTTTAGTAGGAAGTACCACTTCATCATAGGTTGGATTTTTTGTCATCAGAGAATCCAAAAAACCTGATAAAAGTTCTCGGTCATCATCTTCCTAGCTGCTTCTCGAAGCATTTTTCAAATACTGTGAAACACAAATTGATTTCAAATTGTTTTCAACTTGCATAACATTAGGCACAATGTGTTTGCTCCTCTAAAGGCCAAACAGGTTTTCCGGAAAGTCCTGAGAAAATCTAATTGTTAGGACAAATTCGTAACTTCCCTGATCGAACAGATAAGGTTGAATTTCCAACAATCTCATTTTGCATAGGGAATCTTGATTTCAATTGTATTGCTAAATCTATTAAAAATGCCTGATATCTCGTCTGAAAACATTTGATAGTGGCCTCAGGCATTTCACCACTAACAGATGTCAATAATTTGGCAACATTGATCCCCAAATACAAATTTTCTTTTGGTAGGTAATTAACCGAAGATTTCGGATCTAATTCATGCAGAGGAGTTGTTTTGATGTAATTCATCTTCATAAAACAACCCAAAATTGTAGAGTACATATTCTTCAAATCTTCGTGTACCTTATGGACAACAGGATAGTTACCTTGAAAAATTTTATTGAATTTGTTTACTATAGGCGATATGGAGGAAATACAATTTAATTGAGTCATCACTAAAACTATTATATAAAAATTCACAATTTATATTTTGTTTCTTGCTATCTAAATATTCACCTTGAAAATAAAATTTCAGCGCATTCCATTGTTCTAGAATTCTACTCACACAAGCATGAAGTGAGAGCCACCTAAAGCGGTCTCTAAACGCGTAATATTATTGTGCAATTTTCTGGTTTGTTGAATATAATTGATCGTGTGAGGGTGAGATTGAAAGATCGTGCAATATATTGCGTGACCGATGAAAAGTTGACAATATATTACACAAACTGGAAATGATTGAGCCGTCTGAGGGCAACATACTACCTATGCCGATTCGGAAATACTGGGTTTGGATGAAGTATGGAAATAAGTGAATATTTTTCAAACGCATAGAACGATATCTATGAACTGCAGGTAACTGCAATGGAACAAATTGCATCTGATTTACATTTTTTGTCAATAATATACTTCCGGTTTAACCGGAAATACCATCGAACTTCTTCAATTCAATGGGACACCCTATATAAAATTAAAAAATTTTATATTTACAGGTTGTATGAATGTACAAAATGATAGTCAAATATAAGAATAATAAAAACTAGAGTATTTTTTTTGAAAGTACAAAGCCAAAAGAAGGGCTGGTAGTACCTACTTAAGAAGGGAGGAGCAAAACAGGATTGCGGGTTCGTGACAAGGTGACACTTTCTCCATAGAATTGGCGCATTGTGTAGTATAAATACACACGGCGGCGGCGGGTTGAAGCCTTTTCAACATATTGGTACGAAGACCAGAGGTAGATTGAATTTGTTGGGAGAGTGTGGGGCTGGTTGGATAGCCAGGCGGCGTAGGTAAAGTCGGTTTCGTTGTCGTTGCAGTTTGGTCGGATGGTTACACCAAAAAGGCGGTTCATGTTGGCGCGAACGCCTTCAGCTGCGAATCTGGGGACGAGGTTGACGGAACAGTCGCGAAGGGCTACTCCTATAGGTTGTTCTTCTGAACTGTGGATAGTTCGGTGTGGAACTCTAATGCCGGCCATTCACGTTACGGTCTACCGGAGAGGTATACCTGCGCAGGCATGCCTGTGCAGGTCAACCGGAGCGTGTGTGGGATTAGACCTGTGCAGTTTTTTCAACCTGTACAGGCGAACGTTACGGTCTACCGGTGAGGTATACCTGCGCAGGTATGCCTGTGCAGGTCAACCGGAGCGTGTGTGGGATTAGACCTGTGCAGTTTTCTCAACCTGTACAGGCGACCGGTGCAAGATCGAAAATCAATATTTTTGAGTGACACCGTACGATGTGCCTGTGCATGTGTGCATGTACAGGGTGGGCAAAATTGGTGCTACATGAACTAAAACATATGATACATTTCTGAAACGGGAAAAAAAAGGCGATTCTTTCTAAGTCAGTTCAAACTACTGTTTCCATAAGAAAAAACACAACTTACGCCACTGGATTGCTATCAGAAAAGTGCCTGTATAATGTTTTTATTCCAACATCCTGGCATAAACAGAAACGGAGATAATGACCAAAGTTGAAATCGCCAAAATTTCAATTTTGGCCTATTACTCGGAAACGAAAGAAGATAGAGGAATACAGTTGATGGCATTATCAGTTTCTTGAAAAAAGAGGACTATAAGGTGCCATTCATTTTTCTCTATCTCCTCGGGTTAAAAAGTTTGAGTTCATATAGCAACAATTTTGCCCACCCTGTACACCGGTCGCCTGCGCAGGTCACGTAATTTGCTGTCATAAACGTTGTCGCCGTCAGTTGTCTCCACGTCGAGTAGTGAATGATATCGTATTGTCACCTGTATCAAAAATCAATACGCAAAAATGGCACCAACAGATTCTACTAAAAATTTCCTTGAAGATTTTATTGAAATATATAAAACGCATTCATGCCTATCGCAAGTCAAAAACAAAGCGTACCATGATCGAGACAAAAAAGAAGCTGCAGAGACACGACCGACGTCCGGTATACCTGCACAGGTATACCTGCGCAGGTATACCTCTCCGGTAGACCGTAACGTGTATGGCCGGCATAAGGCGGTAGTTGTCTGCTACTTGTGGAATGTAGCGTGTAATTGCGTCAAGCGGAAGAGTGCCTTGCATGTAGAGTGAGTTATTTTCGGTCAGACTCATTCTGATATTTGGAACTGGGACGGAAACTCCATCTATATCACCATTTTCAACTAATAGTCCTAAAGTTAGGGCATAGTTGATGGCGCTAGGATTTTTAACGTATGGTTGGAACCATAGTACGTCAGGGTAGATGTGGAGGTGCTTATCAAACGTTTCATAAGTGGAGACTGGGTGGTCTTTGTCGTATGGGTCTTTTCCTACTGGGTAGAAAACGGCGTCGATGGCATCTGGGGGTGGAGTTAAGCTTGATTTAAAAGAGGGACCAGGAACGAGGAATTTAACGTGGCTTGCGAAAGCTGTGTCAGTAATCAGGTTCGTATCATGTTGACTTTCAACAGTGGGAGGCGGAAGTAAGTGGGCCGTGGGAAGGCTGGCACTCCAAATCGAGTGGTATAGGATAGTAATACCGGTTGAGTTGTCTAGGGCTTGTCCTAGCTTCTTAGCGCTGGGGTTCTCTTCTAGGACGAAACTGGACACATCACTAAGTATGTCAGTGAGTAGTTCAATGTTATCGTCGCTGAAACAAAGAAGGAAATCGTAAAGATTTATATTATGATCGTCATGCGCTGGAACGGTGAGGCGTGTCTTGGCGAGAGTCGGGCGTTGGATGAGAGCGCGGCCGATTACGGGATTAAAGACTTTTTCAAATCTGGAGTTGAGCCAGTTTGAATGGGCCGTTGGTCGTTGGTTGATAGCGAAATATCCACCAAGGAAATTGCTAGCCGTGAAATTCTGTCCATTGATTGCGATGATCGGCGTTGCGTAAAAGCGGCGGAGTATCGTTTCTGGGTCAGCATTCGAGCGGACGCTCGCGAGTAGATTGTGGCATGTAATCATTAGCTGGGGTGGTACGATTCTGCCGAAGTCCAAAAGGAAGTCGAATCCTGCAAGAGTGGGAACGTATAGTTGTAGTTTTCTCTGTGGATCGTAGGTTGGAGCGAGGGAGTTGAGGAGCGGCTCAAGGTGGGGGGGGGGACGTAACATTCTATCAGTTTAGCGAGATAGTCGGAACGTAGGGTTTCGCTTTTGTACGGGAAGGTATGGTATGAAGGAATTTCTCTGGAGTAGAGGTCACATATTAGTAAATATGCATTGAGCAGGAGTTGATCATAAGCAATGAGGGTGAAAGTGCTTGTGAATGGGTGTCCTTTGACGTTTGAGTCAGGGTACCTTTCGGTCGTGCTGTAAATCGAATACTGTAGTGGAAACCTCAGATCTGGTTGGACATCAATAACGTGGGATGTACCATGATCAAGTTCCATACGAACAGCAACATCAAGTTTTTCAAAGTAAGATGATTTCTTGTTAGGCGCAGGTGTGGGTGGGTTGTACCGTTTAGCTAGATCGGAGAGACTCGTTTTATTTGAGATGTCGAAATTAATACTAGTGGTGTGTTTCGAGGATTTTGAGCTCTTCTGTTTCTTTGTCGGTGAGGACGGTGTCGGTGGTGCTAGAGCGGAATAGTCAGCAGCTACGGATGTAGAGGATGGCATGGGTGGAGCTGAATAGGGATGGGAAATACTTGTTAATTCCAATACCAGAGATGACAAGTATGAGTATCGAGAAATACCATATCGCCACCATATCAATGGATTTTCTTGTGGTGATAATACAGGGTGCGGCACGGAGGATGGATGGTTTTAAAAAAATAATAAAAGCGTTAATTTTTACTCAAAAACACATTTATTGACGGAATCAGATTCTCAAGGAAATAGCATTTGAGACAGTCAAGTGTGGAAAATCACATCAGGCATGTGGTGGCCGAAATCGGTGATGCAGTGCTGGAGGCGCTCTTGGAAGTTCGCGTAGACTCTCTCCAACATCGCTCTCTCAACTTGGGCAACTTCCACGCGAATAGCCCTTTTCAATTCGTCCAGAGTTCGGGGCTTGGTCTCGTATACTCTAGCCTTGAGGTGTCCCCATAAGAAAAAATCGCATATGGATAAATCTGGGGACCGGGGAGGCCAATGAACATCGCCAAACCTGGAAATAAGGCGACCAGGGAAGAGAGGGCGTATAACGTCCATTGATGCTCTGGCTGTGTGGGCGGTCGCCCCATCCTGTTGGAACCACACACGTCGGATTGGAACACGTTGCCGTCGTAATTCGGGGATAAAGAAGTTGTTGATCATTTCGACGTACCGCTCTGAGTTCACGGTAACAGCACGACCATTAACGTCTTCGAAGAAGTAAATGATGCGAGTTTGCGATACAGCGCACCAAACCGTAACTTTTGGGTTGTGCAGCGGTCTTTCGTGTAAGTGTTGCGGATTTTCATTAGCCCAATAACGGCAATTCTGCCGGTTAACTATGCCGTTGAGGTGAAAGTGGGCTTCGTCACTCATGAACAAAATGAGGTTCTCATTTTGATCGATCAGTGCTTCCATCTCACGTGCGAAGTTCATTCGTTGTGCATAATCTCCGGGGTGTAACTGTTGCACAATGGCCAATTTGTAGGGGTGAAAGCGAAGATCCATATGCAAAATTCGCCTCACCATCTCTGATATCTCTGCACCTCAATGATGGCTCGGCTAGTTGTTGTTCCAGCTGGACGAACATTTTTTATGTGAGCATTATAATGCTTCCACAGCAAACTGTCCGTTTTAGCTTCTGCCTCAGAAGGAGAATTTTCTGGGTTAACTTCATTGGTTTCATAATTGATCATAGAGGTGATCAGGCCTATTACAAATTTTTTAGTATTTTCCGCGGTCACTGGATTCTCGAAATAAAGTTTGAACCGAGGGTCCAAAAACATAGCAACTGTAAAAGTTTTGCTGCTTTCAAGGTTATTAAACCTTGAATTGATTTCTAATAAAATCATTTGGCGGGCTCTTTCAACAATATCAGGAAATGGGGAAATAGTATTTGCTGCCTGATATTCCTCACTCACAATTACTTGAAGGGCATTCTTCAATCCTACCGCATCCAAAGTGATTCCACCCTAACATGGTAACTGCATTTTTTATGTTAGCTCCATTATCTGACACGGTAAGAAGAATTTTATTGTTCACTTGCCAATCCTCCGCAATATTTGTCAATTCGTCTGATAAATTGAGTGACGTGTGACTTCTCTCTTCTACCTTACACTCCAAGAGTAATGATTTCAGATTAAATTCGTCGTCGATGAAATGACCGGTAACTGCGAGAAATGCGTCATTATTCCTTGAAGTCCACATATCCGTAGTCAAACAAATTGATTTTGCCTTTTCACTAACATATATTTTACTATTATTTTTCACCTCTTCATATTGTGCTGGTAATAATGAATTTGAAAAATATTTCCTTGATGGTATCGCATAATGAGGAAAGGCATATTGAACCAAATTTCGAAACCCCCTGTCTTCCACTATCGTAAATGGTTGAAGGTCCCATATAAATAAATCCATAATATGTTTATCAATTTCTTGTTTAGTGTGTATTCTGTCACTATTTAGGAATCTCGAAATTGATGATTGTCCCAATCTCCTTGATATTGAAGCTGCTGGTATTGGTAATGTGGCACTTACTGTCGAGGAACTGGCTGCAGGAGATTCTGCTTGGGTCGGATTTGAAGAAGTTTGAGGAATTTCTCCACTTCGACCTAGGTCTAGGTTCACTGCGATGTGTTTTTTTTTAATATGTTTAGTCAAGTTCGAGACTCCTGACTTAAATGACAGCAAGCTTCTACACATTTTGCATTCAGCTTTGTATTCACCTTTATCTACAAAGTGATTCCACACCGCACTTTTCTTCGGGGCCATCTTCAAATTTCTTGAACACGATCGTCTTAGGAATATTTTTCACAACTTTACACGAACTTCAACACTTTCAACTCTCTCAGAAACTTTCTATGACTAAACCCTCAAAGCAAAAATTTTGGCTTATATACCTAGCATGCACCCCTCCCTCACTTAAAGTTGGAAAAAAAGAGTGAAATCGGAAATTTCTTAGAGACAATTATTAAGGGTTCCCCCTATATTTCAAGAGAGTTTTATAGCCGTCTTTTGAGGATTGTTGGCCGGACGGCTTTTCAAAAGGCCATTAAAATGTAATGATAAACAAATTTCGTGTGTCGGAAGGTTCAGAGAAAGTTCGAAAAGAACCTAATATCTCAATAAATACCATGTTATAAATTGTCCTTAGTTACCCTCTACTTGATTGAATTTAAATCACTACAGCAAAAAAATATGTAATCCTAATTTGCCTATCCCAACTTCAATCAAACAATCTTTCACATAAAATATCCAAACGTGAAAATACGTGTTAAATAACTATTACTTCTTAAATAGACCTCATTCGTAAATGAGGTCCCTACCTCACCTTTCAGGAAGGAAAACGCAAGAATATACCTCAATATAAATTTTATGGGTACAATTTGCATTGAGATTAAGTTCAAACTACCCTTCAAGAAAAATAAATTCAAGGAAATTCAGTCTGTCTGTATCTGTATGTACCGCTCGCTACCCCACTGAAAATTCCCAATTACCGCTATTCCAGGAATTCAACTCTACGAATTCTACACTTTCCCTTTCAGTGCGGTAACAGGTAGAAATTACAAGTACGCCCATGGCAATAAAGTTCGACTGTAACAAGTACCCCGATCCCAATCCCCGATACCCGTATACCCGATACTTGATACTTTGATACCTTCTTGTTTTAATACGCCCGTCCCCTAGCGTACGCAAATACGTAGTACGAAAACAAGTGCCGGCACCCGGTCCCGATACGCTTCCGAGCGATAAGTATTGCAATACTTGTTTTGCAAGTATTTCCAAATACCAGAGCCGAATTTTCGCGTGACAATATTTTAAAACTATTTCGTCCGTTTTGAAATATTCGTGTTTTCTCGTCGAACTGGTGACGTCACGCACCAAATAGTTCAAAATAATTTGAAGCGGTTTAAAAGCAGGTAGTGGAATAGTTCGAACTGCAGTTTGAAGTTTGGAATCAGCTGATTGAAGAATATAGGTTATGTTTGTTGGATTTATTTTATTTTCACCGTTTTTATTTTGAATATTATGTAAATATGACAGCTTTGTTTTTAGAATGCATTGTAACCTGTGAAGTAATAAATCACTTCGAGTAGAGCACACCTTTATTATAGAATTCTGAAATATTATTTAGTTTTGAAAATGTATGTTCAAATTTTTGAAATTGATTTTAAGGCTTCTTCCTCTTGATTCAACCAATATGAATATTGAATATATTTTTTTCAACAAGTGGTTAATCAGGACGAGAACATTCGAATCATTCATAAACTGATTGGAGTCAAATTTGAAAATACAAGATTTAATAATAATATGCAAATAAACACACCTAAAATTATAAATATTTTTATTATTATATGCGTGTATCGTGTTTCTAACTTTTAAATTCATAAATTCAATTGACATTTCTATGATGACGTCACCGTTTTGAAATTGTGGCATTTTAGCGATGCATGAACTAGTGACGTTTACTTCGAAATGTTTTTGAAATAGTTTTGAACCGTGATTCACGCGAAAAAATGGCTTAGGTATACGTACTTGTGCGCCGATACGCACCGATACCTGGTATTCTGAATACTTCCCATCCCTAGAGCTGAAGCAGTTGGGGTAGACATCGTGTATAATGTGAGTAGTTTTCTTTTTAAGTAGTTGAATATTTTCGAATTTATTTTCGTATAAATAAAATATATTTTTACAGATTTTGAAAGAGCTTGTTATTTTGAATTCATACTGTCACTTCATGTTGACATATTGACCTAATGAAATCCTGATGGGTACTCTTTGCACAATGTTGTTGCACGTCTGAGTGTAACATTGCGGAATATATTGCACAACCTTCAATGTCGCCTTCACACGGTACAACTTTTTGCACAAACGTTAAAATTGTGCCATGATATTGAGCGTCTAGGGGCTGCCATCATTATATATATATTGCACGTTTAGAGACCGCCTAATATCGTAGTGTCTCAAGATTTTGTGATTCTCAGTGTCAGTAAAATTCTGAAATTCCTTAAATTCCCTCTGTCTCTTACTGCTCTGTGCAAAATAATTGTACATATCTTTTACCAATTGCTCGATGGATGAGGGCAGTATTTTGCTGGCATGACTTACAGCCAGAGCAGTTGAATGGCACACACATTCTATAAATATGCAATTCGGAATAATTTCTTTCAGTTTAGCAACGATACGTTCGCCAAACATAACGTTAGTGCTGTATCAGCTGCAAAACCAAAGATGTCTTGGATACACAGACCATTACTCGTTAGTGCTTCATTTAGAGCAATAAACAACTCTTGGGCTGTTTCTCCTTTAACATCTATTGGACAAAGAAAACTTGTTTTCACCGCAGACTTTTTGTTTGAAAAAAATTTTACAGCTACAGCCATTGATTTTGTAGTGGTTATGTCGGTGCTCTCATCAATTATCATGGAGAATTTATTATTTTATCCTCTCAAGTTTTTCAAACAGAACATCTTCAGAGCCTTGACCAAGAACATTGTAGACTCTAGCTGCAGATTTCGTTCTTTTGCAGGAAAAGTTTTTGGCGACTTCAGGATTTTGAAATACACTATCATATCTTTTTTCTTGCCGTCTTCCAATTTTTACCTGTGCTGTTCTCGATCTCTTTATTTTCTTCGTTCTCTCTTCGTTCCTCTTTTTCTTTCCTTTGCTGTTGCCTCTCTTTCTCTCGATTAGGGTCGTTATCTTCATCGTCCATTTCCTGCTCCTGCTAGAGTGTCATGATACGTGATATGAGGATACCATTTCTCTCAGGAGGATGCTTGCGTTTCAACGTCCTAGCGATCTATGAGTCACACAAAGCAAAGCCACATCGCACCACTGATTGTCTATTTTACACATTATTGATGAGTCTACCTCCATGGGGTTCGTGAACTCAACACAAACCGTGTCCATCGATGAAGTCCCCTGTTCGAGCAGCAAAAATACGGAGTAGTCGTCCTTCGGACTTTCCAAGCACACAAACGAATCATTGTTCATCTCTAACAAGTTTGAGAAGCGAGAAATAGTCTTATTATCGCTAAGATCAGAAAAGGTGGTGTTCACTATCCTCATTTTGCGTATAGACCAAGTAAATACGTCCTTTTCATCAATTAAAAAAAGGGAAATTAATTCGGACTTTCGATAATAATATCATGACCATTTTTTTATATAAACTTCATCTGAAAAAAACAATAGATTTTTCTAAGTATTGAAATTTGAGAAAACAAAAAATGACAAATTACTCATTACAAATATTTCTCAATTTGTGGTTTTTTGAGAAAACCTTTTTTGCCTGGTTTCGATTCTCGAATCGGACGGCCCTAAGGCAACGGGTAGTCATAAAAACCTTGAGAAAATAGTCAGAGATTTCTGGCGAACAAAGATCAAATGCCAAACTTTTTTCTCCGACTATTTCCACAAGATCGCTTACTAAGTGACTACTTAGCAGCAAATCCTTGGGTTCAATATGAATCACTTCCAGTTTTCCCAAGTATTCAGGAACTGAGAAGCAAAAATCAATCCCTTAGTTTCTGGAAGTGATTCTCCTCTCTTAAAATATGTGGAAATCTGATGCGGACCCGTTAAATTCTTCTGTTTGTCCACAAGCAATTATGCAACTTCAAGAATATTTTTGCAATGTACCCACTTTATAATATATGGCATTTTTGTCTTTCAAGTCCACATCAATTTCATCAATACCTTTAGAAACTACAGAACACTCAGCCTCATTGTTTATTTGAGTTCTGGTGAGCTCACTCGATTTTGTCAACTTTTTTAATGAGAACGAGAAATCATCTTCACAATTGGTTTGAAAAGACAACTTGAAAATGCTTGTCAGATATGAATGCCGCAGACCGTTCTCAAATTGCATTGGACTTGGGTTCCGACAGCAACAGTTTTGCTGCCTTACTGTAGCAAATAAATTCTCAACTGGATCCTGATTTAAATGCCTAGTTAATAATTTTGGAACATCAAAATTCGAACGCAAATCCTCTGCAAGTTGAAGAACGCTATTAATTGTTATAATGAGTCCATTAATGCAGGGAGGATAGTAGAAACATCGCATTTTGGAAATTGTCCCTGATTTCTGAAATGAATTGCTTATGAGGCGACCCATCACTCATGGCATATCTCAATTTCAGTAAATCAATATCGAGTTAACTACTATTCGAACAATCAAAAAGCTTATCCATATCACTCACAAACTCAGACATAGCTAAGGAATCAACAGGTAGAGTGTAAGCATTGCTACACTTACCGATTCACTGAATACTTGGGTGGCATATTTCACCCTCATCGCATTGAAGGATGTAACATTGAAATGCTGTTCGGTAATTTTAGGTATCAAACGTACACGAGAGGGTTTGAAGACTTTCCTGCGGATTCAATATATTTCCAGCTCACAGTCTTTTCCTTGAAAATCATATCGTACTTAGCTGAATTGTTCCTAACACTTTTCAGTAGATGAGGAGCATCGTAGAAAAAATAAATCTTTTCATCATTTCTGGAGAAAAAACTTTGGTTCACTGAAATTTGGAGCTGCTTTGCTAAATTCTGATTAACAGAACTCTGATCACAAACAACGGCTTTTACAATGAGTCCCGCTTTAAATGCAGAATCGAGAGCGTCGAAAAATATTGAAGGTAAAAATTCATTAGTTGCAGCACGCCCCGAAAACCAGTATCCCAAAGTGTATTTCCAATTGTGAACGATGGCTCTTACCATACAGACAAGTGCAGACGTAGCCTTCTCATTCCTCCTTATTTTGCCAGTATCAACAACACCAATGATTTTGTCTTTCGACCTATTATAATGAAGCTCTCTACTTAAAGAAATCTCATCAAATATCAAGATGCAAATCTTTTTTTATCATCTGAGCAATTCTTGAAGTGAATTTTCAAAGATTCCTCTATTGCTGGACTTACACCAGGAGAAATTTTCAGCTTTGCCTGCCAATTCCTCAAAGTTCGGATGGTAGGTAAGTTGAGAGATTTGGATAATGACTTATATCCCTTTGGTGAAGCATAATACCATAACAAGCATATCTCTTTCGTCATACCTTCTATTAAATTTGTTAACAAAATTGGCTTTCAACTCATTAACAGAAATAGTGTGAGCATTCTTCGATAAATATCTCTTTAACTCTGAGATAAGCCTAGAAATATTGGCCCTATGAGATCCCTGGTGAGGTTTTCCTTTGCAGAAGCAGTGGGGTAATTTACTCCAGAATAATTTGCACCTCAATGAATTTATTGTGCTTTTGAACCTTTTCTTGGCTGTGAGGCTCAATTCACTACCATGCCTTTTATTTTTAGGCCCAATTTTAGGGATGGCTGCAGTCTGAATCTTTTCAATGAAATCCTCTTCTGGAGAATTTCCTCTGCCATTGACTGGTAACTGAGTATCTAGAAAGGATAAAATTTAATGTAACCAAGCTTTAATTTTTTGTCCGTAATAATTTTGATTCCATACAATTGATGTTTGAACAAACTCACCATCATAATATTGGGGAACATTGCTAGGTGCTGTGAGAGCAATATCTTCATGCACTATGATTTCAGCACCTGATGCAGGAAGAACATCTGATGTGGCAATTTCCGGGGATATTGACATACTGTTTTTCTGAAAAATGCTCACTACACCTACTGCGAGTTTCACAAAGCGTGATCACCGGTGATCGGAGCTTGATCTAGAATCAACTCGATTTGACAGTTCAAAAATCACAGAATCAAGACGTTGATCTCGGATCACCGGTGATTACGCTCTGTGAAACCCACCGATAGTGTAGCGTTTTGGATCATTCATCAGATCAATATCTTTCCGTCCTGAGAAATCGATCCATTTTTTGGCACTGGAAAATAATAGAAATGAGATTTTTTGGAATAATGATTTGAATATACTATACATACATATTATAGGAATGAGGTAGTTGACTGGATTATGAATGGGTTGAAATTTATTTGGGATATCAGTCTATACAGGGTCTTTCACGAGGAACCTCACCCATATTTATACGGGAAACTACTGAACGTATTTTCATGAAATTCAGCACTTATAAGTATTTCACGATGCTGATGAAATCTAAAATATTTTCAAGGCATGAGCACCTCCGGTTTTTCCGGAAATGACGTCAACTTCCGTTTTTCAAATAAGAACACCATTTTTTTATTGCAGAAATAGATTCCTTAGAAAATTTCAAGTTATTTTGATGTAACATTTTTCAGTTTTGGTTGGAAAATTCTCTCTGAGCGGGAAAATTCGAAAAAAAAATCGAAAATAGAGCTCCGCTGAAACAAGAACAACTTCGAGGTGTTTGGATGGAAAATTTTCATTTTTGGGATTTTTCAAGATGTAAGATTGATGTATCCACTTTGAAAATCGAAATCGCGATTCATGATACAGGGGGTGAAAAAATCGCTTTCAAAGTTAGGGATGACAAAATCGTGAAAAATCAATTTTTTTAAATTAGAACCCCATTTTTTTATGGCAGATATTGAATCCACGTTAAAAAATAATGCCCTAAAATGGATATTTTCTGAGGTAATATCCACTTTAGGGCAAGGGTGTGATGCATACACTCACATTATTTTTTAACGTAGATTCAATATCTGCCATAAAAAAATGGGGTTCTAATTTGAAAAACGGAAGTTGACGTCATTTCCGGAAAAACCGGAGGTGCTCATGCCTTGAAAATATTTTAGATTTCATCAGCATCGTGAAATACTCATAAGTGCTGAATTTCATGAAAATACGTTCAGTAGTTTCCCGTATAAATGTGGGTGAGGTTCCTCGTGAAAGACCCTGTATAGCAAGTGTACTCTTTTCTCCTTACGTCTCGAGCTTTCAAGATTTATTTATCTCTTCTTCAGGAGAGGCTACAAAAAACAATGTTGAAATATGGAATGGTTTATATTGTACCAAGAAAAATTCATTGTATGTAAATCATTCATTTGGGTTCTCTGATCACAATATAATTTAGTAAAAATACATTTAGCTCACATTAATTTGGCAATTGTAATTTATAAAAATTATAAATTTGCGAAGTATGAATTGATGAAGTCGTATCTGAAATTAACTCTCATTTTCACCAGGCATTTGCCCAGCATCTATCATTTAATGGAGATAATCTCCATTTATATCATCCGCAGCAGGAGCTCCATCCTCATGAATCTCCAATGCAATGTTGTGCAACACAGCAACGCAACTGTGAAGGTTAACCTGGATTGTAATTTTACCCTCATGCCATATGCCAAAATGAAGAATCTTCTTTTCAACACCCCAAACATTCTCTCCACACAGTTCCTTGTCCAGATGTGAGATACGTTGTATCTTGTCTCTGCTTGTGTGACAGGATTTCGGAGAGAAGTAAAAAAGTACGATCTCAGCGCATAACCACTATCACCTAGAACAAAAAAAAAAAAAATTGATTTGGTATAAGTAGATGCAGAGACGAACCCAGAAGTGAGGAATTTGCAAAATTCCCATTTTCAAAATGTGCTCTGATGGAACTATTCATATAAATTGTAGAGTCATGGGTCGAACCAGGACAGCGTGCAACTATATTCTGAATTTTCAAGTTGGCATCGCATATCGCTTGAGAACATTTATTTTAAATTTGTTCTTTCGGTACCTAAACAACTCAGCGTCATTTCCCCCTTTGGAATATCATCCAAATAGTTATTGTATTGTATGTACAAGTGACATAGAATTCAATCCGTACCTGGTGAATCCATTATTACATGAGTGCAATCAATTGCTCCAATAACTCGAGGAAATCCAACCACTCTATAAAATTTATGTTGAGTAGAACAGATTTTTGCCTCTGTCTGAGGCATTTTTATTAATTGTGATCGCAAGCGTGTTACTGCCTCTGAAACCCGTACTACTATCGTCGACGCTGTGGATTCGTGCATTCTCATGAAATCAGCCATAGCTAATAAATGTCCTGATGAGGCGTAGAATCGCAGACATGTGAGAAGTTGGTTTATCGGCCACACACTTCGATTCCTATAAACATAAAAATGAAACGCCTTTCTTCGAAATGATATCAAATTATAAATACTCACATATCAGTTGGAAATTCTAAATCACTCTCAATTGAACACAAGAGGTGCACAGTGGTGTGTTGTCAACCGAAATCTCTTAAAAAATGCCAATTCTTCCATATCACGATAGTGATCTGCTCTATTCAATTGTAATTGTTTTGGAAAGCCAATATCAATTATTTCGAACATATCTAAATCGTCATCATTTATGTCGTAGATTGCATTCAAGCTATATATATATATATATAATATCCATATTTTTCATTATTGCATACCACAATCACAACAACAAATACAAACTTTCAAACCAGTCTAATCCTGCTCGCTTATTTCCTATCCACGAATTTGGGAGATTCCTTGCTAATTTCAAAATGCAATCGTAGCACAATACACAATTATTCATTTCTGAATAAATTCATTTTTGTATACAGTGATCGTGATTCGTGATCTTGCAGTTCTTTTTAAGTCCGAATTCTTCATAGTTTCTTGGTGTATTCTCAATTTGAAATAGTTTTTCAAAATCATTTCGATGAGTTCCGTGGAATGACCATTTACTGGGTTATCATCATATAAATAATAATAATATTTATTCGTTCTCAATACATGAATCCTGTGTGTAAGGAAAAAATATTTCGAGAGAATAACAGCACAAAAGTTACATTTGTCTGGGCTCCTATACTTCCACAAAAAAAAAAAACAAAATCGCATCGATAACAAACAAAATGAAATAGGAAAACAATAAGCAGATCAATAAAAAAAATCAACAATCATACAGTATAATATCCTATAAGAAAAAAGGAAAGAACAGAGGGCCAACCGAAACCAAAAGAAATCATACTGACTATAATTTAATGCAGTACATCAACAACCAGGGGAGTGTGATTTCACAGTGTAATATGGTTCATCATATCATGCGCATAAAACCGTGGTTTATAAAGAAGCCAAGTTTTCAATTTTCGCTTTAATAAATGATCTCTAAAATTTTCAAAAACTGAGACAGGCACAATTTTCATGGTTCCATTGATCTGATACAAAAATCCTATCAGCCTTGGGATTAAAGACATTGCTGGCTTTATGGAAAAACCTGAAATTTTTTTTAGCTGATTTGCATATTTCATAATATGTCTTATTGCTACATTTGATCAGGTTACCATATGTTTCTTGTTTCTGAAGAAGAACATCGCTCTCTAATAAATCAGAGCACTTTTCACATGTCAGACATTTTTTGACCCCTCTTACAGAAAATCTAGATCATGAGCATCTACTGCTCACTTTCTATTTTGAGGCGACTGGAGAGAGGTCCTGAGTAATAAGACACGAATTTGGCAGGGATCCTTCCCATTCCGTATGGCACCTTGTCCAGCGCTGCTTCAGCAACTGCCTGATAGCAGCTCATTGCCTGGAGGACCTCTGCCTGATTCCCAATCTGCTCTTCTACCTAGCCTCTCTCGTCTTATGCCTTCGCCAGATTCGTAGCTGTATAGATCCAAGCCTATGCCACAGGAGTTTGCGGCTTTGACCATGAGTGAGGGCTTGAACTGTCCCAGCAGAACAACACTCCTGGTCCATGCTGCTCGTAATATCTTCAACATGAAGTGTGGGATCCCATGCTCTAGTTCCTAGGAAATTGTATTCTCTCAAGTCAGTGCCCTTCATCTTCTTCTAAATTTCTCCCATTTTCTGCAAATTCAATTTTTGCTCCTGAACCACAGAATTAGACGCAGCAATTTTTGTAGGAAGCTTCAAACTGCCTAGCGGTTGGGTTGATATTGGAACCACCCTTGCTTCTGATTGCACCAAAAAAGAGTTCCAAACGATCTTGGGAAAGTTCGTGGCACAAAATATATCTCATATATTCTTTTTCCACAACATATATAGCAACTTGCCATACATATAAGTAGCTCCGAAAACCCAGTTTTCCTAGGCGATTCAAGGATAGATACTTCATTCAGGGTGAGGCCAAGAATATAATCAATCCATGAAACCGAAGAAAAATTCTGCAGTTTGTCTAGAGAGCGGTTTTTTGAATGCATATTGGGCAAAAGTATTCCTTGAATTCAATATATCAAATAAATTATTTAAAAAGTAGAATTAATTCTGGAGTAACCTCTGATTCCAGAAAATCTGAATGTTTCAGATGCACATAAATCTAAGTGCATTGCTAACACTTCTGTTTGGGTAGCCAAAAGAATGATTTTTTTGCTCATCCACAGAAGGTGCCTCATTCTTATTTTGGTTGCTGCATGTAAACCCTCTCTATGTTGAATACCCACTAGTTTTCCCACTAAATCCACTGTATCTTCTGCTGACTTCTATCCTTCAAACCAATTTGAGAAGCAAAACAATTCCGCACAAGTTTTATCATATGGCATCCAAATAAATGAAAATCTAATTTTTTGTGATGGGGTCTATGAACCTGGTTCTTAGATCGGAATGATTACTGAAATCTGCGCCCAACTTCTCTGTCATAGAAAAATTAGTTCCAGTGCCATCAAATGTAACAGTGATTCCACTCTCACTGATGAATTCCAGACATTTCTTCAGTCGTTCTGATTTTTCGGTTCCCGATAATCAATTCAACGAGGACTATCCAACAGGCACCTTTCAAGAACCATTAATGCAGACCAACATAAAAACTTCCGATTGTAACATGATAGACTCTTTTACTGGCAGCCTATTGGGGCATAAGTAACATACTGTCCAAATGCTTTATTTTCACTAATATGACATTCGGGCTGATTTAGACTGGTATGAACATTTTTTAATTCATTCACCACCTATATCAACTCTTCAAGTTGCCTTTTTATACCCCTAGTTCTTGAAGTAAGACATAATACACGTGATGATAGTGTAGTTGACTGTTCTTGGTAACCTGGTAATGTGATGTTTGCAGAGACTTCAGAATTATCACCAACAGTATTTTCTGGCCCTCCATCAGTTTGCAGAGTATTCTCTCCATCCTGGATTGTCTGAGAAAAAAAATGCACCAATAACTGCTGACGCCCCGATAGCCTATCCAGATCCCCATATTCATCATCGTCACCAGAATCCTCGTCGGTGAGCGCACTTTCTTCTGGGGTTTCAGTATAGATCGAAGCTATAACTAAATCTTCTTCTGCATAAGCAATTTCCAATGCTTCTTGAAGTGTTAACCCACGTCTGAAAAAATTCTATAGAACAATAAGGTTCAAACTTTCTGCATATTTCAGAGCCACAATCGTGAGGATAAACGTATTTTTTCGTGAGGAAATTGTATCGATAACCTTAGTCATTAAAACCAATCTTCAGAAAACATTACTGTTACAATGTAACAGTAATTTTTGGTGAATTTTTCCAGACAAAATTTTGGTTGATTTCAATTATATACTCATATACATACTTTCTAAATATGTTTTCCATATCTACAAAGAAATAGAATGCCACTTCTGATACAAAAAATAAGGAAGATTCTTTGAAGCGCATAAGTAGGCTGAACTTTGTAAACCATATATCGGTGTTTGTGAACCTACAGTATTGAAACATGTGGCACATGTCTTTGATGTATTTTTTATACTTTTTAGTATATATCCACAGATATTATACAGGGTGGGGCAGAAAAACCTATCCGATTTCAAAACGTTATAAAATTAAAACCACTCAGCTTGTCAAAAATTTTTTTTTATTAACATATCGCAAATTTTATGCCATTTTTAAATTTAAGTTTTGAAAAGCACATCACTCAAATGTCGTCCTTGCGAGCGGATACACTTATTTAGGCGCTCGCGGTAGCTTTCCATGACTTTCACCGTCATTTCCACAGGAATTTCTTCAATTGCCCGAGCAATTTCCCTTCGTAAAGCAAGAAGGGTCCTTGGTCGATGCTGGTAAACCTTCGATTTGAGGTAACCCCAAATTCGGCCTGTTTACGGCGCCACAAAGGTGAAAATGGGCTTCGTCCGTGAAGAGCACAACATCGTCGTTTGGCAGTTCTCGGAGATCGCGACACAGGTTCGTACGGGTTTCAAAATCCCTTTCACTTAATTTCTGTGCAACAACCATTTTGTAGGGATGCATTTTGAGGTCCCGGTGCAAAATTCGCCGAATACTGCGGTTGGAAATCCCCAAAGCGAGCGAATGTTTTCGCGCCGAACGACGCGGGGAACGTTCAATCGCGGCTCTCACATTGGCCACGTTTTCAGGTCCTGTTGCTGTCCTGGGACGTCCAGGCGACTTCTTTTTCAATGCTGAACTCGTCTGTCTAAAATTTGACACCCACACTTTAATCGTAGCGTGATGTGGAACAGGATCATGACGCCCGAGTCCGAAATGAATTCGAAAAGCACGTTGTGTAGCAATTATCGAACCGCCGCATTCGATAAACCGCTCAATAACAAAAGCACGATGTTCACCAGACCAAGGCATGTTGACTACTGACAAATGGCATAAAACCAGCTTTCTAACGGTTTTTACCCCACTACTCTACCTGCTCTCTCTTCTGAGAAAAAGGGATTTGAAATCGGATAGGTTCTTCTGCCCCACCCTGTACAAGGAATTCAGTTCACTTACAGACAGATTAAATATCTTCTTATCTGATTTGACTGGCAATTTCACATCCTCATATTGGTGTGGTTCTTTCACATCCAAAGTCACTCAAAAATTCCCTGTCATCGTCGCTATAACTACTAGAGGATGCACTTTTCAAATATTGCGATACACAAATTATTTTTAAATTGTTTTTCATCTGTACTGCATTGGGAACTATTTGTTTACTCCTCAACTCACAGAAGAGATTTTCAAGACAATCTTGTGAAAATCTACTAGTGAAGAGGAATTCGAACCCTTTTTCATTGAGAAATACCGATTGTATATTCAGTATTGACTCTGTTGAGATGAAGAAAAACAAATTATGCTTTAAACCTACATTGGATTCACTATAATAACGAATTTATATCAAATATTAGAGCCCAAGAAAAATTTATTAGTACCCACTATATTAACATTAACCACGGATCCATCTTCCTTTATGTTTAGGTCTGCCACGGTCCTCCATTCCCCAGTACCCATAGACATTTTCTTTTTTTGAGAGATCAAATTTTCTCTGAGCTCAGAAAGGATATCGGTGAGCGCTGAGATAAGCTGGGGTATTGATTTCGCTACAGACGTGTGTCCGGTTCTCTTACCAATCTGTTCAAAGAAATCATCTGAAAAATGTTGTACCCTCTTTCCACTGAAGACTGGAACTGCGCAAGTCTGAGTGTACCTTGAAGCAAAAAGTCCAGTTTGATTTGCTGCGCTTAATTTAGAGTAATATTTGAACTTGATGGGTGTGAATGATGCTGCTTTCCCACATGTTTTCATCTTTTGGAATCATTCACTGAATTCTTCCCTTGTGTTCCATGTTCCTTGATCCGTAATCTGTGCTAGAACAGTCAAATCCTCTTTATACGTGCTAAATATGCTGTGAAATATGATTTGTTTGTCCTCATTTTCAGTGACATTTCCTTCCATTATCCATCGGTAATTACACATTGTCATGTACCAGAAGTATCCACCCTTCCCTGAAACGTTGAATCCTTCTAACAATGAATCTAAGCTTAAAAAGTCTCTATCTGGAATAGGCTGACCTTGTTGGATGGCTTTGCATGCATTTTGATAATTTTGTTCCATAGCCAAGTTTTCTTTGCATAGTCTGGCAAACATACTTAAGGGAAATGTCATCCTGTGTGCCTGCCTCGCGCCTGTTATCAGAATGATGTCTGCCAGAATCCGTATCAGAGTGCTTACTTCCGTTGCTTTTTTGTTCTTTACTACTTCAAGGATTTCATCGATGAAAGGCACTTGCATCATAGATCTTTTTGCAGCATCTGTCCATTTCTGTCTGTATTTTTCCTCTGTTCTTATATGGCACAATAAAGAAGTCATAGGACCAACACTCTGCGCCATAGAACTCCTCTTTTCTGGAGGATAAGAGCTTCCTTCTAATAACACATGATGACTTTCATCTAGCCCATACTTGGCCACAGGTGTAGTTATAGACGTACAATTCTCTTTTGAGATAGGCATCGCAGAATGACCCAACCTTAGCTCTGATAATCTTAGACTATTGGCGCAGAAGAAGTCTAGGTAAGGGGCTGCCGTGCCATACCAGTTTTTTGGATCTTTAGGGTCATATTTCTTAAATTCCAGCCTTCAGTTGCAGCCGCATCCTTTCCCTCTTGGATGGCCTTCTTAACATCTACTGTGTAAGTTGCTCCCATACTGGTAAGTGTGAAGGTTTTCATAGCTATTGCTCTCTCGAAAGGGCTACTATTCCGTTTGCCCTCTGTTTGTTTATTACGAACACAGTAAAGACAATGCTGGCAATCTGGTTTCCAAGGCTTATGTTGGCAAAATCATCTTTTATTCCGACTGCAGAATGAATTTTTGTGAACACCTCATATATGTATTTTAGTGCGGCTGTCTCCTTGTTTTTATCGGGCTCTACACGAGATTTCTTAGTTACTGATAGTGGCGTATTGTCATCTGGATCTACCATTTTCGAATAGGATCTCTTGTTTGCATTTGTTTGTCCACTTGTATCCACTTCCATCTTGTCTATTCAAAATAATTTGTATTGGTGCTCTCACTAATCTTTTGGTTTAAGAGTCCGTTTTTACTGAGTACTCCTGACTGGCAGGGTTTCCAAATCTGTTTTACTCCAACTTTTATCGTGGAGAAAAGCTGCATGTTTTCTTTAAGATATGAAACAGTTTCTCGATATTTGTTGATATCAAATTTACTGAATCCGAAGATGGATGCCTGGAGGTCATCAGATAAAACCATTTCTCCAATTGATCCAAAAAGAATGCTGTTGTTATATACTCCGGCTTACCCAATTCCTCTGCCAAAATTTGAGTGCACTACTAACTAACTGAGTGACTTATTACATTGGTAGATGTGCTAACCTTCATTTTTGCAAAATGAGTAGGGAGGAGATCTTCTTCTGTTAGTTTCGAGGCCAATTTGTAAAGATTATTTTCTTCGTGTTTTACCAGTTCATGTATATGACTGGAAAACACAGTATTTGTTGGTAAATTATATTTCTCAACAAAGAATTGTCAGCTCATTACTTTGTTGATCATCAACATGGATTTGATATTTTTAAAAAGGTGAGGTACAACGGCAAAAACATTCTTGTTTTGGTCAATTGGGTGAGTAATGCTGCATTTTACTGGAGCATGTTTACCTGCCCCCACTCCCCATGATCTCCACAGTGCTTGATTAGAAGGGCCCATATCCGATGTGATGCTCACAATTTTTAAATTAATTTCTTCGCACTTTCCGTCAAAAACTGCACCATTCACAGAATCTCCCGTGAAGAGGTATCCCACTACTTGCATCCAGTGTGTTGCAACTCCACCTAGCATAAACACTAAAACGTGTGTTGCCATTCCATCATGTTCAGGAAGAGTAATATCTCCAAAATATTTACTTAGTGACACATCATAAGTTCTTCCTGGTGTTATGGACATCTCGTCCAACACTAAAACACACTACTTATCTTCCTCACTGAATGACTGAACCTTTAAATTCAGAAATTCAAAGACTTCATGGAGAATGCCAGAATCAAATTTCAAATTGTGGAGTCTTCTCTGCAGAGTTCTCAAAGATGGTAATGGCTATCCTTGTTTGAGCAGTTCTAGATAGCCATTATTACCACAGCTAAATTTAAGTTTTAGTGACTTAACAACTGTATGTTTACTCCACTCCATTAGTTTAGTCGATTTGCCACTTCTTTTTTTTTTCGAAGCAGACTTTTGGTCTGGGTTGAAAAATGTTGTTTCTTCATTTGAAGTACCATCTAATTTATGTTTCAATAAATTATATTTTTTGTGCACTTTCCGAGAAGCTTTTTCTACTTCCTAGCCTTGAGCTTTTCTCGTAAGTACATTTTCTCTAATTTCTTTAATTTATTGGAGGAATCCAATGTTATGTTTGGTATTGGAGTGTCCTCGCTTGGGGAAATGTTTCATTGAAACGCCTTTCTTCGCAGAATTACTGCAATTAATTGCTGTACAAACTTGCCTGATCTGTTAACAAGTACAAAGGCTTATTTGAAATACATTTTCTGATACCTCAATTCCAGTATATTTGATGTTCATATTTGAATATGAAAAAAAGTATCATGATATATTGTTACCTCAATATGCTGAGGTTAGTACCCAAGCTACCTACTTATAGGGTATCCGCGGCTTACTACAGTGGAGACGGGGGGGATTCTTAATTGAAAAGAAAGTGGATCTTAAACTGGGCGCCAGGTAAATTTCTACCCCTGAAAATACCCTCCGGAACAGTTACAACTCTAAAATTTACCAAACGAGTTGTATTGATAAAAGGTTTATTCAGGTAGCAAAGATTACAGCTGCTTATGTATTTGGAATAATATAATAAGAGAAACAGTCGCAAATTGAACGGCAAAGGGGGGGGGGGGTGATCGTCAACGAAAAGTGGGAATTTGGACAATTAACCCGAGACCCGTCGCTTGAGCTCAGGCGCATGCGCGTAATTCTATAAGAATATGCGGTAACCTTACAATGAAAACGTTCAATGAGAAATTCACAGTAAAATGGCTTAAGAGTGAGGCTCTTTATCAGTTCATATAACGATAAGTCAATAAGGTGTTCTCTATATATATATAAATGACAAATTCCAAGTCAAACTTGCGTGTCTCTTCCTGAATTCTTCTATTTCTTGACCTTGGATGGTTCCTCCAAGATCGGATCCTCCAACTCACACCTCAACTCCCAAATTCTAAGTTGCCTGTCCCTTAGAACTGGCTTCCTTCCACAAGGCGTCGAGAGTTCGGTACCCACCAGCTCCACCAATCAACATCCACAAGTGCACTCTGCAAGGATGCTCGACGAGGGTGCTCCACCAGACCCTTACTTGAATCTTGTCTATTAGAATGCCTGTTATTTGGATCCTCCTCTATAGAAATCCGCTATACTAGAATTCCTTTTTCCTATAATTCTAGTTATTCGGGGGCAAACAGTGAAAGTTTTCCACTTCGTGAAATTCGTCAGTGATCTCACCGAAATTCCAAAATGCAGTTCGACATTACGGCAAGGGCTGTTAAAGAAAGAATATCACTCATATGATAAACATTCCACGGGTCGTACAATACGAAACATACCTGATCAACGGAAAATTCGAGGTTTCCCACGTGCAATAAGGGTAGAAAATCCGTCAACAATCCTCCTTCCAGAGATATACCAGCGTCGATGATACGAAAATGATCCAGAATCGGCTCCACAGAATGCACAATATTCGATTTCGAAATAAATCCCACAATTGGACGACTTTGAGTCGAAAATTCGAGAAATCAAAAATGAACACCTCCAAGCTTAACAAAATGGCCTTGAAAAATCACCAAAAAAATATCCACTTGTCATATTCCCAAATTCTGCGAAACTTCGAAAATCAATGATTGACCACAGCAAAGAACTACGCGCAAGCCATGAACGAGCGTCAACCTGGCAACACCGCGAGAGTATCAAATTCCGAAACAACATAACTCACAAGTGCCGGAAATCATCACGTGAAATTTGAACACGTAACAATATCATCATGTAACTCAACAATGAAAAGAAATCGGTCTCCACAAAATAATGAAATGATTTCACAGAATTTAAACAGTTTTGAAAAGAATAATGTCTGTTTCCAATATCGAAATTACACTCACTCACAAGAAATCAAAAGTTTCAAAAACACTAAACTCACCGAACGCACGAGGGACGAGTAATACGATAATGCAGCATGCTCGAGAATGCTAGGATATGTATCTGTCGCAGTCGGATACTAAAATCCGTCAGTTTGCGAAATGACTAGGCAGTTTGTAAACTGACGAACGTTTTCTAAAACGCTCTTGAAATGAAGATCGTTTTACAATCGGTCTGAAATTTTTAGTCAGTTTGTAAACTGCGAACAACGCATCCGACGGATTGTCAAATCATTTGAATCGTATTCTGAAAACGTTTCGTGTCTTGATGCAAATTGAATAACTGTTATATTCGTATAATAAGCTGTACTTCATTATTTTGGATACAGAAATAATAAAGGAAAAATAATATTCACACTTATTCTTTTGATATTTTATTATCGAAAGACCACAAAAAAATAAAACTATTATTACTTATTGCAGCAGGGGCCGCTCAAATGGCACCTGCTGTTGCATTTTTGATATGCTTTGAAACAAAAGCACCTTCTTGTATTACACTGATTTTTGTTCGGACGGCAAGCACATTTTTTGAAACCTTGGCCGCCGAACTTTGACGAATTCGCTACTGCTTCCCTTAATGTTATTGTTTTTTCAAGTGGCACATTGAATTCTACAGAATTGAGTGACCTGTTCGGTATCAGTTCCTCCCTCGAAAACCACCGGTTCAAAACGCCATTTTCAGTACCTATTTGATAAACGCCATTTTTTCTATCCATAATTGTAGCTAATATATTTTTCGGATCAAGAGGAGCGCGATCAACTTTGGGAACGTTTACGGAAACGTGATCTCCAACACATAATTCTTTCATCTTATTCTTTGATACCTGTAGCATTTGTTGGGCTGCTCTTCTCTGTCCATTAAAAGAATTAAGTCTTTCCGACTGAATTTTCTCTTGCTGCAAACAAAGCTGACACTTTACAGACAAAGTGCAATCGGTGCAGCTTAGTATGTCCACCGGAATATCATTAATGTTGATGTTTTCAATGTCAACTTGTGTACATTCTGAACTAGGCCTACAATTTTCATCCGGCGGATGGTTTACTTCATCCTCAATCGCAATTTCAAAAAGGGCCTCATCTTCTGGTTCGCTCTCATTTGTGATACTTGTTTCATTATCGTTCTTCTCAGGTAGCATTACTTCTTCTAATTCCTCTTCAGTTGTGATATTTTCTAGAATCTCAGACGGCAAATCTGTGGAATTGAGTCCAACTTGAAAATCAACCCCAAAGAGAGCTTTGTATGGTGATCTTCCAATTGTTCTGTGGAACGATGAATTTTTATGCCATTGTACATAATAACAACCAAGTGACCAGTTTTGGGAATCATTATCTTGAAGCCAAGATCGCAACATATTCTCTACGTCTTGATTACATCTCTCTACGCTTCCCTGACTCTGAGGATGGCGAGGACGACCATTTATCAATTTACAAGCTGGCCAATTCGACATCATTTCTTTAATGATCACGTTGACAAATTCACGACCATTGTCACTCTGCAGGATTTTAGGTGCACCGAATTCTAAAAATATTTTCAATAATTCAGATGCCACTTCCTCTGCTCGTTTCGATTTAAGAGGCCTAAGATGAACAAATTTTGTCAAATGATCCTGATAATTGAGCAACCATTTATATTCACCATCAGGTGTGGATTGGAAATCGATCAAATCAATCTGGCCACGATGATTCCACCCCTTAGATAAAATGGGCTTCACTACAATTCCTTTCTTTATATGGCTCTTCTTTTCTGCACAGCGCTTACAACATTTCAGAAAGATGTCGACAACAGCTCGAGGAATATAAAATTTAGACTTCAAGTATGCTGTCATTTTATCTCTACCTCCATGGCCCGTGGATATATGACATTCTAACAGTTTTCCATAAAATTCTTCCATGGGAATAACGAAAATTATTGGATCATCATCTTTTTTCCTTTTTTTTATAATTTTTTTCAAGCCACTAATTTCAACGATGTCATATAAACTGCTATAATAATATTGTTCGTTTGTTTTCTTTCCAACTGCCAACCGCCCTTCCATTAAAATATTTATGACATCATTGATTCTTGTCGATGACCATGGTTTTTTCGATTTCTTATCTGAAAATTGAATAATTTGTCGTAAGTAATATCATAAGGGCATTCAATTTTTCCAAAAAAAATCGACAAAACACAATGCCAAGTAATATTTTAACAAGAAGCATGAGTGCTGGTGGCAACAGAAGTCCGAGTCGAAGACGAGGATTTTTGCACCTGCACGACTGCGATTCCACCAAAAATTCAGTTTTCATAATACCTATCTGTGAAAGGAACCGTTCTTCTTTTTAACTAGAAGTAATTTTTTTCTGTATTTTACATCAATCAATAAATCATCAAAGGACACGTTCAAATGGACTACAGAGAAGAACAAATGAGCAATAACAAATTCATTCGCAAATCCCTATTATAGGTTATGTTACTCACCAGAATAGTAATTCTCTAGTTCTTGATAAAAAATATCCTTCTCCACGGGTTTCTCCAAATTTTCCATATTGAAAGAATTTGATCTGTCGTAATTTATAAAATTGCGTGAATGTCACCAGGTGCACTTCGTTCAAAAAAACATAAAACTGAAGTAGTAAGGTGGAACGTTTAAAAGGATGTAGGATATGACAATCCGTCTGATACGTTATACGCGGTTTACAAACCGTCTGAGAATTTCAGGCCGATTGTAAAACAATCTGTATCTTGAAAGCGTTTTAGAAAACGTTGTCATTTTGCAAACTGACGGATTTTAGAATGCGACTGCGACATATCCACGATGTAAACAAAGAAATTCAATAATTTTGTCCGCATTAGGTCTGGTGTAGAAATGGATGGAAAATTGATGAAAGGTGTGAGCAGATCTTTTCATTTACACAATCTTTGATAAGAAAAAAATCATTAATCGGTATTCGGACGGATTTTGAACTGAAGAAGTTCCAACGGGAGTCGAATCACTTTTTTCCGAAATTCAAAAATCTGTCTGAATACCCATTAAGGATTTTCTCTTATATATTTCACAGACGTTAATCTCCAATTCTAATTTACAATCTTTGATGGTGTTGATTATTATTATGTTTTTTGTGCGATGTCATTTCCTATGCTATAGGCATGTTGGGTATTATACTTGACCAGATTTCAAGATCCGAACGTAATTTCAAGGTTGAAATATGAAATATATAAACCTGAAGGCCCATCCAGATAAAGTATCTGATCTTTCCTTTCAAGATTCATATAAACGAATCCACTATATAATTAATTTTCAACCTTCCTTCTTTTTTCAGTCCAATATCTTCAGAGATAATCTAATTTCCTTGACTGTCTTTAACGACTCGAAAACTCTTATAGGGCCCCTACACGATCATTCGGAATGACAATCAGAGCGAAGATTGACATTCCGATTGAAGGTGTAAGGTCTATACTGATGGAATGATGAATGGACTGACGAATTTCCAAATATTTTAAAATCCGAGGTTCAATCACGTTTAGTGGAGGTGAGACTGACAGTCTGAATGGTGGTGTAGTGATTCTATCATTCTTTTCCTCAGTCTTATTAATGCAATCAAAGGGTTGACGATCGAAACTGCCTTCAAAGGTTCAAAGTGTTTATGAATCTTTCCCCGAACTGTGGAATAAATCCCATCCCAGGTACATGAATAAATATAAAAAAAATGTTGCATTGGGAAAATTCCTCAACATATATAAAGAAATAAAGCCAAATTCCACAGTGAAAGACGTTTTATGGTCTTCTTGGTGCCCAATGCAAGGATAATGGCCAAACAAACCTTATCTTTACTTTTTTCATTTGGAGACATTATACTAATAATAATTAGAAGCGTACTATTTGGTGTTTAAATTTCAACTGAGCTGAAGTCATTTCAATCAGACTGTCAGTTTGAATGATATGTGTAGGGGCTTCAAGATTGAAGGCAGGATTGACAATCCTATTGTTCAGTCAGACTGTCATTCATGATTGACCGTCTAGGGGCCGCTTTATAATTTTCTGTTCATTCAAGCTTTTTTGAGATTCCGAGGGATTTTCTTAACTGAAAATAATGAACAAATTATTTTGGCAATAATTGTTTATATCTCTTGCAGGGTATTGCAGGTATTCATTGTTAATTATTCTAAGAAATGAGAATTGTTGAAGAATTCATTAAAACATGCTCTAGAAGATCAGCAATTAGTATGATTCAAATCTAGAAAGAATGAGAATTCATGTGAAAACTATAGTTTTAGAGGAAAACGAGAACTTATTGAGGATAAACACTACTGTCAATTTCTTGAATCACATGTAACACATATAAAAAATTAATTCATACTGACATTTAAAATAAAATTTGTATATACGTTCTTGATCCTTTCTGGGGATATTGTCTTCCACAACCTTAAAAGAAATCAATCTATTATATTAATATTAAAATTTTTACAAGATGATACCCCAGAAAGAAAACAAGAAAGCAGAATTATTTCGTCCTCAAAAAAATGCCAGTCAACCAAAATTAATAGATTGCAAATTATTGAGTAATTAAGATCATTTATTCAGGAATTTCTCTGTATAATGGCTACTTTGATGAAAATGAAAGATTTGTCATGTAATCAAATGAATCTCTAACGATGGGTTTCACAAAGCGTAATCAACGGTGATCCGAGTTTGATCTAGAATCAACTCGATTGGACAGTTAAAAATCAGAGAATAAAGCCGTTGATCTCGAATCAGCCGTGATTACGCTTCGTGAAACCCACCGTAAATTTTGAAATTTGTAAACTCAAATTAATTTCTATGTATGGAAAAAACAGAAAATGTTGAAGCGTCAGGTTCTGTGAAATGAAAACCATTAAAAAATCGAACTATTGAGGATAAACACTATACTGTCTATCTCTTTAATCACATGTGACAGATATAAAAAAAAATATTTCATACTAACATTTAAAAGAAAATTTGTATACACTTTCTTGTACTTTCTGAGGATATTGCCTTCCACAACCTCAGAAAAATCAATCTATTAATATTAAAATTTTTACAAGATGATACTACTGGAAGAAAACAAGAGAGCAGAATTATTTTGTCTTCAAAAAAATATCAGTCGACCAAAATTAATAGATTGCAAAATATTGATTAATTAAGATCATTTATTCTGGAATTTTTCTGTATAATGGCTACTTTGATGAAAATGAAAGATTTGTCAAATTGTCAAATGTTCATCAAATGAATCTCTAAATGTATCACATTTTGAAATTTGTAAACTGAAATTAATTCCTATATATGGAGGAAAATGTTGAAGCGTCAGGTTCTGTGAAATACATCGAAATGGATCCCATGAGGCTAATGAAGACCAATATAAATTAATGAATAATTTACGTTAAGCCCAGGAAATCAAGTCAGGTGTTCGAAATAAGCAGTTCATATGTAAATCAAGTCAACCTCGAAATCAGTATTTCACTTCGAAATCGAGGGAGTCGGTGTTAGAAGTCTGGAATTGGAAATTCAAGTCGAAGTAAAACCTAGATGTAATTTATCAAGGGTTTTCCTACTCATCAAGAAGAACAAAAGCTAATCTAGGCTAGTTAGTGGCAGTCAATTAAAAAACTGAAATCGTCGAAGTGAATGCTAAATAGCATTACGATCAAGGTTCCTCACCAATAAAAGGGACCAGATGAAGTGTAAACCAAGGAAAACGAACTGAAAATCAACACAAATTAGTCTGTGAAAACAAAACCAAGTACCATCCTCAGGTCTCCAAAACTGAAGTGAAACTACCTCCATAACATGAACCATCAAGTTGGCTTGAGCACCTGAACTATAAACACGTCGGCCATTTCGACAATATCAACCCCAAAACAGCAATTCAACTGGTGCTATTGACATTTTGAACTAAAACCCATTTGGTGACATTAATTTAGTTAATTAGATTAAGTAAATAAAATTTGTAATTTGAAAGTTACGGATTCTTCAACATTTCTCCCTTAAAAAAAATATCCAGAAATCTCAGTCGAATTAGTTTCTGGCAATACTCCACCAATTTTTTTGATACCCTTCAGAATTGTCAGCAACAGATGTAACCAATTGAACATCCTAATCGTAGGCTTTGCGATTTGAGCTGGGTTCCACCAACGTTTTTAATCTCGTTTAAAGAAGTAACCGATAATTTTCTTGGTTTTCGAGTCAAAATCAATCGATTCAGTTATCTCTTTAAATCAGTTTAAAATGTTTGGTGAAACCCGGCCTTAGTAGTTAGTTAATATCCTGATAGAATTTCAAATTTGATTAGCTCGATCTGTGAAGCAATTCTGCTAATTACAATTCGTGATTCGTTATGTTTTTAGAAGTGGATTCGTTTATGCAAAAAATATAGTATTTTCATCATTTTGAGGCCGATCCAGAAGGATAGTGCATTATTGTAGTTTATCGCCATCAGCAGATCAAAATGACTCATTAAAACATGCTTAACCTCCGCACCCTTAGTACATATTAACGTCTAGAATTCCACATTCTACACTCTGGCGGTCGCGTCCCGAGTAATACAAAAGAAGTCGCTCTGTATCTCTCAGATACTAATTTGTATTTTCTATTTGTAAGTTCACGCCCTCAATTTTTCACCTAAAAGCTTGATTTTTTCTTAAATTGTAGTTAGAGGATGTCTTGAGGGCACTCCAATTCCTTCTCTTAGATAAACTTATTTTTTCGCATGAAAAAATGGGCTACGGCACCGATTCTCCATTTAAAAAGTGCCTTTCATTTTTCCAAGTTTACGTCCTCAATTTTTCACCCGAAAGCTCGATTTCTTCTTTAAATTGAAGTTGAAGGATGTCTTGGAGGCACCCAATTTCTTCTCTTTGAAAAATTATTTTTTCGCATGAAAAAATCGGGTTGAATTTGAGAGTTTATGAAAATTGACTTCATAATCGTTTTTCAGCGGTTGTACATTAATTTTTTCTTAGAGAATTCTTTGGAGTGCCCTCGAAAATTCAATTTTCTAAATTTAAAAATCAATTCCATTTGAATAGGCGATTAAATAATGCAAAAAATGACTTCCAGAAAGTGTGAAATCGCAGAGAACTGTCCGAAATTCCTGGAGAATTACAAAAAATCAAGCTTTCAGGTGGAAAATTGAGGGCGTGAACTTGGAAAAATGAAAGGCACTTTTTGAATGGAGAATCGGTGCCGTCGGCCAGAGTATAACGGCCACTTAATCTGTGAATTTATTCTAGCAACATTAAGAATTGAAAAAAAAATTACCATTACCATTACAATTACCACCTTCTGGTATTTCTGGCAACATTGTTTGCTGAGCAAATTTTGTCTACCTTAACTACCCCCACTTTGTTCCTATTATAAGAAGTAACCGTGTCGGCCTTCTTCTCATTCAGTAAATTTTTCTTATAACTTCTGTTTCGAGGCAGATTTGATACAAATGTTTCTTCTTTTCGATAAGCAAAAAAACTTGAAAATAGTTCTCTATGTTTAATATCTTTTAATTCTGGGGTTATTTGGCTTTTTTTCTTCAATGTTCCAACGTCTGACCATAGGTAATTTTCTGACAATGCCTGTAGAAGGGACACATCACTGAACCAATTATCTGCGGTTAGGTTTCGTACAGATATTTCCGTTTTGGTTGAATCATTCGGTTAACAACGTCCAAGCACTTGTTGCTAGTGCTAGTCGCGTAAGGACCATTAGGTTGCTTACCACAGTAAATTTCCATGTTACTTGTATAAAACATTCAGGAGTCTACGACAGCAAATGTTTTTATACTGTATTTGACTGGCTTCCCTGGTATATACTGAATAAATGAACATCCCCCTCTGAAAGCTTGTCTCACATGTTAGTGAAATTTATGTCAGCTTCCTGCCTTATGAATAAAATTATTGTTATTTTTTCAGAAACAGGAGGCTTGTATAAAATAATGAATATTTGCAGATATACAACATAACATGCAGATCGATATTTTTTTCCTTCTGAATTGTGAAACGATTTAACGAATCAAATAAATTATCAATTCAGCGACAAAACTCATCAGTATGTAAAGCAGTTGTCTCCAAATATCCCGATGCACAGAATGTCTGTAGTTAGTTGTTGGGCTGCCACATTCACCTTCATCCTCATGTAGGAATCTGAAAAATCAACGATATTTCATTTTATGCCCTAATATAATCTAAGTATTACTGTATTTTTTCGGACTCCGTTCTTCCGATGTTATGAGTCAATGGTACTGCCACATACATTATCACCCCATACTTCTGATCCTTCTCGATGAACACAAGGTCCGGTCTATTGCAGTCCACGGTCTGTTGTTATATGTCTGTCCCAGTAGAGAAACGCTGCTGCAGGTTGATACTTAGGTATAATATGGTGGACAAGTATCCAATAAACCATGCCTAAGAGCTAACTGCTGGTGAACAACCTTTTTGTCGGCCAGGACTCGGCAACCGGCGATTATATGTTCAATAGACTCGCCAACCGCGCCTATTATTATTATTAATTGAAAATAATTTCCTATCAATTTATTGCAGCATCTATACGAATTATCGAAAAGAAATGCTTGCTTTATATAGTCCATACTAGCAAACTTCCCTTTCTCAAACTCTAATTTTCCATCAATAATGGAGTTACGAGTACACTTTAAAAAATGAGGAACATCAAATATTTTGAAAACTCGCTGTCCATTCGCTACAAAGTGGAAGTGAGAAGGTTTTTCATCTGTGGTATCTGAAACTAAGGAATTCAAGGCAGTTTTATTCGTACTGCCTAGGTCACAAACAGTTGCTATAATTCTCAATCCTAGTGCTTGTAATTCCTCAATTATTTCTACTATCAGAAGTTTAAATTACAGGATTTTACACTATCCTCGGAGAAATAATATGCAGCAGGAATGTTGAAATTTTTTGGATGCCCCTTATCATAAAAACCTGAGCATGATTTGCTGGCTTAGATGTTCGGTTCGACCCAAGGAACCCAAATCTTCAAATCCTGATATCTTCTGATCCCAAATGTACTAAAAGAAATCTCATCAAAAATTGTAACACAGTATGTATCTAGACGACTGAATTTTCAAAAATTCTATAACTTATTTTGAGATTCCGCATTCAAAAGGTAATGGAAAGAAGAATTTCTAGGTTCTAGGCGCAGGCAATTCAAAAACTAATCTCAAATACTTATAAAGTCTCGGTCTTCTTTTATACATGGATAATGCAAAAGTTTTATCATGTATAGTCCATCTTCGACCTGTAGGCAATTTGTCGACTTCTCAATTGAGAATTAGTGAAATGCTTGCTAACTGAATTTGAATTTTCTTCAATAAATTTGAATTTACCGTCCCTATATAAATTATCTATTTCACTAAGCTGCGTTCTTTCATTTTTCAATAAAGTTTGAAGGTTTTAAAATTTCGAAGTCATATTTCTGTGTATCCGATACACATCTAGTTCCCCTTGATTTGAATCATCAGCCTCTTTCAGGAATGAAAATTTATGTCTTCTCTTTGAAACTGTGTGGGGTTTACATTACTACTACTAATAGGGAACAATAATGTCTTCATCTTGCGATTGACAGATACTGGATTGAAATGAGATGCTGGATGAATTCTCAATGGTAGAAGGAGGAGGATGATTCACAGAGATATTGTCATCTTGATTACTGGATTGTGGAGATTTCTGAATACTATCACTAGACAGTTGGTTGATATTAGTGGTTGGGAATGCACAGAGATTAGTAGGCAACCCTTCTGAGAATAATAACTGATGATAATAATTGTCCACCTGGTGCGTTATATCGATCGGCGGGTTGGATAAAGAATTTCACAACGGAAGATTCATTTGGAATTTTGAATGTTATTGATTCTTTGAATGAAATATTGGCATTTAAATTTGGAGAATTAGAAGTGAGAATTTGATGATAAGGTGGATTTATAGGGGATTTAGGAATTGAGAAATGTTTAAGATACTTTGGTTCCCTAGGATTATTGAAATCTGAAATTATCCTGACATATTCTGAAATAGGAAACGTTGACTCTGGCCTCTCTCTAAGCCACTAATTTTCATCCAAGTTTCTCTTCTCGAGGGATCTCTGGGAAAATAAAATAAATTTAAATTTTTTTCGCCAGGCGGTTTCTTCTGAAGACACTATTGCAGGACGGATATTTACAAGAATAAGAAATCTTACGAGCAGATGACGTCTTCACTGTACTCCCAGACATATTTGAGGGATCAGAAGCATAAAATTGAACTAAGAAAACAGTCAACTAGGCTAGGAACGATACTTTCACCAATAATATTAACTATGTATAAATAAATACTTACCTGACTACTTACCTGCATATATCGAGAAAAAGGCTAACTCCATGCAAACACTCGTAATATTCCTATGACGTATAAAAGAGGAGAGGAATATGGAGAGTCTATTGCTAAAAATTTTTTATTGAACAATTTCAAGAAGAACAATTCACACAAATGGGCTCAAAATCTACATACAAATATTAAACTGATTTGAAAATATTGATATTTAAAATAATAGTTAAAGAACAGCAACAAAAACTATGCAAAAGGAAGATTGTCATAAAAGTCGTGATAATCAGGCAACAAGCTTCTTTTCAGAATTTGAAGGTGTTCATATTTTTCTTTTTTGAGTTTCCTTCTTTCTGGATATAGGTTCCTAATGCTGCTTATCTCAAGGGGTGCAGATATTCTAGCTCTCTGATTGATCAATTCCCAAGAATAAGTGTGTCTCAACTTGAAAAATATTCTTCCTGTACTGTCGTATTTAAGGGCTCGGATCTTTGTAACTGTAGCTGTGCCAGGTCGAATTGATTTGTAATAATTGAGGTTATCAAATTTTTTAAAGAACTCATGCGTTAGGTATTTTACATTATACGCTTTCGGATGATTTCTGGCGACTCTGCAAGCATGTACATAATCTGCTGGGATGTTAATTTTCCGATTTCTTATTTTTTTTTCGATGCAAGAATGCATGGAATCTACTTCCATCTGTGTATGCCCTTTTTCCAGGTACTTCTGAATAACTGTTATCTTATGAAGCATACAAAGATTAACGATAGCGTTGGCAAGGATTGAGTTCCGATTCTGCCCTGTGCATCCATCGCTGTATAATATAACTTCCTTGTTCTCATCAGGTAAATTTGGGATTACCGTATCTATTAAGAAACTGCATAATATAGATGAAAACTCATTCGCAGTCAGTCCACCTTCTGCTTCGTGCCAGATGAAGCAGTAGCCATCTTGCGTTTTCAAATCGAATAAGGTGAAATTATGTACCACTAATTTTGTTTTGTAGTACATTGAGCTTACTGTCGATTTAGGGCATAGCAATACCGCCTGCAAGTCCATAGTGAACACTGCAGTACCTGAGGCAGAACCCTTGTCCCTGTCTTTCTCTTCCCTAGCTTCTTTCTTCATTTCCTGGTGCAGGTCATACTCATCTTGCTCAATATTTCTTGTGTCATATGCGACGCAGGTGTCACACAAGTCTTTTTTTGGAATATAAATGGAAAGGTTCTCCTTATTGAATTCCTTGAAAAAGACAGTCTTGGAGACAGGTATGATATTATTTTCTTGGCAATAGCTGCGTTCATAAAATTTGAATAACTCAGTCGTAGAGCTCCACATGGGTTCTAAGTAAAGTTTGCTACTGGATGAACGGCAATAATGGGACTCGACTTTTGGCAGCGAGTTTAAAAATGTTTTTAATTCTGAATTTTTGCTTTCATACATTTTTACTCTGACTTCTTTTCTTCTGTCGTTCAATTTCTTCTCTACTTCCTGAGATTTGTCCAATTTCACCCAGTTCAGAACTGTAGACTCCTTCATACCTAATGTTTTTAAGAACATCTGTTTGCAGACTCGAATTTCTTTGTTATCAACATTTAAATGATATTTAAGGGAAATATTTCTTCGGCTTGATTCTCCTGTTCCGCGTCTTCTCTGCACGTTTTGTGATTTAACCAAACATTGAATGTAGATTTTTTTTTCTGACCAAGTCATATTGCTCCAAAACATGTTAAAAATACTTTCCCGATTTTCTTGAGTAATTTTGTCACATTCAATTTGTTTTGAAGAATTCTTGATTTTACACCTACATGGACTATCCTGCATCTTTTTAGATTTAGGTATGCTATAGTCCCATTTTTCATTCAGTTTTTTTTTACCTGTGTACTCTAATCCTTTTTCTCGTTTCATTTTATTCGTATTTTTCTTCCATGTAGAACTATTAACATAATCTTTTTTCGATCGCTTTCGTGGATTTAAAATATCGTCTTCAGGTATTTCTTCGTTTATATAATTTTTTTTTCTTATGTCTTCGTTTACGCTATTCTCCCTTTCTCTTATAGCTGATGAATCTGGTACGCCAATAATTTCTTCCATGATTTCTTCTATTTGATTCAACATTACCGCCAAAAACTGTAACAGAAAATCACGCATCTAATTGTGTACTTTGAATCAACAAAAGTTACCTATTTTTTCAAATATCCCTAAACACTATTGAAAAATATCAATCTTTTATACTTACTTATTAGTTTTCCCACCGTAAAAACAATTATTTGCACGTGAACAGAAAAAAAGCTAACCGATTAATCACGACCTGTCAATATCAATACGGAGTTACGTATATTTCCCAAACGCTTCAACGCGGTTGGAGATAAGTAGATTTCTATTTTTCAAATTTGAATTATACCCGATCATTTTAGGAGTTCTATACTTTGTAAACATATTAGTTAATACCTTGCGGAACAGATGGCACCAAAATACCGTTTTTGGAAAAATGTGGAGTTACGTAGTTTTCTCCGGAACACGACGATAATTTGTTTGATTTCTTTTTTTCAAATACGAAGTCTGGCTATTAAATAACGAGACTGCTTATGAAAAAGAGTTTTATTTTAAAAATTATTCTACAATCGAATGCTCCCCTTCAATATACTCCCCTTCCCTCGCCACACACCGTTCCATTCATTTTTTCCATTGGTCAAAGCAATGCTGGAAGTCTTCTTTTGTAAGAGCATTTAGGAGCTCCGCCGATTTTCGCTTTACCTCTTCCATCGACTCGAACCGGGTTCCTTTTAAGGCAGACTTGATCTTCGGAAATAGGAAAAAGTCACAGGGTGCTAAATCAGGCGAGTAGTGTTCGAGCACTGGAGTGCCTCTAGCGGCTAAATAACGCTTCACAGACAGCGCGTTATGGGCAGGTGCGTTGTCCTGGTGCAAGATCCACGATTTGCTTTTCCACAACTCCGGCCGTTTCTTACGAACTCGCTCTCGCAGCGTTGCCAAAACTTTCAAATAGTAAGTTTGGTTTACAGTTTGACCCTCTGGAACCAATTCAGTCATCACGATACCGTTGATGTCGAAAAAAACGATTAGCATGGCTTTAAATTTTGATTTCGACATCCTTGCTTTTTTCATTCTCGGCGATGCAGGAGTTTTCCAGTGCATGGATTGCCGTTTAGTTTCAACATCGTATTGGAATATCCAGGTTTCATCGCAAGTGATGATGTTTTCCATCAATTCAGGCTCTTCATCTAACCTCTCAAGAAAATCTGAGCAAATCTGTTGACGGACGAGCTTTTGGTCAGGGGTCAAATTTTTTGGGACCAACTTCGCACAGACTTTCTTCATGTTCAAGTCGTCATGTAAAATTTTTCTGACAGTCTCTTTATCGGCGTTTACAGTCTCAGCAATCATCCGAATGCTCATACGACGATCTCCGCGCACAATTTCATTTATTTTGGTCACTGTTTGCAGAGTTGAAACAGAGACAGGTCGACCTGGACGTTGGTCATCTTCGGTGCTCTCTCGGCCTTCAGAAAACCTTTTCTCCACGACTGCCACAGAATACAGCTCTTCCAACATCGAATTTGACCATAGAATGTCAGTATTCCATCACTTGATATGTAATATTCATTCTACAACACTTTTAGATTTCAAGTAAAAAACCAGTTATGACCGCGGTTGTTGTTCAGTTTGGTCCTTGGTTTTCGTCCTTCATAATACCACCAATAATCAACTCGAGCATGAGTATAATCCTTGTTTTTTGAGCATTTCGACTGAATTTCATTCTCGCACAGTGTGTGAGAATATTCATTCCGTAACACTTTTGAAAACATAGAGAATAAATCTATGTGTCAGCCGCTCTGATTGTCATATTTATTGCGGTTTTCGAAACGTCATAATTCATCTTAGTATTAAAAGATTAATTATCTAGCTTCGAAACAATCGTGGAGAAAGTATAGTCTGTTACTCGGTTAGAATGAAAATCCGATACTCGTGATTCCTCAGGCTCGCCTCCGGCTCGCCCTCGGAATGATTCACTCGTATCGGATTTTCATTCTGCCCTTGTTACAGAATATACTATTATACCATTCGAAAACACGCGCACGAGATAGAGAATTCTCACCATAGGCCTCTTTCAACAACTTATAGCACTCAGTCGGAGTTTTTTTTAATTTGACGAGAAATTTCACATTGATCCGTTGCTCGTGTTTTTCGTCACACATCGTTATCGGCACGAGAAAAAAACACGTTCGTTTCTAACCTCTACACAAAAAATACTACTACAGCGACGAAAACGTGTTTTCGTACTGGAATAGTAGACACTTCGAGCTATCCAATGCTGCATTCGTTTCCCACCCTACCCCTCTAGGACGCCTTTTGCGCGCGCAGTCTCGTTATTTAATAGCCAGACCTCGTATGTCAATCAGAAGAATCTTATATCCAGGTTCTTGAACGAATATAGGCTTACCAGTAATTTTTGGAAACAATCCTAACATGATGAAACATACTCTTATAGCAATAAAGTCCCTCTCTTCTTTCAATTTTGGAAAGTCTATCATATAGTTTTGGTTTTCATCAGCCGCTATTGAGAACTCTTGCACATGGAACAGTCTCAATTTTGTATGGCCGGAATTTGACAGGTGGTGGTTCCATATACTCTCCAGTTCATCCACTTGCAGCTCTTCAGGCTTAACCTCATCTGAAATTCTGTAATCCTTCTGGTTTTTGAAAGGAGATCTTTTGAACCCCATCAATAACATTGTTAATTGCTAGTGCCCATATGACATATTGTTGTGATGATAATATCAACTTCAGTATTATTTCTTGCAGCATAGAGAACTTCCGTCAAGCAGTTTTGAGGTTGGCAAAATGGCAAACGTTATTATTAAAATAAAATGTAACTGGTTGGTTCAATCCCACCAACATGAAAACAAGAGCTTCATTTGCAATTTTTGGATCAGTGCTGGGCTCCAAAATCCGCGGAACAGAGTATTCTCACCGATAAAACTTGCCAGTTTTTTTCATTCTTTATTTGATCTCACCGAATAAAACAGCACACCATCGGTCTATTGGTATACTTTCATTCAATAGTTGAAAAGTTGCTCATTGACTTAAATTGCACTCTCTTCAGCAGACTCAGAACAATACTAGCTAGACTTCACTAATTAGATGAAATTGTCAACATCATCCTCCTCATGGATGTCAGATAAAGCGTCGAATTTCTCCTGCATCAATTGAACGGCGATTTTCTGGAATTCTTCAGCCTCCCGTGTCGTCATGTGTTTTTCGTCGTGGCCGCCCGCGGACAGTGTCATTTGAGGTTGGAGTTGTCGTGATCTTGTAGTTATCGAATGATGTGGTTCGCCTCCTGGCTATGACTAGGGCCATAGACAAAGTATCTCTCTGGACGTCCAACGCAGGAACTAAGACATTATCGCGCTACATCAGCGCCTCCGGTGTCTGGTCGCAGGAACTAATTGTTTAATGGCGGGAATTCAAATATTTCCTACTTAATGAAGGTCTCTATATAATTGGCCATCAAGCAGGGATCCTTCAACCTGAAGTGGAGTAGGTTTAATGAAAGAAATATTTCAGTAAGAAAAAAAATTTATAATGAATGCGTAAGAACAATTAATAAAGACAAATATGAATTACCTAAATGAAGTGAAGAAATTGAAGACATAAGGAATTTTCAGAACATGAATAAATTCTAAAAAATAATTAAATTCAATAAATGAGAAATCAAAATTCACAGAATTAGAAATATGCATAGAAAAGAATAAATACAATAATAATAATAAATAATATGAATGGCAAATATAAATTAATTAAAGAGGAATCCAAAAAATGAAATTTAATAAGTGAGAAATCTAAATTTACAGAATTAGAAATACATGTGTATAGAAATGAATAAATGAATAAATACAATAATAAATAATATGAATGGCAAATAAATTAATAAAAGAGGAATCCAACAAATCAAAATTTTCAAAGAATTTTTGCGGCAGATTCCTTTCTCTTTCTTCTGGCATCAAAAATTTTTTTTGCACCAATTTTTATGATGTCTGCTGATCCGGTATACGGTCTTCTATCTCTACCACTTAAATATTTATTTGTTGTTTTGCACCAAGCATGAGCAATGGTTCTAATTGAGATTTTTTTCAATATTTTCTATTATTTCATTGGCATGAATGGTGCAATTCAAAAAATCTGAACAATGTTTCTCCAAATGATTGTGAAGTATTTGATTAATATTTTCAGAATTTGAATATGATCTGATCGTCTCTTCTATTTCTTTGAATATTCTATTAGAATAGAGAGCGAACTGAGAACTGGGATATTTCAATCTCCTTTACCATCCATTTTTATACTCTCGATATTCAATAAGGAGATTATTCCCAGATTGGTCATTTGTGAATAAACAACTTATACATTGTTCACATTTGGTAGACATTTTCAACCGTTTGAGAATGAAACCTGCTACATAATTATTAGACAATAGCATCAATTCTAACTGTAACGCCTGTGAGGACAAATTTCCTTCATATTCTTGGAGAATATTTGAAGGGCTTAATATATCTGTTACATCCATATCTATATCGGAAGTTGTTGCTGGATTGGAAATTTTAAAATCCATGAATAAAAAATTCAATTCATCATTCTCACAACTGAATGAAGAATGATGAACCGCAAGGGAAATGTTTATGATTATAGTTTTAACAACTTGGGAAAATGTAATTGGAGTAGGAGTATTATAAAAACTTCTATGACTTCTAACATGCCCAAAGAAATTCTCCAATGGATCTTGGTTGTACTGTCTTCCAAGCATGCATTCGAAGACTTCGCCCTTCAAATATTCCCAAATGCAAATGAAATTTTCAAGGTTGAAAATCCAATTCTGAAGACTTGGAGGCTTAGTCCTGTCACAATTATTTCTTCGACAGAAACTGATCGATTTCAGGGTTGAAATTGCCTCTTCCTTCCAGAATTTGATGTGAGGACTTCGGTCAGTGATGCCGCATCTTAAGGATTTACCTCCAATTGCAGTCTTTTGATTTCCATTTACTGAATCAAACAGTTAAAAAAAAAACAATAATTCCGCTGTTCCACCTACACCATTTCCAAGAGCCCTAATTGTATCTGTAAAAATGAATTGATATGTAAAAGAAGTACAATTTTTCATAAATGTATTAGTTTTAGAGAAAATTTGGACAGTTAATGTGCTTACCAATTTTGCTGAGTAAGTGCAGAGTTGAAGCAATCTTATGGCTGAATATCTGGGCTGCATATCTCACCTTCACCTTTTTCGATCCTTTAGGATTGGCAGTGCTTGTAGCCTCCCAATAGTGCCGGGAGCATTATCAGCTTCATAAAGAGCTTTTATATGCTCCCATTTGGCCTCTTTTCCATTGCCAAATTTGATATTCTTGACTAAAAAATTATTTCGTATGCCTTTCGGTAAATGAGGCGGGTCAAAAATTGCATAAATTTTGAAATTATTTATTTCAAAGAAAGCACCCTCATATGCCCGATTCTCCTTCATATAGTTCTCTTTGGCTTCTTTTATGAGGGATGATATTGCCTTAGTGTTCACTGTTGCCTGGCCACAAATGACACGTCATATAGGTTTGAAACCTATTTCAAGCAATTTTGAAAGAATCTTTTTAACCAATACCTTCAATTCCAACATTTCACACCACCATTGGAAGTGAAATGATAGGATATTGGTTGCTTGAATCTTTTTTTCAGTCCTCTTATCATGAACACTAAGGCATGATCGGCAATTTCTTTTGGTCGATTTCCATTCCCCATGTCCTTAAAACCACAGATTCTTCCTTTGGACTCCTCAAAATCAGAATGTGGTAACAATGAAATTTCATCCCACATCAATGCAACAATTCTCTCCTGAGGACTTCACTGAGCAGCAGAGTTTTTCGGAAGGTTGAAAATATTCTCATTGAGCCCTGCCTCAAAATTAACTCCCTTCAAAAAATTATTTAATGTAGATCGGCTTGGAAGTGCAAAAATCTTGGATAGAAAACGATATGCTTTTGGACTCTGTTTGAAAAGGGTCAAGGCCATGATTTTCTCATCCTTTGTGAATCTATGTTGCCTTCCATATCTACCTGCTTCCCTCAACTGACATCTTATGAATGTAGCGGCTACAGAACTCAATGAAGAAAGGGCATCCTCCAAAGCCAATTCCTTCATGTAATGTTTTGCTTCATTCAATCTTTTCTTGAAATTATTTTTTGATTTCTTGGTTCTTTTCAACTCCTGGAACATTTTTTAACTACCGAATAAAGATTTCTTTCCCTCAAGGTCATCATAGGCACTGCCTTTTGCCATATGCCATATTTTTTCTTATGTACGTGGTTTTGTTCTGCGAACGACTGAGAGATGACGAATAACCTATAAAACAAATCTTGTTATTAACTGTTTTTGGCAGAGAACGATATTATGAATAAAGTTACATCTATACAGGGTGTCCCAAGATGTTCAGAAGAGCCAAAATCTCGGCTCTCGGACAAGGTATAAAATTCAAACAAAAAGTTTTTCAAATGGCATCAAAAACTCTACCAGAATCCGTCGTTAAAATTCTGTTTCTAATTTCCACCCCTGTAAAAACTCACCCCAGATATTTTTTTCAATTGGCACCCTTATATTTTTCTCACTCTGAACGATTTCTCAGTGAAAGAAGAAATATGTTTGAACAATTCTTCATCATTTTACATAAATTCAACCCTCAAAAAAAGTTATTATAATTTCCGGCACATTCACAATTTATTTTCAGTCCATTTTCTCTATGTCTATGTTCTGTACTCTATAATTATTCTATACACAAAGGTTGCCACTGAAAACAATGCTAGTTTTCGAAATAAAATAAGTTGTCAATTCAACGAAATTGTTGTACCTGTTTATAAATATTGAAAATGCCTTTCACTTATACCCCTAATGAATATGTCGACATCCTGTTAATATTTGGCGAATGATGAATTGACAACTTATTTTATTTCGAAAACGGCATGGTTTTCAGTGGCCACCTTTGTGTATAGAATAATTATAGAGTATATGATATTGTTTATCCTGATTACTCCTAGGTCTCCTGAGGAGACCCCTCTGAAACTACAAGCTTCGAAGCTTGTAACTTGTGCCGAGTATAGAACATAGACATAGAGAATTGACTGAGAAAAATGGCGAATGTGCTGAAAATTATAATATTTTTTGAGGGTTGAATATATATAAACTGATAAAAAAAATTTCTGAAATATTTCTTCTTTCACTAAGAAATCGTTTAGAGTAAGAAAAATATAAGGGTGCCCTTTGAAGAAAATATCTGGGGGTAATTTTGCCAGGGGTGATAATTAGAAACAGAATTTTAACGACAGATTCTGGTAGAGTTTTTGATGCCATTTGAAAAACTTTTTGTGTGAACTTTCTACCTTGTCTGAGAGCCGAGATATTGGCTGTTTGGAACATCTTGGGACACCCTGTATATCAATATGGATAGGCAATCAATACTCACTGTGTTCTAAAAGAATTACTCCTCCATTGCCATCAGAATCTACAGGTCATGAAACTCCACCTGAAAATAATTTTTATAAGTCCACATAATGCTAATTATCCAATTCAAACATAAATATGTAATCAGTGAAGTAATGAAACTCAAATATAAAGTACAAAAGTCATAAATCATTAATGCTTGCTCACCTTCAAGTTCAGATGGTACTTCAATGTTTTGCTCCGAGGAATCCAAGACTTCTTGAATACCTAAAAAATGTATAACATTTCTGGTTAGTTACAACCTTCAACAAAGATATTCACATATTGATGGTGAAAGTGTAAATCCTCTTAAGTCCGAAAAAAGAAATTTTTCAGAGTACAAAAAAATTACTAGTTTCAATATGCTTTCACTATCGATATGTATATGTAGATTAAATAAGAAACCAACCTGATACTGATTCATTGCTGTCGACATAATAAATTATGATCAGTACTCATTGCTTGTTCATCGGCTTCTTCTTGAATTACCTCTTCAACTTCGGGAATTTCGACCTCCTCTTCTATATCAGAATCATTGGGTACGAAATTTGAGTCACCAATACTATCAGTGTGTGAAAAATCTAGCCCATCTTCACTTTCCCAAAAATTTCCAGCTATTTCAAGCAATTGTCTTTCTGAAAGGCGACACCGATCGTTTCTTTTGGACGACATGATTTGATACGTAATTGGAACGGTTTTGTATGATGTTGCAAATCTGAAACAACCAATAATACATTCATTTTGGTTCCATTCTCAAATTATTTGATATGTGTTGGGATAAAATCTGAACTCATTGAACTTACCAACGTAATTTTATTTTTTCACAGTAGTTTCACTACAAATTCACAGATTTTTCGTTATTCAATTTGGCTATGATGCGGAGCGCGCCAGAAACAGTGTTTGACTCTCATATATCATGAACTTTAATGAACAATTCCCGCGCTGAATGTTTTTGTCAAGAATAATAGATGGCTTAGATATCAAACATTGTGTTGCATATCTGCAACGTGATACAACTCCGCCTATATAGAGAATACAAGCCACAAAAATTGGTTGTTGCAAATTTGCAACACCATGCATTGAAGGGTTAAACTTATCATCTCAGTGAGGTAGGACGTAAATAAGCTGAAATTCTGAAGAAGTGTAAATTATTCATCATTCAATTATTCATCTATATCCTTCGATCACCTGCAATAGATGATGTTCATCGGAATCAAGTTGAATGAAAAAAAAATGATATAAGATTCATTGATGATATTTCCGTCGCAACCACAACACTGTAAATGGATTCAAGCTCATACACATATACAACAGGAATTATAATCACTCATATTTAGTTACAGACAGTGTTATTAGGTTACTAGAAATCAATGAGAATTTGTTGAAGAAACGTTTAGATATGTTAGCAAAACTTAACTTTAGATCTTATTACATGAATTTCTTATGTATCATTAACGATATCACAAACTATGGAAATTCTGGATCAATTGAAAAAATTATAGAAAGTTTTTCTATTCTCAATCTCTCGATTGAGAGTTTAATATTGAGTGAATATATGTTTTCGAACAAGAACCAATTGCTTTGCGATTTGGGAAATGCTAGAAAGATAAAAAATAAAACTCATGTGAGGTAATTTGTATTCCATTTATTCACATTCAAAAATAATAATCATCATCTACATTCTCATCATTATCATTATCGCACTTAAAAAGTTAGGTGAAATATCTTCCTCAAGCTTCCAGTATAAATAATAGAATCGAGAATAATATTGCTGGATCTAACAGCAATTGCACTAATGCTAAATATTTCATGGGGGTGGATTATATACTAATATATCCTTATAAGTTTCTTTCCTACCATAATGATCAACATAACATTTGCTGAAGTAATAATCTATCATTATCGATTCTTTCAAAATTAACGATGATTCAAGTAACCAGATAATATACTCAAATATAAATTGAATCCTCGAGTTTTGTAATTATCGAATATCTTGAGTAACATAATATATAAATTTGTATGGATTCCATCTATGAGTTTACTATACAATATTGGGGGAAACCTTTCCTCCTCCTCATCATCGTCGTCATCAGAATCATATTCTTCATTTAGTTTCAGCATCTCACCTCTCCGAATTTTCATGATACCAATTTCTCATTGAACGACGATGAGATCCAACTATCCATATTTCGATTTCGTTCAGTGACTTAATTATCCTTGTAAAAATAAAATTTGTTTTTTTATCGACCATCCATTCTTTGATAGGAAGCTGAATTAATTCCTGATATTGATAGGGAAATTTATTTTTGAACAGTTCAGTTATCTGAGGTTGGAATGAAATCGTATTTTCTATTGCTGCCATGGAGTACTTCAGCATAATATGCTCACCATTATTTTCTGAAAACGAAAAGCGAATGATGATTTTCTGTTAGGAATCTCTTTGTATCTGTTTTACATAGAGCTACCTCATTTTGTTTAATTGAGTAAACTCGGTGATTTTCTGATATGATATTTCTTTGAGTTATGATTTTAGTTTGTCCTTCAATTAAACATTTTAAATAATCATCGAATGATCAACGAATGATATAACCTTTTTGGCAACCCCTTTCAATTCCCTTCACTTTTTTTATCTTACTAGTGTTCGAACTAACTTTGAAAGAATACATTTTGGAGCGTAATCCAACGAATTCATTCATTATAATACCTTTGTTTTGATCTCTCATGAGCCCGGGAACCTTTTTTTTTCACGCGGAGAATAATGAAAATATTATCATCTGTATGATCTGACGTATCGAAATGAGTATGACAATCAAGCCTAATCATCTCATATGGATCTTGATCTCGAATATCATAAATTGATGAATCGGTGTCGACATATAACAGAAAACAGTTCTTGAATTTAGTTAGACTATAATCATAATGAAAATCATATAAACAGGTTTTCGAAATATCTAGTATAGCTGCACCAACATACACAGGTTTATTGAAGATTACATTTTTTTCTTCATTTCAATGGCCATTAAATTTTAACCAAATATCCTGCCACCTTTGAAATGGGGACTAGCAGTAAGGTTTTCAGCACCATAACGCCCCTCCCTTCTATGTTTACGAGTACGTCTATTCTCCATTGTCTTACCAAAAACCGCATGTCGTTCGTATTTCAGACTGCAGCCTCAGCATTTGCTATAATTGTGTTATGGGTTATATGAAGAATAAAAATAAAAAAACAATGAAAACATCTTGGACCAGAGAAATAATTCGCTGCAAACTGGAAATCAGCTGCTAAGGGATTCAGTAGCGGAACCCATCGAGTATACGATCAGGAACTTCACCCGGATGACGTCGCTTTTAGAATATCAACAGGTTGCTCCATTTCTAAGCTAATCGCTTTCCATGCATTCTCCCTTTTCATCTTGTTGTGATACGCTTTATCTGAGGGATCCCACAAAAATCGGTGGGTCTGATAAATCTGGATCAGACGAAAGCACTCGTCCTGATTCAATTTCATCACGTTTCCACGACACGAATATAATGCCGCGAGGCTCTTTGTTTCGCGGTCAAAAACCGACTGGTATCCAGTGATGTCAACACCCCTCTGTAAAAAGTACCTAGAATTGATTCGGAAAATCCCTAGAATTACCTAGATTAGTTCAGAGGCGGATCCATCCGCCCAGTGTCCCAGTGTAGGAAATATGTGAGTAGCGGGGGGGGGGGATATGAAACGAACATTCTTTGGATGAGTGAATTTATTTCTGATTCTCATTCATTTTCTGAATAAACTAATTATATTATATTATCTATTATAATTAATTATTTCATATATCTCTATTTGGAAACAAGGTTAAGAATAAAACATTATCGAACAAAAGTTTTATTTGACTTAATAAGAACAACAACAGGTATATTACATAGGCTTATCATTTATTTTGTATAAACTTTTATATTCCATCAGCTTCAAATGTTCAGGTGTAACTTTGTACAATTTACAACATTCTTCATCATTTGAAAATCTAATGACAGAAACACCATTTAATGCTTCATTACCTATTTTATTTCTTTTTTTTTTCATCTGTAACAACAGAAAAAACCCTTTCTGTTTCGGCATTACTATGAGGTAATGCCATACATAATCTAGCTAAGTGTACTACATCTTGGTATTCATTAACCCCATTAAAATCTTTGTGCTCACCTAAGCTATTCCAAAATTCTTCTACATTCATTTTCAAATATAATAATTTTTTATTGTTAAACTCATCAGAAAAGTCTATGGCAATATTTTTCCACTGCCTATCAATATCATCTCCTTTGATGCCTTCGACTGAAGCGAATTTACTCCAAATGATTCTGAGAGACGAAAGCTCATCGGGTTTTTTTTAAATCTGAAGCTATTTCCGGTGATAAAAATTTCAATGACGCGAAAAAAATATCATCAAGGGGAAATCTTTGCTGTATTTCAGTTGCAGCAGTAACGAAAAAATTTAAACAAGACTTTCTTATTGAAGTTTGAACTTCTGGCGTTAGAAGGGAAACTAAATTGTTACAAGAAGAACCGAGATCTATTTGCTCCAATTCTAAAAAGTGATGGGGGTTTTTACAATTTATTTTGGGGTCATTTAAAAATTCGGGTTTAATGAAATGAGCGGTGAGTTGACGAAAAAGCTTTTTGCAATTATATGATAATTCATGAATTAATAATTTTTTTGATTGAAAAATGGCGTTGAATTGATTGAACAAATTTAGAATATGACTCAAAAATAAAAATATTCCTTTAGTTGAATTATTATGCAGTTCATCAAATATGAAATTTACACATGTTATCTTCTAATTTCGCAACTTTAAAATAATTTTGGAGTACAATCCAATTCTCGAGAACCCTTTGGACAGAATGTTGCATGGAAAGCCATCTGGTAGATGCTAATTTGAGCATTTTTTTTTGTTCTAAATAATGCATTTCTATCAATTCTGCAGTTCTTTTTGAGGAAGAGGAAAAATAGCTTACTATATTTCTAATCAATTCCTCGGGTGTTCTAGGTAATTGAGAACAAGCATGGCTTGCAACTAGCGCTGAAGAATGGCAAATACAAGGTAGAACAATTAGTGCCCTTGCTTCTTTTTGCAAACGAGTAAGAAAGGAATTATTTTTTCCCATCATTACACTGGCATTATCAGCAGCGAAACCAAATAATATTGGAGAGCGGAATATTTTTTGATTCAAGGCCTAGTCCGGAAAGTACGTAGTACTTTCCGAAGGTGGTAATTTTGAGATCATTCGAACATTTTAAATGATTTCAAGACATGGTCCTTCTGCTCCTTTACTTCCTTGGTATGGTCTGTTCAAAATTTTAGATGAACCAATATTTGAATCATTTAAAATGTCAAATAATTCATCTAAATTTGCTATAAAATATAAATGCAGATGTATGCATTGCTTCAGGGGGCAGATAATTGAAGGAAACAAGTGTTTCTATTCCACGTGCAACTGAATTGCTCAGTAATTTGTCTGCCAGAGCAACATTTATTTTTCGGAAGCAATTAGGGTGAATGTGCATTTCTGAAATACGTGGGATTAAGCGGTTTATTCTACCCTGATCTCAGTGGCGGATTTACGATTTCAGGGGCCCTACGCTTCAAAACTTTTGGGGCCGCCTCTGAAACATTTTCGAGTTTTTCCAAAAGAATTTTCTGATTTCTGCTTTCATGGTGCATCTCCAACAATCGTTAACACCAGTTTTAAACTTTGATTCTGCCCAGGAAAACAATTTACATGCAATGAAATAAACCATTCCACTACTTGGTGAGTAGCACAGCCACTGTCTATTTATCTCTTGTCCGATTTTGAGGGTTCCAATGAAACAGGAATATTCGAAACATCTTTTTTGCTTCCCGAATTCTGCTTCGGATCGAGGATAGCCGTTATCATGATTATAATTTTGAAAATATGAGAAATTTCTTTGGAGACACATTCGTAACAAGTCATTTTCATTAATGCCAACAGATTGTGACCAAAATGCTAAATCTTGATGTGTTATCAAATTCTACAACCTCCGTCATAGTTTCGAAGAATGGCTCATGTCATCAATTGTTTTGTTTTCCACATTCACGGTATGGAAGCTCATAGATTCGCGATTTTCTTCCAGGAAACCATCTCTACTGTTTTCTCTTATCAAAGTCGCATTGATATTCCTATTGAATATTGCTATACATGACGCGGGGTTTGCTCCCACCAACGCTACTCTGGTGGAGGACCCCAATCCCTTTATTTGGCCGAAGGCCTGGTAAGGTTCCTGAATGAGAACTAAAACAAATTGCTCTGCTCCCGCGAAATGAGCTATCTCTCCTGCAACTGCGGCGGATCTTTGCGCATTAATTTGCATTATTTTTAATTGCATTGCGGCATTTCAAAATCGACCCTCGTCCTGTATTTGTCGACTTCTCTTTCATAAGTTGGACACTTCCAACTAGAAGTTGAGTGAGAGCTTTCCTCGCCCTTCAGCTTGCAGTTCCTGCAGACTGGAGGGGCCTTCTTTTCTTTGCACTCCTTGTGTGCGTGGCCACTACTTGCACAGTGACCGCATATTGTTTCTGGTTCTTTATAGGCGCCAAACGTGTGCCCATGTGCGTGGCATTTGTAGCATCTTACAAGATAAAGTGCTTATTCACCCTGTAGGATGACAAACCTATGTATACTCTGCCTTGTGACAGTATTGTTTTCGCCATAGGGCCCGGAGTCGATATAATCAAATTTTATCTGCCGTTTTTTGGTTTATATTTATATACTATTTTAGAATTCCTCAAAATTTTGTTGTCCATCTCGTTATTTTTATTGTTCTTTCTGACGATTTCGCTCAGGAGTTCATCTTCCTTAAACTCGTCCGTTTTTATATTGTTTATAAAAATCCTCGGAAGCAGTTTCCGAGGAGTTGACACTGTCAGGTTGCTTTCTTTGAGGGCTTTCACTACCTGGCCCATATATGTTGCTGTTGGGATGTTCAGAAGAACATCCGCTGATTTTAACGTGACTGTGTTTTGGATTTTGGCAGCCGGAGCTGCTGTTTGCAATATGTCTCTGACTTGCTTTTTCAGCTCGTCTGTGGTTCTACCATCAGCCTTAATGAAGATGTTATTCATCTTCTTGGTTTAACCTGTTGGTTTTCCTTGATCTTCTTGGGCTTTGTTCTTTGCCTGTTGGCAGGTTTGCTGGCCGCAACCTTCGCATAGGTTGCTGCCTGTGCCTTCTCCGGCTGTTCAAGGGAACATACTGCCTCCACCCTGCTTCTCTCTTGGAGGCGACCGCGAAGGTTCGCCACCTTTATCTTCTCCTCTATGAGGAGGGCCTCTAGTTCCGCGTAACGAGCTAGGACAAAATTTGCCTGACTTTCATTGACCTTCGAATTGGGATCATGAAGGAATTCTTCTAGAGCCCCACATATCGATGCAGGGCTTATGTCGTCTGCTTCGTATATGCTTCTATTTGTTAGTTTTTGTTGACAAGGTTCCCGCGAGCCTGCTCGGCTCCGACCCAGTGACTGGGATCTTCTTCTTGTTTGCTTGCTGCGAGTAATAATTGTTAACCCCTCAGCTTGGTTAACCGCTAAGGAGGTGCCGCGATCGTTGGATAACGGTCGGGGGGGGGGGGGGGGGATCGCTCCAACTCCGCCCACACCGACCGACACTGGTGTTCCGAACCCTGCATCGTAACGAGCTATAATGTTAGACTTGACCTTATTAGGCAGATTATCTTTTTTATTGAGATATTCATCAACTAAAGTAGCACAATCTCCAACCGTAGTAGCAACCTTAAGAGAGGGCCGTGTCAGACTGTCTCCGTTTTCATTGTACTCCTTGTAGTTGATGAACTCGTTGAAAATTTCATCTGCGATAGAGGTTAACAGTGCAAGTCAAACATTACAATTTATCTGCTCCAGAAGTCGACGGATAATAAAACCAGCGACATATGCAATCGACAATATATCTGAGGTACCCCGAGATATTTTCCGCCCCATTTCTTCACTTTTTTTTGCATTTCTCGTTTATTTCTTTTGTTAAAATGTCAAATAAATCGTTATCGCTGGTTTTTTCATCTCCCTCACTTGGCTCATCTGCTTCAGAATCATGAGCAGTTTTTTCTAAAAGAGTTCGAAGGTTATACAGAAAATTTTTATCATCAGCCTCGCAATTCATGTTTTTAGCATCAGGAATGGCAACTGTGTTGATAATAGCAGTTTTAAGTGCACCCTCGAACTGAAGTACAGTGGGATTGCGGTTCCCTCCACAAAGAGCACGCAAAACTCCATACAAATTTTCTAGTGCATCTTGGTTCAGTCTTTTAGAAGCAAAAAACTTAAAACCTAAAGTTTGGCACTTTTTCCAAACGAATTCCACACCATTTAACGTGGCTATCCAACCATATACTGAAGGAGGATTGCTGTTTTCAAACTTCCATGATCTGATGCGTTATTTTTGCTAAGCCCAAAATTATAGGTGTGGACTTTTCTGGCTGATTCGTGTTTTGAGGAACTCCTCCCTCGATATGGGATGTGCTTCCGTTCAGCGAATCGAATAAATTATCAAGCTCCATACAGATGGAAGCTGTCGCTTAAGCTTCACTTGTTATTTGATCTGAAACATAAAAAAGCTTTTTTTAGGAATTTCTTAATAGAGAAGAAAGTGGTTAATATTTTCTTTATGCATAATATCTCTTATGCTTTGACGGGGGACACAATAGACCCAAAGCTCAGGTTGCAATGAAAACCACCTTTTGTTTCCTAATAAATAATCATAATCTTCAACGCTACTGAGGCCTTTGTTAGGATAAAACAAAACAGATTTTTCACTTACTTCCACTCATGTATGAAAGGATGCCAACTCCACAAGAATGGCCACAAGAGTTTGAGCAGCATAACAAACTCTCATTTTTTGCGTAAACTGAGGATCTATGTTGGGCCTTGGTCAATTTTGGTACCCTTCGACAAAGGACTTTCGAGCTGTTCACCTCATAAAGTTTAACCAAATGCTCTCACTTAGCGGTACCTTCAAGAGACAAAACAATACGACATTATGAAAAGCAGAGAATGCACACAAAGTACACTGACGTAGAAACATGAGAAAGAACATTTGTAAGTTTACAAAGGCAGACCTTAATAAAATATAAAAATTTACAGAATAAATATGGTTGATAAATATGATTTTGTTTATTCAATTCTCCATGATGGAACAAGTAAGATTATGGGCCTGAAGCATATTGGGAAAGCATTTGAGGAGATGGGGATAGTCAAAGATGAGCAACTTTTTAACCACCTCAAAAAAACTGTCATCTTCATTTCTCCTCAGGTTTTTCTTGATATAGATGCCACCACTTTTAGGTTGATCGACTCCAATTTTTCTATGACTTCAATCAATAGAAGACTCAACCTGGTTGAAGAAATTGCAGAGGCACTGAAGTAATGTGCTACTGGTTGTTTCCAATGTTTCCGAAGCCCAGTAACCATGAAAACAATGGCATAAGATGCGACTTCGGGTGATCTTCCTTGGGTGCCATGATCTTGATACCCATCAATAATGTCCTCATTTTCATTATATGATAGATGCCTCTTAATCGACATTTCATCGAACATTATGGCGCAGACTTCATCGCCTTTTGCCATACCTTGCACTGACTTTTTAATAGTCTGTAGGACCTCTCCACATTGTTTCATTACTTGTAATTTAAGTTACTTGGGATATTATTATTAAATTTTAGAAATTTTGTAGGAAATTGCAAGAATCATAAGGGTTATGTTCAGGCTGAAAATGGGTTGCCAACACAGATACAACTTTTTGATCCACTACAGTTGTTTTGGATTGGAATATACCACCCCCTGTTCTGTACATTTATAGTGAAATAGTGTTAGTCTTAGGATATAATTATATTATACATTCTTATATGTATAGTGAATTACATAGTAATAATCCTAGGATACAAGTTGTTTTGTGAAGGCTATTTGGTTGATTTGGTTTAGGCTAAAGATATCCAGTCAATTTTTTTTTCTAAATCAGGGACGAAATATAAAATATGAGAAAAAATCGACTGAATTTCTTTAGCCCAAACCAAAATTAGTCGAATAGCCTTCACAAAAAAAAACTTACACAGATATTTTATTTATATGTATTACTCACTCTCTATAATTACTAATGTTTCTCCTTGCTTTTTTCTTCAAATTATCAAATAAAGCATGGAGTTGCTTATTGTTCCTAGGGCCACAATCAGAACTCGCATTAAAGCGTTTGGTTATTTCCAGCCATGCCTCCTTTTTCTGGTTTACCGTGGATCCATCCGTTTTCTTATTTTCTATTATATTCGTGAATTGTTTCGCAATATCCACGAGTGAAATTTTTGGAACGGTTTGGAGTTTCCATAATGCACTTTTTTTAATTTATATTACAACACACTCACCACAACTCAGAAATCAACTAATAAAATAAGTGGAAGTTCGTAGCTATTTTCAAATTCGAAATGAAACTATGAGCATAGACTCTGAGAGGGTTGTTTCTTAGGAGCACAGAGTTCTTATTATTCGTAATCGATTTTACACTTTGAGTAAACGGTATCGATTTGATATTTTCTATTGCAAACCTCCTCAATTTAAATTTCAGGAGTGCAGTTTCAAAGCTTATAGTTTAGGAGTTGTAGTACTAATTCATCGAAATCTGGCCACCCTGTACATTCAGTGAGAATTGTTGTTTTCGATTCCTAAAAATTTCTCCTATTTGGCCTCCAGGATTACCAATCAGTATATAGGTTCCATCAACACATGGGAAAATTGGCAATTTCCTGAAATTTCCGGATATTTTGTTGTTGCCCCAAAACATTCGGAAACCGTACAAATTCTCCCAAGTGTATTGCTAATGCAATTGATACCCTTTCAATTCAAATTGAAACCGTTGATTGGGATAGACCTCTCAGATCACCAGATACAACCTATATAAATCATCATATTTTATCAACTCGAAAAGAGTAAATTTTCAAGTTTACCTGAAAATTACCAGTTGCATAGAAGAGAGAGAGAGTTTATTGGTGTTTCTACAATTACAGGAATTGTTTTCACAGGTCATGAATAGAAACATACATACACGAATACAAGAACACTACAACTATACAGAAGTTGATAGGGAGTCTTGTCTAATGAGCAGTGTGAATAGATATCAACTAACAAGTGTAAAGATAAAAGAATAAGTTAGCAGTGTAGATAAAATGCATTAACAAAACCAACTGTATAGATAAAATAATAAGTTAAGTGTATAGATAAAACCATAATAAATTATATGTATAAATTAAATAATCAACTGATAGGTCAAGTCAATAAGAACCTCAAGGTAAGCAACAGTTGTGATATAAGGGGCATAGGTAATTTTTCTAAGGGAATGTTTCTTCAAAGAATTGAATACCAATGGCAAAATATTATTTCTGACAATCTCTTTAGGAAATCGGAATCTTTTTCTGAACTCAATTTCATTATAAAAATTGAATGGATCACCCAAATCCCTAATATATCTTTTCGGAATTCTGTTGGGGATATATCATCATCATCGACATTTTTATGGAAACTCACCGGTAACAAAAGCAAATATTAAAAATAGAGTTCCAGCTTATGCTACCGGACACGAATTAGCTTTTCAACGTTACCTAACGTTATATACTCCAACTGAAGGGGAAATGGGATTTCCTCCATATAACAATTTGGTGGAAGAGTACAATGCTTGTAACGACCTTCCGTTTCTATTCTTTACCATCTTACCTTCCGAAGACAGAAACCTCGGGCGCCACCTCTAGTTTAAAGTGTTGAGGACACTCGGAACCCGTAGGCGGTACTCCTACGGGCGTCCAGGAGCTGCAGTCAGAGAAGATTATGCCCAGGAGCCTGATGTTAATATATTTTATTCCCTGTCTCTGAAAATTATTGTAAAAAATTCTGCTCGGGAAAATAAAACACACAATGACCAGGACACGCATCGATCACCGCGACAATTACCGCGAGCCGATGTACTCTCTAATCCGGAAAACTTGCTCCGTTACATCCCCCTCCTTCTTCGGACAGAAGAGAGAAAACTTGTTTTCGCTTTTCTACTAATTGACATCTGAAACATTGAAAATAAAAATCTACTCTATCCTACCAGTTACAAAAATAATAAATTAACAAAATTCGTAATAATAATAATAAACAAAGAAAACTTGGGCGACCTCATGGCCTCGTCCAGGCAGGGGAGCCGGATGCTGTCACCCGGATTATGTCACACTGGACCCCTATGTCCCGGGTCCTGGCTGGCGTCGGCGTAGGCGCCTTCCTCGTCTGGGGCTTCCTTCTTGACGACAGTGCGGCATTTGCACGGCAGGTGCAATCGGACGACCTGGTCCCTACTTTGCCACACCTGGAGCAGAATATAAGTATCGGCCGTTGGCAGGTGCGGCGATCATGATCGGGGTATCCACATCGCCAGCACAGGGGGTACTCCCCCACGGGCAGGTACACCGGTACTGGCGTCGTTGGCCTCGGGGCTGGGACGACCACCTGGTCATCTAGAACCGGTTCTTCATGGAGGGTCAATACCTCTGGGTCGCTCATCTTGATGCTCTTGCTTGTATCTTGTTTCGGATTACAGTACAATCGCGTTAATATGAACACGAAAAATTCTGGCTTGTTCATATTACAGGGACTGTTCATACTTGCGAAGGTCAATAAAAATTAATTTTTCACATGTTTCCTAGGTTCTAGTGGTTAATGATTACATGAATATCGATGATAATGATACACTTGTAGTACGTTCCACTTGGCGCTCACAATGCTCACACTCACGACCGCTGTTTTTCCCATTCCTCCTGCTTGCGATCGTTGCAATCGAACATCAAGTGGAACGGGCTAAATTGTGTAAAAGCTTTGCACAAGCGCAATCCAGACAAACTTATGACATTGTCAATGGAAATGAATTTAGGGATTCTGATATTAAAGTTTTTCATTCATTAAAAACTCAGTTATAAAATCTTTTGGTGAATTTTCTGATGAACTCAAAATCGAATGCAACCTGAAATGTCTTACGATGCCGTTGAGGGATATTTGATGAGTCGCAACGATTCAGAAAGTACTTCGTCAAGTTCGGATGAAGAGTATAATGCAAGTTTAGAAAATTTAGTATTTCTCTAACTTCTCTGAAAATCATAAAATAAATAACCCAACCCCTGAGCAAAGAGTATTTGCCCTGAGTCTGGATCTCGAATGCCAAATTATCATCCCCACTCCTCGAACGACCGCAAAGACCCACGTCTTCGGATGGGTCGTTGTGAGCTTGGCGTGAACGAAAACAATGACGTCATGAGTGACGTATTCGCCGCGTTCACAACGACCGTAGTCGCCATGTGGAACGGCTAAGGGAGCATTTTGATCGTTGTGAGCGCCAAGTGGAACGCACTAATAAGGTTACAAACATTTATTGAACGAAAACAAACTTCATGTATTAAAAAATAAAAGTTGATTATAATGATGAATCTTTTGTAGAGAAGAATGATGTAATTTTAGACTGAGTCTTCTTCGCAGCAAATTTCGATAAAACAGCTTTTTCCTGTATGTTTTTCAGGGTCAGTATCTCAGTCAAATCCAGAGTATTCTGTTTTGCCCACTCGATTGCTATGTTCAAAGCTTGAACTGCTTCTGTGTGTGAGACTTTAACTGACTCAGGAGCAATTTCACAGTCACTTTCTTCAGATTCGCTGAACTCTCCTGGATTAGTATCTTCATCCTTGTTCCATTCATCTATGTCTTGTCCTGTATATTCTATAGGTTGTAAAGCTTGGAGAAGAGAAATCGTTTGTCCAACAACAGACTCCATACCTCTCGTCTCAGCAAGCTGTTTCTTCAGAACTGATAATGGCAAATCTTCTTCATTTAGCAAATTTTGGTCATTATCATTCTCGGTATTCATCAACATCTTATTCCAACATTTTTTAATAACCTGGGGACTCAACTTGTTCCATGCAGAAGCTAAATTCATCATTGCATCCCTCAGTGTGAGTTTATTGAGAGCAGATCCTACTGCATCCTCCCCACTAACGATAGAACTAAGAAGGAGGTTTCTATAATGAAGTTTTGTGAGCCTAAGCACATTCTGATCCATCGGTTGTATAAGAGGCGTAACATTTGGTGGCATAAACATCACAAAAATATTTCCATCACTGGATTTCAATTCCTCAGCAGATGGATGGGATGGTGCATTGTCTAAAAGAAGCAACGCTTTCTCAGGAAGATTCTGAGTTCTCAGATAGTTTCTAACCTCTGGAACAAACTGTTGAAAAAACCAATTTCTGAAAATTGTACATGTCATCCATGCGTTTTTACTGTTTCGGTACACAAGAGGGTTGTTGAAGTTCTTGAAACATCGCGGATTCTTCGCTTTACCAATGACCAAAGGTTTAATTCTGTGCGAGCCCGAAGCGTTTGTACAGCCTAAAAATGTGATTCGTTGTTTTGAAATCTTCATACCAGATGCAGTTTTCTCAGCTAAGGACACATAAGTTTTGTCTGGTAGCAATCGCCAGTATAATCCTGTTTCATCGGCGTTGTAAATCTGATGTTCATTTAATCCATGGTCTCGAATGAGTCTCTTCAATTTTTCTTTGAATGGGGCAATGAGTTCTGGCTGACTGGAAAGCTTCTCCCCTGTTATTTTCAAGAATCTAACACCATAACGCTCTTTGAAGCGCTGAAGCCATCCGTCGCTCGCTTTGAAATCAGAAATATTCAAACTTGCACATAAATTCAAAGCTTTCTGTTTGATCATCTCTCCAGAAACCGGCATATTTCTTTCTCGTTGGGCAAGGAACCATTTATAAAGCTGAATTTCCATTTCTGGCAATTCCGCCTTCTTCAGGGTGCATTTTTTTGTCAATTTAAATGTATTGCTGACTCTCTCGAGAATTTGCCTTTTTTTGTTTTTTATAGAACAAACCGTTGACTTAGCAATCCCATATTTCTTCGCCAGTAAGGTAACATTCAGGCCTTTACTGATGTCTTCTAGGACTTGAGCTTTCTCATGAAGTGATAAGCATCTTGATTTTCCACTCACTTTCACCATTTTCTTAGCTGTAGTACTCGTCGGAACAAGAATGCGAAATAACTAGTGAATGCTCGAACCGATAACGTATAACTGAGGATAAATCGTGAAAACCTATTCATCCCTTTGAATAAAATAGACAAGTTCTAACAAGTTCATATTAACGAAATTATATTCTGTTCATATTACAGAGTAGTCAATACAAAAAATGTTGTGTTCATATTACGGAGTGGTTCATACTAACGCATGTTCATATTAACGCGATTGTACTGTATTTTTAATAACCGGACCTGAACCTGGAACCTGGAAAACCTGGGTTTGCACACACTACTGCTTCTTTCACTTAACCTGGGGGCCTGGATTTGGATTTTCTTTCAAGTTGACTGGCGGTACCGCGATTCAATTAATTACCGACCGCGCGTCCGATCTTATACGCTTCCGGGTCGCGGCGCTGACCACGCCCAACGCGGTCGACCCCGCGATCATGACCTATCGCGCATCGATCAGCGTGACAATTGCCGCGAGCTAATGTACTATCTAATTCAGCCGGAAAACTTGCTCCGTTACATTCCCCTCCTTCTTCGGATAGAAAAGAGAAAACTAGTTTTCTCTTTTCTAAGCATTGACATCTGTAACATCGAAAAATGTACTCTGCCTATAAATACAACACTAAACTAAAATCTATACTTATAATGCAAAACAAATAAAACAAAATTCTAGGGGCGACCTCATGGCCTCATCCAGGCAGGGGCGCAGGTCACACTGAACCCCTATGTCCCGGGTCCTGGCTGGCGTCGGCGTAGGCGCCTTCCTCGGCTGGGGCGTCTTCTTCAGCGGGGCCGTCCTTCCTGACGACAACGGAGTCCTTACACGGCAGGTTCAGTCGGATGACCTCATGCCCACTCTTCCACACCCCGAACAGAAAATAAGGACCGGCCGTTGGCAGCGTAACACTTTCAAATATTATATTATTCGATTATTTAACTTCACATGTGTTGTGCGCAGAATAATAAGCCACTGGCTGTTTCCAAGAGTGTTTGATTCCTCTCGCCATAATAACCAAGGCACAGTTGGCAGGCTCAAAAGTCCTGCAGCCATCGCATTGGTGAAACCCGATTATTCGATCTAATGATATCTAGTAGAAAAAATGAGTTTTTTTGGACATCTCGTCCACACACACACAATACAATCTTTTGCAACTTCCTCCATATTTTTGGTTTTCAATGCAATGGCCTTGAAAATGTATTCATCGAAGCCAACAGAAAAATCCCAATTTGTGGTGATTTGGCAAAGTGTGGCCTTGTGTGGCAAAAGAAATGTCTTTTACAATAATTCATAAACTTTTGGTCTCAAAAAGTATATGGTCGGATCAAATTGCTTGTATGCTGACGAAAACCTGTAGCCTTTAGGTTTTCTTCTCTGCAGCTCCAACTGGGTAATGATGAAAGCTGCTTTGTACATGGTTAGTTTACCTAGGTTGTTCTGGGTTTTTTTCTGTACCCTGATTAGTTTATCAGGATAATGGGTTACCTGCACTGCTTCTGCTTGGTGGACGCTGTTGATCCACGTATATGCCGATGATTTGACTGTTGGGCCTTCACAACCGATGCATGTAAGGGGGTATACTTAATTATAAGCACCCTATGGTAATCTTGATGATTACTGCGATAATTTGTTATCAGAACTTGATAACAACGACGAAGAGGATGAGGAAGTGGTAAAATGTAAACGCACTCTCAACAACAAATAAACTGTATTTTTTATTTTGAGGTTACCATCAACTTAGGTAACAAGTACGAGATGATTATACCAATATTATGTGTACAAGTATGAATCTACCTTTCTTTACGCTATTATAGCAATGGAGCAAAGTGTTGTTATGTATTACTGATCGACAATTATAAACTTTACTTTAGTGTACTTCTACTTTACTGGCTGCTTGTCTCTCTGACATGGGTTTTTAAAGACAAGCTCGAAAATAAGGGAGGTTCATTTACTCAGAATAAAGGTGGGAAAAATCAACAATTGATTGGGTGTCAGGATCGAACAACGCCTCGCTAAGCCAACAAGTGCACTCATTTGCCATTTTGACTATGGTGGGAAAAAACAACCCATTTTCTTAAATCTAGGCCAATGAGGGCGCTTCGACGATTTGCTACTTTCTCCTGACGCGTACCTATCCCAGATGTTGCCACAATTCACCATGTGTTTGATTTTATGAGCTTTTACTGCGAACTGAATGAAGGTTCATCCCGGATGAAACCCTAAACTTGACCTCAGTTTGTTGGGTTTGAGAAACCTTTTTTTGGTTGTAAAAGGATATTTTAAAGCAAAAGAACGAAAATTGTAACAATGAAACAGATGGGAATTTGGCCGTTCAAGGGTGCGATCTATACGGTTAAAATCAATAAAACATTTTCTGAAACGTGACGGCTTCCATCTCGTGAACAAAGAAGACGAAATTTATGTGTTCCACTGTTCCACATGTTGCAAAGTGAAACGCAACAGCTGCCATTGTCACATTGAAGTTTCGTCCAAGGAATTGAACCAATTCCTCATCACCTATATCTGCAGACTCACTCTGGAGTTACAGATTACTTCGTCCTCCTTTTTCACAACCGATTGCAATTCCTTGGAGTGGTTGTTGTATTGATGATAAACACTCGTTTTATTTAGTTTTTTATTTATCAGCATAACAACTCTCGCACAAGATTTACAAGTATATCATGTCTCTTAATCCTACTATAAAGCCCTTAACATTCTTTTCTCGAATGATTCCTTGCATGTATCCTTTATACACATAAAATCACACAACTTTGCCTGTTGTTTAAGGTTGGTTAAATATTGATCCACTGTCTGATCTTCACCTTGAACCATCATATGAAATTTGAAGGTTTCCATCGGAACTACTTTCTTCTTCGGAATAAAATATTCGTCATACGCTTTTATGAGTTTTTCTGAAGTAGATTGTTGGTCCTGGGAAAAGGTATTGTAGACATGTATTCCTTCATCACCAATGCAGCTCAGCAAATTGGCAATTTTTACATCTTCCGTTTGTGACTGTTTACCACTTGCGAGTATAGATAGATTTTAAATTTTTGTTTCCAACACCCAATTGTCGCCAGGATTATTTGAATGGAATAAGGCACTTGGAGGTTTGAATTCCATTTTGGTTTTAGGTTTTTTTTGGATACAAATGTCGTCCTAGGCACGTGCTAGTTTATAGGTTATCGGCCTGAAAAATGTGATTCTGCAGTTTCGAAGATCTTCCATATACTCCTGTATATATTTCAATTGTTGATATTTTACACCTGACTTGGGGTTCTTTTTGTTCCTTCTTGAACTTTGTTGTGCATTTGATTAACACCACTAATTGAAATATTGATTGACTGTTTGATGTTTAATTGAACTACATATTTGATCAATGTAACGAATGAATGATTTGATACAATTCAGAACAAACTAAAAAACATCTAATAATGTTTGAGGAACTTACTTGATTTACTTCTGGGCTCCCTGGGTCCATCCACGGTGACCTTGATGGCGTTACACAGTGTAGCAACTTGGCAAGGGTTGGACAGTATGGTGATACTCAACATGAATGTCTTTCCTCTTCCACTTCTGCCGATGAATCTTAGATCATTAAACTTCGCCACATTGTCTTTCATCACAGCACTACCGTTTCTCACTTACGGGCAAAAATTTTCTTCGTTTCCCGCGTAAACTTTAACTATAGTCCCTATAGTACCATCCGGAATTTCCTCGCCCAACGATACAACCTTAAAAGTCGTTGGTAGACTTTTATTGGATCTCCAATGAGTAGGAAGCGCACTACACAGAACGGATGGACTGTCCGTTTTCACTAAATCTTCGGACGATTTTTGTCTAAGTTCTTGCGGATATGCCATCTTTAAGTTTAACTCAACAACTGACAACTAGGAATGAAGAAGCACCGACACTTGCTACAAACTGGTGAAGATTGAAACTGAGAAGATTTGTGTTCTGTGCTGAGAAGTCAGGTTGGTGCAATACCAATAAATATCGGTTACAGAGGTACCTGAGTAGCTTCACCCCCACCCTTTGAGGGGGTTGGTTTTCGGTAGGTGTCTGAAATTGGATAAGCGTTCCAACGGGTTTGCATTCAGTCAATCTGGCTGGGCTGTCTGCCCAGAGGATCATTCATTCGAACGAAAGTGAAAAACCCGGCAAAAAGTAGAAGAATCCAGGTTTCCGTACATACCAAATTCACGTTTCTACGACGCCGTTATGTATTTTTAATTAATTGGTGAAAATTCGTTAAAACTCGGAAATCTACCGAAAAGTCCGACTTAATCCGATAAAAGGCTTTTTTTGCACGACGTTCCACTAAGGTGTGATATCGATACTGTGAGAAGAGAACCGTTGATGTTCGCGTGGGGTTTCTTTTTTCCTATTTCGCTCCTAAATATACGAAAATTCCGAATCAAAACGGTCGATTTTGAATATCGAACTGTCAAATTGACGGATCACAGGAGAAAGTCGTGACGTATATAGGTTAGGTTCAAATCTGTCAAGTGTTAATTTGTTTTATACATTTTTTGGTGGAAAAGTGAATAATTTAAATAGTGGTAGTCACTTTGTTAATTACAAAGGCCAACACAGCACAGTAGGTACTGATGGCTCTTGTAGATGCAGACTACAAATTCATTTACATTGATGTAGGTTGCAATGGACGAATTTCTGATGGTGGCGTGTTTGGAAACTGTTCACTGTCAACTGCTTCGGAAAATAATACTTACTTTGAACGTTCCAGAACCCCGCCCACTCAAAGTTCGAAAGCAAGTAACGCCTTTTGTAATTGTTGCTGACGATGCGTTTCCCTTAGTATTTGATGAAATCATACCCTTAACCCTTTCAAACAAATGGACATGCAAGTTGCTACTGCTGTATTTTTTAACTATCGACTCTCAAGAGCTAGAAGAGTTGTCGAAAATGCATTTGGACGCATCGCTCAACGATTTTGACTATTGAGACGACCTTTTGTCCTATTGAAATAACTAATCCAGCAAAAGTGATATCAGTAGTTGAAGCAATATGTGCGCTGCATAATTTACTACTGATTCGTAAAGACTCTCGACGACTTTAAGCATTTCCAGAATGTTTAGAAATAAAGACGATGGTTTTACTCAAGGCAGTTGGCGACCGGAAAAAAAAACACCGTCGCTCAACTTTTTTTCGCTTAATAAGGACCCCTCAACTGTAGAGCATCGAAGTACTCCCACGTTGATTTATAGTTTTCATCCGTTCCTTGGCCGCTCTTTTTCTTAACAACTTTTTTCAATTCGCGTGAAAATGCTGACCGAAGCGAGTGAATTTTTTTCTTGATTGCATCCACAGTCCGATCGAACCGCTCCGCTAATTCTTGCAGCACCTGATTTCTTTTTCTCAAATTTTCATAAACTGTAATTAATAAACTGATTTTATCATACATAATATGTATTTCTCTAAATATTCCTAAAATCAATAAAAGTTTATACACTTACGTGGACTTTTTTCATTCCATAACTCTGGTCTAGCTTCGTATTCGGCTATTAATACCGAAGTTTCATCTCTTGACCATTTCTCCATTTCTCACTGCCGCCGTATCACTTGCAAGGCTAGCGTTTTTGGAAACTTCGGTACCTAGAGCTTCAACGATCTTGTTTAACTTTGAGTACAGGAAGATTCAATTGTTCCCGCACATTTTTCAGCTTATATGCGGCATTCGCACTAGGTTTGAACTGTCCAACAAGAGATCATTGTTCAAAATATTTTTTTTTTACGAAGGGGGAAGCTTTTAAAGCCGAACCACCATTTCTGGTGGAACAGTGTGAGACTCTCCTTTGCAGGCATACTCACTAAACCCCCTTCGGACTCAGTACTAATACTTTCGTATTCTACTGTACTGAGTGCGGCTCTATTTCCTCCAGCCGGCTTAAGATCTTGTGGGCGGAGGTTGCCCAAAATTTGGCCCCAGCTCAGTCAGCCTCAACCAATACCTTGCCTGGCCGAGTGGAATCGCATAGATGTCATTTGATTCCATCGGGTCCAGTTCGTCGAGGAACCTTGGAGTATCCTCTTCGTAATGCCGCACATCAGCCCTAGTGGAACCCCGGCAGCCTTCAGTTCAGCCACCGACATTGGCGACCACACTCCTCGCCAGGAGACGGTGCAGGACGTTATGCGCACCGCGCTAGGTTGCTTGCCAGTTAGTTTGGCGACGACTTCCTTCACAGGCACAGTAGCGTACTTAGCAACTTTCGCTTTGTGGGCCAAGTCAAGAGGCCTCTCCGAAGAGACAACCTAGGCGTCAACTATTAAAGTTTCATCAGCTTTCACTATCTCTAGGTCAGGGATTTTCACGCCTTCAGATGTTCGAAGACGCGGCTCTTTGAGTACAGTCAGTCCCTTGTTTTTAAAGAGACCAGCTAGGGTGTTAACAACAGCATTATGGCGAAGCACCCTACCCCCGTGTGTACGGTGGCATTGTTGGACAACATGCGCCGCTGTTTCTGTTAGCATACACCCGGCCCGACACATGATATCGGTCGTATCGGACCGCTGGCCTCTTGTGGTGCGCACTCTGGTAGGCAGTGCGTTAATGTGAACACGGTGATACTGCAGGTAATCTCTACCTGGTATCCCGGCCGATGCCGCATCGATCCACCTAGTCGATGCAGAGCTTGCCACACTCTGCACCAACCCCTTGCCGTCGTTTGAGTTGTACGACGCGTCCAGAAATTCGACCGAGCACCCTTAGAGAAAAGTCTTTCACCCTCGCGAGTTAGGACTTTCTCCGCCCAGCCAATACGGCATTGGGCCCAGGGAGCGGAAGACACTGTACGGACCGCCTGGGAGCGGGATTCACTCATGCCCAAGAGTCGATCCCTTACTAACCCAGGTATTGTGGTCTCAAAGTTAGGCAATCCTAGGCCACCACTTTTACAAGGAGCATGAAAATACCCCAGAGGTATGTCCTTTGGCAACAGCAACCATCGCCTGACACTCGCACGCACCTGCAGGTCCATCATCCTCAAGGTCTTCATCGTACACCCGGATAAAACCAACGAATGGTAGTACCTAGGGACTAGGAAGGACCTCAGGATTTTTAGACGCTGTTGAGGCTTCAGTGGCGCCTTCGTTATCCGCTTCAGCTCTGTTTCCAGACTGAAACTTACCTTCCGTGTTCCGCTAGGACTCAAGTCGACACCAAGAAGTCTCCAGTGGTCGCAAGGACCAAGCTGTCGAATCCCGGCGCCTCCAGGGAAGCAGAACGTTGGCTCAGTAAGAATTTTGATCTTCTTATCTGGCCCAGAACGCATCAACGACACAGCGACCGACTTCTGTGCATTGAACGCCAGACTTTGATCAAGGGCTATCTTTTGGACAGCCCCTATTGCTTTGGACATCCCGTCTATGGACGAAGTGATAATTACTATATCGTCCGCATAAGCAACCGCGTTGAAGCGGTGCCCTCCCATCTCATAACCTACCTCCATTGGAATCGCTCTGAGTAGCCTGTTGACGACCAATGCGAACAGCACCATTGACATTGGATCGCCCTGTCTTACTCCCTTCCCGACTTAGATCCTGTGAGATCGTTGCCCCTTGTGCTCGAGTACCGTAGCACTCTCAGCATAGGTCTTGGCAACATAACTAACTACCGGATGGGGTATCCCCTCTTCGATCATTGCCGATGTTATGGCTTCATGGCTCACTGAATCAAAGGCTTTCGCCACGTCGAGAGACACCAGATGGAGTTGGTTGAGGTTCTGACGAGAATGTTGGATAATAGCCGCAATGGTTGCGACGTTCTCCGCACATCCATCGTCGAGACACCTCTGTCTCTCGTCAATGATTTTAGAGCCTTGCATGCGCCTTGCAAGTATCTCATGCAGTTGACGCACGATGACCGAAGTGATGCTTATCATGCGATAATCATCAGGGTTCCGACTCTCAGACTTCTTCGGTATGAAGATAGTCCTGCTAGTTAGCATCTCTGCTGGAAAGGATCCACAGTGCAGTACTAAGTTATAGAACAAAGTTCTATGACCTGCAGGCACTCTTTTCCACATTGCTGTTGTTATACCATCAATTCCTACCGCGGTGTTCGCTGGAGTACAGATCTCGGCCACCTCCGTATCCTCCGTATTACCCCGTAGTTCCTCTGTCTCGCCCCTCACAGAGTGATGAGTCGACGAAACGACGCTAGGGCTGCGTTTTCTACTTTTCAATCGCTTCGATTTATGCTCATGAATGTTATCCAGCTGATTACGTTTTGTAGAACCCACCGTAGTAAGTCTATGATTGAAACATGAACTTAAAGCTGCATTAGCCGCTGTCTTCTAAATTCCGTGAACAGCTCCTCGAACTTCTGAAATGTTTACACCTCAGCCGTCACACCGAACACCAACTCAATTTTGTAGATCGAAACCTTGCTTCTGTAGTTTTCTATATAACTTTTTCCCAAAGTTTTACCATCGATTTTAGGTTCTATTGAGCTTTCAAAATTTTTGTTGTCAGAAGGATCGTGGCCACCTTAATGAAGATCTTTAAATCCAACAAAATATTCCCTGACTGTACCATTGAAAAAATAGCGTATGGACACTGAATCGAGAGTGGTGTGACATCTCTGTTGTTTCCTCGAAAAGAACACTATGATATTTGCTTTCGTCAACTCAATTGAAGAGAGTATTCAAAATTTCCTCTCCTAAGCATTAAATTAGGGAGTTACACGTAGTTTCATTAATATAGGTGGCATTCGATTCAGCCTTGAAGTTGCCATCATTGAGATTTGTCGAACTTGAATCTCCGTCACTAACCTAATATATGTAAGTATATAAAAAGGGATAGATGAAGATTATTCATCTTCATCTTCTCTATTATTTTTTTCTGGAGGAATAATTTTCTAGGAATGCCATGTGGGCTTCTAACACTCCAAACTGTCTCTGCTGCTCCCTATTCTGCAGCTGAATTTCTTGGAGTACGCGATCTCCTTTACTAGTTTTGGGAGATGCATCTCTCAAGCATCTGAACCTATCTTGGGGGGGTTGACTGAAGCTGCAAAAAGGGCTCTGCTTTGTCGCATCCCCTTCTTGTAGTCTTCGTTGTGGCACAACCTCTTCAGTTAGGCTTAGGGCTGTCATAGCTCCCGATTTAGGCGGGAGTCTCCCGATTTTTCGGGAATCCGATAGGTAATCCCGAATTTACATTGATTTAATCAAAAAACCTGAATATTCTAACGTTACATCGGGTTGCGATTTCACGCATCGTCATTTTTAAAAATTTCTGTTATCTTTACAATCTTTTATATATACGGTTACAACTTGGGGGTGTTCGTAGCCTCTGCCAAAGGGAGGGGGAATTAGGAATTGACAATTTTTTCTCCATCTTTTCAGTTCTGCAGATCTGGCAGCCCTAGTTAGGCTGAGCTGTGCCTCCTCAAGGTTTTCAGAGTTTGCATTGCATCAATTAAATGCGTGAGAGCAGTTTTATGCTTCTCACCTTAATAAAAAATAAAATATCATTGGAGGGGGTCCAGGCTGGTATGACACCTATTTTTTTGGCATGAAGCATGAAGATTATTCATCTTCATCTTCTCTCTTCCTTTTTTTCTTGTTGAGAACTAATTCTCCAGCACAGAGATCAAGCGAACCCTCTGTTGCTCCGTTTTTGTCATGTGTGCCTCCAAAACCCCGAATTGTCGTTGTTGCTCCCTGTTTTGTAGCTGGATCTCCTGCAGCACGCGATCTCCCTTGCTAGTTTTTGGAGATGCTGCTTCCCTCAAGCACCTGAATCTATCTTGGGGGGGTTGATTGAAGCTGCAATTGGGACTCTGTTGTGTCGCATCCCCTTCTTGCAGTCTTTGTTGTGGCACAACCTATTCAGGCTGTGCTGTGTCCCCTCAAAGTTCTCTGCCTCAATGGTATCGATGAGGTGCTTTGAAACTTCTCACCTAAACCATTGAAAGAAAATAAATACAAAAATCATAATTTCAAGTGATGATTACTAACCTAATGAGGAATGCATCTCTCGAAGAAGCATGGCTGCTCCATATATTGCGCACCTGTAGTTTTTTGTTGCCGGACATACTTCAAATAACACTTAAGGTTTGTGAACTTCTGCCGGCACCTCTTACCACCATTCGCACCAAAGAAATAGTTTGAATTGTCTAGGGCTTCTGCTATAGAAGCCCACAACTGTTTTTTATTCGTTTTTTTGTCATCGAATGCCCTTCTTTTCTCATCCCTCATCCTCAGGAGGAGTTGGGTTGCCTCCATATCTGTTGAAGTGGGTTTTCTCTCCACCCATATAACTCCTTCTGAAGTTGAAGGCAATGCTTCCCCTCTCCTTCTGATTGAAAATTGCCAAATATAGAAAAATTTCATTTCCATACGGAGAACTCTACAGTTCTGATCGGAGCGGTGAAGAAAATCCGGGCCGATACTGCCGAGCGGCAACCTCTCAGATTCCAATTGTACCTTAACGAGTTGATCTTCTTTTAAAGTCCTATTTCGCCAAAACATATGTGATGATTTTGTCGTTCGTTGGATCATATCCTAGAGTGCACGGAAACATTTTGCAGTCTTATTCCAGATTTCCAATACTACACCATTTCCAAGTGTATTTCAGAAGGCGTCAATTGTATTTCAGAAAACATCACTTGTATTTCAGATTAGTCAATTGTATTTCAGAAAGCGTCAATTGTATTTCAGATTAGTCAATTGCATTTCAGAAAACATCAAATGTATTTCAGATTAGTCAATTGTATTTCAGAAAGCGTCAATTGTATTTCAGATTATATCATATGTATTTCAGAAATCATCAATTGCATTTGAGAAAACATCACTTGTAATTCAGATCAGTCAATTTGATTTCAGAAATCGTCAATTGTATTTGGGAAATGGTCATTCGTGTCCCGAGACTGAAAGCGAGATGACTGTGATATTTGGAAAATCGGTTTAAGATGGCACAAAAAAGAAACTGTAGAAAACTTTTATTCGAGCATTTTTCAAATATTCGCCACCACTGTTTTCTGGAAGACTTTGGGGTTCGAGGATGATTCATGGAGCATGGGGGGATTGCCTATGGTAGATATCGAACGAAAAACCGAATATAGAATAAGATTAAAGCAGTCCTACAGTCAATAATGAATACAATTATTATAAAGAAATAACGCAACACTTCAGCATAGCTCTTCTTCAGCTGCGCGCGCGACACGTGCATCGATATTACCTATACGTTGGACAGAAGGTTTGGCCAACGTAAATTCAGTACTCGTCAAAAAATATGATAAAATCTGGATGTCCAATACATTCGACATCAGGAATCTGAAATACATATGATATAATCTGAAATACAATTAACGCTTTCTGAAATTCAATTGACTAATCTGAATCTGAAATACATTTGATGTTTTCTGAAATACAATTGACTCATCTGAAATACAATTGACGCTTTCTGAAATTAAATTGACTAATCTGAAATACAATTGACGCTTTCTGAAATTCAATTGACTATTCTGAAATACAATTGACGCTTTCTGAAATACACTTGGAAATGGTGTAGTGTAAACGGAGTACGGGATGCAACCAAAAATAAGATGAGCATCATAACGTTGCTTAATTTCTGTTGCAGTTGTATTAAGTATTTAACCTCTCTTAGATGAACAATACATGTTCGTATACTTAGCTGCTTGTTCGAAATGGATGTCTGGAAAATATGTTTGAAGTATTCCCAAGTCGCAAGGGATACCTGCACAAAGGATGTCGCGCGTCTAAAACTTTATATTTCGCGATTTTAAGTTATAATAGAATGTTAAACTTAACCCACACAATAGTTGTGTTAGCAGGTGCTGAAAGGGATATTGGGAATTCACAAATTCCAATCTATTCCTGATACTCAAAACCATATAGTGATATGTACTGATTGATTAAGACATTGACAATTTTCTGTCTACTGTCATTCGCGAGCTTAAATGAATTTGCTAAAGCAATTTGTCCATCTGTGTGTTTCCTAAACACTGGTTATTCCCTGAAAATAAGTTTTCATAAGTTTTGTTTTATGTCAACACAAATAGAACAGAACAGGATGAGGTTTCATTTCTTACAATTGAAAGTATAATTTTCACTCACTGGAAATATGGATCATTCAAAATATTCAGAGCAACAAGAGTTGAAATTGAAACGAATCTGAGTTCTCAAAGATGAGCTGAACTTATGGAAAAAACTTACTCCAGAAGGTAAAGCACTATCCATTTTAGTTTTCTTATGAGGTACGACAGGGGTATCAGACCTTTCATTAAATTCTCTTTGTGGAGAGAGGTTCTATTCAAAATGACTTCTACATTATACTGTAAAGTCACTCGAAAAGATGTTGACATCTGCACTTGCAAAAATAAAAATATTTCTGTTGACCATCTTCGATCATGCTTAAATGTTCACTACTAAAATAATAATGATGATTCCTTCGAAATGGTTTAACAGTTGTGACTGTTTGATCTTCTGCTAATAAAGTTGTCTCTGGTGCCTCATCTCAAACGTCAGCACCAACTATGTAAGTGTAAATGTGACCCTTATAGTAAAATTGAGGAATTTCATAACTTGGAAACTTTTCCCAAATATAGATTGCTCAGAGCTGATAGCAGCTCCTTGATGGATGTTATGTTTAGCATCGTATCATTTTCCTCCATCGATACCAATGAATATTTTACTCTCGTTTCCTGCCTAAAAAAAGTATCATATACTTTATTTAGTTTAAATAAAATAACTGAATTATTTAACAGGTTTTATTACAACTTCCTTGATTACAATCTAGCTCTCTAAGCGTCTAGCGTCTGGTCTGCTCATCTACCGGATGCTGCGCGTCACCCTGACCGTCGACCGCCTTCCATGTGTCTCCTGTCATGCAGCATCCGTCACTTCTCTTCTTCTTCTTTAAAGTCTATACATTTAACTTTACACTGCCTCAATGCAATTTTTTATTCTTAGATTAAAGAGTAACTATACTGTGTTATTGAATAAACATGGTTCATAAATGTCGAATGAAATAATCAATCATATATTAAATCAGCTATGCCCATCACTTATATGTTTCCTGGGGTTTGTTATTTGTAGATTTTGAAATAGAGAAATTGTGAGGTCATACAAATATAATGCTTCCTCCCTCATGATAAGTTCTGCTTTGGATTCAGTATTTTTCAACCCTCTGCATTCTAGTCAGCCTTGTAATTTTAGAACAGAGCGATTTTCTAATGGAACTTGATGCGATAATACCACCAGGAACATCCTCTGGACGCAAAGTGGTAATGTTGAAATGCTACGAAACGAGAGCATATTTTAAAGTATTTACAACTACATTCATGTGTCTACAATCATTCACCTCAAAGCAAAAACACCAGTTTCCTAATTTCATAGAGATAAAATCTCAGCTTCAGACAAAACTTAACGAAACTTCCACTCACAAAACGCATAGGTAAATAACGGGAAACGAGTAAAGAGAATAACTATCTGATACATTTTTAATTTAACCTACATTGACAATTGACGTAAATCAGGAGATCCAACACAACTTTCAGCCAATCAGAGTCTTTAAAAATATCGATATTCTGCTCTAATTATCTGCACTTGCAAAAATAAAAGTATTTCTGTCGACCATCTTCGATCATGCTTTTAAATGTTCACTACTAAAATAATGATGATTCCTTCGAAATGGTTTAACAGTTGTGACTGTTTGATCTTCTGCTAATAAAGTTGTCTCTGGGGCCTCATCTCAAACGTCAGCGTCAGCACCAACTATGTAAGTGTAAATGTGACCCTTATAGAAAAATTGAGGAATTTCATAACTTGGAAACTTTTCCCAAATATAGATTGCTCAGAGCTGATAACAGCTCCTTGATGGATGTTATGTTTAGCATCGTATCATTTTCCTCCATCGATACCAATGAATATTTTACTCTCGTTTCCTGCCTCAATGCAATTTTTTATTCTTGAAATAAAAAGTACCTACTGTGTTATTGAATAAACATGGTTCATAAATGTCGAATGAAATAATCAATCATATATTGAATCAGCTATGCCCATCACTTATGTTTCCTGGGGTTTGTTATTTGTAGATTTTGAAATGGAGGAATTGTGAGGTCATACAAATATATAATGCTTCCTACCTCATGATAAGTTCTGCTTTGGATTCAGTATTTTCAACCCTCTGCATTCTAGTCAGCCTTGTAATTTTAGAACAGAGCGATTTTCTAATGGAACTTGATGCGATAATACCACCAGGAACATCCTCTGGACGCAAAGAGGTAATGTTGAAATGCTACGAAACGAGACCATATTTTAAAGTATTTACAACTACATTCATGTGTCTACAATCACCTCAAAGCAAAAACCCCAGTTTTCCTAATTTCATAGAGATAAAATCTCAGCTTCAGACAAAACTAAACGAAACTTCCACTCACAAAAACGCATAGGTAAATAACGGGGTAACCATAAATAAAGTATCTCTATAGATGTCCAACGCAAGAACTAAGGCCTCGTCACGTTATCAACAGCGCCGCTTATGCTTGGATGCCAGAACTAATCGCCGAGCCTATTAGGGCCTTCTATCTCTACCATTTAAATATTTATCTACACTTTTGCACCATGCATGAACAATAGTTCTAATTGAAAATTTTTTTATATTTCCAATCACTTCATTGGCATGCATGGTGCAATTTAGAAAATCGAAAGGGATTTGATTCAATTTTTCTAATAAATTTGGCAAAAACTGGTCGATTTCAGAATATCTTTTCAAAAAATCCTCAATGCATCTGAAAATATGGTAGAAATAGAAAGCAAAGCCATCACTCTGATACCTGAGCCTTCTTTCCCAACCATTTCTGTTCTCCCTATATTTAATTAGCTGATTCCTCATTTGCAAATAATGCATTCATACATATTTCGCATGTAATGGATTTTCGAATTTTTTTGAGAATGAACCCTGCCACATAATTATTTGACAAATTGATTAGTTCAATTTCAAGCAATTGACATGACAGGGTTCCTTCATAAAAAGTTTCTTCATTTGAAGGGGAAGATACTTCAGAAATTTGATTTGGAGTACTCAAATGAGGCTCCATACTCCTCATGTCACCAAATAAAAAATTTAATTGGTCATTTTCGCAGTTGAATGATGAATAATGAAAAGAAATAGAACAATTAATTAATAGAGTTTTAAAAATGTGTTTAAATGAAAGTGGAGTGGGGTTATTGTAATTAACCCCATGGCTCCTAACTTGACCAAAAAAATTTTCTAATGGGTCCTGGTTGAAGTGTCGCCCTAGCATGTATCTGAAGCCTTCCCCTTTCAAATATTCCCATATATTTATGACATTTTTAAGGGTAAATAGCCAGTTTTTCAAACTTGGACGTCTGCTTTTCTCAAAATTTCGGGTTCGACAGAAGCTCATCGATTTCAATTTGCCTGCTGCTTCTTCCTGCCAAAATGGAATATGCAGACTGCTGTCAGATATTCCACATGTGAGATGTTTACCTCGAGTGGACTTCTCTGAGCTGCCATTTACTGAATCAAATAAATTTCGTCCGGTGCATTTGGACATATTCAGACGACGTGCACTTAAAAGTATTTTTACATAAATCTGTCAAATGATCGATTACCCTAATAGAAGTATGCTTAGCAATAAATAATATCATATCGGTCGCTCGATTCAAGACAGGCATCGGCAAATCCGACGTTACCCGAATGCGGTATACTGTACGCTCGATACAATTAAGCGCCCGGGTTGGAAGTGCGAAACGACTGGCTCCTCCAACTCCTAGTAGTGACCCAAGCCAACCATACTAGAAGCGCGCGCCCATTGCTACCAACCATAGACTTTTAGTAACAATAATCCCGTTTATTTTTGATTCACCCACGTATTAGCTTTATTTCAAATCCCCAATAGCTCATCTTTCTCTGGTATATCATTTGACCGTTCATCTGGAAATATGTCATTCATATCTAAAGAGGTATTATGCAATACAGCTGTAGCAACTATTATTGCCATTGTGGTTGTCAGTAATATAGTCTAAAGCCGGACTCCCACTACTCATGTATTTGGCAAATATTTGCCACTTGCCTATATTTGGCATGTAGTGGGAGTGGTTCACTCGGCCAATACTTGTCAGTCTTGTCATTCAAGTTCGAAACCTGTTCTACTTGCCAAGTAGCAAATAATTGCGTACTTGCCAAATATACGAGTAGTGGGAGTCCGCCTTAATATGCATAGAATACCTGGTGTAAAGACTCCTTACTAAAAATCGTGACCAAAATTCGTAGATCAAAACGGCACTCTAGATTTGAGTTTTGTGCTACTTCCGAAATAATCCGCGAGATTTTATCGATCGTGGCGCTACTGCGGCAATGGAAAATAGCGCGACTCCTTTCGGGAGAATAGAAAAGCAGAACAAATACTCAGATTTTCGATCGACAAAAAGTCTTAAACAAAGTCTGATCAGTGCCAACACCAGGTATTCTATGCATCTATTCTAATACACTATTTTCCTCTTCTATAGAATGGCATTCACTGACCAACTGACAATCTGTTGTATTTTCTGCTGAATCTTTTAAATCATCACAATATCGCTCAGTTGATATTCGAGGGCCTGCACACATGCTACCCTGTACTCTAGCTTCAGAAAGTGGTTTCAGAGATTTTACATGTTCATTTAAAATAGCCCACCTCTGACTTGAGCAGGCAAAGAGAGTGAACAACCTTTGTAGCAAACCAAAAAAACATTTTGTCTGGGCAAAAGGTGATGCTGCCTCTCCTAAGATGAGATTCCAGATATTACTCCCGCAGGGTAAAAAATGAGCGAGTGGATTAATTTCAAGAATACGTTTTTGGACAACACTTTTTTCATCAAGCCTATTGGCTCCATCATCATATATCCTCGGCCTCTGCTGTTTTGCGATGATATACCCAACTGTTCTATTTATGTGTATACTCAGGGTCAGGCGCCAATGGCAAGTTCTGACTTAAATCAACTATAGTTGCTCTTCTAATACGTTGCTTGGATGATATGGGATATAAAGATGCATAATATATGTACATCAATGAGTCTTCTACTATAGCTTTACAGACATTTTGGTACACATACACAGTACACCCTTCTTCAAGTGTAATAACTGATACACTGGGTATGGATTCAGTGACTGTGGAACCCATCATCTTAAGATTAACCATTGACGGGGATCCACCTTGATATGATGTTGTGTGGTCTTCATATCGTCCGTTATAACTTTCATTATACAATATTTTTCCTCGAAAGGCACATGTTCAAGATATTTCATTATGCAGTTGTTTGACCCATATCTTTGATACATCAATCCTTCGTCACATGCTTGTCCAGGGTTAAATCTACACCGTGTAAGTGTAAGAGTGGATTTCCCACAGTGTGGGTTTGCTTCTTTTTGCAAACAAGGGGATTCGAATGAAAGCTTATATCTTAGAACCTCCAGTTGTAATAATCGCCTGGTTTGGTCTGGAGAAAGTTTCAATCTTAGACGATGATAGGGAACTTATGGCCTCTTAATTTGAGATGGTCTTGAATCAGATCCTTTATAGTGTCTGACGCAATTACTGATGGTTTCAATGCTTGTAGTTGAATCATAGTTAGAATATCAGACCCTCTTCCCTTAATGGTGGCAATTTTCATCGCCACAAGATTGAACGTGGCTGTTATATCGGTGATCAATGTGGATATTTAAGGACTTTAAGGAACCATGTCAGCCGCCTGTCCATTGATAATGCTTCTTTGAGTATCTTTGTATTAATCTCAATATCGTCAATGTCGTCTGTGCATACTACCGAAACTCTTTTGCAAGTCTTTTTTAAAGTCATCAATTTCGCTTGTGCTTAAGCCATGGTTAGGAATTCGGTTTTCATTTTGAAAGTGAAAGCCTCTAAATTAGTTGTCTTAGAGGTCATATAATTGATAGCTTCAGCCAATTTGTTCACCTCAGATGACTCAGAAGTCCCAAAGGCGTAACTAAAAGCCGTGCCCACAATGCCGAGAAAAACTTCGTAATTAGCATCCTCTACTGAGGATCTGATTCTGAATTCCTGCGATGACGGTGGTATGATTTTCTAATTATTAGTCATGAGCGTAAGATCTGATAATCTCTTAACTACGCTTTCATGAATGGTCTTATCCCTGGTGTTTTCTACATACCTCACAGATTCACAAGCACACAATGTGGAATTACTATCCGACATGCAGACATGCGGTTACTTGTCGAGAATCGTTATATACTTCAATTTTTTTAAATTTCTCTAACGAAAATGTGAAATCCTCCTCACAATTTGAATTTGAACAATAATTTTGATATTGAAGTTATATAATTATGTCGAAGGCCATTTTCGAATTGTCGTGGGCTTGGGTTCCGGCAGCATCCATATTGTTGCCTAACTGTGGCAAAAAGTGGATCTTGATTCAGATGACGGGTGTGAATTTGGGGATATCATATGTATTCCTCAGTTGATCAGCTAACTGTAGTATGCTGTTGATTGTAATGATGAAGCCATTGAACAGGGTGGTACAGATCTCTTGGATAAGAATTTGCAACTTCTAAAATTATCCCTTTTCTCCTGTGAGGTGAATCCTTACTCATGCTGTTGCTTGCACTGGTATAAATAACTTGACTCTGGACTGTATCTAATAAACTTTATTCGTGAAGTACATCGAGTCGTTTTACATTAATACGAGAGTATTCGCTGCTCTTCTCATACTACTCTCAGGTTCTTCCTACGCCTGCGGCAGGAGCTCTCTTGTGGCGCATGCGTGTCACGCCGTACTCACGTGATTCTTAGAGCAGTAGCGTAACTGGTCTGGCGGGTATATAAGGTCAGGGGCGTAACAGTCTTAACACTTAACACATGCCATACCTCATTGCAACACTCACTGATTCACTCAGAATTTGTGCTGCATATTTCACTCTCATTGCATTAAATGTGGTGATATTCATATGTTCTCCAGTGATTCTACGTAGCAGTCGATCACGCAGAGGATTTGTTGACGTGCAATACATATTGGATATATTTCCATGATATTGTTTTTCCTAAATGCTCAAGATCATACTTCGCCAAATTATTTCTGATGCTTTTGAGGAGATGAGGTGTATCATAGGTGAAATATATCCTTTCACCATTTCTGAAAAAGAAGCATTGTTCTTTTGTAATTCCCAATTTCTTGGCCACGATTCGATTTACTTGACTCTGGTCAGAAATAATGGCTTTCACTTTGACTCCAGTTTGTTGAGCTGCATCAATGGAGTCTAAAACAATAGAATATGAAATTTCATTTGTTGCTGTATGACCTGAAAATCAATATCCCATGGAAAAATCTCAAAAAACTGACCAAAATTTGTCGAAATTTTTTATTGGAAATCAATCAATGTGTCGACGTTTCGCCCCACTTACGGGGCATTCTCAAGACAATATCACAAAACAGTATAAACAATGCTGAAAAACACAATCAGTAGAAAACGAAGACATGATAAAACCTCAAAGAACTACCTTGTATTAAATGATGGTAAAAGTTTGGAGAATGCAATAACATTTTCAAAGGTAACGTATTTCACAGGTTGAAGGCATGTACCTACCAAAATATAAAATATATAACACTTAAATTTTCAAAATAAACCGTCAGGAGTTAAAAAACGACATCTTTATTGAAACGCGATAAGAAACATAAGTATGTACCTACATCAGGATGAAAATCATAAAGGTGAGAAAGGAAATTCATGAAGCAGGTATCTGCGGAGAAACTGCGGTCAGAAAAATTCGTCGAGAGGTCTATTCCAAGTTGATTAGTGTTTTATATTCACTAGAAATCGGTCTTTAAATGTACGTTATTTTCAGAGCATGTTATACAGGGTGTCCGGGGAATAACTGTACATACTCATACCAGAGATAGAGTTGGACTAGCTGATAACGAATTGACTATAAAAAATTAATTTCTGGATCTCCCTAGAAAGCTACAGGGTGATATTCCAGCGTCATGGAATCATCATAAAATCCAAACTTATTGACGGATATCATTGAAACTTGGGAGGTTATTGGCACATGCTAAGGTCGAGTCTGAAAGATATCAATTATTCCATTATTCCAGGGCTGGACTCATTAATCTTCATTTAAAGTGTTCAGGGTGAAAAAAACACTTTGTATTTCGAATTACAAATAATTCATTCGCTTTTTAGAAAGAAGCTAAATTATGCTTCAATTTGTGGTATCGCTCAAAGTTGTCACATCAACAATTATTTTATTATGAATTTTTGAATTGGGATAAAGTTCGATAAATTGAATTTTTCACCATGAAGCGAACTGAAAATCACATGTTTGAATATAAAAAGCGAAGGTATTAATGGAACATTTTCAAAAAAGTTCAGAGCTTTAATAAGCACATTCTATAACTAAACAATAACAAATGAATGAAACTAAAATACAGTAAAGAGTACCTAATAAAAATGAAAATAGGAACGAATGGATACAGCCTTGCGAATCATATCGCCATTATTTCTTAAAATTTCGCAACAGTTGGTAATTGTGTTCATCAGCTGTTCTCTTGACTGGATTTCTTCAGAATATACCATATCCTCCAATTTTCCCCATACAAAATAGTCTAGCGGGTTGAAATCTGGAGATCGAGGTGGCCATGGAATAGGTCCTCCTCGACCTATCCAGCTATTTGGATAGGTATTGTCGAGGTATCTTCTCACTTCCAAGCCAAAATGAGGTCCAGCTCCATCATGCTGGAAATAAATTCCTCTAATATTTATTCCTTGCTGCCGGGTGAAATATTTTGCAAGAAATCTAGATAAGTCGCAATTGTAAGGCGACCGTCAAAAAATGAGGCCCTATCAAATGTTTGTTTATCACAGCACACCAAACATTTACTGAAAATTTTTGTTGTGATTTTCTCAGCCTTATACTGTGTGGATTATTTTCGGCCCAAATGTGCGAGTTATGAATATTGAACTCTGGTGAATTGAACCTCATCACTGAATATTGTTCTGTACAAAGTGACTATGTGATTTGCTCTCCAATGTGCAAAATTCAGCCTTAAGACATTATCGCCAGGTTCCAATCGTTGTACCTGGTGTATGTGGTACGGGTACATATTTTCCTCTTTGATTATTCTGTGCACCTTATGTTTCGGCAAATGTAATTGTGCACTTACTCTTCTTATACAGGGTGCGGCACGGAGGATGGATGGTTTTAAAAAAATAATAAAAGCGTTAATTTTTACTCAAAAACACATTCATTGACGGAATCAGATTCTCAAGGAAATAGCATTTGAGACAGTCAAGTGTGGAAAATCACATCAGGCATGTGGTGGCCGAAATCGGTGATGCAGTGCTGGAGGCGCTCTTGGAAGTTCGCGTAGACTCTCTCCAACATCGCTCTCTCAACTTGGGCAACTTCCACGCGAATAGCCCTTTTCAATTCGTCCAGAGTTCGGGGCTTGGTCTCGTATACTCTAGCCTCTGGACGAATTGAAAAGGGCTATTCGCGTGGAAGTTGCCCAAGTTGAGAGAGCGATGTTGGAGAGAGTCTACGCGAACTTCCAAGAGCGCCTCCAGCACTGCATCACCGATTTCGGCCACCACATGCCTGATGTGATTTTCCACACTTGACTGTCTCAAATGCTATTTCCTTGAGAATCTGATTCCGTCAATAAATGTGTTTTTGAGTAAAAATCAACGCTTTTATTATTTTTTTAAAACCATCCATCCTCCGTGCCGCACCCTGTACTATTATTTATTTTCGACCTCCACAAAATGACTAAGTCCTGTTTAGGAAAATGAATTAAAATTTTCGAACTTTATCCAAATTAAGAAATTCATAAAAAAATAATTGTTGATGTGACAACTTTGAGCGATACCACAAATTGAAGCATAATTTAGCTTCTTTCTAAAAACCGAATCAATTATTTGTAATTCGAAATATAAAGTGTTTTTTACCCTGAACACTTTAAATGAAGATTAATGAATCCGACCCTGGAATAATTGATTTCTTTCAGACTCGACCTTAGCATGTGCCAATAACCTCCCAAGTTTCAATAATATCCGTCAATAAGTTTGGATTTTATGATGTTCTTAGTATTTCCATGAAGCTGGAATATCACCCTGTAGCTTTCCAGGGAAATCCAGAAATTAATTTTTTATAGTCAATTCGTAATCAGCTAGTCAAATCTATTTCTGGTATGAGTATGTATAGTTATTCCGCGGACACCCTGAGAGGGACTCGAGTGTTTCCAGAAATTAGTTTCTTTGTCTAAAATCTTCAGAGATTCGAAATCAAAAGCATGTCCGGAATGTGCGACATTAAATTTTTTCGTATTGTTTTAATGTTGGTAGATTCGCTTTTTGAGGTATTTGTGATGTTTGACCTATGTAATATGCGACTGATAGACAGTTTTGGCAATTAATCTTGTGAAGAACATTGCTGGCAGAGGAAATGTCTCCTTTTTGTTTTAGCCTGCTAAAAAGGTTTAAAATATCATTGGAGAGGGTCCAGGCTGGTATGATACCCTTTTTTTTTGCATAAATGATTGAATGAAGATTATCTTCATCTTCTCTCTTCCTTTCTTTCTTGTTGAGAACTAATTCTCCAGCACAGAGATCAAGTGATCCATCTGTTGCTCCGTTTTTGTCATGTGTGCCTCCAACACCCCGAATTGTCGTTGTTGCTCCCTGTTTTGTAGCTGGATCTCCTGCAGCACGCGATCTCCCTTGCTAGTTTTTGGAGATTCTGCTTCCCTCAAGCACCTGAATCTATCTTGGGGGGGGGGGTCGATTGAAGCTGCAATTGGGACTCTGCTGTGTCGCATCCCCTTCTTGCAGTCTTTGTTGTGGCACAGCCTATTCAGGCTGTGCTGTGTCCCCTCAAAGTTCTCTGCCTCAATGGTATCGATGAGGTGCTGTGAAACTTCTCACCTAAACCATTGAAAGAAAATAAATAAAGAAAATAATAATTTCACGTGATGACTACTAACTTAATAAGGAATGCATCTCCTCGAAGAAGCATGGCTGCTCCATATATTGCGCACCTGTAGTTTTTTGGTGCCGGACATACTTCAAATAACACTTAAGGTTTGCGAACTTCTGCCGGCACCTCTCACCATTCGCACCAAAGAAATAGTTTGAATTTTCCACAACTGTTTTTCATTCGTTTTTTCGTCATCGAATGCCCTTCTTTTGTCATCCTCAGAAGGAGTTGGGTTGCCTCCATATCTGTTGGAGTGGGTTTTCTCTTCACCCATGCAACTCCTTCTGAAGTTGAAGGCACGGCTTCCTCCTCTCCTTCTGTTTGAAAATTGCCGAATATAAAATTTTTTATTTCGATACGGAGAACTCTACAATTCTGATCGGAGCGGTGAAGAAAATCCGGGCCGATACTGCCGAGCGGCAACCTCTCAGATCCCAATTGTACCTCAACGAGTTGATCTTCTTTTAAATTTTAATTCAACATACCTTCAAGCGGTTGCGTTTCATCGTTTGATGGAGTTGGACGCTGTCCATAATTTGCATTATAATATGCATTTGCGGCATCCTGATCTTTGAAAAAATTACATCAAGTATGAATATTGACTACTATTTTCAATAAAATATTTACCATTCAATAATAATTCGGCCGTCGCCAAATCTGGTACCAATACCTCTTTGTCTTCATCTTCAACATTGATGGTTAATCTATATTCCATTTTACGTGATTATTTAGAATGAAAGAACCAAAGAACCATAATTATACTATCGCGCGAAAATCAAATGTATTTAACCACACTTCTTTAAAACCGCTATCATAACCCAGCTCTCAAGTAGGTACGGTTATTTGCGGTCCAAACGATGACGTTGAAAGGCTAATTCATGACGTCACATAATTTTAACCAACAAGGACCAAAAGCGCTCGAATGAAGTTGGTTATCTTTGGTAAATAAGGACCAGGTTATCCGCTTGAAATCGACTGTAGTTGCTTCTCAAATTCATTTGCAAAGAGAGTATGTGGTGCCTCTTTGGAAAGGTGTCCTTTAGATTCCTGTATGAGTCTATTCACTGTTGCCTCCTTTGTTGAAATAGGCATATCTCTTCTGAAATGTTGAGTTTCTTTTTTTCTGTATAACTTACAACCTAAGTTATTTATATATTTTTTTAAATTTCTGTATTCTCTTGTCCTTCTTATTTTTCTTCAATATAGATCTCGAAGGAATATCTGAAAAAAGAGGAATATTTCGTTATTCAATGTTTAAAATGAAATTCATCTTCAAATTGAATTTCTAGATTTCTAGCAGAATATTAGAGGTAAATGCACCATGTATGATTACAGATATTTCAAGACACAACTAATGAATGGATAGACTCAGATTTATTATTCGACATTTTCTCAGCATTTCCACAGCAAATACCTTGATGTTGTTGGAATTTCTGCAGAAGGAAAAGCTTAAAAATTGGTTTCAATAAGTTACTCATTATATTATTCATATTTTCGGTTAGATTTACCTTCACTTTCAAGAACTGTTTCTTTGTGCATATGCATGCCACTTCCAGAATCACAATTTGATGTTGGAATTTCTGCAAAAGAATAAATATGTCACAAAAATTTATTCAATAAAAGAAAATGTGTTAATCATTATACAGAATTTTTATAAATAATTACAACATTCTAGTAGGCATCAGAATGCTATTGGTGTTGCATGTTGCAGCTAGGATCTTTTATTTCCATAACTCAATAGGTTGTCATCTTCCTTATGCAGTATTGGGCTCAAGCAGGGCTATTTGCGATGTTATAATTATTAGCTTTGTTTTGGTTACATTTGAAAAATAATATATTAGTGAATTAGTAACTTAATCCGTTCCTCGCATCGAGTTTAATTTATCTATATTAGATAGCATGGGTGAAAAAGAATCTGAGTAACTTAAAAATATATATTTCATAATATAAAATAAACACTACAAAGAACTAACAGTATTGCAGAAAGTAAAAATAAATTAGGTGAAATGATTAAATAGGTGCAGAAACAATCTTTTCTTTTTCCTTTTGAAGTAAATATGCCTCCAATAGTTTAGTTCTCTTCATTCTATCTTCAACCTTATCTTTTTCCAATGCCAACTTTTCTTCCTGGATTCTCAGCTTCTTTGTGTAATATTCCTTTAAATCGTTCTTCATCTCTAGGAGAATTTCATTTCTTCTTGTATATGATCCTGTTGTCTTTCTCAGAGATTTTTTTCTGGGAATTTTCACACCAGAAGCTTCTTGACTCTCTTGGATCGTCAGCACTGGAATGTGAGATTCCTCTGATTTTGATGCGATTGTTGTTAACTCCTTATTTAAATCAACTAACATTTCACACCTTGGCTCAGCTGCTTCCACCAAGGTCTCTGATGATGAACAGACAGTGTTCGAACCAAGCAATAACATTGGTCGAACACTGTTTTTTTTTGCCATAAATATCCATTTCTTTTTCGAATTCAAATTTTCTAACTCCTCTTCCTGTTTGCCTATTGTTGTCGATGCATTTTTTATAATTTCTCTCTAGAACCTTCCATCTATTTTCGCATTTCATTGGTGTCACCGGGGCCCCAAAGAGTGCACTCAGCTGGCTTGACAAAACTTCCCACAGTTCTGATTTCCCCAGAACCAACTTTTGGCCTCCATTTTTTATAGAGATCAATGAGAGCCAAGGTTCTTGAACGATCAAATACATTGATCTCATTCTCCATCTGAATATTGACGTCTGGAAAAAAAGCGAATTAAATAAAATAAAAAAAATTACAGTTTATACAAGTACTCATTTAAAATTTCTCTATCCATTTTTTTTGGCAACGAAGTTCATCGTGCCCGGGAATATAACTCCTCCATCCTCAGAAAGGTGCTTACGTCGTGAAGAATGGAACCGCTCGTGGTTGAGATTCTTGACTCTAGTTGATTTCTTGGAACCTGGGACTTCAGCCATAATATGATTTTCCTCGAACCAAAATAGGAGATAACTATGAAAAACAGAAAATAAGTAATAGATATCAAGATTTCGTGGAATGATTTGGTGCTCTCCTGTTTTTCCATTAACCCTTTCGAGACGGGGCTGTTTTCTAAAGTCGTGCCTCACATACGGGGATTTTCAGAGCTTCCGCAGGCGTGCGTCTCCCGATCAGAGTATCCGCGCTTTTCAGCGGTTCCCGTCGTTTGGGACTGATGCGCATCTGAGCACTTATCAAGAACGGGTAGTTTTGGGTCAGAATTTTGATTTTTGTTGTGAATATATATTGAAGAATGTTTTGAATAACTTCAGGAAAAATATTATTATGAATTTGAAGAACCATTCAGATCCCGTGGAAAATGAAACACCACTTTGACTTGATCACATAAGAATATGTTATGACAGAAATATATGAATTGGTATTCGTTCAAATGGAAATCAGGAAAATGAATAAACTCTAAAATCATTTTTGGGTGAGAAATAAGAGGGAAAATTTTTATTGAAAACAAAGGAAATCAGTTTTTATTTTGGAAAGAATGGGAAACATTATATTTAAAGTCATAATAAGGTATTATAAATGATAATTACCTTAAAAATATTCGAAAACAACAAACGAAATAGCAGGGCCGATCCTAGGTTGTTGGCCGCCCGCGTGCAGAATCCTTATCTGCCGCCCCAAAGAAATATAAAAAATATATAAGTAGGTAACTTTTTGTTTCGACATATATGTATGTCAAATTGAGCCTCCTTTTATTTTTAGGAAAAAAGTGTTCTTATATTTTAGATTCAAGGGGATAACCCCGTTACTTTTTCCGTGAATATTTTGATGATCCCTCTACCCTCCGACATCTTCTCTGAAGATTTTTATGTTTTCTCACACAATGAAAATTCAATTCACATATGCGCATATATATTTTTAAATACTACTGTATTCGTGTACCATATGGTGACTCATGTACTAGATACATGATACATCCATTTGAACAATTGTAATATAAAGAAGAAACACGAACTAAATACTAAAAAAAAACAAACTTATATGGACAAAAATCTATGTGTACCAACAGGAACTACTACATTATCTCTACGATTTAATTCTGAACTAGTTCCTCTAAATGCCAAATTCTGACTGGCCGAAAATTGTACTGCAGCAATCATTCGTTCAATGCAATAGCTTTTTCTCTTAATTAAAAACATTTTGTTGTTCCGCATCAATAGTACCTTCAATTCTTTTCCAATCTCCATTTTAACTCGCACCAAAATTTCACAGAATTTACATGTTTGTCTCTAAGAGAGATCAAAGATGGTGATGGCGAAAATCTTGCAGTTTCTTCAAATTTAGCATCCATTGGTTCCATGTTTACAGGAAACTAGTGGCGGATGTCGATGGTTGAGCTTGTGAATAGTTAAACTGAGATTTGGCCATTTCTGTTTCTTTAGGTTCAGTATAAGCCGATCTGGAATATTTTGTCAACGCTCTAGCTTGCTTGAGAGGTCTCCTGTATCTCGACTCTTCTCTCTCCTAAGCATCTGACTGCCTTTTATAGTCTTTCTAGAAGACATCTATAAGAAAAATAACTCGGGTAGCTTGATACGGAAAGGATTTTAAGAGCAACTAGCTTAGAATATTTTTGATTTAGTTCGATTACGAAATCGAAACACTCACATAAAAAAATTTCAAATAAAATTTTCACAGAAATTCATTCAAAAAAATGAAAATAAAAGAACATAACAACTAGCAACAATACAGGCTGGCCCACCCCAGACGCGGTTCTCATTTTGAGGCAGTAAATGAAGACATTTTGAAATTTTTTTTTTCGTGAAATGTAAAGGACAATCAGATGCACAATTTAAAATTGTTTTTACATATACAGGGTGTTCGATAACAAAGATATAGACCAAAGTTACACTTTTTTAGATGGAATACCCTATATATGAATTCAAAAATTGAATGGCAAGCTCAAATAATGATGAGTTTATGAAGACCATTTTATGCCTTAGAAGAACCATTGTAGATAAAATGGCGAAAAATCGAAAAAAAGGAGTATTTTTGATTTGCAATTAATGATAAACCCCTCAAGCCAACGAGACAGACAATGTTTTTTCGTGTAGACATATTGGCTACCCTTATGCAGAAGAAAAAAATTTAACTCTGGAATATACTGAGTGATCATAATTAGTGTTCAAACATTGACTACAAATAATGGTCAAAAACTTTCTTATTTCAAATGGCACACCCAGTATTTCTGTACCTTGTTGAACGTAAAAATTAATATCGAAACTATCTTCATTGGGTTTCCCTATACCTAAATCTAATAGTTTTCAAGTAATTCTCGATTTTTAATTCAACTAGTTAACCTACTATTATGGTTAGCGATATTCATAGAAATATTTGAAAATATTTGTAGGGAAATGATCACAATATTATTTGAAACCTGAAAAACTCATATGAAGATCTCAATCATGGTGTAGCGGTCACGCAAGATTTATTATTCCTTTATAAATGATTAGGTATCTACTGTTTTTCTGAATATCAATACTTTTTTCAATTATTTTCAAATTAACCCATTAACGCCCGAATTATTTTTTTTTCGAAATTGTTGATATTTTTGATAAATTTGGAATGACTGTATATTCTGCTATAGCATATTTTTCGAATTGAGAGAAAAGAAGAAGTAGTTCAACCAAAAAATGGTGTTACCATATGGTAACGCTAGGCGCATAGGTGCATGTTTTCGGTAGAAATGAAAATAATGAAAATCATATCATATATTATTTAATGAGAGTGAAATATACTGAAACATTCGATACATAAACCAATATTACATTTCTAGTACATTATAATAATATATTATTTTATTGAGAGTGAAATATACTGAAACATTCGATACATAAACCAATATTACATTTCTGGCACATTGTTCTTACATGCGAGGCACATCCCTCACCTGCGCAACGTCTTCTTTTTTTTAATGGGGTTTGAATAACAAAATGATTCATGCCATCGTAACGTATATTGTCGGAAACTCTGTTTAGAGAAAGTGATAACTTTGAAATAGCTGGCCTCCCCGATCCTCGAGGTGGTATACCATACGTTCGTAGATACGTTTGAACTATCGACCTTCGAAATTGTAATTGAGTCAAATTTCCTGACTTTCGATGGATTTGCCATGCGTTATGGACGCATACGTCTAAAACCCATGTGAAAATGCACCACCACCATTTTTTTCCACGTACTCCAATTCTATACTGGGCGATATTTTGATCCATGCGATCTGTTCCCCCCATATATTTATTATATTTAGAGATGAGATGTGGTCGTGTTACTAGAATATGTCTTTTCTCACTTTGAGAAAAACGACGAACTTTTGCATTTGGCTCTACACCAAAACAGGTTGAAGCAACTGTGACAATACTGTTATCTACCCACCTGACAACTAGAATACCATTATTCCTATCTATAATGGATTCATGAGAACCCCGTGAGCGTTTAGCCATAGTTTTTTTAGAACTGAGAGGACAACTTTTGGGAAGACGATTTTCTCTGACAGTTCCAGTAGCCTGATAGCCACTATCTCTGAGGAACTTTAGTAAAGTGAATCCTGTAAATAAATTGTCAAAATATAATTTATATGGATAGAAACCCTTATTGGATTGAAGTTCATCTAACATAGAAACTAGAGGAGCAGCGGATTTTCCAAACAGTTTCTCATAGTTTTCAGATCGCCGAGGGTTATTGCCCTGATACATTTCAAAATCGACAATATATCCTGAAGGAGTGTTGAGACACCACATTTTATATCCGAAACGGATTGGTTTGCCTCTAATGAATTGTTTGCACCTATGACGACCATAGTATTTTATCATACTCTCATCATAACAGAGATTTTCCTCCACCTCAAAATACTTCAAACAATTACTCTTCACTTTGTCCATAAGTGGACGCAATTTCCAAATTTTATCATGCGCATCAGGATGGGTATTATCCGAAAAATGGATAAAACGGCAAATTTCGAGAAAACGATTACGCCGCATTGAATTATAAACCAATTCATTTTTCATATCTGCTCCTTCATCCCATTAAAATCTCTTTCCAGGGAGCTCGTTATAGCCTGTCAGGAGCAAAATGGCTATGAAACATTTGATTTCTTCTTTACTAATTTTCGGATCTGCCTGATTTAAAAATAAGGCATATTTGCTAGATTGCTCTATGAGGAGATTGATGATTGAATCATCAAGAAACATTTCTAATAATTCAGCCGGACTTTTATCCCTGTTATTATTATGGAAAGAAGGTTTTGGAAAATCACGTTGATTCGGTTGAAAATCACCCCGAATCCATTCAATTTCTTTGAGATTTGGAGTTTCAAAATTTCGCATGGATTCCTGATTGAAACCACCTCTTCCTCTTCTATTTGTTGTCCGAAGCAACTACCTAGACCGTTTCCATCAGAAAATTTTAGTTCTGCTGGAGCTCGCAATTGTGATCCAGGCAAGTTATCCAGTAAACCGCCACCATCTTCCTCTCCGGAATCTTCATCGGACAGTAATCCACAATCAGGTGGCTCTATAAATATGTCAGTTATATCGACATCATCTCGATATGCTATTTCCAAAGCTTCTTGTAATGAGAGCCCGTGCCTGAAATAAAAATATGATATTACGCCAAAAAGTAAGTAATTGCAACGCCTAGCGTTACCATACGGTAACATCGACGTAAACATTGCTGTAACTTGAGAATCAAAAAACGAACATTTTTGCTAATAATCAAAATATACTCTGAAAGATTCTCAAGTTATAGTTCTCAATGAATGAAAACGATATATGAATATTTAGATATAATATACTCACTCGAATCTTACATCCATCGCACTTTTCACGAAGAAAAAATATGGGCAGATTTGAAGTACGGTGTGAACAATATGAATGACAATCAGATACTGACGCGCCTGAAATCTGACACAGTCATTCATTCTTTTATGAAATGCAGCGCTACCTATTAGAAGTATGTTCATCTAAGCATGTAATCGAGCTTGGAATAGGAGTCTGTTACCGTTACCATACGGTTACGTAAGGCGCTAAAGGGTTAATTTCGCCTAGAAGGCATTAAGTGTCATTATCATTCAATCTTTTTCGGTACATGGTCGTACATGTCGTTGGCCTGGTTCGAGCCATGATTCCACTATTTTCAACCACTCCAATTTATCAGCTTCTTTTGAAAGTGGAGAATTTGCCAATTATGTACTGGTTGGTGATAGTGGCTATCCTATAAAGAAGTATTCGATAACACCATTGACACAATCTAGTACTCCAGCTGAACATTTATTCAATGAGTCGCAAATACGAACACGAAACCCTATTGAAAGATGTTTTGGTGTATGGAAACGCCGTTTTCCCATCCTCTAATTAGAAAGAGAAATGAGAAGCAATTGTGGTCGCCACAGGAATTCTCCACAACATAGCAAATAACTTGCGAAGTCCTCTTCCTGATATTGATGAGGATTTACAACAATTGATTGAGAATGATCTGAGTACCATCAATGACGCAATTGTTCAGGTGCCAAAAGTTCGATCAGAACATATCATTAATAATTCCACTAGATTGATTTTGATACAAAATCATTTTTCTAGAATTTAGAATTGTTCATGTATGTTATAAATATGAGAATAAATAAACAAATCAATTTGTCTTGAAAATTGTATTTAAATTGGAAAATTTTGTTCGTGAATTTCTATCATTTGAGCCTTTTTCAACTCCCATTCTTCTTGCATAATAAGCATTTGCTTATCATGCAGTTCTTGCCTGTGCTGCATTTTTTGTTCATGCTCCTCCTTGAACGTTTGTTTTTGAGACTCTACCAACTGGGTTTTAGAGTGTGCCTATACAGAGATTTTGTCTCTTACATTTTCCTTTGGAAGGGTCAATTTCCTTGCTTTTTTCTCCCTCGGCTTTGCTGGCGTATAAGTACTCCAATCTTTTTTTGCGGTAGAAGCCTCGTTTTCTTTAGCTGGAAAATTCATAATAAGTGTCATCAAAAGAGAAGCAAAAAATTAGTTTTATCTTACCATGAGAAGTTGTTTGCTGGATTAATCCAGATGTACTTGGCATCTCATTTACTCTACACTCTGCTCTCGCTGGTGTCAGGAACAATTTTTTTTTAGCTGGAAAATTCATAATATATATCATGAAATGGAAAGGAAAATATTATTATACCACAAAAAGGTGTTAGAATCCAGATGTACTGGGCATCTCATTTGTTGCATATTCCTGACTTCTCGGTAGATTTGCTGGAGTCGCATGAAAATTTTCTTCAGCAAATAATAATAAGTGTCAACAAAAGAACAAAAATATTAGTTTTATCTGACCACGAAAAGGTGCCGAGTCCATTTCTTCAGATACATCACATACTGTTTCATCGGGGTATACTGTCACTAAAAAAATGTGCACTTCAAGTTTAAGAAAAATTTCACATTGGTACAGTGATACATACTTATTTCTACGTAATTTCCCTCTTCCGTGGCTTCATTTTCGGGAAGAATTCTGAAAATTAATAAATGGGTATTGTACTACGATAGAATTTTCCATTAAATAAAAATAAATTTTGATGTATTTTTGCTTACCATCATTATATTCAATACTCATTGGTATTTGGTCATCATGAAACGCACTTTCATCCCCTCCGAATCGAGATGGAAACCCCGTGAGAGTGCGACCCATAATTTCCCTCAGTTGATTTTCGGCTTGCGTCAACGGTGTTTCGGGTAAGGGTGGGCCTCCTCCAGTACCTCTTATGCCTTTACGCTCACTTGCGACTTTTGATTTGGTTATTTTCTTCAAATTTTTGAATTTCGTCTTTAGGGTTTGGTGTGATTCGCAGCCACCACAAATTGAATTGAATTCCCTGCTTATTTCCTTCCACGCGTTTAATTTCTGCTCGTTAGTAACAGCATCAGTTTTTTGTTCTCTACTACTATATGCTGATATTTATTTACAAGATCTATCAAAACTTTCTCTTCCCCTTCATTAAAGTTTGAAGTTCTCTTCTTAATACCTTCCATTTTAATTTTTTTTACACCGTTTTCACTTTTAAATACTCACTCAAGATTTTGAAGAAAAGAAATTTTGAATTTGAAATTTTCCTCGTATCGACTTATCGACATAGATCAGTTAAATAAAATTATAGAACTCAAAATTCTTCCTTCAATGAAGAATGACGGCAGGATTAATCGGTTATAGCAGTATAGCAGCCAACATGATTTCGAGAAAACAACGAATACCGAGATCAACACTGGATTAGGTAATCCGGTGTTGATTTGTCATTGAACAACGTTCGACTTCTCTGATCCAGAGCTAGAAGTTAATCCTGGATTCAATAATCAGCGGATTTATCCTGAATTGAACAACCGGCCCTAAGTGGTTTGTCAGCTTTGTGTATTTTAACTTAACCGTAAATCTTATGTGCTACAGCATTATTGACCTTCATTCTCTTAGATTCACCCTCACTTATGCAATCACACTCATACATCTACGAGTTTATTAGACGCTCTTTGAATTCTAGAAGTAGGGTCAGTATATAATTTTTTATGAGTGTTACAGTCTGATAACATGCGTCTCATCTTCTCACAGTATTCCAATTTATCCATGATAACAGTCTTATTACCCTTATCCGCTTTCAACACAATGATATTATTGTGAGATTTTAAGAAATTTTTTGGCAGCAACATACCATGAAAACAAAATTCTCGCACACTTGTCACCCACTTTACTCAACTTGAGTCTATTAAGGAAACTATACAATGTACAACACAACTTCAACCTGATTGAATTCTTCACCTCATTATCATGACCATCAATATTGTGAACTAGAGTCTCTATATTAGTAATCACCTCGATCAAAAGGAAATCTTCAAAGTCATATGGTAAGGCAAATTTGGGAACGAGATACGTATGTTAATATAATTTTGTTTCTTAGTGCTATTATCAGATGCTACAATGTTCTCAAGTGTTCGTGTTCTTCCGCAAGATCATGCTGTATTTGTTTCCAGAACAAAAACAAATTTTTATCTTCTGTTGCACCATTCCATACATCAACAGCGCGAAAAATTTCAGATTTCTCTTTATTTTTTGAAACGAAATAATCCGAAATCTGTTTCATGTCCCACATTTTAATCTCACTTCTTTTTTCTGTGCTTTCTTTTTGTGTTTCTGCATGATTTGTTTCAAACAATTCATCGAATTTAATAATATTGTGCTGGAAAGGACATAAACCATAACTACGAAAACCATTTTGGAAAATATCAGGTTTATTTTTGAAAATATTCAAAACTGTGTGCAGCAAAGGGGCAAACTCTTCTTTCTTGAATCTAGCTCCTTGATTTTCCATTCTCCAGTTGGTAACAGCTCTTTTCCATTCGAGTTTTAGTGGTCGTAATAGTGCCACATCCAGTGGTTGGAGAATATGGGTGGAATTCGGGTACAGGCTAATGAGAACAATTTCATTTTTTGAACAAAACTCGCTCAATGTCATCGTAAGGTGTGAACTATGTCCGTCTACAAACAGTATCACAGGGATAATATTATTTTTTTTCAACCACGAAAAAAATACATTTGCAATGTATTCAAAAAATGATTCTACGGTCATCCAGCCAGAATCTGAACGACCTACTGCCCAGTTAGATGGTATTTTTGCTGTTATACCTATATTGTGGTAACCTTTTATATGCAAACATTACCATTGGATTAGGTAAGTAATCGGCTGCATTGCACATCACTCTTTCTCGTCGTTATTGATGAAGGAATAAACGGCTTTATCTCCTTTTTTAACGAGCACTTTTAGGACTTTTAGGATCATTCCACACGTCGGCTAACTTGTTCTCATCTATGTAATTCTGAATTTCAGAAAACCATCCTCTTATTTTCATCTGCGTTACTGAAGATCTGGCTTTGGTTAAATTTTGTGTTACCCTTTGGGAAACCTTTGGGTGGCGTTTCAAAAATAGTTCGTACCAGTGCCTTCCTGGCTTGTCATTCGTGAATGGTGTATCGCGTTTCATTCGCCTGAAAAGCATTTGGACACTTTCCAGGAGAGTTTCTTTTGTGATGGGAAACCCGCATTTGGCTACATTAAACATCCATTTCACTAATAATGATTCCTCTTCCCTTTTCAGTACGGTTTCGGGGACTATTTTTCTCTCCATCGAAAAATCGAATGTTGTCGAAACATATTGCTTCCAATTCGGCTAGTTGGTGAAAAATTATGTGCAATACATTCACCAAATATTTCCATTGCAGTCTTCCCAATGAGCAAATTTGTAATGTGGCTTTTTTATTTTCAGTAGTAAATTTTGATTCCTCATTTATTAGAAAATTATGTAACCATACTGTAGCTTTTATTATACTTTGCCTTTTTTCTATGCTTGACATTTATGTTTTCTGTGAATTCTCCATTCAGCAATCATTATTCCAAATACATTCTCATATATTCGTCGTCCTTTGCTCAACTCTAGAATTAAATAGTCATTTCCTCGCAAATCAGCACTATAGACGTCCTCATATATTGCCAACTTTATGTCCAATGCAGGCATCGCATTGGTCCTTTCTTGGACGGTATAACTTTATGTTTTTTTTTCTTGAGAGTATCAAATATGTAATATTTTTTCCGAAAAAGACTGTTTTCATTTCTCTTCACAGTACTTCACATATTCTCGGTATAGGTCCATTTTGCTTTTTGAAACACAGGCTCTGAGTATAATTTTGTGGTAGAGCGCGATGGCATTTTTGGAAGAATACCAAAAAAAATCTCTAGGGCCTTCTTTTTTCTTTAGTAGAATGTCTATTTCGTGAGTCATTTGACTTTTTTTCAGCAGCTTCGTGCATTCCAAATGCCTTCCGACTATACTCTCTCACAGTCCATTCTTTTACACCCAATGTGGAGAGAAACATTTTTTTGCACAATCTCAGTTTTTCAGTTCCTTTTTAAGGCTGTAAATTAATGTTTCGTTTCTTCTTGTATCTGCTTTCTTTCGCTTTGCTGGAACTAGAGAGCTAATATACCTAAGTCCTTTTCATATCCCACGTTGAATCTTCCCAGAACTTTTTGAACATTTCTTCCCTTTCTCTTTCGGTAAATATCCTACATTTCAGTACATTCGATTTTTGACACTTTTTGGAAATACAAGTTGGTCCAATACTTCGTGGAGCAACTTGATTCATTAGTTTATATTTACCATCTGTGTCCTTCTTAAGTCCATTGTATGACTTTCCACGCATTCGTGAATGTTTTTTGCTCTTTCTTCTCTAGTAACCAGTTTTTTTTCTCAGTGTTTTGTCTTGCACACTATCAATAAAAGTCTTGGTTTTATTATATTACCTACTGTAATAACTTGTTGTTACAAATTGTGTACTGTCCTACTGCCTATCTGCGTCGTGAAAGGGAACTGAAGTTCATAGAGCTGTGTGAGTATATGTCAGTGTGTAGATCATAGAAATACCATAATTTATCACACGCCGCCTTTAAGTCCTTTAGAATCATCAATAATGGAGTCTTAGTCAGATTGTTCTTCAATAACGTAGTCCATTAAATATTCTGGTTTTTTATGAATCCTTTTACTACGATGCTCAAATGTAACATCTGTATTGGTATTAGGATCTGACACAACATCCAATATTGGTTCCTCAAGATCAACAATTTCATTTTCATCAGTAGGTTGAATTTGTTCAACAACATTTTTGTTGTCATTGCTGCAAAATAAATCAAAATCAGCATACATTAAATTCGATTCTAAATTAACATCTAGATCAGTTTTAATGATAAGTTTTCTATTCCGTCTCAGTATATTACCAAACAAGTCTGTAAGCATATATGTCCTATCATTACAAATATCCCTAAAAATACCTTTTTCCCCTCTATTGTTTTTCACGAACAGTATTTTATCCCCAATATTCAAAATAGGCAAATCTTTACAAGCTTTGTCATAGTGGCTTTTTGAGTATCTCTACTTCTTTGAAATTTCTTTTGTATTTCTTCATTATTAAGTACTTTAGATTCTAAATTCGAAGAAGTAGTTGGTAATTTAGTTCTTAATATCCTGCCCAATAGTAACTTAGTTAGGTGAATTCCTCATTGTAATTTTTTATTGACTTATCCTATACATTGTGAAATGTCTTAAAGGATCAATAAATCATTATTATATTATTATATTTGAAGGTTCCTCCATTTCTTCTCGATTTCTATCTTCATTTTCTAATGTATCGTCTCCTATATCACTATCTGAATTATTTTTGTTATATTTTCGATTATGTTTGTTATTTTCGTTTTCATGATTTCGAGATGGCATCGTTTTCTTCTTCTAGTTATTATTATCTTTATTGTTCTCTAGTTTTTCAATGCCGTCATCGTTGTTTGAATTTTTGTCTTGAAACTGTGTATTGTCTTTGTCGAATTCAACTACTGTATTAATCCTGTTTTCTCTGTTTTGGTTTTTTAGCCTGAAGAAGAGATAATGGGAAATCTCGAAAACTGCAGTTTTTATTAAATCTTCTTGCCTATAAAACCGTTTTTGTTCTTCGTATTTTATTTATGACAATCATTTCACTGATATTTCCCGCATATCTCTTCCTTTCATAATCTAAAACTTCGTTATCAAAATTGAACTTATGTCCTGTCGTGTGTATGTGTGTGGCTAACGCTGTTTTGCCACTATTTGTTGAGTTGTTGCAGTCATTTTTATGTGGTCTTATTCTATCTTTAAGATACTGTTTTGTTTGTCCAATATAAGATTCTTCACAATTGAAGCAGGGGATCTGATATACTAAATTAGACTTCATTAATTCTGGTGTTCTGTCTTTCAGTGTTGTCAAGAATTTTTTCCTCTATCAATTAAATAATTAGCGCAACAACTTGTATCAATCTACGAAAACCCAGCCCTTCAACAAAGTGAAACGGTTAATTTTGAAGTGCAATCATTTCTCCAATGAGCTTATCAATTTTTTTTTAATTTGGATTATTAACGTCCCACTTCTTTTCTTTTAGCAATGCTTCTTCTAAAGAGAGTTGTTTCTTTGCTGCTTGAAGAGGGGTGGAAACTTTATCTGAAAATAATAAAGATGACTATTATTTGCTATGATTATTAATTATCATAGCAAAATGTGATTATTTATCACATTATTACTCTTTTCATTCGTGAAATATGATTTGGTTAGTGGAGCTATAAATAACGGATCCGAAGTGAATCCGAGAACAGATCGAGAAATTCTACGGTCAAGGTAAAATCTAAGACCAAGAATCCTCTGAAGATGCCTAACGCAGATGTGGGCGAAACGTTAAGTGAAATAATTCCTAATATACCACGGCCAATAAGCCCGGAAGACTTTTATAATATCATGGTTTCCGGTCGTGAAAGCCTTAACCTGTATTTGTGAAATATTTTTGACTATTTACAATGGACGCTTAGATTTGGAGCTGGAAACAGATTTTAACTTCAAACTGAGGGAATAATTATTAAATTTGTATTATTATTATTATTCTTTTGAAAGAGAGTAATACATACTTTTTTCTTAAATCGAACAATATAAGGCATGTGAGAAGAAATGGCGACAAGGAACAGATTGTTTAAAACAAATCTGTTTCTCGCTCCGAATCTATGTGTTTGCAGAGGGAATGTAAACGGGGTACCATACAATTCTGCGTATGATACACGAGAACAGATAAAAAAAACCTCTGAAAAGTGGATGCTTGATGAAAATTAAAACAATGAATTTCTCAAAAAAACCTCTTTTTATGTTACATAAAAGACTTCCTTAATGTTATGAATATTGGAATGTAAAAGGAAATAATTTTCGTTTTATGTTTATTTTTTTGGGCTAAGAGGCTCTGTTAACAGCAATGCAGGTGATTTGGAGTCAAATAATTGTGATACATAATTAATGTTAATAAGTATGTATATATTTAACTTTAATAAATTTTGAGTCATTAGAAAACATAATTACATTTAATTATACATATATACAACATATACATATTGATTTATGTATTATTCATTTTTTTATATTTCCCGTAATATTTCATTTCTTTCCGCCTGGACCCTATTATGTTCCTCCACCATTTGGTTTTTTATATCTTTCATTTCCTGGAGTTTGAGTCTTTCCAGATCCAGAAGTTCAGCTTTCTGCCGATAGTGGGAGGATGCAGGGCTGGTTCTATTTGGGGACGGGTCCTCTTCTATCACAGGAGAATGTTCCGGTGGTGCTACTTCACCTCCCTGTGAAGATTCCCCACCACCTATTCGAAAAGACGAGTAGGTCTTGGGTAAATTGACTGTTTTGTTAGCTGCGAATATTTCATTGAACGAGTCAAAATATTCCCAACTGACTCTGCCAGTTTTACTCAACTGATCTTTTATGTTCGTGAAGGTTTTTTTTCAAATTCCTCCATTTTCTATCAAGAATGTCTTCAGTAACCCTATACCCATGATGCTCGAAACATCCTCTAATTTCTTCCCAGAGTAATTTTTTTTTACTTAATTATCTCTGAAGAAATCCTTACGGTCTGTAAAGCTACTTATTAGTAGTTTGCTGGCTTCAGCAGTCCATGCAAAACTCGTAGATTCACCTATGGATAAAAAATATTGATTACACTGCAAAATACATTCACTACAAAAGTAATTGAAATATTCCATAATTTCCTAAAACCTACATTATCAGTGAAAATATGATGTACGAATTAACAATCACTGATCACTTCCAAGATGAGCAGGAGATTTTCAAAGGAAAGAATTCAAAACTTTTGAACAGAACCTCACAATTTCTCTGAGTTCTGTATTTATTAATCAGTTTGATAAGTAGTCACGTCAAATGCTGATACAATTCATCATGAAAGCAGGTAAAAATAAAAACACACTCCAGCTATTACAATAATCAGTGCAACAATCACTTGTATGAAAAATTGAATAAATAAACCCCCAAAAAATCAAATAATTCTCACTCTATTCTCCTCCAATTTCCTCCACATGTAGACTACAGGCCCGTGTCGAAAATTGATGGGTCATTTGAACCAGAAGATGACCTATCTAGAACGATAGAAGGACATAAAATAATAAGATTCAGCACTATGCCGTCACTTGTGAGCTGTCCAACTGAGTACAGGTGGCAATTCAAAAGGACAGGTAGACTGGGTACATTTGGGTCATATGACTTTTGACGGCATTCTTACCATCGATAGCTCCATGGAAAATAATAGGAAAACGGGCAGTGCCGTACAAAAATGATGCGCCATATATTCGGAAATTTTTTTTGATTTTCCGAAAATTTCCATGGTAAAATAGGTCATTTGACTTTGTACGGCATCAGTTTTATACGGTTGCCATACATCTTCTAATCCATTATTCAGCAACGCCGTACAAAAATCATGCGACAAAGGAAAAAAATCGAGGGTTACAACCCCCTCTCTTGCCGTGCTCCAGGGGGTCATTTGAAAAAGTACGGCTTCGGTTCCAAAACATTATCCAGCACTCAAAATTACTATTAAAAATAAGGCCGTCAAAAAAAAATGTTCATTTTGATGTTATATTAATAATTATCTTAATTTCATCTTATGCTTGACCCATAAAGCTCTAAAGTCATCTGACCGTACTGGGTTTTTTACATGATACTTTAAGATACAATTCTTATATTATATTGCCGTTCAAAAGAAACTGTTCTAAAAAAAATTATAGAGAAATACAAAAAGTGAAATTTTTCATATTATCGTAAAAGTTTGGAACTCATGGATTAATGATATATAACAATTTTCTACATTTTATCCCTTGTTTTGAATAGTATTAAGGTGAATAAATTAGGAACCCTCTTAGTTGGTAATTTGGTGAAGCTGTTGTCATAACAAGACGGAAGCCAACGCCTTCGACAAAATGAAATGGAAGATTTTGAAGCGCAATTATTTCTCCGGTCATATTATCCATTTTAATCGCTTTAGGATGTGCTGTGTCCCACAATTGATTTTTCTTCGAGCATTCTTCTGAAGACAACTGTCTTTTTGCCTGTTGTAAAGGTGTCCCAGACGTGGTCGATTTTAGTTTTGACATATTCTCTTTTTCCCGTTCTTTTTCTAATTTGCAATATTCTTCATATTTTTCCTTATGAATTGACTTCAAATGCCCCTTCAGTGACGTTGTAGTCCTAATTTTTCTCGAATAGTTCTTTCAACAGGATTTACATCTCGCCAAATTATCGTCTACTTCTGAGAAGAACTGCCAAACCACACTAGTTTTCGGTTTCATTCCAGGATCCGAATATAAATCACTATTGATTGAGTACTTAATAGTAGAATAAGTCAAATAGCCACTCCAAGCTTTACTTTTTCAATAGATTCACACTTTCACATCACTTCTACGTATTACCGAGACGGAGCAATTGATTCACGACGAGTTTCATTCAACATTTGAACATTTCGCCAAATAGTATCGTGGTCCGTCGGCCGCCTGGCGCCGTCGTCGCTGTCGCGACTCGTGCTCTCCGTTATAGTACGAATCCACAATGAGTTAAAAAACTCATGATATTTTTGCCTCACGAGAATTTTGCCTCAGATGTGTTTCCACAAGCATGATAAATTCATTTGAAACATTTGATTCGGGATATTTTGATATCATTTGTCAAATGATTCTGAATGAGCTGTTTCCACACAGTACGTATTTTCTCGCTTGAAAAGAAACATATAGTTTGTGTAGCTCGACGAAAAAAGATAGAAGAAAGGCTGCAGCTTGTTACCTTGTTATAAATTCAGGTTACAAAACAAAAAGGTCTCACAAAATTTGGGTGAGAGATTGGATAAAAAGGCGAAATAAAAATAATATAATGAGAACATTAATTGAACAATTAGAGCGAGAAGATCCGGAATGCTACAAAAACTTTCTTCGAATGTCTGCCGCTGATTTTCGTTTTCTGCCCGAAAAAATAGAAAGTGATATAAAAAAACAAAACACACATATGCGTGACGCAATTCCACCAGCTGAGAGACTAGCTGTTACTCTTCGCTTTTTAGCTACCGGTATGTACATAAATGTTGATTTCAATAATATGCGAGCATAATTATTTTTTGAAGACAGCTATCATTCCCTTATGTATTTGTTTCGCATACCCGTTTGTACTATTTCAAGAATTGTACCTGAAGTGTGTTCTGCAATTTATAATAATCTGAAAGAAGAATATCTACATGTGAGTATATGAAACATATTTTTATTGAAAAAATATATGTAAATTTACATATTCGTATAAGTAGGTGAAAATGTTTCATAATACTGTGAAAGGGCGGCTTCGGCACTGACAGTATTCGTGAGTTCTATGTTATTATTTGAATTATTTTCTTTATTTTTGAGCTCATAGGTGTCATTCATTTTTAATATAATCCGCTGAATTTCCCTCCTCGCCCAGGAGTGCAGCTCTGGATCTTTTGAGTTCATGTTTCGGAGCTCGTCAGCCACATAATCCCCAAACATTTCGAAAGTATCCGAAGGTTTCGATATAACACCAAGGCATTGATCAAGAATGGCTTGTTCTTTTTCTCTTTTCTTTTTTAAAGTCATTTTAACTGATGAAGTTCCGGACGTACTAGGTGTAGATGTTGAAAACTGTGTAGAATTCGAATTGTCATAGTCTGAATTTCTATCCTGTAGGGGAGAATCTTGACGTTCAAAATTATCGGTCGAGAGTTCGGTTATGAGTTCTGATTCATAAGTCTGAAAACAAAACAACATAAATTTGAACAAAATCAGAAAGTTATTTTTTGTTTTCATTTCGTTTTTACAGTTGCCTAGCACCGAACAAGAATGGCTACAGGTTTCTCAACAATTCTCAGACAAATGGAACTTCCCAAATTGTATAGGAGCATTGGACGGAAAACACGTTGTCATTAAAGCACCTAAACATAGTGGAAGTCTGTACTACAATTACAAAGGCACGCATAGTGTAGTATTGATGGCATTAGCTGATGCAGAATATAAATTTCAATACATTTATGTTGGAAGTTATGGGCGAATTTCTGATGGTGGTGTATTTAATGGCTACTGATAGTCAAGGTATTCCAAAACCTAGACCACTGCCAGCTCGACAAAAGCCACTTCCATTTTGTTATCGTAGCAGATGACGCTTTTGCCATGAAGCCATACATTATGAAACCATATTCATTTAGAAATCTACATGGTGAGCAAAGAATATTCAACTACCGTCTATCACGAGCACGACGAATAATTGAAAATGCGTTTTGGTTTAGCCTCAGCTAGATTTCGTTTACTAAGAAGACCAATTGAACTAGAACCCAAGAAAGTGGTTACAATAATATCAGCAATATGTGTGTTACATAATTTTTTAATTACACGCTCCAAAAAAGTGTATGCTCCTAATAGTAGTTTTGATGAGGAGGACCACGAAAATGGTACACTACAACCAGGAGAATGGAGACAGAATAACCAAGGCCTGATGAATTTACAAATTCAACCGAACCTTCGCGGAAATCTAGAAGCAAAGACGTCGGTGATGTTAGCTCCCGGCCGGCCGGCTCCAAGCGCTGCTATTCCACCACGGTCAATAGGTACTCTGAAGTCGTTTCGACGGAAGTTTTTATTTTTTTTCAAGAGTTTGAGATGGCGGCCAAGATATGTGAATAGCTTATTGGAAATATGGATAGAAGGACTACTCCCATGATTTTTTTCGTTCAATTTCGATGGCCCTAAAGGGCCGCCAGCTCCAAGGATCAAGGTATGTGTATAGGTACTCTGAAGCCGTTTCGACGGAAGTTCTTATTTTTTTTCAAGAGTTTGAGATGGCGGCCAAGATATGTGAATAGCTTATTGGAAAGATGGATAGAAGGACTACTCCCATGATTTTTTTCGTTCAATTTCGATGGCCCTAAAGGGCCAGCTCCAAGGATCAAAGTATGTGTATAGGTACTCTGAAGTCGTTTCGACGGAAGTTTTTATTTTTTTTTCGAGAGTTTGAGATGGCGGCCAAGATATGTGAATAGCTTATTCGAAAGATGGATAGAAGGACAACGCCCATGATTTTTTTCGTTCAATTTCGATGGCCCTGAAGGGCCAGCTCCAAGGATCAAAGTATGTGTATAGGTACTCTGAAGTCGTTTCGACGGAAGTTTTTATTTTTTTCAAGAGTTTGAGATGGCAGCCAAGATATGTGAATAGCTTATTGGAAAGATGGATAGAAGGACTACTCCCATGATTTTTTTCGTTCAATTTCGATGGTTCTAAAGGGCCAGCTCCAAGGATCAAAGTATGTGTATAGGTACTCTGAAGTCGTTTCGACGGAAGTTTTTATTTTTTTTCAAGAGTTTGAGATGGCGGCCAAGATATGTGAATAGCTTATTGGAAAGATGGATAGAAGGACTACTTCCATGATTTTTTTCGTTCAATTTCGATGGCCCTGAAGGGCCAGCTCCAAGGATCAAAGTATGTGTATAGGTACTCTGAAGTCGTTTCGACGGAAGTTTTTATTTTTTTCAAGAGTTTGAGATGGCAGCCAAGATATGTGAATAGCTTATTGGAAAGATGGATAGAAGGACTACTCCCATGATTTTTTTCGTTCAATTTCGATGGTTCTAAAGGGCCAGCTCCAAGGATCAAAGTATGTGTATAGGTACTCTGAAGTCGTTTCGACGGAAGTTTTTATTTTTTTTTCAAGAGTCTGAGATGGCGGCCAAGATATGTGAATAGCTTATTGGAAAGATGGATAGAAGGACTACTCCCATGATTTTTTTCGTTCAATTTCGATGGCCCTAAAGGGCCAGCTCCAAGGATCAAAGTATGTGTATAGGTACTCTGAAGCCGTTTCGACGGAAGTTTTTATTTTTTTTCAAGAGTTTGAGATGGCGGCCAAGATATGTGAATAGCTTATTGGAAAGATGGATAGAAGGACTACTCCCATGATTTTTCTCGTTCAATTTCGATGGCCCTAAAGGGCCAGCTCCAAGGATCAAAGTACAGGGTGGGGCAGAAAAACCTATCCGATTTCAAAACGTTATAAAATTAAAACCACTCAGCTTGTCAAAAAATTTTTTTTATTAACATATCGCAAATTTTATGCCATTTTTAAATTTAAGTTTTGAAAAGCACATCACTCAAATGTCGTCCTTGGGAGCGGATACACTTATTTAGGCGCTCGCGGTAGCTTTCCATGACTTTCACCGTCATTTCCACAGGAACTTCTTCAATTGCCCGAGCAATTTCCCTTCGTAAAGCAAGAAGGGTCCTTGGTCGATGCTGGTAAACCTTCGATTTGAGGTAACCCCAAAGGAAGAAGTCACATGGAGTGAGATCCGGTGAGCGCGGCGGCCAGCCAACATCACCTCTCAGAGAAATGAGGCGACCGGGAAACAGTTCCTTGAGAATGTCCATTGATCGTCGCGATGTGTGGGCGGTTGCACCATCCTGTTGAAACCACACATTTTCCACGCCATTTTCTTCCATTTTGGGTCTTAGAAAATTTTCCAGCATGAAACAATAGCGCTCGCTGTTGACCGTTACGGTTTGCCCATTTTCTTCAAAAAAGTAGGGCCCCCAGACGCCTAGGCGGGAAAGAGCACACCACACAGTCTGTTTTGGGCTATGGAGGGGTTCCTGATGGATTTCCCGAGGATTTTCGTCACTCCAATATCGAAAATTCTGCCTGTTTACGGCGCCACAAAGGTGAAAATGGGCTTCGTCCGTGAAGAGCACAACATCGTCGTTTGGCAGTTCTCGGAGATCGCGACACAGGTTCGTACGGGTTTCAAAATCCCTTTCACTTAATTTCTGTGCAACAACCATTTTGTAGGGATGCATTTTGAGGTCCCGGTGCAAAATTCGCCGAATACTGCGGTTGGAAATCCCCAAAGCGAGCGAATGTTTTCGCGCCGAACGACGCGGGGAACGTTCAATCGCGGCTCTCACATTGGCCACGTTTTCAGGTCCTGTTGCTGTCCTGGGACGTCCAGGCGACTTCTTTTTCAATGCTGAACTCGTCTGTCTAAAATTTGACACCCACACTTTAATCGTAGCGTGATGTGGAACAGGATCATGACGCCCGAGTCCGAAATGAATTCGAAAAGCACGTTGTGTAGCAATTATCGAACCGCCGCATTCGATAAACCGCTCAATAACGAAAGCACGATGTTCACCAGACCAAGGCATGTTGACTACTAACAAATGGCATAAAACCAGCTTTCTAACGGTTTTTACCCCACTACTCTACCTGCTCTCTCTTCTGAGAAAAAGGGATTTGAAATCGGATAGGTTCTTCTGCCCCACCCTGTATGTGTATAGGTACTCTGAAGCCGTTTCGACGGAAGTTTTTATTCTTTTTCAAGAGTTTGAGATGGCGGCCAAGATATGTGAATAGCTTATTGGAAAGATGGATAGAAGGATTACTCCCATGATTTTTTTCGTTCAATTTCGATGGCCCTAAAGGGCCAGCTCCAAGGATCAAAGTATGTGTATAGGTACTCTGAAGTCGTTTCGACGGAAGTTTTTATTTTTTTTCAAGAGTTTGAGATGGCGGCCAAGATATGTGAATAGCTTATTGGAAAGATGGATATAGAAGGACTACTCCCATGATTTTTTTCGTTCAATTTCGATGGCCCTGAAGGGCCAGCTCCAAGGATCAAAGTATGTGTATAGGTACTCTGAAGTCGTTTCGACGGAAGTTTTTATTTTTTTCAAGAGTTTGAGATGGCGGCCAAGATATGTGAATAGCTTATTGGAAAGATGGATAGAAGGACTACTCTCATGATTTTTTTCGTTCAATTTCGATGGCCCTAAAGGGCCAGCTCCAAGGATCAAAGTATGTGTATAGGTACTCTGAAGTCGTTTCGACGGAAGTTTTTATTTTTTTTCAAGAGTTTGAGATGGCGGCCAAGATATGTGAATAGCTTATTGGGAAGATGGATAGAAGGACTACTCCCATGATTTTTTTCGTTCAATTTCGATGGCCCTGAAGGGCCAGCTCTAAGGATCAAAGTATGTGTATAGGTACTCTGAAGTCGTTTCGACGGAAGTTTTGATTTTTTTCAAGAGTTTGAGATGGCGGCCAAGATATGTGAATAGCTTTTTGGGAAGATGGATAGAAGGACTACTCTCATGATTTTTTTCGTTCAATTTCGATGGCCCTAAAGGGCCAGCTCCAAGGATCAAAGTATGTGTATAGGTACTCTGAAGTCGTTTCGACGGAAGTTTTTATTTTTTGTCAAGAGTTTGAGATGGCGGCCAAGATATGTGAATAGCTTATTGGAAAGATGGATAGAAGGAGTACTCTCATGATTTTTTTCGTTCAATTTCGATGGCCCTAAAGGGCCAGCTCCAAGGATCAAAGTATGTGTATAGGTACTCTGAAGTCGTTTCGACGGAAGTTTTTATTTTTTTTTCAAGAGTTTGAGATGGCGGCCAAGATATGTGAATAGCTTATTGGAAAGATGGATAGAAGGACTACTCCCATGATTTTTTTCGTTCAATTTCGATGGCCCTAAAGGGCCAGCTCCAAGGATCAAAGTATGTGTATAGGTACTCTGAAGCCGTTTCGACGGAAGTTTTTATTTTTTTTCAAGAGTTTGAGATGGCGGCCAAGATATGTGAATAGCTTATTAGAAAGATGGATAGAAGGACTACTTCCATGATTTTTTTCGTTCAATATCGATGGCCCTAAAGGGCCAGCTCCAAGGATCAAAGTATGTGTATAGGTACTCTGAAGTCGTTTCGACGGAAGTTTTTATTTTTTTTCGAGAGTTTGAGATGGCGGCCAAGATATGTGAATAGCTTATAGAAAAAAGGATAGAAGGACTACTCCCATGATTATTTTCGTTCAATTTCGATGGCCCTAAAGGGCCAGCTCCAAGGATCAAAGTATGTGTATAGGTACTCTGAAGCCGTTTCGACGGAAGTTTTTATTTCTTTTCAAGAGTTTGAGATGGCGGCCAAGATATGTGAATAGCTTATTGGAAAGATGGATAGAAGGACTACTCTCATGATTTTTTTCGTTCAATTTGGATGAACTTAAAGGGCCAGCTCCAAGAATCAAACTATGTGTAGAGATTGTCTGATGTCGTTTCGACAGAAGTTTTTATTTTTTTTTCAAGAGTTTGAGATGGCGGCCAAGATATGTGAATAGCTTATTGAATAGATGGATAGAAGGACTATGCCCATTATTTTTTTCGTTCAATTTGGATGGCCCTAAAGGGTCAGCTCCAAGGATCGAACTATGTGTATAGGTACTCTGAAGCCGTTTCGACAGAAGTTTTTATTTTTTTTCGAAAGTTGGGAATGGCGGCCAAGAATTGTGATGAGTTGATTGAATAGAGGAATAAATGGTCTTTTCACATGATTTTTTTCGTTCAATTTCCTTGGCCCTAGAGCGCCGGCTACAAGAATCATACTTTTTGGCCGCCATCCTCAACTTTTGAAAGGAAAAAAAAACTTCTGTCGAAACGGCTTCAGAGTACCTATACACATAGTTCGATCCTTGGAGCTGGCCCTTCAGGTTCATCCAAATTGAACGAAAAAAATCACGGGAATAGTCCTTCTATCCATCTATTCAATAAGCTATTCACATATCTTGGCCGCCATCTCAAACCCTTGAAAAAAAATAAAAACTTCTGTCGAAACGCTTCAGAGTACCTATACACATAGTTCGATCCTTGGAGCTGGTCCTTTAGGTTCATCCAAATTGAACTAAAAAAATCATGGGCATAGTCCTTCTATTCATCTATTCAATAAGCTATTCACATGTCTTGGCCGCCATCTCAAACTCTTGAAAAAAAAATAAAAACTTCTGTCGAAACGATTTAAGACAACCTCTACACTTAGTTTGATTCTTTGGAGCTGGCCCTTTAGGTCTATCCAAATTGAACGGAAAAAATCATGCAAATAGTCCTTTCATCCTTCTATCCAATCAGCTAATCACAAGTCTTGGCCGCCGTCCTGAACTCATGAAAAAAATTTAAAACTTTTGTCGAAACGGCTTCAGAGTACCTATACACATATTTTGATCCTTGGAGCTGGCCCTTTAGGGCCATCGAAATTGAACGAAAAAAATCATGGGAGTAGTCCTTCTATCCATCTTTCCAATAAGCTATTTTTATATCTTGGCCGCCATCTCAAACTCTTGAAAAAAAATAAAAACTTCCGTCGAAACGACTTCAGAGTACCTATACACATACTTTGATCCTTGGAGCTGGCCCTTTAGGGCCATCGAAAGTGAACGAGAAAAATCATGGGAGTAGTCCTTCTATCCATCTTTCCAATAAGCTATTCACATATCTTGGCCGCCATCTTAAACTCTTGAAAAAAATAAAAACTTCCGTCGAAACGACTTCAGAGTACCTATACACTTACTTTGATCCTTGGAGCTGGCCCTTTAGGGCCATCGAAATTGAACGAAAAAAATCATGGGAGTAGTCCTTCTATCCATCTTCCCAATAAGCTATTCATATATCTTGGCCGCCATCTCAAACTCTTGAAAAAAAATAAAAACTTCCGTCAAAACGACTTCAGAGTACCTATACACATACTTTGATCCTTGGAGCTGGCCCTTTAGGGCCATCGAAATTGAACGAAAAGAATCATGGGAGTAGTCCTTCTATCCATCTTTCCAATAAGCTATTTTTATATCTTGGCCGCGATCTCAAACTCTTGAAAAAAAATAAAAACTTCCGTCGAAACGACTTCAGAGTACCTATACACATACTTTGATCCTTGGAGCTGGCCCTTTAGGGCCATCGAAATTGAACGAAAAAAATCATGAGAGTAGTCATTCTATCCATCTTTCCAATTAGCTATTCACATATCTTGGCCGCCATCTCAAACTCTTGAAAAAAAATAAAAACTTCCGTCGAAACGACTTCAGAGTACCTATACACTCACTTTGATCCTTGGAGCTGGCCCTTTAGGGCCATCGAAATTGAACGAAAAAAATCATGGGAGTAGTCCTTCTATCCATCTTCCCAATAAGCTATTCACATATCTTGGCCGCCATCTCAAACTCTTGAAAAAAAATAAAAACTTCCGTCAAAACGACTTCAGAGTACCTATACACATACTTTGATCCTTGGAGCTGGCCCTTTAGGGCCATCGAAATTGAACGAAAAAAATCATGGGAGTAGTCCTTCTATCCATCTTTCCAATAAGCTATTCTTATATCTTGGCCGCGATCTCAAACTCTTGAAAAAAATAAAAACTTCCGTCGAAACGACTTCAGAGTACCTATACACATACTTTGATCCTTGGAGCTGGCCCTTTAGGGCCATCGAAATTGAACGAAAAAAATCATGAGAGTAGTCCTTCTATCCATCTTTCCAATAAGCTATTCACATATCTTGGCCGCCATCTCAAACTCTTGAAAAAAAATAAAAACTTCCGTCGAAACGACTTCAGAGTACCTATACACATACTTTGATCCTTGGAGCTGGCCCTTCAGGGCCATCGAAATTGAACGAAAAAAATCATGGGAGTAGTCCTTCTATCCATCTTTCCAATAAGCTATTCACATATCTTGGCCGCCATCTCAAACTCTTGAAAAAAAAATAAAAACTTCCGTCGAAACGACTTCAGAGTACCTATACACTTACTTTGATCCTTGGAGCTGGCCCTTTAGGGCCATCGAAATTGAACGAAAAAAATCATGGGAGTAGTCCTTCTATCCATCTTTCCAATAAGCTATTCACATATCTTGGCCGCCATCTCAAACTCTTGAAAAAAAAATAAAAACTTCCGTCGAAACGACTTCAGAGTACCTATACACTTACTTTGATCCTTGGAGCTGGCCCTTTAGGGCCGTCGAAATTGAACGAAAAAAATCATGGGAGTAGTCCTTCTATCCATCTTTCCAATAAGCTATTCACATATCTTAGCCGCCATCTCAAACTCTTGAAAAAAAATAAAAACTTCCGTCGAAACGACTTCAGAGTACCTATACACATACTTTGATCCTTGGAGCTGGCCCTTTAGGGCCATCGAAATTGAACGAAAAAAATCATGAGAGTAGTCCTTCTATCCATCTTTCCAATAAGCTATTCACATATCTTGGCCGCCATCTCAAACTCTTGAAAAAAAATAAAAACTTCCGTCGAAACGACTTCAGAGTACCTATACACATACTTTGATCCTTGGAGCTGGCCCTTCAGGGCCATCGAAATTGAACGAAAAAAATCATGGGAGTAGTCCTTTTATCCATCTTTCCAATTAGCTATTCACATATCTTGGCCGCCATCTCAAACTCTTGAAAAAAAATAAAAACTTCCGTCGAAACGACTTCAGAGTACCTATACACATACTTTGATCCTTGGAGCTGGCCCTTTAGGGCCATCGAAATTGAACGAAAAAAATCATGGGAGTAGTCCTTCTATCCATCTTTCCAATAAGCTATTCACATATCTTGGCCGCCATCTCAAACTCTTGAAAAAAAATAAAAACTTCCGTCGAAACGACTTCAGAGTATCTACTGACCGTGGTGGAATAGAAGCGCTTGGAGCCGGCCGGCCGGGAGCTAACATCACCGACGTGAAGCAAAGGAAGTGCAAAAGGAATTCACACAATATTTTCACCGAGAAGGAGAAGTTCCATGGCAATATAAATATATATAAATAATTTACGCTAATACTCTTCATATAGAAGGAAATTATTATTAAACTCACCAATGAATCGATAGTTGTTTTATTTTGACTAGTTGGTCCCTCTATAAATTTCAGGGAATTGAAAAATTCCCACTTTACTTCGTTCTCTCCCGCAGCCTGACCACTTTTCGGTTTCATTCGTTTTATTTTCAAATACTGGCAACGAAGACTATGTATTTTGTCTTTTACTTCTGGAGCCGCTATTCCCAATTTGTCGGCAATTTCGTCTATCGACTTCTGCCTCAAATTCCTATTTTTGTAATTAATGGACGTGCAATCCCACAAATGCGTATACAATTCGTAAAGTTCAATCAACTTCATCGTATCATTCCTTGTCCATCTGAAAGAATTTCTTTTCTTTTCACTCGAGGAATTCATCACGAAACGAAATCAGAGACTCGCAATATGCAACTGGACTCACGTGCAGCGCGTGAAGCAAATGATGCATGCGAGATCCGCGATATCTCGTGTTGACACGGTGAGTCCAGTTCATGCGTCAAAACACTCATGATACACGGTTTCATGAAATAATCTCAAGACTCATGCCTATTTCCACAATGAAATTCTTGGCTTCGTGAGATTGAGTCAATAAACTCATGATATAATATCATTGTGGATTCGCTATTTTGCACACATACGCGTTTCACCCTTGGAATCCCAATTTATTAAAAATGATAATTTAGGAAAAAATGCAGATAAGAGGTTTTGCAGTACGAACGACGAAATGACTTCCTCGGTGTCATCTACACGGCTATAGAGGAATGGTGCCTAAAAAGTGTAATTTACTCGATGAATGTCCAAGAAGCATTGTAACCTTGATGTTTTGAAGATCATAATATACCTTTCTAATTTTCAGTAATTTCTTAGTTATGGTATCAATCTCTAGGGCAATAGCCAACATATAAACAGGTTATTTGTCATACAAAAATTGGTTTCGAGAATTATGATGGGGACGGGGCATACAGAGAATCTTGTAGAGGAATCCTTGAAGCTAATAATGTCTTAACTGTACATGAACTTTATACATTTAGAATTTTGTTATTCATATGAAGAATCCACATTATTTTGACAAATACAAGAGCAACATTAACACGCGAAAAACGGTTATCCCAGTCATAACCTAATAACAATAACTGAGAGGGGAGCACTGTATATGGGTATGATGCTTTTAAATTCCTTGCCAAGAAATCTGCGCATCATGAAAACTTTAAGAGGATACTTTATCGTGTCTTAGTCAAGTGGGAACCCTATACAGTGGAAGAATTTCTGAAATTTTGTAGGAACCCGAACGGATCCTATATGTGAAGATGGAGTGCAGCTCTGTTTTTTTCTCATTTTGACGTATTTCATGTACAGTGACATGTCTTTGTATGTATTGCTACATCATTCTGAAATGAATATATTCTATTCTATCGGATATTTTTTGTTTTGACCTATGAAAAATAGTTTTCAGCAACCCCTCACGAATATGTTTTCGTGCACCATAACAAAACCTAATTTTTTTTAATATGGAATTTCAAGCGTCGAACTTAATTTTTTTATCAGATAAAAACAAATATATTTGAAATGCCAAAAATCTCAATTTCAAAACTGGTTTCTGAATATCGGATAGGAGCTGATCCCAATATCGCATATGTATAAATACGATATTTGGAACCAATGAGTAAAGTTGAAGCTTATGTTAAATACATTTTATTCAAATAAAAAACATATACTAGCATAAATATTTTTGCAATAAGTCACAAAACGAGTTACCCGTCTTGGCAAAGATCGCAAACATAAGCGTCCTTTTTGTCAGTGCCTGCACACTTCTCATGGAACCAGCGAAAACACGTCATGTTGCATCTAATCCATAACTCTCCTCTGGTATCCTGCGAATAGGGATTGGTGCAGTACAGACACTCCGCGTCTTCTTCATCTCTATCCATGTCATCATCGGTGTCTTATCAGCTCCACCTCCACATCTTCATTATCTTCGCTGGATGAACTTGAAGCAATCTCGATCTTTCTCTTTTATTGGTTTAGAATTATGACTGGTGCCTGTTTTCTTTGAAAGCAAAAACGGTTTTGGGAACAACTTTCAATTTACTCTTTTTAGCTAGAGACTCTTCAAGTTCCAATATGTCATCATCGGTGTCTTATCAGATCCACCTCCACATCTTCATTATCTTCGCTGGATGAACTTGAAGCAATCTCGATCTTTCTCTTTTTTTTGGTTTAGAATTATGACTGGTTCCTGTTTTCTTTGAAAGCAAAAACGGTTTTGGGAACAACTTTCAATTTACTCTTTTTAGCTAGAGACTCTTCAAGTTCCAATATTTCATCATCGGTGTCTTATCAGATCCACCTCCACATCTTCATTATCTTCGCTGGATGAACTTGAAGCAATCTCGATCTTTCTCTTTTTTTTGGTTTAGAATTATGACTGGTTCCTGTTTTCTTTGAAAGCAAAAACGGTTTTGGGAACAACTTTCAATTTACTCTTTTTAGCTAGAGACTCTTCAAGTTCCAATATGTCATCATCGGTGTCTTATCAGATCCACCTCCACATCTTCATTATCTTCGCTGGATGAACTTGAAGCAATCTCGATCTTTCTCTTTTTTTTGGTTTAGAATTATGACTGGTTCCTGTTTTCTTTGAAAGCAAAAACGGTTTTGGGAACAACTTTCAATTTACTCTTTTTAGCTAGAGACTCTTCAAGTTCCAATATTTCATTATCTTCGCTGGATGAACTTGAAGCAATCTTTCTCTTTTTTTTGGTTTCGAATTATGACTTGTGCCTGTTTTCTTTGAAAGGTTTTGGGAACAACTTTCAATTTACTCTTTTTAGCTAGAGACTCTCCAAGTTCCAATATGTCATCATCGGTGTCTTATCAGCTCCACCTCCACATCTTCATTACCTTCGCTGGATGAACATGAAGCAATCTTTTTCTTTTTTTTGGTTTAGAATTATGACTTGTGCCTGTTTTCTTTGAAAGGTTTTGGGAACAACTTTCAATTTATTCTTTTTAGCTAGTGACTCTTCGAGTTCCAATATGTCATCATCGGTGTCTTATCAGCTCCACCTCCACATCTTCATTATCTTCGCTGGATGAACTTGAAGCAATCTTTCTATTTTTTTTGGTTTTGAATTATGACTTGTGCCTGTTTTCTTTGAAAGGTTTTGGGAACAACTTTCAATTTATTCTTTTTAGCTAGTGACTCTTCGAGTTCCAATATGTCATCATCGGTGTCTTATCAGCTCCACCTCCACATCTTCATTACCTTCGCTGGATGAACTTGAAGCAATCTTTCTCTTTTTTTTGGTTTCGAATTATGACTTGTGCCTGTTTTCTTTGAAAGGTTTTGGGAACAACTTTCAATTTACTCTTTTCAGCTAGAGACTCTTCAAGTTCCAATATGTCATCATCGGTGTCTTATCAGCTCCACCTCCACATCTTCATTATCTTCGCTGGATGAACTTGAAGCAATCTTTCTCTTTTTTTTGGTTTAGAATTATGACTTGTGCCTGTTTTCTTTGAAAGGTTTTGGGAACAACTTTCAATTTATTCTTTTCAGCTAGTGACTCTTCAAGTTCCAATATGTCATCATCGGTGTCTCATCAGCTCCACCTCCACATCTTCATAATCTTCGCTGGATGAACTTGAAGCAATCTTTCTCTTTTTTTTGGTTTCGAATTATGACTTGTGCCTGTTTTCTTTGAAAGGTTTTGGGAACAACTTTCAATTTACTCTTTTTAGCTAGTGACTCTTCGAGTTCCAATATGTCATCATCGGTGTCTTATCAGCTCCACCTCCACATCTTCATTATCTTCGCTGGATGAACTTGAAGCAATCTTTCTATTTTTTTTGGTTTAGAATTATGACTTGTGCCTGTTTTCTTTGAAAGGTTTTGGGAACAACTTTCAATTTATTCTTTTTAGCTAGTGACTCTTCGAGTTCCAATATGTCATCATCGGTGTCTTATCAGCTCCACCTCCACATCTTCATTACCTTCGCTGGATGAACTTGAAGCAATCTTTCTCTTTTTTTTGGTTTCGAATTATGACTTGTGCCTGTTTTCTTTGAAAGGTTTTGGGAACAACTTTCAATTTACTCTTTTCAGCTAGAGACTCTTCAAGTTCCAATATGTCATCATCGGTGTCTTATCAGCTCCACCTCCACATCTTCATTATCTTCGCTGGATAAACTTGAAGCAATCTTTCTATTTTTTTTGGTTTAGAATTATGACTTGTGCCTGTTTTCTTTGAAAGGTTTTGGGAACAACTTTCAATTTATTCTTTTTAGCTAGTGACTCTTCGAGTTCCAATATGTCATCATCGGTGTCTTATCAGCTCCACCTCCACATCTTCATTACCTTCGCTGGATGAACTTGAAGCAATCTTTCTCTTTTTTTTTGTTTCGAATTATTACTTGTGCCTGTTTTCTTTGAAAGGTTTTGGGAACAACTTTCAATTTACTCTTTTCAGCTAGAGACTCTTCAAGTTCCAATATGTCATCATCGGTGTCTTATCAGCTCCACCTCCACATCTTCATTATCTTCGCTGGATGAACTTGAAGCAATCTTTCTCTTTTTTTTGGTTTAGAATTATGACTTGTGCCTGTTTTCTTTGAAAGGTTTTGGGAACAACTTTCAATTTATTCTTTTCAGCTAGTGACTCTTCAAGTTCCAATATGTCATCATCGGTGTCTTATCAGCTCCACCTCCACATCTTCATTATCTCCGCTGGATGAACTTGAAGCAATCTTTCTCTTTTTTTTTGGTTTAGAATTATGACTTGTGCCTGTTTTCTTTGAAAGGTTTTGGGAACAACTTTCAATTTATTGGAATCCGAAGTTTCACGTCCTTGAGTATACATACTGAAGTTTGATTCACAGGAATAGGACAATTGTAAATGAAGCGACTAACTGGAACTAAGCCGACGTTTCGTCTATATTTTCAGACTTTATCAAGGCTACAGAGAAAAATATAATGTACATTAGTCGAAGCACAACGCTTATGTATAAGAACAATGACAAAAGTGTACAAAAAACAAACAAAAACAAATCTTACCAAGTTCATCAAGTCGAACACAATAGTTGTTCAGAAAATTGACTACAGAGGGTGCACATAAAGAAAAAATTGAATACCGTTAGCAAATAGAAAATTCCTCGAGTTGTTTGCCGTTATTTTTGTTGTTTCCATCGTCCAAACTAACCGTCAAATGTGTCATGTTAGAATTCCCTGCATTCACCCACACCACATGTATAATCTGTCCGCGCAATCAAGGGCTGAGAATATCCTTGTATCTGTCCAATAAATTCGAATATATTGACCGACACGCAAGACCTCAGTCAAATATATTCGAATTTATTGGACAGATACAAGGATATTCTCAGCCCTTGATTGCGCGGACAGATTATACATGTGGTGTGGGTGAATGCAGGGAATTCTAACATGACACATTTGACGGATAGTTTGGACGATGGAAACAACAAAAATAACGGCAAACAACTCGAGGAATTTTCTATTTGCTAACGGTATTCAATTTTTTCTTTATGTGCACCCTCTGTAGTCAATTTTCTGAACAACTATTGTGTTCGACTTGATGAACTTGGTAAGATTTGTTTTTGTTTGTTTTTTGTACACTTTTGTCATTGTTCTTATACATAAGCGTTGTGCTTCGACTAATGTACATTATATTTTTCTCTGTAGCCTTGATAAAGTCTGAAAATATAGACGAAACGTCGGCTTAGTTCCAGTTAGTCGCTTCATTTACAATTGTCCTATTCCTGTGAATCAAACTTCAGTATTTCAATTTATTCTTTTTAGCTAGTGACTCTTCGAGTTCCAATATTTCATCGTCGGTGTCTTATCAGCTCCACCTCCACATCTTCATTATCTTCGCTGGATGAACTTGAAGCAATCTTTCTATTTTTTTTGGTTTAGAATTATGACTTGTGCCTGTTTTCTTTGAAAGGTTTTGGGAACAACTTTCAATTTATTCTTTTTAGCTAGTGACTCTTCGAGTTCCAATATGTCATCATCGGTGTCTTATCAGCTCCACCTCCACATCTTCATTATCTTCGCTGGATGAACTTGAAGCAATCTTTCTCTTTTTTTTGGTTTCGAATTATGACTTGTGCCTGTTTTCTTTGAAAGGTTTTGGGAACAACTTTCAATTTACTCTTTTTAGCTAGTGACTCTTCGAGTTCCAATATTTCATCATCGGTGTCTTATCAGCTCCACCTCCACATCTTCATTATCTTCGCTGGATGAACTTGAAGCAATCTTTCTCTTTTTTTTGGTTTCGAATTATGACTTGTGCCTGTTTTCTTTGAAAGGTTTTGGGAACAACTTTCAATTTACTCTTTTTAGCTAGAGACTCTCCAAGTTCCAATATGTCATCATCGGTGTCTTATCAGCTCCACCTCCACATCTTCATTACCTTCGCTGGATGAACTTGAAGCAATCTTTTTCTTTTTTTTGGTTTAGAATTATGACTTGTGCCTGTTTTCTTTGAAAGGTTTTGGGAACAACTTTCAATTTACTCTTTTCAGCTAGTGACTCTTCAAGTTCCAATATGTCATCATCGGTGTCTTATCAGCTCCACCTCCACATCTTCATTATCTTCGCTGGATGAACTTGAAGCAATCTTTCTCTTTTTTTTGGTTTCGAATTATGACTTGTGCCTGTTTTCTTTGAAAGGTTTTGGGAACAACTTTCAATTTACTCTTTTTAGCTAGTGACTCTTCGAGTTCCAATATGTCATCATCGGTGTCTTATCAGCTCCACCTCCACATCTTCATTATCTTCGCTGGATGAACTTGAAGCAATCTTTCTATTTTTTTTGGTTTAGAATTATGACTTGTGCCTGTTTTCTTTGAAAGGTTTTGGGAACAACTTTCAATTTATTCTTTTTAGCTAGTGACTCTTCGAGTTCCAATATGTCATCATCGGTGTCTTATCAGCTCCACCTCCACATCTTCATTACCTTCGCTGGATGAACTTGAAGCAATCTTTCTCTTTTTTTTGGTTTCGAATTATGACTTGTGCCTGTTTTCTTTGAAAGGTTTTGGGAACAACTTTCAATTTACTCTTTTCAGCTAGAGACTCTTCAAGTTCCAATATGTCATCATCGGTGTCTTATCAGCTCCACCTCCACATCTTCATTATCTTCGCTGGATGAACTTGAAGCAATCTTTCTCTTTTTTTTGGTTTAGAATTATGACTTGTGCCTGTTTTCTTTGAAAGGTTTTGGGAACAACTTTCAATTTATTCTTTTCAGCTAGTGACTCTTCAAGTTCCAATATGTCATCATCGGTGTCTTATCAGCTCCACCTCCACATCTTCATTATCTTCGCTGGATGAACTTGAAGCAATCTTTCTCTTTTTTTTGGTTTAGAATTATGACTTGTGCCTGTTTTCTTTGAAAGGTTTTGGGAACAACTTTCAATTTATTCTTTTCAGCTAGTGACTCTTCAAGTTCCAATATGTCATCATCGGTGTCTTATCAGCTCCACCTCCACATCTTCATTACCTTCGCTGGATGAACTTGAAGCAATCTTTCTCTTTTTTTTGGTTTCGAATTATGACTTGTGCCTGTTTTCTTTGAAAGGTTTTGGGAACAACTTTCAATTTACTCTTTTCAGCTAGAGACTCTTCAAGTTCCAATATGTCATCATCGGTGTCTTATCAGCTCCATCTCCACATCTTCATTATCTTCGCTGGATGAACTTGAAGCAATCTTTCTCTTTTTTTTGGTTTAGAATTATGACTTGTGCCTGTTTTCTTTGAAAGGTTTTGGGAACAACTTTCAATTTATTCTTTTCAGCTAGTGACTCTTCAAGTTCCAATATGTCATCATCGGTGTCTTATCAGCTCCACCTCCACATCTTCATTATCTTCGCTGGATGAACTTGAAGCAATCTTTCTCTTTTTTTTGGTTTCGAATTATGACTTGTGCCTGTTTTCTTTGAAAGGTTTTGGGAACAACTTTCAATTTACTCTTTTTAGCTAGAGACTCTTCAAGTTCCAATATGTCATCATCGGTGTCTTATCAGCTCCACCTCCACATCTTCATTATCTTCGCTGGATGAACTTGAAGCAATCTTTCTCTTTTTTTTGGTTCAGAATTATGACTTGTGCCTGTTTTCTTTGAAAGGTTTTGGGAACAACTTTCAATTTACTCTTTTTAGCTAGAGACTCTTCAAGTTCCAATATGTCATCATCGGTGTCTTATCAGCTCCACCTCCACATCTTCATTATCTTCGCTGGACGAACTTGAAGCAATCTCGATCTTTCTCTTTTTTTGGTTTAGAATTATGACTGGTGCCTGTTTTCTTTGAAAGGTTTCGGGAACAACTTTCAATTCATTCTTTTTAGCTAGTGACTCTTCAAGTTCCAATTTGTACGGTGCTCCCGTTATTGATGCAGTGGAACCCCGCTTTTCTTTCTTACTGGGAGGTGCAGAATCTGAAGAACATCCTGATTAATCGAAAAGAGACTGAGGGCCGGTATTATAAAAGGCGAATCGGGGATTCAACCGTGCGCCAACTACCAAATTCCTCACTATCTGTTAGTTGGCGCACGGTTGAGTCCCCGATTGGCCTTTTATAATACCGGCCCTTAGTAGGATTTGTTTCAGAATCAGAATTCTCAGAGGTGAGTGATTCAGCTGTATTCAGAATTCTCAGAGAATAAAACATTGACGCCACCTAAGAGGAGAACCCAGTCGTTGTAAATAATCGATTCGGTTGACGATTTCGATATGAACCTTATCAGAAGAATTGTCCACGGTTTTTTTTTTTCGGAATGAAATCCCAACGATTTCTTTAGTTCTAGAAATCGTGAATTATGACGACAGTTCGCCAAATTTCAAAGGAACAACGTTCTATAAATTATTGAAAAAAATGGAATTCAAGTTCAGTTGAAACTGAACGATTGTGTGAAATCTTCTCGATTCGACTCTGAACGGAAACAAACTTTACGAAGGCCCTCCTACCGATGCGCCAAACATGTTATTACTGATCTTTCTTAAATTTGAACAGAGTATAGTAACTAACAAACCGTTACATTAAACATTTAGAGGTTAATGAGGTTATATCATAGAACTTATAGTTAACATACATGGAATGCTATAAGCCTTGCTGCTCAGCTAGAAGAATGACTAAACATCTCAGTTGGAGGATCAGCTAGATTTCCATGTTTCCATAGATGCGACCTGTCACACAGAACAGAAACACTGAAACACTGGGTGTGTTCATCCGACTAAGCAGACACCGCTCCGATCCATCGCCATCGGTGGCAGTTGAATAACATCGGAGTTTTATGAACGACCTTTTCGCTCCATGCTCCTTCATACGTCAAAGCCACATGATTTGATGTCGTTCATTTTCCATTTTCAAATGAAACTTGAACTATCTCCAACAACAAACTTCACACGCTTTTTACATATACCTCAACGTGTTCTCGATTTGTAGCATAAAAATTGAAAAGGGGTTGGTTGTGTATTACAAAATTCTAATTTTAAGAATTTTACACTTTATTTGACTTTACGAGAGTGGACTGCATCGTGAACTTAACGAAGGTTACATGTGTGTACTGTACTGTGTCATGCGTGTACTATTGGGCGGAGTAGAACTCAATGAGACCTCTGGCGGAAAAAAATTGTAATTGAAGCAACGAGTAAAATAATTCGTATTGCATTGTTTTTATTCTGTTTTTTGTCTTCATTGCAGATCAGGTTTGAGTTTTTTTGTACCTTTTTTAAAGTTTTATACTTTGAATTATGTCGCTGCATAATCGAAACTGTTCTGTATTTGGTTGCACTAGCCGTGAAGGGAAAAATCCCGATTTATATTTCCATAAATTTCCTCCCATGGGAAGAATGGTAAATATTGAAAATGCGTTTGGAGTTCTGGAAAATATATCTCAAAAGGCTTGGGCAATGAAACTAAAAATGGGGAAACCAGTTATAGATAGTATGTCCGTGTGTTCCTTACATTTTAAAAGGGAAGACTAGTCAAGGTTAGTACCAAGTGTGTAATACATAGTTATAAGTTAATAGTGGATGGTATAGGTTATATTTCTGAAGGTGAACAATATATAAATGAGTAACATATTCTTCAGGTCTCAGTAAAAAAAAAAAGTATCTTCTTTTAAATGCAGTACCTTCCTTAAAACTACCACAGTCAAGCCACGAAGTATGTTCTAGAAAACGAAGAGAAAATAAGTCGGTACTAAAAATTTCAAATGATACTCAATACAAACGTACCTTTCCTGCAACTTCTGTAGATATGACTAGGTATATCAAAAATGAAATAAAAACACGAAATCAGACCTAAAACTAAACAGTTAATTGAACGCTTGTTGTACTTTTCACAAACATCAACCATACCTATTACTCCAAAAATAAAAATATTGGGAGTCAAAATTTAGCTTAACAACACAAAGCACTAAAGCACAATCAAAGAAATACCAAAAGTTTTACAAAACACACACTGAAAATAACTAAAACAGCAAAATAAAACCACTTCAATATCAAAGGGCTCATACGACATCTGATTTGTTTTACTCGTTGCTAAGATGACATTGACATTTCAGAGCGCCACCTATCGAATTCTACTTTTCCCAATTCTACGACTGCGTCGACTGTCGCGAGAGCTTTCGCGAGTTGACAGCGCTTTCTGGCGTCACGTAGGAATGTCCAACAGTTCCCAGGGGTGTACAGTTCATTCATCACTAAACATACCGGCGGCCTTGAAAGCACCGTCTTTCAACAAGAACTACGCAAAGGTTGATCAGTTCATGGGTAGAGCACTTATCTTTGATATGGCACGTTTTATGATGCTGCTTAAACCGGACTCCCACTGCTCGTGTATTTGGCAAATATTTGCCACTTGCCTATATTTGGCAGGTAGTGGGAGTGGTTCACTCGGCCAATACTTGTATATTTGGCAAGTACGCAATTATTTGCGTATTTGGCAAGTAGACGAAGTTTCGAATTTGAATGACAAGTACGGCGCTCCTACTACTTCCGTATTTGACAAATATGCCAATATTTGTGTACTTGGCAAGTACAGCAGTTTCGTCGTCTCTCCCATTTTTTTTTATTCTCTCGAGTCTCGATCAGTTTTTATTTTGTTTCGCCCATGGATAGTCGCGTTGTCGCTGCAGCAGCTTTTGTGGTAGTAAGTGACTGCTATAGAAGAATTATGGCTCATCAAGCTCAGAAGGCAAAAAGAAGAAGAAGATGGTGGATGACTTCTTTGTACAGAAGTCGAGACAGGTAAGTGAATACCTCTGTCTGACCTGACCGAACAGAAACCATCCTTTACAGGGTGTTTTCTTATTGCATACATTAAATTTGTGGTTTACAATGAGGAAAGACCCTATGAAATTTGTTTATTTTTTGCAGGTACAATGCCTCCATTATGATAAAGGATCTGATTCGAGAGCCGTCAGGAAGACTGGAGAATTTCCTTCGAATGTCCTACACCGACTTCGAATTTCTACTAAATGAAGTGGGACATTTGATAGGGAAAAAAGATACTCAAATGAGAAAGGCAATTCCAGTTCAGGAAAGGTTCTGTGTTGCTCTCAGATTCTTCGCTAGTGGCGACAGTTTCGTGAGCCTGTCATACCTATTCAAATTTTCACCACAAGTTGTATCCCGGTGCGTTTTCGACGTTTGTGATGCATTGATTAGCGTTCTCGAGGATCAAATAAAGGTTAGTATACAACTAGCATTTTAAAATAATTTATTTAGTCAAAGTATTATAACTTATTACGTAACAAGATCTAAGTATAATCAAAGTCAAAGCGCAGTCTAGTTTTATGTATCAGAAGTTTCATTAGACGATAATGAATGGATAAATTCTGGGGAGGCTGGTCCTGGAGATGCTGATTGGTACATAAAATAGGTATCAGATGCTGGGAAGGCTGGTCCTGGAAATGCTGTTTGATATTGAGACGGTTGGTGGATGAAAGAGGTAGCAGATGCTGGGAAGGCTGGTCCTGGAGATGTTGATTGATAAATGAAAGAGGTAGCAAATGCTGATTCTGGAGATGCTGATTGATATTCAGGTCCCATGTTCCCCATTGCTGCCCTGAAGAATAGATTATCGATCTCGTTCATCATAATCATCCTGTACACTTTGCTTAACGTCTCAAGTCTCATAGACACTAATTGCCCATAGGCACTACAAAGAGTGGTTTTGGGTGGTTCGGTATTTCGACATTGTTTCATAATTTCAAAGGCTTCTTCCATACGACGTTCAGTCTCATTCAAATCCACGGCCTTCCTCTTATAGAAATATAAGCAATATGCTTGCCCAACACCAACTGGTACCTTGAAATGGTTTTGCTTGTTGTTAGTGCTTTTTCCGATACCACCCTCCTTGTTTGCAGATTGAGATTCCGTGGTTCCTCGATTTCATTAGCGTCTTTTCCTCCCATGTCTGTATGTCCTTGTTTCTCTGTGGATGTCCCATCGTATCCACTTACCGAGGCAGATTCCGTGAGTGAATCTTTTTCAATTTCCTGTTGATCCATGCTATTTCAAAACTACTGGAAAGGTTCACTGGCAGGACCGTTACTGTTAGATATTCATTGTTCCGTATCAATAATTTCTTTAAATAAAGTAATCTTTCACTTACTTCTGAATTATATGTTTTCCTTGCCAAAGAAACCCCATGCAGAAAGCTTTCCATCCTCTCGTAAGCAAACCAAGATGGTTTGAATACATCATCGCTTCCGGACCCTGTTCTCGAAGATTCCTTTACTTTCCTCCATATTGGTCGGAATGACGCCATCAGTGATTCTTTTTTTTTTAATTCGCAATCGTATACTCCATTCACTTTTATAAAGTATCGCGGTTGGCCATGATTTAGGTTTATCAAGTTTTTTCCCCTAGAACAGACGCAGTTTGGCACTCGTGAAAATTAAGCGACATTGCCAGGTCTACTTTCTATTTACTCTTTTTCAACTTTGTAAATGGAGTTAGTTTCTTCGAAGATTTAACTGTGGCGCAGGTTTCGTAGAACTACTACATTTTCATACTGGAGTATTTCAGGTTGTGCAAAAATGTAGTTAGTTAAATGTCTTCTGAATTAACATAATATTTTCTCAAATTCATTAATTTCCCAAAGGAACATTTTAATAAATACGTAATTACTACTTACGATTTTTTAGCAGAAACGGCAACGTTGTGGGCGTATCTGACAGTGCAATGACCATAACCTAACATTTTCAAAATATATACGGTGAAATGTGTCAAAATTTCATGGCAAACCGCGATACTTTATAAAAGTGAATGGAGTATACACTGTATTGAAATTTTATTTTGGATGCGAACCCAGGCATCGTTAATTGAGTTTCTGTTCTTGTGTTGCGGATGCCTAGGTTGCCATATAACCGGCTCATTTTCGTATAAATCTAGAAATTCGAACACAACTTCTTGCGTCCACCCCATTTCCGAAAAACTTCATAAAAACGCAAGCACCACAAACACTCGACGGGAGCTGACAACAAATGCCAAATTAATTTCGACAAGTAATGGGAGAGCATCGACAAGTATAAACTTGTCAAATACGCAAATAATTGTAATCCCTTTGACAGTGGGTTTATACAGCAAATAAGATAAAATAAGAAATAAGATAAGAAAGATAAACATACGTAAATCAATGGGACCGTTTATACAACTACTCAAATAAAATAAGAAATAAGATAAGAGTTGGCCAACTTTTAACTCTTATCTTATGTTATTTGAAAATGGAAGTAAGTGCGCATATGCAGAAAAAATTGTTTCATGCTGTTGTTCTATCCTTATCCTAACCTTCATCGTTATTTCTGTGTTTTCTTGACAGTTTATAACCTCAACCGTTGTGTTTTCGTTTGTTTGGTTTTCGAAATCGAAATTATTTATTGGTAAAAAATGGAGAGAAACACCATAATGCTAGGGATGTTTGTTATGCTTTCATCCGCGGCTGTCATGTTGATGAGGAAGAAGCTGTCCAGGTCAAAAAGGAGATTTAAAGTGCGGCCCATGAACCAGATACAGAGAGAAAATAGCGTATACCATAATTTACTCCTTTATGCTAAAACGCACGACAAGGAGCAGTTTTTCAAATATACGAGGATGTCACCGGAAATGTTTGAACACCTCCTCAATTTGGTAGAACCGCATTTAAGAAGGGACCCTACAAAACTGCCCATACAACCAGGACATCGGCTCGCTATCACATTACAGTGAGTACTATATTTGAAACAACAAACAATATTTATTCCATTTCAAAACCTTTTCCAGCTACCTAGCGGAAGGATGTTCTATGCAAGAGATAGCATGGAGCCATTTTATTGGAAAAACTACAGTCCATTTCATAATAGAAGAAGTTTGCCAAGTACTGTGGGAGGTTCTAGCACCAATTGTTTTGGCACCTCCAACAAAAGAAGACCTTTGTAATATTTCCAAAAATTTCTATAAACGTTGGAATATGCCTAATTGCATCGGAGCCATTGATGGCAAACATATTTCGATTCAGTGTCCAAATAATTCAGGGACAAGTTTCTATTCTTATAAAAAAAAATTCAGGTACTAAAATATTATTCCTTTCAATACATTTATCTTCACTTCAACTATTTTTGTTTTCAGCATTGTACTCATGGCAGCCTGCGATCCGTTTTATAAATTTACATATGTAGATATTGGTAGAGAGGGAGCCAATCATGATAGTTACATTTTTAGCCAATCTGACTTTGGCAATGCATTGCTGAATGAATCTCTAGATATACCCCCATCAAAGATATTACCTGGTACAAACGTACTATTTCCCCATTTTTTTGTGGCTGATGAGGCCTTTCCACTGCACAAAAATATAATGAGGCCATACCCAGGAAAATATTTGGATGAAAAAAAAGGAATTTTTAACCTACGACTATCAAGGGCAAGAATTGTAATAGAAATAGCTTTTGGTATCTTGGCCCAAAGGTGGCGCCGTCTGAGAAACCCAATTATTGCCAATGTGGAACTGTGCGATAGAATTGTAATGGCCTGTGTAGTTTTACACAATTATATCCAGAAGGGAGAAGAGGATCTTCCAGTTGAGCAAAGGAGATACTGCCCTACAGGCCTTCTGGCAGGATCAGAACCAAATATTGAAGTCCACCTGCCATCCATGGGGCGTGTATCTTCCAATAACCCAGGAAAAACCAATATCAAACTAAGAGATACACTGGCTGAATATTTTATTACAGGCCATGGAGCACTTCCAAATCAGTGGGACAAAATTCATAAGGGAGGTGCCCCAGATAATTTTTCAAATAAAAATAAATAGTAATCTGTAGATAAAATAAAAATTCATTCTTATAAAATAAAACAACAAATATGTATCACAATAAAATCACAGATTGAGTGAATAAATACAGAATCATTCAACCACCCATAAAAAAAATTATTCTGAATCCTCGGATTCTAAATGATTTGCAATGACATTGTATATTTCCCTCTTAATAAGAATTTTCTTTTTGTGACTAAAGACTTTCAAGTCTTGAGCCAAACTTCTCACAAAAAATTCATCACTATCAGGTTGTTGTTGTGGATGTTGGTTGTTTTCCAGAACTTTCTGGAAAGTTTCGAAACATCCAGTAAGTTTATCTGTCAATAACTCAGTTTTTTGCTTTTTGAATGGAACGGTATGCCTGGGAATATTTGTTTCCAAAGTTCTCATATTCCTTGATGTTTCATTTTCAACGTTCTTGGAAGAAAGAACGGTTTTACTGTGAATAAAAGTTGATTTCTGTTTTGGGTTATGGAACGATGTACTAGGGCCTTCTTGAACAGTTCTCTCGGGAGAGTTCTCTTTTTCAAATTCTTGGGATTCATCTAAAATAGTAGAGATGGAATCCCACTCTTTGTTCTCAGGTTTCCTTTTTAAACTGAGGTTGGAATATGACCTGAAAATATAATGAATGTCATAACAGTAATTCAATTTACACAAATACACCTACTTTCTTGTTAATAAAAACGGGTCTAAGAATCTCATTGATTCAAAATAAGGCCAGGTAACTTCAGAGGCCCCAGAACCTGAAGGAATATAATTGAGTTCCCTTTTCAACGTGGTGTATTTATTTCTGAGGGTCTTCCACCTATGTTCACATGCTTCAGCTGTAAAATAATGATAACAGTTAGGGAAATGTTCAAGAATCCGAATACTTTGAACTTACGTGTTTCCTCTAAAATTGCCGCGATGGTTTTCCACGCATTCTCTTTCAACCTTAAATTTTTGTATCGGGGGTCGGTCTTCACATACAATTGTGGAAATACCGAGACCTGCTCAATAAGTGCACCGTCATCCATGATTTGTAAAGGTAAAATATATTATACAACGAATAAATAACACTAGAAAAGACTGCAATTTCAAATTAAAAATAATATGTATTTCTTAATTCTTTTCGAATTTGCAAGCACAAATTGAAGAATGAAGTTGACAGTAGACATGAACGTCATCGTCAAAAAAGGCGTGATTTCATTGGTTGATTCTTATTCCTTATTTCATCTGTATAAACAGGTCTAATTTTGTCTTATTCCTTCTCTTATTTCTTATTTTATCTTATTTGCTGTATAAACCCACTGTCACTTTGTGGAAAAAAATCAGATTTTTCAAAATGTTTGGAACACACTCGCATGCTTTTTGTTATTTTCTTTCCGCACCGTAAGTTTTTTTCCCACATTTTTCTCACTTCCACTTTTTCAACAGTACCATTTTTGTTGATGATTTCAACTTTGCATCTGTTGTTTCTTGGAAATGAATGGAATGATATGTTGTCTTTATTGGCACGACTATTGCATCCAAACACACAACAATAAACCCGTGATTTCGACATTTTGATACCAAAATACGAAAAGCAAAAAAACCACTTCAAAGCTTTATATTCTTACGAAAAACTCACGATGACTTGTACGAAACGAAGGCTTATCAAAATAACCTGACTTAACTGACAACCGACAAGCCTATACTCAAGGTTTCCAATTTTCGCCGCAAGATGGCTTTGAGATTAACTTGAATCGCGAATATTGTGGTAACCAAAGATTATAGAGTACAAAGATAGGAAACGCCCTCATATCTCTCGTACTAAAAACCGACTACGTTTTATGCATATATATATTAATATGTAACCATATTCCAAGTAACTCCTCGAAGTAGTGGCATTGAACGCCAATGTGCTTAGTAGACATAATTCATGAGTTTATAAAAAGCTTGTAGATCTGCATTACATTAGGTTGGTAGATACATCTGAATAAAGCTCGTCATAAGTCTTTCCGTGTTTTTTTTAAAAACGGTTTTTCAAGTTGTAAAAATATATTTGGCGACGAGGATGGGATATTGCTAGTATTTCGAAAAAGAATACGTGAAAATCATTTCTTTGAGCAATAACCAAGAACTGTTGTGAAAAGTTTGTGACGTCAATCGGAAAAGTGAAACCGATCAAAAAATAACAACAAACCTACGAGCGAGCAAGAGTCCACGACGAAAGGCTGAATCCCTGAAAGAAGTGTAAGGTGAACCCTCTCAGGTCTGCTTGTGAGCTTATCAACATTCGAAAACAACCCTGAGGATTGATCGAGTAGCGCCCTTCAAACCAGGACCGAAAGCAATAGAGTGAGTTGATCTATTAACCTCCTAGTTTTTCTATTCCCTAGACCAAAGGAATACTTGATTTTTTATTTTTAAGTCATAATTGTAAGAAACAAATTGGTAAAATACCCGAAATCAAAATAGACGATTTAATTGAAAAATTCAAAAACCTAAATACCAAAATGACTCAAACACAAGCTTCAGGAAGTCAAAGTAATATAATAGATATTAACGACCTCAAGTTATTTGGAGATTTGTTACCTAAATTCAATGGTAATTCAAACGAACTCCAATCATTTATTGTAGAAATAGAAAATTATATTTCCAAATTCGGAGGCACGAATAATGCTCGAATTAATTATTACTGCTTCGCGATGATAAAATCTAGAATAATTGATGAAGCAAGAATAATAATAAATTCAGGCCCCATCCCTAATGATTGGCAACAATTAAAACAAATTCTAATTGATAAATTTGGATTTAGAATCAATTTTGATGTTTTACAAGACGAATATCAAAACATGCGAAGAGCTTATAAGGAACCTCTTCTAAATTTCTTGGAAAGAATCAAACAAACCAAATTACATTTTGATTATCAATTGCAGATGCAAGGATTCAATAATAGTGAACTTGTGATTTACAGGAATATTTCTGAAAGAATTGGGCAAAGAGTAATTTATAATAATGTTGATGAAAATGTCAGAAATTTGTTAGATAACAATGAACGAAATTTCGATGAAACATGCAAAATGTTAGAAAATAGAGAAATAAAGAGACAACAACTAAATTTCACTCCAAATTTTAATTTATTTTCACAAACTCCTCATACTAGTAGAGAGAAAATTAACAATACCTCTTATCATTCCACCCATAATCAAAATTCTTTCAAACAGAATACGCGCCCACATATCAGTTATATTCCGAATCAGAATTTCCCAAGTCAACCAATACGTATGCAACCAAATCAAAATTCAAGTCAACCAAAATTTTTCACTAATGAGCAAGTATTTGGAAAACCTTCAAACGTTTTCAAACCCAATCCTAATTATAAACCCACCAATAAACCAGAACCGATGTCAATAAGGACACGAATTTTGCCTCAAAAACGTCCCAACGAATCATCAAGTATTCGACAACCAAAACCAAATTTCCAGCCTAGAGAAAATTATTTCAGACCTAGAGCGCCTCCAAATTTCATATCTGAAGAATTAACGAATACGGAAGAGCAAAATGAATTTCAATCTGATGAACAATTTACCGAAAACTATGATGAAAATTTTGAGCCAGAATACTTAAATCCAAATGAATTTCAATCCCCAGAGATAGAGAACGAAAATTTTCAGGAAATTCCTCATCAAGCACCCATGACCTAAATTTTAATGATGAAAGAATAGCAAGTCTGCCATACATTAAATTGCAGAATCCTCCATGTAAATTACTAGTCGATTCAGGCAGTTCAATTTCAATTATCGATCCAATAATTGCTTATAACTATTTTCCAAATTCAATTTATAAAGAAAGCACATATTTCACAACAGCTACAGGAAAAGATTCTTGTAACAATAAAATGCTATTCCCTCTTGACATATTTGGCTATAATACATCCTACCCATTTGTTGTTTATAAATTTCATCCCCAATATGATGGTGTCATAGGTTATAATTTAATGAAAGATCTACAACTTACTGTGGATATGAAAAATAATGTTTTAACTAATGGAATCGTTTCCCATAACCTTCATTTACAACAGGTGAAACCAAGAGAAGAATTACCTTTAGATTTAAATCACCTAGACAAAAATTTGAAAAATCAATTAACAAAAATTTTGCAGAGCAATAAATCAGTTTTACAATTTCCCGGAGATCCACTGAATTTTACAAGTAAGATCAAACATAATATCAGAACTGTTGATGATAACCCAGTCTACGTTAAACGTTATCGATACCCGGAAATTCACAAAGAAGAAGTCCAAAATCAAATTAAAGATCTTTTAAATAAAAATATAATTAGACCGAGTATCTCACCCTGGTCTTTTCCTATTGTAATCGTTCCGAAAAAAGCGGATAAATCAGGTAAACAAAAGTGGCGAATTGCAATCGATTACAGGAAACTCAACGAGAAAACTATTGATGACAAATTCCCCATTCCGAATATTGACGAAATGTTAGATAATTTGAAAGGAGCAAAATATTTCAGCACTATAGATTTAGCATCAGGATATCACCAAATTGAACTTGACGAAGAATCCATAGAAAAAACTGCTTTTGCTACGGATGATGGACATTTTGAATTTTTGCGAATGCCTTTTGGTCTCAAAAATGCCCCATCTACATTTCAGAGAGTAATGAATGAAGTTTTAAGACCTCTTTTAGGAAAAATTTGTGTGGTATACATGGACGATATTTTAATATTCTCCAAAGATCCCGATAAACACTTAGCGGATATTCAAACTGTGCTAGAAGTACTAAAAAAAGAAAGTTTCAAAATTCAATTAGATAAATCATATTTTTTTAGAAATGAAGTTATGTTTTTAGGATTCAAAATTTCAGATAAAGGAGTCGAACCTAACCCAGAAAAAATAGAAGCTATCAAAAATTTCCCAATTCCGAAAAATCCTAAAGAAATTAAATCGTATTTAGGCATGATTGGTTATTACCGAAAATTTATTCCAAATTTTTCCAAGCTTACTAAACCTTTAACACAATGTCTAAAGAAAGACGCAAAGATAAACTTAGAAAATCAAGAATATTTGGAATCTTTCAATATTAGCAAGAATATGTTGATAAATCATCCTATTCTTCAATTCCCAGATTTTAATCAACCTTTCATTTTAACGACAGATGCTTCGAAATATGCAGTCGGTGCTATTTTATCTCAAGGAAATCCACCGAACGACTTGCCCATAGCTTACGCTAGTCGTACTCTCAATACAGCTGAAATAAACTACTCAACCATTGAAAAGGAATTATTGTCTATTGTTTGGGCGACTAAACATTTTCGACCTTATTTATTTGGAAGAAAATTCATTATCTATACCGATCATCGACCTCTTACTTGGTTATTTTCACTAAAAGAAGCCTCTTCAAGATTAATGCGTTGGAGAATAAAACTCGAAGAATTCAATTTTGAAATAAAATATCGAAAAGGTGTCAATAATAACGCAGATGCTCTATCTAGAATTAAAAATGATGAATTCAATGTTACTGAAAAGGAACAATTATTATCGGATCTCGATTCAATTGTTCCACAAATTTCACATAAAGATTTAGATTTGAGACAAGAAGAATTTGACGAATTAATGTCAATAGATGCAGATGATAACTCAGATAATGAAACAGTACATTCGAACCAAGAAGACCCAATTCTAGAAATTCCTCACACTGAACGAGCTATTAATATTTTTCAATACCAAATCATTATCAAAAGTAGCAATAATTTCAATGTTTCTAAAATAAAATTACATAATCAATCGAAATTCAGATTAATTTTATCTGTTTCGGAAGAAAATCAATTTACAAAATTTCTGAAAGAATTTATTTCACCAGACAAAACGTATGGAATATACTTCCAGGATAAAAACATCGAAAAGCCATTTATTCAGTATGCACAGAAACTTTTCCATTCAGGAAGTTTCAAATTCAAAATTTCAAATATTTTATTGGAAGATATCGAAGATGAAGAAGAGCAAATTGAAAAAATCAAGCTTTATCATGAGACCAAAACTACTCATAGAGGTATCCAAGAGAATGTGGAAAGCATTAAGAGAAAATTTTATTTTCCCAAAATGTTATCGAAAGTCCAAAACTATGTGAATAGTTGTAATATTTGTCAACGTCAAAAATATGAACGTCAACCGAATAAATTAATATTCAAACAAAATCCTATCGGTGAAAAACCTTTTGAACATTTATACGCGGATACAATAAATATTTCGAAAACACCCTGTCTCACATTAGTAGATTCATTCTCAAGGCACGGGCAATGTTTCATTCTGAAAAGTAAAACGTCAGTAGAAATTGTAGAAGCACTTATTCGTTATTTCTCAAATCATGGGACGCCTAGAAAGATAACAATGGACAATGGAACAGAATTTAAGAACGCGATAATCCAAGAATTCGCTTCCACTCATAATATAGAGTTACACTACGTCACAAATTATAATCCCACATCGAATTCCATTGTCGAAAGATTTCATTCGACATTAGTGGAACAAATAAGGGTGATCGAGGATAAAAATTTGAGTTTGAGAGAGAAATTAAATAGAGCCCTTTTGAGTTATAACAATTCTATACATTCCACCCTTAAATATAGTCCTCTCCAAATTATAAAATCAGATCTGAATTATAGCCTTCCCATTGAATACACGGATAATGAAAAGGTATCCAATTATATTGAACAATATAACCAAAATCTCAAGGAAATTTCCAAAGTTCTAACAGAAAACAACAAGAAACATGACAAAAAGCGACAGAAAGAAAATGAAAACAGATCAGAAGATGTTATTTTAGATGATAATCGAGAAGCATTTTTCAAATTACCGGCAGACGCTAAATTGAAACCAAGATTTAAAGAAGTAAATATCAAAATTTTAGATAATGTCCTCATAAAGGAAGCAAATAAAGGACATGTTTATCATAAGAGTAAAATCAAACAACGAAAAAAATAATTATCATTCTGTTTCAGGATGGTCCCTTTCTACATAACGATAATCCTTCTTTTTCTTGAAACACAATTCTGTCTGAAAACGAAAGAAATCCGAAATAATATAATTGCATTCAGTGGTCCTAAAACATTCATAATTGAAAAAGACCATGTTCTTATGTATCATTATAACCTTTCACGAATAAGTTCAATCCTCAACAAACATGAAGAAATTTTAAAGGATGTTATTAAGAAGAATGAACCAAGGGATGAAGCATCGAGATACTTATATGATTTGACATTAAATCAAATACTTACAAATAAACAAATTTTACATGAATTAATTCCATCAAGGAAGAAAAGAGGCCTCGTTAATATAGGAGGAAGAATTTCCAAATTTCTCTTTGGCACTTTAGACGATGAAGACGAAACTCTTTATCAAGAATATTTTCGGACATTGAGAAATGATGCAGATACCATAAAGATAAATCAAAATCGAGTTGTGAGCATAGTGAAATCGATGTCTGATAGATTTCATAATCAAACCAATATCATGATAAAACAAATTGATAAATTCATGAAATTACAGCAAATCTTAGATAAAGTTTTCCTTTTGCAATTTGAACAGAATAAAATATCCAGAATTCTTTCAGAAATAAATACTGCCGTTAGTTTTGCCAGACTTCATCTACTACATGAGTCAATATTGTCATTAAGTTATTTCAGGAATTATATTCAAGATGATAATTTATTGAAAAATTTAGTCTACTTGAAGGATTTTTACTCAGTCTGTTTCACATCAGTTAAAATTGAGAAATCGCAGATTACATTCATTATAAAAGTGCCTTTGGTAAACGCTATTCCTTATAGTACTCTTGAGTTGAAATTTGTTCCCTTCCTAAATACCTACCCAATAGATCAACCGAAGTATTTGCTTTTAAAACAAGAAGAAATCATATGGTCCCTATATGAAGAATGCCAGCAAGTGGAAAAATGGATGCTGTGCCCACAAAACAGACTAATGAAACCACCCTCGTGTTTAAGTGCATTTGTGCGGGAAAAACGTGAAAACTGTACAAGAAAGCCAACTACAAGTGTTGAAGACTTACAACTGTTACCTAATGGACAATATTTATCATTATTCAATGATATTCTGAGTGAAAACTGTTCAGGACTCTTATCATATGAACATGAACCGAAGAAGATTTTAATGATTGAAAGTAATTGCATTATATCCAATGGACTCAAAACATTTCAATTATCTAAGATTGATAATTTGTATCATGTATTTCAACTGAAGGATTTAAATATTTCACAGATTCAAGATTTAACTGTGGATCCATTAAATGAAACAAATATTTCTGATTTGAAATTGTATGAATGGAATTTACATCCAAACCATATTTCAACCCTTTACTTCATTTTAATAATTATCTGTTTAACCATAATTTTCTTTGTAATGTATAAGATTTTCATAATTAAATTTCAAATGATCGTAAATAAACGGAGTTCAAACAATGAGATTGAACTCAGTTCTTTAAAAGGGGGAGATAATATGTAACCATATTCCAAGTAACTCCTCGAAGTAGTGGCATTGAACGCCAATGTGCTTAGTAGACATAATTCATGAGTTTATAAAAAGCTTGTAGATCTGCATTACATTAGGTTGGTAGATACATCTGAATAAAGCTCGTCATAAGTCTTTCCGTGTTTTTTTTAAAAACGGTTTTTCAAGTTGTAAAAATATATTTATATATATATATATATCGGGACTTTTTACTCACGAGATGGCGTTTTCATTACAGATTACAGTGACTGTAGTTTTTTTCATTACAGATTACTGTTACTGGAAAGAGCGCGAAATTTGAATACCACCATAAGTTATAATTTTGATTTCCACCTATCGAGCCCAGACAATAATATACAGGGTGACACAACAAAAGCAGGGCTTCTGTTCTGCTCAGGATTATATTTTTGATCTACATATTAATTCAATTGATACTAATTAAACACACCAAATAGATTTGCTTACATATTTTTATTTCAAAATATACATACAATTTTAAATTGGAATACATGTCAAAAATATCTTTACATCTGAGTTACAGAATTATTAGAACATATTTTTTACAGAATATTCAAAATCACAATTTAAAAAACAATAAACGTGGATAATCACGCATAATTTGTTCTGGAGAGAAATGCTCACTGCACATAGTATAAGTTCTGCTGAGATCTAAAGCCTCTCGCCCAGAAAACTCTTTCCATTTCAGAGCACTGAAAATTAATGCAATGAATAACAGAGTTACCCCTTTCGAGTTTCAATACTTACATTTCCATTTTCTTCGGTAATTTAAAGAAGGATAATTTCAGATTATTCCTTTTATTATTAGTACACTGCTTTGCCATGCAGCATGCTCCGGATGGCATCTTGTCTTCAAATATTTAACAACCGAAACACAGGAACGAATACTAATAAGCACGAATCAAACTAAATTATAACGAAAACACAAATATTAAACGAAAACTCAAATATTAAACGAAAACTCAAACACTACACGATATATAACTCAAATACAATACGAAAACTCAATTGAATTTGAACTTAACGAATACAACTATTAATTATTCTTTGTAGATCTAATCTAAACGAAATCAACTGGAGAATAATCTAAATTTGATTTGAATTTGTCTGTTTGAATTGAAGCGCTCGGGGAAACAAGGTACATAAGCCACATTTGGCTTTTGTTGAGAAAAGTTAATTTTAAACTTTTGGGTGAATCCTGAAATCAGAAATATGTTTTCAAACGAACGATTTTATGTGATATTTATGGAGGATGGGTACATTTATCAGCTTCAGAAGAAAAAATTGGTAATTTGTTTTTAAAAACGAATATATTTTGAAAATAGAAAAAAAAATGTGGCTTGGGGCCCTTATGTTATCAAAAACACATAGGTACAATATTGTTGCAATACAAAATATAGGAAACCACATCTCAACTGAAATAAAACATTTTAAGTAACAACAAAAAAAATCTGAATAAAATTTAAAAGAATTATATGAAATAAAGCGAATAAAAACTCCTAAAACTCTTCGTCTAGGTCTGTATTATTAGTTTCACCATCAACACATTCCCAGTCATTTTCTTCTGTAGGTACAGTGGATGCAGGTGCGGAATGAGAGGCTGTTTCAAAAATATTCAGGTAGAAGTTTTGGTGAACAGGAGGTATATATTGAATGAGTTTCTTCAAGTCTTCCACTTTCTTTTTTTGTAGCTCTACAGGCTTATCATATTTTTTTTTCAAATTTGCCAAAATTCCGTTTGCCTGTTGGCTTAGCCTCTTTCCACGTTTTCCAATACTTACTGTTTTGAAATACCCATTTAGTGCATGTTTCACTAACATTACATTTGGATTTTTAGATTCGAAGCGGAAACATAGAACCTTATTAAATTGTAAAGGTTCTTTGTCATCAGTCACGTTTTTCTTTGGTATAGAGATGCTGCCGAACGAAAAAAAATGACTTTGTTCCATTATGACCACATCGAATGGATTTACTCGTTTGCTCTTTTGGACTGCTCTAAACCAGTCTTCTGGAGAACAAATTTGGCCTAAGTATCTTTTATGCTTCTCTATGAGAGCGAAGTCACGATCACATGGTAGATAAGTGTGGCCGGAAATAAGAAATCTATGTTCGATACTTCTGAATTTTTTTTCTCTCGCGAGTTGCGACCAGAGTGAGATGACTTGCCAATTTTTATTCTGGCCGCCGCAATTATCTGTAAAAATCACAAGATCTTTTTGGCCAGTTATGTCTTTGGAAGAAAGATACCTTAGCACAATACTAGCGATTTCGTCACTACCTCGCTTCGCCGTTGTTTCCGGCCACATGAACATGGTCGCTTTTCCACTTACGCAGTCATGGACTCCTAAGTTGTAGGTCCAAGCCTTCCGCAGATAAAAGGCAGGACCAACACTTAGGCTTGGTGTAGGAAGTGTTTGTTGTAAGTCAAAAGTAATCACAATTTTGTCTCCACTAGTTTTGGCTGATTCCACTTCCTCTCTCAGGCTATTCTGCATTGCGGCTGCTCGCCTATGATGAAGTTCTAGTTGAGCTTTTAATTTTTTCACTTCTTCATCGTTTTTATTATTTTCTTCTGCTTGAATCGAAATATTCAGAGAGTCACATGTATGACAAGTATCGCTTTTTGGCAGCTTAAACCCGATATTGTATTCATTGCAGAATATTCTTCGATACATATCTTCTTTTACTGGTGTAATGTTTTTATCTCGACACCAGTCAAGGTAAAAATCTTTGTACAGAGATGAGATGGAGATCTCATGATCCAAATATACTCTGTTGGGATTCTTCTTCCTGCTGTAGTGGCTAACATATTTTGGAAAAGCTTTGATGTGGTCATGAGCAGATTGTACTTGCTCATATGGAATCCTATTAGGTCTGTTGTGGTGCTTTCCACGTTCGTCATTCTTTGGAGCACTTCTTCCTTCTGCAATCTGTTTGCATATAAGTCGTACCCTTTTAGAAGATTTCTGTAACCCATGCACTGATAAAAACTCTTCTTTACAGATTTGTAGGTCTAGGCCATTTAATTTAATAAAATATTGATGATTAATTTTTCTAGAGGATTCTTGCCTTTTTGTTTTTTTTCTATAACATCTTTTTTTCGGTACGGCTTTAATACATCCAAATAAATACGTGTTTTGTCCTTTATAAGAACCCAAATTCCAAAATTCGTTAAAAACATGATTTTCCTTTCCAACCATCTTTTCTCTGCACTTTTTTTGACACTTACAGGGAGGACCAATCTTTCTATCTTCAACTTTCTTTCCTCTACTATTCTCATAACAGTGTCCCAGGTTACGCTTGGTTTTTGCTTTTTCTTTTTTTCTTCTTTGAATATTCTGTTTTCGCCATCGTGACGGAGTAGCTTTATCGGGTGTTTCTAGGACGCCTCTTGATACATGCGCTCCCGAGTCCGCTTCGTTATCTTGGGAATGGGACTGTAAAAAAAATCCAAAAAAGGTTTGTTGTCATGCAATGATTGATGTTTTTGAGCATTAAAATGGGAAAAAATTGAACACGCAAAATACTGAATGATATTATTCGACTCAAAAAAGGCACAAGCCACGCAAAAGAGGTGATACATTTTTTAAGAAATGGGCCAAGCGAAATAAGGGTGATTGTATACAAAAATTTCATTTTATAGTTACTTTATCATCTTGTTACAGAAATAAATTACTAGCATTGGTTAGATCCAGAAAAAATAAATTCATAACATTTTCGCAGTAAAAAGGCACAAGCCACTATAAAAAAGAGCAAGAGGGTCGTAAGCCACAACATTATTTACTTACCGATAAATCGTCGTTCGTTAAGGAATCAGAGCTGCTAACATCAGGATAATAATTTCGGTCCTTAACACTATCATCTGAATCAAAATCACTTCCCGAACTGGCACTGGAAATTTCGTTTTCAAACAGTTTTCGCTTAACAGACATCTGCTTCGGTGCGGCCATGTTGCTTTTAAGGTGGCATATGACCTTCTTGGATAAAAAAATGCCTGTTATAATAACTTGGCAACAAGAAACTACAGCTTTGGTGGCGCCATCTCTTCGAGTATGATAGAGATATTTTCATTGTGGCTAGTGACCTTCTTAAGAAAGGATTCTGTGAACATATCTCATTTTTGTAAAAAATGTGGCTTATGTACCTTGTTGCCCCAAGCGCTTCAATAATTGTACCATATGTGGTAACCATGGTAACATAATGTCACTTCTCTTACGGCCGTTTTCAATAACCTAACCAAGATAAGGGATAGATCGCTATCTCCGGTTTGTCGGCTTATCTATCCTTGTAGTTATCTGTCTGTGGTTTGCATTTCACAATCATGGTTTAACCTGATCTATCTCAAGACAAGGATAGATAGGAAGGAACCTCTTCAGATCCACTGAACTCTGTACCTGGAACGGATCCGACTGTATACTTTTGAACGTAAAGTGAGACAGGGGCAGCTGAAACAGAGATAGCCTTATTTAGGGTAACCTGTCTTTGTCCTACTCAGTCAAATGAATTACGGTTGTATGCATAAATTATCTTTTGTGAAAATTAATTAGTTTGGGGATTCTTTTTGTTAAATACGTACAATATTAGTGAAGTTTGTGTTCTACTGTGCTATTAGTTCCGTTTCCTTCCTCGTGTAAAGCAGCATATTGCGTTAGTGTAATTTGTTGATTGCTTCGGCAATAGTTTCGATTTGAACTATATTTGAAATTCGAATATAAAAAAACAATGGTGGTGTCTTGTGTAGCGTTTGGATGCAAAAACGAGTACGATTATCGGAAAATATCTTTTCACGGGTGAATTGATAATATTAGATTTTGCTATTTAATGAATAATTAGCGACTTGGCTAGCAAGAGTAAATTCATTTGGTACAGTTTTCCATTCAAACGACCAGATATCCTGAAGCTATGGATGAAGGCGGTTCGCTGGAAGAATTGGACTCCATCCAGAAGTAGCAAACTTTGTGGAGATCATTTTCTTCTTGTTCTACTTGTTTTATTTAAAAATTGTTAGATTCATAGTATTAGCAATGAATTGTGAAATAAAATAAAAATTTCGTTCCTAATTTTCTATTCATTTTATTTATCAACATCGTGGAAGAACAGTAAAAATTTTACAGAACGTTGTGCTGTTTGCATTATTACTTTTTTCCTGAAAAACAATTGAAAAAAAATAATCACATTTGTTCAAAAATAAATTTAAAAAAATAAAATGCTTCCTCTTCACTTTCTTCATCGAACTCATCAATCATCTCTAATAATTCCATGTCACTGTCGTCGCTACTCAAATAATCCATTTTTTAAAGTTAATTTATAATTAAATAGTCAAGAAACCAACGCTGAATTGCACTAACAACAATTTTCAACGCTTATCTCTACCCCTTACTGCTCGAACTCCTCAGATAAACAAAAAGAGCTACTAGAGATATTTCTGGCTATCTGTGGTTAACGTGAAAGTTCTTTGAAACGCAGGTAGGCGCATAAACAATGAAAGTTCTTATCCATCTGACCTCTTTTCGGAACAAGGGATGGATCGCAAGGACCAGTAAGAATCCTTATCTGCAGATACAATATTGAAACGGAAACAGGTACAAAACGGGAGATTGCTCGATCTCTAGTACCTATATATCGGCCGTTTCGAGGGATAGATCGGTTATTGAAAACGGCCGTTAGCCACCTATTATCTATCTCAGGACTTTCTTCTCACCAGACGGCGCTCACGTCAATGTTGTCGCTTCGTTTCCAATCTTCCTTCTCTATAATCTTTGGTGGTAACCTTTTATATGCAAGCATTACCTTTGGGTTAGGTAAGTCACCGGCTGCATTGCAAATCACTAATGTGGTTACACACTCTTTCTCGTCGTTATTGATGAAGGAATAAATGGCTTTATCTCCTTTTTTAACGAGCACTTTTTCTCCTTTCGGGCTGAGGAAAAAGGCCGATTCGTCACAATTGAAGATCCTTTAAGGATCATTCCACACGTCGGCTAACTTGTTCTCATCTATGTATTTCTGAATTTCAGAAAACCATTCTCTTATTTTCATCTCCGTTACTGAAGATCTGGCTTTGGTTAAATTTTGTGTTACCCTTTGGGAAACCTTTGGGTGGCGTTTCAAAAATAGTTCGTACCAGTCAGTGTCTTCCTGGCTTGTCATTCGTGAATGGTGTATCGCGTTTCATTTGCCTGAGAAGCATTTGGACACTTTCCAGGAGAGTTTATTTTGTGATGGGAAACCCGCATTTGGCTACATGAAACATCCATTTCACTAATAATGATTCCTCTTTCCTTTTCAGTACGGTTTCGGGGCCTATTTTTCTCTCCATTGGAACTCTCCCGGAAGTTTATCCAAAAGTGTTGTTCTAGGTAGTCCAAACTGCTTCGAAGCTCTCAAAGCTGGCATTCCATTTCTAACGGCAGATACAGCATTCTGCATATCTTCTTCCTTATACTGTAGCCTCCTGGACATTTTTTAATTGTTTTAGTAACTGAAAATAAAATATAACCGATAACCGATACAATTTTAATGGGAGCCCTATTTTTCTTATTCTATAGAAAGAAACCCGAAAGTGTCGATAATTGGGACATTTACCTTAAGGATTTTTCATTCTGGAATACCTACCATAACATATCTAATAATTAATATTGAGATAATATTTAGCACCATCATGAGCTTTCTGTAAAGGATGGCGTTATCTCTTTCAATGGCATATTGGATTTATATTTGGCGTGGAAGATGTTGGAACTGCAACGGGAGCATTACCTATTAGATATACATTTTATTCATCCCATTGGAATGGGACTGCACCATCAAATAAAAGGCGAGAAGTTGATTGATTTCTCATACTCTCCGAATGTTGTCGAAACATATTGCTTCCAATTCGGCTAGTTGGTGAAAAATAATGTGCAATATTTGTCCCACATTCACCAAATATTTCCCTTGCAGTCTTCCCAATGAGCGAATTTGTAATGTGGCTTTTATTATGTAACCATACTGTAGCTTTTATTATACTTTTCCCTTTTTCTATGCTTGCCATTCATGTTTTCTGTGAATTCTCTCCATTCAGCAATCATTATTCCAAATACATTCTCATATATTCGTCGTCCTCTGCTCAACTCTAGAATTAAATAGTCCTTTCCTCGCATATGAGCACTATAGACGTCATCATATATTGCCAACTTTATGTCCAATGCAGGCATCGCATTGGTCCTTTCATGGACGGTATAACTTTATGTTTTTCCCTTGAGAGTATCAAATAATATTTTTTCCGAAAAAGACTGTTTTAATTTCTCTTCACAGTACTTCACATATTCTCGGTATAGGTCCATTTTGCTTTTTGAAACACAGGCTCTAAGTATAATTTTGAAGTAGAGGCGCGATGGCATTTTTGGCAGAATACCAAAAAAATTCTCTAGGGCCTTCTTTTTTTTCTTCAGAAGAATGTCTATTTCCTGAGTCATTTGACTTTTTTTCAGCAGCTTCATGCATTCCAAATGCCCTTCCGACTATACTCTCTCACAGTCCATTCCTCTACACCCAATGTGGAGAGAAACATTTTTTTTGCACCATCTCAGTTTTTCCTTTTTCAAGGCTGTAAATTAATGTTTCGTTTCTTCTTGTATCTGCTTTCTTTGGCTTTGCTGGAACTAGAGAGCTAATATACCTAAGTCCTTTTCATATCCCACGTTGAATCTTCCCAGAACTTTTTGAACATTTCTTCCCTTTCTCTTTCGGTAAATATCCTACATACATATCAGTACCTTCGATTTTTGACACTTTTGGGAAATACAAGTTGGCCCAATACTTCGTGGAGCAACTTGATTCATTAGTTTATATTTACCATCTGTATCCTTCTTAAGTCCATTGACTTTCCACGCATTCGTGAATGTTTTTTGCTTTTTCTTCTCTAGTAACCAGTTTTTTTACAAACAACTTGTGTACTGTCCTACTGTCTATCTGCGTCGTGAAAGGGAACTGAAGTTCATAGAGCTGTGTGAGTCTCAGTCAGATTGTTCTTCAATAACGTAGTCCATTAAATATTTTAGTTTTTCATGAATCCTTTTACTACGATGCTCAAATGTAACATCTGTATTGTATTAGGATCTGACACAACATCCAATATTGGTTCCTCAAGATTAACAATTTCATTTTCATCAGTAGGTTGAATTTGTTCAACAAAACATTATTGTTGTCATTGCTGCAAAATAAATCAAAATCATCATACATTAAATTCGATTTTAAATTAACATCTAGATCAGTTTGAATGATAAGTTTTCTATTCCGTCTTAGTATATTACCAAACAAGTCTGTAAGCATATATGTCCTGTCATTACAAATATCCCTAAAAATACCTTTTTCCCATCTATTGTTTTTTACGAACAGTATTTTATCCCCAATATTCAAAATAGGCAAATCTTCACAAGCTTTGTCATAGTGGGCTTTTTTCTCTCTACTCCTTTGAAAGTTCTTTTGTATTTCTTCATTATTAAGTACTTTAGATTCTAAATTCGAAGAAGTAGTTGGTAATTTAGTTCCTAATATTCTGCCCAATAGTAACTTAGTTAGGTGAATTCCTCATTGTAAGTTTTCATTGACTTATCCTATATATTGTAAAATGTCTTAAAGGATCAATAAATTATTATTATATTATTATATTTGGAGGTTCCTCCATTTCTTCTTGATTTCTATCTTCATTTTCTAATTCATTGTCTTCCATATCACTATATGAATTATTTTTGTTATATTTTCGTTCTCATGATTTCTTCTTGTTATTATTATCTTTATTGTTCTCTAGTTTTTCAATACCGTCATCGTTGTTTGAATTTTTGTCTTGAAACTGTGTAATGTCTTTGTCGAATTCAACTACTGTATTAATTCTTTTTTCTCTGTTTTGGTTTTTTAGCCTGAAGAAGAGATAATGTGAAATCTCGAAACTTGTAGCGGTAAATTGTAGTTTTTATTAAATCTTCTTGCCTATAAAACCGTTTTTGTTCTTCGTATTCTTTTTTATGACAATCATTTCACTGATATTTCCCGCATATCTCTTCCTTTCATAATCTTAAACTTCGTTATCAAAATCGAACTTATGTCCTGTCGTGTGTGTATGTGTGTGGCTAACGCTGTTTTGCCACTATTTGTTGAGTTGTTGCAGACATTTTTATGTTGTCTTATTCTATCTTTAAGATACTGTTTTGTTTGTCCAATATAAGATTCTTCACAATTGAAGCAGGGGATCTGATATACTAAATTAGACTTCATCAATTCTGGTGTTCTGTCTTTCAGTAGAATTTTTTCCTCTATCAATTAAATAATTAGCGCAACAACTTGTGTCAATCTACGAAAACCCAGCCCTTCAACAAAGTGAAACGGTAAATTTTGAAGTGCTATCATTTCTCCAATGAGCTTATCAATTTTTTTTAATTTGGATTATTAACGTCCCACTTCTTTTCTTTTAGCAATGCTTCTTCTAAAGAGAGTTGTTTCTTTGCTGCTTGAAAAGGGGTGGCAACTTTATCTGAAAATTATAAAGATGGCTATTATTTGCTATGATTATTAATTATCATAGCAAAATGTGATTATTTTTTCACAATTAGCCAGTTATACTCTTTTCATTTGTGAAATATTATATGATTAGTGGAGCTATAAATAACGGATCCGAAGTGAATCAGAGAACAGATCGAGAAATTCTACGGTCAAGGTACAATCTAAGACCAAGAATCCTCTGAAGATGCCTAAAGCAGATGTGGGCGAAAGTGAAATAATTCCTAATAGACCACGGCCAATAAGCCCGGAAGACTTTTATAATATCATGGTTTCCGGTCGTGAAAGCCTTAACCTGTATTTGTGAAATATTTTTGACTATTTACAATGGACGCTTAGATTTGGAGCTGGAAACAGATTTTAACTTCAAACTGAGGGAATAATTATTAAATTTGTATTATTATTATTATTCTTTTGAAAGAGAGTAATACATACTTTTTTCTTAAATCGAACAATATAAGGCATGTGAGAAGAAATGGCGACAAGGAACAGATTGTTTAAAACAAATCTGTTTCTCGCTCCGAATCTATGTGTTTGCAGAGGGAATGTAAACGGGGTACCATACAATTCTGCGTATGATACACGAGAACAGATAAAAAAAACCTCTGAAAAGTGGATGCTTGATGAAAATTAAAACAATGAATTTCTCAAAAAAACCTCTTTTTATGTTACATAAAAGACTTCCTTAATGTTATGAATATTGGAATGTAAAAGGAAATAATTTTCGTTTTATGTTTATTTTTTTGGGCTAAGAGGCTCTGTTAACAGCAATGCAGGTGATTTGGAGTCAAATAATTGTGATACATAATTAATGTTAATAAGTATGTATATATTTAACTTTAATAAATTTTGAGTCATTAGAAAACATAATTACATTTAATTATACATATATACAACATATACATATTGATTTATGTATTATTCATTTTTTTATATTTCCCGTAATATTTCATTTCTTTCCGCCTGGACCCTATTATGTTCCTCCACCATTTGGTTTTTTATATCTTTCATTTCCTGGAGTTTGAGTCTTTCCAGATCCACACGGAAAGAAATCTATCCTCAAATCAAGAATCCTAATATTCTTGAAATATTAGAGTTGTTTCAAGTATATATAGAATCGAAACAAGTAAAAAGGTAAATTTTGTATACTTGGAATGAATTTATTTTACTCAAAAAACATATACTTGATTGAAGAATGAAATTCTCTATCCAAGTAAATTATTTATTCAATCCAAACTATTCACTTAAATCAATTCGAGAGTACTTCTTTATTTCAGGTAACTCTATGATATCTTGACTTCGAAAATATAATATTCTCAGTTCGAGAATTGGAATATCCTCATTCCATATGTTATATTCAAGAAATCGGTTTTCTCAAAATGATAATTTCGATTGACATAAAATTATGTATTGATTAATTAATTAATCCATCAATAATGATTCGAGAATATTTCGGCAAATGGAATAAAATCGAGAATAAAATATTGCTTCTTGCTAGGATAACGTTTAGATTTTAGATTATATGTATATCTACGATAAGTTAGAAATCTGAAAAAAGTTACCAATCTATACATTGTATGTATGATATGAAGTTTAAATTATGAAAAAAATAATTTGAAAGAAAATTTCAATCACTTTTTACAAATCGATTTATAATGAAATTGTGTGATAAAACATCATAGAAAAAAAAGATTACCAAATCTATTACATTTTGTAAAACATTTCTCTTAGTAATTCCATAATTTTGAAAGAGAGAGAAAGAAATTGTAGTAATTCATCCGTCATCGTATTTGTAAATTTAAGTGAAATGACATGCATTCTCTAGATCCAAGTGTAATTTTCAGAATATACTAAGATGCCAATTCTTCTTCCGGTAATTAGGCAACATGCATGAATAAAAGGAACAATGAAAACCCTCTGATCCGTTTTGCGGGCAGTTTTATCGTAATCCAAGTATATAAATTTCTCCATCCACTAGATCCAAGTGAATTATTTGACAATATACCATCTTTAGGTTAACAATGCTAAACCTCTTTACTTCTGTATTTATGAAAATAAAGTATTGGTATTGAACCCCAGAAAGGGCCTAGTATTGATGAGGGCTCTATAGCACCCTTACTTATTTATTTTGATTATAAATAGGCATTAAACTTGAGACTGTGAATTATCTCAAAAACTATGAACTCAAGAAGAATATGTTTTGAGTGAAAATTGTAAGCTATAATATTTTGTTTTAACCTTAACCTGTTCAAGGTTATTTCAAAGCGAACTTGATTTTTAATGATTTGTTATTTCAGAGAGTAGGTATATCTAATTTTCACATATTTTTCAACACCATCACGCTTCATCAAGTGTTAATCCCTATAATCGAAATGAATATGACGTTTTCATATCCACGCATTAACTTTTAGAATTCACACTCAAATTTACAATCCAACGTATACAATTTTTTCGATATTCAGCACAGTTCTAGTACCATTTCAAATAATATCTGATATGTACTGTTACTAATATCTTTGGAAAGAAGCCTGCTTATTGGCCATCGATTAAAATTTCGACGTACTATGAAATATTTCATTTTGGGTAATCTTTCGTAAGGGTAAATATCAAAGTATCCAAAAAATTTTTCTTGAACGATGTAAACAGAAATCATCAAATCTGGAACATTCAGAAATTACAAAATTTTTAAAGGAAAAAAATGTAGAACAAATTTTTATAACTGAAAATTCAAGTGAATCCATTATTAATCTTGATCAAATTTTCATTCACTTGGTCCAAGTATAATATTCAGCGATATACTAATACGCCAATTCTCCGGTAGTTAGGGTTTATCGTAATCCAAGTATATAAATTTCTCCATCCACTAGATCCAAGTAAATTATTCAACAATATACTAAAAAGCGCCCTCTATTCAGTACGCAAAAGGGGATATCACTCTCGATCTTGATTCGACTTGTTCATACCGCGTCTTATTTCGTCCAAGTTCAGTGTGTTGAAGAAAGTTTAACCATTTTTTAGTGAAATGTGGAAAAATTATGAGAGGATGGAGATGCTCGGGCAGTGTTATCAAGCTATTTCGAGGTAAGCTATGTTAGATGTATTGATTTAAATATTCTTTAATATTGAGATTTAGAAAAAAAACTTAATTTCTAGTTTGAATCGTATACGTTTCGAATAACAAATCTGTTTTCTCTTTCAATAAATTCAATACTTGAAATACTCTAGGTGCGCATCTATCACATTTCTAAGAACATTCACTTTCAAAAATCCTATTACATTGGGATACCTACCTTAGGAATGAAAATTGAATTCAAGGAAAATTAAAGAGATGAATTCTGAAGTATATAAGTGAAGGGAGTATTTGTTATTTTTATCAAATGAATTTGCTCTTACTACTTTTAAAAATAATTTTTCGATTTACACAATACTATACCAGCGATAATCAACCAGTTGTCCAGTTATACCATTTCTTATGTAACTCTCGAATTTTGAATTACATATTAGATTGAAATGGTCTCGTACAGTACTGTTGTATCTTTTTCTTGGGGGAATAGCCCTTCATATCTCTCATTATAGAATGCGGATAATAATTCAGAGGATACAGAATTTATAAGCATTTTTCTTGCAGAGGTTTGGAGAAAATTATTCCAAGAGCAGAGGCAGAAAGCAATACAAAGGAAGGGAACAGTGCAGCCCTATTTGTTGGTTTTGGGACAGTTTCTATTAGAACCGAAAAGCTTCTTTATTATTGTTGATAACCTCTACCATCAGTTTTTCCCTGCACGTAAGACATTCGACATTATTTTCAAATTGTTTTACGTTTTGAATATCAATTATCCCGTTCAGTGCCAGTACCTATGTGTTTTTATACAGGGGTGTGTACCTATGTAATTTTTTTATTTGTAGTTCTTCTGATATTTCTTCTGTTCTTTGTACATACAGAGTGTATAACAGCCAAATGGAATAAATTCGATAACGAACAAATGAGGGCGTGTTGGGAAAAACGCTCGGACACGTCGATTTGTAATTTTAAATGCGCATATTTTTCGAGAAAATAATATTATATAGGGTGTTCCATGTGGCCGTGGCCAATACCAACTTTCTTATTTCAAATGCAACCTCCTGTATATTATTATTTTTTCTTCAGAGAATTCTAGACACAATTCATGCACAATGTCCTATACCTATCTTTAACTATTTCGGAAGTATGAAGTGTTTTCAGATTTATTGCAAAAATCAACGTTTTAGATAAAAATTATTTTATTTCACAAATTCGGTACATTACACTCAAAACCTAATAAGTAATACTGATTATTCCTTAATTATTAAAAAAAAAAAACATTAATGTCAATGTAGCAAATGTTCAAAATGCTCGCCGCGAACGTAAGTTGAAGATAGGTATAGGACATTGTCATGAATTATGTCTAGAATTTTCTGAAGAATCCAAAAAATAAAAAATATACCTACAGGGGGTTGCATTTGAAATAAGAAAGTTGGTATTGGCCACGGTCGCATGGAACACCCTAAATAATCTTATTTTCTTGAAAAATATGCGCATTTGAAATTACAAATCGACGTGTCTGAGCATTTTTCCTAACACCCCCTAATTTATTCGTTATCGAATTTATTCCATTTGGCTGTTACAGTCTGTATATGTATATGTGATAATATTCTTAGGATTATGATTTTTCTTATAGAATAGAATTTTTATTTTTGGTACTTATTTTTTCACCTCAGTTATTATTGTGTTTATTTGTACCTAGTCCAGTTGATTATAAGTTTAATTTAGCATTTTCTCTATTTGTTTTCAGTCATTCAGTGATCACTTTTATACTTTTGTTTGTTTATGATTATTTGAGAAGAATAATAAATTTGTTTTTAATTCTCATAAGCCTCGTTTTATGAATATAATCCTTATCCACAAATCACAGCAATCTTAAACGAATAAACTTTTCCAAATAATTTCACTATTTGTCAAAACAAGTATAAAATAAATTTTTAGTTGATTTAATATGCTTATTTCGAGACTTATTTCAACATGCATTTACATATATTAATATAATAATTAATAGTTGAATTAGGTATGGAGTTGTTTTCTACTGAGTATAGTAAAAACTGAAATGAAGAAATCTCATTGGTTCAGAGTGAGAATATAAATGGTTTCGACCAAACAGGTATTTACTTCTTGTAAGTAGATCGAAAACTTAACCTGAAGGTAATATTCACTCAAAACCATTATGGAAAGAAATTTGATTTGAAAATATTATATACTCAATTCAACAATTTTCTGATGTTGGATTGAGTAAAATTATTGAGTCCATTCAAGTATTTGGTATCTTTGCTTCGAACGAAGAAACCACTGAGATTAAGATGTACAATAATTCCATTTGAGATTATGTTTCCCTTAGACGAAATATTTCAAATAATCATTTCAAAATTTTCATTTTACTCACAAGGAATATTTGAATGTTCTTGAATCAATAATACGTGATTTATTAAATTCAAGTATATGATATACTTAATCGAAAGAATTATTTTATTTCAATTCGGAGAATAAGGTATACTTGAATCAACTAAATCTTATTCTTGCTCATATATGAATCTATCATTTACTTCAATCAAATATTATCCACTTGGTTAGAGAATAGATTTCTTTCCGTGCAGAAGTTCAGCTTTCTGCCGATAGTGGGAGGATGCAGGGCTGGTTCTATTTGGGGACGGGTCCTCTTCTATCACAGGAGAATGTTTCGGTGGTGCTACTTCACCTCCCTGTGAAGATGCCCCACCACCTATTCGAAAAGACGAGTAGGTCTTGGGTAAATTGACTGTTTTGTCAGCTGCGAATATTTCATTGAACGAGTCAAAATATTCCCAACTGACTCTGCCAGTTTTACTCAACTGATCTTTTATGTTCGTGAAGGTTTTTTTCAAATTCCTCCATTTTCTATCGAGAATGTCTTCAGTAACCCTATACCCATGATGTTCGAAACATCCTCTAATTTCTTCCCAGAGTAATTTTTTTTTTACTTAAGGATCTCTGAAGAGATCCTTACGGTCTGTAAAGCTACTTATTAGTAGTTTGCTGGCTTCCGCAGTCCATGCAAAACTCGTAGATTCACCTATGGATAAAAAAATATTGATTACACTGCAAAAAACATTCACTACAAAAGTAATTGAAATATTCCATAATTTCCTAAAACCTACATTATCAGTGAAAATATGATGTACGAATTAACAATCACTGATCACTTCCGAGATGAGCAAGAGTGCATTTTCAAAGGAAATAATTCGAAACTTTTGAACAGAACCTCACAATTTCTCTGAGTTCTGTATTTATTAATCAGTTTGATAAGTAGTCACGTCAAATGCTGATACAATTCATCATGAAAGCAGGTTAAAATAAAAACACACTCCAGCTATTACAATAATCAGTGCAACCATCACTTGTATAGAAAATTGAATAAATAAACCCCCGAAATTTCAAATAATTCTCACTCTATTCTCCTCCAATTTCCTCCACATGATATGACTGGAGAATTCATTCATCTTCATAAGCTGTTTGGTTGAATTAATAGAGATGTACCTAAAGTGGAAGACCAAACTCTAGGCATACTGAAATCTGGGGGTATCAGTGTAAATATCGATATATACTACTAGAGGATAAAGGAAATCTCTAATTATCCAAACCAATATGATGTGAAGCAAATATTAGCAGTTATTTACCAGATGAAAGGATATTAATTACAATTAGTGCTAAACTATTCATGCAAAAAAGATACAGCGATATGAAGCACTAATTAATCAAATACCCAGTTCCTCTTTTTCTCAACATACTCCCGCAGAATTAGGTTAAATATGTTTGAAAATAATTAAAAACTACTTACATGTCTTATTCTCTTCCAGTAATTCCCCATTATCCGTCTTCACTTTTTCCTGATCTGATCTCAAGCAGGATAGGAAAAAAACTTGATCTAAAATTGAAAAATTTCGGTCAAAACTATGAATTCAAGGCTATTTTCATAACTTACCACGTAACCTTTCGTGCGTTTCCTTATTTGTGTGAAACGTATAATCCTTCCCTTCAAATCGATAACTGACATCGTACTCTGGTCTGTTTTCCATTTTTAAAATTAAAATTGACACTTCCAAAATCAACAACAACAAACTTCACGCTTTTGACATATAACTCAACATGTTCTCGATTTGTAGCACAAGAATAGACCGCTCGAAAAAATGGCGTCCGCTCCGGAAGTAGCGCTCAGGTAGCCTAGACGTTCATCCGACTTTTCCACAACAGTTGGCCAACTGTTGAGTCCGATGAACGCACCCAATATATTCGATTCCAGTGCTGAACGTACACATAATTGCAGTTGATGGACAGTGCAATTCAAATCAGGTATATCGGCAAAATGCATTGCTCTGACCATATTCGCCCACCATCCCCTAATGAAGCAATGCAATTGATATTCCTGGATTTTCCATTCCCTTAACATCATTTTGAAATTTTCGCAAATTACATCACCAGTATATCGGCTATGAAGAGAGCAGCATTTGAGTACCATTTGCATACGGGTGAAACCTTCTGTTATGCAGGAGGGACACGTTTGCACTTGGCTCGGACCAAATATCCGTGTAGTAAATGACAGTTTTGGGAATTGTTTGAGCATTCGTTCAATTTTGGTGGCTATTTTAGAATACACACAACCAAACTTATGTGGAATCACCCTGTTATTTGGAAAAAACGAATTTTAATCAAAAAAAAGTCTCTGAAAAGTGAAGAGCAGTTTTCCCAAAACAAGTTTATTACAAAAATAATATAAATTATTAAAAGATTATTTTTATAATAGAACAGAAAATTAAAAGTGTAAATTTCTCTGAAAATAATTTTTATGTAACTGAGAATTGAACAACACCCTACAGGGGTATCGCGGAACCCTAGGGTTCCACGGAACACACTTTGAGTATCACTGTTGTAGAGGAATCTTTGAAGCTAATAATGTCTTAACTTTAACTGTACAATATGAACTTTATACATTTAGAATTTTGTTATTCATATGAAGAATCCACATTATTTTGACAAATACAAGAGCAACAATAACACGCGAAATACGGTTATCCCAGTCATAACCTAATAACAATAACTGAGAGGGGAGCACTGTATATGGGTATGATGCTTTTAAATTTCTTGCCAAGAAATATGCGCATCATGAAAACTTTAAGTCAAGTGGGAACCCTATACAGTGGAAGAATTTCTGGAATTTTGTAGGAACCCGAACGGATCCTAAGATGTGTGAAGATGGAGTGCAGCTCTGTTTTTTTCTCATTTTGACGTATTTCATGTACTGTGACATGTCATTGTATGTATTGCTACATCATTCTGAAATAAATATATTCTATTCTATCGGATATTTTTTTGTTTCGACCTATGAAAAATAGTTTTCAGCAACCCCTCACGAATATGTTTTCGTATTCCATTACAAAACCTATATTTTTTAATAATATGAAATTTCAAGCGTCAAACTTAATTTTTTTATCAGATAAAAACAAATATATTTTGGAATGCCAAAAATCTCAATTTCAAAACTGGTTTCCGAATATCGGATAGGAGGAGGTGATCCCAATATCGCATATGTATAAATACGATATTTGGAACCAATGACAGTAAAGTTGAAGCTTATGTTAAATACATTTTATTCAAATAAAAAACATATACTAGCATAAATATTTTTGCAATAAATCACAAAACGAGTTACCCGTCTTGGCAAAGATCGCAAACATAAGCGTCCTTTTCGTCAGTGCCTGCACACTTCTCATGGAACCAGCGAAAACACATGTTGCTTCTAATCCATAACTCTCCTCTGGTATCCTGCGAATAGGGATTGGTGCAGTACAGACACTCCGCGTCTTCTTCATGTCATCATCGGTGTCTTATCAGCTCCACCTCCACATCTTCATTATCTTCGCTGGATGAACTTGAAGCAATCTTTCTCTTTTTTTTTGGTTTAGAATTATGACTTGTGCCTGTTTTCTTTGAAAGGTTTTGGGAACAACTTTCAATTTATTCTTTTTAGCTAGTGACTCTTCAAGTTCCAATTTGTACGCTGCTCCCGTTATTGATGCAGTGGAACCCCGCTTTCCTTTCTTACTGGGAGGTGCAGAATCTGAAGAACAAACATCCTGATTAATCGAAAAGAGACTTAGTAGGATTTGTAGATTCCTCAGGGGTGAGTGATTCAGCTGTATTCAGAATTCTCAGAGAATAAAACATTGACGCCACCTAAGAGGAGAGCCAAATCGTTAAAAATAATCGATTCGGTTGACGATTTCGATATGAACCTTATCAGAAGAATTGTCCACGTTTTTTTTTTCGGAATGAAATTCCAACGATTTCTTTAGTTCTAGAAATCGTGAATTATGACGACAGTTTGCCAAATTTCATAGGAACAACGTTCTATAAATTATTGAAAAAAATGGAATTCAAGTTCAGTTAAAACTGAACGATTGTGTGAAATCTTCTCGATTCGACTCTGAACGGAAACAAACTTTACGAAGGCCCTCCTACCGATGCGCCAAACATGTTATTATTGATCTTTCTTAAATTTGAACAGAGTATAGTAACTAACTAACAAACCGTTACATTAAACATTTAGAGGTTAATGAGGTTATATCATAGAACTTATAGTTAACATACATGGAATGCTATAAGCCTTGCTGCTCAGCTAGAAGAATGACTAAACATCTCAGTTGGAGGATCAGCTAGATTTCCATGTTTCCATAGATATGACCTGTCACACAGAACAGAAACACTGGGTGAGTTCATCCGAGCAGCTACCGCTCCAATACGTCGGTGGCAGTTGAATAACATCGGAGTTTTATGAACGACCTTTTCGCTCCATGCTCCTTCATACGTCAAAGCCACATGATTTGATGTCGTTCATTTTCCATTTCCGAATGAAACTTGAACTATCTCCAACAACAAACTTCACACGCTTTTTACATATAGCTCAACGTGTTCTCGATTTGTAGCATAAAAATTGAAAAGGGGTTGGTTGTGTATTACAAAATTCTAATTTTAAGAATTTTACACTTTACGAGAGTGGACTGTATCGTGAACTCAACAAAGGTTACATGTGTGTACTGTGACATGCGTGTACTATTCTACGACTGCGTCGACTCGACTCGACTGTCGCGAGAGCTTTCGCGAGTTGACAGCGCTCTCTGGCGTCACGTAGGAATGTCCAACAGTTCCCAGGGGTGTACAGTTCATTCATCACTAAACATACCGGCGGCCTTGAAAGCACCGTCTTTCAACAAGAACTACACAAAGGTTGATCAGTTCATGGGTAGAGCACTTATCTTTGATATGGCACGTTTTGTGATGCTGCTTATATGGTGTAAACACTTACAACCCGAATAATATTGTCTGACCCAGGATGCACTGCTGTAATTCGTCCTAGTGTCCACTGCTGTGGGGGAGTTCTGTCGTCATGGAGAAGGACTAAGCTTTCTATGAGCTTCTGGGTTTCTTTCTTGAATTGCCACTTGTTCCTTTGATGGAGGGTTTGAAGATAATCTTTCTTCCATCTAGTCCAAAGTTATGAAATTAGTGGATACGTATGATCAAAACTATTTATATTTACAGGGCGATTCACGAATATATGACGGTAGTTTGTGCCAAAATTCACTTTTTCTACTGTGACGTCGGGAAAGCATATTTTTGAAATGTTTATTTCGATTTAGTATTATGACGACAAAAGATTGCACAGTGCATATTTTTTATACAGGGTGTTTCACGGAGAGAACCACTAGACATAATCATTTTTTTTAGGATTAATTCGAAACCCTGTATTTTTCAATTGATTTTTGAGAAAAGTGAACGTACAAACATATGTGTGTCTCTAATCTCCAAAATATTCATGGTGGTTTATTCACAGGCACGTATTCTATTTTGGGAAAAGTTCAAAAAACATGAACACCCTGTATTCGAAAATTTCCTTGGTCAAATGCAACTATTTTCGCACTATATATATTGATTCCTACAACATCTCCAGAGGTATGAATTCTGAATCCGATACTATGACCAGTTTTCGAGATACAGGGCGTTAAAGTGCAGAATGAATGATTACATCCGTTTTTTTTTTTCAATTGAAAAGCCGAATTGATTTTATGTTGCGCCCATGAGTTCAATATGACTACAGATAAGATGCGCATGGCAAAGTTCAGCTAAAATATTTACTGTTACAGGGTGATTCACCCTCGATAATTCTACAGTTTCGTCGCAGAGAAATTATTTCATGAAGTTAATAGGTACCTAGTCGTTCACAATTTTCAGTCTGATATTATAATTACTTTTTATACAGGGTGAGCCATGCAGGCAACCATACCAAAAACACTTATGCTTTGAATTGATTGAAATGAATCTTGAGTATCTTTATGAGCGCGCTCACTAACTGCGCTACACCCCCAAAAAGATGACAATTAACAATCTTCTTGTGTAGGTATAATACGAACCTATTCTCATAGGTAGGTACTCCACAGTAAAAAATATTCGTCTAGAGCGAGTTATAACTAGGTATATTGAAAAGTTTAAATCTATCATAGTCATTACCCCGGTTATTACTGTATGAAAAGTAATCATAATGAAGTATTTCAGACTGAAAATTGTGGACTAGGTTTAACTTCAAGGAATAATTTCTCTGTGAAGAAACTGTAGAATTATCGAGTGTTCGCAAAAGCTATTGTGATTTATTCGTGAATCACCCTGTAACAGTAAATATTTCAGCTGTACCTTTCCATGCGCATCTTATGTGTACTCATATTGAACTCATGGGCGCAACATAAAATCAATCCGGCTTTTCAATAGGAAGAAAAAACTGATGTAATCATTCCTTCTCCACTTTAACGCCCTGTATCTCGAAAACTGGTCATAGTATCGGATTCAGAATTCATACCTCTGGAGGTGTTGTAGAAATCTATAGTGAGAAAATAGTTGCATTTGACCGAGGAAATTTACGAATACAGGGTGTTCATGTTTTTTGAACTTTTCCCAAATTAGAATACCTGCCTATGAATAAACCACCATGAATATTTTGGAGATTAGAGACACACATATGTTTGTAGTATTACTTTTCCCAAAAATCAATTCAAAAATACAGGGTTTCGAATTGATCCTAAAAAAAATGATTATGTCTAGTGGTTCTCTCTGTGAAACACCCTGTGTAAAAAATTTGCACTATGCAATCTTTTGTCGTCATAATACTAAATCGAAAAGAACATTTCAAAAATATGCTTTCTCGACGTCACAGTAGAAAAAGTGAATTTTAGCAAAAAACTACCGTCATATATTCGTGAATCGCCCTGTAAATATAAATATTTTTGATCATATCTATCCACTAATTTCATAACTAGAACAAGTAGTAAACGTGTCTATGCAACAGAAATCCAATCTGACTCTTAATAATTAAAAATTAAATCCGAAAATCTGGGCAATTTTCAACTTTAACACCCCGTATTTGGAAAACTAGCCATAGGATTGGGTTGGGCCCATTGACACTTTCGGTCACTGAGTCGGGTACAACAACATAACAAACTTTCAGAAAATTCGACCAGTCGCCACTTAATCAAACAATTCCTTTTGTCATTATAACATAAAAATACCTTACATTTGGGACATTAAGTAAAGGTTTTCATTGAGCAATCTTGACAAAGTTGGCAAGTGTTCATATTGTCAGTCCTAACAGAGGTCAGGGGTAGGTCTTGATGCTTTTCCGGAGCCTTTCTCATTTTCTCCCACTGAGTTGTTCCGGGACTTGAGCAAATTGATGGACTGCCATCGCGGCTCGTAGATGGTGAACCAGTCACTTAGGGCCGGTATTATAAAAGTTGAACCGAGGATTCAACCGTGCGCCAACAACCAAATGCCTTACTATCTGGTAGTTGGCGCACGGTTGAATCCTCGATTCGACGTTTATAATACCCGGCCTTAGTTGTAAATGTAGAAAGCAAAGGCTTTTAATCTCGATTGAATCTTTCAACTTTACCGTTGTGGGCACGAAGTTGTTACTTTAATGTGAGTTACTTTTTGTTGGCGCATGAAATTCTCAAATTCGTGAGATGTGAAGCAAGTTCTCCTATCTGAAACTATTTGTAAAAGTTTACTATAATAAAATAATCTTTTACTCCATTGATCACTTTACAAAATTTTGTTCCCTTGACTTCATAAAACCAAACAAACTTCGTAAATTGATTAAAGTTTCAAAGTTGAAAATGGGTTTTTAATGAATAAATATCACTATATTTGGTATTTTTAATTTAACCTTGATGACTTCCTATAATGTTTCATAGATTGCTTCACAAACTTCTATAAGGAATTCGGAAATCGTTGATTTTCCATGGCTAAATATATGTGCGAGTGTCCTCAAACTACATCCAGTAGTAAGAAAATATAGTATACTACTTGCAATTTTGTGATTGCCGGAGTCGCACTTCTTGAATGGGTATCTTGTCGCTGAATTTGGGACTGCCGTATTTTTACGTATCTCACATATCTCCTCATCCATATCTTCTAAAATAGCCATTACGATGAGGTTAACCAGGTTACTTCATTGTGTTGCATCACGTTGCACGCTGTTCATACTTCGAAATATAACTCACTTCACTTGTGAACTCGACTCGACCAAAGTACGAACGAATTCCTGACAGTAGTGTGTAGATTAGTTACTCTCCACTCGACTGAACTAGCCTAGTCCGAACAAGCATTAAACTTCTTCAAAGTTTCTCCATTCAATATACATATATCTCGAACAAAAGGAATACGTTTTTCTAGATTCGACATGTGCTTACACTTCTCAGTATTTATAAACACTTCATTGTACCTGCGCCATCGCTCGAGCCTCTCCAGATCAGACTGAAGACTCAATAAGTCCAGTGAGCTGTCGACTTTCAGAAAAATCTTCAAGTTGTCGGAAGAAAGGAAGAACACAGCGAACCTAAAACAAGTTATAAATTGGAGATTGTCTGTGAAATATACAGGGTGTAACTGAATAAGTGTAAAACATTTAAGGAGGTGATTCCTCATCGAAAAAAAGATAGGATCTTTCATATAAAGAAATTTCATTGGAGCATCCCTTGTTAATATACAGCCCCTTAAAGGGGGTACATAAAATTTGTATAACAATTTTTTCACAAGCACTGAAAAAGTTACAATATTGAAATTAACCTGACGTTTTGTACTACCAAAAAGACACTTAGCCAGTAATTTATTTGGTTTACCCCATGGTTGTAAGGGGTGAAAAACGCAACCCCTAAAATTTATTTCCAATGTAACTTTTTGTCTTATTATTTGTTTACCATTTAAAAATTTATTTCCGATAGCCTGTTTCATTCTAAACAAAAAATGTCTCTTGGGTTTTTTGCCCAAAATAAACCAGTAAGCAGCAAAACATTATTTTACGAACAACTACAGAGATACATCGTCATAAATGCGAACTGGATTTATTGTTATTTTGTAGTTAGTACCTGCATTAAACGATTAAAGGGTAATAAACAAAACTAAGTTATTAATAACAAAACACACAACATGTTGAAATCATAGTGAATGTTCAATATGTCTACCTTCAAACATTACGCATGCGTCTAGACGTCGGCGCATTGAGCCACGTATTCGCTCAAATATTCCTGGAGTCTCTCTGATTACCCTGCACGCATCGATACATCGCGAACAGGAGTACGATATACCAAATGCTGTAAATGGCCCCAAATAGAGAAATCGAGAGGATTGAGATCCGGGGATCGAGCGGGTCAATTATGTGGTCCTCCTCGACCTATCCACTGATTTGCATATGTTTCAGTTAAATGCTGACGTGCTACTTGACTAAAATGGGCGGGAGCCCCATCATGCATAAAAAACATATCCCTTCTGACGCCCAAAGGAACTTCCTCCAGCAGTACTGGATGCACTTCTCTTACGGCCGTTTTCAATAACCGATCTATCCCTCGAAACGGCCGATATATAGGTACTAGAGATCGAGCAATCTCCCGTTTTGTACCTGTTTCCGTTTCAATATTGTATCTGCAGATAAGGATTCTTACTGGTCCTTGCAATCCATCCCTTGTTCCGAAAAGAGGTCAGATGGATAAGAACTTTCATTGTTTATGCGCCTACCTGCGTTTCAAAGAACTTTCACGTTAACCACAGATAGCCAGAAATATCTCTAGTAGCTCTGTTTGTTTATCTGAGGAGTTCGAGCAGTAAGGGGTAGAGATAAGCGTTGAAAATTGTTGTTAGTGCAATTCAGCGTTGGTTTCTTGACTATTTAATTATAAATTAACTTTAAAAAATGGATTATTTGAGTAGCGACGACAGTGACATGGAATTATTAGAGATGATTGATGAGTTCGATGAAGAAAGTGAAGAGGAAGCATTTTATTTTTTTAAATTTATTTTTGAACAAATGTGATTATTTTTTTTCAATTGTTTTTCAGGAAAAAAGTAATAATGCAAACAGCACAACGTTCTGTAAAATTTTTACTGTTCTTCCACGATGTTGATAAATAAAATGAATAGAAAATTAGGAACGAAATTTTTATTTTATTTCACAATTCATTGCTAATACTATGAATCTAACAATTTTTAAATAAAACAAGTAGAACAAGAAGAAAATGATCTCCACAAAGTTTGCTACTTCTGGATGGAGTCCAATTCTTCCAGCGAACCGCCTTCATCCATAGCTTCAGGATATCTGGTCGTTTGAATGGAAAACTGTACCAAATGAATTTACTCTTGCTAGCCAAGTCGCTAATTATTCATTAAATAGCAAAATCTAATATTATCAATTCACCCGTGAAAAGATATTTTCCGATAATCGTACTCGTTTTTGCATCCAAACGCTACACAAGACACCACCATTGTTTTTTTATATTCGAATTTCAAATATAGTTCAAATCGAAACTATTGCCGAAGCAATCAACAAATTACACTAACGCAATATGCTGCTTTACACGAGGAAGGAAACGGAACTAATAGCACAGTAGAACACAAACTTCACTAATATTGTACGTATTTAACAAAAAGAATCCCCAAACTAATTAATTTTCACTTAAAAGATAATTTATGCATACAACCGTAATTCATTTGACAGGTTACCCTAAATAAGGCTATCTCTGTTTCAGCTGCCCCTGTCTCACTTTACGTTCAAAAGTATACAGTCGGATCCGTTCCAGGTACAGAGTTCAGTGGATCTGAAGAGGTTCCTTCCTATCTATCCTTGTCTTGAGATAGATCAGGTTAAACCATGATTGTGAAATGCAAACCACAGACAGATAACTACAAGGATAGATAAGCCGACAAACCGGAGATAGCGATCTATCCCTTATCTTGGTTAGGTTATTGAAAACGGCCGTTAAAAATTGAACGTATGCCTCACCATTTAATCGAGGAGGTAGAAAATGAGGCCCAATTAAATCATCCCCAATAACTCCGAGCCACACGTTAAGAGAAAACTGTTCTTGATGGCTAGCTAATAGCGACCTACTAGATAGATTAGTTTCGTATTTTCGCATTTATGACGATGTATCTCTGTAGTTGTTCGTAAAATAATGTTTTGCTGCTTACTGGTTTATTTTGGGCAAAAAACCCAAGGTCAGTCATCTTCATCCTACTGTCCACCGTACTTTAGATTCAGAAGACACGTTTACCGGGGAACTAATACCAGGTACATGGAGAGTCGAAGGTCAGCCAAGTGGGACTTTGCTAAGACTCATTAGAATTCCTAGAAAACCCAGTGTGCTAGGCAAGGAAATACGAGAATAATTTTCTTCATTCTTTACCAGTGAGGCGGGAAAAGTGCCGTGGCAGAATAATTACTGATTTCAAATTGATAATTAATTTGAAATGTGGGGTACTTACCTCTAGACTTACCTCTGCTGTTTTGTTGTCAATTTGTTCGGGAGATAGACCACCTTCAGTAGAATGTCGTGGCTCATTTTTGTCTTTTAAGAATAAAAGCATTTTGAAAAAAATTCATTTTGTTTTATACGGAGCTGATGCTCCGTATCGCCACTCCTCCCTTTTTTCAACTCCCGCTGGAACTGCCCAATAAGCATACGCATTTTTTTTTCAACTTCAATCGAATTTGTTTTCAATTCTGCCCCTAGCCTAGTTCAGTCCACGCGTCGTGTTTTTTATTCCTGTTTTTGAAATACAAGGAGGTAGGATCCCATAAAACACGTTGCTCGCGAAATAACTCGATCAAATGAGTGGTGAGTTTTTTTCGACCATTCCATCGCGAAACAGTGAATATGTTCCGTAAATCAACCCGAGTAACCAAAGTTTTCAGGACTGGTAATCAATATTTTGACAGCGGTTATGTGCTGGTTGTTTTGGTGACAATTTATTTACGTGACGGACGGGGAACTTCTGCTAAGTGATAGGCCCTCTGGTGGTAGAAATCTGAACACTTCTGCACAAGTACAAAAATCAGTAATCAGTTGTTTATGTGTTATGGGTGTAAAAAGTAATGTAGTAACTACAGTAGAGGTGTAAAAGTAACGAAAACAAGCGAACCCGTATGTATTCGTTACTATAACAATCAGTACTCGTTACTATCGTATCGTTACGTTACTCGTTACTTCTGATACTGATACCGTGATACCAGGGTGTGAATCGTGTCGTGATACCTACTAAGATGCGATGTTATGTTGGCGCAACGTATCTTTGTATCGTATTTCGTATTACATACTCGTCCAAAATGATATTGCGGCCGGCGTCACAACATTCCTAATTTTTAGGAAATATATATACTTGAACATTACTTATTTGATGGTGTCCGAGGTGTATTTAAGTTAAATCTTTCATGTTTCGATGTTTCTGACATTTGAACCACGATAACACTAGATCTGAAGAAATCTTGTGAATAAAATTGAAGCATGTCGGCGATGGTTTGAGAAGTGGTTTTTGTTCCCATAACGTGTAAATTAAATCAGTCAATACATACAAAGCTGCATTAGGTACATTTTCTCACTTTTCCGTATTTCGAACCAGACTTGTGTTAGTATTTTCAATTTATTTTGCTTTAATAGGTAAAGTGAAAGACACAAGTGAACTGTTGACGGAAATTTGCAATAAATTTACTATTTTGAAATTTTTAACGTTTAGCTTAGGTTATATCACAATAAAATCGCAATCTATTATTTTAGTATGTATCGATGATAATGAAAAAGCCACAAATAGGTGTCTAAAATCAAAATTTTTTATTGAAAATAAAATTTAAACATTTCAACAATAAATCAACATAAAAATAGCGTTGCGGATTATGAAGATTCAACATAAAAAAATGAAAGGAAAAATAACATAACAAAAATAAAATTTACACAACAAAAATCTTTTGTTCTTAGAATGAAATCACACATAATAATAAAATGAAAACATATTTCTAACAAACATGAAACAACAGAGAAAATATTCTTCCTTAGAATGAAATTTAAGTACGCCATCTCAGTAAAGAATTCCATATTAAAGAAAAACATTTTATGGCAGAAATCTCTGGTTCATATTTAGAAATAAAATTTTTTCCATTCGCTTCGGTTGAATGGAGCTGCGCCTCTCGCTTAATATTTGGCCCGTTTTGGAGAAAGTCCTTTCGGATGGTACCGACGTGGCCATAACAGATAAATATTTCTGAGCCAAGTTTGCTAGTTCCGGGTATAAAATTGCCCGCGCCTGCCACCATTTCAAAGGACACTCATTTCGAGGAATAATGCGTTCTTCTAGATATTGCCTCATGGTCATTATGCTGCTGCTAACTTTGGAGTTCGAGTTCGAAGCAGACGCTGCCAAAGCGTCGAAATCTTTCCATATCGAATCATTATCAGCGTCGGTGTCACCAATAGATGTATCTAAGGTCAATTCGTTCGTTTCTTCTGGCTGCTTATGGTATTCGAACTCGTTTTGCAGCTCCGTTTTCAATGCATCTTTGGCGGACTCATAACTGGATGCATCCCACCTAAATGCCAGCTTCTTGAAACGCGGGTCTAACAGTGCTGCCTTAGATAACACTTGATGCCTGTGACAATTCTTGAATCTACTTTTAAATTCCGTCAATATTTTATTTGCTAGTTTCTTTCCAGTTTCTGTGATAATATTTGCCTCTAAATTATGGAAAATTCTAATGATACTTTCTGTAGAAGCCAGGATCATCGAAACGGTCACTTTTTTTTCTGAAGACATTTCTTCAGTGAGCTGTTTGAATGGCTTCAGAATTTTTATTATTTCTGGAAGTGCCTGCCATTCGCCTTCTGTCAGATTTTCTACCGGATTATGTAGAATTCCAAGAGACGCTTCTAGAGGTTCTTGAAGCGAAGAAATCCTCTCTATCATGTCCAAGGTACTGTTCCATCTGGTCACTACATCCATTTTCAGCTTCAATGCTTTTTGATTAGGCCTAAGCTGCTCCTGCATTGCAATTAGCTTTTTAGTTGCTATTGCACTCTTGTGAAAATGTTCCACAATGGTTTTAATTTTTTGTATCAGCTTCCCTAGTCCACAGTCCTGGAGTCCTGCACGCACTACTAAATTAAGTGTGTGAGCCATACACGGCAAATGTTCGTAACCTGTCAAACGTATAGCCGCTTTCATATTCGCGGCATTATCTGTAACGCAGACAAATATTTTATTCTGTATGCTCCAATGGGAGAGCAATTTATACAGCTCATTTTTAATGTATTCTGCCGTGTGCCGCTCATGACATTCGAAACATCCCAGTAGGGCAGACTTTAACTCCCAATTTATTAAATAATGAACTGTTACAGCTTGGTAGGAAGTTGTGGCTCTAGAAGTCCAGCCATCAGTGGTAATGGATATGTGTTTTGCGCACTCCAATTCTTCTTTTAATTTTTTTTGGGCTTCTGAGTACTGAGCATCCAAAAAGGTATTACTCAATAAATATCTTGAAGGCATTTTATAACCTGGTTCTAAGTAATTCATGAGATCTTTGAAACCCCCATCTTCAACTATAGAAAAAGGCTGGAGGTCTTTAACTGTCATTTTAAAAATTAAACCATTAATTTTTTTTTCTCTTGCCACACCTACTGGGCGTTTAATAAAGGCACTCAACGTTGTCTGCTGCGGATTGGTTGCCTTTATTGTTTTATTTACAGGATTACTAGAAGTAGATTCTGTAGTTGTAGTTGATGAAGTTGATGGTGGTGCATCCAGAACACCTGCATCTGACACCGAGCATGGAAAGATGGTGTCATATGTTGATCGGTGCTTCTTCATAAGGTGTTTTTTCAGATTTGTAGTGCTGCCGCCTTTCACTGAATATAATGAATTGCAGAGATCACATTTGGCTTTATCGTCTTTGGTCTGCGTGAAAAAATTCCATAGTTGGCTCCTTTTTTATCCATTCTAGATTTTAAATTGAACTGCAGAATAAAAAAAAGTGAAAATAATGAATCAAGTATGAGCAAATAACAATATATTTGATGCCGAAAGTGTGAACTCCTTTGAAAACCGTTCAAAATAGTTTATTTTTCAGTTATGTGTGAAGTGACAATTTTTCTAGTATTTTTTTTTGTAACGTGCGTTCAAAAAAATTCGTCTTCATGTAGGCCATGAAAGTTCATTTTCTGTGACTAGACGTAATTCATTACTTGAATCACTCCATGTTCCCAAAACGTTACTGTTTACATTTTAGAAACATAAGTTATTCAAGTAAAGAATTACGTCCAGTGAGGGAAAATCAACCTTCAAAATTCCATAGCCTACTTGACGACGAATTTTTTTGAACGCACGTTATGAGATTTGTAGGCTTTGGCCTCATCATATTATCTGAAATAATAATAATTAACAGCTGTTTTTTTAAGAAACAATTAAATCTTATTAGAGCAGCTTTGTTATATCTTTTTTGAGATAATAACAAAAAAAAATTTAAATATACGATAATAAAAAACGAAACAATATTGTATTTCTTATTTATAAAAAATACTTTCTCACCTTGTCTCTGTTCCAACTTCAAACCTTGTCTATACACACTGCACAGTTAATAAACACAATAAAAGTAACACGAAAAAACTTGGATGAATAATTCCCAAATAATACTCAATATTAATAAACATAAAAAATTGAAAAAATATCGCTCTTTATCAAACGTACGTACGAAATTCACGGAATAAGAGCACGCATGCGTAAAACATACGGTCTTCAAACGCATCAACGCCAACGGTGGCTGAATGAAACAGTGTAGGAAGTACGAACCCGTACGACGAAAGATGCGAGTAACGAAATGTATTCGTGAGTAACGTTTCGTTATTCGGTACTAGATGGCGTACCCGTTACTCAGTAACGAATACATACGGTTCGTTACAGCTCTAAACTACAGATTCGTTGTTTATCCCCGTTATCACAACTTAAATAATTGAAAATATGCATTATATAAAACTTATTAATTAATAAACATATTTAATAACTCATAACACTGCAAGAGTCATTATTTTGCATATACGTAATGTGAAGATTATTATTAATTGAGTTCATCTGGCAGAATGGGACTTGATAAATTGGTAATTGGACAGAAAATTGTGAATATTTCATGAACTTTAGGTATCAACCTCCATTCAATTTACGAGTTAGTTGAGGTAAAATTATTTCTACCAGGTTATCGCAGTATCAGTACCAGAGTTCTTCTCTTCTTTCTACCCTGGATTTGTATCTCTTCGTCTGACTGGACAAACCGGCTTCAGGATGAATCTTAGTAGACTGATGAGAGACTTTTCTGAACGTTTTCCTGAGAAGAGAGATATGAAGCTAGAAAACCACGAACTTCTGAAATGCTCTTTGAGTTCTTTAAATGAACTCAATTTTAACCTTAAAAGATTAATAAACTAAAGTATGCAGTTTATAGGTTATTATATAAATTTACCTTGTTCAACGAAACCATCACATGGATTTGGATATAACCCAAAGACCTAATAATCACAGATAACAATGATGATAATAATTGTCAATGATATTTCTATATGAAACAAACCGGAGTGACCAAAAGAAATCCACGGTCGTTCTGGTTCAGAAATTCTTACCGGTTTTTCAGGAACCGTGTTCCGTAAATAACCTTTCTTTCAGGAACCAACCGAGAATATCATATTTACGGAACGGAAAGTGACCAACCAGACCAACCAAGTTGATTTACGGAACATATGCAGTATGTGCAAAAATGTGCAATACCATTGAGTTTAAATATACCTAGAGGAACAACGCAGTTCAACGAATTGAAGCCAAAATTATTCGCCGTAAAGTGGCGGTACATAGTAGCCAAAAAGGGAACTACCATCTGCCGAGACGGTCAGTTACAACTGCGCTTCTACGAACCGGAGAAGGAACTACAACTGAAAGCGGCTTCAATTCGTTGAACTGCGTTGTTCCTCTAGGTATATTTAAACTCAATGGCAATACTAAATTCAATCGCCGATGCGCTGTCTGGCTGGCGCTGCAGTATATGTTTGATAACACAAGTGTGGAGAAGTTGCGGCGTGCTAACTTTCTTTGATCTACCGACACCCAACGGATAACATAAAATTTGCTATATAGCAAGAAAAATGTTGTATAATATCGTGTTTTATAACTTTTTCACTCGAATGTCTCTAACAAGTTATATAACTTTGCTATATAATATATATATATATATATATAGTGTGTGAAGTGAAATAGGTTAAGGGATGTCGACCAAGTATCAAAAGAATTAGATGTTTACTCTTTAATCATAGCCTAGCTTTCGAAACTTTCTGTTTCTTCTTCAGGGCAACTGTAATAGCAAATAATAAAATAAAAACAATGTCAGAGTGAACTTCGTTAACTTACTGAATTTTGAGGTTAAAGCAAATATAAAATGATCATAACTAGTAGATGTCTTCTCTAAATGGTAACAGTTTATGCTATTCTAATTTTACGAGCCGAATATTCTTCTTATACAAAAATTTTTTCTTTTACTACACTAACTTAAATTACACAAAAAAGGTCAAAATCTCAAGAAGTCAATTTTCTAGAAACGTCAGACCACAGAGTACAAAACAATCACTTCAACTTGACAAACGACATTTAACGATAACTTCATCCATCTACAGGACCGTCAAAAAATGGTATACCGGAGTACTCCAATAAGTAGGCATATATTGGACTTAGGTTTTGTGTGTCCGTTTTTTTATTAATTGAATTTTCTCGATTGTTTCTTATATGGATCATTTCCAAAATGCATCGTTTCTTGTAGTTGTTGTTCATATCTAAAATTCTTGCATTTTCTAGGTCTGCAGTATGTGAATATCGTTTGGCGTGAACAGATAATGCACATCTAGGGTCGTTTCTTTTTATGTCACTCTTGTGTAGTGCCAATCTTTGTTTCAAGTGTTGGGATGTCTGACCAATGTATGTCTGGTGGCAGTCTGAACACTCTATTTCATATATGACATTTATATATATATATATAGTCTGCACCCGTCTTACCGACATCCAACGCATAACATAAAATTTGCTATATAGCAAGAAAAATGTTGTATAATAGCATTGTGTTATATAACTTTTTCACTTGAATGTCTCTAACAAGTTATATAACTTTGCTATATAACATGTTTTGTTACATAGTCTGGACCCGGCTTTACAGGTGTACTTATTGTCTATTCTCAATTTGTGTTTGAATACATTATTCCTTGTTGATTTCAATAAATGAGGTACATCGAACATATAATAAATCTTATTATTATTTAAAATAAAAAAGGAGACTCAATACTCACCCCCAGACTATCCTTTAGGGAAACAAAATTTGTTCCTTGATCAGAGATAACCATCTTTACCATAACATTCGCAGAAAAGAGTCTTTGAATTGAATTTAACAGAATTATCTTTAAATCTACAGTTGGACACACTGAATGAACAAAGAAGTAAGCCAAAGGTTGCTTCCAATTTGATTTAATACCTCTTAACATCAAAACCAACGCATTATTGCCAGAATATAAAGATTTTTCATTAATCGTCATGAAATCCTACAACTTCGTCATAACCCGTATCATAATAAAAATGAGAATGTAATGACATTTCATCCAAGCACAAAACACAATCCCTGTCTTTATCATCCAGATTGCAAGTAAACCTTTTAATTGAATCAAACACAAAATCATTTAAACCTGAAGTTATAGGGATTTTTGAGGTCATTCTACACAAGGTCGATTTACCAGGCAATCTAAGTATTGTTGATAAATAATCATACGCCTTAGGACCAAGAAAATATAAATTTAGTGCAAATTGTCTATAGCTATCATCGTAACGAGCTCCCCTTGGCCTCTTTCTCAACAAAGCAATTTGCATTTTGATGAAGTTTGCTGAATTTGGTATAAATTTCTGATCAAGGAATTCATTGACATGATTAATATCTATAGATGGTGTTTTTCGAGACAGCCTGCTTACTTGTTGTCTCATTAATTTGAGCTTATTCCTTAAAATTTGTGTAGTGTGAGGGCAAAGGGCCTATTCATCTGGAACATATTGTAATTAGTTTGAGTACTCACTGATATTTTATGTGAAGATTCTTGTCCTGAAGTCGAAAGTTCTGATTCTACTGCTGAATTTGAAGGAACTGGATATACTGCTGAAATCGAAGGACCTGGATCAACTTCTGAAGTTCTGAGGTCTGAAAACTCAGATTCCCTTCATTCACTGGCTCCATAATTTCTTCTAAAAATTCCTCTGAACCATCAGTTAATTTTAATGGCAATGTATACAATTTTAGAGTTTTTCTTGAACCAAATATATTGATATCACGGGAATCAAAATGTTATGAACATAACCTGATATTTTTATGACAAAACTCAGTTGTATATTTTTCGACACGACTGATGTTTATGGCTTCAATACATAAACATAACAAATTGTCATTTGGAAACCTGAAAAAACTCAAAGTTGGGTTGTCGGTATTATATCTTTTACATAAAAGACATCTGAAACCCATATTGTTTTCTAATTATTCCTCACTGCAACAAATACTATTAATAAAATAAATAATCTGCAATGGAAATCTTCAAAATAATAGATAAATCGCTTCCTTGTGTTTGATGCTGAGCACTTTTCTTAACACTCCCACAATAGTTGTAAACACAAACACTTGTTGCACGAAACACGTTGTATCATAACAAACGCAGAAGAGAAAAGAAAGTGGCTGAATACCTGTACAGAAAACATCGTTTCGCATGCGCGAACTAGGAGTAAAACGCTCCTATTGGTTAAAAAATTGGCTTCAGAATATTGGTCGAGTGGGACTACTGTGTGATTTTCTATACTGTGGCAGAACGTCCCCTATCGTTAACGGAAGAACTATCACAGAGGCACTAGTTTTGTTTACTTTTCGCGAAAGGCTTCTACGCATTGCTCTTTGGAAATGCCAAACGAGTAGTTCTGATTCTCGCCGATACAGCGCTACGATCTAAATTTCAGTGCGCTGCCGGCTGCGAGTGCGATGTAGCCGCCACGCAAGACAAGACGTTATTCTGTGTTACAATGAACGACGCTTAAACGCGATAACCTTTCTACATGGATTCGATTTATTTATTTGTTTACTTGCAGAGAATAAAGCAAGCAGGTGATAAATGTGACGTGAAGACATTGTAGGGTCGATTAAAAATCCCAAGAGGATATTGTTAAGAAGATTTTCCTGAAGGACGGTGTTGTGAACCAGATTACTTTATTATTTTCTTTTGGGAAATTGTTTGGGATCAATTTTCGGATTTGTCGCGTTCATTATTAATGTGGAATGCTCCTATTTTTTGTGGACTGAAACAGGTGTTGCGTACGCAATGCCAGGGAACAGCCAGTATGAATCGAGATCCAACGAGAAATACAGCTATCAACAGCTTTCATGATTTTAATTCACGATTTTTATATTCCTGGTTGTGCTAATTTGAAGGTGAACAATATCGGCTGCAAACTAATTGGTGCAGTGCATAGTGAGAGCTCTCAAGGATTACGACACCATCAACGGGGTAAGTCCATGAAATTGAAGAGCATTTCATCGTCATATTTTGTTTGATTTCATATAGTAATAATCATTCTTGAAAAATATAAAATACGGTCCTTCGAGAAAGTCTGGTTACGACAGACGGGTATCAATAAATTCTCAATAGAAACTTCTTATAAACTGTAATTGCATGCTTCTATGTTGATAAACATTGTCAACATTGTTAATTTGTTAAGAGACCAGAGGAGAAACAATATTCGATGATATTTAATCCAGGGAAGCATTCAGATTTTTTATGAAATTCATGATTTTTTCCTCAAATTTCTTCGTATACATTTAGGAATAAGGCCGCTTCCTGACTTGTCGGTGCAGCAGCGGTGCGGGATCTGGAACCTCTGTATAGAAACGTTACCGCGTTGCCTATTAGTTACACATTATGCGGTATAAAATCCTGCAGTACCGTTTGTGCCTTTGCGTCGACATGTCATCAAGTGATGAAGATATTTTGATGTGTTATGTTTACCTCCGTTCACGAAAAAAAAGAAAACGTCATTGGCGTCATCCTTATATCGAAAATAATATGAGTTGTCGACTTTTTGTTGCGGCTCAAGAACTTTCGCAGGATGACGATAAATTTTTATCGATGTATTGAATGTCGAAGAAAACTTACAGCGAGCTTTTGCATTTGGTTGCTCCAGCAATAACGAAGCAAAATACAAAACTTAGAGAATGTGTGAGTGCTGATGAAAGATTGCTGATTACTTTAAGGTAGGTAAAAAAAAGCCATTGAATATTTTTCACTGTTTTATTCACAAAAATTATCATGTTTAATAACAAAACGTAAGTTACTATAGATCTTCATAAGTTAAACTCATGGCATCATTATTATTTTGGTCAGCACTTAAATCGTAGGGCCTATGAGCCGGTGAAGAAGGGTTAGGAATTTGTTGCACAGGATTGGGGACAAGCGATATCTGAGAATAATAGGGATCACTAAACTGTTAATAACATGTTGACTGCAATGAATCACTAGATGTTGTTGGCAATGAATCTCTGGAAGTAGACTGCAAGGACTCTCTAAATGTAGATGGCAATATCTTTCTGGATATGGAAGGCATAGTCCATTGTTGGCCTTGCTTGATTTCATCAATGAATTGTAAGATTTTTATTTTAAATGTTCGTATTTGATTATCTGTCATATCATCAAATTCTGGAAGTATACTCAAGAAGAAATGATTCATTGTAGTCTGATTTTTACTGCTTTGTTTGAATTCATCTGTTTTTTCAATTTTCTTCTTCAAATATTTAACTATTGTATTATCCACCTCATTATAGCGTCGCTTACGTGCAGCTTGAAAATTTTCCCTCGTTGCTGCTGGTTCTTCTTGTGTTGAATCCTCAGGTTGACTCACATCTTGTGATATAATCGGAGAGATGTCGAAGAAGAGCGGGCAACTTCTTCGACATCTCTTGCGTGTTCTTCTTCAAACTCGGGAAGTGGAATATTGCCAGGTTTCTCACTTTCATTGATCGATTTTACGAATGGTAAAATAAACGAGAGATACTCTCTAAGGTAATAAGGTTTTTTTTGCCTTGGAACCACTCGGTGGCGCTTTCAAGCTTCTTATGAATGTTGATCTTATGTTGCGCCACTTCTCTTTGCAGTCGTTAACTGGAACAAAAATGTGGTTCTGTTAGTACATAAGTTGCTATCTTATTTAATTTCTAGTTGTTATTTTGGTTTTTGTTTCAGATATCTGGGCACTGGAAGTACCTTCAGCTCTTTGGCACTTAACTTTGCCAGAGGTATTAGCACTGTATCCAACATAATAGCTGAAACAAGTGAAGCAATATGGACAGCACTCCAAAATGAGTTCCCGATATGCAGTAAAACGAAACGATCCCTTCCCGCTACCGACCATACCGAGCTAATCAGCAAACGCTCATTGAAATATAAGGGGTCGGTAAGGTTTCGGTACCGCGTATACCGAGCATACCGATACCGTACCGTTGCTGCACCGACAAGTCAGGAAGCGGCCTAACTCGAAAACGACGCCTTTTTTTGAAAAAATGTAGGAATACTTTTATTCTCTGAAATGGTTGATTCTTTCGAAAATATGAACCGTTTATCCTTTTCAAGTGATTTGATAGTGTTTTTGCATGAATTTATGAGTAGGCCACCCTGTAATTTTTAAACTAGGAGAGATATTGAATAAGTTTCGATTGAGGAATATACACCATGAATAGAGTAAAGAATCAACCAAAATTCAGTTCATTTGAAATAACGGTATCTACCAAACGAAACCGAATTTTGAAAAATGGTATAGGAAAAAAGTGTTTCGTTTGATGAGAGGAATCTACGGTTAAAATATATGTACAAGTCAAAGACTCACCCTGTATACAATACACTTTTGAAACATAAGTCAATACCTTTTTGGGCCTTTTCAGACGATGCTTCTTCCACAATTTGGATCAATTGAGCGACCTCAACTTGGCCATGAGTTTGCTCCAAGACTTCTTCAATTATTCCTGAAAAAGGAAGAAATTAGTAAATTTATTCGAGATTAGCGAACATTTACTAGTTTTTGTAGCTACAATGAATTTAATAATGGGTTAAGGTCGCCGTTTGAAGCGCGTAGGACAAATCAACCGATAGAGGCGCCACCGTGCATTTTATTGAATATCTTCATAGAACTTACATTATCTCTATGAGTTCTATGAATATCTCTCTAATCATGAATGAAATGTACAATGGCGCTGTCTATCCGAAACTCGCTGAACTATGAAATTAGTGAAAATGTGGGTAAAGCAGGAACTTTTTCCCGCTAAAATTTGAATTTGGCCATTTTCTGCCAATTCCGTATTTCAAGTTGTTTTTCTGAATGAAATTATCTGTAGATTCACTTTTAATCGGAAGTTGAACTATTTTCATGGGTCTTTCGTTTGAAATAAAACAGAAGCATGAGTTGGCTTATTTTCTTCTATTTTTGAAAGAAAAAAAATGAACTGTTGAAATGCAATTAATCTCAATTATCTCATTAAGAACTCCAACCCTTTCTGAGTGCACCCACAAAATTTCAGTTCTCAAAGTGAAACCATTTTCAAATGCAACTTGAAATAAAAACACACTATATTGAACGCCCACCTTAATCAATGAATGTAATTCATTTTCTATGCTTGAAAACCGGGGTAAAAGCATCCCAAACTTTTCAGCAAAAAATAAATCTACTTTTTCGTTCGCCATTATTGTTTCTGTTTGAACGGGCTTTTTGCCTCTTTTATTATGAAAGTGTTTAATCGAAGTAATTTTTGCAATGAATGAGTATTACAATATAAGTAAAGATTCTTGAATTCGGTTTTTTAAGTGAAGGAAACCTAGGAAAAACTTAATGTCTGTTTTAAAAAGAAAAAACTAGAGAAAACTTGACAAAATCGTTTTTATGAAGAAATCTAGGAAAAACTCATACAGGTCTACACTATTTTTTATCCAGAATAAGGGACACTGGAAAGCATTGTCACGGGGCGCTAGTCGGGTGATCGGGCTAGTTCGATTGCGCTGAACACTTGAAACTGAAAGTGACTGGACTCTCTGGATGGACCTCTTCTTTTCTTCAGGGGCACACACGCAGAATTCTAGCACTTGCACAATCCCAGACCTCGTCGCCAATTATAAATTTTGAGTCGAAAACGATGTTTACAATTTATTTACACACAACTATCGTTAAAGACTATAAGACTTAACACTATGAATACTTCTCAAGAGCAAATCTACTTCTTGAGAGAGCACACCTATTTCATGATTAATAACAAGTATGTAGCCGTTTTTATAGGGACAGCTTATATCTTGAATGGGACTCAGCACCGCAGGTGTTTCGATGCTTAATTCGCAGGCTGCAACATAGTTATATGTGGAGCTCATGGAGAAGATAAGAATGTACATTGTATCAATATGGGGTGCGGCAACGTTGTTATATACAGGAAGAATCCTGTTGAACTGTACAGGGTGGGCAAAATTGGTGCTACATGAACTAAAACTTTTTAACCCGAGGAGATAGAGAAAAATGAATGGCACCTTATAGTCCTCTTTTTTCGAGAAACTGATAATGCCATCAACTGCATTCCTCTATCTTCTTTTGTTTCCGAGTTATAGGCCAAAATTGAAATTTGGGCGATTTCAACTTTGGTCATTATCTCCGTTCCTGTTCATGCTAGGATGTTGAAATAAAAACATTATACAGGCACTTTTCTGATAGCAATCCAGTGGCGCACTCTGTTTTTTTATAAAATGTTCATTTGCTGAGTTATAACATAAAGTTGTGTTTTTTCTTATGGAAACAGTAGTTTGAAATGACTTAGAAAGAATCGCCATTTTTTTCCGTTTCGGAAATGTATCATATGTTATACATCGACCTCAGATTCGTTAAGATATCATGAAAAATATGGTTTGTATATGGAATTCGAATTATTGAGTAGGCTGAATCACAGAATCATGTGTCTCTACGCATGATGTAATTATTAATTTACGTTTGAATACTTGATGGTGCGATCTCTGTTTGAAGCAACTGTCAGTTATTAAAATTTGAAGTCATCGTTGGCGGCATTATGGAGATATTCCAAAATTACGAAAAATATGATATGTTGAAATGTTTCATTTCAGCGAACGACAATAGTGGGGCAGCAAGTGAATCAATTGTGAAATAATAATTACACCATGCGTAGAGACACATAATTCTATGATTCAGCCTACTCAATAATTCGAATTCCATATACAAACCATAATCTTCATAATATCTCAACGAATCTGAGGGCGATGTATAACATATGATACATTTCCGAAACGGAAAAAAAATGGCGATTCTTTCTAAGTCATTTCAAACTACTGTTTCCATTAGAAAAAACACAACTTTATGTTATAACTCAGAAAATGAACCTCTTAGAAAAAATCAGAGTACGCCACTGGGTTGCTATTAGAAAAGTGCCTGTATAATGTTTTTAATTCAACATCCTAGCATAAACAGAAACGGAGATAATGACCAAAGTTGAAATCGCCCAAATTTCAATTTTGGCCTATAACTCGGAAACAAAAGAAGATAGAGGAATGCAGTTGTTGGCATTATCAGTTTCTCGAAAAAAGAGGACTATAAGGTGCCATTCATTTTTCTCTATCTCCTCGGGTTAAAAAGTTTTAGTTCATGTAGCACCAATTTTGCCCACCCTGTACATGCTTCCCACAGAGGTTGAGGACACTTAGCCGATTCCAAAAATACCCCACATGTTGGGGTCTTTAGTCTCTCGTTTGGATTATACAGGGCGATTTCACGTCTTGGGTCATATTTTCAAAATGGTGTATTGGACGAACGAATAATCACAAATCCATCAAATTTGGTACGTAGGAGGACTGTACCAATCCCCATAATGCTGAGTCAAGGACCGGACTCTATTTTTCTGATATTATCGGAATTTATTAAGAAAATCACCCTGTAGATGAAAAAATCAATTAACCTGTCATGGCAGTTCGAACTACACTGCATTATCTTCAATATAGAGTAATAAAATCACCTGGCACACTTACAGATTCAGAGAGAAAAAATTGAATATGCGTACTCGGAAATAAATTTTTTGGACGGCCTAATTCACATGGAAAACCATACCCAAATATATCAAAAGTTGAAGACAGGAGAATATTATCAGTAGTAAAATCACAAGAGAATAAATTGAAAATAATTCGACATATTTTAGAAAACTTGTTGCCAGGCAATAGACACGACTGCCCGAAGGGCTCGAGTGTCTATTGCCAAATGGCAACAAGTTTGAGAAAATTCCTGGAGAATTATTATCAGAGGTATTATCCCAAGACTATGACAAATAGCCGACTATTATTTTCGACCTAATTCAATCGTGAGCGTCTTGTATTTCGACAATTCAATAAGACCATATAAACATTAATAATCTGAATAACTCCCGAGAGCTTCAGCACGAGGGAGTTATTCTTTGATTATTAATGTTCAAATGTTTCGCTAAGATTCCTGTCACTTCCGCTGAAGTGAAAGCAAGCCAATTCATAAACTTCTATCATTTAATTACACTTAGTTTTCACAACGACGAATTCATCATCAACAAAAATTAAAACTCAAATATATAATAATTGATTATTTGAAATTGAAAACGCAATTATTGTAAGTGATATTTGCACCAGCACCATAGATAAGTCCTGTAGGTGTCGCCTTTTCTATTTTTTCTTGTATGACCTGTGCTGCTGAAGTTGAAGGCCGTGTTTCTTCAAACTGTCGCATTCTATTCATAATTTTGTTGTGGTGTTCCTCATCGAGCTGAAGGTAAGGCTTTATGGATGATGAATTGCTGTGGCCCGTTATTTTAATCAGTTCCTGTTCCTGCACGCCAGCTTTAGCTAGTTGTGAAACGGCTGTAGAGCGACTTGAATGATTCGTTATTTTTCTTTTCTTTACATCCAAACCAATACGTTCTGCACCTTTTTTCATCCATCCCGATTATTCATTTTTCCCGATGGGACAATTTTTGTACCACGCAGATTTCTGTTTTTTCCAGTACGGATTTGGAGTGAAGAAAAAACGGTCGGTGGTTATGTGTGAAGGTCGATGTTTAATAAGTTCCAAGAAAATACGTACAGGACAACGATTAGTATTTTGGCTGTTAGCTGTGAGCCATTTACTATCAGCGCACTTTTGGTTCCCTCCTTGGCAAGTTTTTGTGAATACAGGATTATATTCGATCCTTCCAGAATAGGTACCGTCGTTTTTCATTTCTCTCTTAAAATGATCTATTTTACAATAAATACCTTCTCCTCCTCGCCAGGCCAACTCTACAGATACTATCTGAAAAAATTTCTTCTGAAGGCCGTCTGGGGTATTCTCATCATAACTGTCTATAATAGCATTCAACTCATCTAAAGCGAGTGCTTCTGAACTTTCCTTCCTCTTTTGAGGACAACTCTGCAGGGTTCGCCTTTTCGCATTACGCGCATCTCTGGCACCTTGGAATTCGATATCTTCGAATGGATTCACCTTTCTATTATGTTTGGTGAAGAATAATTCCTGCACAGATTTCGCTACTGAATTCCACATCAATTTAACTGTATACTCTTTATATTCTTCACCATTTTCTTTGCGCATATTCCATGCCCAATCTTGAAGAATTTCGGCTATTTTGGAAGTTGGGGTAGTCGCACAAAATTTGTAATTTTTCTGCGGACAAAAAGACATGAATTGTCTCCAGACAGACTCCTTACTTCTTTTTGTATTTTTCGGAATGGATTTAGATACATTTTCACTAATTTCCGTAGTGGAACATGAACCAAAGCGTGACATTTTCAATTTTGAATGAATGTTATGTCAAATTTCGACACTTTATCATAAGCCGCGTTCGGCATTGACATCACAGATCAGAGAGATTTTTTGGCAAGTGACTGCAGATATGTCTGACAAATTTGGAATAATTAAATCGAACGATCTAGATAAAAAATTGACAAGTATCTGTTTATAACTACAAACGTCATTTTGAAAGATTTCCCGGGACGGTGTTTATTGTATTATGGCTGGAAGTGGAATTAAAAGGGATCTTAAACTTGCCGTTCTAAGGCCCGTTCGCACCAGTACCCCTTAAAAAGACCACTTAAATAAGGGTCTCTTAAAGTTAATGGTCGCTTAAATTTATTCCCAGTTGCATGACCGTCCCTTAACCGAAACTTAAGTAGGTAAGGAACCCTTAAACTATTCGATCTAGTGATATTTCAGTTTTTCATTTTGTGCAACTGATATTTGTGTTCTGTGAATTTCATTTCAAGACCTCTTCATTTCTTCCTCTTTGATATATTTCTATGGGCTAGACGGTTGTTTTCATTTGATTAACCTAACCCAACTCTTTACTGTCGTGTTCTCACATTCAAAAGTCTGTTTACTCTGTTTGGTTAATCGAAACCTTTGGAAGAAAGACACATTTCTTGTGAAGGTACAGGCGCTAAAGCTGGACATTGATTGTAAAAATTTAGATATTGCTCTAAAAAATAAACACCTATCCAGTTAGGCGAAATTTAATTGTTTTATTGGTATTTTATGTTTTATTTTTGGTGTAACATATTTAGTTATACGGTTTTATGAAATAAAAAGTAATTTAACATTTGAAATATTTTATTTGTACATATCCACTGCCAAAGAAGCCTACTTCTTTCAATTTCCTCATTTGTTTGCGGAAATTTTATATATTGGGGTAGCAGACTCGCAATTGCTTCAGACACACGTTTAACAATACGAGAGACTGTTGAAACATGCATTCCACCAAAATCTGCAATCGACAGTTATGCCGGCCATACACGAAGCGTTTTTATGAGACTTTCGAGCTACAAGCTTTGCCTGAAAGCTTGTATAAAGTCTCCGTGTGTGTCCGACCGGGCTACCGAAGCGTTTCGAGCCTCTACGTTCCTGGTCGCACGAGTCCGGAGAAGCCTAGTCGGTGGTCGCCGGTACTTCCGGGGTGCTATCAGTAAATCTGTTATCAGTCGATACCTGCAGTTCGAAGCGCTTTGAGATAGATATTCAAAATGGGTGAATTTTTAGCAGGCTTCATTGAAATATATAGGCAGAAAACCTGTCTATGGAAAATAAAAAGTGTACAGTATACTAACCGAAATTTAAAGAATAAAGCGTACGAGGATCTTTTGAATTATTCAAAAGAAAAAAATAATAATCAAGTGATTAATTTGAATTGGGTGAAGAGAAAAATAAAAACAATACGTGACGCGTTTAGGAGGGAATTCAAAAAAGTTGAGGATTCGAAACGGTCAGGAGCAGGTCATGATGACATTTATGTATCGAATTTATGGTACTATGACCTGCTTCTATTCACGAAAGATCAAGAAGAATCTAGAAATGGATTCGATGCTCTGAACGAAGATCAGGTGAATACGCAGGTGAATACGCAGGTGAGGATAAATAAACACAAATTTTTGAAAAAGATCTTTATTTGAATTTATTTTAATGAACGTTAAACAGAATTCATGTAACTATTATTGCTTCTTGCCAATGAACTTTTCCAATACCGTTGAAGTATTCCTTGTATTCATCCCTCACATCTTTCGCAGTTTGGCGAGGGTTTCTATTTTGGGATTGTTCCAAATTTTCCAAAAAATTGGTCGTAATAATTCCAATAACACGTTGAATTCCAATAACACGTTCTTCAGGTATTCGTAAATAATTTTTTAAATCTTCAGGATATTCATTCAATTCCTTTATCAAATTCATATGACTTTCCCTGTTTTGAAGCCATTTCTTCATCCAATATCGCCTCCGTTTTCGCTCCAAACGATTTATCACAATGATAGCACTAGCAACAGTTTTCTTATCCATTTGAAACATCGAGAAAGACTGAACTGAATGCCAGTGAATGCTAAACTCGAAGCCGGCTACCGAAGCTAGCTTGGTAGCTTGCATGGTCGCTACGTCGGTGGTGGATTTTACGATGCTCAAAGGCCCGGTTTGAAGCTTGCAAAGGCTAGCGACTAGATCAGGTAGAAAAAAGCTTGAAACGGTCGCTTCGTCAGTGGCCTACATAAGTGTTCTCCAGTCGCATAAAAACGAAGCGTACACAGTAATTGGTTTATTGGTGATACACTACAATTTCTACAAAAAAATTTAATTAATTTTTTGGAGAATACTATATTCTCGTCGACAAAGGTACTTACCGATCCAAAGGAAATTCTAGTTGGTTTTCTATTAATTCCAGTAAATTCAAGACAGTCTGTTTTGTTAATCGAAACCTTTGGAAGAAAGACAGCTCATCCAATTCATTGAAATATGAATAATGTCTTTTCATATATGTGAAGAAAAATCTTATATCAGGGGTGATAAACTGATCGTTGGGAAAACAACATACACAGTACAAGAATTAGAAAATAGCGAGGATGAAAGAAAACCGCATAGTGCTCCCCTTATACCTATAAGTAAAAATATACAGAATAGCTCAGTGGAACAAAACATTGTTTTTGTGGAGGAAGAGGGCGGTTCAACTCACGGCAGCACATTGAAGCCCACAGATGCGTGGTCGATGAAGGAGGCTCGAGTTCGGAAGCTTCGAAACAGAACATTAAGGCTAGCCGCACATTGAGCGCAGCCGAGCACAGCACAGCCGAGCCTAGCCTAGCAGAGGATTTTGTAACACACGCAATTGAATAGATCGCCGCATATTGGACTGCTACGTCCAATATGCGGCGTTCTATTCAATTGCGTGTGTTACAAAATCCTCTGCTAGGCTAGGCTCGGCTGTGCTGTGCTGGGCTGGGTTCAATGTGCGGCTAGGCTAAGAGGGGTTTATAGTGCCCAGCTTTCTTAGCGTCCGTCAAAGTCTGCCTTCTTCTCACCCCTCACCTCCCCTAAGAAATCGTCGATTTTCAGTACGTCCGAAGATATCTCAGACATTCCTCGTATTTACCGCCCTTGTCTTCCACATGCGAGATTTCTGTTACGTACAGCCTTTACCTAGGGGAGGGCGGAAGTTGTCGAATGCCCTCGTATATTCACGAATGAAGTGAAATTATTTACGAAACTGCTGACAACACTGTAAATTCATAGGACGTAGACGTTTTGCCAGATGGAAATAAATAGTTGGGATGGGCCCCCAATAAATTCGTACACCCTTCTTGGTTGTACGAATTTATTGCGAATTTCTGTTTTGGTTGTAAGTTAGATTCGGAAAAAATCATCCACATCTACAGTAAAAAAAAATTTGATTGAGACTCAAAACCTAAACTAATTTTTTTTATGAATTTAAATTTGTTTTTTGTATGAGATGCTGTATCAGAGGAATTGTATATACATACTCTATTTTTTATGATTGCGTTCAATCGTGCGAAAAAAATGATAGTTCTCTAAGTTTTTTTCATTTTTTTTATTGGAGTAAAATCATTATTTTTCTTTGCAGAATCCAACGCAATCATAAAGAATATGGTTCTAATTTGAAAAATATAAGTTATGGCCAATTTTCGATCATAGTTTTCGACACAAAATTTGAAACACCCTGTGATGATTATTCTGAACTTCACAAGATGCATGGCCTCTCCACATTCTTCTACTCTGATGTTATGAGGACTGTTTACGTTGAGGATATTGAGAATAAGAAAAATGAACATTATACTGACTACGAGTATTTGAGTATTTTACTTTTATTCCGGTTATTTCTCGATATTTTGAAAACTATGGTTTTAACAGAAATGTACTTATTCAGAATTGAATACTAAACAAAGGAAAAAATTGAAAAAAAATCTTTTCAACAAATCTATTTTTTTCACTTGTTGTATAACCAAGAGCGCTCATGCTCCAAAAATATTTTAGCTCAGTAGAAAATTTCGAACAATATGATCTCAATTCTCAGATTTCTAATATGTCCAGCTTCCAGGAAGGTCTAATAGGCACTCGAACTGGATTATAGTCATATATTTTTTTGATATATGTAATTCATTTGAAATAGCTTTTTTTGATGTTAGTGACTATAATAGATATCAAGAATTTCGGAAAGTTTTTGAAATTGAATGAGTTTTTTCATGAACTCAGATCATGGATCAGAAAAATTCATTTCATAAAATTGAAACGATAAGGTAATTCAAGAAGGAGGAAGGATTGTATGAAATTCTAGAAGATCTCGAGAATTTTCTAATCCCATCATAGCTTGTCATGTAAAAAAATTTTATGTAGGATAAACATCACATAACAAATGTGCGCAAAGATTTTTGCGTTTATCACTAAATTTCCTACTCATCTTCGAAGTAATTGAAACAAATAACAGAACACCTCCAATCACAAGAAAAAAAAAACAAGTGAAAATTCACGACCCTCGTCTCTCGTCACAAGATCTAAAAACGTAGGGACCGAACGAATTTGCTTTCGGCTTGCCTGTCCAACAGAAGTAATAAAGAACATGTTTTTACACTTTTACTTTTCACTGATAACAGACGCCTTACAATAAAACAATAAATATTTGCCACTGGGATTTACCGAAAACCCCAAAGTGCAACCTAAAATGTGCAGTATTGCCAGATAGATGGAACGATCAGTAGAAAATGGAAATAGCCAAGTTCGTCGATTAGGTGGCAGCACTTTGCGATCTTTTGATTTTAATTTTACTGAAATCGGTTTTTGAGCGATTGGGGAAAACTTTTTGTGTTAAATTTTTCGTGGGAATTCATAAAAAAAAATGGTCTAGGTTGGAAAGTTAGAATTATGCATATAAAGTCACTAAGAAGGGAAAAAAAAATTTTATTTTTTTTTTCACTCGACGAAAAAAAAAATTATGAACTTTCCAACTTGAAGAACTCTTCAAATTGAATAACAGTGAAAACCCCATATAAATCGGTAGTCTCTATCGTGAGTAATCCCGAATCGCGTTTTGAACTGAACGTCAGAACGGTATAGGCCCCTCTTAATTGAGAAGTAGAAAGTGAGTCATTAAATTGTTTATATTCTTTTTAAAGTATTATATGTAGGTAAAAATATATGTATGTAACCATTAATTAATAAATAGGATTTTTGCATTGTTTTCGGGGGTGTTTGGTCGGTTTGATTGGGGGTATGGACAGGTTTATTAGGGATTATCAAGGTGAAGAATTTATTACTGAACTGGTGGAGGATGTACACAATTTCGATCAAAATGTTAAAAGTATTCCAGATGAATATACGGAGTGCTCAAAAAAATTTTGATGAATTAGAAATTTTACTAGAAACCATGAAACATCGTTTCGATATCATAATTCTAACGGAAACTTTTCAAGTAGAGGATATAAATATGTTCAAGATAAAGGGATATAATACTATATATAACGAGGGAATATTCAACAGAAATGATGGTGTAATGATATATATAGAAGAAAATATTACTTATGATCATAAAAAAATAAAAGTTGATGAAATGTGTTGGTTGGAGGTTACTGTGCGAGAGAAGGGTGGAAAATCTTTGCTACTGACAGCTCTATATCGGTCGCCAAAGATATCTTTGGGACAATTCAATATGAGTTTGTTGAAATACCTACAAAATAAAGATACATATATGAAACATATTGTAGCAGGTGATATGAATATAGACTTACTGAGGGATGAGAATTTTGTTGAGGAATACAAAAATATTATGTCCTCGTGTGGTTTTGTCTCGATGATAAATCGACCAACCCGCCCGGAGAGCAAAACCTGTCTTGATCACTTCTTCGTGAAGGGTTTTAACTTACAAAGCGAAAGTGCTGATGCTTGTGTTTTACAATACCTCGTCACAGATCACTATCCTGTCATATTAACTTTGGATTTCAAAATTACGTATAGGAATATTATAACTGAGAAATTTAGGAAATACGTCAATTACAATAAACTCCAAGATCGATTGAAAAATGAGACTTGGATGAAGGTTTATGAGGCGGCCGAAGTGGACGAGATTGCTGACAACTTTGTTTCTGTTTTAACTGAACATATTGAGGAAAGTACCAATATTGTTAAAATTAAAAAAAAAGATAGAATGAGAAAAAAGTGGATATCACCTGTTATATGTGAATTAATTAACAAGAAAAATGAGTTATACCGCGAGCTGAAGTTAGACCTAAAAAAGGAATATTCTAGAGCCAAGAGTAACATAAAAAAAATGATAAAAGAAGCAAAAAATGTCCACTTTCAGAATTGCATCCAAAAGGCAGGTTCAGATTCAGGGTCATTATGGAACTACGTCAAAGACATATGTAACGGGAAAAAAATTGAGACACAAATAAATAAATTGAAAACTGAGACTATGGAAAACATACAGGATGACTTTGAAATTGCTGAAGCATTCAATAAATATTACAGTGAATTAGGGGAACAATATGCTAATAAAATAAAAACTCCCGATGGTTTTGTCGACAGGCGTAGAACTGTGGAGAGTTCCTTTTTTTGATTCCAGTGGAACCGCGGGAGGTAACTGAGATTATATCGGACTTGAAATCGAAAAAATCCGCTGGCTTCGATGGGATCAAGGCCGAAACACTGAAGAAAATAAAAGAAGAAATAACGGAACCCATCACCTACTTGGCTAACACCTGCTTCCAAAGGGGATTTTTTCCTAAATTTCTAAAACTGGGAATTGTAAAACCAATATACAAAAATGGTGATAAGACGCAAATGATAAATTATAGACCAATAACTCTAATTTCGAACATAGGAAAAATCATTGAAAAGTTATTAAAAACCCGAATAATGAGTTATTTGGAAAAATATAGTATATTATCAAAAAGGCAGTTTGGGTTCCGCCAGGGTGTCTCAACGGAGGACGCCATAAGAGAATTAACAACTAAGATATACAACAATATGGATAAAAACACGCCAACTTTAGCTGTGTTCATCGATTTAGCGAAAGCATTCGACACCGTCAGTCATGAGAAATTGATGGAAAAATTATACAGTTATGGATTTCGCGGGTCGATTTATGAATTAATTAAAGGCTACCTCTCCGACAGAAAGCAAATAGTTGCAATAAATGATAAACGGAGTGAAAGGAGATTGATTACATATGGGATTCCACAGGGCACCGTTCTTGGACCGCTTCTCTTCCTTATATACATGAATGGCCTGTTGGAGATGGAGGTTGAGGGTGATATTTTGAGCTTTGCAGATGATACTGTTGTACTCTACGAGAGCCAATCATGGCCGGACCTGAAGAGTGTGGTGGTTCGGGACTTCGGTCAGATAGCAAAATGGTTACAAGTAAATAAGCTTACACTCAATCAAGCCAAAACAAAATACGTACCGTTCAGGTCGAGTAGGGCGGTGGCAGAAGATATTGGAGACATACACTTGGACGATGAAATAACTACTATTCCAAAAACATCCTCCGTTAGGTACCTTGGCATATTCATCGATGAACATTTGAAATGGGATGTCCATATGATATTTTTTTACGAAAAAATTGAGAGGAATTCTATATAAATTCAGATTTCTGAGAAAAACAATTGACAGTTTGAAACATCTCAACATCTTATACAATGCTCTGGTACAGTCACAGTTATCTTATGGAATAATTGGATGGGGAGGTGTACTGGACTGCCATAAAAAAAGATTGGATGTTATTCAAAAATATTTCCTGAAAATAATTCATAAAAAAAAATTAACCTTCCCCACCAAAGCCCTTTATGAGTTGGCGAGGGTACCCGATGTCAGGCAGCTTTATGCACTCAGGATCATTGTAAACATTTTTGAAGGAAAAATACATATGAAAAAGAAGCAACATCAACACCAAACAAGGACAATTGCACGTAGTTTTGAACGCCCGCGATCCATTAAGAGAATAGGCCAGAGGTGCTGCGCTTACATTGCTCCCAGAATATTTGCTGTGATACCCCAAGAATTGGAGAAAAAAAAGAATAAAAATTCCTTTAGCAGAGCACTTAAGGAATGGATCATGAATTATGACAAAACAAAATTGCATAAAATAATAAATGGCTAATTTAAAAAAGAAACCAAATGTTATGTGTATCTGATGCAAATTACTCGGATTTGACACAAAATAAGATAAAAAAATAAATAAAATTTCAATGTAAATATATACATAGGGATCATTGTTATATTGCGAGTGTTCACGGCTATACGCTTCAAGTTGTGCTCACGTAGTTTTAGTGCATCTTTTTCCGATTGTCCATGCATCGTCACCATATATTCACCGTATATTTGAGGATTTCTTTGTTTTTTTGGGGAAATAAAGTAGTTGTAGTTGATGGGAAATTTTTCATGCAGAAACTTGGTTTTGTTTTTTTCTTGGGTTTTATTGAGTGGGATATATTGATAGGATTTTACTAGATAATTTTTGGTATATTGAGTGAGAAAAATTAATTTGTACGAGCTGTGCACAGTTGATATTTAATATCGGACTCAACAGTTGTACTGAGTTTATTTTTGTGTATTATTTATACGAATAAACTCTATTATTATTATTATTATTATTATTATTATATATACGCCTAGGAAATCCTTGTTCCACAATCTCAACTAAGTACTTCCAAATCGTCATGAAACGCGTCTATTTCGAAATGTATCGAATTCATTATCAATATTATTAGTCGAAGTAATTTGAAAACCACAACACAATCAAAACGTCAAAGAACACAACAAATTATTCTAGGTTAGAATACCGCCCTCAGCCTGCCCTTAAAAAGTTAAGTGGTCATTCAGGAGCGCTTAAATTTAAGGTTAGTTTCAGCCCTTTAAATGGCCCTCAACAGTTGGTGCAACGAAATTTAAGTTAAGGGCCCTAACAGTGGCAAATGGCAATTTTTTGTTTGATGAGGATGAAGCTGATGTAAATATTAAAGAGAAAGTCAATAATTTTGCTGAACTGATCGTGCCTCGGTACGCTGGCAGGGCTTGGGCATTCTATCAGAGACAGTTCTACACTGCCAATATATGGTGTTTCAAACACATCTAGAATTAAATAAATGTTTTATGGAGCATAAGGTTGGTTAAGTGGATGAAAAGTTGAGTACTTGAATGCCCAAAAATAACAATCTCTTCTTTACAATCTCTAAAAATGCTTCAGAAAAAAGTGACAAAGTTAAACTTTGAAAATTTCAGATTGTGAGTGAGAGATGATAAACCTACTAACTAAAAATAAATTGAAAAAAAGGACTACTTTGTTATTGGCTGATAGCCAAAAGCATATTTTCCTTTTTTTTTAATTTATTGAATTGGGAATAAAATGCTAGTGGCAATCAGCGAGGTCGACGATTTTTTTGTTTCTGTCTACCCTCAAAAGCTGCTCTTCATCCCGCAGTAGGTACATACACGGGGAGACGGAGTTTTTTCAGAGGTTTTTATCTATTCTCGTGCATCATACGCAGAATTGTATGGTACCCCGTTCACATTCCCTCTGCTAACACATAGATTCAGAGAGGGAAAAAGATTTTTTTAAAATCATCTGTTCCTTGTCGCCATTTCTTCACACATGCCTTATACCATATATTGTTCGATTTGTATTACTGTCTTCCAAAAGAATATATTTATATTTGAATAGACATCTCGATATCAATAGTTAGAAATTAGAATACCCAGCAAACAAATAAAAATAAAAACCTAACCAAAACTGTCATCTGCTGACATTAACCGATTAATCTGTTTGATCCGTCTTTCGAGGCCGAGCAAAAAGATTTCATCCGGATACTTCAGACGTCAATTGTCGAACGAAACAGATTTACCTCCCCTACATCCAGACGCAATTATCGAACGATAAAATTGTGTCAGACGAATCCGATCGCAATGCCGAACGCGACTATTGCTTAATTTCAAATACGTTCAATAATCAAACATAAACATCTATTTATTATTCAATATTTGTACTTTTCTTTTTTTTTCACCTCCATTACCTTTAAATAAATGAAGTTCTTATACCATTCATAATATAATTCATTTCAATAACACAAACTTAATACTTCCATGAAACACAAATAAATAACTTGTTATAATGAAACAAAACTTAACAAAATAGGTACTTAGTTAAACCTTAAAAAATTATTCTTGTTTGGCCTGTTTTTTAAGAATGTCTATTATGCCCATGGTTTGTTCATGGCGCTGTTTATTTTGCTCTTGCATTGCATCCAGAAGACTGCTAAACTGTTGTGCTCTTAGGTTTCTCTCTTCTTCGATAATATTCTCAACTGTGAAGAGATTACAGATTTCTTTATACTTTGGAATTTGTTTTTCTTTGAAGTCTCATTGGCTTGGCTAGGGATATTATTTTTCGATTTTGGGGCATTATCGTCATCAGATTCCCCGTGTATGTGTGGTGATACTGAATTGGTTCAAAAATTATGCTGCTGTTCATGTTACAGAGCTCCTTGTGCTTGAAAACAAGCCTTTTCATTGAACTGGATGCAAATATCTTGAAATTATATCTGTAACAGGAAAAAGAGAAGAAAAACGAGAAAGAAGCAGTAAAAAAATACTTCACCTGCTAAAAAACCTTTTCACAAAGTCCTAACTCTCTTATGGATCGGGAGGATCTTTCGATCAGGTCCGATCTCCAAGTGATGATTCTTCTGTTCTTCAGGTGTTCGAGGAACGCAACAGGCCCCTTATGTTGGGGGATCATCTCCCATAGATTAGAGTGGTTGTTTTTAGCGAAAAATCGACAAAAAAGCAAGACCAAATTGAAAAAACTTCTGACACTTCATTGTCATTTCTTACAATGGTTATGATAGCATGTTTTGAAACTGCATCCAGCTTAGTTTCAAAACTCCATGAATACGTTTCGAATCGTTTTACTTGTGACGTCATCGTTTCAACGCCAGAATGAATGTATTTGAATCGTAGGACGAATACGTTTCAAATACATGGACGCCAGAAAACGCCTCTAATTTATCGAACTCTCGTGATGGTATTCGATGGATTATTTTTTGACATTATTCTCTGACGTTACAATCAAAATCATCAATTTTTAAGATTTTATATTTTTATTTCAACAAATTTATATTACTCGACTCAATATAAACAGAATGAATAATACAAATTAGGATGCATTGAAGTTTTGAACATGAAAAATACAATTTCTTCTGGAAGCCAGACGGTGTGTTTTCGTCGTTGAGTTTTATCATGTCCTGTTCTTAAAGTTTGTTTCGTTGATGAGAGTAATTGCCTGTATCATTACTCCCTATTGATTTCACTAACCCAGTCTTTCTTCAGGGTGGGACCGTAATTCCGTGTTGCAGTGGTGCAACACCAAACAGTTATTTTTTGTGGATGAAGTGGTGTTTCATGAAGCACATGTGGATTTTCACCCGACCAATAACGCATACTTTGCTTATTGACGAACCCATTGAGCCAAAAATGAGTTTCGTCACTGAAGATGATTTTGCGATGAAATTGATCATCTTGGCGCATCTTTTCCAGAGCCCAATCGGAGAACGTACGTCGCTTCAAATGGTCCATCGGCTTCAATTCTTGAGTCAGCTTAATCTTGTATGGGTGTGAACCAAGATCCTTACGCAAAATTCGCCATAAAGTGGTCTGGGCGATGCCCAACTCTTGAGAACGCCGTGGAATTGACTGATTTGGATCATTTGCTACGGACGTAACAACGGCAGCGCTATTTTCGATCAACCCGTTGTTCTCACTGGCACGGCAACATCACACAACGAATATGTAGACTCAAATTTTCGCACTAAACTTGTTAGTGCCTGTCTACTAGGGCGAGAATTACGACCGAAAATCGGACACTGAATTTCTGTAGTAAATTTTTATAATTTGCAGACGTTGTTCGTTCGTGTACTTTACCATGATGAAAATGTTGAGTTTACTGTGCAAATTGACAATGACAGTTCGATGATTAGTGAAAGGGTGCGTTCACAAATTGAATTCAAAGTTGTCAAGTCCCTATTGGAAAACCCTTTATAATTATGTTCTGACGTTCACTCACCAGAGCTAAACAAACTGGCTCTGCCAATATCGGATAGATTATTCAGTGAAATTATCTTTCAGGTCACCACCTAGCCATTTATACAAACTTTCTTTCGATGTGTCTATTGAGTCTGATTGGCCAAGATTGGTAAAATGCCTGCTTCTCTGAGAAACGTTAGTTTGTTTCTAAATTTGTCTACCAATTTACCCTTGGACATTCCAGGTTTATTGAATAAGGAATCCCTTTATGGGAGGTAGGTAGTTAGCCTCAGAAATTTCGCAAGGGAATAAATCAATGATTTTTCTGCTTAGAATGGCATAATCATTGTTAGTGATGTGGCTGGAAAAAATTAGTTCTTTAGAAACTTGCGAAAGAATCTCCAGTTGCTAGATATCTCAAAGTTATTGCTAGCCTCATCGAAACATTTTCTGTAGTTCGTGTCTCGTTTTGCAATTAATGGACTAACAGCATTGACCAGGAACTCGAAATCCTCGCACGATATTCTAGTGAAATTCTTGATTCCACTTAACCTATATTCATCTCGTGCATAAATCTATTTGCCTCTTCATTCCGACGTTAAAAAGGGCCTCACCCAACATCGATGTTTCTTTCTTCTTTTCTTTTTCAACAAAGTACATAATAAAACACACGCTGCAGTACAGAGCATAACGTTTTCTTGATCCTCCATATTTTCATCCATCGAAGGCAGGGCCGTCTTTAACCTATTGGGGGCCCTGGGCATATTAGGGTGATGGGGCCCCTATGACTTTGACAAAACACTATTTTGTTAGAATAGACAAAGAAAGTAGATAAATAAGGTTGAATATTTATATTTATTAACATTCACATGAAACGAATAGATAAATGTAACATGGTCCAATCATTTTCAGGTTAGTGCTTAAAAATCTATGAGATTTGAAGAGGAACCCTTCTAGATTTCAGATGGGCAAAATCCTTTATAATTTCTTCAAAATCTATGCTTTTAAGCACATCAGATTCTATGGACATCAGCGACAAACTGGTTAATCTCTCTTGGAGCATTGTACTTCTTAATTCATTTTTAATTCTTTTCAATTTGGAGAAGGAGCGTTCCCCACTGCAGTTGGTTACCATCATGCTCAAAAAAATTCTCAATGCAATTTCTACATTTGGGAATGTTTCTCTAATTTGGTTTTCTTTCAAATGTTGATAAATTTCCAATATAGAATACTTATTTTCACAGTCAACAATTTTTAAGTATTCTTTTAAATGCGAACATTCTATTCCTAACTCTTTCTCGTTGACATCGTCATAATAAAATTCAGCAAATTCTTTGCAACTTTGTCTCAACTCTTCAGAATTCAGAGTTTTCAAGCGAAAAACTAAATCAAGTCGTTTACTGATATTCGTATACGAACTCAATCGCTGTTTCAAATGAACGCTGAGGTTATCAATTATGGGGACAAAGGTTTCTATTTTGAATTTTTCTCTTCCATTCAGTTGGACTGACGGCGCAGAGCCATCAAAAAAACTCTGGCGAGAACTTCTGCGTTTCGTTCTTTGGGATAGGTCCTTGTAGTCAGATTCCGGGTTTTTTTCTTTGGCTGACGATTCGAAGTAATCAAATTCATCCCTGAGGTTGACAATGAAATCATCAAGTGAAGTAAACATATTAGTTGCAACGTCCAGTGTTATCGTTTCTTTCTGGAGATAATTACTTATTTTGTCTATTCTTTCCAATATACAGTGCCAAATTTCCGTTAGAAGAATATATTCTAGTTTTTCCATTTTTCTGAACAGACTAAGGGATTAGTCTCTAGTTTCTCGTTCCTGTTCTGTATCTTTTGCGATGGATATCAAAGCTTCAATTACTTGTTCATGATAACCTTCATGCAAGGCGCTTACTGCATCTGCTCGGGCTGACCATCTGGTTTGTGAAAGACTTTTAACCACTTTTTTCGAACCTAAATGTTCTGTCAATATGTTCCATCGACGAGTAGAGCCCGAGAAAAAATTGTACACTTTCTGAACCATTTCGAAAAACTTTGCTGCCTCCGATACACACCCAGCAGCATGTACACCTACTAAGTTCAATGAATGTCCCGCACATGGTACAAAGCTGGCAAATTCACATTTCTCCTTGATTCTTGCTTGTAGACCAGTATACTTCCCTGACATATTTGAAGCATTGTCGTAGCTTTGTCCTCTGCAATCTTTTATGGAAATATCATGGTTTTCTAAAAAATTCAGGATGGTTTCCGCTAAATATCCAGATTTATGCTCTTTAATAGGTATAAACTTCAAAAACTTTCAACAGGAACACTGTCATTCACGTATCGAATTATGAAAGTTAGCTGGTCAACATGAGACAGATCGGGCGTACTATCAACGCTAATGGAAAAATACTTTGCTAGTTTAACCTCATTTAAAATTTTTTTTAGAACCTGTTTTCCCATAACGTCAATGAACTCGTTACAAATATTCGCTGATAAATAAGAAATGTTACCTCTTCCAGGATCCCCATATTTTTTTTATGTGATCTGCAATAAATGGATCGAATTCACTCAATAATTCCACACATCCCAAATAATTTCCATTATTAGGAGATCCTAGGATTTCATTGTCACCGCGAAACGAAAGCCCTCTCGATGCCAAAAATTTTATAACATCCACAATCCGTTTAAGTACATTCTTCCAATAATCCACTTCTTTTTTTTGTTGAGATAATAAGTAATATCTATTCTATCAACCGCTTTACTTCGTGCTAGATAAGTCATCATAGATTGCCTATTGTTTGAAAGGGGGTTGAACATTGGGTTTTTAATGTTTTTTTTAGAGTATATATTTAGTTTGTTCTTAATTTGACACAGTTTTATTTAATCTTCTGATGTAAATTCTGATGTTATCTGAAATAAAGCCTATTATTATTATTATTTATTATGTCCTGGGCTATTTTCATGTGTTAAAATTATGTGACTAATGTGCCCAATCATTACATCCACTCGGAGAGCTTAGATTTACATCAGAAGGGTTAAACAAAGAGCATGAAAAACAAAATACAGACTTTTTGGATGGCGAGTACAACAACCATTTTCTTTCGACGCTTTCATTGTTCTTCAATTTGAGAATAAATTATGCTTTGTTGAAGTACCTAGTTACTAATTTCATACCATCTTTGTAGGTTCTGGATGTATCGGAAAAGTCAGAATCTTGATTTTGAAAATATGCAGATCCCTTACGAATCACTATTTCGCGATTTATTTCTGTAATATTTTCATGAAAATAATCAGCGAGATCGTGTGATATTTTTTCCGGGTTGGAAAACTGTTGTTGTTCTACTGACACAGTTGTCGCTTTTTGTGAAATCACTGAATTTGTTGCTCTTTCGTCATAGGGACGGTCGCTCTCTGATTCAATGTTGGTGGAAATTGTTGAAGAACATGAGGATTCAGAAATTCCTTCAATTTGTGAACGCCACGACTCATCATGTGGAAGATTTTTGGTTTGGTTGCTTCTTACAGGAGTTTCTCCAGTAGTAGCTAGGAGCATAGAATGAATGGAGGGAAGGCCTCGCTACAAAAATGAACTGCCAAAAACGTCCGCAATTGTCAGTTCGCCGCAATGTCACGAGATGGCGCCAACGTCGTTAGTGGATCCAACATTGCTATAACGATATTTATGTTCGACTGCTTCATAAACACTCAATTCATGAATTCGTTTAGCGTCCATAAATGACTACTTTATTGGACACCACTTTATTGGACTCAACTGTCACTATCATTCTGTCAAATGAATATCAAACTAGATGCAAACAAAACTTTATTCAAAGAAGACAAAATTGACAAAATTATGAATTTCAACTATTCTGATTATTGGTGTGGTAGTGAATATTAAAAACACAATCTTTGTTATTATAAAAATGCATGCCTGAGGAAGTCGAGCTCGAAGTGGAAGCACAGCTTTCAATTTGAATTACTCTTGTTGCTTCATCATTGCTACTACCTCTGACCAAATTAGCACCAACTTCTTCCTGGCCCAATATTCTGGTGGCAACACTTATTTTAGTACTTTCCGATTCATCTATGTAGCCTTCCGCTACGGCTGACGAACGCCAGCCTCCCAGCCGCTTAAAGGATCCCCCACACCAACGCGGTACTGCGGTAGCGGGAGCGGGAACGGGAACGACGCGGTGTACTGCGGGAAGCGGGAAATTTTTCTATTCACACCAACGCGGTAAAGTACGCGGTAACGTGAAGATTTCTGGGAGTTTTCTGGTCGACAAAAATGGATTTCTCATCCGATGAAGAAGAAGCCCTTCTACCGATTGCTGTAGCAGAAGATGAACGGCAAGCGTTAGTAATAATAATAAATTTAAATTATTATATATTTTTTTTAAATTTTATAAGTCACCTAATAATACAAATCGTTTATGGTTATTTTAAATAAAGTTCAGATAAATCATTGAGCTTTTTCACGAACTACGTTTTTTGAAGAAGCAATCTAAGCAAATTTCAATAAATTTGTTTACTTAGCACTTTCGTTCAATTCGGTGCCTATTTTGTCCCATAATTTATCTCTTTTTCGAAGATTTTTGTATTCGGGATTTCCCAAATCATATAAAATTGGATGGGCTTCCACAATTTCAATTAATCTTTCAGTGAACGACATTGTACGTGCTGGTACGTATATGAATTTACACAGCGGGACGAGCGGGAACGCGGTGAAAACACTGCATGCAGCGTTACGAATATAGAACGCTGCAGTCCCGCGTTCGTAGGCCCCGCCCTACGCGTGAGTGCGAGTATTTCCATATCCCGCCACATGTTTTGATCCCGCGTCGTTCCCGCTACCGCTCCCGCTCCCGCAGTACCGCGTTGGTGTGGGGGATCCTTACTTTCCATTGTAGCCCCGGAATTTGCTAATAGAGTTGCCGATGTTCGTCTGAAACAGTGCCCGGTATATGAAGACGGGTTCTCCAAACCGAGAAATTGCGCAACGACACTTGGTACTGCAGCAATTTTGTGCACACCAACTGGTTGTACAGTGCATTTTCCTTTTATATAATTTATAAAAAATCTACTGTGGGTAGTATGAGCGGGTCGAAGACTCATGTACCTCCTGATTATTTCTATGAAGTCCAAAGTCTGCAGTGCACCAGGTAGTATGACGAAGGATCTATCTTTTTTGTTTTTGTGTCTGTAAGTTTTACTAAGAAATGCGTTCCACTATCATGTACAGCAGTTGTAGTAAGAGAAACCAATTCGTGTCGTCGGCATGCACCAGCAACGCCAAATATGAGAATCACCTAAAAGAATTTATCTATTGTAACAGAACTGTAAGAATAGCATTGTGAAACAAACCTTGCTTAATAAATATTGCTTTTCATCTGCTTCAGATAGAAATTTATCCACATCTTGTTTACTTAGGGTCAAAGATTTTTTTGGTTTGTGTCCCTCTGCCTTTCGTTTAAGGTAAGGGATGACGCTGGGAAATGTTTTTATATCTATCCCTTCCTTCAAATTTATCGTTGCTCGTAGCATTGAGTATTTGGTCCATAGTGAAGAGCTTTTATAAGCTTTCAATTCACTATTGAAGTATGCCAAAATACCGTCTTCTGTCGATTTTACGATGTTCTTGCTTTTACACCAGTTCTTATACGCCGCATACATATTCTCATACGCACTTTTTGATTTAGTGGGCAAGAGGCATTCTTTTGCGCTTGCGGCTAAATTTTCCACACTTTCTTCTGCCGCATTGTCCATTTTTTGGATTAATTGTGACGTTTCTCGTTTCTCACAAAATTACCGAAGTGAATGTTTGAGGTCGCTGGTTACCAAGGTGAGGAAAGCAAAAGCACACTTAATGTATTTCAGTAAAAATGCGACGAATATAATTATTGCCATTCCAGAAAGTAAAATCTCTGCATTGCAGTCAAACATAAAGCTTTGTATGCAACTCGTACATAATTAGACTTATGGACTTGCCCAAATTATTGGCCTCGCTCGCTTTGCTCGCTCTGCCATAAACTTTTGGACTCGTCCATAAAGACCTTATTTATGTACTTGTTACATAAATAGCTATTAAATTAAAATTCGTTTTGACAAATTTATTTCCGATCATAGACTTTCCATATAATTGCGCATAAATAATAAATAGTTGATTAGAATGCGGTGATATGTCCACAATATTGTTATGATTAATATTTGGTGTTATTTTGAAGGGCGAGACTCAAGAAAATTCTTTTAAACAAAACTTGCTTAAATAAGTAACGTACAGGTCTTCTTCTAGAACCTCCACGGCAACTGTGGAGTTAAGACATCCCTTGAACGATCTGAGTCTGGTCGTTCAGTGGCCTCAACCTTCAAGCAAGTGTTGCTTCAAATCAAACAAACAACAGGGATTGTGAATCTCATTTAAAAAAAATTAAATGAATATGAATCAAAATAATAATAAATAATCAATAAATTTCTGCATATAGATATATTTTATTGCTTAATGATCTTTGCATTCGTACCAACAAGTTGGAGCTAAAATAATATTAAAATTGTTCAATATGTTTTGATACTTGTCAATAAAAATTCAAACTTTTTACCTTGTTTTTTCATTCGATAATTATATAGTACATAGCATAATAAATCACACTATATCAATTAAAAATATTATACTTAGCAACACACGTTGAAACAAAACCATCAGGTAAATTAGATAGTTAAAGACGCAGAAAATTTTATTTTATCGAAGCCGATTCAATTCGTATATTATAGTAACTTAATTCAAACAATATCCCGAATTCAATACAATTTGTTTCGATCTCCTTTAGTCCTTTCAGTCAACAACAAAAAGTTTCATTATTTAATCACTTTGGTGTTGGTCGTGAAAATGTATCAATAAAAATGACAACCACATAATATTCTTTGCAACTGTAGCGCCACAGAACAATATATATGTGACATATAGCCCTATTAGCGATCATAGCGCTATCTATCGGGTGTCACACGAAACTCTAACTTCCGCCGAATTTGGAAGTTCAAAATGATCTGTCGAGCGTATGAAGCCTTCCCTCCATTCATTCTATGCTCCTAGGTAGTAGTAGTGAAATATGATGTTAATTTTGGTAACTTTTCAATTACTTCCTTCTGATGTATAGCTTTTTTCCTTTTTTCTGATCCACTAGGATATGACCGTTTCGACATTATATTGTAATTCAGCAGGTATTTATTTTTACACTGAAAACAGTCGCTAACACAAAAACAACCAAGCAAACGTTGATTTAATTGAAGAATACCTCTGAACACAATCAGTACAATCACTACTAAGTACAAACAGAACAAACGTCAAACGTCCCAACTCCACACCAAGTCGTTTTATTCACGATACGCATAGACACGGACGACACGGTATGCTGATATTCGTACCCAATTTCGTTCACTTCGCGCAGCCCTCGTGAGTCGCGGGGCCATAAAAAAATAATGTTCCTCTTCTTCTGTTCCTGTATTTATTCAGGGATCACAAATAATGTGTAATGGTCGTGGCCAAAGATATTATATCCATGGACACTAGTTGGTATTGTAGTCAGTAATTTAGGTTCGATTTCTTTGAATTATATTAGTTTTTTGGTAAATACTGGTTATCGTTTGGTGATCTGACAATAATCAGGAATTTTGTATTTGATCTGAGGGGGGTCCTATCAATCGCGGGGCCCTGGGCACGTGCCCAATGGGAAAGAGGGGCCTGATCGAAGGAACGCGAAACACTGAGAACTTGTTCCTGCATACGCTGTGCGCCTACAAAAGTTACACACAGCAGTGCCGGTGGAAACTGGAAACGGACGCTAAGGGCCGGTATTATAAAGGCCAACCGAGGATTCAACCGTTGCGCCAACAACCAAATTCCTCACTATCTGGTAGTTGGCGTACGGTTGAATCTTCTGATGTGACATTTATGAGGAATGGAACCGATTCTTTCGAAAGGATAAATTATTTGTCACTCATATCATTCAATGGATCTCCACGCTGTCTATCTTCGCCAATCTATTTGTTCGGCATTTTCCAACAAATCAATCAATAACAATTGAACCACTTCGTCTTCTATTTATTATGTATCAGTTGATAAATGATAATTAAAAAGTTTTCAAAGTTAATAGCAAATATTATCAATGAACACTTCCACCACAAAGCAACAACTCATACATATCATACAATTAAATTTGGGAATTACATATCTGATGCATTGAAGATATGTTAAAGTTCACGTCGTTGGTGTCCATTTGTGACATAAAATGAAGTTGCCACAATCGCAGATGCTTGAAACCAGGAATAAGCATCATACACGATAACTGTGCATTGATGGCATCTAATTTCTCTTTTGTCAACTCGTGACACGGGTCTAATAGAGGTATAGCATGATTCTTCAGGCAGGATGGTCCTTGTACCCATTTCAATTTCAAGAAGAAATCTGAGCTGAAAGAATAGTTCCAGTAGGGTTCGCAGAAAGCAATCGGATCTCCAAGTCTCCAGATATCAATCATTTATGTCGCCAGGCATCGATGCCAAAGTTACTAAATAATATTTCTCGTGATAGTGGATAAAAATCACAGACTTTCCGAAACTCTTTTGATGAATTCTTCCCGGTAGAGCTCAACTTGATTGTATTCTACTTCAAAAGTTGCGTCGTCGATTTCTGAAGACAGTAGTGACGTTCATATGTTTTCATCTGCTCTGAACAACCTATCGCCTTTGTCTTCCAATTTTCTATACTAGTAACAGATGTTGCTCACTTGAATCCTCATCTAATAACGTCTGGTCTAACTCTGTGCAGAATTTTGACAAACCTTTTCTCATCAATTCTCGTTCCTTCTTGATAAAGTCGAAAGTCCATTTCACAGCTTATAAATGTCCTGTCACGGTCGCCAATATGTTAATTTGTGAGCTCGAAAGATGGAAAATTTGAACGAGAATGAAGCTAAGTAATATTTTAACAAGAAGCATGAGTGCTGGCGGCAACAAAAATCCGAGTCGAAGACTAGGATTTTTGCACCTGCACGAATGCTTCTTGTTGAAAAAATATTACTCTGCATTGTGTTGTTTCGATTTTTTTCACAGTAAAAATTAGATGCCCGAATGGTATTTGACAAGACTATTTCATGAGTCAAGTTTTGCCGCGGGTAAACCCGAAAAAACTGCTGACAGCTGCTGCCATACAGTTTTTTTTCTAGAAACCATTTGTGAATCAAAATTGCGCGTTTCTGATTGGTGGAAATTAAGGCGAGGAAAATAGTCAATATTATATTCTCTCGAAACTGACATAAATCATCAAAGGTAGGAAGATAAAAATTTGTACTGTTTTCCAACAATTATGGTAGCACATAACATATTTTTACTGATATGTTAATCTCCTGATCTATTCACCCGAGGGATTGCTCGAATGTTTCATGTTGATTATGCATACGAACTATCATTTTGTACAGGGTGGGGCAGAAGAACCTATCCGATTTCAAATCCCTTTTTCTCAGAAGAGAGAGCAGGTAGAGTAGTGGGGTAAAAACCGTTAGAAAGCTGGTTTTATGCCATTTGTCAGTAGTCAACATGCCTTGGTCTGGTGAACATCGTGCTTTTGTTATTGAGCGGTTTATCGAATGCGGCGGTTCGATAATTGCTACACAACGTGCTTTTCGAATTCATTTCGGACTCGGGCGTCATGATCCTGTTCCACATCACGCTACGATTAAAGTGTGGGTGTCAAATTTTAGACAGAAGAAGGTTTACCAGCATCGACCAAGGACCCTTCTTGCTTTACGAAGGGAAATTGCTCGGGCAATTGAAGAAATTCCTGTGGAAATGACGGTGAAAGTCATGGAAAGCTACCGCGAGCGCCTAAATAAGTGTATCCGCTCCCAAGGACGACATTTGAGTGATGTGCTTTTCAAAACTTAAATTTAAAAATGGCATAAAATTTGCGATATGTTAATAAAAAAAATTTTTTGACAAGCTGAGTGGTTTTAATTTTATAACGTTTTGAAATCGGATAGGTTTTTCTGCCCCACCCTGTATAACATATAACAGGATATGATGTGTATAATGACGATTAACGTGAAGTGTTAAGATCCACTGATGAAAGGATGAGATATATGTATAACTAATGGCATATTGCCTTCCAATGTCATGTTTGGTGATGACACATTTTGGTACATAAGGACTAGTATGGCATAAGAACCTCTAGGCATCATTGCTATTGTTGCGGGTGCCACATAAGCAGGTTGTGCTTTTTCCCCTCATCACAAAGACCACCAGATAGACCCAGAACACAATTGAGCTAATGCCAACCATTTCTCAACATTCATCCAATTTATCAGATCTCGTGGGTTTAAGAAAAATTCGGTTGATGCAGCATTACCATCTTTAGATTTGGACTCGAGATACTGAGCCTCAAGAGCTTCCTGCACCAACATGAATTCTTTAGTGGATGAATTTGTTGTATCAATAAGGAGCTGCATGTCAACGTAGCTACCAGGATACCAATAGTTTTTACCCAAAACATTGGTCCAATTTTCGAATCGATAAGAGTCAGGCGCCAATGTCAAATTCTGATCTAAATCAACTATAGCTACTCCTCTAACACGTTGCTTGGATGATATAGGATATAAAGATGCATAACCTATGTACATCAGTGGGTCTTCTACTATAGCTCTACAAAAGAAGACATTGTGGTACACATACATGGGATACAAGTGTAATAACTGATACACTGGGTATGGATTTAGTGACTGTGCATCTTGGTTGCAAATCAGATTTGCATTTGTGGATGTCTTTGCGTGTGCGATTAACCATTGACGGGGACCCACCTTGATATGATTGATGTTGTGTGGTCTTCATTTCGTCCGTTATAACATTCATAATACAATGTTTTGCCTCAAAAGGCACTTGTTCCAGATATTTCGTTATACAGTTGTTTGATCCATCTTTGATACATCAATCCTTCGTCACAAGCTTTTCCAGGGTTGGATCTGCACCGTGTAACTTCCTCCTTCGTCATCAGACCCATCTGTTCATTCATTCGATCCTCCAACGAGAATTTACTATCCAGTTCAAACTGAAGCCAGCGCCCTTTTATAAGTATTGGAATGGCGTGGATTTCCCACAGTGTGGGTTTGCTTCTCTGTGCAAACAGTGGAATGGAAGCATATAATTATCTTAGAACCTCCAGTTGTAATAATCACCTGGTTTGGTCTGGAGAAAGTTTCAATCTTATACGATGATAGGGATGCCTACTTATGACCTCTTAATTTAAGAAGGTCTTGAATCAGATCCTTTATAGTCTGACGCAATTACTGATGGTCTCAATGCTTGGAGTTGAATAATAGTTAGAATATCAGACCCTCTTCCCTTAATGGTGGTTAATTTTCATCGCCACAAGATTGAACATGGCTGTTATGTCGGTGATCAATGTCAATATTTAAGGACTTTAAGGAACCATGTCTGCCGCCTGTCCATTGATATTGGTTCTTTGAGTATCTTTGTATCAATCTCAACAGCTTCGTGTCGTCTGTGCATACTACCAAAACTCTTTTGCAAGTCTTTTTTCAATTCATCAACATTATTCGCTTGTGCTTTAGGCATGGTTAGGAATTCGGTTTTCATTTCAAGAGTGAAAGCCTCTAAATTAATTGTCTTAGAGTTCATATAATTGATAGCTTTAGCCAATTTGTTCACCTCAGATGACTCGGAAGTCCCAAAGGCGTAACTAGGCCGTGCCCACAATGCCGAGAAAACCTTCGTAATTAGCATCCTTCATACTTGCGTTTGGGTATATCTGTCCAACCTTAACAATGACTTTTCTCTTAACCAGTCTGTCTAAGTGTCTAATTCATTCTTGAATGCTTCACGCACAGCGAGGGAAATCCTTAGTTGGAGGATAACAAACTGGTTCGAAATTCTTCGAGGTAGTGATACAGCATGTGCGAGGAAATTCCGCCGAACCTGAACATATATCAGCTTTCTGTTTCATGAATAGCTCCCTGTCAAAGTTTATATCATTTTTCTCAACATACTTTATTCTTTCAATCAGATTCATTTGCAAACACGTTTGACCACCTATAAGAACCTGAGTAGCCCTCTCAACTATCACAAAGTCTACATAGCAATAAAAATTTTTCAATTTGCAGTACAAGTTTACATTACCAAGTGGTTTCGTATCTGTGCCATCGAAGGATTTCAAAACATAATCAGTTGGCCTAACTCTAAATTGTTTATTTCACTCTTCTGAAAATATTGGCATAACATGGATGTCTGACCCTGTATCAGGCCTAGTTTTTATTTTTTTCCTTCAATTTTTACAATTTCATTTCATTCCAGATACTTTTCTCACAATAGCAATTCGATTGTTCACATACATAAACGTTTTTTACTTCACTGATATTTCTGACATTCTCCACTCTAGACGACTTTGCAAAGTGATTCAATTTTCCGCATATGTTGCACTTTTTCCCATATGCGGGATATTCTCGTGGGCCATGTACAGGGTGTCCCAAATTCGATGATCACTGAGAGCATCTCGAGAACCATAAGGGTTAGAGAAAAAAAGTTCGAGGACTTCCGATCTCTTTTTTCAAAATAATGAATTCTCAGCAAACAAATCCCTGATATTTAAATTTCTATCTCTGAAAATAACTCCGTGAAAAGCAGAGATTACTCAGGGTGTTGTCTGATAATCTGCACCTTATATGTCAGTTGCTAAATACCCTTCAGCTGAAAATGCCCTCCCTGATTCCACACTAGTTGGCACCAGTGTGATAAGGCAATTATGGGCAAATGTTAAAAAACTACCCCTTGCTCGTAACATCTCTTTCTTTAGAAGAGACTCTAGTCTATCTGGACTGTTGGTAGGAATGGTAGGTATTTTCAAAGGATTTTTAAAGGCCTTCAGAGTCTCTTCTAATTCTTCTTGCAGTGTCTTAAAACATTTTACAGGATGTAAATTCAAATCTCCTTAAATCAATGAAGAATCTTTCTTTGCTGAAGTTACATCGCCAAAAGTTGAGGGGACGATTGAGAAAGTATCTAGCTGTTTAGGGTATAACCTTTCGATTATATTTCTAATTTCTTTCCGATCTACATATTTGCTGGGCAATTGGAAAGTTTCATTATCTTTCAAAAGATCTCCAAGTCATCTTGATAGTTATGTGGATTTTTCAAATATAACAAGCGCTGTGTAGCAGCATTTAAACGACGCTGGGAGATACGCCTGTTCATCGAGGAGACCAACTTTTCTGAAAGTGGGGTTTTCAGACTTAACTTTCGAATCATTAAACGTAATGTATGTTCGGCACTTACCAAGTCAGTATCCCGACGGCACAATACCTTAAATGTCAATTTCACTGGCTGGAATGTGTTTTCTTAATCGACAAGGACAGAAAAATATTCCGAATCAGAACTGAGCGAAAAATCAATTTCCGTCTTAGCTACACACTGCCTCACTTTATTGTGTTTATCGTGTCGCACAGGCTAGACCAACGAGTTTTACAGTCAAGAAGCAGTTGAATGGGCCTTTCCAGTCATTCTCAGAAAAAATATATTTCGACATATTGGATTCTCACGTATTCCGTGATTTTTTTTTCAATTTTTTCTTCATCAATTTATACCCTTAAAAAAAATATTGAAAACTGAGAAGGTCATACCAGCATCTAGGATCACTCCCAGGTGATCTTCCTTTTTGGTGGAATCTCTTCCCTCCACCCTCCACTACCATGTATTCAGTTTTTTCGGCAGCCACCTCCAATTTCTTTATCTTCATCCAGTCCGCCGCTAAGCCGACCGCCCTCTCGACCTTCCTGCCTAGTTTCATCTCGTCCTGTTCCTCAACTATGAGTATCAAGTCATCGGCATAGCTACCGCTGTCACACCCTCCTCGTATGGCAACTCGAGAACCCCATAATATAGTATGTCCCACAGCCTGGGGCCCATAACGGACCCCTGTGGGACGCCCATGCTGCACTCAAGTGTGGCTGACCCCATCGCGATCTTGCGATTCCTGAAATAGTCCCCTACCATATCGATCAGGTAGGTACAGGCTGATTTCGCGGTCTCTCATCTGTACTATTATTTCTGATCAGCTGGCCGTATTAAAGGCATTTTTTAATCCAGTGTCTCTTGCGCAACCCAGCTTTTGTCTGAGCTCTCAATAAATGTCTTGACTTCCTGCATCGCTGTGATGGTAGATCTCTTTTTTATGAAGCCGTGCTGGTGGATGGATAAACCTCTCTGACATTCCAGTTCTTCGTCGATTATGTTGACGATTAGTCTCTCGAAGAGTTTGATAACAGTGCTGAGCAGGTCCATGTCTTTTCCTTTCTTGGGGATCAAAATCACCTTAGCCTTTTTTTTTTCCATTTTTTTGGAAATATCCTTCATTCCAGTAGGTCGTTGAACATTTCGAGCATCATTTCAGCTCTGTGACTGCATGCTATTTTCAGAGCCTCAGGTCAGTCCATCAGGTCCTGGAGCCTTTCCGGCCTCCATGCTTCTGCTAGTTTTTCCTCGGTGAAATATGGAGCGGAGAGTGTGGACACTCTCACTTGACTTGGATCCTGTCCTCTGTTGCCGGAAACAAGTCTTGCAAAATTTGTTTCCTTCACTTGACTGTTATTTTGAATGGAAGAGTTGGTGTTATTAGAAGACTGGTTGCTCTCTTGTATGCCTGTCCCCATTGCCTCGCCTTGGCAGACGATATGAGTTTTTCAAATTGTCTTTTATGTTTTTTCAACTCGATCTTCAGTCTTGGTCTCTCCTCTGTGTTTGCTCGGCCTACTCTCGTATAATCTTCTTCGAACGTTCACGCATTTATTTCGTTCTTCTTCGAAACTCTCACTCCACCAATTCGGTCTTCTATTTGAGGCCTGGCCTTAAGAGGCCAGTGTTGCGGATCTGAATGCTTCGACAAGGTCATCATGTATTCGGTCAGCCGTCATGGATGTTATTTCCCCAACTTTCTCTTCGAAATTGTCCAAAAAGATTTTTGATTTTTCTTAGTATGCTTAAAAACTGCGCTCAACAGTCAGCTTTCAGAATCATTGATAAAAAATGGTACTTAACACTCTACTTTTGCTAGAATTAGCCTTCAAAGTCATCCAGGTGGAAAAAATCAAAGAGCTAGACATTTAGTGCAAAATTTTTTTTGCCATTTTAAGATTTTTCTGATCACGTTATGATAGGAAATGCTGAAAATTAATGAAAATTCGCATTAGATGTTGGTCAAGAAAAGTTCTAGATAAAAAAAAGAAAAGAGTATGGCAATAAATCACACATCATAATGTAAATAAAAAGATATTTATTTATAAAATTTATAGTAGGTTTTTCAAAGTGGCCACCTCAAGCCTCAATACACATTCTACACCTTCTTAGTAATCACTTGAATGAACGATACCTGAACAGATATGGATCGGACGCAGCGGACCAATCAAGTGGCCCCCTCGTTCACCTGACCTTAATCCCATGGATTTTTTCGTTTGGGGTTATTTGAAACAAATTGTTTACGCCCAAGAATGTTCGAGTGAAGACGAGCTGCGACTGAAGTTATGAGAAGCCGAACGTGTCCTAAGAGAGAACAGGGCAGGTTTTATGCGATTAAAAGAAAATTTTCTAAGAAGGTTTAGAATGTGTATTGAGGCTAGAAGTGGCCACTTTGAGAACCTACTGTGAATTTTATAAATAAATTTCTTTTTATTTACATTATGATGTTTGATTTATTGCGCTACCTTTTTCTTTTTTTTATCTAGAACTTTTCTTGACCAACATCTAATGCGAATTTTCATTTTCAGCATTTTCTATCATAACTTGATCAGAAAAATCTTAAAATGGCAAAAAATTATTTTGTTGTAAATGTCTAGTTCTTTGATTTTTTCCACCTCAATGACTTTGAAGGGTAATTCTAGCCAAAGTAGAGTGTTAAATACCATTTTTTATCAATGATTCTAAAAACTGAATGTTGAGCGCAGTTTTTGAGCATACTAAGAAACCGTGAGTAAGCCTTTTTACATTTTTAATTTTGATTCGAAAATTCAGATCATAATCCAATTCACCTAACTTTTTCACTTGAGACCAACATTTCCATCATTTTTATCAAAGTTACGAATCTGGTTATGTATAAAAGTACAATTAATTCATTGAGATTGAGTTACAAAGGAATTTCACAGAGGAGTCTTGTACTTTCTTTTGATATCTTTTTTAAGATGGTCAAATCGAAAATTCTCAAAGTTCATAAAAAAATTCACAACTCGAAAATCGTGAAAAATAGCATAACATACATGGGGGGATTCGAATAGCCCATGACACGAGGGACCTGTTTTTTTCTTTTTTGACGTCAATCTCTTGGCCACCCTGTATATGCCCGTGATATGTATGTATTCGCCATACGGGTTCTCGTTCCTGATCCTCCAGTACTCTATTCTCCGTAAAGTATTCTCAGAAGCTATGTGTGACTCTGATCTCCCCCGTATGAAAGTTGGGTTCCCATCATTTGTCGCTCCCCATGAGAGCTGCGCCAGCCATTCTTTGGTCGGGTTGCCTGGATCCCCACATTGGAGATTTCGCGTTTATATCTCCTATTACGATCACGCGTCCCTTTTTTCGCGCGGCCTCGAGGGCGTCGTCTATTTTTTCCTTGAATCGTTCTAGTGGAATGATTGCGGAGATATATGTAGCAAAAATGTGGGTGCCTGCCATCTCCAGGTGGGCACAGTTTTCCTGGTATAGTACCTGTGTTTCTGTTTACAACAGCCACAGCAACGTCTTTCCTCCTGTCGGTAATCCATTTGGTGGACATGTGCTGATTTGGTTCCGATATCACCATTATATCCACCTAATTTTCTAATGCAGCCTGCCAGGCAATATCATGAGCTGCTTTTGCTCTTCCCAAATTCAACTGGAGTACTCGTATTTGACCTCATTGCAACATAGAAACCAGAAAAAAATAGGAACTACATTCATCAAAAAAAAAATTAAATAGGAACTTGAACATAATTAAACTCTATTGTTGCATAATAAATTTCTTTTGCTGTACCTTCTTTAATTTCTATGAGCCCAAAAAAACGATTTGTAACCTTTTTATCATAAAATCTAATAACTACAACCAATGATTTTTGAGTAGCCACATCAAGTCTCATCCATGATCAGAGAGTAAGCCACTGATTTTTTTTTTTTGAGTGAATGTCCTGATATCTGGGCGATCCATAATACATAGGTAAAAGAAAACACTATGCCAGATAAATTACTTAGGTGATCTTTGATCTCTCAACATGTTTCGAGCTTGATAAAACTCATCTTCAGGAGTAAGAGAAACTGAAAAACATTGAGAAGATATAAAGAACGCTCAAAACCCTTTAGTGCCCAAGATTTTTTTCGCGGTATATTTATCAAAATTATATTTTTCGGCCTCAAATATCGTGCATTTCTGGTCATGAACATAATAAATACATATTATTCTATTGCACAGTGTCAGAAAATCTGAAAATTATCATGCCATCTCATGGTACTCTAGAAAACAGTTCTTATTTCCATTACAGCACAGAAATATTCCACAAGTGGAGCATTTGCTGTAAGGGCTCGATTATACTGATTTGGAACTGCACATCTCGCATCTACCTCTTGAAGCCTCAAATATTACCCAGTGGCTTCCCCTGTTTCCTGATCTGATATCTTCAGCTACACTATAATTATATCTTCGACGTTTTGCTATTGGTTTCAATTCAGTTTTTCTGCGCGTTCATGGCAATGAATCCATAACTGATCTTCTGAATTCTAAAGTGGACATTTTTTCAAATTGCATACAATAAATAATCGGGGCTATTCACTAAGCCAAGTTGTTATGGATAGCAACTGTAAATCGTCGTTATCCCATGCTTATTACATGGGATAACGACGATTTACAGTTGCTATCCATAACAACTTTGCTTAGTGAATAGCCCCGAATGTATGCATTTATGAATGCCACATCCGAAAATCCCCACATCAACCTGTGCCAACTTTTTCGAACGTCTGTGCAACCCATACGTACCACGTAGTTGGTCGGCTTTATCAACCCCACCCATATAGTTATTATAATCTTTGACAACTAATGGGCATTTTATTTCAACACGTGAACCATGCTTCTGAGTTCTTTTGACTTTAGATTCTTCAGAACCATGAAAATTCTATGCAAAATATACAATTCTGTGGTCTTCCACTTATAAATGGACACGCCTGTGTTAGATACCCTGCAATCATTATCTCCTCTTCTCATAGACTTGTCCTCAATAAGTCCTGTTGGAAATCCTTTCCTATTACTGCGAATTGTACCGCATGCTAAAGTGTTATGTAATTTCAGTGTCTCCATAAGTTTTATGGATGTGAAATAGTTATCGCTATCGGCATATATTATTTTTTTCTTATTCCAAAAGTCTTCACTGAGCGATAGAACACCTCTTTCTCACAGCCCGAATTCCTGAAATTCTGTTTCTAAATTCTCATTTTTTCCTTGATATAGGTAGGTACCTCAAATGAAACCATTTTCATCTGCAATACACCAAAGCTTATAGCCTTATAACCTCTTTTCATAGGTTTCTCTGGATTGTATTGCTTCCAAGTACTTCTTCCTTTGAATCTGATCATATACTTTCGTCGACGCTCATATATCTCGTAGGATTGTATAAATTCTTAAAATTATAATAAAGTGCATCGGATAGTGGTCTCACCTTTTTAATATTGTCTTTGTTATCTTTGGGTATCGCGCTGTTGTCGTTGCAGTGAATGGATTTGAGAATTTCCTCATCTTGAAAAATATTCTAAAAACTTTCAAGATATTCGAATGTTTTTTTCACGAATATGAAAATAAAGAACAGGAAATAAATTTTGGTCCAAATTTCAAATAAAGTATTAGGTATCACAGGAAATGTTTCTCATTGGAGATATAATTTTGGTCAGATATATAAGGTGTAGTTATCGTTAGTGGTACAACATTATTTCTGTGGACTCTTGTTGTTTACGATAGGTGAAAAATTTGAGAAATATTCAAGTCCTTATCTATTCAACTGGACAATAATTTCAATGCTGACAATTAAACACAGATTCATGAATATTTTGTAATAATAAAAAATAAACAGAATGAGTAAATTATGAAAGAAAAACATAACTATAAATATAAAGAAAACAAACAAAAGTAATATATAGATTTTAAAATGTATTAAAAAAATGTTTAAATTCGATTTTTTTTCCTTCACTCAATGCAGTCCTTGAGTCTTTTTTTCGCAAATTTCAGCCAATCTTTTGTTGCGTCTGCAATTTGTAGGTCTGTGGCTGCCGCAAATTCTTTCTTGACAGCCACTGCAAAAACCCATAATGCTCATTAGATATTTTGAAAACTTAGGTCTACAAAATGAAACCTTACCATAAATGAGTTCCATCGAAGGAATGTCCTCACCTCTTTCATTTTAGTGATCAGTTTTTCGTAGGCTTCATTTTTTTTATTTCGATCCGAATCCTCGATTTTATTTCCCAGAGTGCTGGCAAAGATTTATATTGGCTTATAAATTCCGTGATAAAATCGCGATTATGCATTCTTAAATAGGACATTTTCGCAGAAAGAACGGCAAAGCTTCTCCGAATAAAGACTAATTCCGAATAAGGCCTGAACCCCTGAACACGTACGTCAACCACACGTACCAGTACCAGCCAGGCTTGCGCAAGCCGGACTTGCACAGGCAAAATTTCAAGCAGGTCGAAATTTACTCAAGCCAAGCCGTGGGGTTTGCGCGGTATACAGTTTTCCCAACCACACGCTCAGTGTTCAAGTCGGTTTGCGCAAGCAAAACTGTGGTGGCCTATAAGAGGTCTCTTATCCCATTTATTGGATCCATAATTCCTGACGATACTTTTGAGGTCTCTGCAAAATGGAGTTAGTTTGAAACTAATCATCCAATTCATATATCAATTAACTATTTATTTATATAAAATGAACTCCCAATATATCAAATTATATTATTTTCTGAGGATCTGAACTTACTTTTCAGACGTGCAGGGGCATTTGACAGTGGGGGAAAACACATAGCCCAATAAACACACAAACGTATAATAAACGTTTATTTCTGGTGGCTGAAGTTGATTTAACGTTACACGTTGAATCTTCTACGTTACATCCGAAACGAAAATTCAACTAAACGTTGATTATACACATAATATACGTACCCAATTCAACTGGTTGACTCATCCACCATTATGAAACGTATATTTATAACATTTTTTCAAACGTTTTCTCAACGTGAGCTCAGTAACATTGAATAAACGTTAAATGAGTCACTCTTCATCAACTCAGACGTAAACCAACTTTAATTCTACTTATTACATTCGAAACACAAATTCAACGAAACGTTGAATATACATATAATATACGTAACCAATCCAACTGGTTGAAGAACCGTTATAAAACGTATATTTATTGCATTTTTTCAAACGATTTTCCAACGTGAGCTCAGTAACATTGAAGAAACGTTTAATTAGTCACTCTTAATCAACTGAGACGTTAACCAACTTTAATTCTACTTGTTACAACCGAAACACAAATTCAACGAAACGTTGATTATACATTTAATATACAGAGTGTAACAGCCAAATGGAATAAATTCGATAACGAATAAATGAGGGGGTGTTAGGAAACACTCGAACACGTCGATTTGTAATTTCAAATGCGCATATTTTTAAAGAAAATAATATAACATAGGGTGTTCCATGTGACCGTGGCCAATACCAACTTTCTTATTTCAAATGCAACCCCCTGTATAAATTTATTTTTTGGATTCTTCAGAAAATCCTAGACATAATTCATGTACAATATCCTATACCTATCTTCAACTTTTTCGGAAATATTAAGTGTTTCCAGATTTTTTTACAAAAATTAACATTTTGAATGAAAATTATTTTATTTCACAAATTCGATACATTACACTCAATACTTATTTCCCATTTACCTCTTGATATGAAGGAAGTAAGCAAAAATCATCACTGAGAAGAAATGTTGAGTAACGTAAGAAGACAATTCTACATCAGATAAGCATGTTGCCAACACGTTTGCGGCGAACATTTTGAAAATTTCCTACATTGACATTAATGTTTCTTTTTAATAATTTAGAAATACTTAATCAATATTACTTATTAGGTTGAAGGTGGGTACCTAAATATACCTATTCGAAACGCTTTTAATGTTTCCTTTATAAAATCTTTCATCTCGAAAGGATCGAGAAATATTCTCATTTCATGTGAAGTGATAAAGTGATTTCATATCTACCGAACTTATTTCCTGCATTCTTTACTTTGAATTTTTACTCGTTCAAAATATGAAACCCATTATTAGTAATAACCTTATATTCGTAACATACATCGTCTTTGCTAAAATCATTCAATAGAAAATTATGGAGTTTCTTGAAAGATAATGATTAATCAACCTAGGCAACGGTGCACTAGAGTTGGCATCAGGGGTATCACGTGATACGTGATAGTGCCGGCCGGCGTCGGCGATCCTGCATTCGTGCATTTCACATTTTGAAGAGCTAGTGCGGCAGTCACCCGATAGTTCCCTTCGCTATTTCCGACGTAGTGAATCGAGTTTGCTAGGAAAATTATCCGATTTGTTTAGGAGTGCGACAACAAAGATTTAGGTAAGTACCTATCAGTTTCATATTGATTGGTGATACATATGAGAAGTATAATTATATTTTTCCCAAAAGAATTGTTAGTTTTACATGATATGATTTACGTATTTGAAACTACCAAGCCACTCATCTGCTTTTTCAAAAATACACACAATTTCACAGTTTCGCACAAGTGAATATTTCATTGAGTTCTTCATATTGAATGATATTTGACGTTGAAAACACGTATATGTACCTATATGAATGGTAGAGAGTGAGTTCATGAAAATTAGATGGAAAATAAAATTCCGAAGCCAACTCATACCTACCTTTGTTGTTGTTGTTTTCATCCTTTTATATTGGAATCCGTGAAGGCTTGGTGAAACCTACTTCAATTCTACTTATTACATCCGAAACACAAATTCAACGGAACGTTGATTATACATATAATATACGTATTACGTACCCAATTCAACTGGTTGATTCATCCACCATTATGAAACGTATATTTATTACATTTTTCAAACGTTGGTTCATCGTGAGCTCAGTAACATTGAATAAACGTTAAATGAGTCACTATTTATTAGATGACGTTAATCAAATTTAATTCTACTCATGATTTATCAAATTTACCATAAAGCACCAAAAATTAAACCAACCCTTCCATCTATATACATGGTGGTCCCAAGTTCGAGTACCTTTTATACGTTTATGGAGAACTAGACATATTTGAAATCTGAAAATTGGGTTTATAAGAGAGAGAGAAATGTTTTTCATAACCATCGACCTGATGGATTATGATATTGTTTGAAATTCTCTACTAGACAAAAATATTTTTTAAGCACTTTCGGTTATACAGGGAGCGAAAAAAAATTTTTTCAAGATTTTTTCAATTTTTTCCTTTTTGATATGAGTATTCAATTCTGAACACATTATTACTGTTAAAATCATTGTATTTTTTCAATAACTTTCCAAAATATCGACAAAACACTGGAAAAAAAGTCAAATATTCGTAGTCAGTACAAGGTTCATTTTTCTTATTAAACACAGACTACGAATATTTGACTTGTTTTCTAGTTGTTTTCTCGAAATATATGTACCTATATGAATGGTAGAAAGTGAGTTCATGAAAATTAGATAGAAAATAAACAACATCCCAACATATTCCTTCAACATTATAACATTTCATTAAATTATCTTGAAAATAGAAAAGAAAGATCACGCTTTTAAAACAACTGAGTATAATAAAAATATTAGATGGAGTAGTAGAGACTATCATAGAAATTACCACATGGAAACGTGCCATCAGCGTGGACAGGGTTATGTCGGCACTGATGAGCACAAATAAGAGCGAAACCGGTCTGTCTCTTCCTTGCTGATGGCACGTTTCCATTTGGTAATTTCTATGATAATCTCTACTAGTCCATGTCATGTTTTTATTATCTTTATAATGTAAGATGAATGTTCATTATATAATTTATGTGGAGAAACTTGAGCTCAAGATTATACTAGTATAATAAAGGGCCGTTATTTCGGAAAAAATTGATTGGAAAATTGTGAAATTTGTTACATAGATAATGTTAATTAATGTTTTTTTACGAAGGCATCATTTGATATAGCAATGCTAAAATTATTACCCCAGTTCCCTGTAAAAATAATTATCCTCGTTTTTTTTTAGGTTAACCGATTGAAGTCGATGGGAGGTATTGGTCCTGAGGACCATACCAGGAGAATTCTTAGATTTATATTGAGCAACGATTTAGCTTGCCAATACAGGAAGGGCAGGGAGAAGAAACCATTTCAAGACACAAAGTCGATGGAACTCATTTATGGTAAGGTTTCATTTTGTAGACCTACATTTTCAAAATATCTAATGAGCATTATGGGCTTTTCCAGTGGCTGTCAAGAAAGAATTTGCTGCAGCCACAGACCTACAAATTGCAGACGCAACGAAAGATTGGCTGAAAATTGCCAAGAAAAGGCTCAAGAACGCTGCATTAAGTAGAGAAAAAAAATCGAATTCAAAAATTTTTTTCAATACATTTGAAAATCTATATATTTTTTTTGTTTGTTCTCTTTATATTTATATGTAGTTTTGTTTTTTCTTTCATACTTATTCTGTTTATTTTTTTATTAATAGAAAATAGTGAAGAATCTGTGTTTAATTGTCAGCATTTTGAAATTATTGTCCACTTGAATAGATAAGGAATAGGAGGAATATTTCTCGAATATTTCTCAAATTTTTCACCTATCATAAATAACCAGAGTCCACAGAAATAACACCTTTTACATCTGACCAAAATTATATCTCCAATGAGAAACATTTCCTGTGATGATACTTTATTCAAAATTCGGATCAAAATTCATTTCCTGTTCTTTATTTTCATATCCATGAAAAAAACATTTGAATATCTTGAGAGTTTTTAGAATATTTTTCAAGATGTAGATGAGAAAGGTTTATGAGTTTCCTTAGTTTAGGACAAATTATGCTGAAATTCAAATAATAACAATTCAAAAATATTTTTACTCAAGATTAATTCATTCTCTAAAATCAACGTTACCTTGACACTTGCAATGAACGTTGAATATTTGTGGTATTTCGGCATAAACATCAACGTTGAGAATTCGTACACCATCAACGTCACTTCCGAAACGAAAATACGTCGTTACGTTGAAACTTAATGATAACTTTATATCAAGGTATTTTTATTCCCTAAAATCAACGTTACCTCGACACTTGAAATGAACGTTATTTATTTGTGGTATTTCGGCATGAACATCAACGTTGAGAATTCGTATACCATCAACGTTATTTCCGAAACGAAAATACATCGTTACGTTGAAACTTAATAATAACGTTATATCACGGTATTTTACATATGAGGTTTGCAACGTTGAATCAACGTGCAAGGAAAACGTTACGATGAAACTAAAAAGAAACGTATTTCATAACGACATTTTACCGTTTTTTCAACGATGAAATATAGTGACGTTACCTAAAAAATACAACGTTTCTTAATGGTTACTGTGTTTATTGGGAGTACTCTATTCGATTATTTGATGTGGTACTTTTGAGAACCGTAGGGCACTAAAGGGTTAACACTTATCAAGAGTTCATAGATCTTTTAACGGTAGGGGAAGTACGTACAAAATGACATAGGGTTTTGTTTCAAATGCAAAACTTTTTATTGGTAAATCACAGTAATGTCCTATTTTACCACAATCTTTGGCCCTTTCTTTACAAAATTTCATCAACATTAATTTCAAATGCATAACTTTTTATTGGTAAATCACAGTAATGTCCTATTTTACCACAAGGTTTCCCTCTCTTCACAAAATTTCATCAACATTCATAAAATAAAAATAACGAAAAATAAGATATCCTCAAATGAATTGAGATCAACGAAAATTCATTTTGTCTGTATGCTATGGACAAAATGACATACAGGCAAGAAAACTACTAACGAAATTTGCAAATGAAACGATTATAGTTATAGTTATAGTAAAAAGGGGTTACAGTTCACTGCGACCTTAAGGTCTATTGTGCCCCCTGACAGAGCTGTTATCATCGCGCCTCCTACAGCTCGCCCTCCAGTTCCAGAGATTTGATGAAATCCAGAATCTGGGACGGCTTCAAGGAGGATAACTCCCCACTTCTACAAGTTTCTTGTCCAAAGCACTCTTTCCTTTGGCTTGCAATGGCATAGCATTCCGTAACCAGGTGAATAGGAGTTTCTTCCTCCTCCCCACAGAATCTACACTCATCAGTGTCTGATAAACCCATTCTCAACAGATGCTTTTTTAGGCGACAATGTCCTGTGAGAAAGCCAGCGAGTAGGTGAAGTTGGTTTTTACTGAGATCCAGATATTTTTTGGATCTAGCAGTTTCAAAGTTCCGGAGGAACTTTTTGGAGTGATCCATCCCTGGGAGATTCCGCCAGAGTTTTTCTCTTTCGGTTTTCTCCTTCAGCATAAACTCCTTCTTATAGGTGCATTTTCCTATACCACAGAAGGGTTCTGGGCCAGTGAGTGGTGTCTGTGCGCCCTTTCTGGCCAGTGTATTGGACTCTTCGTTTCCTACGATTCCCGAATGACCGGGAACCCAGATTAAAGAGACCTTATTCTTCTTGCCTACGCCTACCTCATTGAGTTTGTTTCGGCACTCCCAAATCAGCTTTGAGTCAATGACGTAGGAGCTCAGTGCTTTAATAGCAGCTTGACTATCTGTATGAATAGCTGTATCGCACTTCTGATAGTTTCTTTCTAGATTTATATCTAGACATCTTGCGATTGCAAGTATTTCCGTTTGAAGGACGCTTGTACAGGAGCGTAACGATAGTGCACACTTGGTACTTGTCCCGTATATCCCAGCGCCAGCTCCTGTAGCGGTTTTAGAACCATCTGTATACCATTTCATTGTATTTTCTTTGAGATTGTAGTTGGTGTATTCCCTTTCCCAATCCTCTCTTTTACTTAGCAGTGTACTGAAGTTCTTCTCAGGGCTTACTTTCTTGATCATTACATCACTAGGAAGGTTTGCAGATGAGGTGTAGTCATTCAGAGAGGACCAAGCTCTCTGAAATCTGACTCTCTCATTGCCTGCTCCTTCTTTAGATACTTTGAGGATGGCCTCATGGGCTACCCTATCAATCACTAGATGTAGAGGTGTGAGGTATGTGATGATCTCAAGCGCCCTGGTTGGGCACGTTCTCATAGCTCCCGTGATGCACACACAGGCAAGCCTTTGTACTTTGTCGAGCATTTTCCTCGTACTTGCCTGACTTGCCTTAGCAAACCAGGCTACTGCCCCATATGTGACTATAGGTCTTACAATCATGATGTACATCCATCGCAGTATTTTTGGGTTACAGCCCCAGTCCTGCCGCATAGACGCCTGCATGCCATCAGAGCTCTTGTAGCTCTGTCAGTAGCATTATCAACATGCTTATTCCACAGAAGTTTGCTATCTAGTGTTATTCCTAGGTATTTGACTTCAGACCCCCACTCCAAGATATTTCCGTTTAATACTAACGTTTTCATGGCTGGAAGTTTCCTTTTCCGAGTGAACGGAATCAATGTGGTCTTGGTTGGGTTGATGTTAAGCCCCACTGACAAGCACCACTGCTCAATGATTCTAAGGCCCTTCTGCAATAGGTCGCAGAGAGTGCCTTCGAATTTGCCTCTAATTATTAGTACTATGTCGTCAGCATAGCCTACACATTCGAAGCCAAGCTCCGTTAGCCTGTGTAGAAGTTCATCCACTACCAGGCTCCATAGGAGGGGGGATAACACCCCACCCTGAGGTGTTCCACGAGTAGCTTTGACGAAGACGGATTCCTCACTCATCGCTGTCTCAGCTATTCTCGTCGTTAACACCTCATACATCCATTTTAAGATGGTATTATTCACTCCTCGCCTCTCAAGTGCATCTCTGACAGACACGTGTGTTGTGTTGTCAATGAAACGATTAGTTCAACTAGGAAGATTAGCACAAGACGCTCAGATCGGGAAAAAAGGTCATTGCAAATATACATGGACAGTCAGTCATCATCTCTTCCTCGCTGTACTATTCAAATAATGCCTCAATGACTTCATGTCTCCTTTTATTTGGAGAAGGTAATGGTCTATTTTTTGATGTGATAGCAATCATATTCGGCGAGGAAGTTAAAACTAAGGACATTTCGACATTTGTCTTCTTTTGTCTTCGGCTTAAGTTTGCCTGCTGTTGTCCAGAAGAAACTGTTAATTCTGCTGAAATACTATCATAAGATAGTAGGGCCTGGGAACTTTGAGGCTGAAATTGTGTAGTTGAATCAATCTGCAGAACGTTACATACAGGAAGTAAAAAAGAAACTTCCTGCTGCTGTGAGGATGGTACAGCTATGGGAAGTGGGTCCTATGTTGTTCGCTGACGACCTTGTTCATTAGACATGTTCTATTGGTATGTTTGTAGTTTCTGAAGGCTCATTCTAATCAGGAAATTTTTCAGGATTCAGAGGCCAAATACCGGTGGCCTTAAATCCATGGCAACCATTTTGAACTGTTGCTGCCTTACCATATGCTTCGTTGAACCTGCCGGCTGTCTGGAACTGTGTAACGACACGTACAGAGTGTGCTCTCAGCCATTTAGTTATTTCCTGATTGAAATAAAATTTTTGAGGGTGAAAAAATAAGAGATATCCAGAGGCTGCATGCGATGAGTGCAGTGCGGAGGCGAACAAATTATAATTATGCCGCTTTGCTTAGCAAATTCTAAAGTTTGAATTCCTTTATGGCTAGCATTTGTCTACAATCAATTTGACCTCGCATCGTCATCAGATGATTTAACAAAATTTATAAAATTTTTGATCCATTGCAATTATATTTCTGTTGTCATCCACCCCTTTTGATGTGCTACACCTGAAGTGCCATGGGGAGCTTCGTCGACCAATTCATTTCTCATATTTTTCCTAAGACTTGGATAGAAGATTGAATAATAAATAAAAAATTATCTAGAAACGTTTCATTGATGATGTGATACATAAAGAATTCGCTTTATTTGTGAGGGTTATTAAAAGAATTTTTCGGAGAATTATTTAACCTATGAAGAGTATCCATTATTTGTGGTGAATGTAAATAGTATAGTATGGTAGGTCAAAAACCACAAAATCCTGTGTAGTGTTTATTTATTTAAATTGTGACCGGTTTCGTGGTCGTAACGAGACCACATCCTCAGACAAGAAACAGGCTGAAAACAACACAAAGAGTCAGAACAACAAACTCCACATACGGATGTCACAACAAAGAAAAGGAAAACTAAGATATTCACAATCATTATAAAAAGGAACTTACATTGTTCAATAATAACGAGAATTGTCAACTAAAATTAATTTCGGCTAAGAGCAACATCAAAACAACGAATGGCGTCTATCGACTTTTTCAAAAAAGGAAGAGGTTCTTTTAGTTATTGGGAAATTTTTGTCGGTTACGCCACTTATGTTTGTTGAAACGAAGAGCTTGTTTTTAAAAAGCTTTATTTGACTATTGACGAAGAGGACAATGTGAAAGTCACTACATTCAGTACAATAATGATTATAATATGATTTACAATTAAGCATGTAACCTACGGTTCCCTTACTCTATCTACGATTCCTAGTATACAGTAATATGATAGTACTAAGTCATGCAATGCCTTTAGTACATATGTAAGGGAGTATCCAATGATATAACTCCTCCGCGCTTAAGAGGAAAAATTGGGGTTTTTTGAAAAAAAAATTAATTTTTTAGTTCAATGTCCCTCAAGGGGTTCTGTAAATGTTCCTCATGTCTTACAATTCCTTTGTTGGTTATGAAACAATTGAATTTTCTTAGTAAAAAAATCAAAATGATTAAAAAAACTTAAAATATAAATAATAAGGGTGTATACACTAATACTATCAAAGTGGATGATTGGGCTTTGAATTGAAAGAATTTGATTCTTTGAATGTTCAATTTGATGCCCTATCTCCTTCAAATTATCCATGTTAACTTCATCTAATTCTAATGGCACCTCATCAATTTTTTTAACAGTTTTTGATTTGCCAAAATCTTGGATTTTAATGTTCGGTAAATGGAAAATTTTTGCTCTGGATACTACATTTTTCCAGTTTTTTAGAGTATATTTGTCCACTTTCACTTCACAGTTTCCCGGAACGAGAATGACATAGGTTCCGCACAACACGAGTTTTTCGGCACTTTCGGCACACTTGCTGATGGCGATTGTTTCCTCTGTTGTAACTACCATCCATTGGTCTGCTGTGAGCTGATGAATTTTCGATCCTTTCAGACTTGTTTGTATTGGTCTGCAATTTGAGTAGTTTTTGGTGACACTGACCAACTCGACTTCGCAAGGATTGCTAGCTTCTAGGGGTAGAGTGTTTTCTTCACAAAGAAAATTGGCAGGAACAACCTCTTTGCATTGTTGGTTAGATAATGCGTACCTTGTTTCACATAGGGATAGGAATTTGGATTTGGGTATAATAATTTGAAAAAAATGTTTTTGAAGAATAGGCAATGGAAATAATTCATAATAATTATAACGGTTTGATTCTGTGATTGGAATATCTAGAACAAATTTAATTTGATTATTACTGATAAATCCGCGAATTTTTATGCAGGAGAAATACTTTATTATATTTTCGTCATTTATCGGAAATGGTAGACGATTTTCGGTTAATTTGGATTGAATTACATTTAACTCATTTTTTAGTTCATCATGTGAAATTATTGATGAATGGAGAGTTTTTGTTTGAGCAAATGAAATGGCAATTTCTATATTATTCAATATTTCATTTATATTATCGATTGCTGAAATTAATTGTGTGAAAACTGAATTTAATATGACAAAGTTGAAATCATCCCAAGAATCCACTGTTGACGTATTCATCCAGACAAATATGTGGCGGATTTTAGTGTCCAAAAGTATTTGATTATGTTTTAATTTGCTCATTGAATTTTTGAAAATATTGGTTGATTTTTCTGTTAAACTTATTTGTGATGTGGCCACATTAATCAATTTCTGTTGAGAGCTCTTTAAATTTTGAATAGCTGCATCATACTTATCAGCATCAGTTTGATCTAAATTTCCTGTTATAGATTTCCAAATTGTTCCTAATCCATTAATCAATCCTCTTTTTTTGCGTACTTCGGGAATAGAACTTAACTGTTTGAGTTTTTTATGGGTTTCCTCGATTTTATATTCTAATACATTTTTAAAATTAGAAATTTCATGCATGTAACTCATGCCATGTTTCGATTCGTGAAATGAGAAGTTTAATCTATGATAACAAGATACTAATTTATCAAATTCCATATTTATGTTGGCTAAATCGATTACTTGAATGAGAGTCCAGTAATTTATAATATTTTGGGAGAATCCTCTTTTTAAGGGTAAAATGCCAGGATTGTCTTTTATCTGGGTAATCTTGACTTCGGTGCATTTTACAATGGAGATGGCTCCGAAGATTGTTGTGAAGGTGATGAGTCTGTAACAATAGGTTGTCTTAAATTTTTCAAGTGAACAATTCGACCGGTATTCTGTTTCGATTTATTTCCACCAATTTTTTGAATAATAGCTTTGTTACCAGGTAACAATTCAGTAATTATGAAGGGTCCGCTAAATTTCTGGCCGGTTTTGTTACGTGCAAATTTATAACTTTTTTCATAAACTTTTTGTCCTATTTCAAACGGATTTCTTAAGTTTTCATTGATTTTTTTGACAATTTTACTTTTATTAGTTGAAATGTTTTCATTGGTTCTGTCATAGACTAAAGCTAATTTTTCTTTATGTTTTTGTAGATAATCGCTATACATTTGTTTCTCGTAAATTATATCTAAAGGGTCTTTAAGCTTCGTATGTCCGAAAGTAAGTTCTAAAGGAGTAAATTTTGTGGTTGAATGAATCGAGTTATTGTATCCAATTATTGCATATTTCATGATTATTGCTATGGGTTCTTTAAATTGGGATCTCAGAATTCTACAATGCTCTGCTATCGTTGAGTGAAATCTTTCAATAATTCCGACAGAATCGGGATGATGAGCTGTGGTGAAATGAATTTTCATTTTGTGTGATTCTAAGAGTTCTTTGATAACATGCCCAAAAAATTCCATTCCTTGATCTGAACTGATAACTAGTGGAGTTCTATAGAATGAGAAATATTCTAACAAGGCGTTAGATATGTCTGTTGCATTTTTAGATTTTAATTGTATAGCTTGACCAAGTTTCGTGAATGCATCTACGATAGTTAAAAATTTTGTGTTTTCTGATGTGTAAACGTCCAGATGAATTTTTTCGAAAGGTTTCAAAGGGGTAACGGTTAACATCATTCCAATTTTGGGAGGATTTCTTTCGTGTTTATTCTTTTTGCAGATTTCGCAATTCGCTATATAGTTCGACACGTGTTCTAATATTGACGGAAAATAATATTTTCGCTGAAGTTGCCTGAGAGTTTCGTTTACGCCGCGATGGTTGGTTTTTCCTTCGTGTTGAAATTGTATCGCTTGTATGATAAGGTCCATATCTTCAATGACTTCTCTCCTTTCAGTGCGATAGATAATCTCTGGGCCGTTCCTGTTGAAAAGCGTGTTTACCACTTTGCTGAATGTTTTAAACATGTTCTCGGATTCGAAGTGAAAATAATATCTCTTATCTGCCGTGTATTCTTTCAGGAATTTCATTATCTCATCCTCATTGTTAGATCTGCTGATTTGGACATAGAATTTTTTTAATTTTCCCATGGATTTTCTTCTTACGGGTTTTGGTTTCCTGTAGACTTCTGGGATGAAATATTGATTCGGTTTCGAATCAATTACATCATTCGGAATTTTTATTGGGAATGAATCCGCTGTTTCGGTGTTGGTTGAGTGGATCGTCTGCTGATCATCATTGATTTCTTCGTTGTTTCCTGTATCTAGAGTTTTTAGAATTTCACTAAGTTCAGATGCCGACATCTGTACTGATTCAGCATCATCCAGTAATTTTTCGATATCTTCCTCATCTACATTATTGAATAAAGATTCAGTTTCCATAGCATTGAGTTTCATTCTTGACAGTGCATCTGTATTTTTGTTGACGATTCCTTTTTTTTTTTTATTTATGTGATCTAAACGAAGATTTTTCATGTTTTCCTTTGGAAGATTATCAATTTTTGAATCAGAATGGTCATCCGTTGTCGATGTTAAATTTGTAAAATTCACTTCTTCAACTTCAAGCGGTTCAAGAGTGATTTTTATAGGTGTTTCATTACTGTTTTTAATGGTGAGGAAGGCTTCTTGATTCTCAATTTTAACAAGACATTGTGGAATTTCGATTCTATCGGTTAATTTGACATATTTAACATTTCCCTGATTCAAATTATTTGTTTTTATTGGTACTTTAATAACTTTCTGTGATCTCGGGGGTAAATCATAAGAATAATTACTTTTTTTAAGATATAAAGGGATAGTTCCGTGCTTTGTGTAAAGAACATTTTTTTTAAAATCGATGTTTGCGCCTGTGGTACTCCACTAAATGAATAACACAATTTCAATAAGTTCTTATTTATTTATAACTCATACAATTTACTTTACTATTATTTATAGATACAATTCAGACTTCTTTATCGCCCGGTTCGCATCAGTCAACTGCCTAACTTCTTTATCTTTTCCATCCAACCCAGCATGATTCACCTTAATCATTCCTGATCCTGACTCATCGGCGCGTCTTCAACATCTTGATCCTTGGCAGAGTTGCCGCCGCTTGATGCAGGTCTCCACATCCCTTCCTTTTTTTCCAGCTTCAGAGGAGGTATCTTTTTTGGCATACTTTCTGGGCTCTGGGTTTCTGAGTCGTTGTTAATAGAACCATAGTCTACATCTGGTAATGGTATTTTTTTTACGTGTGTAGTGTGTCTCTTATATATAATACCATCTTTGTTCATCAACGTAACTTCATTTCCTTTTCTCTGTTGCACGATGAAATCTTCATTGTGATATCTGTTTTCTAATTTATTTGCAACTGTCATGTTTTTAACTAATACCTTATCACCTGGCTGAATATCACATGGCTTTGATCCCCTGGCCTTATCCTCTCTTTCTTTTCCTGTTTGTTTTCTTATTAGATCATTGTCTCTTGCCTCTAGGTCTCCTTCCTGATTGATCAAATCCGAAATAGATGGGATTTTGTCTCGGATCTCTCTGTTGAAAAGTAGCTGTGATGGAGATTTTCCCGTTGTACCATGAGGTGTCACGTTATACATTAATAAATAATTCCTGATTTCCTTTTGATAATCCCTTTTATTGGCATGGGCAATCTTCAATCTTTTCAGTATTGATCTATTAGCATTCTCTACCTCTCCATTTGCTTGAGGCCAATAAGGTGGTGTACGAATCAGCTTAATATTATGGGTGTTACAAAATTCGACGAATTCTTGACTAACGAATTGACGACCATTATCAGCTCTGATACTTTTGGGAATTCCTAATCTGCAAAATATTTCAGTAAGCTGCTCTATTATCACACATGATGTAGTAGATTTCAGAAATATTATTTCTTGATATCTCGAATAATAGTCGATAATAACCAGCACCATATATCCATTTGGCAAAGGCCCCATTAAATCTAAAGCGATGCATTCCCAAGGCTGCTCAGGGAATTTGTGTCTTGACATTGGTGGTGGTTTGTTGGGTTGAGATACCAGAAGGCAGTCACGACAGTGTTTGACAAATTTCTCTGTTTCTCGATCCATCAAAGGCCACCAAACTTTCGAACGTAAACGTCTCTTCATAACCGTTTCACCAGGATGACCCTCGTGTGCCAGCTCTAGTACAAGGTTTCTCAAAGATTGTGGAATCACAAGACGATTTCCTCTAAGTAAGACACTATCCATTCTAGTCAACTCCGACTTAAAAGGTGCATATATATTTTTGTCAGTTGAAGACCATGAATCATTACTAATTTTTTCTATCGCTTCTACTATTTCTGTGTCTGTTCTACTAGCTGAAATAACTTTTGATATTTGAAGCGCTTTAGGTGCAGTTCTTTCCAGAATAGAAAATATATGCGGTTCCGTTCCAGTATCGAACGACGGTTCTTTTTCAATTTGACATAATCTTGAAAATGAATCTGCAATATTGCTCTTGCCTGGTTGGTATATTACCTTGAACTTGAATGTTTGTAACCGCAGTAACCATCTTTCGATACGAGCTGGTGGTTTCGACGTTGGCTTGAATATGGTTTCGAGAGGTTTGTGGTCGGTAACCAACTCAAACTCCAGTCCAGCTAAGTAAATGTAGAACCGTTCAACTCCCCATACTAGAGCTAAACTTTCTTTTTCCGTTTGCGAGTAACGTCTTTCCACTTCCGACAGACTTTTGCAAGCGAAAGAAATTACCCTGGGATCATTTTTTTCATCGAATTGTAACAAAACGGCTCCAAGGGCCACAGGGCTTGCATCCGCTATCAGTCTAGTTCGCTTCTGAGGATCGAAGAATGCTAATGTGGGAAGTTTTGCTAGGTAGCTTTTGAGTTTATCGAAATGCTTTTGATGCGTTTCTGTCCATACAAATTTTTCATTCATTTTTGTCAACTGACGCAGTGGTTCTGTTGTTGATCCCAAATCCGGTAGGAACTTACCTAGATATGTAACAAGGCCTAGAAAACTACGGACTTCCTCTTTAGTTTCCGGTGCTCGGAAGTTCCTAAGAGCTTTTATTTTCTTTTCATCAGCATCTATTCCTTTATGAGATATTTTATGACCCAAAAATTCAAGTTCTTGTACTTTGAATACACACTTTGTTTTATTGAGTGAAACGTTATGTTGTTCTAGGGTTTTCATAACTTCTTGAAGACATTTATCATGTTCTGCTTCGGAAGAACCAAATATTATGATATCGTCTAGATAATTGAAGCAGTTCCTACATGAGGCTAAGATTCTTTCAAAGGTTTTTTTGAAATATTTCTGGTGCCGAATTAACACCAAACATCAAACGTTTATAACGAAACATGCCTCTATGCGTAATAAAAGTTGTGATAGGACGACTCTCCGGATGTAATTCGAGTTGGTGATAGGCACTCACTAAATCTAACCTTGAGAAATATGCTGCGTTTTTAAGTCTTGTCAAGAAGGAATCGAATGTTGGTAACGGGTAGTTTTCTCTCTGGATGGCCTCGTTTGCTCTGCGCATGTCAACACAGATTCGAATGTCTCCGTTGGGCTTGAAGATAATGACAATGGGTGATATCCATTCGCTAGGACCATCTACTTCCTCTATTATATCTCTTTGCAATGCTTCGTTCAGTTTATCTGTAACTTGAGTTTCAAGAGCTATAGGTACTTTCCTTACTGGCTGCTGTACTGCTTTTATGGATGGATCGATGCTCAGTTTTACCAAGACATTCTTTATTTTCGGAAATGGAATAAGTTTGTCTACCATATTTATACCTATTCCCAGCTTAAGTATTCCCAATTTCTTGGCAGTTTCTTTTCCCAGAATAGAAATATCTCCATTAGATACCACATAAAAATTGGTAATAACTTCTTCCTCATCTGATGATACGCTAATAGTAGTGGTAAATTTATATTTTATTTCGAGTGGTTTCTCAGATCCGTAAGATTTTAGTGATTCAGTTGGGTTTGTTACAACATCCCAAATTATTGCCTTCTTTTCAGATATTATTTTCCAGTCTGTATCTTTTATTACATTCGCCTTGGACCCAGAATCAATCAGTAATGTTAGTTTCACTCCTCCAACCATACATTTTATTAAATCATCGGTCGAATCGTCTGAAGTTCGAGCCTTGAGGTTTAATTTGAAACAGTCGAAATCGTTGGTGGTATTTCGTTGCGATTCATTTCCAGATTCTTCGGCATCGATAAAATTCACACCAGATTTAAAGCGTTTGCCACTTCGATTGGATGAAGACATAAACGCCCTTTTTGTTGTTTCACGCGTTCTGCAGCATAGCGCAAAATGTCCTTGGAATCCACATTTTCGACATTTGGCATCTTTGGCAGGGCATAATTTTATATTGCCATTATGATTATGTTTTCCGCATCTAGGACAGGAATTGGTTGGCTTGATATTCTTTGCCCAAATTTTATTCACGTGCATAGATGATGTGCTCGTTGTTGCATTCATCACTGTTGATTGATTTGCTATTTGTTCATATACTTGACATATTTCAATAATTTCTTCAAGAGACCGCTCTTTCTCCAGAAGCTTTTTCTTCACATCTGATGTAGCCCAACTGTCAATTATTTTGTCCTTCATATTAATTTCGGTAGCTTCTGATACGCTACTACCGAAGTAACATCGTTTTGATTGCTGTCTGATTTTCAGCAGAAACTTATTGAAGTTTTCTCCTTCTTCCTTCTTTATGCTTCTGAATACATGACGTTCGAATGTAGAATTTTGCTTAGGTGAAAAATATCCTGATAGTTTATCTACTAATGTTTTGAAAACATTATTATTCTCCTGAGCATCATACGGCTCAATAGCATGTGGTAAGTTATAGGCCACTTCCTGTAGTTGTGGACCACCTAAATGCAATAATTTATTCCTCTTCTTTTCCGGATTGTCTATATCCTCTGAAGCAAGATATAACTCCAATGCTCTGAGCCATTTCTCCCATTCTGTTCTGAGGACGGCCTTATCGAGGGTTTCACATAGAAACGGTTTAATTCCCGATTCCATTGTAATAAGCTGAAAATAGAGAAACCCCTTTTTTTAGGGAATGTTTCAATCTCAATTGATTATATCTGAAAGAGAAATGAGTTTCCTGGTTGTTTTATAGAAAAGAAATCCTGAGCTTTTATGAGCTCAAGCTTACTCGATAAGTCAAATCTCATTTATTCCACATATAATCGCTTGGAATTATATATATAAACATACATAAGTATATAATGATAAGATTTTCAATACAGCACTGACTCGTAAATGTTGTCTTCAAAATGCAACTTTCGAGCAACTGTATTCACATACTATCAGGTGCTCACAGCCCTTCTCAATTTTATTTTGTTGGTGCTCACAGCCCTTCTCAATTGTCTTTTTTGTTGGTGCTCGCAGCCCTCCTTTTATTTGTGCTCACAGCACTTTCATATTGGTGCTCACAGCCCTCTCATATTGGTGCTCACAGCCCTTCATTAATTTTTTTTTCTGGCTCACAGCCTAACTTTGATATATATATTATGAATATGTTGCATCGAAAACTGATGTCACAGTGTAATATTGAAAATTTCATCTTTATTCGTCCTTTCATTTAAAATATCAAATTGCTTAAGTACCTGAGGTTATAATGTAGATTCACAATCCTCGTCGCCACTTGTGGTACTCCACTAAATGAATAACACAATTTCAATAAGTTCTTATTTATTTATAACTCATACAATTTACTTTACTATTATTTATAGATACAATTCAGACTTCTTTATCGCCCGGTTCGCATCAGTCAACTGCCTAACTTCTTTATCTTTTCCATCCAACCCAGCATGATTCACCTTAATCATTCCTGATCCTGACTCATCGGCGCGTCTTCAACATCTTGATCCTTGGCAGAGTTGCCGCCGCTTGATGCAGGTCTCCACAGCGCCTAAATGTTTTAGAAGATCCATACCTATTAGGCCATCATATTTCGTGTTGAATTCAAAAATGTGAAAATCAAAATATTCTTTAGTGTTAAAAATTTTTGGTAATGGAATGTGAGCAATATATTTGTGGTACGAAATTTTGTGAACTGTTTTAATTTTGAATGGAAAATATTTTACATAACTTTTATAATATTTTTCCACTATTCTTGGACTAATCAGTGTTTTAGAACTTCCCGTGTCTATCATGAATTTTAATCCTAGTTTGGGAATTTTTATATATGGTAGTAATGAACTATTGATATTGTTCATATTTATCAAACTTGGGCTGTACCGAAAATTTTCTAAATTTTCGTGATCATCATAATTATCTAAGTGTTGATTATTATACTTATAATTCTGAGTGTCATCTAAGGGGATGTCAGTATCGTTATAATTATATTCATTATCTTCGAATGGCTCTATTTCGTTGTCAACGTCTTGTTGGAAAAGTTCCTCCGAAATGAAATTTGGTTGGTTACTATTATTATTGTATTGGAATCTATTTTGGGTTCTTGTTTGTCTCGTGTTAGACGATGATGTGTCCATCGGAATGGGTTGATTTTGTCGTTGCGGAAAATTCCTTACTTGACCACTTCTTTGGGCATTGTTTGGCCTTAAATTCGAAGCTGGTCTTGTTTGTATCGCGGTTTGATTATTACTGGGAATTGAATTTTGAAAAAGTGGACGTTGTGTTATTTGTTGCGGAGTGAAAGATCTATATTGGGTAATTTGTGTTCTATTAGGGGTCATATTTGTTAGGTTACGCCTCGCGTATGTGAAATTTTGTTCTTCTATTGCGAATGCTATAGCTTGTTCTAGATTTTGAGGATTTCTTAATCTTATAGGTAAATTTGTGAATAAACCTCTCAAAAAAGCGTTAAGGGCTTGATTTTCATATAAGGTCCTTTTGATTTCTAGGATATTTGCGTTTGCTTCTGTGAGTTGAATTTTATTTAATAATAGACTCAACAAATCTTGACATCGATTTCCAAAATGTACAGGGCTCTCGTTTTTTCCCTGTCTCAAATGCATTAAATCTCCGACCAAACAATTTTCATCACGCTGATCTGAGAAAAATTGTAAAAGTAAATTTTTGATTGACATCCAATTTCTCAAATTTCCTCTACTGCCGACTAAATTCAATGCTCTTCCTGTTAATTTTCCGATTATTGCTCTTAACAGAAATTCATTTTGTGGATTTGCTATATTATTATTATCTGAAAAATTGTTAATCAAGTACTCGCTTGATTGAATAAAAATAGCCAAAGTGGCTGGATTACCGTCATATTCTGGGACGCAATCCAGATGATGTTTTTGGATTTGTGGGACGGCCATCTCTACTATATTATTATTATTTCTCCTGAGAGGACTACGGTCTCTATTCATTGAATTACTAAATTCTCAAATTATTGTTGCAATAATAAAAAAAAACAATAAATATAAAATCAATATTTACGATTGTATTGATTGAGAAAAAAAAATGCAAAATATTATCAAAATCTTTCAAATGTTCAAAAATGAGAAGAAAAAAAAAATGGGATTTGGGAAACAAAGAATGTGAAACTTACAGCACTTGCTTCATAGAGGTTTCTTCTTTTTTCTTTGCTTCTGCCTCAGGGGATACAGCGATTATAGCCGGCAGTTTCGTTATAGAAACTCCGTACCAAACTATAATTTCTCCACCTGAGTGCTGTTGAACCTTTTCTTTCTTCTTTTTCTTCTGCTTCAGGGGATACAGCGATTATAGCAGGCAGTTTCGTTATAGAAACTCCGTACCCAACTATAATTTCTCCACCTGAATGCTGTTGCTTTGGATTTCTTCCTAACTATGAGCTTCGGTGATTTGGACTTCTGCTCGCTGGTTGTGTTGACACCACAATACTGGACTAGGTCGAATTTGGAACCAAAGTCCGGAAAATTTTGCAATATACCCAATGAATCGTTGAAACGAACACTTCTTTTTCGCTATTGATGTCGAAGAAAAAGTTTTGGGTATCCTACCGACTGCGCCACTTATGTTTGTTGAAACGAAGAGCTTGTTTTTAAAAAGCTTTATTTGACTATTGACGAAGAGGACAATGTGAAAGTCACTACATTCAGTACAATAATGATTATAATATGATTTACAATTAAGCATGTAACCTACGGTTCCCTTACTCTATCTACGATTCCTAGTATACAGTAATATGATAGTACTAAGTCATGCAATGCCTTTAGTACATATGTAAGGGAGTATCCAATGATATAACTCGCCATCTATTCGCTCTAGTGACAATCAAGATCTAAATGAGGTAGTGAACTAATATCTACGTCCAAATTCTAAAGAAAAGAAAACTACAGGATTACAGTTTCAACTCAGTACATAATCAAACAAGGTGTTAGGGAAATGTACCTGCGAATTTATTACCAGGTCAGGATTAGCAATGCAAGATCTTCGAATTTCCAAAATTTCGAAGTTATCGACTATGCCATTTATTTGCTCACGGTGCAAGATTTTGTAGCCATTCTGTAAGTCCGCTACGTGTCCCATGCTCACGACATGTTCGGCAAACTGTGAACTGTTATCATTCTTACTCATGCTAGAGAAATGTTCTTTGAATCTCGTCTTGAAGTTCCTTATGGTCTTCCCGATATAAAAGGAACCACAAGAACAGTCAAGACGATACACGCCCTTCCCGGCCAGTATGTCAGTTTTGTCTTTACCATTGAAGAAAATGCTGGAGAGTGTGTCCCTAGATCTGAAGCAAACACGAACACCATATCTTCTAAAAATTTTCTCCAGCGTGTAAGAAACATGTCCATTGAACGTTAAAATGTGGTATTTTGGGTCGGCATCATGGTTTTCGGTGGTTTCTTGGCTTGTGTAGGCCAAATTCCTGTTAATGGTGTTAATTTTGTCTCGTATCAACTTATTTATAAGGGTCTCTGGAAAGCCATTGAGAACTGCTATCTGTTTGATCGTCGAGATTTCGTTTCTCCGACCTTGCTCGGATAGGGGGAGGCTAAAACATCTGTTAATATAGCTTCTAAACGATGCTATTTTGTGGTTATAAGGGTGATAGGAGGAATTGTTAATAACAACCCCTGTGTGTGAGGGTTTCCTGTATACGGAAAAACAGTGTCTTCCATTGAGGTTCTCGATGCTCAGGTCCAAGAAGTTCAATCTCCCGTCATCTTCCTTCTCCATCTTGAACTTGATATGGGGGCTAATGCTGTTGATGTAGGTCAGAAATTCATCAAGGGAGTCTGAGGAGTCGTCCCACAGGCACACAATGTCGTCCACGTATCTGTAGTAATAAATAATAGACTGTGAAAATGGGCTGTTATTCAGGATGTAGTTAGTTTCCAGGTTATTCATAAAGATGTCAGCCAATAGAGCTGCTAGTGGTGATCCCATGGCTAATCCGTCCTTTTGGGAGTATGTTATGTTATCGAAGCCGAAAAAATTCTGTTTGAGGCAGACCTCTAGGAGGTTTACCAATTCAGCAACCTCAGCATCAACACATTCGCTACTAATGAGGTCATCCTTTACAATGTCTATGACATCTTTACAGGGGATACTGGTGTAAAGGTTAACCACGTCGAAAGAAACCAACACGCATGTTGAAGGGATAGGTATGTCAGATATTTTGTTAACCAGTTCCATGCTACTTTTAACTGTGTGAGGGAACACATAGTTCAATGAGGACTGTAGTCGATTACTCAGCCATTTCGACAATTTATAGGTGGGCGAGTTGTTGAAAGCGACTACCGGTCTTATAGGCATTTCAGCAGGAATTGTTGACTTGTGTGTTTTAATCAGACCGTATAGCCTAGGAATCATAGTATTATTAGCTGAAAGGAATCTCATCTGGCCGGGGGTCATGACATGGGTAGAGTTTTTGAGTGTATTATTAACAAGTTTTATAAAAGGTTGAAGCCTAGTGTTAGATACTGCAATATTATTATCGCTGATAAATTTCATGACCTTCGCGACATATTGTTCTCTACTAAGGATTACCATGCAGTTACTTTTGTCTGCTCTAGAGATGACTAAGTCGTTATCTCGTATTTTCCTTCTTAGCGTCTTTATCAAGGATTCGTTGAACGTTCCATTGGCAACCCCAGCTTCTGTGTTGGTAATTTTAGTCTTTTCCCTCCTGATGGCAACCGCACATTCAGTCCTCATATGGTTCAAGTTGACTCCAGCGGCAGATCCACTCTGAGAAATCCTGTCCAATATGCCCTGGGCCTCAACAGTCAGCAAATCGAGGTTCCCAAGCATAGCCTTCCTTGTTTGCGGACGAGGTCTATACTTGGGTCCCAGGCCGAGAAGATTCAGCTCTCCTTCCTCAAACATGACGTCAGTGGTGTTCAACACGGCAGGAGCAAAGTCATGCGAAGAGTAGGAGCTAGGGCCGATCTGATTGATGTCCGCATCATTCAACAGGGAAGATATCTTTCTTCTCAACGTAAAGATCTTTTCGCAATAGATCCTGTGACATCTACTGTGTACTGAACCCAGATAGTGGTTCAAGATTTCGAAGCTCCAGAGGTGCAGCAATCTATCGTATATGCACTTAAGTCTTGTTAATAATACACTCAAAAACTCTACCCATGTCATGACCCCCGGCCAGATGAGATTCCTTTCAGCTAATAATACTATGATTCCTAGGCTATACGGTCTGATTAAAACACACAAGTCAACAATTCCTGCTGAAATGCCTATAAGACCGGTAGTCGCTTTCAACAACTCGCCCACCTATAAATTGTCGAAATGGCTGAGTAATCGACTACAGTCCTCATTGAACTATGTGTTCCCTCACACAGTTAAAAGTAGCATGGAACTGGTTAACAAAATATCTGACATACCTATCCCTTCAACATGCGTGTTGGTTTCTTTCGACGTGGTTAACCTTTACACCAGTATCCCCTGTAAAGATGTCATAGACATTGTAAAGGATGACCTCATTAGTAGCGAATGTGTTGATGCTGAGGTTGCTGAATTGGTAAACCTCCTAGAGGTCTGCCTCAAACAGAATTTTTTCGGCTTCGATAACATAACATACTCCCAAAAGGACGGATTAGCCATGGGATCACCACTAGCAGCTCTATTGGCTGACATCTTTATGAATAACCTGGAAACTAACTACATCCTGAATAACAGCCCATTTTCACAGTCTATTATTTATTACTACAGATACGTGGACGACATTGTGTGCCTGTGGGACGACTCCTCAGACTCCCTTGATGAATTTCTGACCTACATCAACAGCATTAGCCCCCATATCAAGTTCAAGATGGAGAAGGAAGATGACGGGAGATTGAACTTCTTGGACCTGAGCATCGAGAACCTCAATGGAAGACACTGTTTTTCCGTATACAGGAAACCCTCACACACAGGGGTTGTTATTAACAATTCCTCCTATCACCCTTATAACCACAAAATAGCATCGTTTAGAAGCTATATTAACAGATGTTTTAGCCTCCCCCTATCCGAGCAAGGTCGGAGAAACGAAATCTCGACGATCAAACAGATAGCAGTTCTCAATGGCTTTCCAGAGACCCTTATAAATAAGTTGATACGAGACAAAATTAACACCATTAACAGGAATTTGGCCTACACAAGCCAAGAAACCACCGAAAACCATGATGCCGACCCAAAATACCACATTTTAACGTTCAATGGACATGTTTCTTACACGCTGGAGAAAATTTTTAGAAGATATGGTGTTCGTGTTTGCTTCAGATCTAGGGACACACTCTCCAGCATTTTCTTCAATGGTAAAGACAAAACTGACATACTGGCCGGGAAGGGCGTGTATCGTCTTGACTGTTCTTGTGGTTCCTTTTATATCGGGAAGACCATAAGGAACTTCAAGACGAGATTCAAAGAACATTTCTCTAGCATGAGTAAGAATGATAACAGTTCACAGTTTGCCGAACATGTCGTGAGCATGGGACACGTAGCGGACTTACAGAATGGCTACAAAATCTTGCACCGTGAGCAAATAAATGGCATAGTCGATAACTTCGAAATTTTGGAAATTCGAAGATCTTGCATTGCTAATCCTGACCTGGTAATAAATTCGCAGGTACATTTCCCTAACACCTTGTTTGATTATGTACTGAGTTGAAACTGTAATCCTGTAGTTTTCTTTTCTTTAGAATTTGGACGTAGATATTAGTTCACTACCTCATTTAGATCTTGATTGTCACTAGAGCGAATAGATGGCGTAACCGACAAAAATTTCCCAATAACTAAAAGAACCTCTTCCTTTTTTGAAAAAGTCGATAGACGCCATTCGTTGTTTTGATGTTGCTCTTAGCCGAAATTAATTTTAGTTGACAATTCTCGTTATTATTGAACAATGTAAGTTCCTTTTTATAATGATTGTGAATATCTTAGTTTTCCTTTTCTTTGTTGTGACATCCGTATGTGGAGTTTGTTGTTCTGACTCTTTGTGTTGTTTTCAGCCTGTTTCTTGTCTGAGGATGTGGTCTCGTTACGACCACGAAACCGGTCACAATTTAAATAAATAAACACTACACAGGATTTTGTGGTTTTTGACCTACCATACTATACTAATTATTTAACCCTTAAATGCACGATTTTTTATTTTAACTTCTCGAAAAGCCTATTCTATTCAAAAATCAGTGAATAATAACGGAAAAATAATTTAAAAAATCCAACTACAGAATTACGTTCATTTTGAAAAAATTTAGGTTTGTTGCCAAATGGCTACATTGTGCATATTTGAAGTAAAATAGGATTAATTAATGTGGACATTTTTGAAACAATTATTATTTTTGTTCAAACGAAGAGCAACACCACATGTCTCGCACTTAATTCTCGTGAAACCCTTGCACTGGGGATGTTTACAGCGCATTTTCTGATCCATTGGTATAGCCCAATGACAAATTTGGTCTTGACGGACATTTCTAGGTATTTCTTTTTCCACGATATATAATTGCCCTTATTCCCCTTTTTCTGTGTACCATCCGACTCATCAACGTTTTCCGTTGAGGTGCTGGGAACAGATGGCTTCATCTTCTGGAGGCGGCTCATACTAAGGATCTTCGAAGCTGTCATCATCAAAGAGATCAGCATCTTCTTCATCTTCACTTTCCAGCCCGGTAAAATCCTCCCAATACTTTTCCAATTCTTTATTTGACAACGGTCGTTTATCCATCTAATAAAAAATTTTTAGATCAATAAAACGATTCATCAGAATTATTGATAACTATGATTGTAATAAATGCGCAATAATGAAAAATAAGATATTGAAGAAAAGAGTAACTGATAAATTGAAATTCACTTGAACGCGCTATGGAGCCAACTGTCCACATACCGAAATCTGTGAAAAATTAACACTAAAGTGAGTACTATAGGAAATTCATTGAAATATCATTCAGAAACATACCTTACCAATATCTGTAATATTTTTCTTTATGAGAACATTCTTGTAGAAAGATCGGAAAAATTCAAATAATTCTGCGAATCACACAAACTTTAACGCTTGCGCATATCACTTGACAGTTATCGCGATTGCCAACACGTAGAACATAAGCGACGTGTAGCGGCTGTAAATTTAAATTGAATTCCCCCTTTCCGTAGCGAACGGGGGCTGCTTGATTGAAAAATAATGGATTTGTATTGATTAAAAATCTGTATCGTAATAAAAAATCTGTATCATAATGGATCTCATAATGAAACGGATTATAGGCATATAAGTGTATTCCAACTTAACTTTATTTTGTGCAATGCAATCTTTTATGAAATGACACTCGATATCGATATACTAACTCCTTTTCGTTTCAAAAGCAATTCAATACAAGATTGATTATCTTCGTGAACAATAATTGTAGTACTTTTCGGAAAAATTTCTAACACAATCTGTTGAAGGAATAGTCACCATAATTGATGAACACAAAGCATCATACTCAGATTCAGTACTTGACAAGGCAACTCAATTTTGTTTTTTACTTTTTCACAGAATAGCATACCGTGTTACGGGTTTTGATTACAAAACCCGTAACACTTTTCCTATCATTCAGGTCATTTGCATAGTCTGAATCTTCAAATGTATGAACTTGAATATTTGATTTTTCATGTTTCACAAATTTCAATCCAAAACTTTTAGTCTTATTTAGACATCTGACTGACCAGCGGCGGCCTTACCCATTGCGAGGCTCCGGGCGGCAGGTCTTTGCGAGGCCCATGGGCGCCCGCAGAAATTTTTCTCAGGGGGGGGCTGAAAAACGATAAGGCCATCAAAATCTCAAAGGGGGCATGGCCCCTCTGCCCCCCTCCACCTGCGGGCGCCCATGGCGAGGTCCTTTGTCCTTCGTGAAAAGTATGTGATTCGATGTTGAAGTCGGGTCGTTTTGTTTAGGTATTTTGTCATGCTTGACGAAAACTGCCAGAGTTTTACAAATGAGTGTTGGAATTGCAACGAGTATTATATGCAGGGTGTCTCAGAAGTCGCGCACCCCATTGAGGGGATCGAAAGTGAGAAATATTCTAAGCCCAAAAATCCATGTTTGGAATTTTTGGATAACGTAGTTAATTAGTAATTAATAAATGAAAGTGATCAATGAGGAGCGCCCAACAGAAGAATAAGTAGGTAGTGGGCACGCGAGAGTGAGACACCAGTCTCGGTTTACTGCGTGAAAAGCCGGCAGCAGCTCTGGCGTCTCTCTCTTGCGTCCCCACTGCCTACTTATTTTTCTGCAGGGCGCTCCTCATTGGTCACTTTCATTAATTAATTACTAATTAACTACGTTATCCAAAAATTCCAAACATGGATTTTTGGGCTTAGAATATTTCTCACTTTCGATCCCCTCAATGGGGTGCGCGACTTCTGAGAGACACCCTGTATATTTTCTCTATTTCAGTAAAATTTCGTGAAATACGTTGAAATTCAATGAAAATTTCAGATTACACATCCTAGTGACTTTTGTGTTGTATCTTAGCAGTTGGTGACTGTTACGAAATTGACATTTCCAAATTGACGTGTGTTGAAAATTGATAGGATCGGAAATCATTGTTGACAACCACGAAACGAAAAATATAACTGAAAACAATGCTGTAATGAGTTCATTACAGCACTGTTTTTAGTACTTTAAAGAGCTCATTACGATACCGAAATAGAGAAAAATTATTAATTTTGAAAATCTCTTCAGCATTCAATTCATTAGCTTTTTTTCACGACGTCTTCTAACTTCTTAAAACTTTCTTTCAATATCATTTTCCTCAGCTTTTTCAGTCGCTGTTACAAGGGATGACTGAAAGCCATTTTCTCGATAGTTATCGAGCTAATTTGTGAATTCGTCTAGGTGTTGTACAGGGTGGGCAAAATTGGTGCTACATGAACTAAAACTTTTTAACCCGAGGAGATAGAGAAAAATGAATGGCACCTTATAGTCCTCTTTTTTCGAGAAACTGATAATGCCATCAACTGCATTCCTCTATCTTCTTTTGTTTCCGAGTTATAGGCCAAAATTTAAATTTGGGCGATTTCAACTTTGGTCATTATCTCCGTTTCTGTTTATGCTAGGATGTTGAAATAAAAACATTATACAGGCACTTTATTGATAGCAATCCAGTGGCGTACTCTGTTTTTTTCTAAGAGGTTCATTTGCTGAGTTATAACATAAAGTTGTGTTTTTTCTTATGGAAACAGTGGTTTGAAATGACTTAGAAAGAATCGCCACTTTTTTCCCGTTTCAGAAATGTATCATATGTCATACATCGCCCTCAGATTCGTTAAGATATTATGAAAAATATGGTTTGTATATGGAATTCAAATTATTGAGTATTAAGTAGGCTGAATCATAGAATTATGTGTCTCTACGCATGGTGTAATTATTATTTCACAGTTGAATCACTTGCTGCCCCACTATTTTCATTCGCTAAAATGAAACATTTTAACATATCATATTTTTCGTAATTTTGGATTATCTACATAATCCCGCCAACGATTATTTCAAATTTCAATAACTGACAGTTGTTTCAAACAGAGATCACACCATCAAGTATTCAACCGTGAAATAATAATAACACCATGAGTAGAGACACATAATTCTATGATTCAGCCTACTTAATACTCAAAATAATTTGAATTCCATATACAAATCATATTTTTCATAATATCTTAACGAATCTGAGGGCGATGTATGACATATGATACATTTCTGAAACGGGAAAAAAAATGGCGATTCTTTCTAAGTCATTTCAAACTACTGTTTCCATAAGAAAAAACACAACTTTATGTTATAACTCAGCAAATGAACCTCTTAGAAAAAAACAGAGTACGCCACTGGATTGCTATCAAAAAAGTGCCTGTATAATGTTTTCATTTCAACATGCTAGCATAAACAGAAACGGAGATAATGACCAAAGTTGAAATCGCCCAAATTTCAATTTTGGCCTATAACTCGGAAACAAAAGAAGATAGAGGAATGCAGTTGATGGCATTATCAGTTTCTCGAAAAAAGAGGACTATAAGGTGCCATTCATTTTTCTCTATCTCCTCGGGTTAAAAAGTTTTAGTTCATGTAGCACCAATTTTGCCCACCCTGTACAGCCAGATCTAAGTGCATTTTTTCGCTTTGCCATATTTTACTTATGACATTTATCTTTGTAAGAATGTCATATCATATGACAAGTGAAACTACAAATTCATAGGTATACTCCGTAGTTATTTCCTACGTATACTACTTACAGTGTCCAGATACAGTGGTTATCTATCTAGTCAAAGCATGTAGTACGACAGTTTGCAGCAGTTCGCCAGTCGATAGTTGGCCCGAACTAATCGCGAAATCATACTTCTTGAACAATTCGAACGAAAATTTTCACTGTAAAGAAAATTTGCTCGGGATGTTGCGCGAGGCCCCTCCAAGAGCGAGGCCCTGGGCGATTGCCCCGTTCGCCACCCCCTAAGGCCGCCTCTGCATCTGAGAGTATTCTTCAAACAATTCCACTGTTCAATTCCATAGGAATTTTGAAGCTGACTAAAATAAGATATGCAATCACATATCTGGTCTTGATCCCAGCATAATGTACATTAAGCATCCACTTAACTCACGATATGGTACATTTTCTGATGTTTTATCATTCAATGATAAATACAATTTTGGTTGCATAGAAATTTCACTCCTTTTGCAATCCTTCATATTAAACTTATTCAAAACTATATCAATCAGCGAACTTTTTTCACTACTTTTCCGTTTATTTCTTTTTGACGAAACACCCACTTAGGATCTATCAATTTCGAATCACTTGGTGGTTCCACTAAATCCCATGTCTCTTGTTCTTCAGTAGTAATCAACTCTTCCTGAATGGCTTCTTTCCATCCTTCTATCTTCTATCGAGATTGCCCCTTCATAGGAATTAGGTACCTGACCTGGTACACAACCAAATGATAATGCTGCCATCAGCTCTGTTTCATTCAGATCATATTCAGGTGATAATAATAATAATGTGATGTTGCGATGAAAGAAGAACAGAAGAGGCAAAAATAAAAAGAACTCATGTACGAGCTTGGAAGTTTTAAAATTCATGCGTTATCAGGTAATTTTGAAAAATATTCGTCATGATATTATTACACTTAATTCATTGATTAATTGTTTTTTGTCAAACATATTTTTGTAAAATTCAGATGGTTAATCAAGTAAAGGTGGATTTATACACCAACTAAAATAAAATAAGAACTAAAATAAAATAAAATAAGAATGTTAACTTGATGCATTTCAATGACAGCGTTTATACAGGAAATAAGCTAAAATAAGGAATAAGAATAAGAGATGGTCAACTTTTATCTTTTTCGCTTATTTTATTTGGAAAATGATAGTACGCATGACCCAAATCCACTCCCCAATCTTTTCCGTATTGACGACACTTTTGACAAGTTCTAGTTTTCTAACCTAAAACTTAATGAATATTTTTTTAAATCATTGTTGATAATTATATTTAATATGGATGACCAGAAAATTATGATGGGAGCGATGTTGTTATTGATGACAAGTACTGCGATTATCGCCTTGAATAAAAGGCGGAATAGGCGATTCAAAACTCGCCCTATGAATAGGGGACAAAAGAAATAATGTTTATAAGAACTTGTTGAACTACGCAAAAACGCATGATCGGGATCAGTTTTTTGAGTATACCAGGATGTCTCCTGAAATGTTTGATCACCTATAAGACCTAGTCAAACCATACATCAAGAGAGACCCAACGAAATTACCTATCGAACGGCTGGCCATTACATTGCAGTGAGTTATCATCTCACATAATGTTGAACAAGTCACAAATGTTTGTATTTCAGCTATTTATCAGAGGGCTGTTCCATGCAGGAACTTGCCTGGAATAACTATATAGGAAAAACAACTGTGCACTGTATTGTAGAAAAAACATGCCAGGTATTATGGAGAGTCTTGGCCCCCATTGTAATGCCACAACCAAGAACCGAGGACTTGGTAAACATTTCTGAAGGATTCTATAGAAGGTGGAACATTCCCAATTGTATTGGTGCCATAGATGGGAAACACATCAACATTCAATGCCCAAACAAATCAGGAACATTATATTTTTCTTACAAGAAATCCTTCAGATATTATGTTGTATAACTGTTGATGGTGATTGAACAAATGATAATTGTTGATTTTTCATTTATAGCATTGTTCTTATGGCTGCATGTGATGCCTACTATAAATTCACATATGTTGACATTGGTGGAGAAGGATCTAACCATGATTCCAATGTTTTCAAGAACAGCACATTTGGAAGACAATTGTTAGAAGGTACTCTCAATATACCTCCACCAAAACCATTGCCAGGAACCCAAATAAATTTTCCGTACTATTTTGTGGCAGATGAGGCATTCCCACTCAATACAAATATTATGCGTCCCTATCCTGAAAAATATTTGAATGAAACAAAAAATATTTTTAATTATCGTTTGTCCAGAGGAAGGCGCATGATAGAAAATACTTTTGGTATTTTGGCCCAAAGATGGCGCCGTTTGAAGACTCCAATTATAGCAAATGTCGATTTGTGTGATAAAATTGTTATGGCTTGTGTTGTACTCCATAATTACATACAGAAAGGAGAAGAAGATATACCACTGAGAGGAAGAAAGTACTGTCCCACAGGGTTTGTGGACTCATTGGATGATTCAGTAGATAATTTGGCATCTGTAGGACGCCTTATTGGAGCAAATAATTCTTCACATTCTACTAGAGAGTTGAGGGATTCCCTTGCAGAATTTTTTATATCTGACCATGGAACTTTGGCACATCAATGAAATCTGGTCCATAAAGGGGGCGTTCCTGAGAATGTAGAGTAATGATTCATTGTAGGTTGTAAATTTTTGATTTTGTCATTAGTTTGCATAGTTTTTATAACCAATTACTTTTTATTTTTCACATTAATAAAACTTTAAAAATGGAAGAGTTTTTTTATTCAGGTACCAGTCATCAGTCAAAAAATTAAAAAAAAAACAAAAATCAGTCAAATGAAAAATAAATAACAGGGAATATCACAAAAAATAAAATATCAGAATAAATATGAACAAAATAACATATATCCTCAAAAAACATAAAAAACTTATTGTCACGTCAAAATAAATATGAACAAAATAACATATATCCTCAAAAAACTTATTGGTACGTCAAAATAAATATGAACAAAATAACATATATTCTCAAAAAACATAACAAACTTATTGCTATGCCAAAAAATAAAAATAAAAACATTCTTTTAATACTCAAAATAAAGCTGTCACTTTCTGCTGCCTCTAGGTGACTGCTTATAACTTGATAATTTTTTTTTTTTAATAATTTTGTCCCTCTTTGAGAAAACGCTCATATCAGCTGCCAAACTTCTCACGAAATATTCGTCATCACTGATTACTGGTGGTTGGTGTGCTATATTTTTTCCAGTACGTTATTGAATTGGTCGAAACAACCACTAATTTTTTCAGTAAGAACCTCTGTGGTTCTAGTTTTTTTGGAGGGGATGGTTAATCGAGGAATGTTTTCATTTCCATTGCCTCTTTTTAAAATTGTTCTGGTTGGTATAGCTGTGACATTTTGTGAGTTACTTCTTTCTTCAAATAAATCTATATCCCTTCGCTTATCTGTTTTCGTTATGTCATTTTCCTGCCTATCACTTGGGGTATTGAGTGGAGCATCATTTTCACGATCATAGTCTATGACAATTTGGGACATGGAATCCCACTCTTCACTTTCTGGTTTTTTTTTTGTTCCAATGTTTGAGTATGACCTTAAAATTCAATGAATCATTATTAATAGTTCTAATTGGAATAAAATAGTCACTCACTTTCTTGTTTGGACGTATTTGTCAAGAAACCCCATCATTTCGTAATATGGCCAAGTTATTTGAGAAGCGCCGGAACCTGATGGAGTATTTTTCAATGTCCTCCTAAGGCCAGTCTGGTACTTGTTCCTCAGCAGCTTCCAGCGGTGTTCACAAGCTTCAGCTACAGAAAGACTGGTTTGAAAAACGTTCAACTACCTGAATTTTTTGGGACTCACGTGTTTCCTCCATTATTTTAGCGATTGAGAGCCAAGCATTTTCTCTCATCCTATTATTCTTATACCTTGCATCGGTTTTAGCATATAGCTGAGGAAAGGTTGATACCTGCTCTATCAAAATGCCATCATCCATTTTACTTATGATATTTTGTATAGTGAAATTTAACTTTGAAAAATATAAATGAACAACTAAAATAGCGAGGTTGAGGTTCTGTACTCTGTACTTACATAGAACCATAGAATATGTAGTCTGTGCGTGTGCATAGAACAAAATTTTCTTAACTCGCACAAAACACAAAAGTCATTGTCAAAAAATCTGCGATTCGATTGGTTCATTCTTATTTCTTATTTTATTCTAGTGATCTCTATAAATCTATGTTGTCTACTCTTATTTCTTATTTTATTTTATTTTAGTTCTTATTTTATTTTAGTTACTGTATGAATCCACCTTAAAATGGTGGGAAAGTTAACCCTACATTGCATGATTTTTTTGTTTCAAATAAAAATATTTTCATAGGATGAAAAATAACAACAGAAATATAGGAAAAATATTTAAAAAAAATAAATTTGAAAAAATAGACTATATATGACGAAAATAAACCTTGATTCAAATATGCATCACTATGCGGTAGTAGTATAGGTCTTATATCTGAGAAATAACATTTTTGTGACAGAGAATACTGATTTTATTTGGTGTGAAATATCGAAAAACAATTTTTATCTTTATTGAAACATAACGAAATATCACATTTATCACACACAACAAATGTCTGAGCACAGCACTCTGGCAATTTGCACCTAAGACGTGTGGCATTCCACTTGGGAAAATGGCACAAATTGTCCAGGCGAACATCTTTCTGGGGCATACGTGCGGCATTGGGTTTTTTCCTTTGGTTTTCAATCAGAGCTTGAATTCCTGAAGGTCTTCCCCTTCTGCTACCTGTTGAACAACCAAGTTTACACAGCGTTACTGCCAATTCCACGCGAAAATCTGCCAACTTCATTGTTTGCTCTCCAGGATGGCATCGTCGGTACAACAACCAAGCATTGACTACCGACATATCCACCAAATGATAAAAGAGCCGCATATACCATTTTTTCGAACGCATCCGTATCTTGTACCTACCAATCAAGCTATCTAAAAGGTCGACTCCTCCCATATGAGAATTGTAAACTTTTATTACAGCTGGGCAGGGTACTTTGATTCTTTTTTTCTGTTTCCTATCATATCTTTCAACTTCTTCAACAGGATCAGTACCAACAAAAGTGGAAGCCAGCGCCACCATTTTATTATCTTTCCAGTAAGTATTTGAAAGTTCGACTCCTTGATACATAGTTACAAACTCTCCCATTGATCCATGCGGTTACTTTTTTGCCTCAAGTTTGGTTGGTATTTTACACTCTGGAATGCGATTGCAACGTACTGTACCAAGCGCATGGATCCCATTCTTAGCCAAATAGCTCAACAGTGGCAGTGCTGTGTAGTAATTGTCAAAGTATACCTTATGGAAAACGTTTCTTGGTACGGGTCTAACTAAACGCACGACAATGTTACTACTGGCCCCCAGATCAAGCTCGTTTGCTAAACGCTTTCCAGGAACATTTTCAGATCCTGTATATATCTCAAAATTGTAACTAAATCCTGAGACTCCGCTAAGACACCATATTTTGAAACCCCACTTATGAGGCTTCAGAGGGAGATACTATTTCATATGGTGCCTAGTTTTTGTGGCACATAATTGTTCGTCAACAGACAACCCTTCTTCGAAGGGAACCTTTTGAAAATTTGTGAGGAGGGTGTCGATAACCGGTCTCAACTTATGCAATTTATCATTTTCCGCTGCATGACTGTCATTATCATTGAAATGTAGGTTAGAACGAATCTTTTCGAACCTATTGATAGTCATGGTCTGTCGCACGATTTCTGGACCGATAGTATCATTCCAATATAATCGTACATCGCCAATGAACACTACTAAAGTGATCAGACAAATACCTAAATAGTTGTTCAAATCATTTAGGTTCATTACAAAAGGTCTAGAAGGATCTTTTTGTGCGCTAAACCTCAAAGACTCTTGTACAATCCTGTTCAGCAAGGCATCGTCGAAAAAAAACTTGAAGTAGTGATATGAGGTTTCGAGGTGCAGGATTTCTGGAGGTAGGTCAGTATTTCCACGAAAAGTTTGTGGAATACCTTCCAGTTTTCGTTTTCGCCATGACATTTTCCGGTGCTTTGAGGATGTTGAATTGTATGACTCTGGTTCCAAATGAGATACTTCTTTCTCCTGAAACAGAGAAATGAAGGTACGGCACACCAAAACAGAATAAACTCACATCTTCAGAAGATGGAAGATCCTCTACTAAAACACCTGTTGGACGAAACTCATCTTCACTATCATCTTCCAGGTCGCTTTGGTCAGGAATTGGTTCATTTTCATCAAGCCTCACCCTTTTACGTCTTAGATAGGGAATTTTAGGTGCCCTTTTTTTGCTGCTAGATCTAGGAATTGGATTTAGTTGTGTGTTAGGGACTTTTATGTTTTCCTTGAATTGAATAAATGTGATTGATTATATGCCCTAAGATTTTCCTCAAACCGCTTACTTCATATCTACTACTTTCCACCGCTAAATTACTTCGGTAATCATTACCAAAAAAATTGTCATCGAAGGTGTCGGGAAAATTTTCATCAACTTCCATATCATCTTCACTATCACTTGGCAATGTGTCCAACAAATCGAACAATTGTGCTGTACCCAGCTAGGGTAGGTTCGACCAATCGTTATGCAGTTAAGGATGGTGAAGAATAATACCAGGCAGACTCATCAAAGGGATTTAATTCACTGAACTTACATTGAATACATATACTCCATTCACAATTATAAAATCACAGCTCTGGCATTGGAAATTTGACACATTCCACTCTGTATCGAAGTTATGACGTTTTTCAAAATATTTTTATGTTCCAAGTCAACACTATGTTGCCCTGTCTACATCCTTAGCGTATTTCTCAGAATGTGAATGAATTGGAAAAGATGTGATGGACGAAAATAATTAACGTTTATATGAATTGATTGAAAGGATTCCTTTTCTAGTTATTTGCATGAAAAGTACAAGAGATCACTGTTGAAATATATTATTTTTCGCCATGGAAAAAAATTGCATTGCTTTCACATAATTTTCATATACATGCTTGTGAAGATTTAATGTTTATTATCCTCTTGAACTGAAAGTTCAAGACTTGACATTTTATTTATTTGATCTTATGAACAAGGAGTTAAATATTCTGATTGTATAGTAATCTATTGGATCAAAAAATATTCATACATTACTACCACAGTAGGTTTGTACAAATAAAATGCAATAGGTCAAACATATGCTTCACATTTATCATTAACCTGTTCTAAAATAAGACACAAACTCCTGGAATATGGAAAAAACCGATGTATTCTGGTTCAATATAGCCTTTTTCTACTTTCAGCAAAGGAATGAAAGCTTCAGTGACACATTTCAATTCTACCTGAACCATATTTTCCGATCGCTTCCGTTAGAAGATCGTATAAGGAAGCCTTTCTTGTCCATTTACACATTCCAAATGAATTTTGAGCACCAAAATCGATACCGAAACTTATCAAACTTCTGGGGGACCGGAATTTCGTTTGAAATCCTTCAAAACGGCCAGATACCTAAAAAAACTTCGTTATCAAGTGTAAAAAGGTCGATTAGTACTTACTTTCGCTTTATTTATGCTTATAAATCGATTTTTGGTCCAATTCAAATTTGCCGTTCGTACTCACGCCAAAACTCGTGAAAGGAAAAAATGACACTTGCAAGAAACTTCTTCTGGACGCCGAAGAACGGAAAAATAGGCGATTTCCTATCGATATTTCTCCCCAAAATCGCCGATCGATACGAACTAACAAAATGGGGAAAATCTTTGATACTTTTACTTTGATGTAAACAGAAAAACTGGCATCGTCGTTTTGTCATTAACCATATTCTATGTACGCGCACATATTTTCCATCAGGTGCACCAATTCCTGAAAACGAAACCATGGCCAGAGTTGTGATTTTATAATTGTGAATGGAGTAGGGTAAGTCAGGGTGATATGGTGAAGAAAAGAAAGGAGCAGTGTAGAAGACAAAAATTTGTTTATTAAAATAAAATAAAAACACTCTTCATTAACAAAAAAAAATAGAAGCAACAACTTAACAGTGCCATATACTCTTTAAAGCTCAACAAAACTTTGGAAAAAATTTATTTATTTTTCAATCAAATTCACCATTTCACCCATGCATACGGGTGAATTGGCGAATACACATTGGGTGAAATGGTGAACTCACTTATTTTGCTTTTTACCACACAAATCACACATGGATTCATATTTTGTGCAATCTTCGTGCAGCCAATGTTGGCAGCTAACACATTTGATCCAATCGACGGCCTTTTTAGTGCAACTGTACAGTTCACCGCACCCTGCACAACAACTCTCTTCATCGTCCACGTCGTCATCCTCGTCCTGCAGGTCGACATCCAGAGATGAGTCGGATTCGGTGTCAGTAGTGTATACTTTTCGTTTCTTATTTTGCTTGTCTTTGATATTCCCTTTGTTAATTTTTTTGGCTAAGGCTTTTTCTCTAGGCTTCCTTCTAGCATTTGCTCCAATTTTCACTGACGGAATTGTTTTGTTTTGTCGCTTTCTGTTTCGAAGTTTAACGATGTTTTCTGGAGAATTCAAAACCTCAGCTAAAGCTCTGGAATTTTTCCTTGCAGATGCAACTTTATTTTGGATATGAGGTATCGGCAAAATATTATCCAAGAGTTTTCCAGGGGTTATATCAGATTGTTCTGGTGCCACTGTTGAAGTCAGATCCGTTGCTTCTGATGAGGAACACATGTTTTCCTGTGGATTTTTCCCCTTTTGCGGACAGCCCAGTTGTGGTGAAGCTTGTCTGTGTTCAAGTCCTTGATTGGTGATTGGTTTATCTGAGGAATTCCGGCTTTCCTGCCAATGCGAACAACCTGGTTGAGGTGAATTAGATCTATTTTCACGTAACCCGTTGTATTCTTGTTGTTGATTCGAATCTGATGTTAAAAAGGCGTATTCAGGGATGGCATCAGGACAAAACGGGAAAACTCCTGTGCTCCTGAACCCCGATATTGCGTTCTCTGTCGTAGCTGCTTGTACCCATGCTTTCGAAAGCAGTCCTCCGAAAACTAGTCTCGAGATTTTTCTATTCGGATTCATTTTAATGTAGGAATTGCAAGCATTGTAATAATAGGATTTTAGAGCTTTAAAAAATGCTCTATCTAGTGGCTGTAAGTAATGCGTCGTGTGGCTGGGTATACACAGCAAAACTATGTTATTGTCTTCGGCGAACTCTAATGTCTCCACGCTGCTGCAATGAGAACTATGTCCATCCAAAATGAGCACTACTGTCCCATCAGGCTTCCTGGGTGCAAAATGGTTCCTTAGCCACAGATGGAAGATATCAGTTGTTACATATGCCGACTTTTGTGACATGAAAATTATGGAACCCGGCGGCATACCATCTTTGTATTCAGCTTTTTCATTTTTTCCCTTCAATACACATGCAGGGGGTAAAAACATGCCCTCTCCATTGCAGCAAGCGATCACGGATATAGTTTCACCCTTTTCACCCGATGTTATTGCCGGAACGCTCTTGGATCCTTTGGCTGCTAGCACATAACCTGGTCTATTATTCAGTTGAAGTCCGGACTCATCTACGTTAAATATGTTTCCTGGCTTATCAAGGAGGTTGTGCTCTATCAAGATGTTCTGCAACAATGAAAAGTAGTCTGAAACGTTTTTCTTGTTTAATCCCATTGATCGTGCCTGTGAAACTCCCTCTGATTTGCGAATTGAGAGTTCTGGATTTCTTTTTAAGAATAACTGCAGCCAATCCATTCCGGCAATTTGCTTTTCTCGGTTGAATTTGTGATGTTGGTTGCATTTCTCAGCCAGTTTATATGCCATGCTACGTACTTCTGTCCTGGTCGGTGCAAATCCGAATTTCTGTAATTTTATGATATGTTGGACTATTTTCTTCTCGCATTCTTGTGTTAGGACAGGCGGACCACCTAAAACTTTTTTTTCGAAGCACCCATTAGCCATTCTCCTCTTGAGCGTTGTCCATGGAATGCCAAACTCCTTTGAAGCTTTATTTAGCTTCATTCCATTTTGTACAGCTGCTGCAGCATCTCTAAGTTGCTCCTCGGTCCAATCAGCACGGCTGGATCCTCTTTTTCTTTTATAAAATGTAGGCATCTTTGCCTGGAACAATAGTGATATTCAGAACAGTGACCAACCAACACTAGTCTACCGCCGCTTCAACATTTTATAGGATAGGAGGCACTAAAAATGTATGCATTACAAAACCAATCTAAATAAACGCTTCTAATTCTTCACCATATCACCCATACCCGGATTCACCATTTCTCCCATTTCCAATGGGTGAAACGGTGAACAGCAGAGCAAGAGGTAGGTAGTATTAGAGGCGACGTTTTCTAGGTTATGTAGTACATAAACAAACTAAGAAGGCAGAATATATCAAGAAATTCTTCGCGGTCTACGTTACACAAAGCAATACCTAAAAACGCATGCATCGAATAAAAATTATTGAGCATCGGAATCAGTTTTGTACAAATTACTTACCGTTTTTGAAACGGAGCTGGTCTGTTACAGGTGCACGTTAAAAAGATGTTTTTAAACTGTCGGTACTCAGACATACAGAGACATCTGTGCACTCGTAAAATAAATATAGTAATTCACCATTTCACCCGATTCGCCATATCACCCTGACTTACCCTATATATATATGTTTACTACAGATTCTCGCTGTTGACTAACAAGCGGTCAATACGTATACGCTTCTGAATGAATCACTGAATCTCTGAATGACTCTCCCTAGCCAATTTGTTATATATATTTTATAAATGTTTACTTGTTTTAAATAACATTATATTTGATAAACATAACTGGCAATGATGAGACCTAGAGCTCTGGCTTGACGTGCCAGGTCTAAAGGGAGGTCGCACTAATCTTATTAGCGGCCTTTACACATACACGCTTTCCGTACGGAAAGGCCTGAAATAGGAAAGAGCGAAGTAAAGCGCGTATGTGTAGAGGGTGCACTTGGAGGGCAGGATTGCGTTCGCAGAATTATTGCAGGAAAGCGCGGCAGTCTAGTCTTGGTACTCTAGCTAGGAAGACACTACGCGCTTTCCGTCCCGCCGCACAATTGCGTAACCGTTCAGAATTGAAATAAATAAATAGATCATGGATGTTCGACTGTGGTCAAAAGAACTTATAACAGATTTTATCAACTTATACAAATCTAATCCGTGTTTGTGGAGAAACAAGAGCGACGAATACAAAAACAAGAACCGTCGTGATAGTGCCTTCAAGGCAATGGTGGATTTTTGTAAAGCACGCGGATTCCCTGATGCCAATAAGGAATTCGTGTCAAAAAAAATTCAGAGCCTTCGTGGCTCCTTCCGAAAGGAATTAAAGAAATTAGATACAAGATAGCGATAGAAGCGGTCGTGGAGCAGATGAAATTTACGTTCCAACGCTATGGTATTATGATCTTTTGCTATTCACAAAAGATCAAGAAGTGCCAACACATAGCCTCATGGGTGTTTCTCGTTTTACTATTTCTGTACCTCAGATCCATAGTATCGTAAGTCACAACTGCTCAATTATTCAGGAGAGCCTAAATATATAATCTAACTTTTTTCACGCTTCCGGGTAAGACAGAGAAGACTTATTATAACTATTTTATTAGTGAAAATATATAAGTCCATAACCATTTTTTTATCTATGAAAGAATTTTACTCCAATTCAGTTAGTTTCATTAATAAATGGACTTACGATGTTATGGTTCTAAACATAAGTAGTTGATATGGACTTACACTCCTGTCATAATGATAAAAATGGTAATAGGGGTTGATGAAATGATAGAATAATGAATAATGGTTCTGATTTATTAATTTTATTGGAAATACAGTAACAGTATTGATAGAACTAAGGCCTAATAATAAAAAATTACTTTATTTTAACTTTCGTGGTACGAATTCAACTACTCAGCAGTACCTATTAATTCACTGTGCTATTAATAGCGTTTATTAATAAACGAATAAACTGAAATGGAATGAAACAGGATATCGTCAATGTGATAAAAACGAGTTTTTATTGCCAAATGAATTTAATACTAGTTTTCATCAGAAATGCGATAACCTGTTTCATTCAATTTGAGTTGAATCATCTTCAGGGAAATCTCCAACACCATCTCCATGCGGAATGCTCTCAAAATATGGTTTGTACTCATCAGGAACCCACTGCATGAGAGTCTGTATGTCTCTAAACTTTTCATTGCTTATTTTCTTTTTGGTTGTCCTCAACAGGGGTAGAATATCAGGCATTGCAAGGCCTATCCGTTTCTTCCTTTTCAAATCAATCATTTTAAAAGATTCTTCACTAAAATTTGTTTTGAAGTACATAACACCTTTATCTTCCCTTCGAAACTGCATCCACACTACTTCAGATATCAAAAATGGTTCTCCATCTGTGTTCCTCTTCCTCGATATAAGAGGACCATTTCTCTGCTTCAAATATAAAAAATTTAAAAAATTTTCCAAACCCATTCTTTTAGTTACAAATGGATTTTTCAATTCACATGTCGAAATAAAATTTATCCAGTCATTGGTTGTATAAATAGTATTGCTCGGAATTTTTTTCTTTGCCCTCTCAATGATACTGTGCTTCCCATCAACCTCCATGTGTGTGTGACCAGCAAGAAGAAACTTGTGATTTATTGTATCTAAATGCGGGGACTTTTCCATGAGCCACATGTACATGAAGATCATATTCAGGTTTCTATTCTGCCCACTGCAATTATCCGTCCACACTGTGAGGTTCTTTGTGTTTGCTAATTCTTCACTTGCCCAAGCAAAAAGGCATGAAGCCATTTCACTCCCTCCTCTTCCTCCAGTAGTCTCATCCCAAATCATGCAATGGGTTTTGTTAACTTGTGTATCATATATTGTATAGTTTAGTGTCCATAGTTTTCTCAAATAGAAGCTTTGTGAATTTGTTAATGACGGTGTAGGGAGGCACTTTTGTAGATCTGCTGTAATAACTTTTATGTTTTCACTTTCCTTGGAATTGAATTTGTCCTCTCGTTTTAAAGCATATCTAAGAGAGGCTTCCTCTAAATGATCTGTTTTTTGCTGTTTCAGCTCTTCTAGTTTTTCATCAGACTTTTCATTTTTTATGGAACAGTCAATCTTATCGCACTTATCACAAGTATCATTAGCCGGCAAATGGAAAGAGTAATTGAATTCTTCATTGAATACCTTAGAAAATAACCATTTTTTTTCTGGTTCGATTCCATCCTCTTTGCATTCTTCAACGTACATGTTATACATTTTGCTGATATTCAAGTGGTTCCCTAAATATTTTCTTTGTGACCTCTCCCTGCTATAATGACTCTCATACGTGGGATATTTCCTTATATGACTTTTTATCACTTCTAAGGTTTCAAGAGGCCTTTTATTAGAGGGTGTATGATGTCCTCTAAGATCTCCCTCCACAAGACCAATGCCACCTGATTTTTTCAAAACATGTCTTGTAAACATATCAGAAATTGAGAGAGTATTCAAAAAAAAAGTTTTGCACACTACTTCTCTTTTGTTTTTGTTATTCAAAAAGTATGTGTTACTTATACTTTTGGTATTCTTTGTGCTATCTCTTTGCCGCTGCCTAGCTACAGGTTTGGATTGTATGCATGACGCAACAAACTGTCGTTTCAAGTCCCAAGATCTATCAGATTTCCAGAACTCAGAATGAATATGTGATCTTTCTTCACGAGTAAATCTTCCGTTACAATTCAAGCGGCAATTATCCCCACATGGTGGTCTCAAAGGTTTTCCTTCCGACAATTTTCCTTTCGCGCTTACATATCGCTCACCAGCAAGTATTTTTCTTTTCCTTATGCTCTTTTTCCAGTTGAGTGGGTTTTTTACTCTCTTTATGCCCTTTTGAGTACGATTTATTTCCCCATCATTTGAATCTGAGTCGCTATAAGGAACAAGTTTAGACGTATTCATTGCTGTTGTAGGTATAGTATTTGTATTTATAGGTATTTGTGATACTGAAAAATCATCACAAAATGACATTTTACTTTCAGAACTCATTTCCTACGAACCAATAAAGTTCATGAATTTTGCCTAGTTACCGTGTATTGATAAGTGAATATACCCTTGACGACGTTACTTTCTATGCCTGTAAAAGTATGACTCTGGACTTGCGTTCACTTATCTGCTTACAGTTCAGAACCAAAACATCGTATCTGGACATAAGTTAGTATGGCTCTAACATACATTGTTACTTACGATATTATAGCTGCAGCTTAATCTGTGAATATATTTTCAAGTTCACATACGATAGTGTGGTTCGATAGAAAATATCATTCTGACTCATAATCAACTGAAAACAGAAAATCGAAAATTTTGGACTTACGATACTATGGTTCTGAGGTACTGATTTTAGGTCTTAGTTTTTCAATTAATAATTCGAATGATGAGGCTCATTCTCAGATAATTAATGAAATCTTCTGGGTGATTTTCCCGTAACTCGTATATCAACGGCAAATGACCATAACGACGTCTATATTCTTTCACCCAAACCCTCTTTTTATTTTTTTTTATTTGCCCAACTGTTGTCATCAATCCAATAATAGCCAGAGTGACGTTTTGTCTTCTTTGAAGATCCATCACACACGCACAATCACATAAGCAACACTGGTTAAACCAGCAGGCCATCAAAACTGTTCGTCTGACGACCACTCCAAGCGTCGAGGATTGCGCGCTAGATTCGCCCTCTTTTCGTTGGCTCCAACAAGTCGACACGCTTTCTTGGAAGAAAGCGCAGTGTCATATTTTTCGCTACACACGCTTTCCCTATGGATTTGCGCGATGGTATTACTCGCACGCTTTCCTCGAAGTCCCAGGAGTGTGGGAAAGCGTGTATGTGTAAAGGCCGCTATAATATCACGTACGAAATATACCGGGTGTTCAACATACTACACAATTGAGACGATGATAAATCGTTCAGAGGAATTTTGTCACTCATCTGTGATAAAATAATAATAAAGAAATCGAAACCTAGAACCTTTGTGTTACAGAGCGATGAGACCATCACTGCATGGTGATTCAAATATGAATCATGTATGTTATTCCTTATAAAACTATTCAAATATAATGTGAATGAAAAATGTTCAATTTCATTTCATTCTATACTCTACAAGTATGTAAAAAAAAAATCTCATAATTACATTTACCTTTTCTTGCAGAATATTGACACTACAAATTGCACTTTCAACTCTAATAGGCCTACCACACGCTCAAGCTTCACCAAAGTTTGGCTTGCGCAAACCGGCTTGAACACTGAACACTGAGCGTGTGGTTGGGAAAACCGCGCAAACCCCATGGCTTGGCTTGTGTTACTTTCGACCTGCTTGAAATTTTGCCTGTGCAAGCCCGGCTTGCGCAAAAGTTCTTCGTTCGGACGCATTGTTATCGTGTCGACGACTTCGTAAATAAAGAGGCTTGCACGTACTTAACTGTGCTGTGTGGTAGCAACTGTTGTGTTCAAGCTTTACGTACGAGATGCCTGCACAAGGGCGGAAGCCAAACTGACTGTGGTGAAGCTTGAGCGTGTGGTAGGCCCATAACGCCAAAATCATGACATGCGCTTTTACGAATAACCGAAACGGGTGCGATTTTACGATTCGGGTGTTTCCGTCTGACTTGCGCGCTTGTGAACGATGTAATTTTTGACTCAGTATGCAGCAGGGGTCCGAAACCCCACGCGCTGTGATGATCATAGATTAAAGAAGTATATAGATTCGACACTCGCCTTCTAATAGGCTAAATATAGTTCGGCGCTATTTTCGTTGCGGTTGCGATCAGAACTTTTGCAGTATATAAATAGAGATACAGAAAACTGCATTACCGATGAATGGCGCGAAAATTTGAATTTGCTTTTGGGTTCTTGCAGGTAAAAAAATATCTTAAGTTCGTAGAAATTCATTTTCAATGTAATCAACAATCTCCAACAATTTGGTCAAAATTTTGTTGAAGTTGTCTAAATTACATTGAGAATGAATTTCTAACAGTATAGGTGGAATTTTGAATAGTAAAGAAAATTTCTGTTAATAATATAATTATTTATTCATTCATAAGGACACACATCGAATACAAAATTATGCTTTTCACCTATATATGTATACATACAAATTTCTACAGTAATGGTCGCCTTTATTTGAAATAATATATAAATATTGGAAATGAATATCTGATACATGTAATTTACTGCCATAATGGTGATTAAAAAAAATAATAATAATTTACTGAATTAAGAACATTCTGAGAACAAACGGTCTCATCTTAGTTTATAAATCCCTAGCGGAATCAATACTTGGATATTATTAGACTTTTGTAATGAGGACTTTACAACAAGACACTATATAAATTAGTAGTCGAACATGAATACCCTTTGAAAATAATATAAGATGTTGACAGATTACATCCTACAAGACTTCTATACTCATCAAAGGCAAGTAGTGTACAAAATGTGTATATTTATATTGAAAATCTGCTCCTATGTTCATTGTAATATAGGAATCATCAGTTATATATGTATGTCATGAACAAACTACAAGAAGTCAAACAAACAAGAAATTGAACTACCTATCAATTTGAAAAACATAGCCCTAAGAAATTTTACTATACGTTGCACCAAAAATCTACAAGATTCCAGATTCCATCAAGTCCATTTCTAGAACTGCGTTTTTTTTTCATAAAAATTACACTACTTTCATATATCTGTTTCAATGATTATGTTTATTATTCAGGTAACTTTCTAAGTAGCCTCTGTAAAGCTCTGCTAGAAGGGAGGACAAATATCTTGCAAAGTAATCGGTAGCCCTTAGGACTTGACTTATGAAGAGTTAATGCTAGTATTTTCTGTTCTATAGTGAATCTTCTTGCAAGCAGTTTGACTGATCTGACATTTCAAAATTGTAAGTAGTAGTACCTACTTCGTGTATGTCAATGTAATTTTTTTCTGCACAAGCCAACGGTTCTTGGAAAACTTTGTTCTTACTTTGCCACTTGCTCATGACCATATTGCCTTTTCTCAGCATGCTATGAGGACCTAAAAGAAACAATTATGATTAGGAGTTAGTAATTTTAAACCATATTCTGGGATAACAGCTCCCAACTGATTAATATTAGATGAAAGTCTGAAAAACAATTTATAAGGATCTGTTACCTACCTATACGATTAATTTTCTTTGGCTTATTTTCCGTCTGAGAATATTTATTCAACGTAAGCTGCATACTTCTTTAATCTATGCATATCAAAACAAAACAAGGAAAGAAACGAGTGAAACGACAGATACGGCGCCGTCTTTTGCCGCTTGCAGCGCTCATAGCGGTTGCACCCAAAAATAAAACTTGTTGAATGGTGGGGGAAAGGAAGTGTCTGGACCCTGGTGATATGAACGAATTACGGTGGATTTCCATGCATCCGTCATCCGATGTCCGATTCGGATATCGTATACATTTTGTCGGACGGATGAAACTGTCAATTTTCATGCATCCGTCATCCGATGTCCGATTCGGATATCGGACATTTCGGGGGGCTTTGGAAAATCGAAATTATGTTGGTAATGCCCATTCAGTGATATTTTGAGTTGCAGAATTCAGGTTGGTGTTGGAAATAACACTGACATTTTGTTCTGTCATTAATGTTTCGAACAAATTTGGCAAAAAATTGAGCAAGTGAAATAAGTATCTTTGAAATGAGGCTCTTGAAGAGTGAACAGCTAAAAAATGGAAAGCCTGCACAGAGCACATAGAAAAAGAAATGAGAGAAGATTAGTCAAAATATAAGGAATGTTATGATCTATTGCTGACAAAACCTTTCATTATGAACATGACGAGTTCTGCCCAGATGAGGAAAAAATAACATGTTGTGGTTGTTGAAACAGAATAATAGGAATATTTATATTTTTCATATTTTACACCTTCATTGTTCACAAATATTGAAAGTTACAATGTCATGACAAAATTAATTCTTCATATATTAAATAGATCCATTCGTTTTGTTTCTGTCTTGATATCTATGGTACATTTTTGTGAGAGATGGTCCAAAAATACTCAATAATTTGTTGAATGTGATATTGCTCATTCTCAAATAATTAAAATACTGCCCAATATCGGACAATCGCATTTCTTGCACCAAGTTGTTCTACATTCCTTGGGCCTTTCTGCTCTTAAAAATATCTTTCACCCATAATATCGGCGAACTGCGTTTTCTCTTCTTTCTTTTTAATAAAAGAATCGAGAGCAACAACAAATTCTTCATTGATACCTATTTATATTCTTCTCGAAAAGAAGAGAACGCCAAACATTCAAAAAGTTATGTCAAACTGACACGATAACGGACAAAAGTTAAATATTTTTCAACTTTTTCCGATAACGGAAGGGAGTTGAATTTTTATGCATTTTTGAAGGATTTTTGTTGCCAAATATTTATTTTCTGAGAAAATGAATTTGTTCCATCATTTTGACGTGCCCTGTATAATTATAGAATTATCAAATTACAAACCTTAAAGTCAAAGCTATAGTCTTTCACCCGGTGAGATGGGTTCTCGTATATGGTACATTTTTGTGAGAGATGGTCCAACAATACTCAATAATTTGTTGAATGTGATATTACTCATTCTTAAATAATTGAAATACTGCCCACTATCAGACAATCGCATTTCTTCAACCAAATTGTTGAATATTCCTTGGGCCTTTCTGCTCTTAAAAATATCTTTCACCCATAATATTGGCGAACTTCGTTTCCTTTTCTTTCTTTTTAATAAAAGAATCGAGATCAACAACAAATTCTTCATTGATACCTATATTTATATTCTTCTCCAAAAAGAAGAGAACGCCAAACATTCAAAAAGTTATGTCAAATCTGATACGATAACGGACAAAAGTTAAATATTTTTCCGATAACGGAAGAGAGTTGAAACTTTCGGACGAATGTTTGGCGCTCTTTCAATTTTGAATATTTCCGCCAATCACAACACTTTCGGACGATCGTATCATCGGATGACGGATGCATGGAAATTCACCGTTAGTCGGTTGATGCATATGTGCTTCATTATGCAACGTAGGATTAAATGCGTAAAAGTGTATGCTTCAAATTTTGTAGAATCAACTAAAGAAAAATATAATAATTTTGACATGACTGCAAATGTAGATCGGTTTTTTTGGACTTCTTTGGTAAGAAATCTACTATGCTCGTGTATAGTGTATATTCTTATGTTCAATAAATTTGTAGGCCTGAAGAAGTGGAAGGTAACTTCTACGAAGCGTCGCCACGGAAGTTGTGAAACCTAGATACTTTGCATTTTTATTGTCTTGTTTCCTGATATTTCTTGATGAATTTACAATTTAAGTTCGTATGTAATTGATTAATGTTTGTGTCATGTCATTTGTTGTATATTGTTGTGGGGTTACGAATAATTTCAATCGATGACCGTAATTTATGACCGCCACTAATTTATTTAATTAAATTTGTAATATTGCCTGTATGCTAAAGTTTCACTTAAAAACGACTCTAAGATGAGGTGAGCTCTTTTTAGTTTTTAGATTTCACTTGGTTCGATTTTTTGTGCATTTTAGCCCTGAGGAAGTCTGAATATACAGACGTCGGCAAAGTCTCAATTGTAGTTTTGGTTAGTGTCCTCAATCCCGAGAAAATACCTCTGATTATTAGTTTTCTTATCTATTCATATAGAGGTATATTCTCAACAAATGATATTGTTTTCCAAATCCTGCAATTGAGGGCAATAGGCCGTATTAATAGTATTTATAAAAAAAATCAGCAATTCCTTCAAGGTATATGCATAAAAGAAGAAAAGGTTCCGCTTCGAGGAGTTTGCTTTGAGGTAAAAGCTTATACGTTCGTCGTATTTATATAAAAAGCAGCATTTGCTCACAAACTGAATGATTTGCATCCAAAAATAGGAATCTAGGTTCACAACAACTTCACTCTTTTCAGTAGTTGCTCAGCCATCATACATGTGATTTTGTGGTCCCAGTGCTCTTGTTGTTATGGCCGATATTATGCATTTACGTTCAAGATACTACAAACCCAGACGTTCGCCTCGTGAATCAGATTTTAAAATATCATTTAGATTTGAGGAGAACGTGATGTGGTTGGCAGACCACTTCCTTGGCGTGCATTCCGAAACTCGTGGAGGAAGGAGCCCTGTCACCTGTGAAGAAAATAAAAGTATTTCTGCTTCTGCATACCCTGGATTCCAAAACGGAATTGCTGAAGAATTGGGATGTAAGCAGCCCTCCGTGTCCAGAATATTCCATGAGGTGTCTGCATCCATGACCTTCAACATCATTTTTTCCCAGGACAGAAAGAAGGGAAATGGGCTTGTTCCCAGTTTTATTTTTATATGTTTATCAGTCAGTAGTGTTTTCATATTACTCGCATTTTTCATGAAAGCTTTTATATCCATCTCTTTACCAAACAGAGTCACATAATCCTTAACGATTTCCGTTAATGCAGCAGTTTTCTTCTTTTTCATCGCTGGAACTTGAGATTTCTCGAGAATTGCCGGATATGCTTTGACTCTTCAGCGATAAACATCATCTCATTTTTCACATCTCCACTATATACTTTCCTGTTCACTTTCATTCTCTGTGTCAGACAATATAAACACAGAATACCTAACTACACAGAAGCGTCATTCCGCCTTCCCGCCAAAACTTTATTTGAATACGCATGTGCCATGCTAGGTAGTACAAATGTCAACGTGAAATTTGAATTCAAACTTCCCGCTGGAGTTTGTTTCTACCATTCTTGTGTGTGTTGGTGTAGTTTGAATTGTTTTGAAAGTGATTATTACTGCAGTTTGTTGAATAGACCTATAGTGGCTATCAGAGATGTCCAAAGGAGGATTTGGATGTGCCTTCAGAGGATGTTCTTCTAGGACAATTTATAAAAATTCATCTTTTTTCAGATTTCCCAAAGATGTTGAGAGGTATTTTTTTCAAGTTCTGCTGTGTTAGAATTTATATATGAATGATTATTATTCTTTTTATTAGAGCTCAAAACTGGATTGAAGCCTGCAAAAGAGATGACCTGAGGAATCTAACACCTGATGCTTTAAATAGATCTTATCGCTTGTGTGAACACCACTTTGATGATACGATGTTTATCAAAAAAAGTGGTTTGAGGAAGAAGTTGATTGAGCACGCTATCCCCACTTATTTTCCTCATTTATTGAAAAGGAAACTTGTTGAGGAGAGTGTGAGCCCACCGAATGAAATCAACATACTATCATCAGGTAATAGACGCACCAATTTCTAACAAATAATAATATTGTGGGTTTCAAACTTTCTTCTTTATTTAATTTTCAGATGTTAAAATAGTTTCTGCTACTTCTTCAACATCATCCTTAATACCGGATAATGTGAATGATCCCTCCACATCGAGAGCTCAAGCAGCCACAGAAACATCAGGTGAGATTTTTTTTGGAGCAAGTCTCGCCCTAGCGCAAGAAAGAATTAGTGGAATGAAATCACTCTCCTATAATTTTTGTATGATGACAACGCATATAAAATACGTCCTTCATTTCACTTTGCTCATTCCCACATGCTTGTTTCCAAGGCCATTGATATGTTTTTGTTTTCAGTTTCAGACCTTCTTACCATCATTGTAGACAACAAGGAACAAGATGGTAGTTGTTCAATATCTCCATGTGCCTCAACACAGACTCCTGCACATTTGAGTTGTCACAGCCCAAGAAAAAGAAAGTTGAGGGGAAAGTTGAAAAATGTGAAAAGGACACTTGCTAGAAAACAATAAAAAACAGAACAGAACGAATCACCAACTTTAAAAGATTTTGATCGGATTTGTGATGAATTTCTTTCTCCTCATCTGGCAAACATTGTGAAGATTCAGGCAAGACTGCACACTACGAAAGCAAGTGGACGTAGATATACCGCAGAATACAGTTTGCTTTGACGCTTTATTTTCTTGGACCCTGTGCATACAATTTTCTTAGGAAATTATTATATTTACCAACTAAAAGATCATTGCAAAGGATAACGGAGAAAATAATCTGCAAGCCAGGTTTGGGAAATGAGGCTCTTCTCAAGACTCTAGAAATGAAGATCAGCTCAATGTTAGAACAAGACAAACATTGTTTCTTGTGTACTGATGAGATGTCCCTCAAATATAATCTATTCTACCAAACAGGAAGAGATGAGATCGTTGGTTTCACAGATCTTGGAGAGAATGAAAAATCTTTTTCTCCTGCAAATCATGCCACAGTATTCATGATACGAGGGCTTTATTCTAATTGGAAGCAACCCCTTGCCTACTTTTTCGTGGATGATGCATTCAAGTCTGAAAAATTGAAAAATGTCATTGAAAAATGTATCCAAAATCTCTTAGGGCCGATTGCACCGTAGACAAAACTGTAGATTAAATCCAAATCCTCGATTAGTCTCTATCGATTTTCATAGAGACTAATCGAGGTTTAAGATTTAATCTACAGTTTTGTCTACGGTGCAATCGGCCCTTAGATATAGGATTGAAAGTTGATGCATTAGTGTCAGATATGGGTTCAAATTTCACCAAACTATCCAAGAAACTTGGCATAACCCCAGATGAGCCTGTTTTCACTGTAGGAGATAAAGAAATAATTTATATATTCGATACTCCACATATATTGAAGGCTACGAGAAATAACCTCATGAAAAATACATTTTGTTTTGATGGAAAGGAGACCTCCTGATCATATATAAAAATTTTTTATGAAAAAGATAAGGATCAAACCTTTAGATGTGCACCTAAACTAACCGATTCTCATATTTCCCCAAATAGTTTTGAGAAAATGAAAGTAAAATTTGCTGTTCAAGTAATCAGCAAGACAGTTGCAAGTGGTATGAATACCCATGTATGTTTAGGTGCACTCTCTAGTGACGCCATACATACCATTGAAGTTATTGAAAAATTCAATAATCTTTTCGATATACTGAATTCCTCAGTAAAAAAATCGCCAGTTACTTGGAAAAATGTATTTGAAGGAGCAGACTATCAAATAAAATTTCTTGAAGAAATGAAGGTATTTCTGAAAAAACTGGTAATATCAAATAAAAAAGGAGAGAATATTACTTCCAAAATGAATTTTATAACTAGTTGGCAGATTACCATAAATGGAATCCTGAAACTGTGGGACACATTGAAAATTTCAGGGTTCAAATATTTAAAAACAAGAAGAGTGAACCAGGATTGTGTTGAGAACTTCTTTGGAAGTGTCCGCCAACAGGGAGGTAACTCTGTGAACCCTACTCCCATACAATTTGAAAGAGCTTTCAAAAAATTGTTTTGTCAGAGTTATTTCAACAGTGGTAACACAAATTGTATGGATGATTTGGATATTCTGTTGACGGAGTTGAAGCAGTCTGAATTTGGTAACAACGTTCGAACTGTTGTGCCAGAGCAACCGATCTACAGTGCACTTACTGTTGGGGAATTTAGCTATCGCAATGAGGAGCTACCTGTTCAGAATGCCTTCACATATGTTTGTGGATATTTAATTAAAAAAAGCTTGAAAGTTCATTCCTGTTCTGTTTGCCAGAAAATTTCCAAGGATTGTGAAGATATGGATTCTGCAAAAATTTTTACCCATTTTAAAGCATTTGATTACAAAAAAAGTATTTATGGAGGTCTGAAAATGCCAAATGAAAAATTCATCGAATTCATTTATATTCTCGAAAAATTGTTCACTTCCAGCTTCAGAGAAGTGTGTTTGGGAAATAGAATATCCCATGTTCTTTTTGAAAAAATGATATCTGTAGAAATAAATCATCCATGTACAGAGTTTCCTAAAAAGTATGTAGTTACTCTCTTTCTTAGGCTGAGAATATTTTATTTTTTGAAATTTGCCAACAGAAATTTTAAAACTCAGAAGGGAAAAAAAGAGATCAGAAAAATATCAATTCTCAATCATTTATAATTGGGAATCCCACCAAGATTTCATGTTTTTTTTTGTTTGATTTCTTTTTGTTCTCTTGACAACCAATTTCCATGCTCGGTTGGGGTGGAGTTGCAAAAACTCACTTGAAAACCTGGAAACATTACAGAAAAAAATATAAAAATAATGTATTATGGTTGTATTCTTTTATTGTTTCAAATATATTTTATCATCACTTCCTCCTTTAGTTTTCATTAAAACCCTTATTTTGTTTCTGGTATCTTAGTTATATAGGAGAAATAAAATCAAATTTTGTTATTTTATTTCCCTGATCAAATGATACAGATAATACCTACATACCTGTATAACCCAAACTATTTTCAAACCAATTTTATGTCTATATTCTGAACAAACTATACTACTGGAGTCTAGAGTGAAAAGGAAAAATCTTGCTTATCCAATTCAGCTCGACATTATCCTAAATAGAAATAATATTTATATTCATTTTTTATAGTCGAGTTAATATAATTGTTCATCCGTTCGTCTTAAATTGTCGATAAACTGGAAAATATGCTGAATTAGTACGCCCTTTAAAAAACCATGAATTTCATTCAAATCAAATTTGCCGCTCAAAATTGACATATGTACTCTACCTAACAAGATTCAAGGTCACGAAAATTTGCCCCTTGAAGATCAAAGTGCCGACGCTAAGTGACGCTTCTGTGTAGTTAAGTATTCTGTGATATAAATGCATCAATGTCCGTCGTCATTTTGAATCTGTTACCTGTCAAAAATTCACAAATCAATCAGAAGGATCAATTTCACGTCAAATCACTTGGGAACAAATAAACCCAGAACACATGCGCTTTGATTGGTCACTGTTGAAATTGCTGTACCTTCAACTTATCCGAAGCATTTTCTTGCAAGGAAAAGTTGGAGATTATTAATAAGAAAGAATTAAAGCAAAACCTTTTACTTCTACTTTTTGCTTCTACACTGAGAAAAAAATTTGAATACCCCAAATAGAAATTTAGACTTGCTATAGAACTTTTTTCATTTGCGACAAGTACAGGCGTTTCTTGACAAAAAGTATCTTATCATAAGTGAGCGTAGTTACTTGCAAATCGTTTTCCATTTTTAATCAGAGTAACTGACTTTTCTGACTTGTTCCAAGAAGCATTTGTTACTCAATATGATATTCAGCGATTTACTGCAACTTGGAAAGTTAATCGGAGCGATTTAAAAAGTTATCTGGCGCAACTTGAAAAGTTATTCGGCGCAGCTTAAAAAGTTACTCGGCGCAAGTTATCAGTTAATTTATGCTAAGCATCATTTTTCATAGTCCAAGTATTTTTGTTATTTACAGTTAGTAAAGAGTTATGTTTATCACAAGTTACTTTTTCATTCAGACTTCATTACACGTTTATGATTGCAATAAACTCTCTTGTTACGATAAGAGTCACTGATGTTACTTACCGCAAGTACGCTCTATCACTTCCCTAGGTTGACCCTAATACTTACCTACCATAAGTACACAATATCACCTATCATAGAAGTAGACACTATTACTAACCTTAAGCACAAATTGCTATATACCACCCAGTATTTTTTTACTGAAAGAAATGTGATTGCTGTAATAACTTGACTCGTCTATAAGAAAGACTCGATAAAAAAGAAATGAATATGCAGTGCGAAATTGCTACAGGTTTCCATTTCTATGATATGGTCTCTACTAGTTCATTTCACGTATATTATATATTCACTTGCCTAGAAACGTGCTTATCAAATTATATTTAAAAAAAGTAAAAAAAAACAATTACAATTCAACACTCATATATTATATATATTTCCGTATATAGATGTAACAATACATAAAATAAAACTAGAAATCATTACAAAAACTAGAGAATCTCAATACTATGCATGGTTTGGAATTAATATTTGGCTTGACACATAAAGTGTATTTTGGGTTAACTGTCGGTAATATGAAGGACAACATCTAGGTTTGATAAATTCTTGAGTATTATTTCATTAGACATAAACAAATGATAAAATTTCAAACTTACATATATAATAATTTCATTTTGACTCTCCCTAAATTCTTTATATTTTTCCTTTAACAGAAGATAAGATCCTTTTTTTGTAAAAATCTCCTTTATCGTCTCCCCACCGAGAAGCTTGAAGCTCTCTTCATTTTTTTCTCGATAAAAATATACCACGGATAACGTATTGTATTGAATGCCTGTATATAGTAGTCAATTACCTCTAATGTATTATAAAATGAGATACAAAATATTCTTCATCAGTTGATCAGTGGATCGAACAAGCTATTTTTTATGATTCTATACATGCATGAACATTACGTTAAAGACCTGTAAAGTTGGACTTACCTTTTAATTTTTCCAAATATTGTTCAAATCCCCATTGTTTAAGGATTTCACGTGGCGACTGCCGGCGCGCGAATCTAATCCTAATCAGCAGCACTATTGGACAATTTCGTGATTTCGCTCACCCTACCGATAGCGCCAAAAGAGCAAAGAGCCGACGTTTTCAGTTCTGACCCCTGAATAATAATCAGCCCTGTGGATCTTTAAGTTCAAGGAATCAACGAAAAATTTTTACACTTATTACAAATAACACATGTACCTTCCCGAAGTCAATGTTTAAATGTAGCTAATATCTCTGCTATGCACAGCTAATAGATATACCTAAGTGAAAAAGTACCTTGTGATGAGATGAACCGTTGCTTGGCTTCTGAATACTGTGTATTCATCATTAATAAACAAAATTTAAATAACAGTGCTATTTGGATTGAAAAAATTTTAAGTTGAACTAGGAAAAAAAGTTACTTCCAACAATTATAAATTCTCAGATGAATGTATTTGTTCACGATAGATATATGATTGTCTGTAGCAAATAAATGTTGATTTATCGCATATAAAAATTTATTTAGCTCAAGTAAAAACGAGTCAAGTAAAAACAGTTACTTGTATCTTTTTTCTCAGTGTACCTTTCACTTGAAAGAAAATGCTTCATTTTTATGAATACGGATTTTTGAATAATTTCCAAAAAATACATGAACAAGGACCTCGTTTTCTGGAACTACATATTTTCCAAACTTTTATCAGAAGATTATCATAAATTTATAACAAACAGCATTCAAATGATTGGACAAAACCAAATGACATATTTTAAAAAGAATGGGGTACAAAAGCACTGGAATATTTTTATCCATCTTGCTTGTGTGAAGTTTTTCAGAAGGGGAAACAGAAAGTGTGAAATAGTTATTTTCCTATCAAGGGCGGAAAGTTGTACTTTCCCGCACTAGATTGCCGTTGCCCGAACGACGCGGAGCGGAGTTCGGGCAAGCAATCGAGTGCGGGAAAGTACTTTCCGCTCAAGATAGGAACAATATTTTTTCTACAACCGTATTATAAAATGAAAAAAACCTTCTACACAACTCGAATATTCGTTTTGACACATCAATTAAGGAGTTTGGGATTCTATGCGGAAAATCATAGACCGTGACATAGAAATAAATACACAGATCCATGTATGCCAGTAATAATTTTTAAAGGATGTCAAGTTCTCTTTGAAAATGCAATAATTTCCAAACGGAAATCTGCATTAATAATTAGTTTGACATGGATGAAACTGCATAATTTGAAATATTTAACTAAATATATAAGTAAGTAGATTAAGAGATTTCATGTTGAAGATATTATTATACCCAAATTCAACACATAGTGCGGGAAAGTGACACTTTACGAATCGAAAACAATGCGGGAAAGTAGTTAGTTAGGCCCGGCTGTAGAAAAACGTATTTTCCATACGAATAAATGACAATGATAATACGGTCTTAAGGTGAGAACAGAGTTTGTATTCTCGTCATCCTCCATGCATGTTGAGCCTCAGGCAATACCTAGTATGCGCGACGAAGTCTATTGTTCCACTCAATCAAAATCTACTTTCAGTGATGCATAATAATATCTAGGAGCATAGATGTTATACGTATTCTATTTCATTTTCTTTCAATAACTAGTTGAGGTGGCGTGCAGCAATTTCAAGTTGACAGTAACAGCTGTCAATTTATAATTTTTAAGTAAACATTTCGGCAAAACTTCGAAATTACAAGTATTTCGCAAAATTCAAGTGGTTATAACAAGTAATAGACACTCCACCTCAAAATTTCAAGATGTGCACTCCCTGTTTTTTATGCCCGTTCGGCTCGCCATCGTGCTACTGCATGCCCTGTCCGTCGAATTGTGAATATCCCTGCATTCCGGCCAATCCAGCACCACAATGTCCCCAACCTTGCGCACCATCCTGTCTTCCCTGTTTCCCATCCTGTCCATCACTGTGTCCACCAGCGTGTCCATCGCCTTCGAGTCCACCAGCATGTCCACCTCCGAAACCTCCTGCTAAGTGTCAGCCATCTCCTACAAAACCTGAAATGTCGTTCGTGTCCTATCCAGTTTGCCCTTCGCCTTCATGTCCCCCACCACGACTCAACCCGTGTCCTTCGAATAGAATAGTTTGTTTTTCCTCATGCCAGCCACCGAATGGAAGCACTACGAAAAGTCCGAGTGAAATAGACCTGAAGCCCTGTAAATCCTATGAGTTTATAGGTAGTAAGTACATAATAGGATGTGATTGCGGGAAGCACAACGGATTACAGGATAGCTGTAAGAGAACAGAATGCCAGGGAACAGCCCTGTGTAGAGCTAGACAGTGGGCGTGTTGCAGACCAAGCAAATTTTCAGGTGGAAAACATCTATCAAGCAGAATTAAGGAGAAGGAATGTTAACTGTCTGCAAGTCCAGTCCGAATGATGTCAATATTGTGGAGTGTCTTACGAGTAAAATTTACGAACGAAACAATAGTTTTTTAATGCTTATGGTTTTTCCTATACATATTCAATTTTTGGAGCATTTTCTATGAAATTTTTCTTCAATTTGAAAGCAAGCATATTCCGAACGGCAACATTCATCAGTTAATAGAGGGTTACCAAATAAGTGCGGAAGTATTTAGTGGGTGCTTTCTTGTAGAAGATTGAAGGTGGTTTTTAATGTGAAGAAAATCCTTTAGACCTTACCTTGAAAAACTACACCCTTTTGGAAATGGGTAAAATTATATTTTTTATGGAGGTGCTGAAAAAATGGCTTTTTGTGAGCATGCCCGGATATTGTTGGAAGTGTCCTTGGACCGTCTGGACATGGGTGCTGTGCTACCCATTTCCTCAATGTCATCAGGTAGTGGAGGAAGATCTTCATGTTGCAATAATGCTATATTATGCAGAAGTGCAGTAGCCACAATGACATTCATTATGGTATTTAGCTTCAACCTCATTCCATATGCCACAATAGAGAATCTTCTTTTCCATGCACCAAAGCAGCGCTCAGTATTCCTTGTCCTGATGTGTGCTTCAATATACAAGCGTTTTTCAGGACTTTGTGGATTCAAAAGAGGCGTTAAAAATAATTCCTCAATGGATAACCACTATCACCTACAAGAAGTGAATATATATTTGGAATGTCATATATTATAGGGACCTTACCTAAAATAATTCCATTTTGAAATTCATTAATCTCAATTCTCCTCTTCAATCTTGAATTATTGAATACAGTAGAATCATTTGCTGAGCCTCGTGCAACTACATCTAAAAATTTCATGTCAGCATTGCAAGCTGCTTGGACATTTATGGAAAAATATCCCTTCCTGTTCCGAAATACTTCAGCATATTCTCCTTCTGAAAATATTGTTTATTGATTTGATGTAAGTTTGACAGAGAAGAAAATTCACCTGGAGACTGGATGCGAACATGGGTACCATCCACACAACTTATTACCCTAGGAAATGAAGCCTTCCTGTAGGACAGTTTGGTTTGAAGTATTTCCTCATCTTTGGGCATTTCAATAAATTGCCAATGGGACTTTGGCAATTATTCTTGATCAACTTTTATGAAGTCGGCAACAGATGACAAATGACCAGCACTTGCATAAAACCTCAGTGCAAGTAATAATTGGTCGATTGGTGCAACACTATTATGCCTGAAAAACTCATATTCAATCGAGTATTCAATATATAAGTTATTAATTATAATTGTTTCACATATTTACAAGTCATTATCGAATTCCAGAGCATCCTCCAAATATTCCAACAAAAATAGGACTGTTTCTTTCGTTAAACGAAAACGTCTAAAATAAGTCAGGTTATCCCTTTCTTCAAAATAATTTCTTCTTTGTAGAAAACGCCTGGGAAACCCAAATTCAATGATGTCAAGTGCATCGAGATCATCATTGAGTATCTCGTCTTCAAAATTATCTTTATCCATCATAAATTTGAAATGCACTTCTTGAACCTCACAACTTGTTGAAAACACTGAATCACAGATAAACTAACTTCAAATCCTCGTTGTCAATAATATTTGAGATTAATCGAGCTGCAAACGAGCAGATTTCTGCGTTTTATTCAACCGGCGTTAGAGGACCTTTTAATCAACGGTTAAGAACGGTGCAACGGATAAAACGTTGTTTAGGATTTAATCGTTGTATAGACGAACTGTGCAAACGGGCATAACAGTTTTATTCATTAAAACACTACTTATTATCGTCATGGTACTTTTAAATCACAGTAAGTAATTAAATTATTTATAACTGAGGTGTGCTTCGTAATTTCTTTCAATATCTATCTGACAAAGTAGGTATTGTTTTATTATAATTGAATTTAGTCTGCATCTGAGCTACAATTAATAAAAATAAAAGAAATTGTGTCTCCTGTGTAAGCTTCACCACATACTAGACAATACCACTCTTCAGATTCTGAATCTTGACATAAAATATTTTTTTTAGCTCTTTCTCCTTTCCTTTACCTTTTCCTTCAACTGTAAAGCTTCTTTTTCAAGAGTGTCCGTCGATTCTGTATATTTTCTTTTGCATCTGCTCTTTGTATGAGTTTTTTTTGGTGGCGCCTTCGGTAGAGGTCTAATCTTCGATGGCGAAAAAGTTTGTTGTAGATTGGAGCAAGCAACTCGGAGTTGGTTCGTTCGCAGTTTCGATTTGGCTTATAATTTCCGTGATGCTGATATCTAATTCAGGGGCAGGCTCTAATAGTTCTTGATTCTCAATGATAAATTTTCTGTGGCATTTACGACATCTGGCTCTTGTGTAGGACCTGGACGATAAGTAACATAAGATGGCGCACAGTCGGAGTCTTGGAAAATATCAGCATTCAAAAGCTTTGAATCCACTCATAATGTTAGCAGGGTTTAAGGCAAGCGGTAACGACTCTTTCACAATACCTGGGATGTCATATATTGTCATCGTTTTCCCGGAATTGTTGTGCATCTTTGCTGTCTGTGCCCTGGCGTACTAAATTTCGTCTGAAGGCTACAAATTGTGGGAACAGCGCGGAGGAAACGATAACATGATTACATTATTTTCTGTGGCTTCTTTCAACAATGTGAGATATGGTTGGTTATCAAGAAGCAACAGAACTAGCTCTTCCTTGGTGGGTTTTGCGTGTTTGATAAAATGATCCATTAAATTAAACATTGTAATTAGTTGATCGCATTACTTCAATTAAAAATTAAAACACTGCTCGTGGGATTGGAATATATCAATGAGACTCTTCGAGCGACGTTTCGTAACTATTATTATTGCTTTTTCAAGCTCTTTAAAAACATACAAACAACAGTTGGCACATACTACAAAATGAGATAAAAGTTTTACATCGAATTCAATTATGTTCTAGTTTATAAGGAACTGCACGTAAAAACAAAACACTATCGGTAAACAGTGACGCATTCCTCTCCGTCGTCAAATCCATTCTGAAAGAAGGACATATGGAATATTATTTATATTTTGTATTGTCGTGCACGTAAACTGCCACCCCCACAACAAAAACAGAAAAGAACAAAGGGCATCATAACATCGGTAAAACAACAATCAGAAGAATATTGTGAATTATATACATAAAAAAAAACTTTTCTTGAATGATGGACAGATTAAATTTCTAGCCTCTTTCAATTTCGGAGTTATTCCACTGAAACAAAAGGAAAAAAAACAATTTCCGAAACCACTACCCTGTCTAGCGTAGGTACATATCTATTATATTTATTACTGTATATGTATAAGACTTGTAACGGTACATCATTCAAACAGAGCTGATCATAGAAGATAATCGTGTAAAAGACAAAATGGCGGTATCACAGAAATATATACAATTGGATTCTGTGACTACCTCTTCAATACATAGTATAAAGCAAAGTCTATTTCGCTGTCTGTCCCTATGTCCCCATGTCCCTATGTATGCTTAAATCTTTAAAACCACGCAACGGATTTTGAAACGCTTTTTTGTATTAGATAAAGTAATTCAAGAGAAAGGTTTATATGTATGATACTTGCATAATATTGTAGAGAAACACTGATTAATTCACAGGTTTCTAATGTGATGTCGTAAATAACGCTTTTCATAGTTTTGGTACATGTAATAAGGCACGAATTCGCGTATCACCCATGTTATTTATACGGTAATATAGGAAAATGATCCTTATGGTTTTGGCAAAGTCGCTTTCGCTGTCTGTGCCTATGTATGCTTGAATCTTCAAAAATACGCAACGGATTTCGAAACCCTTTTTTTTAATGATATGATATGATATATTGTTTATCCTGATTACTCCTAGGTCTCCTGTGGAGACCCCTCTGAAATTACAAGCTTTGAAGCTTGTAACTTGTGCCGAGTTCGGAGTAAGCAGTTGTGTTCTGTGTAGGCTTTGTTACTGTGTCCTTACGCCACCTTAGGCACAGCACTGTTAATTTTTGACCCAACAGTGAGAATGGTGGCCCCTACCGAGACTAGAAAATTTCTTTTCTAGCTCGGGATTGAACTTCGGACCTTTGGGTCCGAATTCCACCGCTCTACCACTGAGCCAGGGGCACTCATAATAGATAAAGTGATTCAAGAGAAAGGTTTATATGTATGATACATGCATAATATTGTAGAGAAACACCTATGAATTTCTGATGATGAGGTTTTTAATGTGATGTCGTAAATGCACACATTTTTTGGGCTTACATTGCAAACGCTGACTGAACCCCACGAGATAAATCAGAATAATTTACTCGGTATTGTACTCCTAAAAAGGTCAACAAAAAAGTCCGCGATGGTATATGTCTATCTCTCAAGGATAACCCACAATAACCATTTTTTATCCTTCACATTTTACGGGAAAAAATGGCTTATTTAGGAAGTTATTTCAAGCAATACAGCATCAATCCTTATCCAATTCTCTTCTTCTTCCTCAGCCTTCATGAGTCCACTCCTGGACATAGGCCTTTCCTAATTCCTTCCAATGCTCCCTACATTGCGCCTGTTGGTACCAGTTTCCGCTCGCTATCTTCCTTATGTCGTCTGTCCATCGTAGAGCAGGTCTACCTCTACTCCGCTTCGTCTCTCTCGGCCTCCACTGTGCGATTCTTAATGTCCATCTCTCGTCCCTCACCCTCGCCACATGACCTGCCCACTGCCATTTCGATTCTGCGAATTGAGTACCTCAAATACATTGTCCATTCAATATACATCAATATGGCCCTTTCAACATGTAATTTAAAAGAATATTTCCGAAGATATTACAGATTCAAAATGCAGGGATTTAGAGGTGCGGGCCGGCACTACCGTTGTTTTTAAGGATTGCCATTGCATCCGTGCGAAGCCGGGGCGGGTCGCTAGTTATAGATAAGAATCCGAATTGGGTTATACATTTTCAACACCCCCACTTAACCAAAGTTCATTCGAAATTTAATTTTCACTTAAACCTAAACATTTCTCAAATTTTACATTTTTGACATTTTATAATGGTTTAGTCAGAACATCAGCCACCATTTCATCGGCAAATACATTAAATTGATCTTATTATCAGAGACCGCATCTCTCAAAATATGGTATCTGATATTAATATGCTTTGATCTGTCATGGCAATCTGGATTGTTTGCAAGTTTTTGAGCACTTTGATTGTCGTTGTAGATATCAAAACAATCCAATTTACCAGTGACTTCAAACAGAAGACTCCTTAAGTATATGGCCTCTTTTGTAGCCTCGCACAAAGCCATGTACTCTGCTTCGGTTGTTGATGAGGCAACCGTCCTTTGTTTACAACTTTTCCATGAATTTGAACTTCCAGAAAATTTAAAATCATAGCCTGTGAAGGACTTTCTTTCATAAAGAAAAGCTATCTCCAAAAGGAATCGTTGTAAACACAATCATCAAGAATTTATCAGATACATCGCGTTCATTGATATAAATATCAACAACCGCCATGGATCCGACACGAACTTGTATTTTTGTATTGCCATCATCTTCAACCAGGGAACCGCGAAAGTTCCAACCTCATCGAAGTGGGTAGAAGTCGACCTAGGTTTCGATCTTGTTCTGATCTCTTCAGGACAACATAACCCTACTACGATGAAAATTGGAGTGGAACGGAGGTCCTCTTAAACAAAACTAGACAAAGTCTCAAGGTCAAGGCGACATCTAGTTTAGAATCAGATCAACAATTCCCTCTCGAAGTCACCTGGACGAAGATAGATGGCATACCTCTCTTTTGCCCTCTCGGCAGGAATGAACTGAATGTCTTCAGAATCATTCAAGCAGGTGCGTGAGAATCGTTCGCATTTTATCGGCGTAAGCCAGTACGTGACAAATCAGAAAGAAAAGCTATCTCCAAAAGGAGTCGTTGTAAACACAATCATCAAGAATTAATCAGATACATCGCGTTCATTGATATAAATATCAAACAACCGCCATGGATCCGACACGAACTTGCCATCATCTTCAACCAGGGAACTGCGAAAGTTCCAACCTCATAGAAGTGGGTAGAAGTCGACCTAGGTTTCGATCTTGTTTTGATCTCTTCAGGACAACATAACCCTACTACGATGAAAATTGGAGTGGAACGGAGGTCCTCTTAAACAAAACTAGACAAAGTCTCAAGGTACAGTGTACGTCAAGGCGACATCTAGTTAAGAATCCGACCACCAATTCCCTCTCGAAGTCATCTTCTTTCATGCTTATCTGACGCCCAGTCAGCATCTGCAAACCCTTATTGAATTGGAACCTACTTTTAAAAATATAATTGAAAAATGTTTTGTTCCCTTTGAATATCTGAGCACACGCTTCGCACCAGTGTGCGAACTTAGTATGATTATTATTATACTCAGTAAACTTACTGCATCAGCAATGTCAGAACGTGTCATAACAGCTAAATACATCAAACTGCCGATGAGTTCCTGGTGAGGTAGTCCTGGCTCACAAATTTCACCCTGAATATTACTTAAATTAATGCTGCTATCTAGTGGTGTACAAACAGTCTTACAATCCACCATGCCAAAAGGGTTTAATCGAATCATCAATGTAATGTTCCTGATCAATTGCAATACAGTTATTATTTCTATTAGTGCGTTATTCCTAGGCATTGCTTAGCTTCGCCAAGAAAACAAAGAAGTCGTCAACGTAGAGAGCTATCACTGTTAATAAATTATTCTGATTTCTTGTTGCACGGTTTATGTCTCGATTTTCTATATCCTTCATCTGATAATACTTCATCAACTCTCTCATTCCATGCTCGACTTGCTTGCTTTAACCCATACATAGCCTTCTTCAATTTAAAAACCTCATTTATATTACTTTCAGATTCGAAACCTTCGGTTGTTGCATAAAAACATTTTCCTTCAATATCCCGTTGAAAAATGCCGTTTTGACATCTAAATGTAAAATTTTCAAATAATACTGTACAACCAGTCCTATCAAAAGTATAAATGTTGAATGCCTAACGACCGGGGCCAACGTTTCACCATAATCCATAGTACCTACCCTCAATCTGAGTATAACCTTTAGCAACTAACCTGGCTTTGAAGGTTTTGTTGCAATCTTGGTCAGATTTCACTTTGAACACCCACTTACATGGAACAACTGTTCCTATTTCTGGTGGATCTACAAGTTCCCATATTTCATTCTCGTAGAATTAATGAATTTCCTCCAGCATGGCCTGATTCTACTGTTGTGCGTCAGGACTCGATGCTGCTTCAGCTACTGTCTTTGCATTATTTGAAGTACCTGCTTCTGCAACTGTTTCCACCAATGAAGTATGTTACATATTCGTCAACCATCTTCTTCTTTGGGATCGTCTTGGGGTAGGTATTAAAATACATGGATTATCTGGAACATATTCAATATCATTATTCGAGTCATTATACAGCTATTCATGTGGACTTTGGGAAAACTTTCGGCTTTCTTCCCCCACTGAATCCGAATCCTCCTCAGAAATGCTTTCCTCAACAGTAATTTTACTGTTGACCTTTCCATAACTTTCAGATCACGGCTGATGATCACCTTCCTTGTTATAGGATTGAAGCATCTATATCTCTTCCTGGTTTCATCATTTTTCTGCTTTCTGTTCCCATTTCAATCTATTGGCTTTCGGAATAGGTACCATGACATGGTCATGGTCACGTAGATGACTGACATCTAGTCTTTTGCCTGTCCATAATTCGTATGGGGTTTAAGATACACTAGAACAGGGGTGTCAAACTCAAGGCGCGACTTGTGCCTGAATGAAAAAAGCGGAGTTCAAAAGGGCCGCAAATTATATCCTACCCAAAATTGATAAGCGGGGGGGGGGGGGGGGGGGAAACTTGAATTAATTTTCTAATACATTGAACAAATGGCATAATATAAACAACAACAAAATAAAAAATTTAAAACTATAGAGAAAAGAAACAATGAATACTATCACATTTCACTTCAATCTTCCTTGCCTGATACTCGATTTCTGATGAATTGAGGAATTGGTAAATGTGGGTTACTATTCATATTTGGTCAATGAAGTCCGTTACCCCCACAGTCCTTTCTACAAGGATTACAAGCTACAAATGTTAAATAGGAGATTCAGTTCATCAATGAATTGCTCAAAAATCCATATAAATGTCAAAAACAAGAAAAATCTAAAATCTCTGGTGAAGAAAAAATCTTTTTTCTACAAGTTTTACAAGTTTGTTGATTACCGTAAAACAAATATCTGATTCCTGAATAGAGAAAATTCAATATATTTTTTTTCAAGTGGGACCGCAATAATTCACGATGCGGGCCGCATGCGGCCCGCGGGCCGCGAGTTTGACATGCTTGCACTAGAAGAAGCTGATCGGTTCTTCAGGTAACAAGCTTCAGCCCATAAGTATTTGCTCAATCCTTCAAGAGACATGGGACATTTTGCCTTCTCAACTAAGGTACGGTTGAATCGGTCAGCCATACCGTTTTGCTGAGGCGTATGACTATTTTGATGTTTTGTGTATTATCCCAGCATTTTTTTTGATCGATATCGGAACCACAATTATACAAGGCAGATGTTTCCATTCATTTATCCGAAGCATCACCTCACCATGAGTGAGAGTGCCTCTACCTACTGGTGCCTTAGACTCTATAATTGTTTACCACGAGAGATCAGGATTTTGGAATTCAGTGGCTTCAGGAAGGAAATCTTAAAGTTTTTAATAGATATAGAGCCATATACTGTGAATGATTTTATGGTAGCTTGTAAAGCTTGGCTTCCTCGGGGAGGTTGAAAAAATTTTTGTTTTTTCGAGGGTATTTTCTTTTCATTGACCTGTTTTCTTTTTCGTTGTACCTGTACAATTAATTATGAAAATAAATTTCATTATTATTATTTTCATGGATCGTGGACTTATTCACTATCTCGGCACCTGGCCGGATAAATTTACCTTTCCCAGATATAATAATCAAAGGGAATAGGCTCGATCACGATACACTTGACAAAAATTTACGAACAATTCTACAGGTATTGAGAATAACAGCTTTTTGCATTTCAATGTAGCTGTTTACATTTAATTCTATTTTGTTCAAACTATTGTGTAAGCTCTTAGGTATCAATCCAGTCGACGAGATGATTACTGGAACGATATCAACCTTCTCTAGGTGCCACATTTCCTTGATTTCGAAAGCCAGGTCTGTGTACTTGCATATCTTCTCCTGGTACTTATTCAACATGTTATTATTGTTGGGCACAGCTACATCCACCAAAATTGCCTTTCTAACCCTCTTGTCGTAAACTACTATATCCGGCCTGTTATTCGTCACCGTTCTGTCAGTGATAATAGGCCTATCGTAGTATAGTCTAAAAGAGTCATTTTCCAACACAGGTAGCGGCTGATACTTATAATACGGCTTGTAGGAGTTGAGAAGTCCGAACTTGAGCGCCAATTTCTGGTGTATGATGTTGCACACTTGGTTATGTCGGTGGAGGTAATCAGTGTTGGCCAGTTGTTCGCAGCCAGAAGTTACATGCTGAATTGTTTCAGATTTTTGATGGCACTTCCTACACATATCTGTTGGCAGTGTACGGTCCTTCATGATGTATTTCTTGTAGTTGTTGGTGGAGATGACTTGATCTTGTATAGCCATCATAAAACCTTCCGTCTCAGGAAAGAGTTCACCCTTCGACAACCATTTGTTGGATGATGTTTTGTCAATATGTGGCTGATTTAACTCATGGTGATGCCGTCCATGGAGTTCTTTTCTTGACCATTGTTCTAGCTTGTCAGTTTCAGAAAGGGATGGCAGATCCAGCAATTCATCTGCAGTAGCCAGAGTTAAAGGTGTGAACTTCTTATCAACCAAAGTAACAACTCTGTGTAGATTGGAATTATTCGCCTTCTCAAAGAAGAATTTCCTGAGGTTTTTGATCTGGCGAGTGTGAAGGTTGACAATATCCGCAAGTCCTCGTCCTCCTTCTTTCCGTGGTAAAGTGGTTCTTAATACTGATGACCTTGGGTGATGACCTCTCTGTTTCGTCAGCATCGTTCTAGTTTGCCTTTGAATGTCCTCCAGATCTGTCTTGGTCCACTTGATAACTCCAAATGAATAAACCAGCACTGGGATTGCGTAGCTGTTGATGGCTTTGATGAGATTTCCAGAATTCAATAGTGACTTCATCACCGTTCTGAGTCGGCCAGTATACTCCTCCCGGATTTTTGCCTTCGACTGCTTTTGCTCCAAACATCTAGCCTGTTGGTATCCCAGATATTTATAAGTTTCCCCATCCCTCATGGCTTGAAGTATATCTCCATTCGGTAGTTGTGATTCACCGTCCACGACTTTTCCTCTATGGATGTTCAGGGTTCTACATTTTTCAATGCCGAATTCCATTCGAACATCACTTGAAAAAGAACTGACGGTTTTCAGGAGCTCATCCAATTGCTTCTTGTTTGCAGCATATAGTTTGATGTCGTCCATGTAGAGTAGGTGGGAAATAGTATGTTCTTCCCGCGCTGTCTTGATCTTAAATCCACATTTCGTACCGCGGAGCATAGATGATAAAGGGTTCATTGCCAAACAGAACCATAATGGGCTCAAGGAGTCTCCTTGAAAGATCCCACGACGTATGGGGATTTCTTCGAGCTTAATCGTCTTGTTGTTCATAGTGACTTGTATTGATGTTCGCCACTGAGACATTGTTGTCCTCAAAAATTCCACCAAAACAGGATTGATTCCATAAATGTGCAGCACCTCGATGAGCCACGAATGAGCGGTGCTGTCAAATGCCTTCTGATAGTCGAGGAAGGCTGAGTGCAAGTTCCGTCCTTTCTCATGGGCCTGTTTCATGATCACTGAGTCGATGATGAGTTGTTCCTTGCACCCTTGGTGTTTTCTTCTGCATCCTTTCTGTTCTTCAGCCATAATGTTGTTTTGATCCAAATGTTGATATATTCGGTTGGATAAACATGAGGTGAGTATTTTATATAGTGTTGGAAGACAAGTGATAGGTCTGTACTGCGACGGGTCTTGTGTCCTATCGCTTTTTGGAAGCATATAGGTTACTCCTTCGGTTAAGAATGTAGGAGCTTCTTGAGGATGTTGAAGTATATGCGTAAACTGTCTCGCTATGGCTTCATGCAGATGGCAAAATTTCTTGTACCAGAAGTTATGGATATTGTCGACTCCTGGAGCCTTCCAATTGCTTGCTTCCTTCAGTGCTGTCACCACTTCATCCACTGATATCTCTTCGAAGTTCATTTGTGGGATGTTCGTTCGATTTTTCTCCCTCCTGATCCAATCAGCATTCTCATTATGTTCCTTAGGCATCGACCACAGAGAAGCCCAATAATTTTTCAATGACTGGGCTTCTGGCATAGCTCTGGTAACTTTGTTTGAGCTTTTGGTGATGTGTTTGAAGAAGTTTGCCTCGTTGTTGTGGAACAATTGGTTATGTTGTTTCCGTTGAGTGCATTTCACATATCTGGATAGTCTTTTCGCCTTCGCTTGAAGTTTCTGTTTCAGGGTGTCCACATATATGATGATGTGATGTTGGATTTCCGATTTGTTCATGGTGTTACCAATCTTCTTCAGAATTTTTCTAACAAACGATTTCAGGCGTCGTGACGGGGATTCATTCCGCAGGAACTCGGTAAGACGGCCTATTTCCGTTCTGATTTTGTCGATGTCTTTCTCCAATCGGATTTGCCATGGTGGTTTCTTTATGGTTCTTTCCCGTGTGTGAAATTCGGGGGTGTGGACTTGTTGTTTGTGTAGTCGAAGAGTTGCTACTGCCCCACAATACACGAGAGTGTGTATTCCTTCCAGGCTGTTGAAGTCCTCAAGATGGTCATCGAAAGCTGCATTTACACTGGCCAGAATAATATTGGTGCTCTTGTTAGTTTTTAATTTAGGCAGCTTCGGGCGTTTTGTTGGATTGGCTCCCTGGAACTCAACCATGGCCATGTTGAGCAGTGATCTTGCAGAGTGCGCATATTCCCCTGATCCATTTGAATCAGACGGTACTTCCCCATTATCATTAGATTCCATATTCTGGATCTCATTCTGGTTCTGTTCTGGATGTGTTTCGATGTTAGCTCCAGTGTCGTTTCTCAGTTCCATGAGGACTTCATCTCGTATACTCCTCAATGTGTCCGTAGAGAGTAGGTTGTTTTTCACAATAGTTCGTCGTTGATCTGATATCCTTTGTTCAGAAATGTGGTGGAGTTCTGGATATCTCTCTATGAATTCTTGATGCAATCCATATCGGTATGCTGTCATGTTCGATTCCAAGTGTGTGATCTTGTAGTAGGAGCGCATAATGAAGGAGTTCATTTCTTGGGTCCACTTCATGCGTTTCCTAGGGAGTCCAGCTCTCGTGGTCGCGGGCATAGTGACTTGCGTCGCCGTTGAAGCATCAAGAGTGGGTTGAGGACTGTGGATAGCAGTTTCCTCTTGATGGGGTGTTGCAGTAGCCCTACTCGGTATCACGCTGCTTCCGTCGTTATCCGAGGGAGACTGTGACTCATTTTTCGAACAAGACCCTCTTCCTAAATCTTGAACGCGACAGGAGGTTCTGGTGGTACAATGCCGATTCACCCGTTTGCTCCGTAAATTGTACATTCCATTGCTATTGCATTTTATACCTACTGCCAGGTAGCTAGGGTACCTCGGGTGTGCTAAACCCGTACTCCAGAAAACCATTATTATTATTATTATTATTATTATTATTATTCTTCAAACATCTTTTACATCCATTATTGCATCAATTATCACTTCTTAGTACCTTAATCTTGGTGTTTTGCTGATTTTCTGCCATGTTCTTGAATTCTTTGAATTTCTCCAGAACTTCGACTTCGTCTTCAGCAAGTAAACAAGCACATGCGACTGTAGTTAGTCGTCAATGACACCCTCATTCTAGAAAAAATAAGTAGGGTCTACATCATAACTTGGGGCATGTTGTAACACGTTACAACTAACGCCATGGTATGATTTTTAACATTCATCAAGATGACTATTTAAACAATTTAGCAATCTTAACAACTGTTACAACTTATCAGAAATAGATAAATTTGAACGTAATAAGACACAGAAAGTTTGAAATTAGTCGATAATATTGACGCAAACCAAAATTTTACAACAGTACAATTTTAATCAGTTTGGCTTATATCGTTCCTAAGATCAAACACTGGAGGAGGTTTTTCAGTCACAAGGAACACTCATATACAGGGTCTTTCACGAGGAACCTCACCCATATTTATACGGGAAACTACTGAACGTATTTTCATGAAATTCAGCACTTATAAGTATTTCACGATGCTGATGAAATCTAAAATATTTTCAAGGCATGAGCACCTCCGGTTTTTCCGGAAATGACGTCAACTTCCGTTTTTCAAATTAGAACACCATTTTTTTATTGCAGAAATAGATTCCTTAGAAAATTTCAAGTTATTTTGATGTAACATTTTTCAGTTTTGGTTGGAAAATTCTCTCTGAGCGAGAAAATTCGAAAAAAAAAATCGAAAATAGAGCTCCGCTGAAACAAGAATAACTTCGAGGTTTTTGGATGGAAAATTTTCGTTTTTGGGATTTGTCAAGATGTAAGATTGATGTATCCACTTTAAAAATCGAAATCGCGATTTATGACACAGGGGGTGAAAAAATCGCTTTCAAAGTTAGGGATGACAAAATCGTGAAAAATCAATTTTTTCAAATTAGAACCCCATTTTTTTTATGGCAGATATTGAATCTACGTTAAAAAATAATGTGAGTGTATGCATCACACCCTTGCCCTAAAATGGATATTTTCTGAGTTAATATCCACTAGTTTATTAATGACAGCGATTAATGGTCGAGATATTTTAACGCGTGAGCGGAGCGAGCGCGTCAATGTTTGAGACCATTAATCGCTGAATTAATAAATGAGTTGATTACAAGATTTTTCCGTCGACCCCATCACGAATTGAATATAAATTCTGGGTAGAAATCAATTTTTATTTTGCATATTTTGCATTTGACGTAGTGTTAATTTCTTTGTTTGTTTCGATATAGTGTTAATATTTATGCTTCCTATAGAACAATTCGAAAAATTCACAGATGGAATATAAGACATGTTTTGACATTCTGAATAGTTCACATTCATAATATCATTACCTAAAATATCCGATAAAGAACGTGTGGATGAAGTGGAAGTTGAAGGATTATTTACGTTGGAACTATTATGACATACAATTTCTTCTGCAGTTTCTATTTTATTTTGAAGGGAGTTTTCAATATACCCTTCTGCGACAGAAGTTGATTTCCAACCACCAAGTCTTTTGATGGCTGAAAAATCTGCACCACTGTCAGAAAGAATAGACGCAGAAGAACGCCGAAAACAGTGACCTCTATACAAATGTGTTTGCTCTAATTTGAGGAAGTTTGCCATTATTGATGGTAATTTCGAAAATGTATTATTTTCAACTGGTTGTGTTGAGCATTTATAATTCTTATAAAACACGAAGAATCTTTCGTGTGGAGTGTGAGCTGGCCTCAAGGATATATCTCTTGATTATGTTTAAAAGTGTATGCTCCTCATTATCCACCACAGTGAATATCCTGTTCGAATGGGTTTTGGATGAATTCACTGTCACCAAAAATTTTGATCCCATATCTTGTACATATCATTTCTGTGTAATCTCAACAATTCATCTTTTCTCAATGCACCCGCTACTCCGAATGTCAAAGCGACCTACAAATCAAACAATGACCGTTATTTCTTTCATTAGGTATTACGAGATGATTGATCTAAGTTGAAATGACGATTCAATTGAGTTTTATTTTTACCTTCGACATCAAGAAAATACTCTCCGGAGCATTTGCTATGAACACTTTCACATGTTCTTTTTCAAGAACTTTCGATTTTTTTGGTATATACCCCACTTTTTTCTGTTTAATAAACATTACCAGTTTGTGGTATCTGCTTATATCAATATTGTCTTTGACATTCAGTGTTGCTTTCAGCATCGAATACTTTGGCCATAAACTTGCTAGATGACCCTTTTCTGCAATACTCGTAAAGTATGCCAACAGAACGGTTTCCATAAAGTTCAGAACGTTCTTTTCTTTGCACCAAGATTTGAATTCAGCGTAGGTTTTATTATATAAAAGTCGGCTCTTTTCAGGTAGCAGACTCAAAGTTGCTGCTTCAGCAGTTTTTGCCACATCTGGCGGTGTCAAAGGGATATTTTCTTCGTTATTCATTGTTAATAATAGCGTAACTGGTCAAATCAGATTCTGATTGAAAGCGTATAAATAACTAATGACAGCTCGATAATGGCTTTATACAAGACAGTGGCGACAATAGGGTCATAGAACACGTTTTTGCACAAACATGGCGGATATTTGTTTACATTTGAGTGTCGTGCTGTTTGACATTTGACTCGATTTTGAGCTTTATACACTATGACATGACAACAAATCAATGAAAGTCCGCCATTAGTGGTCGAAAACAGTCCGACCAATCAAAACGTGAACGTCTATTGCCGCCACCAGTGTTGCCATGTCCAGAAATTTGTATTCCCCAGATTTTGTACCGAAAGTTGCCAAATTAGGAATGAATTTCCCCAGATATTGTAAAGAATACAGTGACTCAAATTAAACACTCTTGTTAGAGTCACTATAGTAAAGAATACGCAAAGGGTGCGACATCTATTGAGGAATTTAAGAAAATCAAATTTCTCATGCAAGCCGACTGTGATTATGTCGTGTTGGACATTTGAAACATCTCCGACACATAGATTCACTGAAACGAAGTTTTAAGTTATTATTTCTATGCTCAGACCTCACGCAACACTAGCGCCTCCTAGTGGCGCGACAGCCGCCAATCCCCCATTCTCAAAAGGTTCATTCTACTGGTTTACTTTTATGTAAATGGAAAACATGACATACAACGGTACAGTTTATTTCATTTGTTTTTTGCACAACTAATTATACATATTGCTATTATGTTTCATTATCATCATCTCCAATCCAATATCAAAATTTGCCGCTGTTTTATTTTGCAGTTTCAATATATTTTTCGAATGAAGAATGCCTTCCAACGATTCATTACTCAGGCGGTTTCTTACCCTTGTTTTGTTCAAATTTACACAGCTGAATATACGCTCAACAGCTGCACTACTATGAGGGAGGCATAAAATATTCTTTACGAATTTTGATAAGGTTGGAAATTGTTCTTTGCCATCATTTCTTTTCAAAGAAAAAATATTAAACCAAATTGTAACTAAATCCTCTTCCAAATCAAGGCATTCCATATTTCTTGATAATCTGTATTCCCTGTCTAAATCATTCATATCTAGATTTTTACTAAGTCCGGCAAATTTTGAAGCCGTTACAGCAATGCTCTGCAGTCTACAGTTCAGGAATTTGTTTTGGTTCTAAAAAAGACAGCAGTTTCAAGCTCTGCATTTGTTCCCTGTTGAAGGGAAAGCTCATTTATATCTGGTGGCAACACTCTATATAAAAATCAAGGCATTTTAACTTGAAATGTTCAATATCATGCTTACTCAAGGAATTGTTATTAGTGGATAAGGCAACCATGACTTGTGCTCCAAAGTACATATTGTCCAAGTGCGAAAAATGTTTGGGATTTCTATATTGGATATTTTTCAATGGTGTGTTTTTTATGTATTCAGATTTCAAATAGAATTCTAATATTGTTTTATCTATTTTTTCATAAATATTATGTATTTTTGGTGTTTCACTCTGGAATTCTTGGTTTGAGTTTACGATAAAAGGTAAAACATATCTATTGTAAAAATTGTAGATATAATTTTGTAAGAGGATTATTCAAAACCCCAAAAATATCCTCAGCCTTTTTGTCACGTTCTTCTGTATATTGTGACTGAAAAAACATTTTTAAGGCATTGAATTGCTCAAGAACCCTATTGACAACAATACTGAGTGATAACCATCGCGTTTGACTCAATTGCAAAATTTTGTGAGGTTTAATCATCAAAAATTGCTGAAATTCTTCGATCTGTTTCTGTCTTTTCGAACTTTGCAGATATGAATACATATCTCTCATTAAATATTCTAAGTTATCAGGCAATTTTTTTCATGCATGTGATGCTACAAGAGCAAGTGAATGACAAATACATTTCATCACAAATAAATCAGGTATATCTTTTTTGAGTAAGCTTTGAATAGAATTATGCCCCCCATCATAGTGTTACATCCGTCAGCTGCAAAACATATCAAATTCTGTTTATATGGTACATTATTTTTTTCGAGAAAGTCAATGAGTGTAATATATAGCCCATGTGCAGTGCCATCATTAAGGATCCCCCACACCGACGCGGGACAGCGGGAGCGGTAGCGGGAACGACGCGGGATCAAAACATGTGGCGGGATATAGAAGTACTCACTACGCCTGAGTGCGAGTACTTCTATATCCCGCCACATGTTTTGATCCCGCGTCGTTCCCGCTACCGCTCCCGCTCCCGCAGTACCGCGTTGGTGTGGGGGATCCTTTAACCTTCAATAATTTCACAAACTCGTCATACACTCTATTATTTGATACCATATCTGACAACTAAGGCTAGGCTTTTTTGACTGGAAATGTCGGTAGACTCATCAACCAGAATTAAAAATGGCTCATTTCTTAAATTATTTAACAGATTTTCTCAATTACTCAGACCAATGACGTTTGTTACAATTTTTGAACACTTGGTCCTATTACACGTTATATTTTTTATTTCATTTTCATCTAAATTCAAAGAGAGATTTTTCAGAAGGTCAATCAGACTATCTGACAATTGAAATGGTAGATTATGTTCTGCCATTAACATAGCGATCTGAATTTCCCCTTCTTTTATTTTTATTATCCAGTTTCTGTTGATTCCAAAGGCCTGCGCAAGATACTAAATGTTTTTTGGAACTTGCATGCTTTTTAACTGCTGATATTCCTCCACTATAATCTTCTTTTTACAAGCATTACAACAGAAAAAAAGATTTCCCTTACTGCTGGGTTTTATCCAATTTTTGCACATATCCATTTTCTCCCATTCGGATCTGTACTTATGCTGATAATTTTTTTTCCTACCATTATCTTTTTTTGATGTAGTTTCATTTATCTCATTATCGTTGTTATTATTTTCATCATGAGAAAACATGATTATGTAGTTTTCTAAAATATGTTCAAATATTATATCTGGATGTAATAATATATGAATCAAATAAAATGTACCTACCAGCAAAAATAAATTCAATTTCTCGAACACCCGGAACATCAGAAAAAAAGGTACCTACTCTAATACTTCCTAGAACTGCTAGATTGCTAGAACCAATATAAAATTGAATGCGGAATTAGCTGTTTATTCCAATATTTTCAATTCCATTATTCCATAGCATGCACAAATGCCTCAAATGCAGTAATGCACAAAACATCAAAACCATAGAGAAGGGAAAAAGTCTCTGACAAAAAATGTGAGAAGTGTCAAGACTGTCAAATGTCAAATAGTATGGGCATGATTTCTAGAAACAAGCGTTGTTGTCATACTTATACATTGCTTAACTAAGCCGGCTTGATATGACATCGCCTAGAAATAATGAAATTATTATGCTGGATTTTCCCCACGGATACAAAAAGTTTGAAGATTTAATATTCGTGGATTTTCCCCATATTTCACTTATTTTAAAGATGTTTTTCTCCAGTCCCCAAATAACCTCCAATTTCCCCAGATCTGGGGAAAAATCCCCAGATCTGGCATCACTAGTCGCCACTGTCCTGTAGGAAGCCACTGTAGATAGTACTCGACATAGATGCATCTATGCTTCGACTGAATAATTTAAGTTTGGTTGTCATGATTAATAAGAAATCATGCATTAAAATAGGTTATTAATGCATGATTTCGAGTGCGTTGAAATGAGCTTTTATTATATGGTCGACCGAAATAGTTATTTAATCAACTAGTTTATTGATGACAGCGATTAATGGTTGAAATATTTTAACGCGCTCGCTCCGCTCACGCGTTAATGTTTGAGACCATCAATCGCTGAATTAATAAACGAGTTGATTACAAGATTTTTCCGTCGACCTCATCACGAATTGAATATGAAATCTCGATTGAAATAAATTTTTATTTTGCATGATATATATATTATTGGACATGTTGTGACATTCTGAATAGTTTACATTCAGTTTGCATCCATATCAATATCATCACCTATGATATCCCATAAGGAACGTGTGAAGAAATTCAAATTTGTGTACTTCATTTATGTGGGTTCGTTTTCGGTCGTCTCGGTTCGCTCTGGCTGCCAAACCTTTATTTTACGTCTATCGTCTTCCTGTAGTTCTCTCAAGAACCAATAAAACCCAAACTGTCTAAAAGTACAATTTAATTTAAAGTCCTTACACAATGATCTACACTTGTAGATTATAGTCTTATACTAATTACTTTTGACAAACACACGTTCAGTTACGATTTATCCGCACTTCATGAGATAGAAAACGCTTTTACGCCGAACAAATGAAGTACCATCTTGAAGATTCTAATTCCGTCTCTAATGGCAATAACTACCTCCGTCCTAACTCTACCGACTCCCGTAGGAACTCAGTTTTCAACTCACCGCTAACTGGCTTCACTGCCCAAATTATGCCCTTAACGTTAATTCTCGGTTTCGCCCCCAATTTGCATTTGAGAAAAGAGGAGTTACTTCTTGTACGACTCATACCAATGAAATGAGCAAGTGCCAAGTGCATCATTAATTATCCTACCTTGCTGACCAAAGGCTACCTAGGGATATGGAAAACTACAAAAAAACACTTGAGCCTAAATTGGTCCATTTATTTTTTTCTAAGAGATGGTACAACGGCTTAATCTCATATTGCACTTATGGATTCTTTTCAATCATAAGATAAATATTCCACATCCGGGACTAGAAAGCTTGTTATGGACGTCATCAAATACTAAGCCAAAAGTGTCACGCTTGTCTTGGGCACAATATAAAGCGTTCCACACTCGAATTCAGAAATGACAGATATTTAACAATTATTCACAATTTAGATGGAAATGAAATCCTACATTTATAAGGTTTATGAATTATAACAAAATATTTAAATAAAATAACACTCTATAGCATAAAATAATAAAATACAAATATATATATTGAAAACGGGACGCGAAAGCTTGTTATGGACGTCATCAAATACTAAGCCAAAAGTGTCACGCTTATCTTAGGCACAATATAATAATAATAATAATAATAATAATAAGCTTTATTGGTCTAGTAGACATTACAAGGAATGTATAAGACACGTCACAAATCAAAAAAAAATTCCAAGAAAATTCAAAATGAGAATATCAGACAAATTCCTTATCTACTAGGTACTCGTCTATACTATAATACGTTTTATTCAAAAGTATCATTTTCACAGTTTTTTTAAATTCATTTATACTCATAGACTTTATTGAATTGGGCAAATGGTTGAACAACTTTATTCCCTTGTATGACGGGCTGCTCTCAAATCTTGCAGTTCTGTGCAACGGTAGACACAAAGTTTTTATATTTCTCGTTCCATAAGAGTGGAAACTTGACAATTCACAAAAGCTTCCAATATTGTGTCTTATGAAAAGGAGACTTCTGAATATATAAATACAAGGTACGGTCAATATTCTATGTTGCAAGAAAAGTGGTCTACAGGAAGTAAGTGGGCTGATGTTGAAGATCATGCGTAAAATTCTTTTCTGTGCAATGAAAATCCTGTTTACATCTGTGGAAGTACCCCATAATAAGATGTTATAGTTTAAATGGCTGTAGACCAAACTGTAGTAGACATCCAATACAGATTTAAAGGGTAATGATTTTTTAATTTTATTGATTGCATAAAATGACCTGTTCAGCTTTTTTACTAAAACATTTATATGTTCGTCCCACTTCAAAACACTATCGAGATATACCCCCAAAAATTTGGCCGTTTCCTTTGATACAATCTCTGTATTCCCAGACCGCAGAATCATTGGGCTATTCAAAGAATTTCTCATCCCGAAGAAAATCAAATTCGTTTTTTCAATGTTGACAATGAGAGCATTAGACCGACACCACCCAACAAAAGCCCCGAATAGACGACCACAAATAATAAAGCGTTCTACACACGAAATTCAGAAATGTAGGGGATATCTAACAATTATTCACAATTGATGGGAATGAAATCCTACATTTATAATGTTTATGAATCATAACAAAATTTCTAGATAATCTAATCTAGAGATCTGTGATAGTGGACCTCTGGCCAGAGAGTGAGTTGAGTACCGAGTGGAACGAGTTTCACCAGCATAAGGACATTCAGTAGTAAGGTAGTATTTGAAGGTATTTTGTGAACATCTTTGAGTATACTAATACTCAATCCAACAATTCGAGATAACAAGTATGAAGAATCAAAGGTTCATCGACTGAGCAAATATTTTTTTAATTGAATCGTTTGTTACATGATTCTTTGAACCTATGGCTCAACTTCAGAACGATAAGAATAAAGAAAAATTTAAGGGCATGTACCGGAACAGATTGAATGATAATGACACTTTTAACCTACTAGGCGAAATTAATTTGAAAATAATTGGAAAACGAATTGATATTCAGAAAAACAGTAGATAATCATTTATAAAGGAATAATGAATCTTGCGTGACTGCAACACTATTATTGAGATCTTCATATGAGTTTTTCAGATTTCAAATAATATTGTGAGCATTTCCTCACAAATATTTCCAAGTATTTCTATGACTATTTCCCTCGTCTTAATTTCCACCAATCAGAAACGCGCAATTTTGAATCACAAATGGTTTCTAGATGGAAAAACTGTATGGCAGCAGCTGTCAGCAGTTTTTTCGGGTTTACCCGCGGCAAAACTTGACAGTTGTTGTCAACGAATATTAATAATACATGCATAATGCATCCAGAATAATCTGTTACTCTTGAAATAGTCTTGTCAAATACCATTCGTGCATCTAATTTTTCCTGTGAAAAAAATCGAAAAAACACAATGCGAAGTAATATTTTAACATTGGAAATGTTTATGTTCGTATATTACACGCAAGTTAGGAGTTTTCGTTCAAGGTCAAAAGACAAAGTGTCGCCAGTAGACCAAAACAGCATTCGAAAGTTATCGCGTGATTTATTAAGATAGGTGCTGATAGGTGTATTGGGAGGATACATTAAAAGGCAATTCTTTCGGGGAGGTTCGGATCGGTTCGTGAATCTCCGACACGACATTTGAATGCTCGTAACTACGATCCTCAGCGCATTGTTTATAAACAATGTTCTAGCTGTCATGTCATTCGATTCGATTCTGCAGCGAGAGCTGAACTTCAATAAAATCTCATTTGTGTTTATTCTTATTCTCAAATTCATTGAGAAAAAGATAGGTAATTTTTTACTATGGCTATAGAAAGTTGAAATAAATATGTATTTGAAATACAATAAAATGGAAGGAAAAATAATACATATAAGGTATTTATGGTTATCTAGTTATAACATAGATATAGAATACTAACTCAAGTTATAACTTGAAATCCTCGTTAAATATTTCTTTATTTTAGAGTAGAAGTGTTTTTGGGTTCATAAGACCAAATAGTGGATGTAAAATGTGGAAACAAATTCTTCACAGAGAAAGACCAAATGCAAACAACTATTAATTATCATAGGGTTACTGTGGAAGCATATTGTAAGTCCTTCATTATTAAAGAAAAAGTGGAGAATGTTCGTAAGAATTGTTTTAGAGTAAAATCCCAATACGAAGATAAGTTCTGCAATGTATAATAACTTCTTCTGATGAACATTGCCAAATAAGATATTATGGTGCAGAATGCAAAATATGCTTACACCAATATAAACGTTCTATAATATAGCAAAACCATATCGTGTAAGTATATACATTCTGCATTTATGTTTGGGCGCAGAAGGAATTCTGTTTCAGATGAAGATAGTATATGTATGAAATCTCAACTAGTCAAATGGCATACCAGGATGATGTGAAATTCTTCATAAAAGAATTAGCATCAAATCCAGAAAGTTCAACGTCATATAATTGTTACGATGAAAATGTAATGTAGTTCAAACTGTGTTTCGATTCTTCTCTTGGATATTTTGATTGTGTTTTATAGCCTTCTGATGAGGAATTAAATTAATGAAAATAATTGAATTGTTGGACCAGGAATAGAGAGAGGAATTAAACAGATGGCTTGCACAGAAATCTAAGGTGAAATTTGCAAAAAAAATAATAGAAAAGCAGACATATTATCCGAGGAAACAATAGAATATGTTTTAAAGTGTTCTATAGCAAAATTTCTTCAACTGAAGTGGTAGAATATTTTCAGAGTTTTATTGAGCATATTATTTTAAATCATCTTCCAGGAAACTACTTAGCCAGCATGGTGAAGAGATTATTTTGTTCATTTTTCTGCTCTTGCATTTTCTCTTATCAGATTTGAACACATGGTATCTTGAAGAAGACTCAAATTCTCTTCTGAGAGAAGCATTGCACCAACCTCAGCGAACATTTTCTGTTTGTTTACGTATTATATAATCATTGCTCTCAATAAAACAATGAATAATATATGGTAGTGAAAAATTTTTGTTTCTTTCATTTTGAATTCTACAATGCATATTCCATCCCAATTCTAGGACTTAAAATGGAAAAATATTATTTTGATTTCATCGATTGTGATAGGAATTGAAATAAATTATTGTGTAGTCACACCTTACTAACTATGCAGATGAAATTCATTTGGGTAAAATTCTAATTTCCAATTTGCGAATAATGACATTGAATTCGGTTATAATTTTAACAGATAACGTAATTCAATTAATCCAAGACCTAATTCACTCACGGTTTGGGTAAAACGTTTTGAAATACTTCAATGAGAAATAAATTGATGGATTTCGCGTGATATTCCGGAATCTGAAATGTTTAGTTATAATACAAGTTTTTAGTATTTCTAAGGCTCTATAAAGGGGAGTATACCAGAACCGCCATTCTGGGTCCAACCATAGACTCGAAAATTACAGATCCCTTCGAATGAAATGAAATCTTAAATCGAAAGAAATGAAATCTGTAATCAAATGAGCATATTTTCGGAATGAGAGATCTTGTGATGACTTTTTTAGGCATGCTCACATGAAAAATATTGGAAATAGGTTAGGTTCGTGGTGTTAGAATAAAGCCGCGGCATCTAATAGTCAAATTTATAATAATTTATTGTTTATGTTGGTGTATCACCCCGATAGATGGCGGTGAAAATGCTGCGAGTCCTGTAATTTTCGAGTCTATGGTTGGACCCAATAACCATAGAGCCAGGTCTATCCAGCATACCTATGTTTATAGTGCTCTAGTATTTCTAAGGCTCTATAAAGGGGAGTATACCAGAACTGCCATTCTGGGTCCAACCATAGACTCGAAAATTACAGATCCCTTCGAATGAAATGAAATTTGTAATCGACAGAAATGAAATCTGTAATATTTTCGGAATGAGAGATGGTGGTGACTTTTTTCGGCTTGCTCACATGAAAAAAATTGGAAATAGGTTAGATTCGTGGTGTTAGAATAATGCCGCGGCATCTTATAGTTAAATTAATAATAATTTATTGTTTATGTTGGTGTATCACCCCGGTAGATGGCGTGAAAATGTTGCGAGTCCTGTAATTGTCGAGTCTATGGTTGGACCCAATAACCATAGAGCCAGGTCTATCCAGCATACCTATGTTTATAGTGCTCTAGTATTTCTAATCGACCCATAGAACTTATATATATACTATAAGTTCTATGGATCGACCACATAATAATAATAAACGTAATGGTCAAAGTCACAAAGTGTCAAAATCAGATGTTGGCAATGCGATGAGAAACCCGCCAGCGCGCAGGTCAAGTTTGGCCTTACATCGGCATTCTACTCTTGGGTTTATTTGCCTTTTAGGCTTTTAATGTATCCTGAGCCATTTTTTCGCGTCAATCACGGTTTAAAACTATTTTAAAAACATTTCATTTTCAATCAGCTGATTCCAAAAATCAAACTTCAGTTCGAACTATTCCACTACCTGCTTTCAAACCGCTGCAAATTATTTCGAACCATTTGGTGCGTGACGTCACCAGTTCGACGCTTAAACACGAATATTTCAAAACGGACGAAATAATTTTAAAATATTGTCACGCGAAAATATGGCTCTGTAAGCGCGTTCGGCAATGACATCCGACTGGTCGGATTGATCTGAACCGTTCGTTTATTACATCCAGATTGAGGGGAGTACACATCTGGACCGTTCGGCAAAAAAATCTGATCAATCGGATGTAGATCTTTTTGCTCGCTGTATTTCGACGGAGCAAACGGATTTTTTCAACAGAACAGAAACAGAAATTACTTTTCTGCATTTGTCAGTAGATTTTATCTGCATTTATGAGTTTCCTGCTTCGAATATTCTTGAACAGTCTGTTAAAATTTCGTGTCTTATGTTATTTGTTGTGTAGTAATAAATAAAAAATGTAGTTTGATAAAAAAATAATGATTCAAAATATTGAATCATTTCAACCAAGGGGTAGAAGTGTTGAGAGCTATAACGAAAGAATTGAAATAGAATCCAGACTACCTCTACGGCCGAATAGACCTTTAATCACTAATTCAATATCTGACAAACAGAAAAAACGATCTGAAAGCTCCGTACCGTTCGTTTATAACAGAAAAATCTGACAAATCTGTACAATTTGTGATCACGTGACTAAAAAATCCGTCCGCTCTCGGATGCTAATGCCGAACGCGCTTTGTGTATTGGGCGGAGTAGAATTCAATGAGACCTCTGGCGGAAAAAATTGAAGCAACGAGTAAAATAATTCGTATTGCATTGTTTTTATTCTATTTTTTGTCTTCATTGCAGATCAAGTTTGATTTTTTGTGTACCTTTTTTAAAGTTTTATACTTTGAATTATGTCGCTGCATAATCGAAACTGTTCTGTATTTGGTTACACTAGCCGTAAAGGGGAAAATCCCGAAACGAATATCCCAGGTCTACGCACCGGCAAATAGTTCCGAATTGATTTCGGAATTTTCGAATCGATCGGCAATTTTGGGGCGGAATATCGAAAGCAAATCGCCTATTTTTCCATTCTTCGTCGTCCAGAAGAAGTTTTCCGCCGATATATAGTTAATTGAACGCTTGTTGTACACAAACATCAACCATACCTATTACTCCAAAAATAAAAATATTAGGAGTCAAAATTTAGTTTAACAACACAAAGCACTAGAGCACAATCAAAGAAAAACCAAAAGTTTTACAAAACACACACTGAAAATAACTAAAACAGAAAAATAAAACCACTTAAATATCAAAGGGCTTATACGGCATCTGATGTTTTATTTCCTTCATTAGCACTTCGAGTGTATAATTGTTTATATTGTGGTTTCATCAAGTGAGATCTGGGCCGCGGTGAGTGGTCCGTCAAATTCGCCGCAACGTTGCCAGATTGGGCAATTATTTCGGTATTTGAAGAATAGGTCAATAGTTGATCCGAGTACATACAGATTCATGAATTTTAGTAGAAACAGAATCCTTCTATCTAAAGCCAATTACATGAATACCCAGATTTGCTAAAATCTAAATTCACTTCGGAAATATTGGACGGAGTGGACTCGGCTTCATCTGATGATATTTCCTCCGAGTAGGGGAGGACGGGGGAATTCCGCGCACGGGGAATCCTGCGCAGTGATATTCTGCAACACAGTTCAGTTATTTCAAAATTTAGATACAGCGCATCGTCTCGTATTTGCCTTGCCAACACCCTCCCGTAATTTAAAGGTATTCGTGTTTTTAGTTTAGACCAGGGAGCCGATTGTTCGTTTCACGACGCTCCGATCTAATTTTCGAGAGGAATTGGAATCGTGGAAAGTACCTACTTCTATTATTAATTTCTAATGAATCTATTGCATGACTATTTCCGTTCATACGTGTACATTATTTAATGCAAAAGAACAATTAATTGTATTTCGTCATCTACTGTCAGTGATTAGTTAGGTTAGGTGACTCACTCCGGGGGAATAACGCGCAGCTGTAGCGGGGTAATTCTTCAATAATATTTTTTGTACCTATTCATGGAAATTTGTTTAATTTACATTGTAGTTGGTTATTACCTAAAAAATAAAATGTTTTTTCGAGTTTCTCAGCTGTTCAATATATGCGCATAATTATACCATCGCATGCGCGGTATAACCCAGTACGTAGGGGAATACCGCGAAAAGACAGTTTTCAGAATTATTTTTTTTCTCAATTGGTAGAGGTAGTTGAACCTTTTCCTTGTGATGAAAAAGTTCCAAATGGGTTCATGATTCAGCAGTTAAATTATGAAAGTTTGTGTGTACTTACATAGGAAGGTTTTTGTGAGCATTTTCCCTTTGGTGCGTGGAATTCCCCCGTCCTCCCCTACATATAAGATTCATGAATTTTAGTAAAAACATAATCCTACTATCTCAAGCCAATTTCGAGAATACTCAGATTTGGTAAAATAAAAATTCTCTTCGAAAATATTAGACGGGGTGGACTCAGCTTCTTCTGATGATGTTTACTCCGAGTACATATAAGATTCCTGAATTTTAGTAAAAACAGAATCTTTCTATCTCAAACTAATTTCATGAAAACTCAGATTTGGTAAAATAAAAATTCGCTCAGAAAATATTGGACAGGATGGACTCAACTTCATCCGATGAGAGTTGATCTAAGTATGTACATATAAGATTCATGAATTTTAGTAAAAACTGAATCCTTCTATCTTAAGCCAATTTTATGAAAACCCAGATTTGCTTAAATCAAAATTCACTTGGACAGGAATGACAGGATGGACCCAGCTTCATCCAATCATTTATATCTCTATTTTTTATTATTATATCTGAATACTTACTTTAGAAAGAACATGTTTGTTTTAAAATACGGTGACAAGATTTCCTCATACATGTTTATGTTAGGAATGTTGATTGTTTCTTGCAATTATTATTGCTTATTATTATTATTATTTTTTGATGCGTTTAATGAATGCTATTGTATTGGTGCAGGACGGTGAACTGATGTTGAGGGCTTCTTCCATTTTGTTGCTAACGTTGTGTAATTTTCTTTGGGCTTCGAATAGCTGGCATTCTATGATTATATGACTTATGGTGAGTTGGGAGTTGCACATTTGGCACCGTGGAGGAGATTATTATTATTGACAATACTATTTTATTTTAAGTTCAAATGCAAATAAATGTTGGTAATATTCACATGTGATGTTATCATTTCCAATGTCTCTGATGGTTGCAAGGATTGCGAAATCTGTAAATTTTTTTAACAAAAAGCATTCGTGCAGGTGCAAAAATCCTCGTCTTCGACTCGGATTTTTGTTGCCACCAAGGCACTCATGCTTCTTGTTAAAATATTACTTAGCAACGTGTTTTTTCCATTTTTTTCGGAAAAATTGTATGCACTTATGATATTACTTACGAATATCGCTAATCATAATAGTAGGTTAACTAGTTGAATAGGGATGTTGACTATTTTTTGGAAATGATTTTAATTTGTAGATAAGCCCTATACGAACACGAAATAAATATTTTCATGGAAAAAATATAGCAAATACAAATAAAAAATGCGTAAATAAAAATGGTTTTCAAAATTCCCGCTGAAACGAAATGATTATGATGACGTCACTATACGGTAAACAGACTTCGCCGTCTGTCAAAGCGAACTGATCTTGTGTGATTTCTTGCGAACAAATCGTTTTCGTAATAACAAATAATCGTGAAATAGTTCGCTGATGATACGTTTTACTCTCTTCTGTTCTTCGTAAGTTCGTACTCGTGATGACACATAGGTTATAGGTTAGCTTGTTTACAGAACAGTGACGTCACGTATTCTCATTCGTGTTTGCAGTCACGTGATAATCGGAAATAGATTACACATTTCAAATCAATTTTATTTAACTTAATGAGAGTAATTAGATCACTAAAATATTTTTAAAATATTTCAAAAACTACCTTCAATGTGGAAAACCTCAATTTATATGAATTTGTAACATGTGTCAACATCCCTATTAAAAATCGAAAATTACTTGAAAACTATTAGGTTTAGGTATAGGGAAACCCAATGAAGATAGTTTCGATATTAATTTTCACGTTCAACAAGGAACATAAATACTGGGTGTGCCATTTGAAATAAGAAAGTCTTTAACCATTGTTTGCAGTTAATGTTTGAACATTAATTATGATCACTCAGTATATTCCAGAGTTGAATTTTTTTCTTCTGCATAAGGGTAGGCAATATGTCTACACGAAAAAACATTGTCTGTCTCGTTGGCTTGAAGGGTTTATTCATTAATTGCAAATTAAAAATACTCCTTTTTTCGATTTTTCGCCATTTTCTCTACAATGGTTCTTCTAAGGCATAAATTGGTCTTTATAAACTTATCATTATTTGAGCTTGCCATTCAATTTTTAAATTCATATATAGGGTATTTATTCCATTTAAAAAATATAACTATGGACTATATCTTTGTTATCGAACAACCTGTATATGTGAAAACAATTTTAAATTGTGCATCTGATTGTCTTTTACATTTCACGAAAAAAAATTTTCAAAATGTCTTCATTCACTGCTTCAAAATGAGAACCGCGTCTGGGGTGGGCCACCCTGTATATTAAAAATATATTATGAAAGATAGTGTGTTTTATTGCATAGATACCCTCACTAATATGAACATGAGCACACCTATGGAGAAATTCATCACCTATATATAAATAAACCTCGTTTTTTTGGATTTGTGAAGTATTGTGCTTTTTGATCATGCCTGTATCTATGTCAAAATCATGACATTATTCGCCTTGTGTACTTAATATATTTCTTGAATGCAAAATTCCACTTGAGATTCAGTCCCAATCCCAAATTTTTGTTTTATTTAAGTTGATACAAGAAGAAATCCTTTCTGCACAGGCGCTACTATGAGTAAGTTTAAGCAAATAATTAACCCATTTCATTACTAATGGCAAAAATTGATTACCTATACAATCTTTGAGATTGTGCAATTTTTCCAAAATTTGATTTCTATATTGAGGAATTGAGGAAAGTTAATATCTACTTTTGAACACTTTACCTCACTTGAGTTGAATGGAAATCTTTTATTGAATTTGAGAATTCGTGGCTGTATTGGACTATTCTAGAGGGAAGGAATTAAACCCAGTTGAATTTCGTCGACGTTTCGGACATTTATTGTTTGATAACACACAAAACAATGGGATTGTCCTTAATCATGACTAAAAGGTAGCAGCTGTTAAAATTATATCTAACTTATGAATACAAATATATAAATACCTCATTCATTTGAGTTGTCTGAAATTAAAAACATGCAATCGTCAATCCGTTTAAATCATCAACAAAACTTGCTATAAACAATGATCGAAATTTTAAAAATGTAAAAATAACTTTTCTCCGCAACATCGAAAACATATTAATATCTACACATTGGACGATACTGACACACGTCATCTGAAGATAGATGAATGACATTTATTGAACGCGTTCAAAAACACCCTACACAAAAACCTGTACTCGTTATATATACAGAGTGAACAATCATAACATATCGTCCAGAATACGCAATCTAATCCTCAAGTACACATCTAGCACAATAAGAGAGTCTAAAATATAAAACATACACATATAAAAAAGTAGGAAAAGTATAATGGGTGGTCAATAAATAACATACAATGCTGACAATTATTAATTATTGTAGGAGGCTCAACAACAGTATTTTACCTTTTATTCTTATATTTATTTATTAGGATGTTGTAAATTCTACTTAAATTTTGAGTATCGGTTCTTTTATTAATAGTATCATTAGCTTTTATATGTATCATTTCACTGATGGTACGTTTTCTGTAATTATTTTCAGAATCTTCGATAGTGACACCCTTGAAATTGAATCTATGACCGGTATTAATGTGATGTTGAACCAAAGCTGTGTTATTGTCGTCATCCCTCGACGAATGTGTGTTACAACTGTATATATGTTGTTTAATTCTATTAGAGAGGAGCTGTTTGGTTTGACCTATATATGAACTATTGCAACCTGAACATGGTATCTTATATACAACATTGGATTGTTTATCCATAGGAAGTGGATCTTTAAGTCTAGTGTAGAAGTTGTTCAGGGTATTTTTGTTATAGCAGGCTAAGATGCAATTATGTTTCTTTGCTATGATATTAATTCTTTCTGTGAGCCCTCTCAAGTAAGGAAAACTGCAATAAATTTTACTAGATTCTTCACTATCATTCGTAATAATCGTAGACTTAGGGAGATATTGCTGATGTTGGGTGATCAACCTTCTAATTAGACTGGCAGGGTAGTTGTTAAGCCTCAATATGGAAGTGATCTTATTGTGAATTTCCTCCCGGAATATAGGGTCACTCAGTGAGAAAGCCCTATATATTAAATTTTTAGCTGTTCCTATCCTTTGGTTTAGAGAATGTTGAGAATAATAATTTATGACCCTATTCGAACTCGTAGGTTTAGTGTACCACTTCGTAATCAACGATCCATCTTGCTGTTTTGTGATAATTAGATCCAGAAATGGGATACTATTATTAACTGATTTTTCAATTGTGAATTGCAGTCTTTTATCAAAGCTGTTGAATGCCTGCAATACAAACTCAGTTTTGTCCTCCGGAACTGCCATAATGGTGTCATCAACGTAAAGTTTTAGCAATGGAATTCTAAAAGGAAACCTATTTATCGTCTTATTAATCAAAGTGAACATTGCTAAGTTAACTAAAATTGGACTTGCTGGGTTACCCATCGTTACCCATCATTGTTGAAAAAATGGACATGAATAATCCCACCAATTGGAAATCTTTTATATATTTGATGTGCACACGCAACAAAAAAGTTCAAGCAATTATCATAAAATATACATTTTTCTGTACTTGTTATCTTACAATTAGAATCTTCACTCAGTAATGCCATTCATTTACCACCAACTTATATGTTTTCTGGTTAAATAAAATTCAAAATGTGTTCGTTAATTCCTTTATAGATTTCTTTGGCTTTATCGTCTAACAAAAATTCTCCCTGAAAATAACTTCAATGCATCAAGTTGTTCTAATATTCTTTCTATGCAAGAACGCAGAGATAACCACCTAGTTTGGCACGGTTTTAATATTTCGTGGGGTCTCGCATCACAAAATGTTTGAAATTGTTTAAATTCAGTCTGTTTCTTCAAACTATACATGAAATATGTATAAATTTTCCTATCTAACCTTTCATCATCAAGAATATTTTGGCTTGCATACGGAGCAACTAACGCCAGCGAATGACAAATAAATCATTGAGTACAAATGGGAAATTTCTTTATCTAATAACTTAACAAAATGTTTTGAGCCAAACATAGAACTGGCTCCATCTGCATCAAAACCGATTAGGTTATTTTTGTATGGTACAGAGGGTTCAATTAAAAATTTGTCACATGTCAATTAAACACAAGAATTCATCTTTAACGTCATAAATATTTAAATCAAGCTAACGTATAACAACAGCAAGATGTTTAGTCGCTGATTTATCAGTTGACTCATCAACACCAAGCACATTATTTACTATAGCTGTAGACTTTGATCTATTGCAAGACATTCTACTAGTTACCTCAGGAGTCAGGACTGATTGACTTGATAAGTTGAACAAGATGATCCGTTGTGTTGAATGAAATATTATGTTCTGTTACAAACATAGCAATTCTCAGCTTCTTTAGTTTTTCTATCGAAATTTGTTTCAGACAGCATTTGCTGGCTCATTTCACTGATAGAACGCGCATTACATACTGTTGATGCTCGTTGATGTTTGATTGTGTTCATATGATTTTGGACAGCAGATATACCTCCTTTATTATCTTCTTGGCATATTTTACGATGAAAATGTTTTACACTTTTCTTGCTAGGTGCAAGACACGGTCGAAAATCTTTATTTTTTATCCTCAAATTACAAAATAGAAGTAGGTAACAGAAGACTAGACTAGATTCAAGTTCACTTTTCGGCACGACTAGGTACTTGAAAAAAAAACTTAACAGTTAAATTATGGCTATGCCCATCATGGTCCATGGGAAATTGGCATTTGTTTGTGTTACTGTCAGTAACACAATATACTTTTGCTCTAGAAGACTCAAATTGATGAGCTACTCGAGTTGAAATCATTCCTCAAATAATAATGGCAACCTGCATTTTACACAATATTTGTGTAGATAATGAAGAATATTCGAAAATCAGTTTGAATGAAGTCATTCAAGAAGAAATGTTGATGCGGCCAGGCAATGTGGTCATTGGAAGAGATCATAACAGAATCGCAATTGAAAAACGAAACAACATTGCAAATTATTTATACTTAACACAAAATAAATAATAAAACCTTTTTGATTTTATTTATTGTTTTTATTCAACACATTCTATAATCTGAAAACAACATAATAATATCCCTTATCAAAATATGAGATCTGAAGACTAATTAGTAATAAATTCTTTGGTCTTTATCGACAATAATACTTATATTTGAGGCCTTTGGATATCCAAATAATATGACCGATTTTTTTTTTCTGAAAAAAAGTGAATTTTTTTGAGCTTCAGTATTCGTTTCAACTATTTTTCTGCCAATTTGGTGCTCAACAGAAAGTTGATATAATTCCAGAAACCTATCCAACCTGTTTAACTATTCTTTGTGTCGTCTCTCCGGAGCATCTTCTATTTTTTTTTCTGATGGTCTGTTCCTAATGTCGCGAGCTTGTAGGAGTTACAGCTTCTATAAACAAAGAACATAACCATGAGATACAGCAAAAAATTCATGGCAAAGTAAAATCATTCTCCTTATTCACAAGAAGACCAGAATCTGAACTGCATGTAGCTGGTGGTACAATCTCTGGCTAACTGTTCAAAAAACCATCCAAAGTATCGTAAAATTGCCAAGTTTTTCTATTATTTCCTGTTTTCTTATTATGTTCTTAATTTTTTTGTACGTTCGTTTTAGTCCCTTCCATTTCGTGTCTACCTGCTCAGCTGTAAACTTTTTCTTTGCCATACTTGAAAGCTCTGTGGCAATCCTTTTCCATACATTTTTTTCATATTATCTTCGAATAAAGAATAATTTTTTTCAACCAAACGGATAAATAAATAAAATGGTGTTACTTTCTGACCATAATTTTGCATCTGTAATCTCTGAATCTCCCACTCAGGGTGATGAGGGGCCATCTAGTTGATCCCGAAAAGTGATTAAGGGTGAATTATATCTAACAGCAAGTAAAAAAAAACATAATATTTGACATACCTTCTCATTTTCAGTATATTCTTGCGTATAATGCTCCAAAGAATGTTTTTGAATCCATTTCAGGGTTCCTTCAATTCCACACTCACCACATGTTGCTAATTCTGTCCCCGTGAATTTGCCTGCCATTTTCGTTCTATCAAAAATAGTACCTAATGGCTCATGGCTCCTAGCTCCTATTATACAGGGTGAGTCTTTGACTTGTACATATATTTTAACTGTAGATTCCCCTCATCAAACGAAAAACTTTTTTCCCATACCATTTTTCAAAATTCGGTTTCGTTTGGAAGATACAGGGTGTCGAAAATCCACGAAAAAAACACTTTCCTGTTCATATCTCCGGAACCGTTATTTCAAATGAACTGAATTTTGGTCCATTGGTTACTCTATTCATGGTGCATATTCCTCAATCTAAACTTATTCAATATCTCTCCTAGTTTTAAAGTTACAGGGTGGTCGACTCATAAATTCATGCAAAAACACTATCAAATCACTTGAAAAGGATAAACGGTTCATATTTTCGAAAGAATCAACCATTTTAGAGAATAAAAGTATTCCTATATTTTTTCAATAAAACGCGTCGTTTTCGAGTTATTCCTAAATGTATACGAAGAAATTTGAGGAAAAAATCATGAATTTCATAAAAAATCTGAATGCTTCCCTGAATTAAATATCATCGAATATTGTTTCTTCTCTGGTCTCTTAACAAATTAACAATGTTGTCAATGTTTATTAACTGAATTCCGAGAAGCATGAAATTACAAAGTTTATAAGAAGTTTCTATTGAAAATTTATTGATACCCGTCCTTCAGGAAAATCTATCTTCTTAACAATATCCTCTTGGAATTTTTAATCGACCCTACACTGTTTTCACATCACATTCATCACCTGTTTGCTTTATTCTCTGCGAACTTCAAGTAAATAAATAAATAATAAAACGAATCCATGTAGAAAGGTTATCGCGGCGTCGTTCATTGTAATCACAGAACTCTGGAGACACAGAAGAACGTCTTGTCTTGTCTTGCGTGGCGTCTACATCGCACTCCCAGCCGGCAGCGCACTTAAATTTAGATCGTAGCGCTGTATCGGCGAGAATCAGAACTACTCGTTTGGCATTTCCAAAGAGCAATGCGTAGAAGCCTCTGTGATAGTTCTTCCGTTAACGATAGGGGACGTTCTGCTTTCTTGAGTTCGCCTATACCATTGTTGAAGAGTAAATCGTCAATCTGGCATCGTCTTCTCTAGAGTTCTATGATATATCACAGAGGAATGGATTAGGTTAGGTCATTGACCTCGAATCATATGACTTTGATTAATGGAGTTAGGATAGGTTAGTGAGAAACTAATTTTTATAAGATAGTTTCAGGGTATCGACTATCGAGGCAAATATGAACAAATTATTAGTGTTTACAAACTAATCTTCAGGAAAATCGAAGAAGGAACTTATTTTGGTGTGAGAAATATGGCATTTCAATTGCAGAAATTATGGAACAAATCTTAGCGTTTTTGCTAGGAAATATCGTGTTTGTAACATTCTTATTCAAATAAGGTTAGTGCTTGAGTATTTTCTAAATGTATCACCCAGAATATCTGATAATCACATCAATTTCAATTGAAAAATATGAACTTTGAGGTGTTTGCAGAGAATTGTTTCAGGAGCGTATTCAGCCCAACTTTTTTTTTCAAATGGCTATATCTCTTTAACAGAGCCGAATTCGGAAAAATGGAAAATGAAAAAAAGGCTTCTTTAGGCCTCAAGAATCTACAGTTAAAATATATGTACAAGTTAAAGACTCACCCTGTATATGTATGAGTATGACAGCCGGAAAAAACTCGCATTGCTCCTCCAACAAGCTTGAGGCACATCGAGCGCACTCGAACTACTCTCTTTTTTTTAAGAACGCGATCAAGCATGCTCCGAGCGTCAAAAAAAAACCAAAAGTGGACGTCGAGCGTCCCTACGGGGTGTCAAGACTGAAGAGAGAGCTGTCACACAGAACAGAAACACAAAAATAATATGTCAATTCTAATTATGTGTTGGGTAGAGTTTCAGTTAACCAAATGAAGTGTGGTTCAATATTATTCAAGTTTAATTTTTCGAAATATAATCTTCCGAATGGAAATAAAAATGAGGATAGTGGACTGTATATGTATATGAAATTATTCGAAACCCAACACAAATGAAAGGATAAATGTACCCAAAATAACAGAAGAAATGTAGTCTCACCTATACCAGCAAAACAGTCAACCGGATCCCGTCGACGACTGCTGCTATTCCAAAGTACAGATTGATCGAGCTCGACAAACGCACATGGAATGAAGCTGACGTGAAAATCCGTTGCTAAGAATGTCAAATTGTGCACACTTATCCTTGTGGTATTGTAAAATAACCACGCCACTGGTAACAGTCTTTTTGTTCGAAATAATTCGCACAAATGAAAGTTTTGAATGAATGTAATTCGATTGAATCGAAATCACAACAAACTGCGAATCACAGGAAAAACTGAAATTTTCCGAATTCACGAAAGGAAGCAGAAAATTAGCAATTATCGGAAGCAGAATTATTCACGAAGTCAATCAAATATGAAAACGAAACAAATATGCGACATATGCTGCACTCCACAGCTGACGAGTTCTTCTTATACATAAAGGATAATCCATATAGGAATTCCCCAGTAGTGAGAAATTGATTTAATAATTCGAATTTTGAAAATTCAGAATAATTAATTTGAACCGTTCACTTGGCGTGAACATTATGGGCAATTTTGGATTGAGTTATTTCTGCAAATATATTTAGTGCCCGAACAGAAATTCGAGAACATTTCAGAAATATAGAGAAAAGATGAAAATGGACAACTCACTTGATGCTGATCGTCAAAATCCGCTTTACTTGACATTTCGGTAAAAATTCACTGTTCCAAAAACTTTAGATGTTTACCCGCTTTTTGAACTGATAATATAGCCTTCCATGTTATTATAGGTTCCATGCAAATTACACAGTAATTGTATACATCGGCATCTAGTGGCGATAATATCAAGTATAGTACATTCACGACTACACAACAATGTCTAGATAAGAGCCATCAACCGTAGCGACACCGAGTGGCCTTTTTCAAAAGGAGCATTTCCTACATAAGCAAATTTTTCATCGAATAGATGTAATTTATATTAACCTAGACGAATCCATAAATGAAGTTTTATAACAAACAGTCCATCCGATCTCGAATTATAAATGGTGTAACCAACAACTTTGTTTCATATATATATAGATTTGTATCCATTCCACTTTTGAAGTTATTTACTGTAACTAAATCGCACTAGCCTCAAGCTCAGAAAGCTCGTAGTATCTGGATTTGAGTTTTTTTTAATACGTAGGTACTCAATAAGATTTTCTGGTTTTGGTTATTTGGCTTTTTAATTCTTAGGGGCCGATTGCACCTTAGACGAAACTGTATATTGAATCCAAAACCTCGATTTTTGTCTATTGATTATCATAGACACTAGTCGAGGTTAGAGATTCAATCTACAGTTTTGTCTACGGTGCAATCGGCCCTAAGACATGTTCATTTATCGTTCATAAATGTTTCAATCTTTCAATAAATAGCTTTGAGAAGCGGGTCGGTTCGCACGTTGAAAGAATACTAACCCTGTATTCTAAAGAGGTGTCTGCGCATTCTGATAATATGATATCACTTTGGGAGGGTTTTCTTACATCCAACAGCATAGAAAGCCATTTACTGCACCATCTGTATTATTCCGAATAGCCATAAAATCCAAGTGTACCCTGGCCAATGCCTGGTAAATCATAAATAATTCATCGAGATGAATTTCCAAACGATTTCCACATGATTCTCTGATATTAATAACATTATCGTTGGTTTTAGTACTTGCAAACTGAATTCGAGCTCAGAGTCTACTTTGATTCCAAGATTTTCCATCAATATCAAAAAATCTCAAGTAAGCTTTAATTTAATTTGACGTCATACCATATTTTAATTTCTGAAGTGTCAGTTCAAAATTCCAGTGAATCTTCAAGTAATTCGAAACTAAAATTTCATCGTCAATTCAAAATTTCCAGTGTTTCTATCTTCGTATTTTGAACACAAAAATACTAAATGGCTTGTTGTGGTCGTGCGATAGCAGGTTGCTGCAGGGGCTTATACAGCCCCCGCGCTATACCTCCCCTTTCATCTGCTCCCTGCTGTTTCAACCCGAGTGCCCGCTGTTATCCATGTAAATCTGTAGAGATTATCGGAGGAGAATTCCTTCGGGGATGTGACTGTTTGAAACACAATGGATTGCAGGATAACTGCAGAAGAAGCGAGTGTAGAGGCAGTCCTTGGTGTAGATCTAGACCTTGGGCCTGCTGCAGGCCAAGCCAGTTTTCAGGAGGCAAACATCTCACCTTCAAGGCCATGGGAATGCAGATGTATTTGTCTTAAGTCTGTACTGTTAAGTGCTATATTGAGATATTGTGACATGTGAAACTTAACCGATATAATGCGTCTGAAACAAAATAAAATCTTTTGAATCCAGCTCTACTCAAGTCAGTGAAGGGGTAATAAATACGAAGAGAATGTTTACTATGTATTTAAGAGGGTTGGAAAATCGCTTTTTATGTTTTTCTTAGATACTTAGATAAGTGTGAATAGATATTGCAGTACGTAGGGGTAATACTGCAACGTGATAGTCTCTCCTCTACAAAAATTACAGCCCCTCCCCCCCAGTTCCAGAGTTTACAATATACAGTGTTTTCCTAAATTTCAGGTACAAATGGAAGATTCCTTGAATAATTTAATGAAAAAAAAAGGCAAATGAACATGGGACAGCAATAATGTGTCGTTTTCGGGATACGGGGTGTAAAAGCTTGAAATTTGACACAGATATTACAAAAATGAGTTCACACCATAATAAGGCATGACGATTTCGATTGCAAATCTACAATATTATTAATATTAATATTTTCGTCACTAAACATAAAGTTAAATGGTACATTTGATTAACGAGGCTACGTACAGCACGAGTTCTGTCCTATTCGGACCAGGCAGTGAGAGGAAACGAAATATATCGCTCTCAGTCATAAATAAACATCGCAAACCCGCTGAAAAAAATTTGTAAAATAGTGATATAGCACTATATATACAGTGTGTCCAACTAGTGCCGCAGCGGACGATATAACCGTTACGGTCTAACTTTGGCAAAATATTTTGATGCAAACTGTAGCACAAGCTGAAAAAATTTTCGAATATATCGTGTGTCCCACAAAAAAAGGATAGAGGGGGACTTTGATTTTTCAAATAGGACAACCCATATTTCTTCATTTATTTTAAATGTGTTCTATCTAACTCCTTAATGGTGTGGAATTTTAGAGATATTTTTCCAGCGGTGCAGATCTTATTGAAAGAAAACAACTGTACAAAGTTGAGATCATAGCCGTCCGCTAAAAGTCCTTAAACTCTAAGAAGAAGCAGAACTCAGAAATTACCCAAATTCGATTATAAGTTATTTCAAATGAGATATACATATTTGCTGATTTATCAATGCAAAATGATTATCCTACCTTCTACAGTGTGGCCGTTATTAACTGTCAAATATGGAGAATTTCAAATTGATGTTTCTCGATTTTTTCCAATGCAGCACCCTGTATATTTTTTCATGAGAATACATACTATTGAAGTTGTATTTCAAAGGGATAATTATAGCTCTAAAGAATGATCTTTTCTATTGACTATTTCCCTCGTCTTTTTTTTTCTCTCATTCAGAAACGTGCAATTTTGAAATACAAATCGTTTCTGGATGGCTACTTCTCTCATTCCATTTTTAGTGGGGAAGTGTCCTTAGCAACACTCGTTTCTCATCGATAAAACATGGAAACGGGCAAAACTAACAAGTTGGTTTTTCAGCGACAAAGTTTTTGACCTTTGACCTTAATCAAATTCATAGATAGCTTCGAGAATGAATACCACAGAGAAAACAAACAACGTTTAGTCGATCTATGATGAATACTTATTTGTCAAATAGCGAAATGTGACCATGTTACCACAGAATACCTAACTACAGTTAAGTATTCTGTGATGTTACCTAGGAGCATTCTATGCTCCTAGATGTTACTGTTAAGCCGGACTCCCACTTCTCGTGTATTTGGCAAATATTTGCCACTTGCCTATATTTGGCATGTAGTGGGAGTGGTTCACTCGGCCAATACTTGCGTATTTGGCAAGTAGACGAAGTTTCGAATTTGAATGACAAGTACGGCGCTCCCACTACTTCCGTATTTGACAAATATGCCAATAGCGGCCTTTACACATACACGCTTTCCGTACGGAAAGGCCTGAAATAGGAAAGAGCGAAGTAAAGCGCGTATGTGTAAAGGGCAGGATTGCGCTTTCCCTATGGATTTGCGAGATGGTATTACTCGCACGCTTTCCTCGAAGTCCCAGGAGTGTGGGAAAGCGTGTATGTGTAAAGGCCGCTAATATTGTACTTGGCAAGTACAGCAGTTTCGTCGTCTCTTCCCTTTTTTTATTCTTTCGAGTCTCGATCAGTTTTTATTTTGTTTCGACCTTCGATAGTCGCGTTGTCGCTGCAGCAGCTTTTGTGGTAGTAAGTGACTGCTATAGAAGAATTAAGGCTCATCAAGCTCAGAAGGCAAAAAGAAAAAGAAGATGGTGGTTGACTTCTTTGTACAGAAGTCGAGACAGGTAAGTGAATTCCATAGAACTTATAGTACATGGAATGCTATTACCAGATCAAAAAGTGGATAAACATCTCAAGTTGGAGGAATACTGAAATTTCCATGTTTCCATGGATACGACTTGTCACACCGATCAGAAACACAGAAATGTTTGCCGAAATGCCAAGTGAATCGGATCCTGACGACTATTTCCCTCGTCTTGATTTCCAACAATCAGAAACGCGCAATTTTGAATCACAAATGGTTTCTAGATGGAAAAACTGTATGGCAGCAGCTGTCAACAGTTTTTTCGGGTTTACCCGCGGCAAAACTTGACAGTTGTTGTCAACGAAAATTAATGATACATATAATGCATCCAAAATAAATCTGTTACTCTTGAAATAGTCTTGTCAAATATCATTCGTGCATCTAATTTTTCCTGTGAAAAAAATCGAAAAAACACAATGCAAAGTGATATTTTTTTAACAAAAAGCATTCGTGCAGGTGCAAAAATCCTCGTCTTCGACTCGGATTTTTGTTGCCACCAGCACTCATGCTTCTTGTTAAAATATTACTTGGCAACGTGTTTTTTCCATTTTTTTCGGAAAAATTGGACGCACTTATGATATTACTTACGATTAAATTCATAATATGTCTGTGTTTCTGTTCTGTATGATAAGTCGTATCCATGGGAACTTGGAAATTTCAGTATTTCTCCAACTGGAGATGTTTATCCTTAGACCATGGTCTAAGTGTTTATCCATTTTTTTAAGCTGAGCAGAAAGGCTAATGGCATTCCATGTACTATAAGTTCTATGGTGAATACCTCTCTATCTGACCTGACCGAACAGAAACCATCCTTCACATGGTGTTTTCTTATTGCATACATTAAATTTGTGGTTTACAATGAGGAAAGACCCTATGAAATTTGTTTATTTTTTGCAGGTACAATGCCTCCATTATGATAGAGGATCTGATTCGAGAACCGTCAGGAAGACTGGAGAAGTTCCTTCGAATGTCCTCACCGACTTCGAATTTCTTCTAAATGAAGCCCGGGACATTTGATAGGGAAAAAAGATACTCAAATGAGAAAGGCAATTCCAGTTCAGGAAAGGTTCTGTTTTGCTCTCAGATTCTTCGCTAGTGGCGACAGTTTCGTGAGCCTGTCATACCTTTTCAAATTTTCACCACAAGTTGTATCCCGGTGCGTTTTCGACGTTTGTGATGCATTGCTTAATGCGTTCTCGAGGATCAAATGAAGGTTAGTATACATTATACAACTAGCATTTTAAAATAATTTATTTAGTCAAACTATTATAACTTATTAAGTAACAAGATCAAAGTATAATCAAAGTCAAAGCGCAGTATAGTTTTATGTATCAAAAGTTTCATTAGACGATAATGAATGGATAGATTCTGGGGAGGCTGGTCCTGGAGATGCTGATTGGTACATGAAATAGGTAGCAGATGCTGGGAAGGCTGGTCCTGGAGATGCTGATTGATATTGAGACGGTTGGTGGATGAAAGAGGTAGCAGATGCTGCCGCTGGGTATGCTGGTCCTGGAGATGTTGATTGGTAAATGAAAGAGGTAGCATATGCTGGTCCTGGAGATGCTGATTGATATTCAGGTCCCATGTTCCCCGTTGTTGCCCTGAAGAATAGATTATCGATCTCGTTCATCATAATCATCCTGTTCACTTCGCTTGACGTCTCAAGTCTCATAGACACTAATATCCCATAGGCACTACAAAGAGTGGTTTTGGGTGGTTCGGTATTTCGACATGAAATTCAAGCAGGTAAAATTTCCCTCTTGTAATATTCAAGTTTGTTGCTTTTCGGCAATTTCGCTCATGACATTTTTCCAAAATCGCGAGCGGTTAGGAGGAATGATACAAATATCATTCACAGAATTTCCGAAAAGCAACTTTCATTTTACAATCGAGAAATTTTGCCGGCGAAATTTCATCTCTAGTGGTATTTATTATACATACAGGGTGAGTCTTTGACTTGTACATATATTTTAACTGTAGATTCCCCTCATCAAACGAAACACTTTTTTCCCATACCATTTTGCAAAATTCGGTTTCGTTTGTAAGATGCAGGGTGTCGAAAATCCACGAAAAAAACACTTTCCTGTTCATATCTCCGGAACCGTTATTTCAAATGAACTGAATTTTGGTTCATTGGTTACTCTATTCATGGTGCATATTCCTCAATCGAAACTTATTCAATATCTCTCCTAGTTTGAAAGTTACAGGGTGGTCGACTCATAAATTTATGCAAAAACACTATCAAATCACTTGAAAAGGATAAACGGTTCATATTTTCGAAAGAATCAACCATTTTAGAGAATAAAAGTATTCCTATATTTTTTCGATAAAACGCGTCGTTTTCGAGTTATTCCTAAATGTATACAAAGAAATTTGAGGAAAAAATCATGAATTTCATAAAAAATCTGAATGCTTCCCTGGATTAAATATCATCGAATATTGTTTCTTCTCTGGTCTCTTAACAAATTAACAATGTTGTAAATTTTTATCAACTGAATTCCGAGAAGCATGAAATTATACAGTTTATAAGGAATAAGGGAATTTTTAATCGACCCTTCACTGTTTTTACATCACATTAATCACCTGTTTGCTTTATTCTCTGCAAACTGCAAGTAAATAAATAAATAATAAAACGAATCCATGTAGAAAGGTTATCGCGGCGTCGTTCAATGTAATCACAGACTGTACTCTGGAGACACAGAAGAACGTCTTGTCTTGTCTTGCGTGGCGGCTACATCGCACTCGCAGCCGGCAGCGCACTTAAATTTAGATCGTAGCGCTGTATCGGCGAGAATCAGAACTACTCGTTTGGCATTTCCAAAGAGCAATGCGTAGAAGCCTTTAGCGAAAAGTAAACAAAACTAGTGCCTCTGTGATAGTTCTTCCGTTAACGATAGGGGACGTTCTGCTTTCTTGAGTTCGCCTATACCATTGTTGAAGAGAAAATCGGCAATCTGGCATCGTCTTCTCTAGAATTCAATGATATAACACAGAGGAATGGATTAGGTTAGGTCATTGACCTCGAATCATATGACTTTGATTAATGGAGTTAGGATAGGTTAGTGAGAAACTAATTTTTATAAGATAGTTTCAGGGTATCGAGGCAAATATGAACAAATTATTAGTGTTTACAAACTAATCTTCAGGAAAATCGAAGAAGGAACTTATTTTGGTGTGAGAAATATGGCATATCAATTGCAAAAATTATGGAAGAAAACTTAGCGTTTTTGCTAGGAATTATCGTGTTTGTAACATTCTTATTCAAATAAGGTTAGTGCTTGGGTATTTTCTGAATGTATCACCCAGAATATCTGATAATCACATCAATTTCAATTGAAAAATATAAACTTTGAGGTGTTTGTAGAGAATAATATCAGGCACGCATTTAGCACAATTTTTTTTTCAAATGGCTTTATCTCTTTAACAGAGCCGAATTCGGAAAAATGGAAAATGAAAAAAAGGCTTCTTTAGGCCTCGAGAATCTACAGTTAAAATATATGTACAAGTCAAAGACTCACCCTGTATATGACTATTTCACTCATTCCATTTTTAGTGAGAAAGTTTCCTTAGCAACACTCGTTTCTCATCGATAAAACATGGAAACGGGCGATACTAACAAGTTGGTTTTCAAGCGATAAAATTTTTGACGTTTCTCAAATCCATAGATAGCTTCGAAAATGACCATAGAAAAAGCAACGTTCAGTTAGTTTATGATGAATACTTATTTGTCAAAGACCGCAATTCGTGCCCATATTTTCTCGTGAAATAGTCATGTCGAATACCACTGGTAATATGGTCACATTGGGCACGTATTGGGGTCTTTGACAAATAAGTAATTGAGATAACCAACCCGTCTTCATGCTGAACGCATGCGTGGTGAAATTTCGCGGCAAAGTCTATGTATGATCGAAACGGCAGAATATATAGATATACATACTGCCGTGCTAAGCCAAAAGGCGCTATCTCAAATCCATATCATGTTGGAATTTCATCTTTATATAATAATTACATAAGAATGAAATTCGATCATGATATGGATTTGAGATAGCGCCTTTTGGCTTAGAACGGCAGCATAGGTTTCGTAAAAAATCCTTAACCTCAATGAAAATATCAGCAAGCTGACAACATCTTCTTGAAATTTCTGTGCAAACATTCACAGAATGTATGTATACAAAATGGATTAGGTTAGGTTGTTTAATAATAAATTCTGATGATCTGAATGAAAAGTCTTTCTTCATGAGATTGGGAATTTCGAGGAAAGTATGAACAAGTTATCAGTGTTTACAAACTAATCTGCAGAAAAATCGAAGCAGAAAGTTATTTTGGTGGGAGAATTGTCGGAAATGTCAAATGTCAAACCCCCCCCTCCCCCGAAATGTTTTCAGTGTTCAATACTTGCTACAGAAAGCGACCCTAACAATTCCCGGCACTTACTTAGTCAATTGCCAAAATTTACTTTATACTTTATAGAGGTGAATGGAGTATAGTAAATATAAATTATAAAAATTTAGTAGACACATTGAAAGAAAATAGTAGAAAGGCTCCTGTTAGCTATTCAACTAGTCATCAGCAATTCAAAAAAAAAATTTAACCTATTAACAGATATACAGGGTGACTGGTGACGTAAGGGACAACGGCTTAGTGGAGATAGAGGACCTCAAACTGAATGAGAATTTGGGTTTCAAATGTCCCATAAGGGTATTCGTTTCTTAGATATAGGGTGATTTATGAAAAAATGCTGAGGTCCTCTATCTCCACTTAGCCGTTGTCCCTTACGTCACCAGTCACCCTGTATGTTAATGGGAACTAGGATTCACCCATCATTGAATTCAAAATACAGTAAATAATAATATCAATATGTTTGGGTTCGCATAGATGCATAAAGAATACCTGGTGTAACGACTCCTTACTAAAAATCGTGACCAAAATTTGTAGATCAAAACGGCACTCTAGATTTGAGTATTTGTGCTACTTCCGTAGTAATCCGCAATATTTTATTGGTCGTGGCGCTATTGCCGCAATGCAAAATAGCGCGACCCCTTTCGAAAGAAATGGAAAGCAGAACAAATACTCAGATTTTCGATCCTCTTACAAAATTTAATCAGTGCCAACACCAGGTATTTTATGCATCTATGGTTTCAGTCTAATTGAATTTCTATGAGACGTGAAAAATTCTGACTTGTCCACATAATAATGTCATTCAAACAAATTTTAGTGTAATAATAACCCTCTTGTCTTCAGATCCGAATATAATACAAATTCCCAGTGCCTTCGAAATTTCAAGATGAAAAATCCTTCATCATATATCCGCAATAAATGGTCGCGTTTCTAGATTGTCCTGGTCCAGATTCCATTATTCATGATACAAATACTGCTCCGAACTGGAGTAAATGCAATGGTTCCAACCTCAATCCCTGTCCTTATTGTGGTACACTTTGCTTAAAGCCTGCAGCTGTTGAGAAGACAATCGTAAAATGCAATAACCCTTCTTGTAACTGCTGCTTGAAATCTACTGTTTCTGAACCTGTTGTGGAGACAAAATCGAGGGAGTATTGCGAAAAACAACAATCTAGTCAAAACAACCTCTCATACCCAACAGAATACTTCTGCCCTTGGTGTTTAGGTGGAATAAGGATTTATAAAAGTGAAAAGAAAGAGGAGGAACAACAAATTCATCAACAAAATTTAGGAACAGATAGGCAAGTGCAGTATCAAAGAAACCGCTGTAATTGCCAATACTGTACAAAGCTTCCCCCAGCAGTTTTCTTAAATCCTGACAAAAATATGTACTACAACAATATGAATCCAAAATGCTCGGGATGCCCGTGCTGCCATTGCAATGGGCACCAACTTCATCCAGCAGAGCGTCCACAAATACATGATACTGCTCAAAGTCAAAATATACAAGAAAATATTGTTCACTGTAAACCGAAAAGATCGGCTCTTATTATTGGAAGTAAAATGGTTAGTTGTGGTTGCGCGAAAAGGAACGGTTTACAGGATGAATGCAGATTATAATTGAAACGGGCTAATTAAGAGTCAATATATAAAGAAAATGGATATCAATATAGAATGTTTTCAATGAGCTTATTTTCACTTACGTTTCAGTTGGGCTTTTACGAATTCCGCCAAGGGTTCAAGGGTATACACTATACAGGGTCTTTCACGAGGAACCTCACCCATATTTATACGGGAAACTACTGAACGTATTTTCATGAAATTCAGCACTTATAAGTATTTCACGATGCTGATGAAATCTAAAATATTTTCAAGGCATGAGCACCTCCGGTTTTTCCGGAAATGACGTCAACTTCCGTTTTTCAAATTAGAACACCATTTTTTTATTGCAGAAATAGATTCCTTAGAAAATTTCAAGTTATTTTGATGTAACATTTTTCAGTTTTGGTTGGAAAATTCTCTCTGAGCGGCAAAATTCGAAAAAAAAATCGAAAATAGAGCTCCGCTGAAACAAGAATAACTTCGAGGTTTTTGGAAGGAAAATTTGTGATGTTTTTGATTTTGTCATCCCTAACTTTGAAAGCGATTTTTTCACCCCCTGTATCATGAATCTTACATCTTGAAAAATCCCAAAAATGAAAATTTTCCATCCAAAAACCTCGAAGTTATTCTTGTTTCAGCGGAGCTCTATTTTCGATTTTTTTTTCGAATTTTCCCGCTCAGAGAGAATTTTCCAACCAAAACTGAAAAATGTTATATCAAAATAACTTGAAATTTTCTAAGGAATCTATTTCTGCAATAAAAAAATGGTGTTCTAATTTGAAAAACGGAAGTTGACGTCATTTCCGGAAAAACCGGAGGTGCTCATGCCTTGAAAATATTTTAGATTTCATCAGCATCGTGAAATACTTATAAGTGCTGAATTTCATGAAAATACGTTCAGTAGTTTCCCGTATAAATATGGGTGAGGTTCCTCGCGGAAGACCCTGTATGGACGCGATAGTTAATGCACTTGTTCATAGGAATTCAATAATTCCAAAGACCTGGCGAATACTGAAGAAACTTTCTTTCTGTTAATACTGGAAATTTTCCACGTATATAAACATGGGTGGAAGATTAAGTTATACTATTTTCTCTATTTCAGTATCGTAATGAGTTCATTACAGTACCTATACTCCATTCACAATTATAAAATCACAACTCTGGCCTTGGAAATTTTACACATTCCACTCTGTATCGAAGTTATGACGTTTTTCAAAATATTTTTATGTTCCAAGTCAACACTATGTTGCCCTTTCTACATTCTTAGCGTATTTCTCAGAATGTGAATGAATTGGAAAAGATGTGATGGACGAAAATAATTAACGTTTATATGAATTGATAGAAAGGATTCCTTTTCTAGTTATTTGCATCAAAAGTACAAGAGATCACTGTTGAAATATATTATTTTTCGCCATGGAAAAAAATTGCATTGCTTTCACATAATTTTCATATGCATGCTTGTGAATGTTTATTATTCTCTTGAACTGAAAGTTCAAGACTTGACGACATTTTATTTGTTTGATCTTATGAACAAGGAGTAAAATATTCTAATTGTATAGTAATTTATTAGATTAAAAAATATTCATACATTACTACCACATTACTTGTACAAATAAATTGGAATAGGTCGAACATATGCTACACATTTATCATTCACCTGTTCTAAAATAAGACACAAACTCCTGGAATATGGAAAAAACCGATGTATTCTGGTTCAATATAGCCTATTTCTACTTTCGGCAAAGGAATGAAAGCTCCAGTGACACATTTCAATTCATCTGAATTCTCCAACTGTGGAATGCAATATAGTCATATTTCCTCCTTTTTTTAGTTCATTCGACGTGTTTTTTTCTGAAACGTGAAAACGATCAACAATAATCATTTACAGACCGATGATGGCCATCCAGAACCCGTTTAGGTACTTACGAAAATCGTGCAATTTCATTCTGCAAGTTCTTTCCTCGTAATTCCTCGGAAATCCTACCTGAACCATATTTTCCAATCGCTTTCGTTAGAAGATCGTATAAGGAAGCCTTTTTTGTCTATTTACACATTCCAAATAAATTTTGAGCACCAAAAACGATACCGAAACTAACCAAACTTCTGGGGGACCGGAATTTCGTTTGAAATCTTTCAAAACGGCCAGATACCTAAAAAAAACTACGTTATCAAGTGTAAAAAGGTCGATTAGTACTTACTTCCGCTTTATTTATGCATATAAATCGATTTTTGGTCCATTTCAAATTTGCCGTTCGTACTCACGCCAAAACTTGTGAAAGAAAAAAGTGACACTTGCACGAAACTTCTTCTGGACGACGAAGAACGGAAAAATAGGCGATTTCCTATCGATATTTCGCCCCAAAATCGCCAATCGATCCGAACTAACAGAATTTGGTAAATCTTTGATACTTTTACTTTGATGTAAACAGAAAAACTGGCATCGTCATTTCGTCATAAACGATATTCTATGTACGCGCACAGATTTTTCATCAGGTGCACCAATTCCTGAAAACGAAACCATGGCCAGAGTTGTGATTTTATAATTGTGAATGGAGTATACAGTTAACATTTTTCGTTTCGTGGTTGTCAACAATGACTGCCGATCCTATCAATTTTCAACACACGTCATGTCAATTTTCGTCAGTGAACCAACTGCCAAGATACGATACAAAAGTCACTAGGATGTGAAATCTGAATTTTTCATTGAATTTCAACAGAAATTTGTCTGAAATAGAGAAAATATCGTCTTATACTCGTTGCAGAATGCAATTCCAACACTCATGCTTTCGAAAACTCGCTCCTTCGTCGCTCGTTTTCGAATTTCGCATTCGTCTTGGAATAGGAGCCTATTCTGCAACTAGTTTTAGAATTGGGCGGAGTAGAATTCGATGAGACCTCTGGCGGAAAAAAATTTAATTAAAGCAACGAGTAAAATAATTCGTATTTGCATTGTTTTTATTCTATTTTTGTCTTCATTGCAGATCAAGTTTGTTTTTGGGGGACCTTTTTTAAAGTTTTATACTTTGAATTATGTCGCTGCATAATCGAAACTTTTCTGTATTTAGTTGCACTAGCCGTAAAGGGAAAAATCCCGAAACGAATATCCCAAGTCTACGCACCGGCAAATAGTTCCGAATTAATTTCGGAATTTTCGAATCGATCGGCAATTTCGGGATGAAAAATCGAAAGAAAATCGCCTATTTTTCCATTCTTCGTCGTCCACAAGAAGTTTTTCGACGATATATAGTCAATTGAACGCTTGTTGTATACAAACATCAACCATACCTATTACTCCAAAAATAAAAATATTGGGAGTCAAAATTTAGTTTAACAACACAAAGCACTAAAGCACAATCAAAGAAAAACCAAAATTTCTACAAAACACACACTGAAAATAACTAAAACAGCAAAATAAAACCACTTAAATATCAAAGGGCTTATACGGCATCTGATTTGTTTTACTCCTTGCTAAGATGACATTGACATTTCAGAGCGCCACCTATCGAATTCTACTTTTCCCAATAATATTCTAAAACTATTCTTGTACGGAAATCAAGAATCGAGTGTTGAAAGGACCCCGCACTTTTTCTATGGGAAATGGCGTTCCGTCAAATTTTCTAAAATTTTGGTATAATGTAGTGCTCGACATACTGATCAAAAGTGTCCATGGCCCCAACTCAATCCTATGACTAGTTTTTGAGATACAGGGCCAGACAGGGCGTTGAAGTTGAGAATTACTAGTTCACTTTTACTACGCGCGTGTATCTCGAATGAACTTCAATTTTTCTCAAGAAACATTTCATTCCATCCCCAGGGAGTAACCATATAGAGGAATATGACCAAAAATCGTTACGAATACAGGTTTATCCATAATTGAATGCATGCCCGATATGGAAAGTATAAAATATGTCAGTTCCAGAGCGAGAACGTTCGCAAAATGAACTATTACACTAGATATGTTGTTGTTACATCGAAAAAGTCTGAAATACCCAGAATTTATACTGGGGTGATCCATTATTATAGAAACTATTCTCAAGGAAGGTTAAATGGACACCCTGTATTTATGGGTTGATTCAAGGTGTTTGTTTAATTTTTTTAGAACATATCATCATGGACTTCAAAGAATACAGGGTGATTCAGTCATGAAATGAACTTTGAACCGCACGAAAATACCCAAAAACCACCTCTTTTTTTCATCACCCCCTATTTCAAGATTAAATCCGATGAGGTGGGAGTTTTCTTCCACCATTGTACTTGATATTAAAACATCAATACGGCTGAGAGTTTTTATCCACTTCCTATGACCAGATTTTTAGCTGGAATAAGAATAGAATAACATAAATAAATAATTTTCATATTACATAAAACAAAATCTGGTCATAGGAAGTGGATAAAAACTCTCAGCCGTATTGATGTTTTTATATCAAGTACAATGGTGAAAGAAAACTCCCACCTCATCGGATTTAATCTTGAAATAGGGGGTGATGAAAAAAAGAGGTGGTTTTTGGGTATTTTAGTGCGGTTCAAAGTTCATTTCATGACTGAATCACCCTGTATTCTTTGAAGTCCATGATGATATGTTCTAAAAAAATTAAACAAACACTTTGAATCAACTCATAAATACAGGGTGTCCATTTAACCTTCCTTGAGGATAGTTTCTATAATAATGGATCACCCAGTATAAATTCTGGGTATTTCAGACTTTTTCGATGTAACAATATATTCATTTTGCGAACGTTCCCGCTCTGGAACTGACATATTTTATACTTTCCATATCGGGCATGCATTCAATTATGGATAACCCTGTATTCGTAACGATTTTCGGTCATATTCCTCTATATGCTTGCTCCTTGGGGAGGTAATGAAATGTTTCTTGAAGTTCATTCGATTCTGTTCCGAGATACGCGCGTAGTAAAAGTGGGTAATTCTCAACTTCAACGCCCTGTATCTCAAAAACTAGTCATAGGATTGAGTTGAGGCCATGGACACTTTCGATCAGTAGGTCTAGTACTACATTATACCAAAATTTTAGAAAATTTGACGGAACGCCATTTCCCTTAGAAAGACTGCAGGTTCCTTTAACTGAAAAATAATGGACATATTAGTCCGTTACTTTGTGCTAGTTCTTTCGGAAAAAGAATAGAAATACTGGAAGAACCCGACAGAAAAACTTCTAAACGAACAGACGGAGTGACGGACCTATGGAATTCCCCACTTTTCAAGATTCTCAAGAAATAAGCCTACTGAAGACATTCAAATACCTTTTTACACGACTTGAAATACTGCGGTATGATAATGTAGTATTAGGTACTACGAATCCTGTGTCACAGTTAAACCTCAAAAGAAGTAACTCCATTTACAAAGTTGAAAAAGATTAAATAGAAATTAGCGTTGGCAACGTCACTCAGAATTATTTGACTTTCAGGAGTGCCAACCTACGTCAGTTTCAAATAAAAGAACTTAATTGATAATCCTAAATCATGGCCAACCAGAATACTTTATAAAAGTGAATGGAATATACGTAGGAATATACGTAGGATACGTAGGATGTTCCAAACAGCCAATAGTCCGTATTTATAAAAATGAAGCATTTACTCACAAGTAAAAGGTGTAAAAGGTTCTGCTTTAATTCGTATTCATAATCTCCGCCTTTTCCTTGCAAGGAAATGCTTCGGATAAGAAAAAGTAAAGAGTAAAAGGAACATCGATTTACGTATCCGTGTCCAAACTGGGGTGGCTTTTCAATACGCATACTGAAAACAGTGATAAAAGTTGTTGTGAACCTAGATTCCTATTTTGGAAGCAAATCCTTCAGTTTTTGAGCAAATGCTTCTATTCATTCATAAGTACGGCGAACAAATAACCTTTTACTGCAAAGCAAACTCCTCGAAGCGAAACCTTTACCTCCAATTCTTTTTGTGCATATAAATGGAAAAAATTGCTTCATTTTTTAAAAGTAATAAAAGGTAAGACATTAAGAGATAGATAATTTCCTTGATCAATATATTTAAAGTAGTTGACAGGAACTAGGAATCGGAAATGAATTATCAGACCTTAGCTAATGCCGACGTTTCGCGAATATATTTTTGCTTCTTCAGAGCAGAGCCCAACTATGTTCTCCCCAAGGTGCAACCATTTACAACCAAACGGAAAACCATCGAGAAACTCGGAAGAACTCGTTCATAAAATAAACCTCAAAATACGACATCAAGAGTGAAAAAATATAAGGGTGCGATTAAAAAAATATATCTGGGGTAGTTTTTTCAGGGGTGGCAATTAGAAACAGAATTTTAACGACGGATTCTGGCAGGGTTTTTGATGTAATTCAAAAAACTTTTTGTTTGGACTTTTTACCTTGTCTGAGAGCCGTGATATTGGCTGTTTGGAACAGTTTCATTGTCATTTGTATATATTATACTTATCAATTTCATGCAAGTTGAGCGCGACTTTCAGAATTCGTCAATTCAGATTTCTCGGAACGCTGTTCAGTATATCGGAAAAATGTCGTAACTGCGGCTTCCCACGGTCAGGAAATTTCACTCACGGTCCAATACCAGATTCTTTTTTACCAGTCAGGGATGGTTAATGGTGAAAAAATTCATAAACATTGAAAATTCAGAAATGTTATGCATTTAGTAGGCAACCAGTAAATCAGCGATATCCAAGAATGCGTATTATAAATTGACAACTACCGTGTGACAGCGCAAAGTAAGTAACCAGATAATACAGAAATCTGTTTTCAACTCTGACCATTCCACAATAGTTCTAATTTCGAGTAGTTCAATGTTCAAACTTCAAATGTGCACTGACACTGACAGAGAGACAGCTTCAGCCCAATAACAAATAATTCTCTTCGTTAATAATTTGAAATTTTACCAGTAATATTAATAAATTAACATAACAAGTCGGGATATTCTGTCATCATGGATATGAGAGTAGTTTCGACCTATATCTGGGTAAATCAATTGAATCCTCCAATTTTAAAATTAGTTCACCTTTATATGTCAGTGTCAAATTCTAGGAAGTTGATAATTCACATGATACTTTCCTTGTAATGCATTCTCAATAATGGATAAACAAACAACCATTTGAAATTTTCGGAGCCAACGGGACGATAATATTTACTTATTGAATCTCCAAAATGGATTTAGTGACAAGAACAAGTCTCGAAGCACTTCTTTGTAAGGATCTGTTATGACATTAAAATCCCTCAGTATGTAATGAAACATTTTCAGTGAAAGCAACGAGCTCTTCTAATCATAATATAGACACTGCTGCAGTAGAAGCCTTTTGTACCCTTATAAACAAGGAAAAAGATGGAGCATACATTGGTTCAGTAGTTATTGCTAATAGATTGCACTGTGGAGTGGAAAAAGAAGTTTTGCAAACCCTGAATGTTCTTGACAACTGTATGAGCAGATGTGGAACTCATTTTCAGTCGGAAATAGGAAAATTCAGGTTTCTTAATGAAATGATAAAATTAGTCTCACCAAAATACCTAGGCTGTCAAACTCCTAATGTCGTAAAACAAAAGGTATTGCAGTTACTGTATGTGTGGACACTGGATTTCCCTAAAGAAAATAAAATAAAAGAGGCCTATGATATGTTGAGAAAACAGGGTGTTATCAAAGAGATTCCTAATCCTAATTTAGCCACAGGAACCGAGAATTCATCGAAAAAAAGGGTTAATTCTGTATTTAATGATGCAGAGAAATCGAAATTACTTCAGAAGCTTTTGCAAAGTAAGGATCCCGAAGATGTTCAAGCTGCTAATTGGCTTATAAAGAGTATGGTGAAAGAGGTATTTTATACAAATCTTTATTAAAATATTATGGGGAATATCATGTGACAGAATTTTTTTTAATCCCTAAAGATTTTGAAGAAACACTTACTGAAAGAAGATGGGTATTTGAGCAAAACTGAGGGCTAAAATTACACATTCATTTGGAGTTTACTTGATGAAAAATTAACTCAAGATATTTATAATTATATTAAATATCAAAAGCAGAAAATAAACATTAATTATTATTATTAATTTATAGTGGAATTTCTCCAGAAAGTCCAACTTGTTATTTATGGCATTTTGTCACTGCTGAAATGTAAATAACTGTTTCTCCATTGGTACATGTATATTTGACAGCTCTGAAAAAAGAAACAATATTAGTAAGAATGAATGCAAAAATGAAATTATGGGTGGTAATTTTCAATATGAAATGTCATTTATTTGAATTTCACCGCACACTCTAGGCCCTAGGGTGAGCATTCCATGGAATTATAATTTTTTCACATGATTTCAAATGGTTCACTGATGTCAACTAATATATTATTAACATTATCCATTAAGAATAAGAGCAACATAAAATAACTTTGGTGGTATGAAAGAGACAATGAGGAAAATTAGGAAAGCTTTGTTCATTGAAATGTCACTAAATAGTTCTCAAAATAAAAGTGGTTGGATTCACATATGCATACATAATCAACATCTGCAGGAAATGATCTATCGAGGAATGGCAAAGTGTACAGTGTGGCTCATTCAAAAATGAAGTTGCATTTTATATCTTGTCCACACTGTATTTTATTTTGTGAAAACATTACAAAAATATTCACGAAAATAAGCGGAGAGGGGGTTTCCACATAATCCCTAAGTATATTGAGAGGAAGATTCTGAAAACTGTTGTGATAATCCAAGGTCTTCGGATTTCCATGGAAAACTTACAGTAGACGACCTTCATGTGAATATTCTACTTGAACCTTAAAACACTTTTCTATTTTTTTAGGATGAAAAGAGAGTTGAGCTCAAAAGTCGTAGAGCTGTGGAATTAGAATCTGCACAAAACAATATAAGGCTTTTGAATGAAATGCTTGATTCCTACATACCTGATACAACATCTAAAGATGAGATGGAACTCATCAAAGAACTTTATCAGAGTTGTGAAAGATTTCAACCCAATCTGGCAAAACTGGCAACTGAAACTTCTCAGAATGATGACATCTTAGGTACTGTAATGATTTAATGATCCATTGTGAGACTGTTATTATAATTTTGACTTCAGGTGATATCTTAGAAGTGAATGATGAATTAACTCAGGTATTCTCAAAATATAAATCAACAGTAATAGGAAGACAGTCATTAGACAATGCATTGAACGGGATAACTGCAGAAAATGATTCGTCTCTATTGAACCTTGATTTAATGTCCAATGAAAATAGTACTCTTTTGGAAACTTGCACAAAATATGAATCTGCAGATGAGACAAAATACAATGTAGATGTACTTTCGGATTTATTGGATAGTCCCAATATACCTGATGCCAATGTACTTAAACCAATTCAACTTAAAACAGGTGAGTGATTTGCCTTCATACGGACAGCATACAATTTTTCTTCAATTCTGTTGCAGAGAATAAGGAACTTGTAGTAGATAATAAGTTCAATGCTTTAGATGATTTAGATATTTTGACGGAACATCTCAGAAAAGAAAATTTATCATCTGAAAGTTGGGATTCCATCAATAATAGGTAAATTGAAGATAAATGAAATAATCCTAGTTGAAAACAAAAATACAGGGTGGCCATTTGAAAACGAAACAGACGAGATTACAGACGAAATAAATTTTTTCGATAGAAATGATTTCTGTTTCGAGGTTACGGACGCATAGCGCTTCAACCCTTGCTACTACAACCCTCACCCCCAATTTTTGAATAGGGAAGATGGGGTGAGTGATACCTCATTTGAAAGGTATTTTTATACTGATTTCAGCACAGTAATTGTTTTTTCATTTTATGCATTAGTTCTCGAAATATTCTTAACTAAGTATTTGAAAATGAAGTGGTGTTTTCAAGGCACTTGTAGTGTTTTTTTGTGAAAAATCGACATTTTGAGCTTCAAAACAACCATGACTGTGGCTTCCTTCCTCCAATCCACTGACATAGAAATCTTTATTCAAAATGTCGATTTTTCACAAAAAAACACTACAAGTGCCATGAAAACACCACTTCATTTTCAAATACTTAGTTAAGAATATTTCGAGAACTAATGCATAAAATGAAAAAACAATTACTGTGCTGAAATCAGTATAAAAATACCTTTCAAATGAGGTATCACTCACCCCATCTTCCCTATTCAAAAATTGGGGGTGAGGGTTGTAGTAGCAAGGGTTGCAGCGCTATGCGTCCGTAACCTACATCTTAAGTTGTCCCCCTCGAAACAGAAATCGACCTGTTCGAGCATTTCTATCGAAAAAATTTATTTCGTCTGTAATCACGTCTGTTTCGTTTTCAAATGGCCACCCTGTATATCTTTTATTATGTCATGATACAATCATTGATTGTTAGTAAATATACAGGGCAAACTGGAAGTGCATGCTTTTTCCATTACTTGATGATCTTCAAAGGCTGAATAATAAAAGCTTAGGTTTCTAGCCACTATAGTTGAACAGAGAGAGATACTGACCAGAGTAGTATCAGAGGCATTTCTGATGGGATAAAACATGCTAAAAAAAGTTTTTGTTATTGGTGAATAACTGAATAATTTGCTAAATAGAGCCCTTCTGAGGAGGTAGTCTCATACCTGTATCAGTTTCTTTGCTTGCAACTCAAGATCAATAATTGAAAGTCATACTTATATTGCTGCAATTTTCATTTTCAGTAAATCTCAAGACAAAATACCTTTGAATCTCCTGGTGAAAAAAAGTGATTTGAAACAGAACTCTCCAGATCATTCAGTTAAAGATGCTTGTTCTATGAATTTTGATCTCAGCCTACTTATGAATCCTCACAGTTTTCCTAGAAATCAAAAAACAAAAATATCATTGGAAGAAAACCTACCACCCAATGAAAACTCCGATAAGTGTCTTGTAGATGTGTCATATAATAAAAATTTGCATGGTAAAAATAGTTTTTCACCAGAAGTTACTAAATTGAAAGAATCAACCATGAAGATTGAAAGTCATGTAGATAAACCTAAAATGGATATCAAACTCAAGGATATTCATATTGAATTGAATGACATAAGACCTAGTTCTGTAGCACCTGTAACTATTTTGGAAAAGAATCAAGTTTTGGTCACATTACACCATGCAAAGGATCAGCCTATAGAAGATGTCAGAGTATTTGTAGTGACTACTGTAAATAAGAATGACCAGCCGCTCTATAATTATTTACTACAAGTTGTGGTACCTAAGGTAGGTTCTTATTTTATACTATCTGTAATGTTACTTGAAACTCTGTATGCATTTTCCCCTGAAGGCGACGCTTTGTGTATGTGGATCTATTTCAGATTTAATTTTCTCCATATTTTTTTCAGAATTGCAAATTGAAGTTACAAAATCCTTCAGGAACTGATCTTCCATCATTGAACCCATTTCTTCCTCCTCCAGCCATAACACAAATAATGCTTATTGCCAATCCTGGAAGAAAGGAATTGAATGTTAAATTTGTTCTTAGTTATATGATGGATGATGAAACTGTGACTGAAATAGGGGAAATACCAAATTTGTGGATTGATTGAGAGGATTGGTTTTTCAACATTCACATAGTTTTAAGTGCTAATGGATAAGTGTTTAAAACTTTCACATATATCATGAATATTGTGATCAGGTTGTGTTGTTTAAGGTTATTTTTTGAACTGGAACTAGATCTCTTTTGAAAAAAAAATTTTAAATATTCCTATTCTATAAATATTATTATTGTACCAGAAGTATCTTAACTTAAGTTTAATTGATGGTTTCTAATACCTTTGTTCAAGAGACTGCATTTATTGCTTTTTTATCACTAGTCAAGTTTTTGAATGAAATTGAAATTAGACACTATATGAAATTCTATTCCAATTTGTTGCCAATAGTTGTAATCTTTTATTCAAATGTGATACTTAATATGGAATTGTAGTGAAAAAGAAATCATTCATTGAGACTTAATAATTGTTAGAGATATCAGTATGATTTTTTTACTAAGTCTAGTCGTTGAGCTTTTTTGTTTTTGTTATTATTTATTATTTAATGGCATTCCAGAATGTAATTACAATTATGAAAAATAAATTATAATTACAAAAAGACCACCATCTCTCAATTAATTAATTCACAGATATTGCAAATTGCAACTATCATTGTTTCGAAACATTCGTTCTTTCAAGACTTGTCGAATATTTTTCGAGGTTAGCGCTGGTGGTCAAACAGTGGAAATTTCGTTTTGCCCATCTCCATATTAAAAGCGTTCAGTTGTCTCCAAAATTTTGGCCCGCTAGACGATTTTATTTGAACGATATCAATAAAAGAGTAAAGAAGTTACAGTTTACAATGCTCTTATTAATATTCCTTCTCCAATACTTTCTACACATTCTTTATCCGAGCTTTTAGAAGCTCGGATAAGTATTAGTACTAAGTTGTGATCTTGAGCTGTGGATCAAATTTACGCACGACACCGGCGCACACGTTATGGTCGATTCACAATGGACGTAAAACGTATACTCCATTCACTTTTATAAGGTATACCAGTTGGCCATGAAATTCTGACACATTTCACCGTGTATATTTTGAAAATGTTAGGTTATAGTCATTCTTCTGTTGAACCAGCAACGTTGCCGTTCCTACATATATGTCGTAGTAATTAGGTATTCAACAAAATGTTCATTTACTTCGAGAAAATAATGAATTTAAGAAAATTATCAGCGTTACTTTTAGAATGCGCAGATTTCGATTCTAAATAGCACTTGCTGATAATTTGCCTCTGCTTTTTCAAAACTTCGGCATTCTTGGTTTCCAGGCTTGATAATCAATAATGAAAAATAAACGTCGGCAACGTTTTCGAAATTTATTCATCGACGTAATGTCATTCATAAGTGCCAACCTGCAATTTTTTCAGGTAAAAAAACTTGATGAACCTAAAATTTGGCCAACCGCGATACTTCATAAAAGTGAATGGGGTATAACAACTCTAACGTACTCTGCACGTCATTTGTTACGTTTTACGTCCATTGTGAATCGACCATTAGATGTCGAAATCTTCAGTTTGAGCCAAACCAACCAAAAATCGTGAAGACGCTGACGTAACACCGTCGTGTCACTTTTTGAATTCGATTATTTTGGCATTTCCAAAAATCAAAAATAGAAATTCTTGTCCATTTCTCTCATTTCCATCAATTTTTATTCGAAAAATTAGCGACGAAAAAACAGTAAGCGGATACTAGGTCGCTGGATCGGTTCAGTTTATGGTATCAAATACGTAGTATTCTACTTTAAGGAATAATATTTTATTTTTAAGCTCGTTGGCAGAATCATAGAGGTCACTAGCCGAACTGATATAAAATTGTTATAGTGCCCGTGTTGATATGAAAGACGGAATACTTATGTATGTGAGACAAACAATGGTGGAGACCGGTTTTATTGGTCTCTTGTTGATTATTCTTGAAGTTGTAAATCTAAGTTGTTTTTAGTAACTGCGATGCGTTTTGCCAAAGCTTATCTTTATCCTTGTTATTTTACAGTTTTTCCATAGGTGAAACAAACTGTATAGATACACGATTCAGACTTTTAATTATATCTGTATATTTTGAGATCAACATTTCCTTATTCCTACATCAATACGATAATTTAGGGTCGAGAAATTATCTACCTTGATGTGAATGAATTCACAAATTACTTCAAATCTATAGAGTTTATATGTTTACAACTGCGGTAGGTATCCTCCTCAGAGGTTTCTCGGAGATATACTCCGACGAATGACCGCTCCGAACTGAAGTTGAATCCAGCCGTAAAAGCCTTCATAGGAATTAGATTACTTGAAAAATAGATACCCTTATTTCCAAAATATGGAGCAGTTCATAATAAATCAAAATGAATGGATAGAAACAGTCATTGAAATAACTCGAGATCCACAAAATCACTTTGAATCTCGCTTTGAATTATCCGATAACAGGAATCAGTACCTTCACAAGGCTTTCTTTCACTGAGTTTGGACTGCTGATGTTTTTGGGCTAAATTATCTGAAAAAAAGTTCAATGAGTTCAAATATAACTTGTAAGTGTTAAACATAGAATGCAAGTGCTTTTCTTTCAAAAAACAGATCATGGTATCATGAAGAAGAATCTTTTTTTTTACTTCAGCGCTCGGGATCTTAGAATTGAAGCGTTTAGGGTTATATTATATTGATGTGAAATTTTCATCTTAAATAGTACATTGTTTACCGGCCTACCGGGTAGGAAAAGCGTAACATTCCTGGACGATTGTGAAAATTGCTAAGTCGAGACCAGGAATGTATCTTTTCCTACGAGGTGAACATACTATTTTTCCGCAAATCGTTTAAAATTCGACAGATTCCAATTATTTTGATAAAATCGCGAATTATTTAATTCATAAATAAATGATGTTTCGAAATTCGTATTGAAATTGGTTACGTTACTATGGAAACGTACTCATGAATTGTCAAAGTTGACGCATATAATTAATTTAATTGCTAATGTTTTCGAATTTAAAACAGTGTAAAATGATAAGTGATGATGAATTTGCTATTTCTGGGACTCTTCCAGAGCTCAGGGCCGATCCTAGCAGGTGAGCAGCGCGTGCCCCCCACGCGGGCGGCCAAATTCAAGGGGCGGCCGCAGGCCGCCACCTATATATGTCAGTTTGTAAAAAATAATTGTTTTTAATTGTTGATTATTACTCTAATCATCCAAATTTTGAATGAGACTACAAAAAAAAATTCAATGAACTGAAATAAACATGAAATTGCGCTTAAACGTGTATATTCTATGGAATCTTGGTGCGAGTTGAAATTGAGATTGGAAAAGAATTGCAATTTTGATGCGGAACAACAAAATGTTCATAATCGAGAGAAAAAGCGATGGCGTGCCATCATTGGAAGAATGATTACTGTAGTACAATTTTTGGCCAGTCAGAATTTGGCATTTAGGGAAACTAGATCAGAGAATTATATCGTAGAGATAATGTAGTATTTCCTGTTTGCGCACATGTGTTTTGTGACATATAGGTAAGTTTGTTTCTTTTCAAATTTAGTTCGTGTTTCTTTCCTATATTACAAATTTTTTATTTTGTTGAAATGCATGTATCATGTATCTAGCACCTGATTCATCATCTAGTAGGTACACGAATACAGTATGCATATAAAAATATTAAGTATAAACGTGCATGTAAATTGCATTTTTATTGTGTAAGATAATATAAAAATCTTCCGAGAAGATGTCGGAGGGCAGAAGGGTCATCAAAATATTTACGGAAAAACTAACGGGGTAATACCCCCTTAAATCCAATATGTACAGTTTTTTTCCTTTCAATACAGGGTGTCCCAAGTCCGAGTACCTATTAGACGTTTCTGGAGAACTGAACATATTTGAAATCTGAAAATTGGGATTATGATATTGTTTGAAATTCTCTATAGACCTAACATATTTTTGGAGGCTGAGCATGAGCACGGTTGTACAAGGAGTATTCAATGCTGAATACATTTCTGTTGAAACCATTGTATTCATTCAAATAGTTTTCAAAATATCGAAAAAAAAAATTAAAAACGTCAAATATTCATAGACAGTATCAAGTTCATTCTCCTAATTCTGAACATCCCGAGTGTAAACCATTCTCACAACGTCGGAGTAGAAGAATGTGGAAAGGTCATGCATGTTCTGAGTTTCATGAATACATATCTTCACAGGGTGTTTCAAATTTCGTGTCGCAAACTGTGATGGAAAATTGGCCATAACTTCTGTTTTTCAAATTAGAACCCTATTTTTCATGATTGCGTTGGATTCTACGAGGAAAAATAGTGATAGCACCCTAATGCCCGCCATCCACGAAGCGACCGATCCGAGCGTTTTATGACATTTAATGAGCCCCCGACCAATCACAGAGACTCTTTTCGCTCGTGGTCTCATAAAATGTCATAAAACGCTCGGATCGGTCGCTTCGTGGATGGCCGGCATAAGATGATCTTGCTCCTAAATTCAGTAGTTTCTGATGTTTAGACAAATAAACCTGCGGCTTTAGTCGTGATATTCGAATTTTATTCAATAACGGCAAAACTACTGATTTTGAAGACATGAAATGTATGGAACACTTTATCTAGTTTTTGACGAGCCATCAATTGGAATAACAAATTTATATGGTTCTCATTTGAAAAAATGAGATTTCATAGTTTTATTGAGGCTCACTTTGAAGCCCTGTTTCAGACACCCTGTAAAATATTTCCTCATATTTTGTACAAGGAGAAGTATCAGCGATGCTTTCTCTTGTTCCACTGTGGCGAAATCTATTTCTATTTTTAATGAGGGATGCTGGGGATATTAACCTTTATTTGTGACACTCTTTCTGTCAACAAATTTTACAATCAGGCAATAACTCAACAATCGCTTGAAGTGGTTGCGCATATCATGCATCAAATCAGTGCAGAATTAAACGAAGAATACGAATAGGTATAAATATATACAGTATAATACTGTGTATATTGCAATACTGTCAGTATTGCATTTGAAATAACGAAGTTCTCATTCGTTTCCGGTAGAACCGGAAGTAGATTTCACTTGAAAATATTCTACAAAACTTCAAGTTCATAAACTCTAAAACAAAAATACAGAATCTTGAATTCGTAACAGAACTCCTTCCTCGAATGAAACTTTAAAAAAAAAATCGCAGTGTATATTCCAAAAAAAAGATATATTTTTTTGCACATAAGGATTCTGCACGCGGCGGCCAACACCCTAGGATCGGCCCTGCCAGAGCTGGTTGATGCAGTAAAAATACTGCTTCTTCAGAATAAGTGCCGAAGGAATCATGAGAAAAGTTCGTATATTTCCTAACAGTTAGGAAGATTTAGATTCATTGTTTATCGGCCGGCAAAAATATTCCGGGGAACTTCGTTGCTTAGCAACGGCACTAAAGTTGCTCCGAAAAAGTAGGGATTATTGAAATATTTCAGAAAACAAATCGTTATTATGTTATCGAATTATATTTTCACTCAAAGTCAAACAGTCAAATGGCGGATCTTATTTTTTCATCCGTTCACTCCACTTTGTGAAAAGATAGAAAGGACATCGACATATTTGCAGTAACCGAACGTGAATCAGTGAAGACGGAGAGGGTAGATGGAATTATCGAACGCGATATACAGGGTGTATCTGAATAACACCGAAAAAATGGAAGGGGGAATTCTTTGAGGAGAATTGAAGTGAGTATTTGGTATAGAATTTTTTAAAATCCTCCCCCAGTTAAAGTTACACCCCTCCGAAGATCAACAGAAAAAAGTTTTTTTTATTATTTTTTCTGTATATTAAACTAAGGACACGAAACTTGGTAATTATCATTTGTCAATGAAATTCCTCATGTTGGCTTTTTTCAACCCTGAAGAATGCTCAGAAAGGGTGGAAATAGTAGCCTCTAAGATATTTTTTCTGGAGAAAATTTTCCTTTTAAAAAAACATGGCTGAAAAGCCCAGTCACTATATCTACCTACTTACTTTTTTATTTCTACAAGTTTTTTCGAAAACTCAAGCATTTGCGAGAAATACATAAATGTATTGCAAGCTCATGTTAAATAGGTAGTATTTTATTGAACAAAAGCCAACCAAATTATAATAATTCTACTTTTAAATGAAATGTATGAATTGAAATGAAAAAAATTCAATCAAATATCTACAATACAATTGTAATGAATGTTGGAAATGGAAATGCCAGCTTTCAGCTTCAATACTTCAAGCATTTACTCTTCTCTTCATAGAAGTGCGTGTGCAAAAACCCTCGCTTGAGCTCATATTTTGAGAACGCTTTGAATTTTTTTATCGTGAATCCTTGAGTTTTCGAAAAAACTCAGTGTATCAGTTGACTTTTCAACCATGATTGTTTAAAAGGAAAATTTTCAACAAAAAGAAAGGTGTGAGAAAAAATATCTTAGAGGGCTACTATTTCAACCCTTTCTGAGCATTCATCAGGGTTGAAAAATTCCAACATTTGTAATTTCATTGACAAATGATAAATACCAAGTCACGCGTCCTTAACTTAATATACTGGGAAAATGAAAGAGAAAAACAATTTTTTTTGTTAATCTTCGGAGGGGTGTAACTTTAATGGAGGGAGGTTTTTCAAAAAATGTTATACCAAATTCCCACTTTAATTTTCCTCAAAGAATCACCCCTTTCATTTTTTCGGTGTTATTCAGATACACCTGTATATCGTGTTCGATAATTCCATCTACCCTCTCCGTCTTCAGTCTTCACTGATTCACGTTCGATTATTGCAAATATGTCGATGTCTTTTCTATCTTTTCACAAAGCGGAATGAACGGATAAATGAGAACCTCCATTCTCCAGTTTGACTTTGGGTGAAAATATAATTTGATAGCACTTATGCCCGTTTTTACCGGGGGGAGGTTTTTCAAAAAATTGTTTACCAAATACCCACTTCAATTTTCTACAAAGAATCACCCATTTCATTTTTTCGGTGTTATTCAGATACACCCTGTTTATTTACCGAACGCAATAATTATGTAATTTATCGGCTATCTCTATCGGAAATATTGACTTTTTTTTTATTTTCGATTTATATCAATTTATCATTTCTTGAAAATTATGGGAAGAAAACAACTATCTAGCTGAATGTCTTGCACCAAAAATTTCTAAAAAAACTGAAGCGTCAAATCCGTTTCCCGTTTTATCCTCGAGGCACTAAAATCAGTTAGGTAGGTATATCTTACATCTAGTTTTTCCCATTCAGAAGTGTCTAACTTGGACCATCCTAAACGATTCTCAAGAACAGATTCTATTTGATCCTTATAATATACAGAACGACATATCATCATCATGACATTCAGTTCCGGATTGATTCACTCGGGCTTCTCGGCAGGACGTCCGCAAACCTACATTTTCCCCTAACCTGTCGATCACGTGACCGAATGTGTAAATTTGACAAGTGTTTGTTCGTGAGAAAGAACTGTCCTATCAATCAAGGGTAGCCATGGAGACGGCACTAGACGCCTGCGACGCCAGTCCGCCGAACTGCATCCACACGACGCTCCTAAGACCAACCAACGCCCAGTTTTTTCAGAGTGAAGAGAGTCCACCCAAAAATCAATAGTTCCATAAATACGAACTTATATGTTCAACCCTTACAACCTTTCGAACGATGAGAATTTTATCTTTCACATCCGCACCTGTTCTTAAATGATTGGGGTTATGTCAATCATGATAACTGGCACTATATCACTCTGTTATGGGTCAGTGGAGCATCTCTATGGATGTTTCAGTCATCAGTGAATGAAGCTTCCTCACTTCACTGAGAAAAATTAACGAGCATAATTATATCACTTTTATAAGTTAGTACATGTGATCGTGAAATTTTTCAAAGTTAATTGTTTTCTTTGAAAGTTAGAGCTATTGGAATAAAGATAGCGAATTTTTCAGCGATATTAAACTAAATACATATAATGCATTTCAGAGCTGCCAGAATATATTTCCTCTAACCTTCCACTTAAAAAGCGTTATCTTAAGTTCGTGCCGAAAAACATCATCGGGTGATGGTGATATGTGTTGTCGGTCATTGCTCATAGAATTCAGTTGACAGAATCAGCTCAGTATCATACCCTGATTTCTCGAGAAATAATGGGCCATTCCGAAGACAATTCAACGCTATTTGAAGGACAATATATCTGAAAGAGTAGAAACAGAGGCGAGTTATTGTCTCTGATAGAGATATCGAACTAAAAGAAAAAAATACTGTGATTTTCATTTCGAATTACTACATGTATACTCCATTCACTTTTATCAAGTATCCCGGTTGGCCACGATTTAGGTTTATCAAGTTCTCTTTACTTCAAACTTACGCAGGTTGGCACTCGTGTAAGTCGAAATAATTCTGAGACGTTGCCAATGTGCACAGGTTTCGATCTCTGTGGTCGTCGAGAATCGAATCGCGTAGAAAATGTCAAAAAATCACTCTTTCCAAATGCAATTTTCGGATATTCAGACCAGAGGAAATGTAGAAATGAATGGCGAGAACGTTACCTTGATGTCTGAAATAGGCTTCCCGATCTATCCTACTTTTTTTATTCATTTCGTAAGCAATTTCATTTTTCCTATTTGTGTTAGAGTGAGTCTCATACGAAACATTTTTTAGAGTGAGTTATAGGCGCGAGTTATTATAACTCACGTCATTGGTTTATAGATACTATAACAGCTCAAAATCAGTTGAATAATGAATATATTATTCCATGGGAGTAGATAAATAAAAATTTTGATAAATACGTAATAACTGCGACCCATTTATATGAAGAGAGGGCAACGTTGCGCTTGCGCAGTTATCTGACAGAATGATGACTATAACCCAACATTTTCAAAATATACACGATGAAATGTGTCAGAATGTCATGTCCAACCGGTTTACTTTATAAAAGTGAATGGAGTATATTCACTCATTCCGGGTTGAATATATGCGGTATCTAGGCGAAACTGAGAATTCTAAATGCATAGTTAGTTACTTAAATGATTCAAATAATGCATAGAAGTGTTACATAATCCTGAAATATAAGAAACAGATTATTTATCTACACCTTCCTTCTGTCCAATTATTCTATTCCCAAACATTGATTTGAATATAACTCTGGATTTTCCTGCTTTTGAAAAGGTATGAAAACTATATTCAGGATTTCTTTTATTCCAATATTATGTACACTATGACATAAGATTAGATTTTATTTATACTGAACATGCAGTAAGAGTCATTGTATGCAACAAACGAGAAAACATATAAAAACAAACAGTCAAAAATGTAGGTAAACAAACTAACAGATACAGATACAAATTATGAGGTGGCAAGTCACTCGAAATCATTGTTTTGGTAATTACCATCCAAGAACTCGTGCACAGAATGAAGGGCTTCAGATGACAAAATTTTCTTACTTTAAATTGAATTTTTTTTACTGACAAATCTTAGGGGAAGTTGTTGAAAAATTTTACTGCTGTGTAATTAGGAGACTTCTCGTATGTAGAAGTCCTGTGGACAAAAAACCTTATTGAGTGACCATGTCTGGTTTACTTTCTCTACTTTCTCACAATCTTGAATGTTCAGAAAAAAACAAAAAAAACGGAAACTCAAAAAGAAATACGTATGAACAAAACATGCGCTAGTCATATTCGTGCACTGTTGGGGCATAGGGCTAGGCTGCGTTCGCCTATTCCACCTACAAACGACATCAACGTCCATAATTTCAGGAATATGGCCGTTGCTGGCAACGTCTATTCCGAAAGATCTATTGAATATTCATAAAAGGGTTTTTTTATTGTAATTTATAAAAACCTTTTGTTTGTAAGATATTTTTGGGTAATCGAGGAGATTATGAACAAATTATTTGTGTTTACAAAGTAATATTCAGGATAATCGAAGAAGAAACTGTAAATTATTGTGACAAGTACGGCCCTGTGCGCTACGGCTCGATCGAGAAGTTTCTGGAAACGCGTGGCGTCACCACGGCCGCGAATGTTTCGCGAAGTTTCTAGACGGGTCCGGACTTAGCGAGAAACAATCGGCGTTATGCATATAAGGGGCCCATCGACGATGAGAGAGTCATTCAGTTAGAGACGAGCGCCGAGTGAAAATAAATAGTGCCAGATAAATCAGTAGAAATAAATTGTACAGACTTTTGTTAGAATAAGTTCATTAGTTATTAATTATTAGTGTTATAAGTAGTGTAAATAAATAGTTTATTGAACCTGGACGTTTTAATAACGAAGAAAACGTTACATTATCAACAAATTCATATATTCATTAGTTTGGTATACAGTATGACCTCTCTTATCCGGACACATTTGAATCCGGACATCCAGTACTCCGGACGCCAGATTTCAAAACCCATACTCCGGACGAATCTCTATAATCCGGACATACACAAGTCGCCGCGTCTAAAATTTTCGAGTTGAGACGATGGGATTTCAGGAAATTTTCATGAAAGTGAAATCCTACTTACTGGCAAAGATAATTGTGGATGAAAAAATGACTTAAAACAATCATTTCTCTACTGACGAAGAGGATGATATTTCAACGGTCACAGAATTGAAGATGCAGTATGTGCATCGAAAAAAATTATTAAATTGGCATCAGAAAGTTTTCAGACGACCACATGAAAAATGCTGCTCCAACTCAAGAATATTGCAGTAAAAAATGAATCTGCATCAAAAGTTCGAACAGAAATTTCAGTTTTTTTCAAATTTGTAAATACATAATTAAATTCATATGTAAATGAATTCTTTTGGGATATCTTGATCATGAAAATTTGTAATCAATTCATGTTTTGTTCCTTTTTTAATTTTTTGTTCCATTTGATCTCTTGTGTTTTAAATTAATAGGTATATCGTTGTATGTTTATTGTATGTATCATATATTTCATTTATCACAGAGTCCATAGGAATAATCCCTCGAATGATCCTGATGTATTTCTATAATCCGGACAAATCGAAAATCCGGACAACTACTCTGCCAACAATTGTCCGGATTACAGAGGTTGCACTGTACTTATTTCCCGCGAATATTCGTCAAAACATTCCTCGAATTGATAATTTCATCTCGTTCTTCAAAAATATGTGTTGATATTTTTTCGCATGCAGGGTGTTTCACCATAAACTGGACAAACATATATAGCCGTGTAGATGACATCGAGAAAGTCATTTTTGCTTAATGACATATACCCCGTTTTCGACGCATAAGCGAGATACAGGGTGTTTAATGTCAACTTTGAGCAATATTCTGATAACTGTGGTGAGTTATGTGTGATATTTGAAATAACGATTTCTGGTCATATCTCAGTATTTTTGAGGGCTCAATTGAATTGTGGTGTAGAATTTTGCAAAAAAAATCAAAATGGCGGAAAACCTGCAAAGTTGGAATTCTTTTTTCTCCGTTGTCAATTTGGAAAGCACAATCTAAACGTAGATACTCAATTCTCTAAGATTTTCCGTGAAAAATTTTTTTCAAAATTCGAACTCAACTGTTTTTTTACATGTCTTCAGTGAAAAAAAATTTCGCTTATAAATTTTGGAATTTTTTATGGTTGAACTATCTTTGATTCTTGAATACTTGGGTGCAAACAGAATAAAAAAATATCAATTGATTTTCTTTTTGTAGCCTTCCAAATATTACGGTCGGAGTACTTTCATAATTTTTATTTGAAAAACTGGAGGCTGTACGAAGGCCAAAATTGTGCCGCTGGGCTGCCAGAATGACCCAGATAGGAATATGAATTTATGAACCAAAAAAATTTTTTTTCGAAAAAATAAAAAAAATAAAAAAAAAATTTTTGTATTTTTTTTATTTTTCCAAAAAACTCGAACTCTACACTCTCGATTTACTTGTGTTGCTCCAAAGCAATATATAGGGGAGAGTTCCTTTGAATTGGACAGCCCATGAACCACTATAGTTTTCTACTACACCCGATAGTAATTGAGCATATTTTATGTAAATCCCATTTTCGCAACATTGAGCCACGTCTCTTGGAAAATGGCTGAATCTGTGGGTCGCGTCTTGTTGACGAGCCATGCATTGAAAAATCCGTTGCCGGTAAAGTAAATATGTACGTACATTTGCGAAGTGAATAGCTACGTTTCTAGTGACGATAAGTTGCCGATTTTTTCATATAAAGATCAAGTGATTATCCCTCATCAGACAGATATGTTGAATCGTTGATATAACCATTTTTAGAAATTATATTTTCAGGTTTTTTATAAAAACCACATGTCCCATGAATCGGACATAGAAAAATGACTGGAAATTGATGTCCAGTTCATGGGCTGCAATGTTTCCGATTCAAGGGAGATGTGAAAGTATGTTATGTAATTCAATATTTAACATGGAAAATACTGTATGTTTTCTCTGTTTGGTGCTACTAAATGATTTCAACTATTCTCCTAGAACTTTATGACAGTATTCTCATGTTTTTGTACCATTGTCCACTTCATGGGAATGACTGTCCAAAACAAGGGCAACATCCCATGAAATGGACATTTTATAAAATAAACTTAGACCTATTTTTTCGAGTGAAGAGCTTTCCTTTTTCTAGCTTTTTCTGAAAAAGTGAATCCACAAACCTTATGCTCATATTATGACGGTGCAATTTGAAAGTTTTTCATTTGAAATAATATTTCACGCCAATAATAATTAAATTGTCCGTTTCAAGGGAACTCTCCCCTAAATCTCCCTTATCAATAATTGGAATTAATCCAATACATACTCGTAGAGTTCGATTCCTACCAAAGTTTTTTGAAAAAAAAAATTTTTTTCTTTATAATTTCATATTTTTTTCTGAGTCATTCTGGCAGCCCATCAGCACAATATTTCCTTCGTACGGCCTCCAGTTTCTCAAATAAAAATTATGAAAGTTCTCCTAGCGTAATCTTTGGATGGCTACAAAAAGAAAACCAATTGATATGTTTTCATTCTGTTTTCACCCAAGTATTCAGAATTAAAGATAGTTCAACCATAAAAAATTCCAAAAATTTTCTCGCTAATACGTCAAAAACGGGGTATATGTCATAAGGCAAAAATGACTTTCCCGATGTCAACTACACGGCTATATATGTTTGTCCAGTTTATGGTGAAACACCCTGTATATTTGAAAACAGTAATACAGTAATAATTATAAAAATTATATGCTTGATCGAAATGATAGTCCAATCACCGCTTAATAGTATATTCTAAAATAAACTGCTCCACATGAGTTAGGGATATTGGCTTAAATTGCAAAAGAATATAGTTAAAATAAGATTTTTGTGATGAAAATTCATATTAATATGATTTCAAGTTGCAAATTGATTTTAGGGTGGTTGAGAAAAATCGAGTATAATAACGAAATTTTATTCCCAGAGAATTAAAGCATTTTAATATAATATTAATAATATTTCAATACAATGTATGGTCTCCACGGGCATCAATAACATCTTGACATACTACACACCAGGTTGTTGAACATTTCTTGAGGAATTTGGTTTCATAAACGGGGCAGAAGCTCTCTTAAATCATTTAAGGATTCTGGGGTAGGTTGATGATTATCTAATCTTCTTTGGAGCATATCCCATGCATGTTCTATGCAATTCAAATCTGGTGAGTGCGGAGGTATTGGTGAATGTGGAATACCAAGCTCCTCGCGCGCATTCTCAACTATGGCTGCACGGTGAGGTCTAGCGTTATCGTCTAGAAATTGAAAAATTTCACCAATAGCAGAGTGAAAATTTGGCACAACATAGTCAATGACATGCTCCTTATAGGTCATATTCCCAGGACAAATGTGTAGATCTGTGTGCCCGTTTGAAACATATCCCGTCCCATACCATAACACTACCCCCTCGGAATGGATCCATACCCTTATTCTTCGAGAATCTAAAAATCGTCCATATCTGGATTCATCAGTAAAAAGGACACTACGCTGATCGTTCCAATTGATATGTTGCCTTGCCCATTCCAGTTTTTGACGCTTGTGGTTACGTGTTAATGGAACTCCTAGATTCACCTCTCTCAAACGTCGTCTGATGCTTTCGAAGGAAACTTGGACCCCATCTGCATTTTGAAGAGTATTCCGTAGCATTCTACACGTAGATGTAGGGTTTCTTCTCGCCGAAACGGTGATGAAACGATATTGAGCAGGATTTGCTTTTCGTCGCCCACCACGGAACCTGTTTCCCTGAACCTATTCCAAAGTCGAGATATCACACTTTGGCTGACTTGGAGTCTTTCAGCTACACACGCGCGGATCCAGTCCCGAATTTTGGGGGGGAACTTCCCCCCAGTTACCCCCCCACCCCTGGATCCGCGCCTGCCGCTACATTGCTACAACAACCTGAGTAAGGGTACGTACATGCCGGAGATGCAAGGATGAGCGAGGTGGAGGTCGCGGTCGCGATCTAGTTATAAATCGATGCATTATGCACAGCCAGGCATCGATTTATAACTAGATCGCGACCGCGACCACCACCGCGCTCATCCTTGCATCTCCGGCATGTACGTACCCTAAGGCCACCTTGTAGCATTCCGATAGCCCTATTAGCCTCAGCGTTTGTTAATTTACGTCTTGGCATTTTCAGAAAACTCGTTTCAAATCGGAGCCGTTGATAGTGACTTCATTTCAAAATGAGAAAATTCATGAAGCATATGCAAAGAACCAAACCTCAGAATAAAAGCGACCAGATTGAGGAAATGTCTCATACTGTTTTTTATTGGATCGATTCAAGTTGTTATTGAGTTTTGAATGATTTTACAGCGATTTTCTCGAAGATTATATACTTTTAAAAACGATTGAATACGATATCCCTAACTCTTGTGGAGCAGTATATATTCTAAAACTAGTTGCAGAATGGGCTTCTATTCCAGTACGAATGCGTGAGTGTTGGAATTGCATTATGCAAGTAGTAGACGATATTTTCTCTATTTCAGTCAAATTTCGTGAAAAACTGTTGAAATTCAATAAAAAATTCAGATTATTATACATCCTAGTGACTTTTGTATTGTATCAGGTGACTGTTACGAAAATTTCCAAATTGACGTGTGTTGAAAATTGATAGGATCGGCAGTGATTGTTGACAACCACGAAACGAAAAATATTACTAAAAACAATGCTGTAATGAGTTCATTACAGCACTGCTTTTAGTACTGTAATGAACTCATTGGTCTCGTGAAGTTAGCCACACTTTTCCAGCCACGGTTTCTGACGTGAAGACTGTCGAATGTGGGATAGAGGAATATTGGCTCACAGTGTTGCCATATCTACTCGCTTACAGGAGATTTGAACTTAAACGGCTTCAGGGCCAATTTTGTGAATAGATACGATGTATGATGAAATAATATGTTCTATATTCGAACCTTATTGTGTTAAACGAGAATTCGCAGAAATAGGGATGAATTAGGTTGAATTGAATTCAAAAATTCAGATATGATTCCACTGAAGAAATTAGGGACATAAATTCAGTATACTAAAATCGCGAGAACTTCTTTTTGGATGGCTGTCGAACTACCAGAAAAAAACATAAAATATGTCACTGGTAGAGAAAAAATCCAAGATGGAGTCGCGGTGCCGCGAAAAAAAAATTTATTTGAAATAAACATAAATCTAGATAACTAAAACCGCAAAAACTTTTTTTTGGATGGCCGTCGAAGTGCCAGAAAAAAAATAAAATCTGTCACTGGAAGTGGGAAAATCCGAGATGGAGTCGCGGTGCCGCGAAATAAAAAATGTATTAGGAATAATCATAAATCTAGTATACTTAAACCGCAAAAACTTTTTTTTTGGATGGCCGTCGAAGTGCCAGAAAAAAATAAAATATGTCACTGGTAGTGGGAAAATCCAAGATGGAGTCGCGGTGCCGCGAAAGAAAGAATGTATTAGGAATAATCATAAATTTAGTATACTAAAACTGCAAAAACTTTTTTTTGGATGGCCGTCGAAGTGCCAGAAAAAAAATAAAATCTGTCACTGGTAGTGGGAAAATCCAAGATGGAGTCGCGGTGCCGCAAAAGAAAAAATGTATTTGAAATGATCATAAAACTAGTATACTAAAACCGCAAAAACTCTCCTTTGGATGGCCTTCGAAGTGCCAGAAAAAAAATAAAATTTGCCACTGGTAGTGGGAAAATCCAAGATGGAGTGGCGGTGGCGCGAAAGAAAAAATGTATTAGGGATAATCATAAATCTAGTACACTAAAACCGCGAAAACTTTTTTTTGGATGGCCGTCGAAGTGCCAGAAAAAAAATAAAATCTGTCACTGGTAGTGGAAAAATCCAAGATGGGGTCGCGGTGCCGCGAAACAAAAAAAGTATTTGGAATAATCATAAATCTAGTATACTAAAACCGCAAAATCTTTTTTTTGGATGCTCGGAGTGCCAGAAAAAAAATAAAATTTGTCACTGGTAGTATCCAAAAAAAAGTTTTTGCAGTTTTAGTATACTAAATTTATGATTATTCCTAATACATTCTTTCTTTCGCGGCACCGCGACTCCATCTTGGATTTTCCCACTACCAGTGACATATTTTATTTTTTTCTGGCACTTCGACGGCCATCCAAAAAAAAGTTTTTGCGGTTTTAGTATACTAGATTAATGTTTATTTCAAATAAATTTTTTTTTCGCGGCACCGCGACTCCATCTTGGATTTTTTTTCTACCAGTGACATATTTTATGTTTTTTTCTGGTAGTTCGACAGCCATCCAAAAAGAAGTTCTCGCGATTTTAGTATACTGAATTTATGTCCTTAAATTCTTCAGTGGAATCATATCTGAATTTTTGAATTCAATTCAACCTAATTCATCCCTATTTCTGCGAATTCTTGTTTAGCACAATAAGGTTCGAATATAGAACATATTATTTCATCATACATCGTATCTATTCACAAAATTGGCCCTGAAGCCGTTAAAGTTCAAATCTCCTGTAAGCGAGTAGATATGGCAACACTGTGAGCCAATATTCCTCTATCCCACATTCGACAGTCTTCACGTCAGAAACCGTGGCTGGAAAAGTGTGGCTAACTTCACGAGACCGAACTCATTACGATACTGAAATAGAGAAAATTACTTCTGAACTACCCTTGAGAGAGGCCACGGTATTGACGTGAGGCGGTGTTCGCTGAATGCCATTTGAGAATCCGATATTTTTGTATAATTCTGAAAAAAACAATTATATTCAGACTGTGGCTAGAGGATACCGCGTTGGAAAAAACTTCTTACGGACAGGGAGTAAGGAAATATAGATAGAATAAAATATCGGTTCACTTCATATTAGAACAGACATAACGTGTCATGCCTGGGTGATCTTAATAGCTTAAAATTTCCTGGGTAAAGCTTCATAAGCCGGATGCGTACGAATTCTTTGTATTTTTTCGTTATCGTGAATCCAGAAACGAACATAAAGTTATTCGTTCACAGGTCATTACACTGTCCCTGTCCCACCATCATTTGTCATATATACAATTACTTCAGTCTTGTATCATTACGGTTTATTTCTGCTAAATTCAAAATGTTCTTGTTTGAAATCTTCCATTCAGATGGCTATACAGGGTGAACCTTCGTTGACTACCAAAGCTGAATTTTTGTATACCTTACTTATATTGAGTCCTATTCAAATCGCCTAATTTAGGAGATATAATTATTTGATTTTTCTTAATATTGTTCGTCATCGATTTTTTTTTCTGTGCTCATGGTTGTTTGTGTAGAATCATTGTCAACAATGTAAGAAGTATTGTGTCCTTTAGAATTTAGATATTGATTTCAGGTTACTGTTTTTGCAGGTCAGGTGAATAATTTATTCTCAGTAAATTGCCAACGTTTCGATCACTTTATTATGATCTTCTTCAGGGCATAAATATAACATCGAGTTAGTGTCATATTGTCAGGCCACCTGTCAGCATGTTGCCAGATTTCATTCGGTAGTTTGAATGGGAATGAATTAACGGAATCTAGGATATTCCATCGAATTTTGAATCATATACCTACAGATTGTTAATTTTTATGATTTCTTGACCCATGTCTGATTCAGACAATAACGAGATTAAGACGTATCAGCCCAACAAAAATTCGCAAGTATTTATGAAGAGGTGAAAATATTCATGTTAAAAGGTATGCTCGTTGTGTTTTTTACTAAGTACCATTTCACCTTGGTACTGCAATTTGTGCATTATTTGTTTTAACACTTGATGATTTCCGTCTGAGCGAAGTTTCATTCTATTTTAAATATGTTTAAGTTGGGACAATGAAATCTACTGAACCCCATTGAAAATTTCCTGCTCTTTTCATATATCTCAATCAAATCTCAAAATTTCAATATACAGGGTGTTGAATCTCAACTTGGAAGTCCCATATTTTTCAAATACGGACCTGGAATTTTTTGGGAATTCAAAAATAAATCGATCGACCTGTAGGAATGAATCATACGTTCCAAATATCAACCGACTGTACCGGTTGGTTCAAAAGTTATGAGGAACTGAAATTTTTGGTGAATACATGAACCACCCTGTATCTCGGTTATGGAATTGATTAGAGACCTTTCATATATCGGTTTTTTGGACTAGCCTAGGGTAGCTCTAGCTCAGGTTAGCGTATGTTCATTTACCAATGAAACACCCTGTAGATTGGAGGACCCTTGTAGTTCCGCTGCTTATGATGTTAAATGATGCACACTTATACATGTGATTTTGTAAAAAACTATGCCACCACTGGCCACAGCCGAAATGAACTTAATTTTCAATCTTAAACTTCGCTCGAATTAAATGTTCAGGAATAACAAAATAATTCGAACTGCCGATGAGATCGAATCACTCGAATTTTGAATATCAGGAAGAAATAGCAAAGAGCATCAACAGATGTATTCACGATCAATATCATCAATAAATTGAATATTTATACGTAGGTACAATAAAGACCATATGACATAGACGGTCCACAACTGTGATGAAAATGACACGAATATTATAAATTCTTCATAATATAAAATTAATATGTAAAATAATTGAAATTTCCACTATTGGAAAAATATTAACTTGGAAACGTTAACTTGGTGTGAACAGTAACTTGAAGTAAGTATTACTAATCAATTGAACTTTGTGAAGAAGCCAGAAATTATGTGAATAAATTCAGTCGAGTTTACAGTAAAGCATCGCAACGATGAATCCAAATCCTCATTTCGTCTGAACCACCTGTTGCGTGATCCTCAAAATGAAATCATAACCAGCTCTTTACCACTCAACGAAATAATCAGAATGTGAAATGGTGCAACATGCCATGGAATAGCAACCAATTTCACATTATCCGCGTTCCAAATTGCCTATTTTATTTAATTCTTTATGGTTTGGTGAGATACAAAAACATTTATTTACTTCTCTAACAATTAGGCGTCATTGTTATGAGCATGAAGGTGTAAAAATTAGTGCATTAAGAACAAACTAGAAATAATTCGTGATGACTTCGGAGCAGTGGCTGCATTTAAATATTCCCGATAAATCCATTACAAATATACAGGGTGTCCCAAATAAGAGTGACTGATTTTAAACATAAATGCCCAGCTTATTAATTGCTTCAAAGTGATGGGGTTTCCATTAGTTTCATTAGTTTATCAAAGAGATTTTTTTTGGCTTGGCTGGCATTTCATCTCATCAACTCAGGGTGTTTTACTAATTAATGTTGGTCAAATTCAAAGGGGAAAAAAAGTATTATTTTAAATGGAACACCCTATTATTTTCTCATCTCATTCGAAAGAGCAATCATTCTCCTTTCCAAAAATGTATAGTGTTGTTTCATTAACAACAAAGATATTCGATGTTTCATGTAGTAGTACATTTTTAATTAGTAGTTTTATATGAACGTATTTAGATGCCTAACATCAGCTCTTGTTAGAAAATTCATTCGAAAATTTAAAATGTCGCTTACAGTTATGCATAAACGAAGCATTAATTGTAACTTTTTTGTTCTTCCTTCTTTATATTTATTGAATAATGTTATTATGTTTTCTTACTAAATAAACTTTTTGTCAGATTTGTTGGCAATTATTCACGTTATCACTTATTCACTTTTATAAAGTATCGCGGTTAGCCAGGATTTAGGTTTATCAAGTTCTTTCACCTAAAACGGACGCAGGTTGGTACTCGTGAAAATCAAGCGACAGTGCCAAGTCTACTTTCTATTTACTCTTTTTTAACTTTATATGCAGAATCATATTTGAACAGGAAAAAATATTATTCAATTCCGGTAAACATTTTTGCTACAAGTGATATGTTTATTGAGAAACTTTTCGTTAAGCTGTGTAATTTGTCCCAGGCACAAATTGTTTGCGATAGCCACAAAAGAATTATAGATGTGTTCATTGGGTATCCAGGAAGTGTCCACGATGCTAGAGTGTGTTCAGGACCAGCCCTTTAAGCCAGAATATTGCAGACAAATGCAAGGATTATGTCCTCCTAGGTGACAGTGCATATCCTTGCCTAAGAAATTTATTAACTACTTATAAGGATAATGGAAACTTATCAAATATAATAAAAAGCTAAGCCACTGTAGAGTATCTATAGAGCATACTATAGGAATCCTCAAACAGAGATTTCGTCAACTATACCACCTAAAGAGTAGACAAATTGAATTTATTCGCCATTTTATGAGAGCCTGCTGTGTTTTGCATAATATGTGCTTTGATGATACAGTTTTAAATGATCTACAACATAATGAAAATAGAGAGAATATTGGATACGAAGCCAGTTTCAATGAAATTTATGAGGAGGATGAAAGTAACGAGGTTGGATTAAATTATAGGAATTATCTAGCTGCAATGATGGATCTCTAAACGAATTAAATAGCTTCTGTGAATACCTATGTGCTTCTATTGTGAATTTTTTAAGCAGAATGTAAATTTTTTCTGTAGGGGCCAGCGCTAGATTGAAATACTTTATTTTGAAATTTGGTTTTTGTTTCACCAACTCCTGCAGTACAGGACTCAATACTCAGATAGAGCATAAGAATAAGTGTAAGTAAAAGAGGTACATGAAATAACATGGTCATAGTTATACGAAATTGAAAAAAAGTCCTCGAAATGTAGATAAGTCATCATAACACTAATAAAATTTGGAGGTATATCATAATTTATATTGATACATTATATGTTAAAACGAAGTCATAACACACTTAGTCTGTCATTCAAAAGACATCAAACTTGATACTAGAGTATGAGAATTAGTATAATAAAAATAACAGAGCTACATAATCAACATTGAAACATTAATAAATTAAAATAAATAAAAGAGGTATATATGTATATCGAAGTATAAAAAGAATAACTGAAAAACATGAAATAACATAATTGAAACTGAACTGAATTACAGCGAAAACATCATTAAAGTACTAATCAAACTAAAAGGTATATAAAAAAATTAGTTCTTGCACTCTCTTCAAATAATCAATTATCTTATGAATTTGAAGTTTACTGGGCTTGGTTTGATTTTAGGAAATCGAGATACTCCCTCAGCATCAAATTTTTCTTTCTCCTTTGTGCAAGTTTTTCTTTGGCAATCTGTAATTTTTCTTTTTCCCTTGTCTCCCCATTTTCATAAAATTTCTATAAATAATCCTTCAATTCGATAAGGATATCGTTCCTTTTCTTGTAAGACCTGCTTTGATGCCTTTGTTTTGAAGAAGTTCTATTTGGGACTTCACAGGAAATCTCTTCACCAATTGAGATGCAAGGCACATCCTCGACTTCAGAAATACTTATTTCGGAAACTGGGAGGAAGGGGACACTATCCATGGTAGCAACACTTACTTCTATTGTAGAAATGCTGGGGGCATTTTCAGTAGTATCAACATTTTTTTCCAATAAATGTTGTGTCACTTGATGATAAAATTGTGGGATGTATATATTTTTTTCTCAGATATATCATCCATTTCTGCTTCAGATTCGAAGTTTTTCATCCTCCCTCTTCCAGTTTTTCTATTGTTATCATTTACCTTTTTATATAATAATTTTTTATTTCATCTTCAGAAAAATCGCCCAACTACAGGAATAAACTTCAGGAACAACCAAAGAAGGTAAAATTAATTCATTTGAATGTGCAATCCTTAAGTACCAGCTATGCAAGTTTGGATTACTTCATAAATAAACAAAACTGTCAATTCCTGGCAATCACCGAACACTGGATGTCAAGAGATCAACTATGTGCCTACAATTTGACAAATTATAAACTCGCTTCATCATTCTGTCGGAGTTATGGAACACATGGTGGTAGTGCAGTCTACATCAGAGAGAATCTTATCGATGATATATCAGAAATGAAAGATGTAGTTCATATGAGTGTTCCATATTCTTTTGAATGCGCGGCCATATCAATGAGACTAGTAAACAATAACATTGTAATTGCTTCAGTGTGTAGATCTTCAAATTCTTCAAAAAGTGATGTGAATCTCTTCTTCGAAAAATTGATTACCCTCCTTCAGCTGTTATCTGATATGAACGTGCTCTATCTGATTGCAGGCGACTTTAATATTCATACCGAGCCATCCTCAAAAGATCCCAACAAAAACAAATTCTTACTTATTGTTGAATCATTCAATGCTAAACTGCTTATAGGCACTCCTACACGAAAAGCGTCATGCATCGATAATATAATAACAAATCTCGACAATATACTGTCAGCCTATACAGAACAGCCACACCTTTCAGATCACTTGGCACAAATTGTATCCTTCGAACTCTTAAATCCACGGAAGTCAAAGCAATCAACAAAAATACGTCCAATAAGTGAAGAAGGCCTCACAATATTCAATGAACATTTGTCAGAACTGAACTGGGAGTTTATATATACTATTCCTTCGGAAGATGTTAATTCTCAGTGGAATCAATTTATAGGTTTATATAAAAATATCTTTCAGATTTCTTTTCCAACAAAAATCATCAAAATGACACCTAAAAATAAATTCTCACCATTGAAAAATTCAGAAATCGATAGGCTGAAGTATGTTCTTGACATTTTGTATATTATCTCTGGTAGTAATCCGGAAATCAAACCAACTTATAAAAAACTCAAATTAACCTATGATGCGACAATCTAAAAAGCGAAACAGGACTTCTACTTTCATAAATTTAACAACTCGGCAAATAAAAATAAAACAATCTGGTCATTCATCAATAATAAAACTGGTAGAAACATAAACAAAAATCAACTTGATACGCTAGGTACTCCTCAAGCAGTTGTAGACAACTTCAGCGCCGTGTTTCGAGGTCCTGACTCGGAATCCCTCTCGAGTTCTCCATCACATGGTATACTTGTAAAGCGCGTAGAAAATTCATTCTATATGTTCGATATCACCGAATCTGAGATTCGTCATGTTGTGAAAATGCTAAGTAACAAAAAGAGTACTGGCCAAGACGGAATACCCATAAATGTCATAAAAAAGAGTATAAACTATATAGTTCAACCACTTACTCATATAATGAATAATAGTTTTAAATATGGAATATTTCCTGAAGAACTCAAAATAACAGTGATAAAACCAACTTTCAAAAAGAATGATCCAACAGATCTTCGAAATTATCGACCAATTAGTTTACTAGATAGTTTCTCGAAAATATTCGAAAAAGTTCTATACAATAGATTGTGTAGTTTTTTCGGGAAGTTTGGTGTATTCAATTGTCGGCAACACGGTTTCATTCCTGGTAAAAGCACCGAAACGGCCATTTACAAACTGATTGAGACACTGACTGAGGGCCTGGAGGGAGATGATCTATTGTTGGGATACTTCATTGACTTCTCTAAGGCTTTTGACTCAGTTATTCATGATATTCTCATAATGAAACTCGAAATCTATGGCATAAGAGATAAACAGCTGGACTTAATTAGGAGTTATTTGCGGGGACGCTTTCAATATGTTGAGTTGAATATCGATGGAATCGACTATAGATCCATGATGACGGAAATAATAAGAGGTGTGATTCAGGGTAGCATCCTGGGTCCATTATTCTATCTCATATATGTTAATGATATGCCAGAAGTAGTTCCTCTGTTATATGATTTCTTTTTCAACTACGCGGATGACACCAATATCATACTTCGCCAGAAAATCCAGGCGGCTCTACAGGAACTTTTGAATGCCACATCTGAGTCAGTTGAGTCGTGGTGTCTATCGCATAATCTAATGCTCAACCATAATAAAACTGAGCTAGTCCTTTTTTTTTCTCACAAGCTTAGAAAATCCGAAAGCTTGTTGATCACTCTCAATGGTGAACCGGTAGAGCTAAAAGATCACACTAAATTTCTTGGCATAACCATAGACAAACACCTTGAGTGGGCCGAACACATAGCCGAACTTCGGGGAAAGCTGAACAAGGTAGTGTACACATTGCGAGTGCTAGGAACTGAATTCACTATCGAATTTCTCATGGCTGTATATTTTGCTAACTTTCAGTCTCTTTTAAGTTATGGCGTTATGTTCTGGGGAAATAGCCCACACGCTATAACAATATTTAGAATACAGAAATTCGCTATAAGAAGTATATTTAAGATGAAGTATAGAGAGACTTGTAGAGGTGTATTCAAAAAAAATAATATACTAACCTTACCTGCCCTCTATATATTCAAATGCCTACAATTTGTGCACAAACAACCGCAATACTTCGCAAAGTTCGGAAAGACCCGTTCATATAATACAAGGAATGATTATTTTATTTATCCTCAGCATAACCTCTCTTCCACCGAAAAATCATGTACTTATATGTGTATCAAGTTGTACAATGCACTTCCAAGCCGCATAAGAGAGATTGACAAGTTTGGAGAGTTTCGCAGGGAGATTCACAAACTTTTAATACAACATGAACCCTACAGTATTTTTGATTTTTTGTCAGGAATATGTTAAACTTAACAGAAGCACTGTTATGTATTTTCTGTTTTTCTTTTCTTGACTTTTCCCAACTTCATTGTATTCGATGACTTTTGGTGAATAAAGTTTATTATTATTATTATATTATTATTATTATTATATGTCCTCTGGAGAACTCTGAATTTATTTTCACACTTGTTTGGTGAAATACTTGTTCCATATAAATTTGAAAGATCTTTGGAGACTTACTCCCACAATTTTCTTATTGACCGCACTTCGAACGTACCAACTCTTTTTTATATTTTTCATAAAGCTCCAAGAGCTTCAAAGTTCTTTCCCTATCGAATATTTGAGCCGATTGAGGGCATTCATTTTCTCGTTAGACAACGATAAAGTTGTTCATGTTAAATTCTGTAAAAAATAATCGAAAATAAATGTCAAATGTTAATACAAAGCTCTATTATATTACTCACCTTGGCTCGTCATTTTTTTGTTAGGATATCGAATAATAAATTTTTCTCACAATCAACTAGGTACTTGGCACAAAAAACCAGACGAAACATACTAGTCATACACAACATACATACAAAACGAACACAGCTTGACCGCTTGGTTAGGTTAGTTTATCTATCACAGAACATCTAATATCTATGGCATCAAATATAATCTATATCTATAATCTTTGTATGGCAATATGGCATATTGCTGAAAATCCATGCGCCAAGAAAAATCCTAGAACAGTACCTACTTGCTCGAGAGTAGTCCGAGGACGATTCAGGAAAAAACATTTTCATACTGGAGTATTTCAAGTTGTGCAAAAATGTATTCAAATGTCTTCTGAATTCACATAATATTCATTAATTTCCCAAAGTAAAGGAACATTTTGATGAATACGTAATTACTACGATTTTCTTAGGCAGAAACGGCAACGTTGCTCGTTCAACTGACAGAAGAATGACTATAACCCAACATTTTCAAAACATACACAACGAAATGTGTCAGAATTTCATGGCAAACCGCGATACTTTATAAAAGTGAATGGAGTATAATTAATATTGCATACTACATGAAACCGACTTGAATTATTGTTATGCGTCAAACGGTCACAGCATGAGTTGATTTTAGGCATAAAAATACGTTCATATAAAACTACTAATTAAAAATGAACTGCATGAAACCTCGAATATCTTTGTTGTTAATGAAACAAAAATAGAAAACTATACATTTTTGGAGAGGAGAAGGATAGTTATTTCGAATGAGATAAAAAATTATAGGGTGTTCCATTCAGAATAATACATATTTTCCCCTTTGAATTTGACCAACATCAGTAAAACACCTTGTCTTGATGAGATGAAATTCCGGCCAAACCTAAAAAACCTCTTTGATAAACTAGTGGAACTAGTGAAAACCTAATCTCTTTGGAGCAACTAATAAGCTGGGCATTTATGTTTAAAAACAGTCACTCTTATTTGGGACACCCTGTATTGAATTCGCGTAGTGAAAAAATATATAAGAAACATAGAGAGTGGTGCACTTTGTATTAGCAGAACTTCGAAGGTACGGATACATATGACTGTGATGTGCGTGTTCAAAATCCAACTGACATCAATAAAGCTCAAAAATCAGTCATTGTTGATACCAATGGAAAATGAAAAAAGCGCTGTATAACTAGCATAAATCGGCTCAAACCAATTGGAGTACTTCGATTGCATTCCAGAACAGCCCAACCAAATTTCAACGCGGCCTTCATTAGTTCTTCTTCGAAAGGAAATATCCATCACGTATAAGGACATCTCCGCTACCATCGGCCGGGCCGGCCAAATGAAATGAAGAATAACATCAGCTCCCTCTGTGAGTAGACGTTGACTCAGGTCAGTAACCGAAAGGGGACGGGAAACGCAAATAAAAAAGCAAAATCCGACTAGTGCAGCCTGCAAAAATAACGGAGTATTTTTATCGGGAATTGCAAAGAACCGGCCCGGGCAGAGAATTAGATACATTCTCGGCACACACAGACAGGTTTTCTTTTATTCTCCCATATGAACGTCATTTTTGCTCTCTGAAATTTTAAATTATGCGGTCGGACGAAATTGCCAACGTAAACATTTGTTATTGGTTGTTCATACATGAATCATTTTTCGAGTTTACTGCTTGCTTTGCATAGTTGAGAAGTTTAAGGATTAATCTTAGCTCCCCAGGACCTTCTAGATAGGAATCTCGGAAGAAAAATGACTACGAGGTTTATGATATCGCAGTACTTAGCTTTATTAGAAATGTACTCTCACTAAAGCTTGCAACGATGGAATATAAATACGCAAGTTATAAATAATCGATTAAAAACTTCATAAGATTACATTTCTAAAAAATAATTTTTGTTAACGTGCCTTTCTGTGCCATAACTGCATAGTTGAGAATATTTGTAGTTTTGTTTTTCGAAAACGGTTTATTTTATAAAATAAAGATGTTCGTGTCCTCAATGAAATGATATATGGAAAATGGTCGGATAAGGACAATAAAACAAAGGCCGATTAAATACTACGCCGACGTTTTATTTTATCGACACTAAACAACCTTTTCTTCAGCTTAATGTTCAAGGTATTCCAATTTGTTTTTTTTAGCACTTTATCATACAGGGTGTTAAAAATGTAAGCATTAAAATGTACAACCTAGTCCGCCCCTGGTAAACTGAACAAGATAATTAAAATTTGAGTGTGGTAATTTAAGAGGTCCTCACTACCATTAATCATATAAAATTTTCATGAAATTATATCAAGTAGTTTGAAATTTATTCCACTAAAATGAATTTCCAGTGGCGCCATTTAGGAGGTCGTATCTTCGTAGGGAGGGCTGCTAGGAAAAAAAAATATGGGAACCTGTCATCTTATTTTTTTATGTTCTACCTGAATCCGAGAGATTTCTCACATTTTCCGGGACACCCTGTATATCCAGACTAGCCTCGTGCGTATATTCAAAGTTGAAAACAATTCGAAATGAATATTTAGATGGAGTTTAGTGCTTATGTGAGTCCATGTATCAAGTTCGATCAGTTGGACTCGATAAATAATTCGTAAATTGCCTTTTCTCTTTCAATTGAGTTTCTTCTTCAGACATTATCTAATTAAGGAATAAAAAACGAAAATCGATAACGAACGGCTTATATCCCTTGTAGCTACGCCATTGAATGTTGAATCGAATGAAACGAGAGGGTTAAAGCGTAAGGAAAGTCTTAATTTTAGGTCTTTGACCCCGACATCAACCCTCCGACCAATTAGATATTGACTAATGATGCCAAAGTTCACTTCATTGTGTTTGTTTTGCATCAAAGGATTTCTTAAAATCACATCGAAACTTTTGAATTCGACCAAATAAAACCATTACTACTCAGCTTTTAAAATTTAAACCTGAATAATGAATGTATACTTTGGAAAAGTTTTCAGCCATCAAAACTTTTTCAAGATGAACTTTCAATTACAGTGTAAATGATAATGGAATGATATTAGTTTGATTGAAAATCATGCATGTTTTCCTAAAATTAATCATTGCGAATGACCTAAATATATTGAATAAGAAAATGATTCAAAGGTATTTTAAAGTTAGTTGATTTTAGCTGAACGGGATATTCATAGGTATTTTCAAATTTTTCGTTTGAAGAAAGTTATTGCTGTCATAATTATTATGTCCATTTCTTATACTCGACTCAAATAGATGCTGAAATTTAAAAGAGTACCTCTGTTAGAATTTATTTGATAAACTTTGTATACTAAAGTTCATTTTCATCAAGTATAAAGGATTCAGATTGTCAGTTGAAATGACAAGTCAGTATTAAAAGTAAGATAAAATCACGAAATATAGCATTTTTTCCTGAATATAAGAATATCACAGAAAGAGAGCTTACATTTTGTGGTCCTTCGAGCCGGATCTTCATTATTTATTCTGAATGGAAATTCGTTTTTTTCACTGTCCCACCAGAGACCTATTACTCGATGAGGTTTTCTTGATCTAAATTCTTGACAACTAAATCAGCATTTCTCTTACTTTCGGCGAGTTCGTCATCCAGTTCACAATGTTGAATCTGCGAACTTCGAGTATAGGTTCGATTGCTTCTTCTTCGGAATTTTTGCTATCAAGATAATCATCCACGTGAAACATCCTAGTTATTGCAATCAAGGTATCTGGAGATTCTGCTAGTTCTCTTTTTTTTGTTAACAAATTGAGCACAAACTGGAGAACATTTGGAGCCAAATATCATCACCATCATCTAGTTCACATCAGGTAGTTTTTCTCTATTGAAATCTCTCCATAAGAACCGTTGTACACAACTATTCTCTTTACGAATCAGCACCTGGTGCATATCTTTGATATCTCCGCAAAAGCCAATACTTCTCTTCCTGAACTCAAAGAGAATCGCCACCAATGACTGCAGTAGATCAGGGCCAGGTAATAGGAGATCAGGGATCATTGAGGCTGAATCCATTTGATATGACAGCAGCGTCATAATCTCATTTTTCAGGCTTTTTAGGATTGACGACACCAGAGTGTGGTAAATACCACCACGTTCGAGGACTTCCAATCGAAGCTTCATGCTTAGATAACTTTCTGGCAAACCCATTTCTAATATAATATCCTATTTTTTGTTGATACTTCATAGCGAAATCATCATTTTGCATATATTTATTTTCCATACATATTGTGATGAGTGCAGCCCTGTGCATTCAGCGCCCCCGTGATCTTGAATGTTCTCTACGCGGTGAAAGGTTTCTTCTCCTAACCCACCGATCGCGAAAGCACCATAGTCCGTACGTTCTGGAGTTTTCCATTTCTAGGCGCATCCAGGCTTTACGAGAAAGGAATCGGCGACATATATACGGAGCGCATTAGCAGAGGGAATAGATTCATTCATTCAGAGAGCCAAGCAACAAGTGGAAATAAATACTACACCATTTCCAAGTGTATTTCACAAGGCGTCAATTGTATTTCAGAAAACATCAAATGTATTTCAGATTAGTCAATTGTATTTCAGAAAGCGTCAATTGTATTTCAGATTATATCATATGTATTTCAGAAATCATCAATTGCATTTGGGAAAACATCACTTGTAATTCAGATCAGTCAATTTAATTTCAGAAATCGTCAATTGTATTTGGGAAATGGTCATTCGTGTCCCGAGACTGAAAGCGAGATGACTGTGATATTTGGAAATTCGGTTTAATGTGGCACAAAAAAGAAACTGTAATTCTTGAGAACTCTTATTGAGCATTTTTCAAATATTCGCCACAACTGTTTTCTGGAAGACTTTGGGGTTCGTGGATGATTCATGGAGCATGAGGGGATTGCCTCTGGTAGATATTGATGGTATTCAACATACACAGATCGAACGAAAAACCGAACATAGAATACGATTAAAGCAGTCCTACAGTCAATCATGAATACAATTATTATCAAGAAATAACGCAACACTTCAGCATAGCTCTTCTTCAGCTGCGCGCGCAACACGTGCATCGATATTACCTATACGTTGGACAGAAGGTTTGGCCAACGTTAATTCAGTACTCGTCAAAAAATATGATAAAATCCTTAGACCATAGAAAGAGGAGACACACCTTTCAATAATAAATGGTGAAGCCAAATTTCAAAATCATCAGAACTAAACTGGGTAACTATACTACTACGGAATCAAAATGTAGTAAAAATGTTTGCAACGTTCTTCGAATTTTCAAATAAACAAAATCTCAATCAAAATGAAAAGTACTTTAGATTGAAATACATTTACTCATTTGTGCGTATACAGGGTCTTTCACGAGGAACCTCAACCATATTTATACGGGAAACTACTGAACGTATTTTCATGAAATTCAGCACTTATAAGTATTTCACGATGCTGATGAAATCTAAAATATTTTCAAGGCATGAGCACCTCCGGTTTTTCCGGAAATGACGTCAACTTCCGTTTTTCAAATTAGAACACCATTTTTTTATTGCAGAAATAGATTCCTTAGAAAATTTCAAGTTATTTTGATGTAACATTTTTCAGTTTTGGTTGGAAAATTCTCTCTGAGCGGGAAAATTCGAAAAAAAAATCGAAAATAGAGCTCCGCTGAAACAAGAATAACTTCGAGGTTTTTGGATGGAAAATTTTCATTTTTGGGATTTTTCAAGACGTAAGATTGATATATCCACTTTAAAAATCGAAATCGCGATTCATGATACAGGGGGTGAAAAAATCGCTTTCAAAGTTAGGGATGACAAAATCGTGAAAAATAAATTTTTTCAAATTAGAACCCCATTTTTTTATAGCAGATATTGAATCTACGTTAAAAAATAATGTGAGTGTATGCATCACACCCTTGCCCTAAAGTGGATATTTTCTGAGTTATTCACAAAAAACTGTTTTTCGTCTTGAATTTTCAGCTATTTCTTATCCCTTCACGCCAAAAAGATGAAATTTTCAGGAACTGTTACTTAAACCATGTTTTGGATTTTACTATTCTAATATGCAAGAGAAAAAAGTTACAGGTTGTTCCTAAATAGATGGCGAATTTGGATTCGAATTTGTATCGGAAACCTCTTTATTTCAACTAATCGGCCATCGGTTTTCTCTCCAGTGATAAATAAATAATTCCTTATGAACCATATGCAAAAACTTACCATGTTTTACATTCTTTTTTTTTAATGATAGATATCATTAATTACATCTGCCAAATTCCTCTTTATTCAGTAGCATTTTGTGTTTACTATTAATTTGGTGATAATTCGTATTAAGTTATAAAATCGATCACTATGTAAACATAGTAAGTTTTTGCATATGGTTCATAAGGAATTATTTATTTATCACTGGAGAGAAAACCGATTGGCCGAATCCAAATTCGCCATCTATTTAGGAACAACCTGTAACTTTTTTCTCTTGCATATTAGGGTAGTAAAATCTAGAACATGGTTTAAAACAGTTCCTGAAAATTTCATCTTTTTGGCGTGAAGGGAAAAGAAATAGCTGAAAATTCAAACGAAAAACAGTTTTTTGTGAATAACTCAGAAAATATCCACTTTAGGGCAAGGGTGTGATGCATACACTCACATTATTTTTTAACGTAGATTCAATATCTGCCATAAAAAATGGGGTTCTAATTTGAAAAAATTGATTTTTCACGATTTTGTCATCCCCAACTTTGAAAGCGATTTTTTCACCCCCTGTATCATGAATCGCGATTTCGATTTTCAAAGTGGATACATCAATCTTACATCTAGAAAAATCCCGAAAATGAAAATTTTCCATCCAAAAACCTCGAAGTTATTCTTGTTTCAGCGGAGCTCTATTTTCGATTTTTTTTTTCGAATTTTTCCTCTCAGAGAGAATTTTCCAACCAAAACTGAAAAATGTTACATCAAAATAACTTAAAATTTTCTAAGGAATCTATTTCTGCAATAAAAAAATGGTGTTCTAATTTGAAAAACGGAAGTTGACGTCATTTCCGGAAAAACCGGAGGTGCTCATGCCTTGAAAATATTTTAGATTTCATCAGCATCGTGAAATACTTATAAGTGCTGAATTTCAGGAAAATACGTTCAGTAGTTTCCCGTATAAATATGGGTGAGGTTCCTCGTGAAAGACCCTGTATGTAAATGTTCGCGAAACGGATCGATCTTGTTGCCTCAGATTAATGTATGGAAACGTTTGGCAATACGGTTTTTTGAATCTTTGTCCAGATCATTCATTTAATTACGTGCCGCCATCTTTACTCTATGAAATTTCTGACAATTTGAACAGTGTTGTCAACAAGTGTTTGAGCTTTATTGTATGTTAAAAGCGTTATTTGGATATCTCCAGCTAAATACGATGAGATATGGTTCGTGGCTGGCACGACATCACAGAAGAAAAACAATGGTGAAATAAATGGAATATTGAATAAGTGTCTTATGTGTGGTAAATTTAACTATTTGAATCATAACTTGAGTTTCCACAGGTATGTTCTGATCTTTTCATACTAAGTATCAGAGGCGTAGATTTTTAGAATTTCACATTTCAGATTTCCTTCTGATATTGAGAAGAGGTACATCTGGTTCTCAATTCTGAATCTGACTGACTCTGATGATCTTTTTCAAAATATTGTAAGAATTCGCCATAAAAAAATATTCACTCGTAATTTCATTTCCATTCTTCGAAATCAATAACTCCAAGCCACTTGATTTTTCAAAGTTAGATTCTGCAATGTTGCCACATAAAGGTGAAATGATATTGATAAATGGTCAATTGTATTTCAGAAAACATAAATTTCAGAAAAAAATCAATTATTGTGATATGATATAATCTTTATTCTATGGCCAAACAGTCCAAAAATCCAACAATTAACTCTTAACTCAAAATAACTAACATCCTACAGGCATATCTTCCATGGCAATAGCAGCTGCATGAAAGGTAGTGCTATGCTGTGCTGCTCGAGCACAATCACGCCCAAAGATTGTTTCCTTAGCCTGGTCAATAATATTCTCCAGATATGTGAGTCTTTGTTCAAGAACTCTGGGTGGCACACAGGGGGGGAATTTCAAGGTGTGTTTTCACATAGGTCTTGATCTTTGACCATACAATTTCGATTGGGTTCAGCCTGTGCCAAAGCATTGTGCTTTGTGCTCGTGAAAGTACTCGGAGCTCTTTTGTGCTCCCGAGCACTGTGCTCCCAAGCACTTTTCAAAAGCAGTGCTTAGTGCTTAGTAATTGGAGTGCTTCGGCCAAAGGCTTAGTGCTTAGTAATTCCAAAAGTGCTTCCGAGCACTTTTGCGGATTACTAAGCACTAAGCCCTGAGCCAATGTTGTACGAATTCATTTTTACATTAATAAAATCTTAAATCAACATTTCCTCACATGACACTAACATCCCAAAATTGTTTGAATTGCAATTACAGAGAGATGATAATGAGGAAACTTGATCAATGATCAAGTTTCCTCATTTTTCCTCAATTTTCCTTTCATGATATGAAAGGAAAATTGAAGGGCCCATGTGTATTTTGTTAAATGGAAATTTGTTCGTCAACAACTTGATATCAATAGAAAAAGCAAGAGCCACGATTCTGATTTCTTTTACGTTTTCATCTGACCAAAAAGTCTTTTATGGACAACATCAAAACGAAACACAGTTCATTGAGTTCTAATTTTGATACTTCTTCGTCATTTGTCACTCAACAATGTTTTGAAACTGGTTTGCTCCTGACCAATCAGTGCAAGAATTGACAGAGGAACATTTCCATTTTTCCTTGAATTTTTTATTTAATTTTGTTTCAAGGACTGGGAGTTTTCAGAAAAAAAAGTAAACTCGAAAAATTCAGTAAATTTATGAATATTGTCAAATAGAGAGATCCAGGAGCGAATAGCATTTTTCTCTTTCATTACCAATAAGAATTTATTATACATATATTATATTGAATCGAATTCAAAATTTTCAATATCACATACTTATGCCAACTTACAATTTCTTTTCCGATTAAAATAAGCTCACATTCAATATTTCCCAAAAAAAGTGCTTAGGGCTTAGTGCTCGAAATGTCGAATTACTTCCACAAAGTGCTTAGTATTCGCGAGCCTTTTGTGAAAATAAGTGCTTTGTGCTCGAGACTCGGGAGCCTTTTTATTCAAGTGCTTAGTGCTTAGTGCTCGAAGCACTTTTCTTCAGTGCTCGTCACAGCTCTGGCGTTCAGCATTGGCGAATAAGGGCTCAGTCGTAGCAGTATTGCTGCTGTGGTATTGACAACAGTGTCCAACCTGGAGTGGCATGGAGCATTATCACATACTATTACTAAATCTTCCAGCTGGTTTCCCATATTTCGCCACTGTTGCATTAAAGCCCTCACCCATTAATTTGCTGAATCCGCTGTGAATGAACCTCTTCGTTTTTCCATTACTACTGAACCAGCAGCAGACATTGCCCCAATCAAATGCACATTTGGACCCCTTGACGCTGGAAGATATTGGATGGCTCTTGTACCAGCTCGGGACCGTCCTCTTGTTCTTCGACAGAACAAGTTAAAATTGGTTTCGTCCATCCAAACAATTTGCTTTCCCTGCTGAAATTATAAATTCAAGGACTGTACATATTCAGCCCGTTTCCTCTTATTTTCCATTATATTCATATTTGTTGGCTCATAATGAACTTGTTTCAATGTGAATAGTTTCTCCTCTAAATAATTTCCTATAGTGGATATACAAACAAACATCTTTCCGAAAATGTTGCATTATCATGCTCTTCATTTGTTTGAGAGATAAGGAACAGTCTTCCTCTAACCATAGGATGATTGAGTTTATTTCTTCATCAGTAAGGGTTTTAGCTTTTATTTCACCTTTTTCATTCGTGTCGTCGCAACCAGACCGAATCCAATGATAGGCCGTTTTGTATTTCACACCCAATGTTATCGCTTAAGTTACCCAGTCTTCGCCTTGTTAGCACATCTCACAATCCTTAGACCGTCTTCTCGTGTTATTTTTATAATTTTTCTTTGTATATTATCAATGCTTATCACAGGAGTACGACAAATAGGCCAAGTTGTATTTGCTGCGTTATTCAAATTCATCGGCAATGAACATTTCAGGTGAAATAAATGTTGGCATGGACGCAATTTTATAACTGCATTTCTCAACATTGGAACACGACAAATTGCACAATTATCCTTAAAATTCATTGTTTGAAATTGCAAACTGAATTGAACTTTTGACTTTTTTTTCAAAGTCACATTTTTTCACATTTCTATGTGAAGTATATTCTGTAACAAGAGCAGAATGAAAATCCGATACGAGTGCATTATTCGGAAGGCGAGCCTGAGGAATCACGAGTATTTAAGGTTGATTAGCAGGGAAAAGGTCACCACTTCTTAAAACATGGCCGACTAGTTTCGATTTTAATCTAAAATCATCTTCAGGGCTCTACAATGAAAAATACAAAAGTTTGACAATATAGCACACACAACAATCAATATAACAAAAACATAAATGGAAACATGTGAACATAATCATAACTATAATGAATAGAATAAAGATTGTAGGTGGTGAAAATATCACAGTAATGATTCAGCCAGTGAAAATGAAGGAAATGGTTAAGTTTTCTCTCGAATAAATACATTTTGTATTTTCTTTCTTCGTTGGTGAAAAATAATCTTGATCACAATTGAATCAGGGTATGAACGAATTATGGGAATTATGGGAACACATAGATAGAAAACTGCTGGACAAGAACTGACATATTGATTTATATTAAGTTCTAACATGTTGAAAATGCGCATGTGAACGTTTATTAATTTTTCATCTATGTTTCCATTTATGTTTCAGTTATATTGATTGTTGTGTGTGCTATATTGTAAAACTTTTGTATTTTTCATTGTAGAGCACTGAAGATGATTTTAGATTAAAATCGAAAGTAGTCGGCCATGTTTTAAGAAGTGGTTTTGTTGCATAAACCTGACCTTTTCCCTGTTAATCAACCTTGGATCTAAGAACAAAGGTCTCAAATCTACACTTTCAATCACGAGTATGTTTTCAAAAGTTACGGAATGAATATTCCTTAACAGTGTGTGGGAATAAAATTCTGTTAAAATGCTAAAAAACTAGGACTGTACTCAAGCTTGAGTTGGTTATTCGTATTATTAGGGAATAACCCTAAAAGGCAAAAACCAAGGACCAAACTGAACAACAACCGCGGTCATTACTGATTATTTGCTTGAAATCGATTTAGGTGTTGCAAAATGATCACATATCAAGTGATGGAATACTGACATTCTATGGTCAAATTCGATGTTAGTAGATCTAATATTCTGTGGAGGTCGTGGAGAAATGATAATATTCCTTCTTACAAATGACGGTTTCTGAAATACATAATTAGGATATAATCTGAAATTCAATTGACGCTTTCTGAAATTGAATTGACTAATCTGAAGTACAATTGAGGCTTTCTGAAATTCAATTGACTATTCTGAAATACAATTTACGCTTTCTGAAATACACTTGGAAATGGTGTAGTGCAAATAAATCAGTGGAAATAAATTGTACAGAATTGTGCTAGAATTAATTAGTAGTAGTTGTTGATAAGTGGTGTTAAAATTAGTGTAAATAAATAATTCAATTATCCCGGACGTTTTAATAACCCAAGAAAATGTAATCAAATGTTACAATATCAAACGTTGGATGGCATTGTATTTACTTCTAGGTAATGTAGTCTCATCATTTTGCCAAATTAAACCAATCTCAAATCTATCACCAATGCGTTTGATTGTTTTGTTCATGATAGTGAATGCTCTATTTTCTTCAGGACCTCTCGAACTCTGGGTTGGCTTTATTCCAAAATCTTCATTGGTAAATGAACGTTTCAACATTTCATGAAACTCATTGTCTGAATCTCTTTCACATATCTCCATCCTCCAGAACAGGACTGTGAAGTGACCAACCCATCTGAATCTGAATCTCAACAATAATAATCCATATCTACTGGTTCATTCAAAGAATATACAGGGTGTTCCTTAATTGAACTTACAAACGAAAAGGGGAGATTCCTTACGTAAGTTTAAGAAAAAAAAGTGTTGAGCTTTTAATTTTTTTCAAATTTTTTTCTCAAAGTATCTACACTTTACACCTTAAGCTTTCAAAACACAAACGTTCAATAATTTGATGTGTCAAAACTGACACTGAATTCATTCACCATCACTTACTGAATTTTATAATAATTTGGATTTTTCCGAGGATTTCGTGGGAATCGTTCAAAATTTTTCTCCTCGAAATCGGTAGCAGATACGACAAAACTACAGGAAACCGAAAAGTTTAGTATAACAGCAAAGCTTCTTTTCACATTTTTTCAAATCAACAGTTGCTCACCAAAAAAAGTTCTGGATGACAGGTGACAGTGTTCTGGAAAAAATATCACCCTGTAGATCTGCTATCGAAATTGCCAAATTTCAGTTGAATATCTTGTAAAGTGTAGATACTATGCGAAAAAAACTTGAAGAAAAATTCAAACTTCAACACTCTGTGTCTCGAAAACGAAACGTTTGCGACCCCATGTTTATGGGACCTTTTTTTCTTAAACTCAATTAAGGAATCTCCCCTTTTCGTTTGTATGTCCAATTTAGCAACACTCTGTATAGGTTTACACTGAAGTAGACGGGAATCTGTGGATTGCACGATATGATTCCTCTTTCTTACAGTTTGAATTTAAAGTACATATGTACTTTCTCATAACTCTACACTCGTTATTATAGGAACATCCTGTATGTTCAAAATACGTTGTTCTCCGCAAAATATAGTAGAACGCTGCAAATTTCGACTATCAGGCCAATCTTTCACAACATAATACTGGTTTACCAAGGAGGACGATTAAGTTAGTTTAATTACAGACAAATGGAATGATGCGTTCATCACTCCGATGCAGTAATGTCATGATTACTGTTTTATGTTTATTATTAAAACATTCAAAACTATTACATGTCAGGTATTTAAATAAATCTGAACCACGCGCAAAATGAAGCCGTTTGTCGTTTATATCTTTCATACAGATGCAGATGGCTCGTGTTGTCACATATCAGCATCGTTCATCAGATTTATTTCATTTCAGCTCCTATTTATTTATATTCACTGATCTAGTGACCCCAATTTCAACAGCTGATGAATTTTATCTTTTCGTGGGGGTCGAAAGGAGGAAAATATGCAGAAATGAATGTTAATTTTGCGATTTACTCAATTTTCTGCTGATTCTTTGCATCAGCTTAATTTCTTTATGTATAATGAAGTATGAATTCTATTAATTGCTCCGGTAGGTATAAAAAAAACATCGCGTAGTTGTATGTACATTACTCAAACAAAATGTTTTATTTTTTCTTTTCAGTTAAATATTTTTGAAGTCAGGTTTTTGGTTTGTTCTCGCAAAATGCGAAGTGAAAAGTTGCATACTATTGGTTGCAACAAGCTCTTGTTCCAACTTTATTCATCAGAATTTGAAACGAGAACCCATAGCCAAAATCTAGTTTCTATAATGAAATGTGGTGTTTAAATAAGAGCTCAGGATTTCAGTGTTCAATAAAACATGGTTTTCTGTAGCACAGTTTTGAAATATTTATTGATTTAGATTATCTAGAATATAAACATTTGGGAATTATATGTGAAATAAAATATCTTTTAAATAGTGGCCCCGGCGTGGCTTTGCTGGCATATGCGTAGGTACCCTTTTGTCGAAATTTTCAGTAAAGGAAAGTCACCAAATATGAAATACCATTTTGTTTTTGGGATATAAAGAGAAAACTTCATATTAATTAAATCAGTTTAATGTTTATACTAATCAGTCATACATTCATATGTAGTAATTAAGAGCCTCTGATCAAATATAGTAGTTATCTAGTTAAAATCTAACACAAAAAACAAAATCACAAATGAGTAACCAAATATGGAATAGGAACCCATACATGGAATATAAGCTTAAATCAACATAATAATAACAAAAATGGACATTAATATCTTTGAGATCAATTAAATGAATATAACAATTTGTGATAAATGAAAGAAGTTACATAATTACTTGCAAAAGTCACAGATCCAAGTATCAAACTCTGGACCAGCACAATCATAATGTGCCCAGAGCTCACACATCAAGCATATTCCATAATTAGACACCGACGACTGACCATATTTGGATTTTTATACTAGTTCAAACTCTTCTAACTATTTTTTCAAGTCACAATATTTTAATGACAAAAGATCACAAAATGGCGAAATAAACATAATACCGATATACTAAATAGTATAACACTTATGTATACAAACATAACAGCTGGTAATACTCATTTACTACTAACCTTCTGAAATTTTCTTCATGACAACAAAACAAAACACGCCTGCCACACGTTAATCAACTGACTCGAGGTTCTGAGTGCGATAGTTAGTAGACCGAATGAAACAGAAGATGGTCGAATGTTCCGTTTATTACTTATAGTCTTATTGGAGAAATGACGGACGACGGTATTCCATATTAGGATACTATTTCATATTTGGTGACTTTCCTCTAACGTTATTGAAAGCATGTGGTGGTAAAGGGTTTCCAATTACAGGTATTATTTAGACATTCAAAGAAAAATGCCATTGTTTTAGATAAATGATCGGATGTTTATTTCATTATGAACAGGAAGGTATTCTGTTCATAATCGATAATAACATCAGCCTAATGACTACCACGACCACGACTACAGGACCTTTTCATGAAATTTTCCATAACCGAATAGCAAAATGGCTGCCCTATGTCCTCGATAGCCTCACGAATTCCATCTTTGAGGTCATCAATCGACGCTCTTTGCGTAGACCTCTTTCTTATGGTCCCAAAGGTAGAAGTCGCGAGGTGTTGTTAGATCACAAGATCCGGTGACCAATAATTGTGATCACCTCTTCGGTACCTGAAACTTTTCTTTTGAATGGTTTCGTTGCTTTTGTGGCACGAAGCAACGTCTTGTTGGAAGTAAACGTTGTCCAGATCAATACCATTCAATTACGGCCTTGAAAAATCATCAATCATCTCTCAATCCATTCACCGTAACTGTCACTGTGAACCTCATTCTCGGAAAAGTAAGGTCCAATGACCCCGCCAGACCTTAAACCGCACCAACCACTCAGAAAAATTGATTTATACAGATGCTGAGGCTGAGGGTAGAGATGATTTTCAACAATAACTCTTCGGTTCTTCGAGCCCCAGATACGACAATTTTGATGTTGACGAAGCCAACGATGTGGAAATGGGCCCCATCACTCAAAATGATTCTTCGATGGAATTCCGGATCATTTTCATGCATTTCAAGGAACCAAGCAGCAAAGAAAGACACGGCGTTGTTGATGATCGGCCGGCTTGAGTTCTTGTGTGAACTAAACTTTATAAGCCTTAAGACCCAAACCTATATGCAAAATACGTTGTGATGACGTTTCTGGAATGCCTAATCCCAAAGAACAACGAGGAATGGACAAACCTGGGGTTTCTTCAACACTCTCTTCTACAGCAGCAATATACTCGGCTGTTCTTGAGCGACATGCACGGGTTTTACTCTCGACATCTCTAACTTGTCCCATCAGCTCGAATCTTTCCACACTTTTTCTGTATTGCGAGATTTACGAACCGTCTCTGCCAAATTTCCACCATTTTTGAAGTGAATTTTAATGATATCAATGCGTTGTTGAAGAGTGTATCGTTCCATCTTTATTGATGGCGTAGTTTCTACTTGTCAAATGTCCAAAAATGACAGCGTCAAAAGTGACATCCACCGAAATAACGGCGTTTCAAAATAACAATTCTTATTGAAAAACCCTTTATTTCATTGATCGATGGTTGTAGGCTTATTAGTATAAACCTCTAACTTCAGATAACCACACAGCCAGAAGTCTAAAGGCATTAAATCGCAAGAGCGTGGAGGCCAATTCTGAGCTCCAAATCCTGAAATGACACGACCAGGAGCAGACTCGTGCAAGATTGTCAATGTTTCACGGGCAGTATGACATGTGGCATCGTCCTGCTGAAACCATATATCTTCAAGATCAATAGCTTCCAAAAGAGGCACAAGAAACGTATTATCATAGCACGATAACGTTTGCCATTCACCGTCACTGCATTTTTCGACGATCAGGACGCATTGTTCTACCGTGTGATGCTCCATGTTTACTAACTTTGTCAACTTTCGATCTGTCACCATGACTGTCAAATGATATGAAGCGAAATTCAAATCTTGGGATATTATTGAAACACCCTTAAAAAAAAAGGTCGGCTTCATTTACCTACCCACCTGGTTCAATCTATCTTGGAACAAAAATAAAACAACTTGCTCGGCAGTGTTCCGAAGCGTCGGACCGACTTAATTTTTTGAAAACAACTCTTCATAAAAACCGATCGCCTTTCACAACCTATTGTACCTACGATTTACCAATCCTGAGACATCTCATGGCTCCTTTTGTCCCATGCCGTGCTTTCTTGTCCAATCGACCTGATCGAATGGAAACTGATACATATTTTTTCCTATAGTATCAGCTTACATCTCTGATGGCGCCATAGAGGTGTGAAGACGTGTAATATACGGAGTGAACCGACAAATTCATAACTGAAGGAACGCACCGAAACTGTGGGGTCTTTCAATAAGGAGGGTATTATTTTGGTGGTTTATTTGTTGTAACTGCTGGAATGTCAACTATAATATATACAGAGTGGCCCATCCCAGACGAGGTTCTCATTTTGAGGCAGTAAATTAATACATTTTGAAAATTTTTTGTTCGTGAAATGTAAAGGGCAATCAGTTAATTTAAAATTGTTTTCACATATACAGGGTGTTCGATGTAGAGTGTAGACCATAGTTACACTTTTTTCAATGTAATACCCTATATATGAATTCAAAAATTGAATGGCAAGCTCAAATAATGATGAGTTTATAGAGACCTTTTATGCCTTAGGAGAACCATTAAAGAGAAAATGGCGAAAAATCGAAAAAAAGGAGTATTTTCAATTTGCAATTAATGAATAAACCCTTCAAGCCAACGAGACAGACATTGTGTTTTCGTGTAGACATATTGGCTACCCTTATGCAGAAGAAAAAAATTCAACTCTGGAATATACTGAGTGATCATAATTAATATTCAAACATTTACTACAAATAATGGTCAAAAACTTTCTTATTTCAAATGGCACACCCAGTATTTCTGTACCTTGTTGAACGTAAGAATTAATATCGAAACTATCTTCATTGGGTTTCCCTATACCTTAACCTACTAGTTTTCAGTAATTTTCGATTTTAATTCAACTAGTAAACCGACTATTAGGAGCAATGATATTCATGGAAATTTTTGGATTGAGTATTAGAAGACTCAAAGATTCAAAGATGTTCACAAAATACCTTCAACTACGGCCTCCTCACTACTGAATGTCCTTATGCGGGTGAAACTCGTTCCACTCGGTACTCAACTCACTCTGTGGCCAGAGGTTCACGATCACAGATCTCTTTTGAAAATCTCGACAAATCTTGAAAATATTGAAAATGTGAAGAAGAGGAAAAATGTTGGACTGGAGCACAGGTTCATCGCCTGATCAAAAATTTTTCATAATGAATCGTTTGTTACATGATTCTTTGAACGTATGGCTTAACTTCAAAACGATCGGAATAAAGAAAAATTTAAGGGCATGTACCGAAAAAGATTGAATGATAATGACACTTAATACCTTCTAGGCGAAATCAATTCGAAAATAATGGAAAAAAGAATTGATATTCAGAAAAACAGTAGATAATCATTTATAAAGGAATAATAAATCTTGCGTGACCGCAACACCATTATTGAGATCTTCATATGAGTTTTTCAGATTTCAAATAATATTGTAAGCATTTCCTCATAAATATTTCCAAGTATTTCTATGAATATCGGTAATCATAATAGTAGGTTAACTAGTTGAATTAAAAATCGAAAATTACTGGAAAACTAGTAGGTTCAGGTATAGGGAAACCCAATCAAGATAGTTTCGATATTAATTCTTACGTTCAACAAGGTACAGAAATACTGGGTGTGCCATTTGAAATAAGAAAGTTTTCGACCATTATTTGTGGTTAATGTTTGAATATTAATTATAATCACTCAGTATATTCCAGAGATATTTTTTGATGCAGTCTTGATATACTACAAGAAGAGCACAACTTAAAATTGTTTCCAGACTTACTGGCTCACAGTGTAGGGACTTATACACTTTCCACTAGCTTTTCACAGCGTGTCAAACGAATTCCGTTCGTTGAATTACTTTTGAGAGAATGAATTCACATTCTCGATTTCGATGTTCAGCTTTGACTGATGTGTATCAGATTTTGTCTATCTCCTCTATAGTTTGAAAGTTGTAGTGCTAAAACATCGAAATATGCACACCCTGTACATATACTCCATTCACTTTTATGAAGTATACCGATTGGCCATGATTTAGGTTCATCAAGTTTCTTTACTTATGAAACTGGCGCAGGTTGGTTTTCCTGAAATGTCAAATAATTCTCAGAAACGTTGCCAATGCTAATTTCTATTAATTTTTTTGAACTTTGTAAATGGAGTTAGTTCTCTTGAGGTTTAACTATGACACAAGTTTCGTAGTACTACTACATTTTCATACTGCAGTATTTCGAGATGAGCAAAAAGGTATTCAGATGTGTTCTATAGGCTTTTTTCTTGAGTATTTTGAAAAGTGGGGTATATCTGTTCATTTAGAAGTGTTTCTGTCGGGTTATTCGAGTACTTTTATTATTTTTTCGAATGAACAAAGTAACGGACTATTCTGTCCATTATTTTTCAGTGAAATTTCAACACCCGATTCTTGATTTCCGTACAAGAAAATAGTATAACGGACTCTTCCAAGAATGTTCATATATTTGAAATATTTCCAGTATTAACAGAGAAAAAGGTTTCTTCAAAATTCTCCAGGTCTTTAGAATTATCGAATTCACATAATATTTTCCCAAAGTAAATAAACATTTTGATGAATACGTAATTACTACGACCTCTATGTGAATAGGACAACGTTGCCTGGCAGGAAAATGACTATAACCTTACATTTTCAAAATAAACACGGTGAAATGTGTCAGGGCCAATCGGGATATCTATATTAATAAAAGAGGATCTATGGTTGGTTCAAAACTTCGAAATGCCATATTGTTCAAACGATCTCACCAAATAGGACAATTCTTTTTTTGTTGCGTTTATTATTGTTAGGGCAAGGTTTATATAACAAAATATTCCCAAAAAATCCTACAGAAAAGAAAAAAAAGCCTTCCTTTATCTTACCACCCATAGAATTATGTGTTACCACCAATCGAGCAATCATAGAGTACTTATATAGGTTTTGACATTTGGACAAAGGAGGTTAGTTTTTCTTCCACAGAATCGCATGTCAAGTGAATAGTTAGAAGTGCAGTAGGTCTTACCAACGGTATAAGAATATTCCATGGGGATTAATAGTAGTAGAACGAAGTTCCATGGTATTCAATAGAAATGCAATAATAAAATAGAACGTTGTGAAGATATAAGCCATGAAGTAGTCTGGCAACGATGCATTTCATTTTCTTGAAGGGTAGGAAATTCAGAAATGGTATAGACTAGAGTATGAATGGCGATGTATACAATTATTGTGTAATTTGCATAGAACTTATAATAACATGGAAGGCTATTATCAGATCAAAAACACGTAAAGATCTCAAGTTGGTGGAACAGTGAATTTTCACCGGAATGTGAAGTGAATGTGACGATCAGCATCAATCGTGAGTTGTCCATTTTCATCTTTTCTCTATATTTCTGAAATATATATATATATTCTTTTGAAAGAGAGTATTACAAACTGTTTTCTTAAATCAAACAATACATGGCATATGGCACGTGTGAAGAAATGGCTACAAGGACCAGATTATATAAATGAATAAAATCTGTTTCCCGCTCCAAATCTAAGTGTTAGCAGAGGGAATGTAAACGGGGTACCATACAATTCTGAGTATGATACACGAGAACAGATAAAAACCTCTGAAAAAACTCTGTCTCCCCGTGTATGTGTGGTGATACTGAATTTGTTCAAAAAAAATATGCTGCTATCCATGTTACAGAGCTCCTTGTGCTTGAAAATTGCCTTTTCATTGAACTGGATGCAAATGTCTTCAAATTATATCTGTAACAGGAAAAAAAGAAGAAAAACGAGAAAGAAGCAGTAAAAAAAATTACTTCACCTGCTAAAAAACCTTTTCACAAAGTCCTAACTCTCTTATGGATCGGGAGGATCTTTCGATCAGGTCCGATCTTCCAAGTGATGATTCTTCTGTTCTTCGGATGTTCGAGGAACGCTACAGGCCCCTTATGTTGGGGGATCATCTCCCATAGTTTAGAGTGGTTGTTTTTAGCGAAAAATCAGCAAAAAAGTAAGAGCAAATTCAAAAAACTTCTGACACTTCATTGTCATTTCTGACAAAAAAAATTTCTGAAATGTTTTTGATTTATGTTTGGGTAATAAATATATTTGCGGAAATAATTGAATTCAAAATTGCCCATAATTAGTAATTGACATATTATTTTTGTATTTCTGTTTTGTGTGACAGCTCATATCCGTGGAAAAGATGACAGTTGACATATGACATTTGACAGATGACATTTGACAGATGACATTCGGCAGATGACATTTGACAGATGACATTTGACAGATGACATTTGACAGATGACATTTGACAGATGACATTTGTCAGTAGACAGATGACTTTTGACAGATGACATTTGACAGAACTTTTATTATGCCTAATTTATCTCCTGCTTGAAAAAATAGCAATGGTAAGTTTATACAACTTAAACTGGGGTTTCACAAAGCATATCACCGGTGATCGGAACTCGATTTGACAGTTCAGAAATCTAACCAAGCCGTTGATCTCCGATAACTGGTGATAACGATTTGTGAAATCCACAGTAAGTATAGGCACGGCCTTCTTAAGATAAAGATGGCTATGGTATAGGTATCATTTAGGCGAAACAAAGTTCGCCGGGCCAGCTAGTGTATTATAAAAGTGGAAGGAGTACTGAATATCGGATTGAAGTATTATTCCTCTCGAGTTTTAAATAACTATCGACTGAAATACTATAGAAAAACTATTTGATTCAAACTTCTATTCCCTGAGGAGTGGAATGAATGAGTTTTCATCACTATGTATCGTATTATCAGGTGATAGCAATAGCTTCGCATTTACATGAATTATGAAGGATCATTGTAAAAATTTGAAATCTGCATTGGTATTTAAATGAAGAATATTTATTTCACCATGAATAAATTGATGGATTTGATCATTTTGTTTCGTGACACATAAATTCAATTTTTTATCTGGGATAGATTTTGTTTTGTATTTTTTAGAGCTTTCCCATACAGAGTTTGAGAATTATCCATTCGTTCCGGCACACCCTGTATATTTTCTATATATTTGTTTTATATGATCAGCATTGGAAAACCTGTATGTGATCTATCATATGCGTCATGTGCTCAACTTGGCCAATCGAAAGTTCATGGGACTGCCATCTGTTCCTGTCAGCACATTATACGTATTTAATTTTTCCAAACTTCAATTTTATCTTCTACTCAAAGGGGCTGATTGTGTTGGAGAATTTCTAAGGTTGAGTTTACCGCGCCGAAGACCGTAATTCGATATCATCTAGAGTGAATGAATATCGAATCATCTATGCTCATAGTGAGTGAACTGCTATTTCAGAATTTTTAGCGGCTTCACAAAAGAGATCTGCAACAGAGTGGAATTAAAAAAGCTGCCCAACTTGTTGGATATTTTGTTAAACACATACCTTGTACCCTTGTACGTAATACAAGATAGGTGAAACTCGTTTAATGATCGAAGCGCGCTCTTCCATTTTATTGGAAAATGAATCTGCCTAGTTAACTTTTAACATCAGCGTAGGTATTGGCGTTCATATTGTGCAGTCAAAAAGATTCAATTTTCGAGAACTATGAATATAATCAGATTCATAACTAGAGGATGAAACGTACTCTCATCAAAATACATACTATCTAATGGAATTAAACAAATGTGGGATAGAATCATTGACATATTGAAAGGAAGAATTTTTGGGAAATGAAAGGAATTAATTTTTCATCATTATTTCTGTTTGAGTCACCGAAGATTCAATTAGCGAGAAAATTCGGACGCTGAAATGAATTTTCTTGCCTGTTTAGAGCGAACATTTAATATTGTTTATTTTCGACTTCTTCATAAACACTTGATTCATGAATTCGTTTAGCGTCCATAATTGACTACTTTATTGGACACCACTTTATTGGACTCGACTGTCACAGTCTTCTCTCCATTTTGCAATTTTCTTCGTTTCACACCATGTTATAGGCCACATGAAAATTTTCATAAGCACTTTTAGTGGGTAGGAGAGATTCTTTGGCACTTGCGGCTAAATTTTTTATGCTTTTCTCTCCCGAACTATCCATTTTTGTGGATTATTATGACGTTTGTCACAGAATTAACGAAGTAAACAACTTTGTTCAGTGAGGTTGCTTAGGTCGATGATGGTTCCTAAGGTAAGAAAAGCAATAGCACAATCAATGTTTCTTTGTAATAAAGTGACGAATATATTAATTGCCATTTCGGAAAATAAAATTTCTGCATTGCAGTCAAACATAAAGCTTTGTATGCAACTCTTACATAATTAGGCTTACGGACTTGCCCAAATTATTGGCCTCGCTCGCTTTGCTCGCTCTGCCATAAACTTTTGGACTCGTCCATAAAGACCTAATTTATGTACTTGTTACATAAATAGCTATTATGGATAGATACTTCCAAATATGTTGGGAAGCTGACAGTATTCAGGCTAATGTGAATGATGCAGCACTTTATACAGGGTGAGTCTTTAATTTGGACATATATTTTAACTGTAGATTGCTCTCATGCTCATGCGAAACAATTTTTTCCTATACCATTTTTCAAAATTCGGTTTCGTTTGGAAGATACAGGGTGTCGAAAATCCACGAAAAAAACACTTTCCTGTTCATATCTTCGGAACCGTTATTTCAAATGAACTGAATTTTGGTTGATTGGTTACTCTTTTCATGGTGCATATTCCTCAATCAACGCTTATTCGAAATTTCTCCTGGTATAAAAGTTACTGCGAAGCCCACTCATAAATCCAAGCAATACCATAAAACCACTGAAAAAAGAAAAATATCATATTTTAGAAAGACTCAATCATTTCAGAACATTAAAGTATTTCTATATTTTTTCAATAAAACGTGTCGTTTTCGAGTTATTCATAATTTTACCCGATAAAATTTGACGAAAAAATTTAAAATCATAAGAATAATCTGGATGCTTCCCTGGATTTATAATATTACAGAATTGCTGAACTTTATAAACTCTCTGTTTCTCTATACAAATTGACAATGTAGTCAGAATGCTTATAAACTTTGCAAAAAAAAACAAACAAAATTCGGATATTAATGATGAATGTCCCAAAAAACCACGTTTTGAATTGAAATTAATCCATAATGAAATGATATACACGACATGATCTGTGGCGATGTTTCTACCTAAGCAATATCCTCTTGCATTTTAAAAACTCGACCCTACACGGTTGCATTCTTCCTTATGAATAAACGAATCGACCTTGGACTTCAGTCTGAGAAATCGACAAATCTTAGTCCATCACGCCGCTATACGCATGCTTCGTTCAATAACCACAGACCAACTGTTTGGTCTGTGGAACAACAGTTTGTCTTGCGCACCGTTATGGGCGACTGAAATTAAGATCGTAGCGCTCTATCGGCGAGAATCAGAACTACTCCATCGGCATTTCTGAAGAGGCACGACTAGACGCCATCAGCCAAAAGTGAACAAAACTAGTGCCTTTGCTTTAGTTCATCCGTTAACGATAGGAGACGAACTGCTTCCTTGTTTAAATAGAATATCAACACAATCTGGCATCGTCTTCCCAAACGTTCTATGATAGCTCTATCATAGAATATGGTTGGATGGGTTACGTTAGGTCATTAACCTCGAATCCTATAACCTAGGTTAATGGAATTATGTTCGAGCCGTTTCAGGGACGTAGTTAGCCTAATTTTTTTTCAAATGACTATATTTTCTTAACAGAGTCGCCGAATTCGGAAAAAAGGAAAATGAAAAAAGGTTTCTTTTGACCTCAAGAATCTTCAGTTAAATTATATGTACAAGTTAAGACTCAACCCGGTAGGTGAAGTTCATAACCTTACAGCCTAATTGAGAATGCTCAACTCAATAAAAAATACAGTGAATGTGTTTTGGTTATAAGTCTCGACAGCTTTCTTCACACGGATTTTTTTTGGCGTGATTAAATTTTCAAAATGATTATCTTTTGTAGGTTTTTGCTGGTCCCCATCTGCAATACCTTATAACCCAGCTAACACAACGAGATCCCAAAGATAGCCCTGCGACTTAATTTTGGGAAATTGTGACCTGTTCCAATACTTTTTTGAGAAGTTGCTGAGAGCTCAATATCTCCTCCAAATGTCCGCCACCAGATAACTCCCAGAGGAGTCTTGACGATTTCCTAAGACCTAAGGGGATGTTCTCAAACAAGAAACAATGGGAGTTCTGTGGAAAGGCCTGTGAGAGATTTTCAGTGAGCTCGCATGAAGATCAGATTAGGATATTAGGAGGGAGTAGGGAGAGCAGAAGTTTTTGTTATACATATATCTGTATGAATGAACTTATATTCCTAATATTGAAGACAATACATAAAATACAAGAATTGAGATGAAATACGCAAATCATACATTATTCTGTGCTGTAACAGAGGAATTGATATAATCAATTCTATTCAGGGTGGCCATTTAAAAACGAAACAGACGAGATTACAGACGAAATAAATTTTTTCGATAGAAATGCTCGGACAGGTCGATTTCTGTTTAACTCAGAGAGTAAACCTCCATCATTTTTGCTGACTGAATTCAAAGAAAAACTTACGCAATGACTTGGATAGAATAAATTCAGATAGCTTGCTTTGGTTAGAATTTTATTCATTCTTCGTATTTAACTCGTAAAATAAGAATTGAAATAAGAAATAAAATGTGAATCATCACGTGTCATTCCAAAATGAATTGCCCTTTCCCGTCACGTAATGATTTACATTCAATTTTTTTAATTAAAAACGGTAGATTTCACGAGCAAAATGCAAAAAATGAGAAAGTTTGTAACCCAATCAGGCTATCCGAATTCAATTCTATCCAAGTCGTTGCATAAGTTTTTCTTTGAACCGCGATATCTACCTTACGTTCGACTTTTGACCGAACGTTTATGTAATAAAGTACCCTTTATTTTGAACAAAGAATCACCCCCTCAAATTTATCGGACTTGCTTTAAAACACCCTGTGTGTATTTCATCTTACCTTACAGCTTATCATTGGTGACATAACTCTAAACTATTCACACCAATAGTGACAGCTCGTTCACTATGCGAAATATACTCCATTCACTTTTACAATGTATACCGGTTGACCATGAAATTCTGACACATTTCACCGTGTATATTTTGAAAATGTTAGGTTATAGTCATTTTCCTGTCAGCTATCTAAGCAACGTTGTCCTTCTACATAGAGGTCGTAGTAATTACGTATTTATCAAAATGTTTATTTACTCTGGGGAAATAATGAAATTGACAAAATATTATGTGAATTTGATAATTTCAAAGACCTAGAAGATTCAGTTATGGTATTTCCTTATACGGAAATCGAGAATAGAGTGTTGAGATTTTACTGAAAAATAATGGGCAGAATAGGCCGTTACTTTGAGATAGTTCTTTCGAAAAAAGAATAAAAGTACTCAAATATCCCGACAGAAAAACTTCTAAACGAACAGACGGACTTATTGCATTCCCCACTTTTCAAAATTCTCAAGACATAAGCCTACAGAAGGCATTCAAATTACCTTTTCGTCCAACTTGAAATACTTCAGTATATAAGTATACAAATCGTATTGTTGAGAGGGATAATTCTCCAGACAGTAATCCTACTTCCTACTTAAGATTTCCTTATATACCTGGTCTTTCGCTGGCAATTGATAAGTTGTTCAAAGGTGTGGGATGTAAGTGTGTTTTTTATAATCTAACTACTGTAAATAGATTTTTCACTAGGCTCAAAGACAATACTCCAAAAAATTTACGTTCAGAACTGGTTTACAAAATACCATGTTATAACTGTGACAAACACTACATAGGTCAAACAAAACAATATTTACAAGAAAGGATGAAACAGCATAAATACGATTGTAAGAACATTTCGAACTTCAATAAAACGGCTCTAACATTACATCAGATGACCACAGGACACCAATTTGATTTTGACAATGTCCAAATCTTGGATAGGGAAAAGTCTACTTATAGGCGAAATATTAGTGAAATGATATCTACATATTAAAACAAATAACACTGTCAATCATAGAGAAGATGTTCAACATTGGAGTTTGATTTACAACTCCTTACTCAGAAGTTGATAACTGGACAGGGCATATTACTTGTTGTTTGGTTGTGTTGGGGTTGTTCATTGTATCCTGATTGGTTCTATATTTTTGTAATTGTCAATTGGAACAACAATGATGGTATATAGTAATAAATTTAAAATAGATAATAAATAGAGTGTGGTGAGAGTGATGATTGGAGCAAACGCACAAGCGACAACTTGAGATATGATTCCGTGTGCATAAATTATAATACTTAATTTCGTTCATTTAGGCGCCGTCACTGACTGGATGTTTTGAGGATTGTTTTATTTCTATGACATATGACGGGTTCATGTCATATACTTAAACTTCTATACCGCTAGCATTGTGCAAAAAATTGCGTAAAAATGAAGCCAAGACCTGGACATATGATGGCTAATACGCATGCGCTATAGCCGCCATATTGCCCCTACCCTGCTTAGAATCCTACTCCAAGCTACTTCCCCTTATTCGCGCATGAGCAGTAGTCTCCATATGCCTAGGTCGACGGCTTCAAGGAAATCCACAAGGATCAAGTTATAGGTATAGAATTATTTGGTTCATGTGAGGTCATGGCCATTTTCATTTTCGTGTTTTCTACCAATATTGACTGTTGCAATTCTTACATACTTGTTATACCTGAGATGATAATTATTTTTATTTATAAGTTTGAACATTTTAATGCTAGACAATATTGTTCACCGTAACTAGGTTAAGTTTCTTTTGTAATAATTTTTGTTTATGTACTAGTTATTGTTATTTTTAGCCTTGATAAAGAAACAAGAATCGTTTCGAAACGTCGGCGTTGATACAAGAGAACAATTGAATAAATAAATATCCAAAATTCCCAATACTCGTTTTTCAATTATACTTGTCATGGATGATAATCAATTTCCAAATACTTGTATGAAAATGTTGTTGTACCACAAAACCTGTGTCACAGTTAAACCTTGAAAGAACTAACTCCGTTTACGAAGTTAAGAAAGAGTAAATAGATATATGCATTGGCAACTTCCCTGAGAATTATTTGAGATTTCATGCGTACCAACCTGCGTTAGTTTTAAGTAAGAAAACTTGATAAACCTAAATCATGGCCAACCGGGATACATCATTAAAGTGAATGGAGTATACTTGGGACGCAGTTAATGTAGACGACGTAGTAACAGATATGTACTTTCCGAACGCTGTAAATGATGGGTGGCGGAACGGCTGATAATGGTGAGCAAAAATGTGGAAAAAGAATCGGTAGGTACCTAGGAGTAAATTTCACGTTCTCACGGCAAATTCGCCATGACTTTTCTAATCGTAAATTTCGTGATTTTACGATTTCGATATCCAATAACGTAACAGCTTATATTTCAGTTTTATTGCGGGTGCTACTGCAACGATATTGCTGCTATAAAGCTGGCCGGCAGTTCGATCCATTGTTTCAACATGGCTGGTCAAAGGCAGACTGTCCAATCTTGATTGACGACTATAGTTGAATTTTTAATTTCAACCATTGTCCCAGCGAGCTGCATCTGCGAAAGCGACATGCTTCTGATATCGACATCCACTGTTTCAGGCAAGGTTTTGTCTCCCTGTTGCCGTACAGACGTTCGCATTATTCTCTTTTCCGACTCTGCTGGAATTTCAGATGTATTTTAAATTTGATATCCAATTGTTCTTCGGACGACACTGTTATTCGCGATTTGATGAGAGAAGTTTTAATCTTTCCGACATGACGCACGAAAGGGTTTGACAACGGGATCCTGAAACAAATATTTATTACTTTTCGTCCAGAGATAGTCGCTGGAATATTATTTCCTGCTTTTGATGAATGGGACAATCGACAGATTGATTAAAATTGTCTGATGGAAAACAGAGTCTTTTCTTTTTTGTTTTCGTTCTTTCCTTGTGGACATTTCTATAGATGACACGGACTCATCGGTCCCGCTGAGTCTATCATCGACTTATTTGATATGAAAACGCACAGAGTGAAAACTGCCGTTGTTTGCTGATCAAAATTCGTGTTTTCATTTGGATCAACCCAACAGCAAAAAAGGAACATTTTCCCTATTTAGATTTCACTTATATTTCCCCTTAATCTTTTATACTATACATATACACCCAAAAGTTTTGCATCGCTTCATTTCCATATGTTGGAATTTTTATATCAATAATTCTTAATGGGTTTGTGCACATTCTTTTGGAAATCACACAGTGAAATTATTTCATTAGCGAAAACATTTGAATTTTACGATGCTGACTGCCGACATGAATCGTAGGGTGATTGGTGACATTGACCGCGCAGGAATTGTGGCTCCAATTGAGAAAGGCCTTACTCAAATGTACCTATAGAGAAACTGATGTCAGGAGTGCGATATAGCCATTCACTCGGATTAGATAGTCAAGCCGCTCTCAAAGCACTGAGCTCTCCTTTGTCATCGACTCAAAGTTTATTTGGGAGTGCCGGAGAAAAGTCAATGAGGTAGGCAAAAAATAGTGCCCAATTATCTGGGATCCCCTCATTCGGGAATCAGAGGAAACGGAGAGGCCAATATGCTTGCCGTACAAACGCCATTCCCTTTCCCTGAGCCTTTCTGTGCTAGAGACTGTAGAGGGAAATACACCTATAAGAAAAAGGTTCTGGAGAAGGATGCCACGTTCAATGTCAGAAAATACTTATTTAAAATAAAAATTAGTGAAGTCTGAATTAATCTAATGAACTTCTAGAAATAAATATTTAAACTTAAACTCTGGCTCAGACCGGGTCAGGTCAGGGTACCTTACCCCATAGATTGCTATGTGGCAAAAGTAAAAAAAAGTGCTTCGTTAACTGGTTTATTACAATATCTATTCAACTACAATCAACATCAATGGGAATCAACAATCTACAAAATAAAGGTAAAGATAAGTATCGAAATTTTAAGTGGTTACAATTACCCAAATGTCAAAAATCAGCTACAAATTTAGAAATATGACTGCACGAAGACTTCTTTCATCATTGCCAGAATCATTAAATTAAAAATGTACAAATCAGAAATGGAAAGTTATGGAAAGAATTTGTGTAAGTAAATTATGAAAAGACAACTGGAAGAATTAACTTTGAAATTTGCAATCGAAGAAAAAAACACAATGACAAAAAATAGAATGTGGAAGGACTTAACTCAGAGCGAATGCCACCTCTTGATCTTACTGGTTGACCTATTTCTGGTACTTTAATAGGTAGGGCTCGATTAGTCGTCCTGGTTTTAACCAATATGATGATCAGCAGATTTTCCTGATTTTGGGAAGCTCGTCAATGGATCTTTGGTATTACCATTCAAACGTTGGTCCAGTTGAAATAAAGATGAAGTTGGTATCCAAAAATATGTATATCCAGAAACCAAAAAAAGTAATTCAAGGCTATCCGAATTTAATCGTTGAAACAATGCCTCTACAGTCAAATCTATACGCCAAACTAAATTCAAAACTATCCAAAAATGACTTTGATAACTCGGCTGCAATTTACTATTTCATACTAGTTATGTCTGAATTCACTAAGATCTCTAAGAATAATAATCATTCCTCAATTTTTATATTTTTTAAAAAAACAGATTTGAAAATGTTGAAAAAACTGATAGTGAAGCTACAAAAAAATATACAGTACAACTTCAGTAGTTCGGACACTCGCTAGCCCGGGCACTCCAGTAATTCGGGCACTGCTTTGATTCGGGCAGTTTGAAATTTTCACCTTTGAAATCCGGGCGCGAGAACATTCATATGCAAAACAGTATAATTTTCTTGTCTGAACTTGTACAAAACAGTTGTAGGACGGGTTGAAAACGTCATAGGGCGCTGGCCGCATCATCAGGAGTGAAGAGAAGAATCTTCTCCTTGAAAACTTGTTACTTTTGAAAAGGATCAAAAACGAAGCCACTGATATTTATACATCAAAAATGATACAAAAGTAAAATTGATTCATATTTTTCAAAAAAATAGAAGACAAGGCAGATGGTGCATGTTCTTATATATATTATTATTATTATTATTATTATATGTAATCATATATGTATAACTTATTTTCATTATTAGAAATTTGTAAACTTTGGTTTTATTCAAAAGAATCTTTTTTTTTAGTTTTGATCGATAAATTTCAATTTTGATCATTTTTAAGTTGTTTCATATGATAAATTCGAATCACTCCAGTAATCCGGGCACCTCGATGGTTCGGGCACGTCCCGGTCCGATATCTGCCCGGACTACTGAAGTTGTACTGTAATAATACGCACAACTAATTTGAACCGAACAACCGATTGACCACCATGACATCTACCTACGCATTGACGAACTTTCCAATTACAGGTTACAATATTAAGTCAATGTTAGAATTCAAAATGAAATATATAATGATCGAACAATGAGAAATTGAAAATGGAAACTACAATCAGATTTGATAACTAGAATCTAGATCTGAAACTTGAAAATGAAAACTGTAAATAGAAGCGTAATTTTGAAATGACATATAGGAAATTGAATTCAGAAATTAGTGAATCGACGTACAAAATAAACCAATAACGATTTCCAATAGAATGAAACAAATGAACTGTAACAAGGAGAAAGCCGATGATCCAAAATGGATGTGGATCTCAGTAAGAACCAGCTGCACCTCCTCATCCTCAATGACGTTCTTAGTCAGTAGCAGCACGCAGGAATATATCTAGAATTTCACAGCCTTGTTCAAGCCGCTCAGGAAGAATTTATTAATATGCCTCATCAGAGCGACTAATGACCAAAGCAGTCGATGCCGAATAATAATTAAAAAAAAGCCTTAGCAGCATATATCGCTATATGAGAGGGGGGATACTCGTTATTCGGCAAAATTTTTATTAACATCTTCCTAACAAAGTAATAGATAGATAGATAGATAGATAGATATGAGTTTATTCGTCATCATAATATATAATATAATAATAATAATATACTATTTGAATTCAACTCAGGATTAAACTGTGAGTTATTTCTTGTATAACTGTTTACAGTTTTTACAAAATGAATGTTTTATTCTAACGACAAAAAAAAAAGAAAAAATCTAATTCGGCTCTTCCCCTTCATCAATATCCCCCATTCGATGATGATTAAATGTGGGTAATGAAGTTCGTACAAAAGTTGTTGATGTGTTATTCAACTCGAAACTAATCAATAAATTATTCAACTCCATTTTTGAAGAAAAACAAAACACTTTCGGCGATTTAGACTGATGCAAACCTTTTGAATTTACAGTGCCCGTAGCCCAGTGGTTAAGGTAACTGACTCTGACGCGGAAAGTCGCGAGTTCAATCCCGAGGCTAGGAAAGAAATTTTCTAGTCGCGGTAGTGTGCCACCATTTTACTGTTGGGTCGAAAATTAGCAGTGATGGGTCTTAGGTGGCGTAAGGACACAGTACTAAAGCCTACACAGAACAAATCTGCTTCTCCGAACTCGTACAAGTTACAAGTTCCGAAGGCTTGTTGTTTCTGAGGGGTCTCCTCGGGAGACCTAGATATAATCACTATAATCAATAATCAACAGGGTGTGGCGTAATGAATGGATGATACGATACCGCCGGGTAGAGGACTTTGAGGCGAATAAAAAAAAAGTTTGGTAAAAAACACTGAGTTTTCGAGATATTCGAAATTTTTGAGAATAAAAAAAAATTATCCTATGCCACTCTTTTGGGTGACAAGACTCCAAATGATGAAGGAATTTTTGATCTATTTTCTGGATAACCAAACGTGAGGTGAAGAAAATATGATCCCCTGAGTGCCAAATTGAGAAAAAGCATTCCTATTTCATTGAGATTCCTAAATGGTATACAGAGTGGGCCATTGAAAACGAAACAGCGGCTCTGTAGGTCGGCAGAACCGAGTTATATAAAAACGCTCGGACACGTCAACAACATTTTCGAGGGGGACATCGTTCGCGATGAAATTCACCCGAAATACATTCCATCCCTCGGAGCTGTGACCGCCACCCCTAAATTTTTAAATGGCACCATATGGCAAGTGATACCTCATTTGAAAGGTAGTTTCTTTCTCAATATCAAACAATGAAAATTAATTAATTCTATCGATTCATTTTCGAGATATAGGAAATTGAAGTTGGGAAATAACTTTTTATTCACTCAATCAATAAAAATAAGATCTAACAATGCAACTGTTTGAAGATTATCATTGTCAATGAATTAAATGTTCAAACTGTCTACCACCCATTTCCATACAATAGTACAAGTTCTGTTCGAAATGAGACCTCACATTTCGTAGCATTTCCAGCGTTATTCGACGGCATTCTTCAATAATTCTACGTCGAAAATCGTCCAGAGATTCTGGTTCGGTTGCATAGATTTTGTTTTTCAAGTGACCCCACAGGAAAAAGTCGAGTAAAATTAAATCGGGAGATCTTCAAACAGTTGCAATGTTAGATCTTATTTTCATTGATTGAACGAATAAAAAGTAAGTTCCCAACTTCAAGTTCCTATATCTCGAAAACGAATCGATAGAATTAATTTATTTTTGTTGTTTGATATTAAGTAGGAAACTACCTTTCAAATGAGGTATCACTTGCCATATCGTGCCATTCAAAAATTTAGGGGTGGCGGTCACAGCTCCGAGGGATGAAATGCATTTCGGGTGAATTTCATCGCGAACGATGTCCCCCTCGAAAATGTGGTTGACGTGTCCGAGCGTTTTTATGTAACTCGGTTCTGCCGACCTACAGAGCCGCTGTTTCGTTTTCGATGGCCCTCTCTATATAACCCAATGTATTTGTATTTCTAGCATTCAATCCTAAATAAATTCTTATCACAATGATTCGAGAGCGTTTTTTCTTGATTACAAAAGTGGTGAAATACACAGATACTTGTGATTGATGTTACCGAAGGTTGTTAGTATTCAGTTGTCTACTTTTTTACTGATGAGTGTTTCGAAAAAAAAAGGCGATTCATCGTAAGGTTCAAGAAAATAATCTGAAATGAAACATATAAAATTTCATATAATGGCTAATGCTTTATTGCGGAACGAAAAAAAATCATTTCGGTCTCCTCTTAGTCAAGACTATTTATTATAACGGAAATCTAGCCAGTTACAATGTTACAAAAGCAGTAACAGTTCGCCTACTAGGCCTCCCTTCAAAGCTGGTGATTTTGCTCATTTTCTGAAATCTTATTTCCTAGACCTCCGATTTTAGTAGCATTATTTGCAGTAGCTTTGAACACCTTTCGTGAAATTCAATTTGATGAAAAGCTATTTTGAAATTGTCATTTTTTTTCGTTTCTTTTCATTAATAAATGTTTAAATAATGTTTATAATAATAATAAATAAATAAATGTTTAGATATGGCGGCGAGTGAAAGCGAAAGTGAAGATAAGTCCGATAAAATCGACAAAACCAGAAAACATAGTGAAGTAAAATGCATGCACTGTGGAAGAAAAGTGGTAGATAGTGTCCAGTGCACTAAATGTAATGGAAAATTTCATCCATCCTGTATTACCCAAGCTGCAGGGCAGAAAAATACAACATGCAAGCATACAAATGAACAAACCGTTAAACCAGCTCAAACCCAAGAGGAATTAATAAAACAAAATCAACTATTAGCTATGGAAAACAACTATCTTAAAGAACTTCTCAAGGAAACCCAAGAGAAAAACACAATATTAAAAGAAAATAACTTCCTGCTTCTGGAAAAAATAAACATGCAAGAAAGTCAGAAAAAAGGTAATATAAAAAACCATAATAATACAAACCTATCAATTCATCCTGAAAGAGATGGAAAGAAAACAGAAAATAGAAACGAAACTGGTAGAAATTACCTACAAACATTAGAACTACCAATGTATAACCTAGAAGGGCAAGACAATTTGATGTCAAACTCTCGGCAGAATCATAATGTCAACATTGTAAGTTCACAACAAACACCGACATATTCTCAGCAACTCAAACAGATTAAATTAACTCCACAATTCCAGAACAGTACAAGCTACATTGGCTTGAATAGGAATAATACACAAGTAACACATAAGACAACTACACCAAAAATAGAATCAACGGAACAATCAAACATGCAAGCAGACAGTGAAGGTTTCCAACTAGCCAAATACAAACGGAAACAATTCAAGAAACCAAATATTGGAACCAATCACTCTAATGATGGTACCACATTTAAATCTATAAAACCACATAAAGAAAATAAGCAAATATGGCTATTTGTTTCCAGAGTGGAAGCATCCGTAACTGATTCCGAAATTAAAAAATATATAGCAACTAAAGGTAGTACTCAGTCTGAACTCATCTCAGTGAAAGAACTAAAAACTAAATCTTCAAACTCGAACTTTAAAAGTTACATGATTGGAACACCACTGAATCTCAAAGATGAAGTATACAAAAATGAATTTTGGCCCACAGGCATTACATTTGCCAGGTTCAATTTCACTAGAGGACAACATTTTTTAGAGAATACCTCAAAGAAACCCCAGGAACAAATCTAGCAAAAACAATGAACATAAACAGCAAGAATGTGAATTCCAACAAGAATTACGATTTAAATAACTTCTCAATCCTTCATCAAAACGTGCAGTCTATAACGAATGCCACTGAACACTTAGAAGATATAGCACAAACTATGAGCAGCTTAAAAGTAATCTGTATAACAGAGCATTGGAAACAAGATGATCAATTATTAAACCATAACATCGAAGGATTCTACTTAGCCAGCTCCTTCTGTCGTAGTGAATACAAGCACGGCGGTAGCGCCATATACATTAAGCAAGGGATTAAAAGTTCAGAAAGAAAAGACCTTGTAAAACATTCGATTGAGAAGATCCTAGAAATAGCAGCAGTGGATGTCAAAATAGGCTCCAAACATATAACTATTCTGTCAGTTTACACTATCCCAGGGGAAACAAAAGAATTTCTTAAAAAATTGGAGGAAATTCTACAAATGATCTGCTGGAATAACAAATCTGTGATGATAGCAGGGGATTTCAACATAAACATCTTAGACAAAAATCACAGAAACACAATCGACTTTCTGGAATTATTAGAATCATATGGTATGAAAGCCTGCATAAATGTACCAACAAGAACAACACTGCTCAGTGAAACATGTATTGATAATATACTCACAAACCAATCTAACTACACAGTAAAAACAATAAGAACAAATATCTCAGACCATGATACAGCACAGATAATAACAATTCAAGAACAAATGCAACAAGATGAAGAATATCAATACAGAAGAATTATAACACCCAATAACATGCAAAACCTAATTGTACGACTTGAACATCTGCACTGGGACTCTTTGTATAACATCCCAGAAGAGGACATTGACAAGCAATGGAATATGTTTACAAATATATTCAAAACAGAATTAAATTATGCTTGTCCAATGAAATCAATTAGAACTAGCTCTAAAAAACTCCAGAAGCCAGTCAACCAGAAGATAAAAGACTGCAAAACCAGACTCGACATATTACATACTTGTAAATCTTTCAATCCAATTTTTATGGAAGCATATAAGGGAGTCAAAAAGGAGTATGATAAAATGCTCAGAGATGAGAAAGGTAGGAGATTCAAAGAACAAATTCTAAAATCTGACAATAAAATGAAAACACTTTGGCTAACAGTAAACAAAATTAAGAAAAACAATAATAAAACTAAAGAAATTCCTGGTAACCCGATAGAGACAGCAAACAAATCAAATCTTTATTTTGCAACAGCAGCAAAAGAAAAATTAAAAGACATCCAAAACATCCCGTTTCAACATAATATTAAAATCAATGAGAACACTTTTAAATTTCAACCTATAAATGAAGAAAAAACGATAGAAATAATAAAAAAACTAAAAAACAAAAATAGTTCTGGAATTGATGATATTCCTATTAAGACAGTTAAAACTTGCATGCATTATATATCTACTCCATTAACCTACCTTGTAAATAACTCAATGAAGCATGGCATTTTCCCAGAAATATTAAAACAAGCACTAATAAAACCAATATATAAAAAAGGAGATGAGAACAGACCTGAGAGCTATAGGCCTATCAGTCTCCTTCCCTCATTCTCTAAAATATTGGAATTGGTAATATGTGAACAACTGGTGAAATTTCTCATTCAGGAAGATATTTTGACATCCACACAACATGGATATGTAAAGGGAAAATCAACATCTACAGCGGCGTATGAATTTATTTGTGATGTGATAGATGCGTTGGAGGATTCTGAAGTAGTAGTTGCCTTGCTGCTGGATCTTTCCAGGGCATTTGATACCTTGATTCATGAATGCCTACTAATAAAGCTCAACACGTACGGAATAAGAGGAGCAGAGAAAAAGTGGTTTGAATCCTACCTATCAAACCGTAAACAGCGAGTGATTATTGATGGACATGGTACAAGAACAGTATCTGAAGAAGCACTCATACAACTTGGAGTGCCACAGGGTAGCATTTTGGGACCTATAATGTTCATCATCTTTATCAATGACTTACCTAATAAGATACAACTAAGCCATCATATATCTATGATCAACTATGCAGATGATACAAATTTAACACTAAAAGCAGATACCTTCCCTGAAGTTACAAACCTTGTACAAACAACTATGCAAGAGGCAATGGAATGGTTTCAAACTAATAAGTTGTGCTTAAACGTGGATAAGACATGCGCTATTCTGCTGAAACCCACACATGCTGGCTTCGAAACTCCATCTCACATCCATTTGAATGATGGCAAAGTGACTCTACAGAAGTCGGGCTGCTTCTTGGGACTAACAATTGATGAAAATCTGAACTGGGGTGAGCATATATCAAAGCTATGCATCAAACTGGGATCAATATGCTATTCTTTAGGCATGCTACGAAAGTACCTAGACTCTACATCAATTAAAATGATTTATCAAGCAACATTTGAATCAAAGCTAAGATACGGCATTATGTTTTATGGGGGAGTAACCAAGATGAAACAAGTATTTAAAATGCAGAAGAGAGCAATTCGCACGATCATGAAAATGACGAATAGAGAGACATGTAGAGGAGTATTCCGGAAAAATGGATTACTAACTGCAACTGCCATACATATCCAAGAATGCTTGTTATTTCTATTTAAGAATATGAGCCAGTTTGAAACCGAAACTCCTACTACATATAACACAAGAACAGAAGAACTAAAATTTCCAAAACATAGGCTCACTCTAACTGAGAAAGGTCCAGAATATGGATGCATAAAATATTATAATAAAATAGCAAAATTCCTAAAAGAAACAACAAACATTAAGCTTTTCAAGAGGCAAATCTTCAAACTATTACTGCAAGTCGAACCATACACAATTGAAGAATTCATGGTGTATGACATTAAAAATGAAAATCCATTTAATTAATGGGCATAGAACCCAGTGACACTGTTTCAATTCAGGGGGATAATGTAACTTTGTACATATGTCTTCTTTATTTGAAATAAAGCTTATTTATTATTATTATTATTATAAATCTCACTGTTATAAAATGAATATTTGTTTATTTATTATTGACTCACTTTTATATAAATTCATTTCGTATTGAATGCTGTGAATTATACCATTTCGAGATCTCAATGAAACAGGGCATGTTTGTTATCAATTGTGCACTTAGGTGATCTAATTTTTTACACCACGTTAGGTTCAACTCAGGAAAACATAAACAAAACATTAAGTTTGAGCTGGATGATTGTCGTAAAAAAAATTACACGCGCCTCGAAAATCATAGTTTACATTCCATAGCGCAAAAACAGATTGAGCAATTTCTTTAGTTCGAAGTCTTGCCACCGAAAATAGAAGCGAACGTTGTAATTTTTCTAAATTTTCGAAAATGCCGCATATCTAGAAAACCGGGATTTACTGTACATGAAAGATATTTTTTCTACAAGCGTGCGCTTTCAACCCTTTTCCCGCACGAATTTCAATTCGTAAAGAGTCACATTTCCAAACACTGCGGAAAAAACCCTGGCTAATCCATTCCCGCATACTTTCCGTGCGGGAAAGGAATAGCAGGGATTTTTCTCGCACGCTTTTATTAAAGAATAAACTGAATTATGATATGTCTCTATGCACCAAACGCCACCGACGGCGTTGCTTTCGAAACGACATGTGAATTCACATTATTGTCATTAGTATGAAATTATTTGAATAAACAAAATCAAATTTGATCAGTGTGTTGAAATCAAATCGATATCATGTAAGTGCTTGTAGAAAAAATATTGTTGCTAACTCGTGCGGAAAGTGTCTTTCCCGTACTCAATTGCTTACCCGAACTCCGCTTCGCGTCATTCGGGTAACGGCAGTTTTGTGCGGGAAAATATCTCTTTCCGCACTTGTTAGGAAAATAACTATTTCTAAACCACCACGATGTCCTCTACCCTTAGGTACAATATTTTCCATTCATTATGCAACACCCTGTCGTGATGTGTACATTATTACCGTTATGAAGATTTTTCATTTCATTCCCGATACAAAATTCAAAAAATTCCGACATTCATAACCCCTGTTTCATTTCGAAAAAAAAAAAATTAAAGCACTTCTATTGGCTAGACTGCAGCGGTTCTCAAACTTTTTTGGGGACGGAACCCTTTTGACAAGCAAAATACTTTACGGAACCCTACAATAAAAAAATAGTGTGTATTCTTTATCAATAAGCGTATTGGAAGAACAATGTAACACTTATTAATTATTACTTACTTTACCACATGTTACCACACGTTATAGTTGAAATACTAATTCTCTCGTGTATCAGTTGAAGTTCTCACAATAATATTTTGTAACAATTGAAACATTTAAAAAAAAAATTGGGAAAATTGATTTGAAAGTCGAAACATATTCTCGTTTATTTGATTACCCATCTATTTGTCACGAGTGTTATTTCATAATCAACAACCATTTTGACTTCTTTTCGATTGGATACGGTATTTATTCTGCAAATATTCCGAAGAAGAAAATTATATTCACGCAAGAATAAAGCGAATCCAAGAAAATGACGCTGAAAATAAGCGCCATTTGTCACGTAGAGACGTCATGCGCCAACCTATTCAAAACTCGTTCATCAAGTGGTCTTTTCTTGTGGGTTTTAGTATCATGGTCCTAGGGTCCTAGACTCGATCTCGAACATTCTCAAAAATACTTTTTGATAAACGAAAAGCACTCACAAGTATACGCGCAGCGGGCGGAGTTACAATGTTCAACCAGAAGGTGGTTTTTTGATTTTTTTCTATGAATACGGAAGAAAAGGGCCTTTTTATCCCACAATTAGTTGACGACTAGTTTCGAGACCTTCAAAATGGTCCCATTTTCAAGTCAAAGCTACAAGATTAAAAATAAAACACAAATGATAATAAATTGATGTATAAAACACTTACATACAAGTTACAAAAGTCAAAAAATTGAAAACAAATTTTGTGTCATACAATCAACTGTCGAAATTCCCAAATGTAGAGCAACAAGGCAGATAAAACATTATGAACCAACAATATGTTATATTCAAATTCAAACAATGAAGCGACATCTAACTGAAAAACAAAAGGAAAATGAGACCATTTTGTAAGTATCGAAACTAGTCGTCAACTAATAAAGATTGTGGGATAAAAAGGACTTTTTCTCCGTATTCAAAATGAATCACCCACATGTATCTGTTCTTCAATTTATTTTTTTTCTAAATTCTTGCGGAACCCCTACAGGGGTATCGCGGAACCCTAGGGTTCCGCGGAACACACTTTGAGTATCACTGGGCTAGAGCGTATGTGTTGAAGAGTACCTGAACGATGAAGTGTCATCCTTGTTTTTGTGATTTTTTTAATTTCAGCAATTTTATTATTGATGATCAGACAGTTGACTTGTCTCATACATTGTTTCAATGTCTGAAGGGACCAATGAAGATTATTATTATTATTATTTTCAGAACGAGCGCTCAGTCATATGTGGAAATAATGGTGTGAGCTCAGTTGTTTCAAACAAGAAATTTCAACTCTTTTTGGGTCCAGATTCCTTGACCTTGGTTTTTTTGTGAACGATTATTTAGTCGCAAAATTCTTCAGCCCATTTTGACATTTAGTACAGTCAATCTGTCGAAAAAAATATAAAAATGGGCTAATAATTTCCAAGTGGATGAAACTTGGTAAGTCGTTAGAGACTTATGAAAGGAAGCTTACCTGTGACTGGCCAGGGCCACCTATTCGGGGATTCAAAAAAAACTCAAAAATATTTTGAAATGCATTTTTCTCGAAAACTATGCATTTCACAGAAAAATTTATTGAACAAAAAATGTAGAGGACATCTTTATCTACAATTAATGTTGTAAAACAAAAAATGTGCGCAGTAGGTGGCGCTAAAGTTCCCAAAAAAGTGTTTTTTCAATTTTTCGTCCAGAAATTTTCATTTTTCAGTTACGATTCAAAAAGAAAAATTGTTCCTTTCAATTTTTTAAACAACTTTTATTTTAAAACTTTTTTCGTACGACTTACCGTTCCAAAGTTATAGTGGCATAGTATTAACAAAAGGGCCGACCTCGGACACCCACATGACGCACATCATCCACAACAAACTTATCACAAATAAAACAAACAGGAATATTTTCACTCATTTTCACAGAGCAAAGTTTTGCTGTCACTACTCTCCGAAACTTACATAGCAACTGAAAAATGTACCTTCCTAGAAGAATTGGGCAGCTCTATGATTCGGCCCTTTTGTTAATACTATGCCACTATAACTTTGAAACGGTAAGTCGTACGAAAAAAGTTTTAAAATAAAAGTTGTTTAAAAAATTGAAAGGATCAATTTTTCCATTTGAATCGTAACTGAAAAATGAAAATTTCTGGACGAAAAATTGAAAAAACACTTTTTTTGGGAACTTTAGCGCCACCTATTGCGCACATTTTTTGTTTTACAACATAGCACCAATGACATTAATTGTAGATAAAGATGTCCTCTACATTTTTTGTTCAATAAATTTTTCTGTGAAATGCATAGTTTTCGAGAAAAATGCATTTCAAAATATTTTTGAGTTTTTTTTGAATCCCCGAATAGGTGGCCCTGGCCAGTCACAGGTAAGCTTCCTTTCATTAGTCTCTAACGACTTACCAAGTTTCATCCACTTGGAAATTATTAGCCCATTTTTAGCCAGATTGACTGTACTAATTATTGCTCAGTTAATTGATCGTTGCTAACATGAAAAAATTGAGTTTAAATATGCCTAGAAGAACAACGTCATTAAACGAATTGAAGCCACTTCTAGTTGTAGTTCTCCCGTTCATAGAGGCGCAGTTGTGGTTCAGAAAACCGAAATTTTTTACCCCTCGCGCCTGGCGATGAGTAGCTGAACTATAAAGCACTATTTGCTAAGCGGGCTGGGCACGAATGCCTGATTTATTTTTTATTGTAATTCAAATGATCTACATGATCTCCCTTTCACACCGTTTGTAACGAAGATATATAAATAAAATGGATGATAACCTTCCACTGATGAAGATATATAATTTCGACGAATCCGACCCTGCCTTTAATTCATAGTACTAGGGGGACATAAATATCCTACAGATTTCTGTAAATGAATAGCTAACAAAATGGACAAGACTGTCCCGGTAGATAAGAGAATCTTTAGTAGCTACTATGTGCCGCCACTTTACGGCCAAAAATTTAAGCTTCAATTCGATCAAAGCTAAAGCTGAAAATTCAACCAAGCTGCGTTTCTGCCTGGTGAAACTGGAACTTTTATCCGTTCTCTGAATTATGCATTCCTCATGGACCTTATCGGATTAAATGCAATGAGTATGTCAGCGAAACGGATGAATTGCATCACAAGATGCTCCCAAGAGTACAATTTTTTCCGTTACACTGTTTTGTCTAAGTTTAATTTTCTTGATAAACGAATTTTCTCCTGCGGAGCATGATTTATTTTGACAACCGTTAGTTGCATAGATTATTCTTCGTGGGATAATAAATTGTTGAAAAATATTCAGTTAACTTAAAAACACGAACGTGTAGCGAACAATGAAGAGATTTATTTCAGCTCTCGTGAAAAATGACTAATTATCAATGGAGAACTCTGTATCTTAATCATATTGTATTCGAAATCTTCATGACTTATTACGGCAGGAAGTAGGCAAGAAAATTGTGCTTGTTGTTGGAAGGAGTTCACAATGGATTATGGAATTTGTTAATTGGCTGTAACTGCGGGCACTTCAGTAGATCCTAATTCCTGCATTGATAACAGACTTGGAATTCTTGTTTCCTGAATAGGAACTGACCAGTCATCATCATTAGAGACCCTGAATTGCTGTGGATTCTCCCGTGAACGAATCGAATGATCCGTGCAGTTCTCTATGGTTTCAGTGGTAATGAAATACAGCCAAATAGATTCAATTCATTATCTCGGTTACTGTGAATATTTTAGAAATATCCTGAAACACAGCCAACTTCAATTTGTGATTTTTATACGTACAAATGCGAACCCTACCTTCAACCACTTTCGAAAGACCGGTACAAGCCCCAATTTTTCAAATGAGTAGTATTGGCTTGTGATACATCGTTTGAAGGGTCGCGTCATTGTCTATTCAGCAATGTTATTTTTCTTTCATGTTTATTGCAAAAATCTAAATAGAAAAAATAGAAGAATCATGTGATTACCAAAGGACCCCGCACACTTACTTAGGAAAAGCGGGTCCAGTGAATTTTCCCCATTTTTACATATTATATTTATATCAACATTAGGAACAATATATCAGATTTTCAAGAAGGTCTAACATCCGGTTTGTTCTATAGGGCGTTCCAAAATTGCAGCTACGGAAAAATGAATCTTTAAATTTTGATGATAATTCTTCTAATTTTCAGAATTTCATCATGATGCCTTGTGTTCTGAATAACAAGATATCACAGATATCCAAACACTGCCCACCATGTTAAGTTTCGTTATACAGGCTGTTCCATGAAGCTGTATAAGTAACTGAATGTAACTTTGTTAGTGACTCTGTAGGAAGTTTCATTAATGTACCATGAACAGTTGCAAAATTATTCAGGTTTAAATTCGGATTTCATACAATTTTTCTTTAAAACTTATTTATAGTTGAGATTGCTGTCAAGGAATATAGGTTTTCATTCAGTATAATTATTATGATAGGTATTGACGGTCGGTCCAAAGGTGTTTTTATTCAGGAATGTACAGGATGGACATAATTCGGTGTCACTAATCTCCTCATTTCGCTATCTCAAAATCTGTCTATATAGAAAAGCAGTATTATCATTCCAGGTTGTTGTATCTTTGAGCACTCTAAGGATGCATATTTTTTTAAATATTCCTACACCATAAAAGTATGTCGACCTTTGTGAAAAATTTCACTCGTGTATAAATAATTAAAAGATTGTTGCCAAATCATTCACGTTTTAGTTCAATATACACCATTACTGGAGCCAGAACCCTGGGGACATGTTCTCACATAACAAGCGTACTCTGGTTTCTTGGATACGCACGACATATGCGAAATATTAAGTACCCCCCTACTCAACTCTTGAATTCTATCTTGAATGCAGGAGTGATTATTCCATGACTTTTTTAGTAACTGTCCTAGATTATATAGTGGTGTAACAAATATAAAGCTAAAATCTTCAGTCTTTCAACTGTTAAATCTTTCAATTGTTGATCAGTCGTGTTAATAACCCTATAATTAAGATTGGAATTAATAGATTTTATATTTTGTGCTAATACATTTTTATGTTAATTGTTGATAATTATTATTTCAAGTAATGGTGTATATTGAACTAAAACCTGAATGATTTGGCAACAATCTTTCAATTATTCATACACGAGTGAAATTTTTCACAAAGGTCGACATACTTTTATGGTATAATATTTGAAAAAATTTGCATTCTTAGAGCGCTCAAAGATACAACAACCTGGAATGATAATACTGCTTTTCTATATAAACAGATTTTGAGATAGCGAAATGAGGAGATTAGTGACACCGAATTATGTCCATTCTGTACATTCCTGAATGAAAACACCTTCGGACCGACCGTCAATATCTATCATAATAATTATACTGAATGAAAACCTATATTCCTTGATAGCAATCTCAACTACAGATAAGTTTTAAAGAAAAATTGTATGAAATCCGAATTTAAACCTGAATATTTTTGCAACTGTTCTTTGTACATTAATGAAACTTCCTTCAGAGGTGGAAATACATCATGGTATCATATTTTGAAAAACTCAGTTTGGTCCCAAAGTCACTAGCAAAGTTACATTCAGTTACTTATTTAGCTTCATGGAACAGCCTGTATAACGAAACTTAACGTGGTGGGCGGTGTTTGGATATCTGCGATATCTTGTTATTCAGAACCCAAGGCATCATGATGAAATTCTGAAAATTAGAAGAATTATCAGCAAAATTTAAAGATTCATTTTTCCGTAGCTGCAATTTTGAACGCCCTATAAAACAAACCGAATGTAAGACCTTCGTGAAAATCTGATATATTGTTCTTAAGGTTGATATAAATATAATATATAAAAATGGGGAAAATTCACTGGACCCGCTTCTCCTAAGTAAGTGTGCGGGGTACTTTCAGTAGTAATATCACAAGAGATTGAATTTCCGTGATAAGTCTATCGATTTATTTTCAAACGAAAATGAGTTGCTTGGAAACATCACGAGTCCGAAGGACGAGTGGTGTTTCCTTAAAGCAACTCATTTGAGTTTGGAAATAAGAGATAGACTTATGAGGTAAATTCAATCTCGTGTGATATTTTATAAGACTATTTCACGAACAAAATGAAAGGTCAGAAACTTCACATTCGAGAGGAAGCATTGAAAAACATGCAATAATAATGAATTTATTCCAAGAAGGTATCACAAACTGAAATAATTTGTAACAATTATTATGCGATATGCTTAACAATAAACAATTTTCATAAATACGAACAAAATACCTTATTCTCGACTATAATTATTATAAATTGTGCAATTGTAAAAATTTTGAATAGTACTAGCAGCCTTAGGTGGATGGTTGTTGCTTGATGTAGTTGGAGTATTTCTGAAAGTATTCACTATATTTTGATGATGTTCGGTACTCAGCTGTATATACGGTTTCATTGAGTTCGAATTTCCATGTCCAGTGATTTTCATGGTTTCTTGTTCACTTACGCCAGATTTTAGTAACTGACTTACTGCAGTGGCACGATTAGAGTGATTTGTTATTTTTACTTTTTTAGTGTCCAATCCTATCTTTTCTGCAGACAGTCTTGTCCATTGCGATATTTTATTAATGCCGATCGGACAATTTTTATACCAGTTACTACCATTATATTTATTCCACTTGCCATTAACAGTGAGAAAAAGCCTGTCATTAGCGATAACAGCCCTTTTCGATATTAGTTTTCGGTATAATCTCACAGGACACAATTCAGGATTTTTTAAATTTTGGGCCAGCCATTTAGTATCTGCACAGTTTTTATCTCCACCTTGGCGAGTTTTGGAGAATATAAGGTTATATGCAAGCCTATTCGTCAAATAGCCTTTGTTGTCCAATTCTTCTTTGAAAAAATGCAACATGGCGAAAGCTGCTTCGTTTCCTCTCCAAGCTAGTTCAACTGCAGCTATATGATAAAACTTTTTTTGAAGTCCCTCCGGCGTGTCCTCATCCCATTGCAAACACATATTTTTATGTTCGTCGGAAGTCAGAGCTACAGAACTAATCTTCCGTTTTTCGGGTTGAACTTGTAAAATCTTTCTTTTACTATCACGAGCCGCTCTCGCCTCATTGAACATTATATCTCTAAAAGGATCCAGAATTCTCTGGTATTCCTCGAAATATTTTTCCTGCACCAATTTTGCAGTGGTATTCCATATAGTTTTGATTACACTCTGTTTGTAATCAGTGCCATCAATTCGTCTCATATTGAATGCCCAGTCCTTCAAAATGAACGCTAGTTTTTCATTAGTATTATCTGCATCTAGCTTGTAGTTTCGTTCCCCGCAGAATGTCATGAATTGTCTCCATATATAAGATTTTGATTTTTTTGTATTTCTTGGTATATTTATATCGATATTTTGGTTGATATCTTCGTTCGAAATCTCACCGAAGCGACTCATGTTGACGTCTACAATTTATATTTATTAGTTGTCAAACCGTTTCCATAGTTCCATCACATCATAGAACTTATAGTTCTATTGGTTGAATCGTTGAAAACACCGAAGCTGTCAGTCCAATCAAAATTCAGAGACAGTTGGTATTATCGCGATAATACGAGCTGTCTTTGGACTGTGATTGGTCAGTTTTTGAAGTGAGTGGAATAGTCACTATAATTTTTCCAAATCTCATTGCAATGATACTGAACTTCGAGATGTGAAAAAAAGGGGGTTGAAGGTAGAGTTCGCGTTCATACGAAGGAAAATAACAATTGAAAATTCAAATTCGACGGGTATATAGTAACCATCAAGATGATGAATTCATTCCAATTGGTTTTTCCACACTGTGAACTTAATATTGAGCTAAATGAATAGAATTTAATTTGGTTTGTAATTGATTGATTCTGGATGTTCAAGACACAAGTCATCAAGATAGCTGAGAATTCACTACACCACTGAAGGAAAAACGACTTTTCCATAATTTACCAGTCGAATTCAATACGCTACCTGCTAGTTTTTCAGTATTCTCGACTGAGGTGAAACTTCAAGATGCAATCATTGTATATTTACAACTTCAGGTTCAAAATCGGCTATCTCGAATGGGATCGTACCGTTGGACGCCTCTAACTAAACATCAGAAATTCAGAGTACCTATTGAGATTATCACGAAAGCTTGTGGCGGTACCTGCAGTAGATGATCTTTCTCCTCCCAACATTTAAAAGGTGATAGATGTTCGACAGCATCCGCCAACCTGATTGCAATAAGTACCTACAAAATTACTCAAATTACCCACAGGTATGGAGGTGGCCTGCAGTGGCGTATGATCGGAGTGTATTGAGATAAAGCTAATTAAATAATAGAATAGTAAAAGGATTTAAATGTTTTGGGGACCACATGCAGGAGTGGAACTTGAAACAGAAAGTGAGGCGTCATTAATGGATGAATGGACTTTTATCCCTCACACTCACACAAATAATCGCACTTTGGTTCGAGTCATCAAAAACTTTGGCATGTTTATTCAGCCATAAAATAATCAAGAAATTCTAATTCGATGTTAGATTCTGATACCGAATGACATCACTGATGGGTCGAAGCTCAACAGCTGATGTACCTGAGGAATATTTTGGGGAACATTTCGGTCCTCTGAGCAGGATATACATTCATAACAGTGAGGGACGTTTTCCTCTATTTGGATTATAACAATTCTTGTGAACTCCAAAAGAATATAGTTATTGTGAAAAAGGCTTCAAAAAAAGTCATCAGAACTATTCTTGTAATTACAAAGAAAAAGTGTCATTTTACAATCACAATCAAACTGGCAAATGTTTTTTGGATGGTCAGTTGAGGTTTTGAGCGCTTGTTGATCTTCTCTGTAGGTATATTCTTGGATTCTTGTTAGTCAGTTTAAAAAACCAATTTGGAAAAATGTTGACTGCTTCGATAAATTGGCGGTCAGAGATCATGAATGATACCGGATATACAGTGTGTCTATAGTCCGTTCAAATATAAGAAGGAACTTTGTAAACAAACAGAATGGTCTGGTTTGCGCAAAATGAAGCTGATATTGGTTAGATCATCATAACGACGCTCCCTTCGACCGCTCTAAGAGACTGCCAGGATCGTACTTGGACTGGATGGTATTGGATAGAAATGGTTCAATAATTTGAGTCAGCAATTCCCACATTAGAACTTGTTTCCTCAGAAACTCTAGTGCAAAATTTCTGTTATGATTTGCAACTGTCATAAATATTTTATATCCGACGTACCCTATTTTTCATTTTGTTTTTATATTATTATCTACTAAATAATTTCTTTTTCGGATGCTCGAGATTGCGGCAAGGTAATTCCAGGAAACACCAGAGTTTTAGAGATTTGGGTCGGAATCTTGCAAGTTTCCGACTAAGTACCTAATTCCCGGAAACACCAGATTTGGGTCCTTTTCCTTAATGGGTGAAAGCCATCCTGATTTGCATAAATATCGAAGTTTTCAATTGACAAGACTCGAAAAAGATCGCTGTTCAAATTTATGATGGTCATTTACTTGTAATATCCGAAATATACGAGATTACAAAAGAAATAAATTTTTTCGATAGGAATGCTCGGACAGGTCGATTTCTGTTTCGAGGGGGACAACTTAAGATGTAGGTTACGGACGCATAGCGCTTCAACCCTTGCTGCTACAACCCCCACCCCCAATTTTTGAATAGGGAAGATTGGGTGAGTGATACCTCAATTCAAAGGTATTTTTTTACTGATTTCAGCACAGTAATTGTTTTTTCATTTTATGCATTAGTTCTCGAAATATTCATGCGTTAGTTAATTTTATCACTTAAATTAATTTTTTGCGAATAATTGACATTTCGTGCTTCCGAAACACCAAAATTTCCGTACTTGTATTTGAAATTGCAAAACATCTACCACTGGGCAAATGAAGTCATACCGTACGTCTTAATGCTACTAGGGTCAGATGTTCGACTAGCTGTTTTATTCACTGAAATCATTCTCCAACTGTACGGTATCAGAACGATCTAAGAAATGAGACTTTTCAAAGTAAAGTAGATAAGTCAGTGGATTGGAGGAAGGAAGCCACAGTCATGGTTGTTTTGAAGCTCAAAATGTCGATTTTTCCCAAAAAAACACTATAAGTGCCATGAAAACACCACTTCATTTTCAAATACTTAGTTGAGAATATTTCGAGAACTAATGCATTAAATGAAAAAACAATTCCGTGCTGAAATCAGTATAAAAATACCTTCCAAATGAGGTATCACTCACCCCATCTTCCCTATTCAAAAATTGGGGGTGAGGGTTGTAGTAGCAAGGGTTGAAGCGCTATGCGTCCGTAACCTACATCTTAAGTTGTCCCCCTCGAAACATAAATCGACCTGTCTGAGCATTTCTATCGAAAAAATTTATTTCGTCTGTAATCTCGTCTGTTTCGTTTTCAAATGGCCACCCTGTATTTAGTTTCATAGTTTCGGTCCATAATTTCATATTATTTTGTACGAAACTCTTTGTCGGCTGCTCAAGATTCCGACAAGGTAATTCCGGGAAACACCAGGTTCCGGTTTTATCCCTTAATGGATTAAAGCCATCTCGATTTGAAAAAATATCGAAGTTTTCAATTGACAAGACCAGTTAAAATACCTAGAGCTACTGTGAAGGTCTAGCTGTGAAGAGTGTATTGTGTTGGAAATTTTTTTGACGAAGTGTATATTGTTTATAGAACAATGTCGAATTCGGAAACCGATACTGCATCTGAGGGTGATCTGATCTGATCTGATCACCACGAAAAAGGTCCAAAAGGTCGCATGAAGATCTGAAGAGAAAGGGATAATTTTGAACATTTTTCGAAAAGAATTGAAAGTACATCCTGATTTATCGAAAAGAGACTCAGTAGAAATCCTCAGGGGTGAGTGATTCAGCTGTATTCAGAATTCTCAGAGAATATGAAGAGAATAAAACATTGACGCCACCTAAGAGGAGAGCGCCCAGTCGGCCCAGTCGTTAAAAATAATCGATTCGGTTGACGATTTCGATATGAACCTTATGAGAAGAATGGTCCACGGTTTTTTTTCCGGAATGATATCCCAACGATTTCTAAAGTACTAGAAATCGTGAATGATGACGACAGTTTGCCAAATTCCAAAAGAACAACGTTCTATAAATTATTGAAAAAATGGAATTCAAGTTCAGTTAAAATTGAACGATTGTGTGAAATCTCCTCGATTCGACTCCGGACGGAAAGAAACTTTACGAAGGCCATCCTACCGATGCGCGAAACATGTTATTATTGCTCCTTCTTAGATTTGAACAGAGTATAGGCATGACTTAGAGATAATTTAAGGGCATCAAATATACCTAATTTTATCGACAAAAATACACACATTGGGGGGTTTATCCCCCGATTTATTTTTTTATCTTAGTATCCCCTCCAGATAATATCGATTTCTTTGGACATAAAGGTCCTACTGATGTGCAGAAATTGTTTTTTGGAAGACTATTCCACTCATTTCATTTTTAGTGAGGAATTTTCCTTAGCAACACTTGTTTCTCATCGATAAAACATGGTAACGGGCAAAATCAACAACTTGGTTTTTCAGCGACTATTTCCCTCGTCTTAATTTCCACCAATCAGAAACGCGCAATTTTGAATCACAAATGATTTCTAGATGGAAAAACTGTTTGGCAGCAGCTGTCAGCAGTTTTTTCGGGTTTACCCGCGGCAAAACTTGACAGTTGTTGTCAACGAAAATTATTAATACATACATAATGCATTCCGAATATTCTGTTACTCATGAAATAGTCTTGTTAAATATCATTCGGGCATCTAATTTTTCCTGTGAAAAAAATCGAAAAAACACAATGCGAAGTAATATTTTGTTAACAAAAAGCATTCGTGCAGGTGCAAAAATCCTCGTCTTCGACTCGGATTTTTGTTGCCACCAGCACTCATGCTTCTTGTCAAAATATTACTTAGCAACGTGTTTTTTCGATTTTTTTCGGAAAAATTGGATGCACTTATGATATTACTTACGACAAAATTTTTGACGTTTCTCAAATTCATAGATAGCTTCGGGAATGAATACCATAGAGAAAACAAACAACGTTTAGTTGATCTGTGATGAATACTTATTTCTCAAATAGCGCAATACAAGCCCAATGTGACCATCTTCAGACACATTTTCTCGAGAAATAGTCATTTCGAATACCACTCGAGATGAAATTTGAGCAGGTAAAATTTCTCTCTTGTAATATTCAAGTTTGTTGCTTCTCGGCAATTTTGCTCATGACATTTTATCAAAATCATTCGCGAAATTGCCGAAAGCAACAAACTTTCATTTTACAATCGAGAAATTTTGCCGGCAAAATTTCATCTCTAGTGGTATTATATATGATAAAACTACCACCTTTCAGTTAAGTAGAACAATATGAAAACATTCAACTCAAAATGTCTTGAAAAAATTTAGTCAAAAAATTTACTGAATTTTTCAGTAAATCCTCAATAGTACAAAAACTAGCACATTCAAGTATAATTTCCTTTCAATTAACTAACACGCAACGATATCAGCTACACAACGACACCTACGTCATTACTGTAAGTTACATAATTTGAGAGTAATTGCGAACATGAACCTTATGAAAATTGATAAAATAAAATAAAAATTCAGTACTGTACTTTTGATCATGTCAATGATTAAACTAACAAATTCATCATAGAAATTGCTCAAAATGGCCGCCTCTGCTTTGTAGACAGGCAGTGGCCCTCATGACGACTTTTCTTGTGGTCCCGGAATTCAATGCAGTGTCTGCTCTCTCGTAACGGGCATATTTGAACAACAATAACTCTCAAATTATTATTCTGTAACACAGAAATTATGTGGGTGTCGTTTTGTAGCTGATATCCTTGCGTATAAGTTCATTGAAAAAAATTATAGGTACTTAAATGTGCTGGTTTAGCACTATTGAGGATATACCAAAAAATTCAGTACATTTTTTGACTAAAATTTTTTTCAAGAATGTTTTTATGACATTTTTTTAGATAGTAATAAAAATAATGTAAGTTTTCAATGACCTCTGTAACCTATTCGGAGCATGATGAGTCTATTTGACTTGGCCATTATAGAGAAAAAGTATTCCTTTCTCTAATGATACATACAACAACATGAGATGGATATCATGAACTCGAAGTACTGATTGATCATCCCCACCTGGACAGAATTAGAGGTCAAGCGTCCTCAAGAAGTCATTCGATAACCAAATGGCATTACTCTTGTTACCTCAACTGGTACTTTGGACTAATGAGTCTCGAGGTCTGCGATCTGCATAAACTCGGCTATGTAAATCAGCCGATGACGACTTCATGGATTGTGATTCCGTGTTATCTTGCCGGGCTGTCGATTTCTAATGGGGTAATTCGAGTTCGACAACGGCGTTTGGGGAAATATAAGAAGAACGAAGATCTTGAAGAAGTTCTGCGAGCCGTGGAAGAGTTAAGACGTTCGGTGTTCATCGACATGTGGGTACTACGTTGCCAATACGTCAGATACGTCGCCGAAATGAAGATATTTGGAAGAATTACTATCACCGTCGAATTAAGTGCCCATCGAGTTTTTTACGATATGCGTGGATAGGTATTATTGCATCATAGATATAAAACAAGTTATTTTGGCATGGGGTTCATTGAACAAATCCTGTGACATGAGTATAATCATCGTTAACAGCAAAAATCGGTAGTTTGAATATCAGATAAAATATATATTCGAGATTGTTTTTATTTCGTTTATCGCTTATTCCGTTTCCATTTTTAATGAACTGTTTTACTTCCTCGGGCTATAATGACTTCTGAACACCTTTTTCTGAGGTCCGTAACAATATATTATTGAATGATAACATTTATTGATTTTGGCAGTTGGTCAGGGTATACTAACCAGCTCAAATAAACCTCCAGATCATTTTCCATGAACTCTTTGGCACTATGATATTTGAAAGGTAGGACTGAATAGTTTACTTGAATATTTCAGCAGGCTCGATTCCCAGCTGGTTATGTGAATTATTAAATAATCTGACACTCTGATAAGAAGCGAACAGTCTAAATTCGAAGGATCGGTGCTTTGGCAATTTGATTCATTTCATGAGGAATAGATCGAACTATTTCCCGCTCCTTATCTCAGTATCAGCAGAGGGCATATAAAACTAAGGCTCTATAAAGGGGAGTATACCAGAAACCGCCATTTTGGGTCCAATCATAGACTCGAAAATTTCAGATCTCTTCGAATGAAATGAAATCTGTAATCAAAAGAAATGAAATCTGTAATCAAAAGAAATGAAATCTGTGAATGAAATGAGCATATTTTCGGAATGAGAGATCTTGTGATGACTTTTTTCGTCATGCTAACATGAAAAACATTGGAAATAGGTTAAGTTCGTGGTGTTAGAATAATGCCGCGGCATCTAATAGTCAAATTTATAATAATTTATTGTTCATGTTGGTGTATCACCACGATAGATGGCGATGAAAATGTCGCGAGTCCTGTAATTATCGAGTCTATGGTTGGACCCAATCAACCATAGAGCCAGGTCTATCTAGCATACCTATCTTTATAGTGCTCTAATAAAACGGATCATCATACAGATCTACGTATGATGCAAGAGCACAGTTGAAAACTTTGTCTCCCCATTTGAGTGTCGGGATTTCTCTATACAAAATAAGCTGATATTTATATTGATCATATGTATATTCTCAAGATCTTCATTTCTCCAAAGGGAAAAAACAAGAGAGGAAATTGATAATCAAAAATATGTAGTAAAAATGAACAGTTTCATTTTGTTGAGAAACCACATTCTATTTTCCTTTCTATGTTTTATTCAATTTCAACTTAGAGAATGCCTGATTTGTCAGTTGTTAATTGATTTATCTAAAAAGGAAAGACAAAATAGGAGATTAAGAATTGCACACACCAGGCTAACACACAGCTACTCGATGTCATCGGAAGAACATCCAATATGCGAATACTGCCCAGAACATCGATTGACTGTGGAACACTTCCTAACTCGCTGTCAACATTATGATGACATCAGACATCGAGTGAGCCTCAAAGATAATTTAAAAGACATCCTCAGCTAACCAACACAAATTGAAGCAGCAATAGAATTCCTGAAAGAAAGCCAACTAACTGTACAATCATATATGATCAATACTGTTAATATCCATATTTTGTTAAAATTTTTTGTTCATCTGTAATGTAAAAATTAGTACATATATTCACTGTGTCAATGGCCTAGTTGCCGAGACACAATAATTTAAATAATAAAAAAAAAATTAATGTCATTTATACTCCAAATATTGTAAATTGAAAACTCGAAGAAATAGCATTGTTTTTGATTTCTTTCAGGTTTGTAAGTTATTCTTTTTAGTTATAAGAGTAAGTTTGTTATATTTTCAACTAAAGAAAATAAATCTTTCAGATTGAAGACATCGAATCGTCTATTTCTTGAAGTAAGAAATATGAATTAATTTCCATTCTTATAAATCAAAAACAATGCTATTTCTTCGAGTTCTAAATTTACAATATTTGAAATATAAAATGTCATTAATTAACAACTGACAAATCAAGGCATTCTCTGAGTTGAAATTAAATAAAACATAGAAAGGAAAATAGAAAGTGGTTTCTTAACAAAATGAAGCTGTTCATTTTTACATCCTTACAGCATTGTTTTTGATTTCTTTCAGGTTCGTAAGTTATTCTTTTTAGTTATAAGAGTTAGTTTGTTATATTTTCAACTAAAGAAAATAAATTTTTCAAATTGAAGACATCAAATCGTCTATTTCTTGAAGTAAGAAATGAGAATTTATTTCCATTCTTATACCTACATATACATTATGATCTGGAACTGTATTATTGAAATTAACTTTCAATGTTTCATGTTTTCGCTGATTATTCAAATGAAAACAAGACAATTTTGTATTATTTGGACTCGGACATGAACACCACTTCAGAAATTTTTTTTTTAATTGTGAATCTTCATTTGGAGTATTTTCAATAGTTTTGAAATCAGAATGAAAGAAAGGGCAATATCAGCTACATAAATGGATTTCTCCAACAGTGCACAAAAGAAAATTCTTTTTTCCTTGTGAAAGCTTGATAGTTTTCGAAGAGTGCCTGAAAGTGTTTATATGTTGTATTTGAAAGACTCCTCTACAATCAAACCCCTCCTTTATATATACGGCGTTTCTAAATTGCAGGTACAAAAGAAGAGGGGTGAATCCTTGCATAATTTTAAGAAAATTGTTTTTTCTCAAATTATATTCCGAAGGTTTCAACTGAGATTTTGCATGGTTATTACAATTTAGTGTTTGCACTAACTATATTTCATGCAAAATTTCGATTGCAAATCTACAGGGTTATATATTTTATGAAATATGTCATTTTGAAAAATTGTAAAAACAAGCTTTGTTGTTGTACTAAACTTGAAGGGTATCTTGTAGTTTTGTCTTATCTGCTAACGATTCTCTCGAAATTCTCATAAAATCAAAATCATCAAAGAAATCCAGTCAGTGTAAAAAAATATAAAGTAATTAAGTCCGGGGATCTGGTGGGTCATTACGCATATCCACCCCGTCCAATCCACTAGTTCCCCTGTATCCCGAAAGCTGAACGTTTGCGGTCCGATGTCAGGGGTCTTTTTTATCTTGAAATTATGAAGAAATCTCCCCCCCCCGTTTGTACCTCCAATTTAGGAACACCCTGTATATATCCTATTATTATAGCTAAGTCTAGTCACTCAACGTATTATAATGTGCTGTTGCTTTCTATAAAACGGAAAATAAATGAATATGAACTTGGTCGAACAATTGAGCAGCTATTTCTCCTGATTCGATGGAGAACAGTCGGAAATGTGGCAACGCTGTTCGAATCGGCAGTCATTAGACAGCTGAAACAATTTCGGTAAGACGAAAGAAGAAGCAGATCCTCCTCTTCGATCGCTCTGCTCCCAAGAAAGAAGGCTGGCAGCTCGATGCTGTCACTGACCTGGGTGAACAACGATTACGTGTTGTTCGACTGTTTTTATTTTGAGTGAGCCCGTTGATTTCCGACCTGCCTCAAGCGGCACTCGAAAGTAGCACATGCGTGAAAATTCAATGCATATGCGAATGTTCATAATTGCAGTTTTATTTTAATATAGCTACTTCGTTATATTGAGATACGGTCTGATGATCCTTTCATACGAAATGCTATTAAAATTCAGGCAGTGGCGTGCATTTTTCTTGATATGAAAATATATTTGTCCCATAGGACTTGTATAGTAAAGGAAATGGTAACAAGCGCTCGAAAAAGTTCTAGTCAAGAATGCTGTGCATTAATTAGAGATGATATTCTTCGTATGGAATTACTGCTCAGCTTGAACTACACCATTACTCAATTAATTGTCTATATCCACTGGAAACTTTTAAATTCAGGATCGATTGTGTAAGAGGAGTAGCAGTGTTTTAAATAAAAGGAATAACTTCCAAAACTTGACCTTTCTTGACCTTTCGGCAGCAGAAACGCTTTAGATAAAGCTATAAAAACAATCGTTTCATCTTTGATAGTCTTTTCGAAAACAAAGACTTAGTTTTCGTTTTATTTTTGAGAAGAACCGTTTTATGAGAGCATTCCAAAATGCTTAGCCTACTAAAGAAGCGAAAAAAACATTAAAGACATTTGAATACACTCTATAGTCTATACCATATGTATGTATGGGAAGGTGGTGAATAGGTCTGTTTCAAACCTCTAACTTAGCCAACTTTTCGGAAATTATATTTCCATGATCAGGGCAGAGTTGACTTCGCTTTTCCCAAAGTCACTGAAAACACTAACAGAATGTAAAATTTCATTCAGTTCCACAACAATGAGATCATTCATCGTTCGAGATAGCAGAATCACCACCATCATAACATAACATAAGTCTTTATTTCAAATAGAACTCAAGTACGAATACATTGCTAACTTTAAAATGAAACAGCGTCTAGAAGCAATAATTGATGACCTTGGAGACTCATGTTGGCATCAAGAAATTCGTCCACATTATATGGTTCGATTGTCAAGAGGCGAAATATCTTCCTTTTGAAAACTTTCAGGTTGTTCTCAGATCTGATGTCGGATGGGATTTTATTGAAGTATCTGATACTGGTATACTTGGGGCCTTGTTCTGTTGCTGTAAGTTGATGGCGTGGGAACTTTAGTTGGTTGTTCCTCGTTTCATATCTGCTTGTTTCTAAGGTGTCAAAGTCATTTCTGTTTTTGAACAGGTTCTCTCCTGTATGTTTATGGCTGGAAAAGTGAGAAAGCCATTTTCTCGAAATTTTCCCCTGCATGAATCAGTTCTCTTCATTTTTAGTATGGTTCTGCATGAGTGCCCTTTTTTGTAGAACAAACACTTTCTCTTCGCTGCTGTTTTACTTAATTAATAATTCTCTTGAATATGGCATTTTTCCTGATCTATTGAAATTGGCAATAGTGACACCTGTATATAAACAAGGGAACAGAACTTTGAATGTAAACTATAGACCAATTAGTATGCGCTTTCCGCTTTCTCAAAAATATTTGAAAAAGTATTATATAATAGAATTATGAAATATTTTTTAGAGAATGACTTGTTTAATGAGAATCAACACGGGTTTATTAGTGGGAGAACCGTCGAGACCGCCATTTTTGAGTTTATAAATGACATCCTAAATTCCCAATGAAAAACGTGAATTGTCCCTTGGCGTATTTTTAGATCTCTCTAAAGCTTACGATACCATAAAACACGAATATTTGTTGAAACAGTTAAATCATTAGGTATGGAATTAGAAATATTGAAAATAAATGGATTGCATCTTATCTTGAGAAACGCAAGCAACAAGTAGTTATTAGGAACAGGGAAGGTGTTACAAGATCAGATTTAGCCCAAATTCGGTTGGGCATTCCGCAGGGTAGTATATTGGGTCCTTTGTTGTTCATCACTTATTAATAACAGCAAATAATATGAAGGAATTGGAGATGGAAACCTCTAATTCACTTAGAGTAATACTTGACTGGATGTTACAAAATCAGTTAATTATCAACAAGGAGAAGACGAAATATGTTTTGTTTAGAATTAATAGGTCCACGAAAGAGAATGAACGAATAACTGTCAATAATCAAGAAATAGAAATGGAAAACAATACAAAATTTTTAGGCGTGAAAATAGATAAATCATTGAATTGGGAAGCACATATTGATGAATAGAGGAAAAAATTGAATTGTGTGATTCACAGTATAAGAACATTAAAGAAATACATGTCCTATGTGTCGATTAAGACCATTTATTTTTCATGTTTCGTTGGTAAATTAAGATTTGGAATTTTATTTTGGGGTGGTGCGAGAGTCTATGATGTAAATAGATTATTTGTAGTACAGAAGCAAGCAATAAGAATTATGTATGGTATTCATCCAAGAGAATCTTGTAGAGGTATTTTCAGGTTAAATAGTTTTCTTACTGTATATGGTATTTATGTGTTCGAATGTCTCATTTTCATTTTCAAACATAAGGAAAGATTCAATGGATCCGTTTCGAACCACACTTATAATACTCGAAATGTCAATCTGTACAATTTGCCAATACATCGATTAAGTCAATTCGAAAGAGGACCCTATTATACAAGTGTGATGTTTTTCAATAGATTACCTGTACAATTAAGAACAGAAAATTGTTTGAAGGTGTTTAAGAGAAAAATCTATAAATGACTAATTGATATCGAACCATACAATGTAGAAGAATATTTTAATTCCGTTTTGTTAATTTAAGGATAATATATTATGGTACATATTTTTTTGACACTTTTCGACCCACTGTAATCTGGATGAAAATCTTGTAATGAATGTGGCTGTTTGAAATAAATTTATTTTTTATTTATTTATTTACTTCCATAGAAAATTACACCGTAAGTACCTTATTCTTGACTCAAACACTGCCTGATCTAGAAGTGTTTTTGTGTTAGGGGCATTATCTTGCAAAAACGAGCACCTCTGAACAATTTTCGGCTTCTTCTCATAATAATTATTTCTCTGAAAGGAATCGTAATGTGAAACAGTTATATCCAGTTATTATTGTTCTGCTTTTATCTAAGAATATCAGTCATGATTACTCCATGACAATCCCAAAATGCTTTTCCAGCAGATTTTTCAACTCAGGCCCTGGAGAATCAGGTTCTCTCCATTCTATCGAATGTTTATTTGTTTCTGAAAAGTGAAAACTATAGTCCATCCATCAGAGCAGGCCTTGGAAGTCCAGTCGCAGCTTTATTTCTAGTTAAAAAAAATACTAGAAAATTTCTGTGCTTTCATCATAGCAATAAAAAAATATATGAATATAATCTAGAAATTAAGTTCCTAAATGGTTGTACGAGATGATTACTTTTCCTTGCTTCCTGGTTTGGATCTCCCAAACTGTTTTTATCTTATTTGAAAGAAATGTGGTTATTGTGATTGATAATCGTTCTAGTTATTAGTGTTTTCTGTATTTTCACAAGGACGAAGATTAATTATTGTATGTATATAAACTGGTACTTCCAAGACAGGAGACGCCTCTGGGAACCAGCATCAAAATAATTTTTCATACACTCTGGGTACATAGTCTCTAAGGCTGATCGCCTGATCACATATCTCGACTGGCCTCATATTAGGCGCTTTGCTGTCTGGGGCATGAAAACGAATTATAATACTATAAACTATAGAAATTAAATGGAATTTTTTGAATTTGAGGCAAATAGGAGATTGAAAATATTCTCAATTATCACATACGATTACGATCGTGAAAATCTGTACAACAGCAGTGGATTATTTTCATCTGGTATTGATACATTTTCGAACTTACGATCAAATATGGGAGCCTACAGCCTGCAAATTCTGATTCTATGACGAAAAATATCGTGGAACTCGAATGTAGAGATATCACCCATATACAATTCACCAATGAATGATCAAAAAGCATTTTCCTTTCCAAAGTTCAGTTAAATATTCGCTAAACCAGTGCAACAAACAGAAAAGTCTAGTTGATAATTCCAAGCGTATAGCTGGAAAGATTGGGAAAATCTTAGTAGACATCAAGACAGAAACAAAACTTAATGAATTAATCTTTTTAATATATGAAGAATTTGGCAGGACACTGTTACTTTCATTATTTGTGAACGATGAAAGTCTGAGTTGTAAACCTTCGCATGCAATTACCTTTGGTGTAGATACTTGACACATAATGTGAAATTCATTTACCTAGATGAAACCTGGATATTTGAAAATGGTAGCCAAATTCGACAGTGGACATTGGACAGTAATCCGAGAGGTATACCATCGCGTAGGTATATTCAAGGGTGAAGGTAAAAGTTACACAATTCCTAATGCTGGAACAGTGGAACATCTGATGGATTTTTACCTGGATGTGGCCTTATCCTTGAAAGTGCTATCAATGATAAGGATTACCATGAAAAGATGAATGGAGAGATAGGTATTTCATAAATGGGTTATTGAAAAATTAATACCTGCTCTATAGTTACTGGATGAAAGTTGATAAATTACCAACTTTTGATTCTCGCAAAAAAGTAATTCAACAATGGTTACAAGAGCATGATATACCATTTGAAATGACTTTCACTAAAACTACTCTTCTGAGTTTGATCAAACCATTTTCTGGAAATCCAAATTTCAAAAAGTTCCATCATATCAATCACGTTATACAAAATGCTAGACATGAGGTCCTTAGGTTACCACCTTAAAAAACCTATAAATTGGCATGCAGTTTTTGTAAAATGTATTACAATCGAAGAATTCAGGGAAAATTAGGAGACAAGGATAGAGTGAAAGGAGGCACTTCAAGAGTTTACTGCAGTACTGCTGACAAATGGAAAGCTTACATAGAGCATGTAGGAAAGGAAATAAGAAATGAGTGGAGAAAATATATGGAATGTCATAATATTATTGATATACCATTTTTTATTATTAATATAAGTCCTGATGATTCTGAAGATGATTTTGAAAATTTTGACCCAGTTGAGGAAGAAATCTCAGTTATGATTGTTCATTCCGAATAATTGGATCAATTATATCAACTCGCGAATTATTGACATTTCTGCGTAATTATTTATTTAGTCTTACTTTACATACCTATTCTTGATATTTACCACAAAATCGTACTCTATTTATAATTTATTTATGTTTTCTTCGTCCATTGTATTCTTTAATGAAACTACAGGTATCAGGAATTGGAAATAATTGAATTCTCCTGTAGTTTCTATTCATAATGTTTTTTGGTCTATCAATGAGGATTCTCTTTCGATCAACTTTTTTGAATTTGTAACCAACTTTCTGTATTATATTATGAAATGTTGAGCTTTATTGATTGAAATCCAGATGTACTTTGACCAGTTGAAAAATAACATCTAAACTTATATATATTCATTGTTTTTGATTTAAGCGAATATGAAGCCATTCAATGAATCTTTAAAAGTATAATCCCATTCCATAGGGATCCTTCCCCTACTCATTCCAGGCTGTAATGACGTGCCTTCTTCTTTTTTCGTCAAAATTCTCCGAACAGTGCTGGGAAAAATCCGAAATTGTAAGACCCATTCTGTAATCAGAATATGCCTTGAGCAGGTAAATAATAATTTACCTGAAAAGCTAGCGAAACGCGATTGATGCTAGAGGTTATTATAGCTGAATCCATGAAAAAATCTCGCAGTAACACCGATGCACAGCTTCACGTTCCCTCGTTGTTAGGCAGGAGGTGTCATGATCAATTCCATCCAGCCATTTTTAACGGTACAAGATCGGAGTAATTAATAATACTTAAATTCAGAACAAACAGTAAAAGAATTCATCAACTGATTCAATAGACCAGTCGAAAGATTTGTCACAATCAGCAATGGCGACTGGGTGCAGACAAACCTATGCTTACTGTGTGTTTTGAAGTTTTTTCATACAATTGCTTGATTTTCGTCAGGATTTCTGCTACTTTTTCACCCATAAAAACGACACTCTTGTAGAATGATTTGAACCCCTCGTGTGCGATATGGTGGAGCGTTATCATCCTGTTGAAAAAATTATCCCAAATTAGTTGCGAAGAGAAACAATGATTGGTTAAATGATTTTTCATACGTATATGACACCAGTCAAAGGTTTATAAGAGGTGTACGGCGACCGAACATGATATCCCCTCAGCACATTATTGATCGGTTTTGAAAGGGCACAACTTCCCGGGCGAAATTGAGTCGCTCTAGTCTATCTAGACATCTCCAAACCTTTTCTCGTCGACTATCACTTTGTAAACCGAATCGCGACTCGTCCGAAAAAAGAACGTTGCGCCATTACTGTGGTAGGAGCCAGTCTTGGCGGGGCTCTGCCCATTGCTGGCAGTATGGTACTGGTTGAGACTACCCTTCTATAGGTCCTCAAAAAATGACTTCGAAAGGCTGGTACAGCTGTTACGAGTAAAATTTGCGATATAATGGTCTTCCCTTGTAGATGTTACTCTGGGTCGACCAGGCACCGGTCTCCGGGCCTCGCTGCCGGTTTTCAGGAAAAGGACCACTATGTTCCTTACTGAAGTCCGTGGAATATTCAAACGTAGCGCAATCTGGTTGTTCGACACAGCTTCTTGATGTAGGGCCGGCATTCTCCTCGAAATATTCTCAATATTACAACTCTCGTTATACGCTGAAAACTGATCAACTCCGAATACCTGTATTCCTCCCAACGAGAACTTTTTTGGTGGTTTATTGTTTTCATTTAAGTGATATAATACAAAAAATTGTCATGTTAATTCAACAATTTGAGAGTGATAGATTTCAGACGATGTGTGTATGTCATTACAGAACTCCGGCTATTTTTAGTCACAAAGGTGTCACACAGCTAAGGTTGATCCAAAATTTAATACACGTCGCTAATTTTAACGCCTTGTTTTTGCGTTCACTTCAGAGCATGTCAGCCATGAAACTTGAAAAATGGCTGTTCCCCAGGTATCCCCAATATTTACGCGTCTGACCAAAGGATCTAATAAGATGGATTCCAGTTCGTGTTTCCTTTCCATTTGACCACAATGATTGACTACTTCATTCCTGGAAAACATTGGTCACCGTGAAATACTAGCAGCACGAATGATAACAAATAGAACCCCAGAGAAATTCTGTGATTTTCGATGTGGGTGAAAAGTCCGAAACCGAAACCAGGAATAAATCAATCCGGCTTCCCTGTAAAAATCCGAGAACTGACAGGAAACCACGTCAATTCTCCTGAAAATGTGCATGATTATTATTGAAATTTATACCTCACGAACCGCAAAGTATTCTCGGCTTAATGGCACATGAAAAATGACAGAACCTAGACTATAAATCTTCGAGATTTTTGTTCCGATTTTAATAAAACTGATAATATCTCAATTTGTGTTTTCATAACTAAGGACGAAGAGATTTAGTATAAGATGAAACTCGTTTATTGATTATAAATTGGATTAGCGAGACATAAATTATCGTTAGCGCATTTCTAATTATTGAATCAAAGCAGAACGTAAATCATTACAGTGGAAACTCGTACCTACTGCTATATAATATAATCTGTTTGATTTGTGAGGGAAAAACCAAATATACCTACATATAAATAGATACTCAACTATTTTCGAAAATTATTCTGATTGTTATGTAAAATCCGTTTCCAGAATTGATTTTCGGATTTAAGTTTGTTTTCGTTCAGTATACATTAATAAGGGATAATTTTCGATATACCGGATGTTTTGTACCTAGGTTAGTTGACCAAGGTTGTTCTAGTTTTATTTTTGTACCTTGATTGTTTCACCAGGATAATGGTTTTCTTGCACTGCTTCTAAATAGTTGGTGGATGCTGGTGATCCTCGTAAATCTCGATGATTGAGACTGTTGTGACTGCACAACCGATGTAAGGGGGCATACTTGACTATAAGCACCCTATGGTAGTTTTGATTATCACCTCGATAAGTAGATATCCTTACTTGATAACAACTACGAAGAGGATGAGGAAGTGGTGAAATGTGAACGTACTCTCAACAAATAATAAACTGTATTTTTTCTTGCTACCTCAACTTAGGTAAAAAGCACGAAACGATTATACAAGTAATATGTATATAATTATAAACTCTACCTTCTATATAAAAATGTATAGCAAGGAAGAATTATGATGTGCCTTTTATATGAAAATGTGTAATAGCAAGGGAGCAAAGTGATAATTATATTACTTACTTATTACTGATTATTTACCGACGATTATAAACTCAACTCTCTATATGAAAATGTATAGCAAGGTGGAATTATAATATGTACCTTCTATATGAAAATGAATAGCAAGGTAGCAACTAGAAAACATTCTAGCTTCATTTTCTCGAAAGAGAGGCATAATTCATGTAAAATTTTTCTGGTGAAATGTTTTACCGTCTGTCAAAAGAAAAGCCTTACCTTAAAATACACCCTGTATATCTGTTGTACAACAGTGGTCCAAGTACTGGCGATTCTTGTTGTACTCCTGTTTCCGTTTTTCTGATTGTGTATATATGCCTTCCACTTTCACATAGAATTTTCTGCCTCCCATTTCGAGCTGATAATTACATATTTTGAATCATTGAACCGTCCGTGAAAGGACATACCCCAATTCAATTCAATTTATTCATCAAAAAAATACAACCGAATCAAAGATAATTCACAAAATTAATTGCAGAAATATGCAGCCTAGACAAACCTGCTATTTGACATATCCCGCTAAAAAATTAATAAATAAGCGGAAAAATGAGCTTTCAAATTTTGCTGTAGTTTTTTCGCCACGATGTCAGAAACTATCAACAAAGTAAAGCATGCATCAGTTTCCTTCCTGTGTTACCATTTTTCATTAATAGTTGGTTGGAACTTCTTCTACGCCTATGGATTTCGAATGAACATATAAGGAATGCATTTCGAAGGAAATGGGGTTCTAAAATATTCTAATAATGTTGCAATGTATAAATTATGTTTTTCACTGCCCCAGAAAGAAGATTGAAACCATACAATTATGATAATATAATGTAAGTTTGTTCGACATTGTTTCAAGCAGGATGGATAATTTTTCATTTCTTTCAAAAAAGAGAATGAATTATGTTTTTCTCTGATGTTCATCAAGGGCTATGAGGGCTACTTGCACAAATTACGAATTAAATACATACTCATTTATTCTTCTGTCACGTTTTCGTGAGATGTTGCGGATACTTCAAATGGTTCTCAAATGGGTACATTGTGGGTCTTGTTTTCAACGTTTTGTAGGATGTTTTTATTGGTTTTCTTCTTAACTATCAATACATTTATAAGTGTCTGAAATTTAACCTGGTAATTTTCTTTCGATTTTAGTGCGTTTTCAAAAAAATTCGGTTTAACTTGTTTTGAGACTTGGGAAGATTCATTAATGCTTTTGAATTTCTATAGATTAAACATCGCTTCAGCGACTTCTTCTATTGGATATGATTTATCTCACGTTGTCTCCAAATACTTTTGTTTTGTTCGACTACCAGTAGTTTTCGGCTTACTGGGAAATTGACAATATTCGGTGTAGAGTCGGGCAAGATGATCAGAAATAAAACGGAATTATTCTTGGTTTATAATACGAATATGGTCAAGTTTCGTATCAAAATACACACATTCAGGTCGATTCTGTTTGGAAATAGTAATATGGTTATAGAAAAGATATTGCCATCACAGCAAAGTTTGGAAAACTGGTATTCTAATCATTGATTTCGAGCAATATGATCTGTCAATTTCAAGAAGATCTTGTTATTTCAGTTTGCTATATCAGTAACATCATTTTAGTACTTGCTATCTCATAACAAAGTTCAAAATGGCCGTAAATCCCATGTTTTTCCATTTCTTCCAAGTGTTGGAAAATTTAGAAAATAGGTAAGTATAATACATGCTTCTTTTCATTAACTTCTTGAACACCTTCACTTGAACTTTTTATTTATAGAGAGAATATGAGACTAAAATTTCGACATATCAGGGACACCAGCAATCCTTTTGAATTGCCTGATGAAAAGTTTCTGAAGCTGTTTCGCTTGAATAAGGTAGCAACATTTAGCTTGATAGAAGAGTTGAGTGGACTGGTTGATGAACCAACCAGAAAAGATACAGTTCCTTTTCACCTACAAGTGAGTGAAAATCCATACAAATAAACAGTATGAAAGCATCTATTTCCTTAGGTTCTCGGAAGTCTTATCTTCTTCAGTAGTGGTAGCTACCAAACTAATATTGGTGAAGACTTGAATATTGGAATGAGTCAGCCTGCTATGAGTAGGGCATTAAATAGAATAAGCTATCTCATATCGACACATCTGTTGGCAAGATATATTAAATTTCCCACAAGTGAAATGGAAATAAGAATTGCTAAGGAAAGGCAAGTTTCATAGATCTTTTCTAATCAGCAATTTAATTTATGATCATAATAATTTCAGCTTCCGGAATGAAAACTTACATTTTCCCAATGCAATAGGTGCAATTGATTGCACCCATGTTGCAATAGTTTCCCCAAAAACTAATGACCCAATACAACCAGCAGTTGCATACATCAACATAAAGGGATTTCATAGTATAAATGTTCAAGCTGTGAGTATGAACTGAGTTATTAAATAATCTTAAAAGAATGTTTCGCCAATGAAAGCTGAGTAAGCACACTCAGTTTTTTGGAAATCTCAAACCAATAATATTCTAGGTATTTGATGCCAATCTGATGATAAGAAATGTTAATGCTCAATACCCTGGACCTGCCCATGATGCAGCTATTTGGAATGCATCAAAAATACAACACCATATGAGAAGGAAATATGGAAAAGGCTAGGTGATTCTGGCTACCCAATACAACCATGGTTGTTGACACCAATTCTCAACCAACAACCAAATAGCCCTGAAGAGCGCTACAATATTGTGCATCGTCGTGCAAGAAATGTTGTCGAAAGAGGTTTTGGTGTATGGAAAAGTCGTTTTAGATGTCTCCGAAAAGACAGAGTACTTCACTATAGCCACCTCAAAGCAGCCCGCATCATTTGTTCTTGTGCAGTGTTGCACAATATTTGTAGACAACATAATTTGCCAGATGTTGGAAATGATGATGATCACAATCAAAATATAGAGAATGCTGTGGGAATTGATATGAACTTGATGAATGTTATGGGTAAGTATTGAAGTTGAATAAATTTATTATGATATGCTAATGCTGCTTGGCCTTTAGACTTATCTCATAGTCCAGACATATCAAAGTTATGGAGAAAATTTAATTTTTTTTTCATTTTACATTTCTTATTTTATTCCAAACGAATACACCATAATTTAGAATCCTACTTTCCCAGGTGTTTTTTTCTACTTCTAACCAACCTGCTGGTTTCAATTTCCGTACAAAATTTTACACTGGTACTTTTTTCCAGTTTATGATGACCTTGCCGAAGGGAGATTTGTGAGAAGCCAAAGTGATTCAGGAGATTTGTCAATAAAATTATGATACCTACTTGATGAGTACTTCAATTTATAATACCAAAACGTAAAAATAAACTGTAACAATTCTAACAAAAATAAATTAATCTCATTAACATTATTAACACTTACTACAGAAAAACAAAATGGAAAAAAAATATAATTAATCCTTTTTGAGACATTTCAATGCCTCTGCTATTCCAGAAATAGCCTCAGAAAAGGTAGATATCGCACTGGCCAGTTCTTTCACTGCCAAAGCCATTTTGTCCGTACTCTGACAATATAATTGAGCAGATCTTTCTAATTTTGATGACGAGCTGGTCCCTGTCTTCTTCTTTGATTTTGCATTTCAAGGATTCATTTGGAAAATTTGTTACAGCATTCTCCTCTAAAATATATTCAATATTATTGCAATCATCAAGATGTTCAGTCCCTGTCTTTTTGGCTTTTGATGTTACTTCATTGAATTTGCTTTTCGAGGATTCATTTGGAACATTTGCTACATCATTCTCCTCTATAATAAATTCAATATTATTGCAATCATCAAGATGTTCAGTCCCTGTCTTTTTGGCTTTTGATGTTACTTCATTGAATTTGCTTTTCGAGGATTCATTTGGAACATTTGCTACATCATTCTCCTCTATAATAAATTCAATATTATTGCAATCATCAAGATGTTCAGTTCCTGCAGGTTCTACAATTTCACTATAAATTCCATCCAGATGAAAATCTGGATCAACCTCTTCAGGGGCCCCTACACATCCAAAAACTGATGTAAGTCTGTTTTCTATCTCATTCAGATCTCCACTACATATCCTCCACCACCTGTCTGAGAAATGTTTTGGATATGGAGCCGAGCCTTCTTTTTAGTTTTGGATTTCCATTCATAAAGAAACTGAAAAGGATATATCAAATAATACAACGGGGTAAACACAAATACATAAAAAGACATCATGCATACAAAAACTTACAGTTTTCCATTGTTTTTTTAATTTCCTTGCTCCATTAGGAGAATTATTTAAAAGATTCGTCAGCTCATCCCATTTTCGGTCCACTTCTTCTGGATCCAATGGGTGAGTTTTCCCAGATATAACTATTGGGTTATTTTCCAGGAAATTCGCCATCAATTCCATCTGGTATTTAGTCGTCTTCTTATTTCTCGACATGATTTGATTTTTGCACAAAATTCAAATACCGAACGAAATATAACAAATTAGATGCATCTAACTTTGGACGTTCCGTTTCTCAGAAAAGCACTTGCGGTTTGGAGTTTGAATAATTAATATGGGTTCAGTTGGAGGTTAATTTATTATTCTTTTCCATAGAACATAGAACTATTATGAATTTTTTTTTTTTTAACTCTTTTTACAATGTGCTTGGTAACTTGGACCATCTACACAATTAACAATCTTTTTATCAAACTCTTCAAATTGACCACCACCAGACATATATAACATCCATGACCAACCGGGATTCGAACCCGGTACCTTCAGCACCCCAGCCGACTCTTCAGCCAACTGGACCACCGAGGTAGTCCCCTATTATGAAATTTGTGTTTTTTTTTCTATGAAATGACAGTATCTTATCCTGACATGAGTTCAAAACAGTGTTGTCAGCTCGAACATTCACTAATTTTTCAACAATATTGCTATCGCCAAAATTCATAACCAATCTTGCTTAAAACGTTAAAACAGAATACTTGTTCGTCAGTCATATTGTTATATTTTATAATTATAACAATGTTGTAGATTTAGCAATGTTATAACAAGATGCGAACAGAATCGACCTGATTGTCAATAGTCTTGCCCCCCCTATCAACTCTCAACCTGTTGAATGTAACATGTGTGGAATCTTTACTATCTTATCACTCAAATGAAAACATTAAACTATCAAAAAATGTTTCTTGTTCGAGAAAATATTGCACGAACTTGAGTTAGACTCATAGTGGTCATTTTCCTGGAAACGGCAGCGTTGCCCGGAGACCGGTGCCTGGTCGACCCGGAGTAACATCTTCAGGGGAAGACCATTATATCGCAAATTCTACTTGAAGGAATTGAACGGTATCTGTAACAGCTCTTCGAAGTCATTTTTTGTGGACCTGTAGACAACCAGTACCATAAGGAGACGGTTTCGTTCCTCAAATTCAATCGCATGAATACCATCAGGAGTAACTGGACATAGAACTGCTCGTCGCTGGACATAGAGCTGCTCGTCGGCAATAGGCAGATCACCACCAAGACTGGCTTTCAAGGTAGATCGATAATGTGCTAGGGGCCATAGTGTTCGGTAGCCGTATCCCTCTTTTTATCGTTGAACGAACAATGACTGGTGCCATCCACGTAGAGAACTTCATTGAAGCAAACAATGATTGGTTCTCATTGTTCTTCTGCGCTACGAAGTTCGGGATAAATTCATTCGTAATGATGATAACGCCTTATCACACCGCACACGAAGGGTTCAAGACATGCTTCAAGGCAACAATATCCAGAGACTGAACTGGCTAGCAAACTCACCGGACATGAATCCGGTTGAGCACGCATGGGATTACTCAGGGAGAGCAATATCCAATCGCCAAAATCCACCTTCAACTTTTCAGGAATTGAGTTTAGTCCTTCAGGAAGAATGGAACTATATGCCTGAAAATTGAATGACTTGATTCGTGAGATGCCCTTGCGTATTGGGCAGTCGATTGAAAGAAGTGGTGGTTATACATACAGATCATCGAATTTGGATTGAGTTTTGGAATAACAGTAATTAATCAAAAATGAATGATCGATAAGTTCAGATACTTTCTCCTATTCTGTCTCATCCTTCATGAAGCAAAGGATAACAAGCAGAGATTTTCTATAAAATACTGGGTCCTACAATAGTGCGAAAATCTTCCATAGCTGCTGAACCAGACATCTCTGAGATTTCGTTTGAGAGTAGGCCTCTTGTACCTTCATTTCTGCGTCTCAGGAAATTATTTTCTGATATACAAGGGTGTCCCCTATAAATGTTATTCAACAAATGGATGATTTTTTTAATGGAACACCCCATATATTTTCACATATTTTCAATGACCTTCATAACCTCTTTCATGAAGCAATATATTAGGGACATTTTTCAAACGGTGTAGATCTTATTCGAAGAAAACTGCAAAAAAGTGAGGGAAAAGCAGTTCAGTAAAAATCTTCTGACAGCTTCCATAAGCGATAGTAACATGATTTTCATTTGAGAGTTCTTTTTCGCAAATCACTAGGAAATTTTGACATTCCTAACAAAATTTGTCATAGAAAAAGTCAAGATTTCCCAACTGTTAGGAAATATTCATTTCCTTACTGTAAGGAAATGATATTTCCTTACAGTTGTCAGTGTTCTACATAAGCATATACGTACTTTTCTCTAGATTTCTTTGGAAACAATTCTAATGAAGCAGTATTCACTGCCTCAACCAGCTCTGGAGGAGTCCCAGAAATAAAAAGTCATCATCACTTATCATTTTAAACTGTTTTGTCTTTCGAAAAGACCAGCAATCAAATTAATATTCGTCAAGTTTGACAATTCAGCATTAATACGTGTCCATAGTAACGCAACCAATTCCGAATTTCAAAGCTCCATTTATTTATGGATGGAATAATTGGCAATTTTTTCGGAAATTGGTTGAAATCTTTCGAATTTCAAACGATTTGCGGAAAAATAGTATGTTTACCTCGTAGGAAAGCCACATAGCAATCTTCACAATCCTCCAGGAATGTAAGGCTTTTCCTACCCGGTGAACAATGTAGGGGAGAGTTCCTTTGAATTGGACAGCCCATGAACCGGACACTATTGTTTTCTACTACACCCGATAGTATTTGAGCATACTTTACGTAAATAACATTTTCGCAACATTGAGCCACGTCTCTTGGAAAAAGGGTGAACCTGTGGCTCGCGTCTTGTGGACGAGGCATGCATTGAAAAATCCGGTGCCGGTAAAGTAAATATGTACGTACATTTGCGAAGTGAATAGCTACGTTTCTAGTGACGATAAGTTGCCGATTTTTTCATATAAACATCAAGTGATTATCCCTTATCAGACAGATATGTTAAATCATTGATATGACGATTTGTAGAAATTATATTTTCAGGTTTTTTATAAAACCACATATCCCATGAATCGGACATAGAAAAATGACTGGAAATTGATGTCCAGTTCATGGGCTGCAATGTTTCCGATTCAAGGGAGATGTGAAAATATGTTATGTAATTCAATAATTAACATTGAAAATACTGTATGTTTTCTCTGTTTGGTACTACTAAATGATTTTAACTATTCTCCTAGAACTTTATGAGTATTCTATTGTTTTTGTAGCATTGTCCACTTCATGGGAATAACTGTCCATAACAAGGGCAATGAAATGGACATTTTATAAAATAAAGTAAGACTTATTTTTTCGAGTGACTAGCTTTTCTTTTTTAAGCCTTTTCTGAAAAAGTGAATCCACAAGCCTTGTGCTCATATTATGACGGTACAATTTGAAACTTTTTCATTTGAAATAATATTTCACACCGAAAATAATAAAATTGTCCGTTTCAAGGGAACTCTCCCCTACTATTAATTGAGGGATTCGCCTTGTCACGGTTCCTAAACGATCAACTTGTCATATACAGGCTGTCCGTTATTAAGGTCCAAATATGAAGAACTTATAATTATTATTCCTCGTTTTTTTCAAATAGAACACCCTATATTTTTTTTCCACAATAATTTAGACAATTGAATACCTTACATCTTCTCAGAAATAACCTTGGGATTATTTTAACTCCTGCATCCAGCAGACAGAAAAAATGCTTTCGCAACTGAAAATTTCATTCAAATAATAACATAATAAAAACTAACGGACATTCAAAAGAGGTCAAACAATGAAATAAAACTAAATGAATAATTATTGACAAACTTCAAAACCTTCCCAGAATCATACTTCCTGAGCATCATCATAAAAATGATATTTTTTTTTCCGTACAAGCAATACATATTGATCACGTATTCAACCAATTATATCAGTTTTTATCGGCTTGCCAAAAAAAATATTAATCAAGTTATTGCTACTCAGAGCTCAAAGAAACTTTCGAATACAGTGAATCAGTATGAATTTTTGGAAAAAATGGGATGGTTGATATGATTTTCATGTCTGGGCAGTGAGTGCCACAGAACCTGTTTTTTTAGGAAGTCGAACTTATGCTGTCCTATCCCGATAGGAAACATTCATCCCATTTTTTCCAAAAATTCATACTGATTCACTTTATTCGAATGTATCTTTGAGCTCTAGTAGCAATAACTTCATTAAAAATTTTTTGATAAAATCTGATATAATTGGTTGAATACGTGATCAATATGTATTGCTTGTACGGAAAAAAATATCATTTTTATAATGAAGCTCAGGAAGTATGATTCTGGAAAGGTTTTGAAGTTTGTCAATAATTATGCATTTAGTTTTATTTCATTGTTTGACCTCTTTCGAATGTCCGTTAGTTTTTATTATGTTAATATTTAAATAAAATTTTCAGTTGCGATATCATTTTTCGTGTCTGCTGGATACAGGAGTTAAAATAATCCTAAGGTTACTTCTGAGAAAATGTAAGGTATTCAATTGTCTACATTATTGTGGAAAAATTACAGGCTGTTTCATTGGAAAAAATCGAGAAATAACAATTTCAAGTTAATCATATTTGGACCTTGATAACGGACACTCTGTATATAACAGGTTGATCTTTTAGGAACCGTGTCAAGGCAAATCCTTCAATCAAAAAACTTTCAGATCAAATGCACGTAACTATCGCTTCTGGAAATCGTCAGAAGACTTTTACTGAACTGCTTTTCCCTCACCTTTTTTCAGTTTTCTTCGAATAAGATCTGAACCGTTGGAAAAATATCTCTAATATTTTGCGTCATAAAAGAGGTAATGAAGTTCATTGGAAATATGTAAAAAAATATATTGGGTGATTCATTGAAGAAATCATCCATTTGTTAAATATATCTTTTATCGGGGACACCGTGTATATAAGAAAATAATATCCTGAGATGCAGAAATAAAGGTACTAGAGGCCTACTTTCAAACGAAATTTCAGAGATGTCTGGTTCGGCAGCTGTGGAAGATTTTCGCACTGATGCAGGACCCTGTATATTGCAGTTGAAATAAAAGAAAATATTCATTCCGTTTCCAGAACCAAGACTTTTGAAGATGTGTGTAGGTTTTCGGACACCGTAAATTTAAAAACTTCAACTATAATTGTCCGAATCTGATGTGGATATTCGAAAACCATCTCTATTTGGAAAGGGTAACACACGATTTGTTTAATATCATTGCAAAGTCCAAGAAATCCTGCAACGTTTGCCCCATACAGTTTTAAGCACGGTATAGCTACTTTCTTCATCTGGTGGATCGCCGACAATTACCGTACTTAAACGTCGTTTTCTTCCTTTTGCAACGCATTCCTATATGAATGATGATGCAAACAATCCGACTTAATAGGTGGAATAGATATGTACTCAGGAAAAAGTTTTATCGTTCTTCTCATGCCGTTAACACTTCAATAAAATTAGATATATCAATAAATGGTTTACGGTCAAGTTTATGATGACTACGGAAGCACTTGATATCAATACAGATTGCCGTTTTACTCCGATATCGTAAAAGATCATAGTTGTAGCAGCTCCTCAATAGGTCAAGCGCGAAGTGTTGCAAGAATCTTGATAACATGATAACTATCGTTATAGTGTAGTATTGAACACTGTTGATTTCTACCACCAGATTCCAGCAAGAACCTATTCATCTGCATCGTTCAATTTGAAGTTTGCATGTACAGCACTACGAATACTTACCTTAAAAATGAATTTGAATGTAAGGGTTGAATCTTTCATTTCAATAGCTCAATCGAGCGTAGATTTTTCAAAAGCCGCTTCATTTCTTTTTTTAACTCCTTCGCCATAAATTGTGCCGCAATCCTTAAAATAATTTACATATAGAGGCAATCCCTCAACCCACATGGCTTTACTCAACAAAACCTGAATTCTGAACGGAAATGAAAGGAAGAAATCAGGGGAAGATTGAGATATTCATGGAATACCAAGAGAAAACAATATGGTTGACCAGAAAATTGATTGCAATAATTATTATTGCGGTATTTCAATTTCGTCCCTATGTGAGGAATGATTAAATTCAACGAGCTCACAAAGAGCAATGTAAATGACGACATAGAACCGCACGTTCCCTAGTTTGACCATTGTTTCCCCCTAAACAATTGTTTGACGTAGTAACGGTCAAATCCGTGCACTGCTTAGCGGTCCCATTATTTCGGTCAAAAAAAATGCCACGACGAGTAAAACTCTTCTTCTGTCCACTGCTCGGTGTGAAGAACCGCTTTCTCTTAGAGTTGTTGAACAGTTAAACCGTTTGCCGTTAATTCTTTCTCTAGTTCACAATCACAATCTGTAATCCCATTCGTATTAAAAATTTTTTTTATGGAAAATGATGTCACTATTCAAAAAATCGTAATTTTATATGGAACAAAAAAATTATTCCCACACAAATTCATTGGCGAATTTTGTCTACTCACTTTGAATCTTCTCTCACTCAAAATGGAACTCAATTTTTTCTTGGAGAAAATTATTTGACATTTACTTGTGATAACCCAATCAGAAGAGCTTGTGAATATTTTCACAGAGGAGATAAAAGAGAAAAACAAACCTAAACATAATACGACAAAGTACGACTATTCACCTATCAGTGTATCGAATTATTTACTCATCTACCGAAATGCATTGGAGACTCAAAGAATTCAAGAATATGAAGGCTTATTAAAGGATTGTTGTTACACTGTTGCTGATTATTATTGTCAGTAATTTGTTCTCATTTCCTGAATGTATTGATATGATGATATGATATGATATGATATGATATACATGTTCATTCCGATTACTCCTAGGTCTCTTGAGGAGACCCCTTTGAAACTACAAGCTTCGAAGCTCATAACTTTTTCTATATATTTTTTTCTGACATCCTTCACATGAATGTTATATGTCTTAGACTTAGAGGATCAATAAAGATTATTCTTATTTTTATTATTATAGTAACTTCGAAGATTCTTTTAATAAAATAGAGGGGATTTTTCACTCATATTTTTGTCCTGACTTATGATGGTCTTATCTTTCGGTAGAACTTCGTGATAATTCAGATCAGAGAAATAATGGGTGGAAAATCATGAGGTGGTAACAGCACCCGATGTAATGCGGAGGATGATACTTTTATCAGTGGTACATGAGACAGTAGTTTCAAAATCACTCGCAAGATGTAAAACAGGAAGTTAGTCGGTTCTCCAAAGTAGAAACCCTCGGTTTCACAGTTGGATAAGATTATATTCAGCTTTGGAAATAATAGTAAAAATAAAATCTCGTTTTTTTCGAATTCAAGAAGGCAAATGTTGACAACACTGTAATATGAGTGGAATGACAATTTTTTTTTGAGGACTCGCAAGGCCAAACTATATGGCTTTAACACATAGAACTTATAGTAACAAGTTTCCTTGAGGGCAACTCATTTTTACATGACTCTCAACATGGCTTCAGGAAGAGTAGATCAACAACTTCAGCCATAATTGACGTACTTCATGCCATAGTAGAAGCGCTTAATAACTCTGAGGATATACAGCTGTCTTGTATAGATCTGAGCAAGGCATTTGACAGCGTCTGCCACAAGATTCTTTCAAATAAGCTCTGGTATTATGGAATAAGGGAAAAAGCATATAACATCTTTGCATCCTATCTATCCCAAAGGCACCAAGCGGTGAGATGGAATAACTCCTTCTCTGATCTGAAGCTTGTTACCACAGGTGTACCTCAGGGATTCATCCTGGGTCCTGTCCTTTTTATTATTTATACAAATGACCTGCACGTGAACATACGATCTGATTAAATCTGTAGCTATGCCGATGACACTGCCTTGGTGAACACTTCAGGGAATAGAGACCAGCTCAAAATAAAAAACTCATTGTCTCTAACGGATGCCCAAATTTGGTTTGAGTGTAACGGCCTATTACTAAATGCCGATAAGACCCAGCAGTTGCTTTTTACTAATAGGGACCATACGTATGACTCAGTGACGTACTTGGGAGTGACTTTTCAATCCTCACTGAGCTGGAATCAACACACCGATGAGTTATGTGGGAAACTTTTTTCCAGCATACACTTAATCAGAAGAATAAAAATGATATCAGATGAGGCGTCAACAAAACTCACATACTACTCAACGTTTCACTCCCAAATGATATATGGCATTATCCTATGGGGACACAGCACCGCTGCTCAGAGGGTACTCCTGAAATAAAAAAGGCCTTAAGGACTATATATGGTTTGGACTATAGAATGAGCTATAGAGATGTCTTCAAGAGGGAGGGCATACTCACATGTATATCGGTGTTCGTTCTCACTGATGTGAGATATGTCCATCAAAATCAAAACAAATTTGTGACGAATTCAGAATTCCACGAGTATGATACCAGGAGAAAACATCATATTGCCATCTCATATGCCAGAATTGCGAGAGCGCAGCAGGGACCAAACTATATGACAGTGTTTTTCAACCTTTTTCATGATGCGACCCCCCTGTTATGAGAAAATATTTCACGACCCCCCGACCCTTCTCTTTTGTATCATGTATGGTTGTGTATGTTACAGTGTTACAAATATTCATTCGATACATCGATGAGAAGTTTGCCACATCCACACATACACTCAAAGAGCAAAAATGGCTAATGGAAAAAAATTCATAACTCAATGAAATGAGACGGTATTGCAATCAGATTTAGATGTGAGCTTGATGGGTTGATAAGAAATTGAATCCTCTTTCATTTGGAGACCGTCAAGACTCAGGGACGGAGTTATGGGGGTTGTTGAGGGTGGTTCCTGACAAAAATCATAACTCCACGAAATGGGAGTGTTTCAAATATGTGTTTCTTGAATGCCGAAAGAATAAAATGCAATACCCCTCATAATTTGTTAGCCCCCAGATTTGGAGATTACGGGGGTTGTTTATAAAAAATGATGAAAAAATTTATATCTCGGAGAAATGGAAGTGTTCCACGTTCAGATTCGAATATGTGTTTCTTGAATGCCGAAAGGATGAAATACAAAAGACCCCATAGTTTGTTAGCCCCAAGGTTTGGAGATTTGGAGGGTTGTTTATGAAAAATGGTAAAGGAAATTCATACCTCGAAAAAATGAGAAAATTCCACGATCTGATGAAGTTATGATCGAAAGTATTCATTTGAATGTATGAATGACATACGTTTCATGATATAATAGTGTCAGAGAGAGACAGAATTAGTAAATTATTTTTATTCTCAATATTGCGACACACGCGTAGATCTGGTTTCTTACCAAAGCCCAGCTTCAGCTTTCATTGACACATTCCCCAGATAGGAATGATTAGATATATGATATTTACCCATGTTTTTCAGGAGAGTCGCAAGGCTAATAGCCTTCTATGTAACTATAAGTTCTATGCTCTTACAAAAAACTCCGCGATGGTATATGTCTATCACATTTTACTGGAAAAAATGGCTTATTTAGGAAGTTATTTTAAGAAATACAGCATCAATCCTTATCCAATTGAGTACCTTAAATACATTGTCCATTCAATATACCTACATAAATATGGCCCTTTACTTTACAGCATGTAATTTAAATGAATATTTCAAATGATATTACAGATTGAAAATGCAGGGACTTAGCGGTGCGGGCCGGCACTACTGTTGTTCATAAGGATTGCCATTGCATCCGTGCGAAGCCGGGGCGGGTCGCTAGTTTTCTATAATTTCAACCTCCCCAAAATCAGAAACTTTCACGTCAAACATCTCTGTTTACACACTTATTTCGCGTCGACCCTTGATGTTCGCGCCCTACTTCGCGTGGAATTGTTTGCGTCCTTTTTTTGCGTCGAACCCTGTTCGACCCTAGTTTTGCCTTTTTTACGCATAGGATCGTTTTCCTTCACACTGTATTATGAATAAAATTTGAATAATTTTATGACCTCCAGTAGCGGATTAACCGGTACGCTTAGTACGCTGCAGCGTAGGGCCCCGAGGTCCATAGGGGCCCCGGCGATCAAATTGAATTTTTTTTTCTAGAATGGAAATTCAGTATGTAAGTGTAAAAAAAATAGTCAGACTGTACTATATTTTATAAGAAGGTCAGAGGCAACTTGTGAATTATGAATTATTACATCCACATGAGACGCAATTGAATAACAAGAGCCTCAGAGCAAAACTCAGATGTTGAAAAAAACACACCATCCAAGATTCAGCGTACTGTCCCTAATTATCTTGTCTGCCTGCAATAAATTCAGTCAAGGGTGGCCGCCGAATTCCAATATTTACAATTACATACATCATAATTCATTTGTCGGCTTTTCCTCTAAAATCTAGGAATGTGCTACAGAACGGCCGACCAGCTGTTGATTCGTTTAGGGTTGTAAAGTGAAAAATACTTGTGCAGGAGTTCTTAGGTCTGCATATTTTTTTCTCACGTTCATTTCACATTTTCGAAAAGTGTTGACAGTGACGGGCGAGTTTCGTATAACGCGTAAGATTCAAATATTTTGAAAAACTGAGAAGTATTGATGAATTGAACTATTTCTGTTTGTGTTTGGACTTTTAAATCCTTGTACTCTCATTGAACGATATAATTGATTTAGAAGGTAAGCTTTACAGTGCATTTCCATATGCTAGAAATAACATTCTTCTAATTTTTCGGCAATTCGGCATAAACATAATTCGAGCGATGATGAGGCAGACCAGTCAAATTAATTTTCGATATAAGGCATACGACATTATAGTGGTTCAATACCGGGAAAAGGAAATACAGATTACGATTTACAGAAATTATTTGATTCAACCTGTACCTACGTGTTTGTACGACGAAATGACAAACAAAACAAATAATTTAGTTTAAAAAATATGGATGTATATTTAGATGTTTATTAATTCAATTGTTGCAATTTTTTCTTGACTTCCGATCATCTCCGATAGACTCATTCACTATGTTCAATAATATGTTGTTGTATCAATTAGATAATAATGTTTCATAATAGCTCATCAGTTCGGATTTCATACCTCAATAAAGCGAAGTCAATGAATTTCTGTGTTATTCGTTACAGAATATGAAATAAAATTTAACATTTTCTTATCATTACAGTTGCTAGTTGCATATGTAATATTGACGTGACACCATATCTGACAGACGTTATATGAGCGGCTACCAAAAACGAAAGCTCAAGGAAATTAAAGAGCAGAGTAAAGCTAAGCATCCAAAATTGACAGAATTTTCTGCTCGTTTCCCAAACTGTCATTGATCAAAAATAAATATAGAACTGTTATGACAGAAAATAGACTACAGTTTTGAGGAATACTTTCTATCGAAAGTGATATAACGAGTAGTCTCGATTATGATTCTGCAATGAAAGAATTTGCTGATATTAAAATAAGAAATAATCAATTTTGGAATTTTGGAATTTTATGTTGTAGGTAACTGATTTACAGCTTTACGATACTTGTATATTTTGTGATTATTTTATTTATTTCTTAATCTCGATGCCGCAATAAAAAATTTGCAGATATGATATTCTAGAGATATTTTGCATTTGAATTTTGGTGATATTTTTCCCTTTTTTGAGATTTTTATTCATCTTTCATATTTTGTTTTGATATATATATATATACCTTGTATTTTATTAATTAACTTTATGTTTTGTTTTGAAAGAAGTGAGTTTTAATTAAAAAATTCTTTTGAAAAAAATCGAAAATGTTTTAGAGGGGGCCCCAAAAGTTTCGAAGCGTAGGGCCCCTGAAGTCGTAAATCCGCCACTATTGACCTCTATGAAAGAGGTGATCTTATGATTTTGAATTGTATTGGATGACAGACCAATTCTCTACGTACAGTTCTGGAGATAAAAACACACGACTTCTTATTTAGAGTGAAGCAAATGCAGTCTCACTTCAATATTAGCGAAAAAACGGTGGTGAGAATTCAATGATATCGCTGACCAATTAGTTGAAGCTGCAGTTCTATAAGGATGATAATCTGAGAGAAGTGAACTACAGAATTGTGCCATAATCTTTCAGTGAATGCGTCATTATCTTCCGAAGGTTTTGAAGAATGAATATAAATAACTCCGACATATACTATTAGGAGTAAAACGCCTGAAGTGACTGGCAGATTTTGTTGAAAGCCAGCAACATGGAATTTCACTTAGTAAGTCTGTTCCCAATCCGAAGAATTAACTTCACGTGAAACAGATGACAAAAGTCGAAAGCCCCCATAATTATGTCTAAATAGAGTAGAATTCGTTATTCGCGAATGAAAATACAGCAACATGTGTCCCGCAGTCCTGCTGAAATAAGAGCAAAAGGAAGCCAGCAGGTGTTCACGAAACGGCAAAGGCTCGAGTCATTCCAAGCCACACTCTGCTATCGGGTTCGAAATGGAATTCGAGTTTTCTTCTTCTTGTGCCGTGAATTTATTGGAAAAGTTTGCGAGGAGCGAAAAGACGGGAGATTGAGTTTTCATTCGCGTATTCATGGCCTTTTGATGCCATGTAAATTGGATCAGGCAGGGGAAATATTTTAGCTGGCGGTTCACGAAATATTTCTCGATCGATAAACTATCACAAAATATGATTTTCATCGTGTATTGAAATTTTCAAAATCGCCAATGGTATGTCCTAAGGTAATATGAAATCTCACGAAAAAAACCTAGAGACTCGAAATTTTCGGGGCAGATTCATTTAACAAATACCACGGTCAAGTTCTCTAAGACAAAACAAGTCTAGTTCGAAATTTCAGGTTTTCAATAGTGAAAGACAAAGCTGCCCTGTACGTCTTTTGCATTAACTGATATCAGATCGAGGCGGCAGTAATACCTCACCACGATTGTTCTCAAAACCAAATCAACACTGAAAAAATGAAACTTACAAATAATTTTGACGGCAAAATTTCATCTCTAGTGGTAGGGGAAGGGGGGCAAAACCGGGTAGCTAAGAAAAATCTGCAATAATTCTTTATTTATTTATGTTTAATGGTTGACACTTGACTCATTTATGCCGTAGCATATGAGCCAAACAGTGAAATGAGTTAAACTTATTGAAATCCAGTACAAGATGAAAAAACCAACAAAAAGAATTTTTTTCTATTTCACGGTTATGCCCCAATCCTCGGGACAGAAGGGCAATACCGGGTACTACGTATTATTCACTATTAGCACACACGAAATCATCTGAATCATCTTCTAACCATCCTCTACATCCTTCGTGTGTCCAGTTATTGCACGTTTCAGTGCATTCTATCCACCCATCATTTTTGGTAGTATGAGAGTACTGCTCTTTGCAGTAAATGCAGAAGGTGTCCTTGTCACTTTGTGATTTATCGTCTTCTTCTTCTAAGCTGGGCTCCTTAGCTTTTTGTTTTGTCAATTTCTTGTTTTTGTTTTTTTTGTATCACAATCTTTCTCTCCACCTCTTGAGAGTATTAATTTATTTTGGGTACCAATTTGAGATTTCATTTACCTTTCGAAGCAGCCTTTTCCAAAGACATTCCATTCAACCCTATCTTCAAGATTTGATTGAGGAAAAACCGGGGCGGTACCCGGTTATGCCCCACGAGGATTTTCCGGTTTTGTCCCAGAGCTAATATTTTGAACAATGTTGAATAATAAAAAACACATGAGAAAAATTAAACATATCTACAGAGTTTCATACAGCCAAACAATCTATACTCCATTCAGAATTATAAAATAACAACTCTGGCCTTGGAAATTTGACACATTCCACTCTGTATCGAAGTTATGACGTTGTTCAAAATATTTTTATGTTCCAAGTCAACACTATGTTGCCCTTTCTACTTTCTTAGCGTATTTCTCAGAATGTGAATGAATTGGAAAATATGTGATGGACGAAAATAATTAACGTTTATATGGATTGATAGAAAGGATTCCTTTTCTAGTTATTTGTACAAGAGATCACTGTTGAAATATATTATTTTTCGCCATGGAAGAAAAATGCATTTCTTTCACATAACATTCATATGCATGCTTGTGAAGATTTAATGTTTATTATCCTCTTGAACTGAAAGTTCAAGACTTGACGTAATCAATTGTTGATTCTAATCAAGAATTCATTAAAAAATCAACCCACAGATATAAGATGAATTGATGGGTCATTACAAGAATCAAGAATAATGGAACATTATATCCCTCTACTGGAATCCGAATATGTGATATGATTGTGAGGGTGCATAACATTTCTATTTCTAATATTTCTTTATTTCAAATAAATAACAGTTTTATTCATTCATCACAAAGAAAATAAACATAATAACTAAATTAACGAATTTGTTCACAAAGAAACTAATAATTCCAATGCATAGTAACTGGGTTTCGGTTATAAATTAATAAGCTTGAAAGCTTTTTAGATATACATTTCATTTATTTGATCTTATGAACAAGGAGTAAAATATTCTGACGGTATAGTAATTTGTTAGTTTCAAAAATATTCATACATTACTACCACAGTAGGTTTGTTCAAATAAAATGGAATAGGTCAAATATATGCTCCACATTTATCATTCACCTGTTCTAAAATAAGACACAAACTCCTGGAATATGTGAAAAACCGATGTATTCTGGTTCAATATAGCCTATTTCTACTTTCGGCAAAGAATTGATAGGAATGAAAGCTTCAGTGACACATTTTAATCAATCGGAATCTGAATTCACCTACCGTTGAATGCAATATAGCCATATTTCTTCTTTTTTTAGCTTTTTAGACGTGTTTTTTTCTGAAACATGAAAACGATCAACAATAATCATTTATTTATAGACCGATAATGGCCATCCAGAACCCGTTTACTCACGTTCATTCTGCAAGTTCTTTCCTCATAATTCCTCGAAAATCCTACCCGAACAATATTTTCCGGTCGCTTTCGTTCGAAGATCGAATAAGGAAGCCTTTTTTGTCCATTTACACATCCCAAATGAATTTTGAGCACCAAAAACGATACCGAAACCAATCAAACTTCTGGGGGACCGGAATTTCGTTTGAAATCTTTCTAAACGGCCAGATACCTAAAAAAACTTCGTTATCGAGTGTAAAAAGGTCGATTAGTACTTACTTTCGCTTTATTTATGCTTATTAATCGATTTTGGGTTCAATTCAAATTTGCCGTTCGTACTCACGTCAAAAGTCGTGAAAGGAAAAAATTACACTTGCACGAAATCGACGGGAAACTTCTTCTGGACGACGAAGAACGGAAAAATAGGCGATTTCCTATCGATATTTCTCCCCAAGATTGCCGATCGATTCGAACTAACAAAATGTGGAATATCTTTGATACTTTTACTTTGATATAAACAAAGCAACTGGCAACGTCGTTTTGTCATTAACAATATTCTCTGTACGCGCACAGACTTTCCATCAGGTGCACCAACTCCTGGAAACGAAACCACGACCTCCTATGTGATTGAATGAAAGTGAATGGAGTATACATATCCAATTATGTATTGCCAATTATCGTATAATATAGTTAAATCAATCTGTAGGTAGGAATAAATTTAGGTAAAATAAGATTTCATACCAAAGATTCACGTGGTTCTACACAACAGTGATAAATAAACAGACACACCTGTAAGAACTTGTGGAAATACTGGCGTAGATGAGAGATATTAACGTATGGTACGTGAACAAAATTCAACCGACGCAAAGGGGGTAAGTTGGGTGTACCTGATCATACCCCTATACCGTGTTTTGTCCCCCTCTCCCCTATTTTAAGGTGTATTTCAAGGTGAGGCTTTTTTTGACAGATGGTGGAACTCATCAAAATAAGTTATTTTACCAAAAATTGTTTCTATGAATTATGCCCCTGTTTCGAGAAAATGAAAGTAGAATATATATTTTCTAGTTTCTAGGTGAATCTGAAAATTCCTCAGTCCGAACCTGCTTCCTCGCCTATTGCAATTTTTGGATATTCTGACCAGAGGAAATGTGGAAATGAATGGCGAGAACGTTACCTTGATGTCTTCTCATGCGAAATATTTATTAGAGTGAGTTATAGGCGTGAGTTATTATAACTCATGCTATCGGTTTCTAGATACTGTTACAACTCAAAATCAGTTGAATAATGGACATATTATTCTATGGGAGTAGGTAGATAAATCAACATTTTGATAAATACGTAACTAATACGATCTCTATGTAGAAACTACAACGTTGCGTATGTTTCTAATAGGAAAATGACTATAACCTAACATTTTCAACATATACTCAGTGAAATGTGTCGGAATGTCATGGCAAACCGGTATCGCGGTTAGCCGTTTATCAAGTTCTTTCACTTAAAACGGACGCAGGTTGGTACTCGTGAAAATCAAGCGACATTGCCAAGTCTACTTTCTATTTATGCTCTTTTAACTTTGTAAATGGAGTTAGTTCTTCTAAGGTTTAACTGTGGCGCAGGGCGCAGGTTTCGTAGAACTACTACATTTTCATACTAGAGTATTTCAAGTTGTGCAAAAATGTAAATGTCTTCTGAATTCACATAATATTTTCTCAAATTCATTGATTTCCCAAAGAAAAGGAACATTTTGATAATTACGTAAATACTACGATTTTTAGCAGAAACGGCAACGTAGCTCGTTCAACTGACAGAAGAATGACTATGAGCCAACATTTTCAAAACATACAAGGTGAAATGTGTCAGAATTTCATGGCAAACCGTGATCCTTTACAAAAGTGAATGGAGTATACATGAAAATTTGTTTCCAGATGTCTAGAATCATATAAATTTCAGTAAATTTTTAAGACATATTATTTAGAACCAGGGACTGTTTCTTTGACAGCTTCTGTGAATTTTTTGGCAGCTATTGAAAATTTTCTTCAATTGATTCCTTGAACTGGCAAATACAATTCTCCTACCTCAAGACGAATTTACTTACAAGGTTGATAAACAAATGGTCCAAAAATCCTGATTTCACGCCAGTGCTTATACTATAAATTTTATGTGTTTTCCCCCTCAACTTCTCAGAAAAGGATTCATGTTGATTCGCATATCCTATCTGCGTGCATAGACCAGAATTTCAAGAGTATTCTGTGAATAGGAAAATTGTGAATGGTTCTTATATCGAGTTACATAAAACTATATTCATTCAAGAAAAAAATTTCATTATTATTTCCACGTAAAATTGCTTCATAGCAATGTGTCAATATACTCGCCCTTTTTTTGAACGATTCACTTCTTCTCTTGTTGCCCCCCCCCCTAATTTTTTTCCCCATTTGATATACCAAAAATGAATGCATTCTGCAAATTCGAGAAGACCAACATTATTATTCACATTCACGTTCTGAGTATTTTCCAGATTGGAATGAACGTTGGAAAAACAGAATCGAAATACACTAGGTATGTAATTCTTTCAATGCTTGCGAAATTTTCCGTATCTTATATACGAGCATAATGGGCAGTTATACTCGTATAATTCGCTTAATGGCAATGAATACTGGAAGAAAGAGTAACATAGAAGCTCTTCTTCCCATCGTTATAAAAACTGGATCTTTAGCTTCCATACCTAACTGTTTTTTCGATAGTTTACATAGAATTACCTTAATAAAAAGGCATATTGAACAATTCCGCCGGACTTATAAACTTGTTATGAAAAAAACGACCAATGAACAGAAACTTGTATGCTGGTTTCCAATTAGTTTGAAATTTAATTAAAAGACCTTAATATATTTCGAGCTCAGACCAATTAAAATGCATATTAAAATCGAAGTTCATCGTGTTTATATGCCATAATAATCTTATTGGACCATGCGCTCAACAATCTACTGGTGATTTTCTATAGAGGACTACAACTTTGTATAAAGACTCACGACGTTGCCTCTTGAATTGAAATGGCTCCGATACGTCATCGAAAAAATTGGTCGATTATATAATTAGTGCAAAATACTTCTGCGGTGAGTATGTTGTTAGGGAAAATTGATAATGATTTTCATGTAGACGTTTCTATGAAACCATATCAATACGGTTTACTACTAAATCAGAATTATTTTTTGTCGTTCAATTTTAATGAGTTTATGACGATGAAATTCGAATTATGTCCGCAATCACCTTTTGTTATTTATTTTTCACAAAATCCGAAGTTTACGTGGTAATGAATTCCCGTTTACACTCAATTTGGCAACTCATTTCGTCTCAAACTGTCTGTACTGATGAATACATTTTGGCAATTTTGGTGTATACGACCTTCGTACAATTTGAATCGTCCAATAAGCAAGGCTATTCACTAAGCAAAGTTGTTATGGATAGCAACTGTAAATTGTCGTTATGTTCACAGTCAGTTGCTAAGCACCAAATTGGTATTCACTATTTGTGTAGGTTGTTATAAAAGTTGCTATTTATAACAACCAGTGGCTTTCGGCTATGAGAAGTGGTTCACTGGCAACAGCTTTAGAGGTGTTGTTAAAGAAAACCACGTGCGTTGGACATTATTTTGGAATGTTTTCCTGTATTTGTGTGAACAATTAAATATTTTAAATCTTTAAAAAGGGCATGCCTCGTGCAGATGGACTTTTTAATATCTAATTCATGAATTAATACAAAGGTGTGTAGTGCTGTTGAAGGATGCATAGATAGTACTCATATCTCATATGCAATCATTAATCCTCCAGAGAATAATGAAATTCACCCTGGGGCTGTTTATTATAACCGAAAGGGGTATGCTAGTATATGCCTAACTTCGATAAATACTCGTTACTCAGAATCAACTCATGATGCTGCTATATGGCAAATGTCCTTTATCAGAGAAAATATGGAGCAAAAATATTTTGAAGGTAAAACAAATATGTGGCTTCTAGGAAATTCTGGCTATCTCCTGTATATGTCATATATCACAATAAGAAATCATCTTATTCAAAATAGTAACAAAGGTTATTTTCCAATTATTCTAATTAGTTTTCAAATTCACAAAATAAAATGCTATTGGAAATTTGTAAGTTTTATTGCTCTGGGTTTATACATACTTTGGTATTTGAACAAACCCAAGTAATAAAATAGAGTAAATCAACACGTTAAAAAAAATAACTCAACCCTGATCGAAATATTTATGCAGTGCCGAAAGCCGAAACATTAAAAACATTTAGACTATTTGGAGGTTATATGCCTATTCTTTGCCATATATCCGCACCAAAGACATACTGTTAAAGTAATTTTAGATCTCTGACCAAGACATTCGAACAATTTTGCGGTGCTGCCTCGTCTTTCTTCACGGAATGTTGTTATGATAGCAACAGTTGCCAACCGTTTATTAGAGAATACTGAAAGTGGTCACCAGTTGTTATCAAAAGTTGTTATCAGAATTGCCATAGTTAGCAACTGTGATAACCACTCCACTTAGTGAATAGCCCTGAAGATCTGAACATAAATAATATTCTGTATTTATGGTTAATTTATGGTTGATTTTAATTTCAACGAAATACCTGGTTCTCTTGGTTGAAAAATTGGAGCAACTCTTTCGTAGCCGCTGTGTTTGGAATTGGCTCTTGTCAGTGTGACAGATGTTTGACACTTTTTTTGATTGTGGAATTCGGAAAAGTTGAAATTAATATTTTACGAGGATTTGTTTTTTTTTCTGATTTGGTCAGTTTTGTATCGATTCCAACATTTTTGTAGAATTATTTACGGGAAAGTGAGAGAAGATTATCTCAATGTTGCTTGTTACTAGTTTATCTGATCAGAAATTTCCATATGACTCTTCAAAATTGGTCTGAAGCACGTTTTGAACCTCTTGAGATATCTCAGAAACTGTAATCTAGAGTACGATCTGCTTTCTGAGAAATGAGAAATAGGTTGTTCTTAAAAAATTTAACTTGAGTTGTCCTCAATAAGCAAAATTTTCAGAATATACACCCCGTCTGTGTAGAACGAATGCCCAAAAATTGATCAATCGTCAAACCCTGGCGCATTCGCCAATCTGCAACCTATTATCTCCATCGTTTAATGAAATAGAAAATAGAATGTCTGATCAAATCAGATTCAATTTGAAAATTTGACATAATACTTTTGTCGGTTTATAATGTGTTTATCGGTCTTGGTAGATAAATGAAAAATTTTATATTTATATGAAATGTATACTCGAGAACACAGACTATTGCAAATTATTGTTTCTGTACAGGGTAACCCACATTTCTTGATTTTGGCTGTTTCTGGTACTTCTAGGCTAGATAGGTGGAAATGTTGAAAGGAGTACTGGGCTCGATTTTCGTAAAATCTCCATAAGTGAAAGCCGTTTCACGATATCTTCATTCAGATATAACGAATTTTTCATATTTTGGTGATTTCGAAAATGTGCCATAACTTCATTTTCTAAAATATCTAAAAACGGAAACACTTTTTCATAAGCATACGACACTTTATTCAGTTTTTTTGATCTCTTGTACGAATGGTATCTTTTTTTGATCCTATATTATGCAAAAAAATTAGCTCTTCGAAAATATATAATATTCAGTATGGTGCGAATGAGAGGGATAAATTCGTTATTTCGTAAACCGGCGATTTCAAGAATTCCCGAAGCACGTTGATTTTTATTTCAAAACGGGCTATTCGTCAGGATACCTTTTTATTTTTGACGTCATCTATGCGAGCGCTAAAATTTTTTAAATGGAGATGTGGGTGTTGTAATACATTATTTGAAAGGTCTTTCAAATACCTATTCAGCCAGTTTTCTCAAATATCTTAGATTTGTGTAGATCTCTGATTCGCCGATCGCCATATTTGAAGCTTATACAGGGTGTCCCAGAGTAGATGAAAAAATTGTGGAGGAAGATATAACTAATGAAAATAAGAACGAATTACGTACAGGAATGGGTCTCAAATATTTCCAACTCCAAGAAAAACAGGGTGTCAAATTTGAAATAAAGATCTGGTATTTTGCAATATTTCCAAAATGGCTACAAATATTCATATGCGAATCAAAAAACCCACACTGACTTACGATGTTTCTTTCATGTTTCAAACATTTTCTATGGCATAGATAGAACAGTTGTTTGAACGCCACTTATATTGTCTAAAATTTGTATTGAAATTCTTGAAGATTCATCAAAAATGATTTTTCTGGTCGAAAGCTCTAAATATCACCGTTTAAGAGAAAATCAGTCCAACCACGTATGTTTCATGAAAAAGGAATAGGTACCTACTTTGAAATTGTCGGGACTTGCATTGACAAATTAAGGTTGTATAAACAAGAAGTGAATGGAAGTAGTTGCCTCAACTATCCTCCCGAAACTATGAACTATTTAACACCCGATTAGGCCCTTGTTTGCAGGAAGGTTGTTTTCACTTTCATTGGTACTATTCACCCTATCAGTACGTCATCATCACTACTCTGGGACACCCAGTCTAGGTTATTTTCATCATAATTTGTGAAGCTCTAGTTAATTGTGATTTATAAAATCTTGAATACTTTCCATGATCAAATCCCATTATGAAAAGAGTTAGCTGAAGTGAGAAACCCATTTTCGTATTGATCTGAAATGCCAAGACTTACGATACCAGTAAAATATCCGCAGGTAAAAACTACCGAAACCTCGTTTGTTTCAGGATGTTTGCTCCTCCAGTTCCCGACCAATAAACTAATCTAGACAAAATTATATTTTCAACTTGGGCGAAACTTCCACAATCGTTAGAACTTAATATCCGGCAACTTTCCGAAAATAATAAATATAAGGCGCGACTCCAGCTAACTTTTCCGCTTTCGCGAGATAAAAAGTTTCGTGAGGACGATTCGAAAACATCGAAATGAACGGAGAGAACGAAAAGAAACAGAAAAATACGCTCAGTGAACACGAACTCCGTTCAACAAAAATTATAATCATAATTTTAGCTGCAGATACATATCAAATGTTATAAATTAGCAATTCTGCAGGCTGTAGCGAACTTCTGGAGTTTGAAATTTAGATATTCATTTCAGCGTTGCGTGTTTTTTCTAACTTATTATTATTCGTTTTCCCATGGCCTTCTGGGATCATATTATTAAAATGCATTTCGATTCTTCGGACGATAACTTTGGTAATATTCTCATCAGGGGAAGACGAGAATGATTCAATTGTTTTTCAGTATTTTGTTTCCATGCTTACTTGATTATCGTGACGCTTCTTGATCTTTTGTCGTGCGTTCTTGTTTTTGTATCGAGGAGGTTCACGTGTTGAAAAGGCGTTAATTAGATGTTTTAAGCAGACTAGGAAGTAGATATGGGTTTCTTAGTGAAGGTGGAACAACTTAGTTTTCTCGATAATTACTAACGTATGTTGAGGTTTGAATTCCAGTTTGATTAAGTAGAAAATCTGTTTGGAATATACATTCTCACGGTTCGAGTTCCTGGTTTCTTTTCATAAAATTTATATTATCCATTCAAAATTAATGGTTCAGATCAATTCATATCCATAACCTTTCTTTCAATTCAATTTGAAATGCTAACCTGAATATTGCTTCTTTTACCTGTAAACTTTTATTCTTAGCCAACTGCAGCACGTTTTGATTAGAATAGATTAGAGGCGGGGCGACATGACTAAGTTGAACCTCACAACTTGACCTGAAGATCTATTATGGAAACCAGCGCTGTTTACCAATCAGGTAGCAAAGTCTCTATGAACTTCACTACCCTTCTCGGTCACACGCCCATTACTTGTTCGTAGGAGTGAGACTCCCACTGGCCTTTTTGAGCCTCCTTAGGTTTGTCCTTCTCCTATTTAGAAGGGCCAGCCACCCCCATTAGAGCCCGCGAAGAGCTGAAACAGACACAGACTTCAGAAATTCCGTTCTTATTGTAGTATGATCCGGTGCCGCAGCCTCAACTCTGTCAGCAATCGTCTGGTCAGCAGCCGCGAGGACCTGACTGATGATGAGCTTTCTCTGAAACGTCACCTTACCCTGTCTGTAGTTGACCGTGAAATCTAGTGCCTGAAAGGCTTCCAGGCTTCCATAGTTCGGAGAGAAGATGACTTCTCTGCAATTCTTCCCAGTATCACCAAACTTCAGCCCCTTCCACTGTGTGGTCTTGACAATGGTGTTTATTTTTTTTCCGCCCGTGTGAGGGTAAAACTCTTTATGGGCGCCGAGAGGGTCCGCACTCTCGGTAGTGTGAGAATCCAAGATCTTGTTTGGCTACTCACTAAAAACCCCTCACACATTCCATGGAGGAGTTCTTCATCCTGCCCTCGTAGCGTCTCTTAACAAAAGAGATGAGCTGCAAGTGGCGTCTAGAGTTCATGAGACCTGTTGATATGAAGTGACCCGAGCAACACTGCTTTCTGCATTCTGTGCGCCAATACCTCGGCCAGTGATCTGCAGACCGGAATGATCTTTAGTTTATCTACGTAGTTAGCTCTCATTTCACCGAGACATCCTATGATTAGTACGACCATCCTAATTTTATGACCTAGGTATAAAATTCCAAGCTCGATCATAAGTTCTCAGTATATTCAGTATTTTTACCTCTTCTGTTTTTCTTTCATCACAACATTATTTTCAGCAGGGGAGGAGAATTCCACGACAAATAACTCCTTCAGCTCCTTGTCAAGAAAAAGCATGTCTGGCTTGACAGCATTGATCTGTCGTGTTGTTGAGACAGAATAGTTCCAGCATATGCGAGCTCTATCGTTCTGGACCAACGCTTCAATCTCCAGAGGCACATATGGTAGCACCGGTTCTTTGTCTATCCCATACGCGGCTCTGAGATGGAAGTATTGAATTCGGAGTGCCGCGTTGTGTCTCTCCACATACCTTGATGGAGCATGGGCTCTGCAGGCGGAAAGATGTACATAATCGTTTCCTGCAAGTTGTTGGGGTGTCCATTTTTATGATGTTCTTTTTATACCATTTTGTATTTAGTAGTCCATCTTGACACGCCATCACAAAACCTTTCATCTCTGACTTAAGGCTAGCTGACTTTAGAAAGGCGAAAGACAATTCTTCAGACAGGTCCTGGTCTTTTAAACTCCTGAAATATATGGAGTGCAAGGTCTCATATGATGTTCGAGTAATGTATCTGACTGAGAATTTCGGACCAGTCTTGCTAGGCTCCTTTGGTCCGCTTGAATGATCGGTGTTCCAGCGAACTCAGGATTGATCGATACGCCGGTTATGCTGAGCTTCTCCAGGGCCCTTTGTGCAGCTCGAAATAGGAAAGCTCCATGGTTCGCAATTTCATGCTGAGCAACAAATTTCAGAAGCGGATCTCCACTTCTTAGAATCCTTATTGCCATTTCCAATGTTTGTTGATAGTGTTGATATTCCAAACATTGCAATCCTCTACCCCCTGGCTTCGGGGAAGGTATATCCTCTGTAATGAACTGTTGGGATGTAGGCTACGATTCATGTTCATCGTTTTCCTTGTTGACCTATCAAGATCGAGGAGTTTACCGTCCAGTCCACCACCCCGAAAGAGTAGGTGAGAATCGGGATGGCTAGCATATTTGTAGCAGATACTTTGTTCTTTCCCGAGAGCTGCGATTTCCAAATGTCTCTAAGCTTCTTTTTGTAGCTGGCTGTTAAGTCATCCTTTATCTGGGTTGTCTCCAGTACACCCCTCTGTTTCATCCCAAGAAACTTATAAGTTTCTCCGTCTTCGAGATGTCGAAAAGTCATTCCATCTTCCAGTCTAATATCTTCTCCTGCATCTTCAGCTTTTTCCCTGCGCAGATTGAATACTGAAGTGTAGTCTGAAACGATATTCAGTAGTTGTTCTTATTATTATTTGAACAATGGTCGTTATAGCTCGGTTAGCCTTCTGGGAACTGCGACCCCATGGATCTTTTGTTCTCTACTCTACTCATTCATTGAAACCCAAGGAGGTCTTCGAGGATGATAAGACCGACAACATCCTCGTTACCTCGTGGGTATACAGAAATGGCTTCCCCATATGAATTGTTTTCAAAACAGCCATGCAGCTCTGGACACTTGCATACCATGTGTTCAGCTGTTTCTGCTTCTGATCCATAGAGCCTACGAATCTCATCTGCCGACTTTCCCATACAAATGATGTTTGTACCGACAGTGTCCTATCAGCAGATCAGAAGCTCAGCTCGTTACAGCTTTAGGAGCTTACTGGTATAGGTCGATGAAATCATCACGAATTTCTTGGACGGAGTAAGTCCAGGAGTGTTTCTCCAGAAGTTTATTTTTAGCTACGACTGCATGACTCAACATGAGACTCTCTAGTTCTTTTGTGGGTACAAAGCCACATGCACCCATGTAAATACAGGCGTTTAAATGTTAACTGATTCACGCAGGAATCATTGCTGAGAAGGGTAGTCATGAAAAACAATAATATAATGCTGATCGTTATTCATATCATAGAGATTTTACTCAAGTAAGAATTTCCCTACCTTACAAGGACATTTCTGTAGTCATAGGACATTTTGAGTTGCCAGAGGACTTTAATGCTGGAATTTATTTAATTTTTTTACGGACCAAATTTACTTGAAGACTTGGTATTTCCAAAGCAATGTCATTTCAACAAGAAGACTATTCGGCGCACCATGTCCCTCAGTTAGAGAATAGCTGAATGAAGAATATCCAGGCAGATGCATGGGACAGTCTGGTACGATCTCGTGGCCAGCTCTCGCACCTGATTAAAATCCCTCAGATTTTTCCATTGAAGAGGTCGAAAAAATTTTTCATTCAAAGCCTATTGGAACTGAAGTGATTGAAGTGTTGAATTCTCTCTCACATTGTCTTCCGAACCTAATAAGAACGATAAAATTTCTGGAGAGAGAGAGAGAGAGAGATCGATAGATAGAGATCATAATTGAAAATTTCCTGATATTTATGAGCTACACAATCACTTTTCGCCGTTCAATTCGCCATCCTGTTTCCTTCCACCCAATCTCAATGTCGTTATAATATGCAGGATGCCATCAATAAATTCGATCCGATTTAATATCTACTGGAATAATTAGCGATTGCTGTCGACCAACTGTTATGCTAAATTCTAGCTTGGAGCGAATCGTCGAAAAAATAGTTTGAGGCCAAATTGTTAAATCCGTTTCAACGAGAAACAAACAAGTGTTCTCCGTTATAGCCGCAGACTTCCTAATAACACCGCTGACCCAATTTTTGATTAGACATTCGTCGGATCTGACCTTATCAAGTTTGAACAATTGCAGCCGTATAATTTTGCGACTTGGATGTGCATTTCGGATACATTCATTCGGATGATGACAATTTTGTCCCGATTAGATAAACTTTCGGTGAATGCAGTGGCGTAGGTTACCCCGTAGAATTTTGTTTCCGGCAAAACGCCAGTATGTAGATCAATATATCTAATTACATCAATATGTCTAATACCAATACCCCTGTGAAGCCAAATTCTTGGTAAGAATTCAATCTTACGCATGTGTCAACTGGAAATTCAAAAATTGCGGGAATTGTGAAGGTTTTGTATATTCCGAGTGTCGAAAAGAAAAATACTGTTTTAGTTGCCTTGACCCTCTTGGTCCCCTGATCTGTCACCCATTCCTTACAGAATCGGCAGACCATCGACTCGGGGTATAAGTTTCCTGGGATGGGAAACGCAAGTGGAAATCGATAGTTACTCCGTAGAAGTGTCATCTCCAGATCATTCGGCATTCCCATAGCTTGTGCAGAAGCTGCAACAGCAAAAATAGCATCAATAGATTCTCCAAAATATATTTGCAGCAACATACAGCTTAATCCAAAAAACTTCAGAATACTTGTATAATTGGTCGCCAAAGGGAACAGGAACATTTGACTCACTCAGTCTATACCATGTCTATACCAAGAACCCTCGATAATAAAGTGGTTCGAGGCTGTACAAAGATGGTCACAACCAGAAAATAACTCAAACTACAGGAATGGGTTCCACCAGAAAGCACTTTCAATATCGGAACACAGAATTCACAAACCAAAAGAAATTTCAGAAGTTCCCAGATTATTACCCAAGCATACAATCTCAAATGAACAGCACCTGTTTCAAGATCGAAATGGACATAACGCAACCGCAACCCCAAGAGATTTGGTGGTCTTTCCATAAACGTCAATATCGATGTTCGATACAGTATATTCGGAGCTGAATGTGTTGTAAACTTGAATGAAAAAATAAATGAAGAGGAATTCGAAAATTTTAATTGTGAACCTGAAATTCACATGTTGCAATGTCAATTATAGAGTGTTTCACGGGCATTCTTGAATTTCTTCCATTTTTGTTCTTCTATTCGTTTGTTCAAGGAGTAAAAATTTGCTTTGATTCATACAGGATGAGTCTTTGACTTGTACATATATTTTAAATGTAGATTCCTCTCATCAAATGAAACACTTTTTTACTATACCATTTTTCGAAACTAGGTTTAGTTTGAAAGATACAGGGTGTCGAAAATCCATGAAAAAACACTTTTCCTTTTATATATTCGTAACCGCTACTTCAAATGAACTGGTTGATTGTTTACTCTATTTATGTTGTATATTCCTCAATCAAGACTTATTCCATATTTCTCCTGGTATAAAAGTTACAGCGTAGCCGATTCATTAATCCACGCAAAAATACCATAAAACCTCTTGAAAAAGATAAGCCGTTCATATCATATTCAATAATTTTAGAAAATGAACGTGGCTCAGTGGTAGAGAGCATTGGATTAGGACCCGGCAAGTCCGAAGTTCAATCCCGAGATAAAAAAGAAATTTTCTAGTCTCGGTAGGGGCCATCATTCCACTGTTGGGTCAAAAATTAATAGTGCTGTGCCTAAGGTGGCGTAAGGACACAGTAACAAAGCCTACACAGAACACAACTGCTTACTCCGAACTCGGCACAAGTTACAAGCTTCGAAGCTTGTAGTTTCAGGGGGGATCTCCTCAGCAGACCTAGGAGTAATCAGGATAAACAATATATCAATATAATATAATAAGATGAGGCTGAAGGACCTAAGGTCGCTGGCCATTTGCGTGTATACGTATATACAGGGTTGGGATAAAGTTTGGCACCAAATTAATATCTTTAAAACGGAACGGGCGATATTTTTGAAATTTGGCAGCTGAGTGTAATAGACTACAATGCATTTGATGAGCATATTTTCATTAATGAGATACTTCCGGTTTAACCGGAAATGACAAAAAAAAAATTATTTAAATGGGACACCCTGTATATTTCTGCAGATTCTGAAAGAGCACTTTGTTTCGGATCTGTCCATACCAGGTTCCATGTAAAAGTTATCCTTAAAAAGAGGAATTGAGACAACGGATTCTAGATGAATGTGCATTAATACATGGAGAAGTCTTGAAAAAAGTTACTCAAGAATTTGTTAATAGACTGTCCCATTTAAATAAAAAAAATTTTGTCATTTCCGGTTAAACCGGAAGTATCTCATTAATGAAAATATGCTCATCAGATGCATTGTGGTCCATTACACTCAGCTGCCAAACAAAAATATCGCCCGTGTCGTTTCAAAGATATTAATTTGGTGCCAAACTTTATCCCAATCCTGTATACAGGGTGAGTCTTTGACTTGTACATATATTTCAACTGTAGATTCCTCTCATCAAACGAAACACTTTTTTCCCATACTATTTTTCAAAATTCGGTTTCGTTTGGAAGATACAGGGTGTCGAAAATCCACGAAAAAAACACTTTCCTGTTCATATCTTCGGAACCGTTATTTCAAATGAACTGAATTTTGGTTGATTTTTTACTCTATTCGTGGTGCATATTACTCAATCGAAACTTATTCAATATCTCTCCTAGTTTGAAAGTTACAGGGTGGTCGACTCATAAATTCATGCAAAAACACTAACAAATCACTTGAAAAGAATAAACGGTTCACATTTTCGAAAGAACTAATCGGTTTAGAAAATAAAAGTATTCTTATGTTTTTTCAATAAAACGCGTCGTTCTCAAGTTATTCTTAATTGTCTAAGATTAAATTTGAGGAAAAAATCATGAATTTCAAGAATAATCTGAATGCTGTCCTGAGTTAAATCTCATCGAATATTATTTCTTCTCTGGTCTCTCAAAATTCAACAATGTTGTCAGAATTATTATCAGTTTATCAACTTTGTCAAGACGAAATCTCTATGATAAAAAAAGTTTGATGTAGAGATATGTAATAATAAAATCCCACAAATGTGGGAGATGAAATTGAATTCTAAGAAGCATGAAATTATACATTTTATAGGCAGTTTCTATTGAAATTTCATTGTTACCGGTCCTTCAGCAAAAAAATTTTCAAAACAATATAACTCGACACCAGACGACACTACTATTACATCAATTCACTAAGTCATTTACAGAATCATCACCTTTTTGCTTTATTCTCTGTCAATTAATCATTGACCTAGAATATTCTACATCAATGCAATTAATAAATAAATAAATCGAAGTCACTGACTAACGTTGGAGGTTAGAGACACAGAAACTCTGTATGTCTTGCGTGGCGGCTACATCCACTCCACAGCCTTCAGAAGCATCAGAAGGGAAGAGTAGGCCGTGGCCCGTGCTACATCGCAGCCGGCAAAAAACGTAGCGCTATATCGGCGAGAATCAGAACTACTCGTTTGGCGTTTCCTACAGTGACTCTAATATCAAACTCTATCAATGATAAAGTCACTGTAGCGTTTCCGAAGAGCAACGCCTAGACGCCTTTAGCGAAAAGTAAACAAAACTGGTGCCCTTGCGATAAATGCGATAGTTCTTCTGGGGTACGTACCGCTCCCTTGGTTTCGACTATACTATTGTTTGAAGAGAAAATAGACAATCTGGCATCGTCTTCTGTAGAGTTCTGTGGAATATAATATCACAGAAGATGAGTTAGGTTAGGTCATTGACCTCGAATCATATGACTTAGGTTGATGGAGTTAGGATAGGTTAGTTGAAACCACTTTTGATTAGATCGTTCCAGAATATCGGGGAAAATATGAACAAATTATTAGTGTTTACAAACTAATCTTCAGGAAAATCGAAGAAGGAACTTATTTTGGTGTGAGAAATATGGTATTTCAATTGCAGAAATGATGGACAAAACTTAGCGTTTTTGTTAGGAAATATCGTGTTTGTAACATTCTTATTCAAATAAGGTTAGTGCTCGAGTATTTTCTAAATGTATCACCCAGAATATCTAATAATCACATCAATTTCAATGGAAAAAAATTGAACTTTGAGGTGTTTGTAGAGAATAATATCAGGGACGCATTTAGCACAATTTTTTTTTTCAAATGGCTATATCTTTTTAACAGAGCCGAATTCGGAAAAATGGAAAATGAAAAAAAGGTTTATTTTGGCCTAAAGAATCTACAGTTAAAATATATGTACAAGTCAAAGACTCACCCTGTATATGGCAATAAAAGACGGTTACTACTACTACTATAATAAGATGGGTTGGGTTAGGTCATTGACCTCGAATCCCATGACCTAGGTTGATGGAGTTAGGTTGGGTAAGTGAAAAACAATTTTTTATGAGATATCTTTGGGAAATGATTGTCCTGTAAATGGGTTGAAATATTGGACAATGAAGCTATTATTATTTTTATATCGTGGAAAATATGAACAAGTTCATAGTTTTTACAAACTAATCGGACAAAACTAGGTGTTAGGAAATATCGTGTTTGTAACATTCTTATTCAAATAAGGTTAGTGCTTGAGTATTTCCTAAATGTATCAACTCAATTGCAATCGAGAAATATGAACTTTGCATCAATTCCAGAGAATCGGATCTATTAGGCCCGTATTTGGCTCCATTTTTTCTTCAGATGGCTATATCTTTAAAACAGAGCCGAATTCGAAAAAATAGAAAATGTAAAAAGGTTCCTTTTGGCCTCAAGAATGAACTGGTAAAATAAATGTAGAAATCAAAGACTCATCCTGTTAAGGATTCGCCCCTACTTTTGTTCTTATTGGATAATAAAGACAACTTCCTTTGCAGTATAACATGTATTTCTGGGATAATATTCTGTCTACTTCTCAAGATTAGTATGAGAAAACGCCGCCACTGCATAACAAACTGAAACCAGCACGAGTGATGTAATACGATGATAAAATTACATTAAACGAAGTCGACCTCCAATTTCGAAAGCACCATTTTCTCTAATTCTATTACAAAAATATCTGCGGGACTGGTTTTGTTAACGAAATTTCAACGGATCGATGGTTACGCCTCTGGCAAATTCCTTTGGCGAACTCAAAATGAATGCATTTCGGACATCGTTCCGTGATTTCGTTCTATGACACAACGAATGCAGCAAACCACTAAATTTTGAATGTTAATCGATCCGTAAATTCGTAAGTAGACAGTCACATCACGCGATCGCTTAAATATCCACACATTTAATTATTTCGATAGCTTCAAACAATGCAGTTAAAATAATATAGCGCTCCGAGAAACAATTAACGTATATATCGCAAGGTAATTTTGTGTCAGGCAGGATCATAATGTAATTTATACGACAAATTGCAGGGGTTATAGAGATGGGCGGAACAATTATGTGTCGATTTATTGGGCTACACGGAAACAACAAATATTCATTACTGTTACAGTTTGCTTTTGAGGCATCACTTGTGCCCACTTTCACCAACGTATTTTGTAAAATTGAATTGTTGTTCAAGTGAAACTTTGTTGTAACAATTCCAGAGAGCTCTAATGAACTCCAGTATCTGGAAGGGCTTCTAGGAGGCTGAGTCCTCATTGGAATGCCGAGACACTCTGTGAAGGAGTTTCCTCCTCTCTCATGAAAATAAATTTTTTATTATTATTATTATCATTTATCATCACGATATCGAAGAAAAACATTTAAAATAATGAAATAAATTTTTTTTAATCTATACGCACTTTTTAAATTTACTAAAACGAGGTAATTGTTTTTGTAATCTGAATTAAACCATCATTGTTCCTAATAATACCCTCTATTACAACAGCCTTGAAAAAGGAACAAGTCGTTCCGAAACGTCGGCAATGTTATAATTTGCATTTAAGAATAAAATCTGTCCAATTCCCTGTGAAAATTTTATTTCATTTATCAACATGGACACGAACTTTTATGAATCTAAAATAATCACTTTCACCTTTCATAACCGCAAAGCTCTAGAAAAGATTTCCTCGATGCTTGTTTACAACTGGCAGCGCCTCCAACAGTAGTTGAAATCACCAATATCCACCTCCGATCGACGTTATACGCATGTGTCGTGAAACTTTGCGGCGTAGACAAGATTCGATTTCTAATACTAAGAAATGGTAGAATTCATGGTTATTTATACCTACTATGAATTCCGAAGAATCCACAAGCTGGCAACGTCTTCTCAGAAGCTCTCTGAAATATTCATAGAAGATTATTGTTTTGAATACAAAATAGGTTAATATAGCTTGATTCATTTCGAATTCAATGAATAACTTTTCTCTTCAAGATATTTTTGGGATATCAAGAATATGGGAACAAGTTATTAGTGTCAACAAACTAATCGTATAATGAATTTATTTAGATGGAAGAATTATGGCCTTTTTATTGCATATATAATCGGAGAGAACTAAGTGTTTATGTTTAGAAATATCGTGTTTGTAACATTTTATTCCGATAAAATTATTACTTGGGCATTCCCTAAATGTATTAACTCTTTTTCAATCGAGAAATATGAACTCTACATTAGATCCAGAGAATCTTGAATCAGGCACGTATTTGACCCAAGTTTTTTTCAAATGACTATATCTTTTCAACAAAGCCAAATTCGGAAAAATGGAAAATGTTTAAAAAGTTGGCTTTTGGCCTCAAGAATCTACAGTTAACATATATGCGCAAGTCGAAGTTACACCATGCACAGCCATGAAGCAGATACTCATGTTGCTGAAAAGAAGAATAAACTACCCAAATATCCTACATGATCTTGAATAATAGTATATCCTAAAACTAGTTGCAGAATTGGCTCCTATTCCAATACGAATGCGAAATTCGAAAACGAGCGACGAATGAGCGAGTTTTCGAACGCATGAGTGTTGGAATTGCATTCTGCAACGAGTATCAGACAATATTTTCTCTATTTCAGTCAAGTTTTGTGGAAAATTGTCGAAATTTAAAGAAAAATCCATATTATACATCCTAGTGACTTTTGTATTGTATCTTGTCAGTTGGTCCACTGACGAAAATTGACATTTCCAACTTGACGTGTGTTGAAAATTGATAGGATCGGCAGTCATTGTTGACAACCACGAAACGAAAAATATTACCAAAAACAGTGATGTAATGAGATCATTACAGCACTGTTTTTAGTACTGTAATGAACCCATTACGATACTGAAATAGAGAAATTTATTTGTATCCCTTCATGGATAGTTGGAAATTTTATGGGGAATTCAAAAGGTTCTCATTTCTTTAATAAGTACCCTATATTCCAGTATTTCCTTCATAACAAGAAAATCTCCACAATAACTTGCCACTTGTATACAGTAGACAGATGTTGAAAGGACACCTACAAATCGTTAAAGCGTCGTTGAAAAGAATATGTACGTTGCGAAGAGTGTACTTACCAGCTGCTAGATAATTAAATGATTTGGGTTATTTTGTATTTGCAAGAAATAATTGCAGCTTTGAATGGAACGAATAATAAATTGGTGCATTCTAAGTAGATATCAAGTGATGTGGGTCGAAGGAAGTTTCGATGTATTCATGTCAAGATATCAATAGATGGCGCAATGACCATTATTTTTTAAGGCAATTTCAGTGTTGTTAATAGTTTCAAGGGTATATAATTTTGTTCATCGGAATGATCATAACTATTTATGGATATTCAGAAATAATAATAACAGCAATGAATCATAAATATAGCCTTAACTTGAATGAAACTACGCTTTGGAATTTTCAATAAATTATTAATAAAAAAAAAACAAATACAACTTTTTCTTTCGTAGGACACTGTTTCAGAGGTAAAAAAGAGGTAGTGAGATTGTCGTTTTGGCTTCAAGCATGTTTTTGTTTATAACTCATCATTTTGTACACTTCATTAAATGTTCCACAGTTCACCTGTTTACTTTGAGTATTTATAGAACAAACTCAGTTCTCCCAAAAAAATTACAAAATAGAGTTCAGTGAAGAGATTTTGAATAAAATTCAATGCTAAGAACATAAAACAATTAATTGATCCAAATTTTCCAATAATTCTCAGAAACGCAAATGCCAAGAACTCACCTGAGACTGAAAAGTTTTCGAATGAGGAGCAAAATAGCCCTTCACATAAGAGAGTAGACATTTTATTTCTCATGAATGAACATTTGGTGGACAAAATCTGCAACTTTTGAAACATTTATATAATTTTTGAACTTCCTTCAGTTCTGTGAAGCAGTTTGTTTTTCAGGTTCAGATTTGTTAGATATTTTGAAATAAAAAGGTGGTAATGTGAATAGAAGTGTGATAAGATGTTGCGTTCTTTTATTCTTTCCAGATAGGTTTAAAAACTATATTTTTCTTGTAAACTATGGGGCTCAGGATCTCCGAAGAGGAAAGGGAGATTGATTTTTATAATTTTTTTAATATCTATGCATCTGTGAGCGTGAAAAAATTCATATGTTGCTGTAAAGAGTTTTCATATGTTGTACCAATGATAGACGCAGGTAAAAAATTCAATTTTCCAATTTTATCCATATAGGAATAACAAAAAATTCGTGTAGATTTCATAATTTCGTGAAATTCAGAACACTCTACCGTCTTCGTCGCTAAAAATTCAATCTTTGGCCGTGGATCGTGCAGTATCTTAGTAATCCGGATCAGGTCATCTTCAACCTTGGCGATCGAAACTGCAGGGTGCATGGCCGAAGTCATTTACCCATTCGTTCTGTTTTTTTTTTAGCAATTTGCACCGCCGAAGAGTTAAAGGAACCAGTTTGCGGATGAAAATAATCGCCAAAATATGTTGACGTGGAATCGGGCAGACAGGGTCGGATTTCGGTACATATCTCCTCGAATATCACGGAAATGTTAAGTTTCTCAATTATCTGATCATGATGCTTCCACAAACATATTTCATCTGTTCATTTTATATTAAGAAAAAATTCTGTGACATAATAATGAATTAATTAACTCAGAAAATATCCATTTTAGGGCAAGGGTGTGATGCATACACTCACATTATTTTTTAACGTAGATTCAATATATGCCATAAAAAAATGGGGTTCTAATTTGAAAAAATTGATTTTTCACAATTTTGTCATCCCTAACTTTGAAAGCGATTTTTTCACCCCCTGTATCATGAATCGCGATTTCGATTTTCATAGTGGATACATCAATTTTACATCTTGAAAAATTTTCCATCCAAAAACCGCGAAGTTATTCTTGTTTCAGCGGAGCTCTATTTTCGATTTTTTTTCGAATTTTCCCGCTCAGAGAGAATTTTCCAACCAAAACTGAAAAATCTATTTCTGCAATAAAAAAATGGTGTTCTTATTTGAAAAACGGAAGTTGACGTCATTTCCGGAAAAACCGGAGGTGCTCATGCCTTGAAAATATTTTAGATTTCATCAGCATCATGAAATACTTATAAGTGCTGAATTTCATGAAAATACGTTCAGAAGTTTCCCGTATAAATATGGGTGAGGTTCCTCGTGAAAGACCCTGTATTGTTGATTGTTTGAAAGAGTTTAATTTTCCCCCACCTCTTTCAAGACCAGCAACTGGAGCTATACCTTAAATTCCAATTAGAAGTACAGCCCATATTAGTGTTTGACAGATTGGTATATTCTTCTCTGAGAGTGTAGATGAGAATCTTGAAATTTCAATTTAACTCACAACTTTTTTTCAATAATCTCATAGAAAACAACAATGGAACGTAAAATTTTCTAGCCAAAATATTACAAATCATACTTTGGGCGAGTACTGATTACCTCCATTGTGAGATTGTTGTCGCCGGGTCAGTTCGTTAACCCAGATCCGGACCTTTCCCAATCCCCAGTGGGCGCTTGAGGTCGTATCCGAATAACAATTCATTTTGTTTTGTTTTGGCTGTGGAGGAACCAGTTGGCGTGCTAAAATAACTTTCATACTCGTTATAGTTGTTCTGTACGAGCACGACCGACTGATACGCATCACCGAAAATATGTTGGCGTAGGTTGGGATCGGTTTTTAGCAGGGCCGAATTCGTTTTGAACTCGGTACCTACCTGATTTTCCTAACGACAAGACCTGCAATAAGACATATTTAGAAAATGAAGGGTTTTCCAATTACAGGTGTAATTTCTGTAGATTTCACTTTCGAAGCTGTCAATGTTTGACATTTGACAAGTAGAAACTACGCCATTAATAAAAATGAAACGATACACGCTTCATCAATGCATTCAAATAAATTCACTATAAAATTGGTGAAAATTCGTGAAACTCGAACATTTTTTGGTCGTCATGACTCATGAAGCACCTTGTCGAACCGCAATATAGAAATTGTTGGAAAATTTTGGGCTTTTGGGACGAGTTAGTGATGTGCACGTCGCTCAAGAACAGCAGAGAATATTGCTGCTGTAGCCGAGAGTCTTGAAGAAATCCCTGGTTTGTACATTCCATCCTATTTTGCATGAAGATTTGGCTCATTCCTTAGGCTCATAAAGTTCAGTTTACACAAGAGCTCCAGCCGGCCGATCATCAGCAACGTCGTGTCTTTGCTCATTGTGTCCTTGGAATGCATGAAAATGAATTCCATCGAAAAATCATCTTGAGTTATGAGGCCCATTTCCACCTCGCTGGCTCCGGCAACAAGCAAAAAGGTCGCATTTGGGGCTAGGAAAACCCAAGAGTTATTGTTGAAAAGACTCTCTCTCCTCAACGTGTGACTGTTTGGTGCGGTTTATTGTACGGTCGGGTCATTGGACCTAACCTTTTCGAGAATGAGGCTGGAGCAACAGTACCGGTGAATGGATTGCGCTATACAGAGATTGTTGATGATTTTTTATGGCTGGAATTGGATGGTATCGATCTAGATAACGTTTACTTTCAACAAGACGGCGCTAGGTGCCACACAAGCAACGAAACCATTGATCTTTTACGGGAAAAGTTTTCGGACTGTGTTATCTCTCGATCACAATTAGCCACCGAGATATTGTGATTTAACATCTTGCGACTTCTTTCTTTGTGGCTATGTGAAAGAGAAGGTCTACGCCAAGAGCCTAGCGTCGATTCAAGGCCTCGAAGATGGAATTCGTGAGGCTATCGAGGACATAGGTCAGGCAAATTGCGATTTGGTTATGGAAAATTTCATGAAAAGGATTTGGTCCTGTAGTCGTGGTCGTGGTGGTCATTTGGCTGTTGTTATTTTCCATCATTAACAACACACCTTCCTCTTTATAATGAAATAAACATCTGATCATCCATTTAAAAAAAAAATTTTCTTTTGTTGTCGAAATAACACCTTTAATTGGAAAATCCTTTATTTCTCTCATTATGCAGGCGCATCAAAATAAGATACACTTAGTTATTTTTTTATTGGCTATCCTCCATTATCATTACATTGTTGAATTCGCCACGAAATTTTCGATAGACGCTACCGTCTAGTCATTTCTAGTGCTTTTGCGCATCCTTCTAAATGTAGGAAAGTCTAAGTCGATAATTCATCGTCTACTTAGATTTTGAATGAGAAATATTGATGGAAATAACTCGACTTTTCGAATGAAACAGCCTTTACAGAGTGTAACAGCCAAATGGAATAAATTCGATAACAAATAAATGAGGGGGTGTTAGGAAAAATGCTCGGACACGTCGATTTATAATTTTAAATGCGCATATTTTCCAAGAAAATAAAATTATATAGGGTGTTCCATGCGACCGTGGCCAATACCAACTTTCTTATTTCAAATGCAACCCCCTGTATATTATTTATTTTTTGGGTTCTTCAGAAAATTCTAGACATAATTCATGTTCAATGTCCTATACCTATCTTCAACTTTTTCGGAAATATTAAGTGTTTTCAGATTTTTTACAAAAATTAACATTTTAAATGAAAATTATTTCATTTCACAAATTCGATGCATTACACTCAATACTTATTTCCCATTTCCCTCTTGATATGAAGAAAGTAAGCAAAAACCATCACTGAGAAGAAATGTTGAGTAACGTAAGAAGACAATTCTACACCAGATTAGCATGTTGCCAAGACGTTCGCGGCGAGCATTTTGAACATTTCCTTCATTGACATTAATGTTTTTTTTTAATAATTAAGAAATAATCAGTATTACTTATTGGGTTTCAAGTGTAATGTACCGAATTTGTGAAATAAAATAATTTTTATTTGAAACGTTGATTTTTGCAATAAATCTGAAAACACTTAATACTTCCGAAATAGTTAAAGATAGGTAAAGGACATTGTGCATGAATTGTGTCTAGTAGTCTCTGAAGAATCCAAAAAATAAATAATATACAGGCGGTTGTATTTGAAATAAGAAAGTTGATATTGGCCACGGTCACATGGAACACCCTATATTATATTATTTTCTCGAAAAATATGCGCATTTAAAATAACAATTCGACGTGTCCGAGCGTTTTTCCCAACACGCCCTCATTTATTCGTTATCGAATTTATTCGATTTGGCTGTTACACTCTGTATGTTCTTAGAGATTACCACATTGAATGGCCTTCCCCGAAGTAATTCTGAAAATTCCAAAAATGGGTTTAAAAGTATCATGGTCAATTCGTAACTCGATCCAGGTAATAAATCTCAACTCATTCACATTCGAGTATGCAAAGTAAACTATATTCTACGGTGCGCAATTTCAAAATTAAAACCGCTAGAAAATTCAATACTGGCCAGTTGAAAATCTACATCGACAACTCATATTATTTACACAATGATCTAATGTTCTAGTAAGCACCTTAACCTATTTGATTTGAACGAAGACGGACTCACAGTAAATCTTGAAAATTGTGGTTATTTATACTCAGTTTTCGTAGAATTAACGAAAAAAAATTTCCTCCCATCATATATCCTCTCTAGTTGTATGTGCCTCTGCATAAACAATATTCCTTAAATATCCCCACATAAAGAAATCGAGGTTTGTTAGATCTTTAGATCTAGCTTGACCAAATAAGCCATTAGAATTTTTCAAAGTTTGTGAATGGATTAAAAAAAATTTACGACCGCAGACTCATCTTTTAATTCTTTTTCTAAAGAGGAATAAGAGCTCTATAACGCACCAAATCGCTCTAGATTGGCCACAGACGCCATCACAAATTTTCAAAATTTGGGAATTAGGTAAAAAAAAATTTTCTGGATTTATTTTTTTTCTCTCCCAAAATTACCACCGCAGACTCATTCATTAATTTTTTTCTGAAGACGAATAAAAGCTCTAAAATGCTATTTTGACCACAGACGCCTTCAAAAATTTTCAAAGTTTAGGAAAAGAGTGAAATCTTTTTTTTCTGGATATATTATTTTTATCCCAATCTTACTACCGCAGACTCATCTTATATTTTTTTCTGAAGAGGAATAAGAGCTCTATAATGCAACAAAATTTAACCATTTCAGCTTGACCACAGACGCCATTGGAAACTATCAATGTTTGGCTCGAACCCTAAGAACCCATTGTCGGAAGTTCTCGTGTTTTTTTGGCAACATGCGTTTATTTCTTATCTGCTGTTGGGATCATTATGCTATTTTCTCGGTACCGATAAAATTTTGTTTGATTATGTCTAGGTGTAGAAATGTATGAAATAAATTAAAATGAAAAAAACCTTTTTAAAAAAGCTTTTATTTGAATGCTCTAGAAAGAAAAAAATGAAATTTTCCTTTTAAATTTTAACTATCAACTTATAACTTCATTATACACAATTTATATGATCATAAAAGCTTGTCGCGCGATTAACTCGTGCAAATAAACTACATAGCACCTATTCAATTGAGTATCTCAATCTGCTGAATTTAATTTTTTTTCAGTTCAATTAAATACTTATAGGTACTAACGCAAACCTCGCGACAAGCTTTTATGATCATATAAATTGTGTATAATGAAGTTATAAGTTGATAGTTAAAATTTTAAAGGAAAATTTTTTTTTTTTTAGAGCATTCAAATAAAAGCTTTTTTAAAAAGGTTTTTTTCATTTTAATTTATTTTTTACTTTTTAGTTATCGCTATTTCGCCATCTTGGATGTTCCGCCATATTGCATTCAGAATGACGTCAACATTATTTTTCGAATTACTCTCAACAAGCATTTGATACCCATATTATAGAAATGCATCACAAAAACTATTCCGCCATCTTGGATGTTCCGCCATATTGGATTTAGAACAACGTCACAGTATTTTTCGAATTACTCTCAATAAGCCCTTTCATGCGATACCCATATTATAAAAATGCATCACAAAAAACTATTCCGCCATCTTGGATGTTCCGCCATATTGGATTTAGAACGACGTCACAGTATTTTTCGAATTACTCTCAACAAGCTCTTTCATTTGATACCCATATTATAGAAATGCATCACAAAAAACTATTCCGCCATCTTGTATGGTCCGCCATATTGGATATAGAATGACGTCACAAAGCTTATCGTGTATTGTCATCCAAACTGAACGTGTATACAAAATTTCAGCCTAATCGGTTGAAGATATCTGCTTCAAAATTGAGTAGCAAGATTCCACCCGAACATACATACATACATACATACATACAATGCAAGTTAAATAAAAGCTTTTAAAATTGAAGAAAGATGTGAGCAGATCCTCTTATAAGCACAATCTTTGATGGTGTTGATTGTTATAATGTTTTTTTTGTGCGATCAAACGCCTGCATTCGATGTCCCCCTGAACTAAAAAACTTTCATTTGTACCCCCAATTTAGGAACATTCTCTATGTTAATGGACATTTTGGACATCTAACGGCGGTTCTAAACGATCGTGATATTTCCTGACGACCACTGACGCGCAAGGAAATTTTTTTGTATTAGTCAGCAGTTGTCAGGGAGTTTCATAATTGTTGGAAGCCGCCTTAATACGTAAATTTCTATTTTGTATATCGAAGTTTTTCACACCAAAGTTATTCAACATACAACGCTCATGCTGATTAGTTTAGTATTCCTCCGATGACAGATATATTTTGACGCCGTAAAACTAACTGTTGAGTTTTCAACACCTGATACTGCACGCATATAACATGGTAGTTATAGTTATAACTAAACGGCAGTTATCATTACGCAAACAAAATAGCTAAAACGAAGCCATGTCCTCGCGTGCATCTGATTCACAGCTCCAGCATCTACGCAGTCGGAACCATAAATTCCGAATCCAAGCAATTGCGTTGATTATTGTTCATCTACCGAAATGGTCTTAGCAATATAGTGGAGCTGGATAATTTTAGAACCTGACCTCGATTTGTGATTACACGTATTCGGATAGAGAGCCAAACATGACTGCATACTGTTTTATTGTCGAGAGTAATCCTAAAATAGCCACACTCTACGTAAATTGCGAAAGCGATTAGAATTGCCAATTCCGATATTAACATTGCAAAGCTGAATTCTGCGTGAAGGTGAGAGATTTTTGATATTCCGTTTGAGAATGTCCGCTGATGTTGACTTGTCTAACGGGTTCAGAAAATCTGTGGTGGTACTCATTCATCGGTCCTGATATTCGATTACTAAATTATTAAATTGAGATTTTTTTAATTGCCATCTTTCATTTTATATGCCAAAGCATTTTTTCAATATGTCCTTGCCAGGAAATCGAAAAATCTCGGAAAATCATGGCAATGATATGAATGCTGAGTTGTGGGTATGGCATATCTACACTGAAATCGACTTCGAAGGGGAATGGAAATGGACATTTTGTCAGCTTCAAAAGGATTTTACTCCCCGCTTCTTGTGATGCACAATGGTAAGACAATAAAAAAAACGAGAACAGCATAGGAATTCCTCAAAGGTGAGCGGAAATGCATCAAATAGCACCAAACGAGTTTGCATAATGCACATCAATGGTGAAACCCGTTGCATCATACTAAGATCTTCAAGAAAAGAAGAAGATGGTCTCTTCCATCGAATTTTCTCGAAATGCGATCGATCTGCCCATCAGGCCGGCCCTGCCAGATCGCCACAGATCCCTGAGGTTATGCGAGTTTAGATTATGATAGGTTAGTATCGTTTCGTCCGGCAATGTGGCAACCTTGGCCGTTTTGGGGCCGATGACCGCCAGTTGCCAAACGTCGGCGTCCGAAAAACAAAAAGGAGCTGCTCAACTCTCAAAGCAATGCACTCGTTCAAGGCCAACTATTCGGCGCTGCTAAGGGGGAATGCACGCGAACGGGGCTGGAGGGTCGCGGGGGGCAGTACTGTGTGCTCCGTGAAACAATTGAACCGCGACCGGCCGCCTGTGACTGGAATCCAGAATTGACGTTTGGCTTTTTTAGGCATTAATTGAAACGGATTATATCGTTTTGATGGAAATGTTAGAATTGTTCAGCGTCACAGGGAAGATTAAGATTGCTGGCTACGAGACCGAAGAAGTGGAACTGCTCTCAGAGTGTTGTCTTGCCGGGAGTCCAATAAATCAACGAATGAGAACATCTATGTTTCCACTTTATGTATCTTCGATGTTCACCCATAATGTTTTCTAGTTTAGAACGAAATTTGAATTTGTTATACAGGGTATATCAAATTAGGGGTTAAAATCTTAAGGTAGATGGAACAACTTTCCAGCAAAAATGGGTTCCAACTTTTTTCACTTCCGAGACAGGTGGTTGAAGTTGGATATCCTGTATATGCAGGGTGTTCCTTAATGATATGTCCAAATTTTAACAGATGATTTATCTTAAAGACTATAGATAGTTTACGTTATCAAACAATGGTCCAAAAAAGTACCGTTGAGACAATACCGCGTTGTGAAAAAAATAGTTGCATTTTTTAATTATTGAAACCCCTTGGATAAACCAATGATTTTTGAAACAGAGTAGAGAGCAAATTTTTACCAATACGAAAATATTTTTCATCATGAGCAGTGGCCTGCGTACGAGCAAAGGTGTGGATCAAAAATTAATAATGCGTCTCTGTATTTTCTTTGAAAAAACTTTTTGAACTCAGCGTCCAATTTCATAAAAGGTTTCTCGAGTCTTTGCTCGTCATTTTGTATTAAAAATTAAAACATGTTACAATATCCGTCAAAATGCTGCTGTTAATTACAGACTCCTGCAACAGTAATTCTGAATAAGTGTAGATTCCTCATGGAAAAATAACATTTTTTTTCTTCCATTTTTTCCATCGGGTATTCGTTTTCGATATACAGAGTGTTCAAAAATTTTTCCTTTTTTTGCTAGGATATCAAGAAAAATTGAATTACAGAATTGAGTTTCTGTTTAAATATTGCCAATAATAATATGTAGCTACTTTCTTGCATTTGACTCGGTTTTATTCGACGTGTCAGTGGCGGAGATATTGAATTTGCAAGAAGGTTTTACTCCCCAACATTCACACCACTACACAATTCCATCCTAAAACCTCGAAGTTATTCTTGTTTCAGCGGAGCTCTGTTTTCGATTTTTTTTCGAATTTTCCCGCTCAGAGAGAATTTTCCTACCAAAACTGAAAAATGTTACATCAAAATAACTTGAAATTTTCTAAGGAATCTATTTCTGCAATAAAAAAATGGTGTTCTAATTTGAAAAACGGAAGTTGACGTCATTTCCGGAAAAACCGGAGGTGCTCATGCCTTGAAAATATTTTAGATTTCATCAGCATCGTGAAATACTTATAAGTGCTGAATTTCATGAAAATACGTTCAGTAGTTTCCCGTATAAATATGGGTGAGGACTGAGGTTCCTCGTGAAAGACCCTGTATATGTATGATTGAAAATATTTATATAGACAAGGTGATTCACGAATGTATGAAGGTATTTTTTGCAAAAATTCACTTTTCCTACTGTGACATCAGGGAGGCATATTCTTGGGAAGTTCTCTTCGATATAGTATTTTGACGAGAAAATATTGCACAGTACACATTTTTCATACAGGGTGTTTCACAAGGAGAACAACCAGACATAATTATTTTTTTAGAATAAATTCGAAATCCTGTATTTACGGATTGATCTTTGGAAAAAGTTATACCACAAACATATGTGTGTCCCTAATCTACGAAATATTCAAGTTGGTTTATTCATAGGAAGGTATTCTATTTTGGGAAAAGTACAAAAAACATGAACAACCTGTATTCAAAAATTTCCTCGGTCAAATGTGACTATTTTCTCACTACACATTGATTGTCATAACACCTTCAGAGGTATGTATTCTAAATCCGATACTATGACCAGTTTTCGAGATAAATAGATCGGGTGGTTTTTTTGAGTAATTCAACATAAAATTAAAATAAACCACATTCAAATTAAGATTGAGGTTAATTCTTTTAAGTGAAAGATAATTTTATGACCTTTATGTTTTAAAAATAATTTTTCTACAACCGGGCCTAACTAACCACTTTCCCGCATTGTTTTCGATTCGGAAAGTGTCACTTTCCCGCACTAGTGCGGGAAAGTAAATATGTGTTGAATTTGGGTATAATAATACGTTTAACATGAAATCTCTTAATCTACTTACTTATATATTCAGTTAAATATTTCAAATTATGCAGTTTCATCCATGTCAAACTAAGTATTAATGCAGATTTCCGTTCGAAAATTATTGCATTTTCAAAGAGAACTTGACATCCTTCAAAAATTATGACTGGCATACATGGATCTGTGTATTTATTTCTATGTCACGGTCTATGATTTTCCGCATAGAATCCCAAACTCCTTAATTTCTGTGTCAAAACGAATTTTCGAGTTGTGTAGAAGTTTTTTTTTCATTTTATAATACGGTTGTAGAAAAAATATTGTTCCTATCTTGAGCGGAAAGTACTTTCCCGCACTCGATTGCTTGCCCGAACTCCGCTCCGCGTCGTTCGGGCAACGGCAATCTAGTGCGGGAAAGTATAACTTTCCGCCCTTGATAGGAAAATAACTATTCCGGCTCAATAGCCTTAATATTTCCAACACGACTAGCTCTGAGGAATCGCATTCGACCAGGCCAATCTTGGACTACTTTTTCGAGTAATTCAGGCCTTATTTTAGAAATAACGAGTTATGTTCGCTGCCAAAGCGTCTATTGTTTCTGGTTTATCAGGGTAAACCAATGAATTGACATCAAAGAAAATAATCCCTTGGAGTTATGTCGCATGAACTTGGAGGCCAATTATTAGGATCATTTCTCGGAATAATGTGATCGCCAAATCTTCCTTCCAAAAAATCAATTCTTACGGTAGCAGCATGAGGTGTAGCACCATCTCGTTGGAACCAAAACATATCTGGGTCGATAACATTCAAATGTTGGAACAAATAATCATTGACCATCGATCTGTAACGAGAACCATTCACTGTAACATTGGCTTCAGCATCGTTTTTGAAGAAATATGGACCGATTATGCCTCCAGCGAGTAGAGTACACCATACAGTGCATTCACAGGATGCAATGGAAGATTGGAAGCTGCAGAACTTCTTGAGGATTATTTCCACTCCATATATGACAATTTTGCTTGTTCACGTAGCCGTTCAACCAGAAATTAGCTTCATCACTAAACACAATTTTTCGATAAAAAAGTGGATCAAGCTGTTCTAGGGCCCAATCAGCAAACAAACGACGCTTATTATTGTCAAGTGGCTTTAGTCCTGAACCAGTTGGATCTTGTATGGGTGTAGACACAGATTCCAACTTGTTGCGAACGTCGACGAATAGACAAATCTGGATCTTCATTAACACTATCACTTACAGCAGCGATATTTCCTTATGTACGTACAGTTCTTTGTCTTGTTGTTGTTTTTGCATCGAGTAGAGAAAATGTTATCCGAAATCTATCTACAGGGTGTTTCACCATAAACTGGACAAACATATATAGCCGTGTAGTTGACATCGGGAAAGTCATTTTTGCCTCATAACATATACCCCGTTTTCGACGCATTAGCGAGATACAGGGTGTTTAATGTCAACTTTGAGCAATATTCTTATAACTGTGGTGACTTATGCGTGACATTTGAAATAACGGTTTCTGGTCATATCTTAGTATTTTTGAGGGCTCAATTGAATTGTGGTGTAAAATTTGGCAAAAAAAAATTTCAAAATGGCGGAAAGCCTGCAAAGTTGGAATTTTTTTTTCTTGGTTGCTAATTCGGAAAGCATAATCTCAATGTACTCGATTTTCTAAGATATTCCGTGAAAAAATTTTTTCAAAATTCGAACTCAACTTTTTTTTTACATGTCTTCAGTGAAAAAAAAATTCGCCCAAAATTTTTAGAATTTTTTTATGGTTGAACTATCTTTAATTCTGAATACTTGGGTGAAAACAGAATGAAAAAATATCCATTGGTTTTCTTGTTGTAGCCTTCCGAAGATTACGCTCGGTGTACTTTCTTAATTTTTATTTGAGAAACTGGAGGCCGTACGAAGGTCAAAATTGTGCTGATGGGCTGCCAGAACGACTCGGATAAAAATATGAAATTATAAAAAAAAAGTTTTTTTTCAAAAAACGTAGGTAGGAATCGAACTCTACGAGTATGAATTGGATTAATTCTAATCCTATAAATCTCCTTTGCCGAAGCAACACAAGTAAATCGAGAGTGTAGAGTTCGAATCTCACCAAAGTTTTTTGCAAAAACAAAAAAAAACAAAAATTTTGTTTTGAATTTTTTTTAATTTTTTCGAAAAAAAATTTTTTGGTTCATAAATTCATATTTCCATCTGGGTCATTCTGGCAGCCCAGCGGCACAATTTTGGCCTTCGTACGGCCTCCAGTTTTTCAAATAAAAATTATGAAAGTACTCCGAGCGTAATCTTTGGAAGGCTACAAAAAGAAAAACCACTTGATATTTTTTTATTTGCACCCAAGAATTCAGAATTAAAGATAGTTCAACCATAAAAAATTCCAAAACTTTTAGGCGAATTTTTTTCTTCACTGAAGACATGTAAAAAAAAAGTTGAGTTCGAATTTTGAAAAAATTTTTCCACGGAAAATCTTAGAAAATCGAGTACGTTGAAATAGTGCTTTCCGAATTGACAACCGAGAAGAAAAAATTCCAACTTTGCAGGTTTTCCGCCATTTTGAACTTCTTTTTGCAAAATTTTACACCACAATTCAATTGAGCCCTCAAAAATACTAAGATATGACCAGAAACCGTTATTTCAAATGTCACGCATAAGTCACCACACTCCACAGTTATCAGAATATTGCTCAAAGTTGACATTAAACACCCTGTATCTCGCTTATGAGTCGAAAACGGGGTGTATGTCATAAGGCACAAATGACTTTCTCGATGTCATCTACACGGCTATATATGTTTGTCCAGTTTATGGTGAAACACCCTGTATAGTTCGACGAATGAGCTGCTCTGATGGACGATTATGTGAACAATAAATCTGAGAAATAGCCGATACATACACTCTAAAAACATTCCCTCCTTGTGACGTGTCGAGTAGAAAGACGGACTGTTTAGTCAATGTAAATAATTTCCATGCCAATTTTTCATTTTAGGAAAATCATGTTTTTTCGTAAGTAATATCATAAGGGCATCCAATTTTTCCGAAAAAAATCGAAAAAACACGTTGCTGAGTAATATTTTGATAAGAAGCATGAGTGGATGTGGCAACAAAAATCCGAGTCGAAGACGAGGATTTTTGCACCTGCACGAATGCTTTTTGTTAAAAAATTTTACTTTGCATTGTGTTTTTTCGATTTTTTTCACAGTAAAAATTTGACGCCCGAATGGTATTCGACAAGACTATTTCATGAGTAACAGATTATTCTGGATGCATTATGTATGTATTGTTAATTTTCGTTGACAACAACTGTCAAGTTTTGCCGCGAATAAACCCGAAAAAACTGCTGACAGCTGCTGCCATACAGTTTTTCCATCTAGAAACCATTTGTGATTCACATTGCGCGTTTCTGATTGGTGGAAATTAAGACGAAGGAAATAGTCGCAATAATCTTCGAAATTTTTTCTCGTTATAGAGAATTGTAGTGTCATCTGCAAAGATTATTATCTTACTTTCTGTTTGAAAAAAAAACTACTTGAGTGGGGTACCATAATGGTTCCTCGAGGAACAATGCTGAAAGGGCTACATTATCTATTTCAATGCCCCTTTCTTCTATAAACTTCTTGAACTATAAATTGGTGTATTCTCGAAAGGAAAGCTAATTCTTGAAAGAAATTGGATGATTTGCTTATGCTAAATGTGACTGCAAGATGTGAAACTTGTATATTGTGTGATTGTCGATGATGCGGTCCTGCGGTTACTAACCTTGCACAATATTTCGGCAAGACCCACATCCGCATAGTATTTTTGCACGCCAACTGGTTCCTTGGCCCGGTACGAAATCGAAACAATGGGCCACGGAACCACGTACGGGTGCCGTTGCCCAAAGAAGGTTGAGGAAGGTCTGTACGTTCATTATTTAAATGAGCCCAGAAACGTTGCGTGCGGAGTTTTTAAAGTCGCCACTTTTCCGTCCGCTTTTTTGTTTATACACGGGGCGAATTTACATTTATGTTTTCGACTCATGAAATGTGTATAAAAAGCATGGCTACCTACCAGATATCGTGAAATATTTTTCCCTGAAGACCTGTAATAATAAATTATTTAATCAGCTAAATGAAATGCATTCGAAATTTCAGACGAGTTCCGTGGAAAAAAGTTGGTGGAAATTCAAGCCCGAAACGCAAGCGAGGACATTTCCATAAACACGCTCCGCCGTGACGAATTTAAATGAAACGATATTTCAGATACGAACTCGGATATGAATGAGGTACAGCTTGTGCGTAATACTCCTTGAGTTGGCCTGTGGAAACAGGAAGATAATTATTTCTTCCCAATTGCTGTAATACTCAAATTGCTTAAGATATAATGTAGGTTCAGGGTATTTCAAAAAAAGGTGACCCCGTCTCAAAGATGGCTTGAAAACTGAAAAATATTTTCGTGACGCCATCCGTATTCAAAATAAAAGCTGTTGAAAAAAAAATACACATTTCTACGATTTTGCCGAAACTACTGGCAACATTGTAATGAAATTTTAAACGAATATGTTTTGGAAGCTGATACATCCAATGAATTCGTTCTTGTGTCTGACTCTCATAGAGGGCGCTAGTTACCCGGTTCGTACCAAGTATGGAGTATACTTGGTATAAGCCATAAGGTATCCTGGTTGGCCATGACATTCTGAGACATTTCACCGTGTATATTTTGAAAATGTTAGGTTATGGTCATTTTCCTGTCACTACGCACGTTGACCGCTCTACATAGAGGTCGTATTAACTACGTATTCACCAAAATGTTTATTATTTACTTTAGGAAAAAAACGAATTTGAGAAAATATTATGTGAATTCAATAATTCAAAAGTCCTGGCGAATGTTGAAGAAACTTTTTCCTTTGTAAATACCGGAAATATTTCACTTAGATAAACATGGTTGGAAGTTCAGTTATGCTATTTTCTTTCATAAAAATGTAGTAGTACTACGGAACCTGTGTCACATTTGAACCTTAAAAGAACTCCATTCACAAAGTTTGAGGAGAGTAGATATAAACTAGCATTGGCAACGTCCATTTTTTAATTGATTGTATTCGAGTTTTAGGGACAGCTGATCAGCATAAACCAATGACTTGACATAACCCCAAAGGAAATAATCCATTGGAGTTATGTCGCATGATCTTGGAGGCCAAGTAGTCGGACCATTTCTCGAAATAATGTTATCGCCAAATCTTTCTTTCAATAAATCAATTGTTACTTTATTGCTGCTTTAATTCTTGTATGGGTGTAGACCTATAAACATACACACAACCAAACTTATATGGAATCACCCTGTTATTTGGAAAAAAACGAATTTTGATTAAAAAAAGTCGCTGAGTAGTGAAGAGCAGTTTTCCCAAAACAAGTTTATTACAAAAATAATATAAATTATTAAAAGATTATTTTTTTAATAGAACAGAAAATTAAAAGTGTAAATTTCTCTAAAAATCAGTATTACCACCCCTGGTATTGGTACAAGCTTGAATTCGACGAGGCATGCTTTCTATTAAGTTGTTAATTTCTTCTTCTGTAACATTTGCCCATTCCTCTAAAGCCGCTTGTATAAGTTGCTCTGCGTTACCAGGATTATTTTGACGAGCTCTAATTTTTCTTTTGATCCTATCCCACAAGTGCTCGATAGGATTAAGGTCCGGTGAACAAGAAGGCCACTCTAAAACAGTCACACCTACTGTTTCGAAAAAATTTTTTGCAACTCTGCTGGTATGTGGAGGTGCATTATCCTGCATAAATAGGAAATAATCTCGGAAAGCACCTCGCCAGAGCCTCTTTACAGGTTGTAGCACTAAATCAACATACCTAGGCCCTGTCAGAGATTGTCTAATGGGAATTAAAGGAGTTTTCTCGCCAAACATAATTCCGCCCCAAAACATTACAGTACCTGCTTTGTATTTAGGGATCGGTCTTGCAGCTTGGAGCCTAGCTTGCCTCCCTCTACATCTTAAAATGCGACACGCCGGTCGTCTGATCGTAGGCCAATTCTGGTCTCATCCGAAAATAAGACATTTTTCCAATCTTCAATAGTCCAATTTTCATGCTCTAGACACCAATTAAAGCGGTCAACTTTATTTTGCCTTGATAGTTCTGGAACTCTTAACGCTCTTCTCTTGAATAATTCCCGAGCGCGAAGTCTTTTTCTGATAGTTTCGACAGAAACACTAACACCTGTAGCTTGCAAAAATTGTCTTTGAAGCTCTGAATGAGATACTGCGGGATCCCTTCTTGCTGTTTGGGCTAAAAAGCGTTCCTGCCTTTCTGTAGTTACTCTTCCACGACTTCTTCTCGGCCTATTCTTTAGGGTTCCTAACTCCAGAAAGCTTGCATAGGTTTTTGAAACAACCCCTTGTGTAACCCCCACCGTTCTTGCAATCTGTCTTTGTGACATACCTTGTTCTGCCATAGTAATAATTCTTCCTCTCTGGACTTCCGATAACCCCACATAAGGCATTTTTTTTAAACTTCGCAAAAAACAAAATATAAATTCACTGCGACGTTCGAACGAAATGGTAAAATCGACACTGCAAAGCCAAATCTTATCAAGTGCTTATGAACCTAACTGTTTTTGTGAGTAAACACATGCACTTTTTATTTGCTTCTGACGAAAAAGATATCAAAATAATATTTCATCTTAATACTGGGTGATTCCATATAAGTTTGGTTGTGTGTATTCATGAAAAATTTTTCATGTGGTGGATGCACAGAGTCCAATTTGTTGTGAACGTCGACGAATAACTCTGGATCTGGATAAACGATTAATCAGATCATGAAACATTGTTGAATGTCTTAGTCAGGAGGAAATAGTTATTTCCCGCACTAGATTGCCGTTGCCCGAACGACGCGGAGCGGAGTTCGGGCAAGCAATTGAGTGCGGGAAAGTACTTTCCGCTCAAGATAGGAAAAATATTTTTTCTACAACCGTGATATAAAATGAAAAAAAAACTTCTACACAACTCGAATATTCGTTTTGACACATAAATTAAGGAGTTTGGGATTCTATGCGGAAAATCATAGACCGTGACATAGAAATAAATACACAGATCCATGTATGTCAGTCATAATTTTTGAAGGATGTCAAGTTCTCTTTGAAAATGCAATAATTTTCAAACGGAAATTTGCATTAATAATTAGTTTGACATGGATGAACCTGCATAATTTGAAATATTTAACTAAATATATTAGTAAGTAGATTAAGAGATTTCATGTTAAAGGTAATATTATATCCAAATTCAACACATATTTACTTTCCCGCACTAGTGCGGGAAAGTGACACTTTCCGAATCGAAAACAATGCGGGAAAGTAGGTGGTTAGGCCCGGTTGTAGAAAAAGACATTTTCAACAACATATCTTTCGACCTATCTTCCCATTCTTCCTTATTATAATAAGGACTTGGGGTTGCCGCGCAGACAGATGGAATAATATGATTATGGTTTTGATTAAAAAAAAATGTCCCCCTCATGAACAGAATTGACGGGTCCGATCGACTTTCCATAATCTTGATTTTTTTATCTTCGATTTTTCAAGACTGAAACAATTTTTATTCGAGAGAATAAAAGGGATTACATAAAACACAGACGTGAAGTCAAGAGCTTTTGAGTGCTCGTTCATACGCTCCTATCTTTGCTACATACTACATTAACTTTTTGACAAATTGTTATATCAATGACTAATGAGTCATTCTTGAGTTTATGAATGAGGTAGTAACTATATTCCGTCATCAAAATCTATTCTGATCCCACTAGATTCCATTGCAGATTTGATCCAACGAAATATTGATTATCTTGGTTATATTTAGCTCGTTATCATTGTGGTTTCAAAGTTATAATATATTTATGACTTAAATCGGTTTGACACAAATTGTCTCTACCAAATATAGTAAATATTTATAAGTGGGTCGTTAGACACCTGAATATCCCCAACTATCATAAAAATACTATCGCATTCACTTCTCACATATTTCTATGGTCAGAAATACAGCCTGTATTTTCAAAATCAAATAGTTGAGTACGAAATTCTATCAACATGCAAAACCTCGAACATCAAACATCAATGAAAGGAAAGACAAATATCCACACAGAATTTTTAATGCGTGATACCCAGAAATGAAGAGTTCTATTTAAAGAGCTTGGAATTAAATATTTAACGCTCACTATCGCATATGGGTAGTGGAAGGAATTTCATGTTGATATTAGCATTTTCAATTAGTTTTCAAAGTTTGCTCGTGTATAATTTTGAATCAATTGAGATTTCCATGCACAATCTTCTTATGATTCCCAGAACGACCAGAAAATTTTGCTGATCCATAAAATTCCTTAATTGATATCAATCTTAATTTTGTTCAAGTTATGATTCTGAAATGAATTAATTCATCATTCATTACTTCATATATACAGCAGCATGTGAACATTTTGAACAGAAAAAATTCATATAATATACAGAGTGTAACAGCCAAATGGAATAAATTCGATAACGAATAAATGAGGGCGTGTTGGAAAAAACGCTCGGACACGTCGATTTGTAATTTTTAATGCGCATATTTCTCAAGAATATTATATAGGGTGTTCCATGTGACCGTGGCCAATACCAACTTTCTTATTTCAAATGCAACCCCCTATATATTATTTATTTTTTGGATTCTTCAGAGAATTCTAGACACAATTCCTGCACATTGTCCTATACCTATCTTTAACTATTTCGGAAGTATCAAGTGTTTTCAGATTTTTTGCAAAAATCAACGTTTTAAATAAAAATTATTTTATTTCACAAATTTACATAACACTTAAAACCTAATAAGTAATACTGATTATTTCTTAATTATTTAAAGAAAAACAAAAAAAAAAACATTAATGACAATGTAGGAAATGTTCAAAATGCTCGCCGCGAACGCTTTGGCAACATGCTAATCTGGTGTAGAATTGAATTTTTTTCAATTTCTTCTCAGTAATGGTTTTTGCTTATATCTTTATATCAAGAGGTGGTAAATGGGAAATAAGTATTGAGTTTAATGTATCGAATTTGTGAAATAAAATAATTTTCATTTAAAATGTTAATTTTCTTAAAAAATCTGAAAACACTTAATATTTCCGAAAAAGTTGAAGATAGGTATAGGACAATGTACAAGAATTATGTCTAGAATTTTCTGAAGAATCCAAAAAATAAATAATATACAGGGGGTTGCATTTGAAATAAGAAAGTTGGTATTTGCCACGGTCGCATGGAACACCCTATATAATTTTATTTTCTTGAAAAATATGCGCATTTGACAGCACAAATCGAAGTGTCCGAGCGTTTTTCCTAACACCTCCTCATTTATTCGTTATCGAATTTATTCCATTTGGCTGTTACACTCTGTATAGCAGTACGAGTTTCCACTATTTATAATGATTTACGTTCTGCTTTGATTCAATAATCAGAAATGCGCTAACAATAATTTATGTCACTTTTTATCACTTCATTTATACATAAAAAATTAAACAATTGAAATAAATAAACGAAATCTTATTCTTTCAAAGTAATCCTGAATGAGCCCTGTTCGAAATATTCAACTCATCCTTCACTTATACAAAACATATGTATATACTGGAAATAATTGAAATGAGCTAGATTTTTTTATTTGAATGTCATTAAGTATAGGCTCTTCAAATTATCAGCAAACATCAAGAGTTGGCTACGACTGATGAACGTTGATATGGTCGATGCAAATTGAAGAATAACGGTCCGCGATGTGACCCTTGTGGAATACCCTATTGCCATCCATGAATCTGATGATGACCTTTACTTGTGTTTGGTTTGGTATCATAGTAGTATATTCATTGATAACGTGGAACTGAGGTTTTTGTCATTTGGAAGAGCAAGATAGGGGTGCCAGCCGGAAGAATGAATCTAAGTAAATTTCTCCGAGTCTGTTGGAGCCCAAATGAGGAAAAGGCAAGGAAGAATTACCGGGTGCACCTTGTATACGCGCGAAACAACTCCGATGCACCATAATAAGCGTTTTTATAACGAAGAAAAATGCAAAGGGGTCCCCACCGCCAATCGAGTTTGGGCCGCGTCCTGTCCTATCCCAACCAGCTCGTCGCTGAGTAGGTCGTTAACCTGTCCGTCCGTCCGTGTGTGTGTCTATGTACGTTCACGCACATCACGCAAGCTGAACTGGCGGGAAAAGACTGTGCCTTCTTGTCTTTGGCAGTCGCAGGAAGGAAGTTTATGTTTATTATTTTAATTATTGCAGAGGTTCTTCGAGATCGTGCAGAATTATTTCGAACAGTGCATCGACTCATCCGGAGCAGGTTTAATTCTATATGGAATGATTTGATCGTAACGCCTGATAAATACACGTAGAGCAGCTCTAGATTGGCCGAGCTACACTTTGGTATGTGTAGTTGGCTGTTCTTCACGACGAATTCTATTTTGCCCTGGGAAGAAAACTACTGCAACTTTTTCTTGCTTTATCTATTCCATTACTCGGTGATTGGCAATTCGTTGTAGCTCGTCTAAATCTTCGTCTCACTCATTCAAAATATTGTTTTCTCATTCAATTTAATATTTAATCATGAAAGGTGGTTATTACCTGTATCATCTTATGATGATAAGCACGACCTTCAAAAAATTGTCTTCAAACTGCCCGAGTGCTTGATTAATGGCTTATTATTGCATTATTGGCTTCATGGGTTCCTCGCCTTATTTGATCTCCACCAGAAGCTGCTCAGGCGCCCGAGTTATTGGCCAAACCCGATATCAGGCCAAACTTGTTCGTCCTAGAGAAGAAGAACTGCTCGAAATCGTTGAAATTTTTTATACTGACTCATACAGAAACTGCCAAAAGGTTGAAGTGAAAACAGAAGAAACAAGGAAAGGTACTGGATTACTAAAACAAGCATCGGAAGAGCTTCGTTAAATATCAATGGATGAAATTAAACAATCGGTGAAAAAAATGAAAAATAATAAAACGCCAAGCGACCATCGAATATTTGTGGAGGCAGTAAGGAAACAAGGAAAGATAATGGAGTAATAAATGAATCAAGGATCGCAAGAGCATCCTGAAATAACAATGTACGAAATTAAACAATCGGTGAAAGAGATAGAAAATCATAAAACTTCAGATAATCAAATAGTTGTGGAAGCAATAAAGTTCGGTGGAAAAACTCTACTGAAGGCAAAAAAAAATTCTTGGACATTGCCTCCCTACCCGAGAGCTGGAACAATATTGATGATCTTGATCCATAAAAAAGACGACAGCGCAAATTTAGAGAATAACAGGCCTATAAGCTTTCTATCCCAATCATACAGGGTGTCTCAAGTTCGAGTGCCTATTAGACGTTTCTGGAGAACTAGACATATTTGAAATCTGAAAATTGGGATTATGATATTGTTCGAAATTCTCTACAGAGCTAAAATATTTTCGAAGCCCAAAAACTTCCGGTTATACAGGGAGTGAAAATAAATTCGACGAAAAAATTTTTTTTTCAAGTTTTCCATTCCTTGTATGATCGAGTATTCAATATTGAATACATTTCTGTTAAAACCATTGTATTAAATCGAATAGTTTTCAAAATATCTAAAAAAAAACTGGAAAAAAAAGTCAATATGTTCAGTCAGTAATATGTTCATTATTCTTATTTTAAATATCCTGAGCGTAAACCGTTTTTACAACATCGAAGAGGAAGGATGTGAAAAGGTCATGCATCTTTTGGATTTCAAAAATATCATCACAGGGTGTTTCAAATTTTGTGTTGAAAATTGTGATCTTAAATTGGCCATAACTTCTGTTTTTCAAATTAGAACCCTATTTTTTTATAATTGTGTTGGATTCTGCGGTCAAAAATAATGATAGTTTTCTCACATGATTATGCTCCTAAATTCAATAATTTCTGAGTTATTTGAGATTTTCTGGATTTATGGTGTACGTAGAGTCAAATTGATTGCATCTGAAAAAATTCAATGAATATTCTTTCGAAACCATGGGAACACTCTGTACCCATAGAAGATAAATTATCTGTTAATAATTCACAAGTGTCAGGTGTTATTGTTATTCGTTATCTTCATTTCTCGATTTAACAAAATGAACCGTTATTCTAATTACGAAATTCTGGATCTATTTTATATACATGGTGAATGTGACAGAATAATTGGTAGAACCTGCCGGGCCTTCAACGAGAAGTATCCCCATTTACCTTCCATAACGGAGAAGATCTTTAGAAAATATGTTTCAAACTTTCAAAGTTTTGGATGTGTAAGAGCCCCTAAAGAATACAAAAGAAGGGAAGTTGATGATGAGGAAAATGAAATTAGTGTTTTGACTTATTTCGAAGCGAATGAAAATGCATCTATTCGAAGTGCAGCTCATGAAATCGATTTAGACAGAAATTCAGTGCACCGAATTTTGAAAAAACACAACATGCATGACTACAAATATGAGAAAGTTCATACATTAGAACCAGGTGACTACATAAAAAGGTTAAATTTTTGTAGAGGAATATTAGAAAAACTTGAAAATGATGAAAATTTTTTGAAAAAGATCATTTGGACGGACGAAGCAAAATTCAATAATGAAGGACTATTTAATAGAAAGAATTGCCACATTTGGAGAAGTGAAAATCCTCATAGAAAAAGACAAAGAAACCCCCAGAACAAATTTAGTTTTAATGTGTTTGCTCTTTTGATGAACAATAAAGTGCGGTACTACATTTATGAAGAAAATTTAAATACAGAAAAATTTTTGGAAATCCTGAGAAATTTTGTTTCTGAGTTTTTGGATGAACTGCCGTTGAGTATGTCGACTACCGCATATTATCAATTGGATGGGGCTCCGGCACATAGTTCGCACGAGGTGTCTGAAGAACTGAATGCGATGTTTGGTAATCGGTGGATCGGACGCCGTTCTTCACTGTTTTGGCCCCCACGATCTCCCGATCTTACTTCCTTAGATTTTTTTTTATGGGGTAGAATAAAAAACATAGTCTATGAATCTCCTATTGAAAGCAAAGAAGATTTGAAACGGCGTGTGGAGGATGCTTTCCACTCACTAAAGGGGGAGGAAATTGAGCGAGCGACTAACCGAGGTGTTTCAAGACGTATTCGAAAGTGTGTGGAACAAAATGGTTACCATATTGAAACTCTTACCTGATCATTTATTTTGTTAATTTGAGTTTTGAAACGTATTTTTATTTTTATTATCATAATTTATTTATAATCATAATTCGGTGTACTGAGAGAGCGAATCTATTTAATGTGTTTCCTATTGAAGAGAGAATTCTCATTCGCTTCGAAATAAGTCGAAATACTAATTTCATCAACTGCCCTTTTTTTGTATTCTTTAGGGGCTCTTACATTCCAAAATTTGGAAAGTTTGAAACATCTTTTCAGAAATTGTAAAAAAAATGGGGATACTTCTCATTGGATACTCAACATTTTGTGTCATCCACCATGGATTTGAAATAAACAATATCATTAAGTGCATTTGAATGTGTATTGCGTATACAATTGAAAAAATACAATAAGAAATAAATCCAAAATCTCATTATTAGAATAGCAACGATTCATTTTGTGAAATCAAAAAATTTCATAACGACTAACAATAAGACCTGTCTGAGTCTGACACTTGTGAATTATGAATGGGATGATTTATCTTCTATGCTCACAGAATATCCTTATGAATCAGATTCGAAGAATTTGACTCTACGTACTAGGTACATAAATCCAGAAAATCTCAAATAACTCAGAAATTATTGAATTTAGGAGCATAATCATGTGAGAAAACTATCATTATTTTTGACCGCAGAATCCAACACAATTATAAAAAAATAGGGTTCTAATTTGAAAAACAGAAGTTATGGCCAATTTAAGATCACAATTTTCAACACAAAATTTGAAACACCCTGTGATGATATTTTTGAAATCCAAAAGATGCATGACCTTTTCACATCCTTCCTCTTCGATGTTGTAAAAACGGTTTACGCTCAGGATATTTAAAATAAGAATAATGAACATATTACTGACTGAACATATTGACTTTTTTTTCCAGTTTTTTTTAGATATTTTGAAAACTATTCGATTTAATACAATGGTTTTAACAGAAATGTATTCACTATTGAATACTCGATCATACCAGGAATGGAAAACTCGAAAAAAAAATTTTTTCGTCGAATTTATTTTCACTCCCTGTATAACCGGAAGTTTTTGGGCTTCGAAAATATTTTAGCTCTGTAGAGAATTTCGAACAATATCATAATCCCAATTTTCAGATTTCAAATATGTCTAGTTCTCCAGAAACGTCTAATAGGCACTCGAACTTGAGACACCCTGTATAAGCTTTTCACGAAATGAATAAACAAGAGATTGGAAACCCAGAAGAAAAAGGAAAGATGTTAGAGTATCAAATCAAGGATCGGAAGAGCTTTCCGAATTATGAAGGGATATAATTAAACAATCGGTGAAAGAGATGAAAAATCATAAAACCGCAGACAATCACATGGTTGTGGAACCAGTGGAGTTCGATGAAAAAACTCCACTAAAGGCGATAAAAAAGTTGCTCAATCTATGCTTGGACATTGCCTCCCTACCCAAGAACTGGAACAATATATTGATGATCTTGACCTAGAAAAAAGGCGACAGCGCAAGTTTAGGGAATGTCAGGCCTGTTAGCTTTCTATCCCAATCATATAAGCTTTCCACGAAATAAATAAACAAGAGATTGGAAAAACAGAAAAAACAGGAAAGATTTAGAGCGTCCTGAAATATCGATGGACCAAATTAAACAATCGGTGGAAGAGATGAAAATCATGAAACTCCAGACAATCAAATAGTTGTGGAAGCAGTAAAGTTCGGTGGAAAAACTCTACTGAAGGCAACAAAAAAGTTGCTTAATCTATGCTTGGACATTGCCTCCCTACCCGAGAACTGGAACAACATATTGATGATTATGATCTAGAAAAAGGGCGACAGCGTAAGTTTAGAGAATGACAGGCCTATAAGCTTTTTTATCCCAATCATATAAGCTTTTCACGAAATAAATAAACAAGAGATTGGAAAAACAGAAAAAAAGGGGAGATATTTGAGCGTCCTGAAATATCTATGGACCAAATTAAACAATCGGTGAAAGAGATGAAAATCATAAAAATCCAGACAATCAAATAGTTGTGGAAGCAGTAAAGTTCGGTGGAGATGCATTGGAAAAACAGAAAAAAAAGGAAAGATATTAGAGCGTCCTGAAATATTAATGGACCAAATTAAACAATCGGTGAAAAAGATGAAAATCATAAAATTCTAGACAATCAAATAGTTGTGGATCAGTAAAGTTCGGTGGAGATGTATAGAAACTCTACTAAAGGCAATAAAAAATTGCTTGATCTATGCCTGAAAAATGCCTCCCTAACAGCGAACTGGAACAACCAACATTATTGATGATCTTGTTCCAGATGAAAGGCGACAGCGCAAATTTAGAGAATGACAGGCCTATAAGCTTACTATCTCATCCATATAAGCTTTTCACGAAAATAATAAACAAGAGATTTGAAAAACAGAAATAAAAAGAATGATATTAGACTATTAAATCAAGGATCGGAAGAGCTTCCTGAAATATCGATGGAAGAAATTAAACAATCGGTGAATGAGATGGAAAATCATGAAACTGCACACAATCAAGTAGTTGTGAAACCAGTGAATTTCGGTGGAGAAACTCTAGTAAAGGCAATAAAGAAGTTGCTTAGTCTGTGCTTGAAAAATGCCTCCCTACCCGAGAACTGGGACATCATATTGATGATCTTGATCCATAAAAAAGACGACAGCGCAGGTTTAGAGAATATATATATATTCTTATGAAATGGAGCTGTTACAGATTTGTTTTTAATTATGGCCTATAAGCTTACTATCCCATCCATATAAGCTTTTCACGAAAATGATAAAGAAGAGATTGGAAAAACAGAAGAAACAAGAAAAGATATTACAGTAATAAATCAAGGATCGGAAGAGCTTCCTGAAAGCCTAAACAAATGCTATATAATTATTTGATAGAAAATTTTTGTTTGTTACTGCCTGCTTCATGCAGGATGAGACAAAATAGAAAAAATGAGAAAAAATCTAAAATTTTAAATTATCGATTATTTATTGTCGATTAAGGTCGCAGTTCAGAGCGAGTAGGAAATCTCATCCGATAAAGGCGCCACCGTGCATTTTATGGAATATCTCCATAGAAATCACAGCATCTCTATAAGTTCTATGAATATCTCTCTAATTATGAATGAAATGTACAATGGCGCTATCTATCCGAAAATCACTGAGCTTTGAAATTAGTGAATATGTGGGTAAAGCAGGAACTTTCTCCCGCCATAATATATGTGAATTTGGCCATTCTCTGCCAATTCCGTATTTCAAGTTGTTTTTCTGAATAAAATTATCTCTGGATTCACTTTTAAACGGAAGTTGGACTATTTTCATGGGTCTTTCGTTTGAAAAAAAAACAGAAGCATGAGTTGGCTTATTTTCTTCCATTTTGAGAGAAAAAGAATGAAGTGTTGAAATGTTATAAATCTCAATCATCTCATTAAGAACTCCAATCCTTTCTGAGTTTACCCACAAAATTTCAGTTCTCAAAGTGAAACCATTTTCAAATGCAACTTGAAATAAAAACACACTACATTGAACGCCCATCTTAATTATAGTTATTCCACAACCGAATCCAAATTCAATAGACCACCTCTTCCTTCATTCAACTGCCCAATACGCCTAGGCATCCCACAAACCAAATCATTAATGAAATTTTCAGGCATATCTTTCCATTATTCCTCAATTACTGAATAGGTGAAAGTGGGTTTTGGCGATTGGATATTGCCCTGCTCAAGTAATTCCATACGTGCTCAATTAAATTCATATCCGCTTGATGGCCAGTTCTTTCTCTAGATATTATTCTCTTGAATAATGTTTTGAACCCTTCGTGTGCGATGTGGAAGGGCGTTATCTTTCTGATAAATGAAATTATCCCCAAATTCGTTACATATGTTGCTATGGGTCGACCAGACACCGGTCTCCGGGAAACGATGCCGGTTTCCAGTAAGATGGTCACTATGCGCCCTACTGGAATATTCTAAAGTTGCGCAATCTGGTGGTTAGACGAAGCTTCTTGATGTAGGGCTACTATTCTTGCCCGCTCTTACTGAGAATCCACAAACAAAAAATTGTCATGTGTTACATTCAACAAGTTGAGAGTTGATAGGGGGGGCAAGACTTTAGACGATGTGTGTATGATGCATCTGCCGATTGCCTCCTCTAGAGCTTGTGAACTTCTCTTGAACATTCAAGAAGCTTTTTCACTAGAGAATTGTAATTTTTGAAAGCTCAAACATGCTTTTTATATTCTTCAATTTTCCATACCTATCATAAGTTATCGCAATCAAGTGAAATCCATCTTATGTATTGAAACCCTGTCAACGATAAGAAAAATAACATATCAAAGCCGAACTTGGCAAATAACAAAACCTGATAAATCACCAACCCGTAGATCTGTTCCGGTGCAACATAGACCTTCGTAAATCTCTAATTTATGCAATTTTTCAACACCTTTTGGGTGCAATCACTATCCAGCTTATCTATTGTAACAGTTATTAATCATTAATACACCTTTCTGTTGGAAACCAACTGATATAATAGGTGTTGAACAAGACGGATTCGAAAATTCTCTAATTTCGCGTAATTACGCCAACGCCTACAAATAATCTGCATGAGTAATGTATACTGTCTCCTATCCTATGTGGAAATTTATCGAATCCAAACTTGTAAAGGAGTATGAACAATGCGAATATTTTAGGCAACACCCTTTCTGAATTTGAACGTAATGAAGGAGAATCACGCCTACTCACTGTGGGAACAATAATTGAAATTAACCATCATTGAGTAACTTAAATGTTTGAATCGAAGTCTTTCTTCATATAGCGAAAGATCAATGAGGTTTCTTTCCAATAATCTAGAAGAAAGTTATTATGTAGGATCGATCTTATTTTATAGTTAAAGTCACTCTATCTTTCCGCTATTCATCCTGCAAATCAAACTTCAAAATCAGAAAGTGTAATAGTAATTTTTTCAGCAACAACGGCAGGCGTCTTCAGAGGTAACTCGGTTGTTACCCGAGGTTTGATTGCGCCAAAATCAACTTTACTGTTTCACGTTGCTTAGAAAACGTATAATCCATTGATTTATATTTAGATTGCGCAACGTTTGAATATTCCACGGACTTCAGTTAGGCAGGCGCATAGTGGTCCTTTTGGACGCGTGTAGTTGGCAAAAAAATGTCGGCACAAATTCTGAAATAATCCCCAATATTTAGTTAAACTAGTTTAATAAATAACTATAACAAAGCTGAAATATGTTAGTGCTGAGTGTGAAGCTGGCACCAAGATATTCATTCTGAAATAACTCGAAAACAACAAATGATAATGAAATCATTCAAACGGCACAAATGGGGCACTAAATATTGACATTCAAAGTTTTTCGACATCGAAAAATGTTTGTGCGAGATGTGAAGCTAGCACCAAAAACTTCAAACTAGAAACTTGTTTCGTCAACTTCACGCGGCCTTTTTCCTGGAATCGGGGAGAGTTGCCCGGAGACCGGTGCCTGGTCGACCCAGAGTCACATCTACAATGGAAGACCATCATATCGCAAATTTTACTCGACGGCGTCGAATGGTATCTGTAACAGCCCTTCGAAATCATTATTTGAGGACCTACAGACAGGAAGTTGTCAATGAATTACTTCTTTTATATGAAATATAAGGTTTTTTATTTTGATGATACACTGACAAGACTATTTTTTAAATCTCTTTCTGTCAACTCTTTGTCAAATATAAAATACTATAACAATGTGAATCTAACAATCTTCTGTAACATTCTCCCCCCGGTGCTAACTTCTTGATTAGCACGAATATTGAGCCAGGGGGGTTTTCTTGCAGGTCGCTTGTAGATTCCGTGTGCTGCCTGAATAGCAGCAACTTTACCGTCTGGGCCCAGATATACTTTCTTCACTTTACCCATTGACCAAAGTCCTCTTGGAAAATCTTTTTCATTTTTTATGACTAATTCTCCTTCTTTGAGATCGGGATTATCTTCATTCCATTCAGTGCGATTCACCAGGCTTGGGAGATACTCGCGTAGCCAAAGTTTCCACAACATGTCCGCTAAGTATGGAGAAATTCTCCATTGTCTTTTCAATGGAAGATCTTTTTCGTTGAAAATTCCGTGTGTTATTATGGCGACTGATTTACTAATAAATAGGTCGTTCAGGCATATACCGACTACATCCTGTGGATCTGTGGATACGTGTGTAAAGGGCCTACTATTTATTATATACCCTGCTTCGCAGAACAAAGTTTGAAGAGCTTCTTCAGCTGGGTGCCGATCTTTCATTATAGCCGTTAGAGCCCTCTTGAAACAACCTGGTTTAGGTAGGCATTCAATCTCATTTTTTTGCGTCAATGAAGTTTCATCATTTTGATCATAGTGATTTTGCACTTTATTTGTCCACTCTCGAACATAAGATGTACGAGTTTGTACTGATTTCCTTCTTTCAACCTCCTCTTCAGAAGAACATTCTACAAAACTCGACTCAACTTTTTTCAGAAATTCTTGATATTTGGAAAGTGAATTTTCTTTATGTTTCAAACGCGCTTCACCTATCTTCAAAAGCTTCTGTTTTCTGTCGAGTTCTCTCTGTTTCGCTTCAATTTCCCCAATAGGTTGTGCTGTTCTTTTCATATCTTCAACTTCACATTCTAATTCGACAATTTCTTCCTGATTCGTAAAAAGGTTTTCTTGAAGTGAATCTATTTCATTCTGTTTTTCTAACAGTTTCGATCTCAGTTCGTATTTCTTTTGGGAATGACTAATTCGAGATTTTGTTTTTCCACTTCTTACTGACATGGATTCACTTTTCTTTTCTGTCTCATCATGAGAAACATTGAATTCTTTCATGAAAGATTTGAGGAACATAATGGATAAATCACTTGCACTGGCACTATTTGGATATTTGTATTCGAAAAAGTCACACAATCGTTGTAAACTGAAAAAGCTGAGTGATTTACTCAATAATTCACAGTGCGTATTATATTCTTTGGAGTTTTTTCGGAATTCAAATCCAGAAAACGATGATATATTTCTTCTTGCGGATCTTCCTTTGACTTCTTCTCCATATAAAGCAAAATGAATATCGTTCAGTAAATTCTTGTCACCAGCGGTTCTCAATTTTGCCCACAACTTTGGTATTTCTCGAAGTACCAATTTTGGTGAAGACATGTTAATTTTTGTGTGAATTCTGACTGTACACCCTAGTTCTGGAACTATCCGGCTCGAAGGACCACACTTTGTCAATGAATTACTTCTTTTATATGAAATATAAGGTTTTTTATTTTGATGATACACTGACAAGACTATTTTTTAAATCTCTTTCTGTCAACTCTTTGTCAAATATAAAATACTATAACAATGTGAATCTAACAATCTTCTGTAACAGAAGTCTCAACCAGTACGATAAGGAGATGGTTGCATTCCTCAAATTCAAGGGCAAGAAGACCTTAAAGAGTAGCTCGGCTATAACTTGGACATAGAGCTACTTAGTGGGCAATTGGCAGAACACCATCAAGGCTGGCCCTTTCCACAATGCCGCAAGGTACTTTTTTCGGACGAGTTACGACTCAATTTCTTCCGAGAAGTTGTGCCCTTTCAAGGCGGATCAATAATGTGCGAAGTTATGATGTTTGGTCGCCGTACCCTCTAAGTATTGTTGAACGCACAATGTCTGGTGCCATCTAAGTACAAAACATCATTGACCCGATCATTGTTCCTCTGCGCAACGAGTTTGGGGATGGGGATAATTTCATTTATCGGGATGATAAGGCTCAAAACATTCTTCAAGAAAACAAAATCCAAAGAATGAACTGGCCAGTAAACTCACCGGATATGAATTCAATTGAGCACCTATGGGATTACTCAGGGAGAGCAATATCCAATCGCCAAAACCCAATTTCAACCTTTCAGGAATTGAGTTTAACCCTTCAGGAACAATATGCCTGAAAATTTCATTGAGGACTTAATTCTTGGGATGCCTAGGTGTATTGATTCATTTGTGCAATTATAATTAATCGAAAATAAATGACCGATAAATTGAGTTTTTTTTTCTCATTTTTCCTATTTTGTCTCATCCTGCATGAAGCAATGGGTAACAAAGATTTTCTATCAAATATATTGCAGTTGAAATAGAGGAAAATATTAATCTCATTTCCAGAACACAGATTGTTTATTTCTTGAGAAACCTGAGGGGCTTTTGATGATGTGTGTTTATACAGGGTGTCTCAGAAGTCGCGCACCCCATTGAGGGGATCGAAAGTGAAAAATATTCTTAGTCCAAAAATCCATGTTTGATATTTTTCGATGACGTAGTTAATTAGTCATTAATTAATGAAAGTGACCAATCAGGAGCGCCCGACAGAAGAATAAGTAGGCAGCGGGGACGCGAAAGCGAGACGCCAGTCTCGTTTTACTACGTGAAAAGCCGGCAGCAGCTCTAGCGTCTCACTCTCGCGTCCCCACTGCCTACTTATTCTTCTGTCGGGCGCTTCTGATTGGTCACTTCCATTAATTAATTACTAATTAACTACGTCATTGAAAAATTTCAAACATGGATTTTTGGGCTTAGAATATTTTTCACTTTCGATCCCCTCAATGGGGTGCGCGACTTCTGGGACACCCTGTATATTAGTATTTGTCCTCAAATCCTCAGTGAACCAAGCCACGATTTCTGAAAACATGAACCTTTGTAAGTACAGCCAAATCAGACATTTTACATTCGTTTTTTATGAAGATTTTGTCGAAAACTCTTTATGTATTTTCAAAGATTTGGGGGGGGGGGAGTGAAGTGCAGCAATAAAGATTTTAGCAAAGCTGCCATTGGCACAAAGAGTTAACATTCCCAATAGAAGTTTGTGTGCAAAAGCGCTGAAAATGTTACAACCTCGCGGAGAATCCTTTTGATCCAAAACACTTAAATGATGTTGTTCCCTTTCGGATACTCAAACCACCACCTCGAAGCACCAGCCCCGAATTTACGATTTTTCGGTCCCGGAGCAAAAAAACAATGGTATATAATGCTGGAAGGCAAGTTCTTCGAGCGTATCTGTCAAGAGCTTCTAAATTTATACGATTGGTGAACGTATTGTGTATAGTTCAGACGAAATAACATTTTTAGCTTGCCAGTGTTCTTCGGAGCACTTCAATTTAAAACGTATTGTGTTTTAGACATAATTCTAACATTTTTGTGACCTTTTACCGAGTCGACTGCTCATTGTAGTAGGCAACTATCATCCGTCTTCTTGCATGAATCTCCTTGGGACCGGTACCTCTCTCTTTCGACTTTGACTATTGCATTTTGCATTTACATTTCGCAATATGTATATTATATGTTCTTCGCCGTTATTTATTTTGTCTGTGTGCAATAACTTCCAAATAAGCAAATACGGAGCCGTGACTTTCAAAATAATAGCACGTAGGGATTTTTCCATAGGCGGGCGTAGATTTGCATGTTCCCACGTATGGGTACAAACAAGAACCGTTTGCTCAATCCGGCGATTGTTTGTGGACGATTCCTGATTTGAAGGAACGGACGACGAAATATTCTTGAACTGCGGATAATTTCCATCGAGGCAAAGAGGTAAAATCAATAATAGCTTCACAAATGTGACACACCGACCAGGTTAATGGAAATAACAATAAGAGTTTGAGGTCATCAGCTGACTTCTTCATGAAAATAGACTCATTGTTTCCATCTCCAATGTGCCACGAGCGCAAAATGCATTGTTGAACTACCAGATCTTTTCAAACAATGAGACGAAAGATCGTCGATGTTAAAAATTCTCGGAGAAAAATATTTTGGGTGGGTGGAAAATCATTTTAATCCATAGGAATTGCAGTTGTGAATCAGATCTCAGAGATTTATTGTGATGTCCTCAACGATGCTCCCTCGGAAGAGAATCCGCTTATTCATCTTCTGATTAGCATTGTACCGTGTACTCAGTGTCTTATGAGGTTCCACATCAAATTTTTTTCCTGAGTGGGTTATAGTGAAAGAAAGTGTTTTCGGATAAATATATATTTACTTGGGAGCTCATGAAAAAATAATGTAATTATGAAATAATTTAACACAGTAATTATGTAAAAAATTAAATACATGAACAGTCAACAATTCAGTATAATAACTCATTATTATAGATAAAAATCTTATCAATCTGAAAATTGATGCCAAGGCGTCAGTGATATTATTATGATCAATTGATTCTACACACAAAAGAATGAGAGCTTCCAACCTTTCCTGTTCCATTTGGGATCGCGAACAATTTGAAATTTTTGTGACAAAATGTAAATACATGAATTTATACTGTACAGGGTTAGTCTTCTATTTAAGCTGTAGATTCTTGGGGCCAAAAGAAACCTTCTTTTCATTTTTCCGAATTCGGTTACAAAGATATAGCCATTTGAAAAAATAATTGGGCCAATACGTACCTGATACGATTCTCTGGTATGAATCCAAATACATTCACATTTATCGATTGAAAATGAGTTGATACATTCAAGGAATATTCAAGTACCTATACTCCATTCACAATTATAAAATCACAACTCTGGCCATGGTTTCGTTTTCAGGAATTGGTGCACCTGATGAAAAATCTGTGCGCGTACATAGAATATCGTTTATGACGAAACGACGATGCCAGTTTTTCTGTTTACATCAAAGTAAAAGTATCAAAGATTTACCACATTCTGTTAGTTCGAATCGATTGACGATTTTGGGTCGAAATATCGATAGGAAATCGCCTATTTTTCCGTTCTTCGTCGTCCAGAAGAAGTTTCATGCAAGTGTCATTTTTTTCTTTCACGAGTTTTGGCGTTAGTACGAACGGCAAATTTGAATTGGACCAAAAATCGATTTATATGCATAAATAAAGCGAAAGTAGGTACAAATCGACCTTTTTACACTTGATAACGAAGTTTTTTTAGGTATCTGGCCGTTTTGAAAGATTTCAAACGAAATTCCGGTCCCCCAGAAGTTTGGTTAGTTTCGGTATCGTTTTTGGTGCTCAAAATTTATTTGGAATGTGTAAATGAACAAAAAAAGGCTTCCTTATACGATCTTCTAACGAAAGCGATTGGAAAATATGGTTCAGGTAGGATTTTCGAGGAATTATGAGGAAAGAACTTGCAGAATGAAATTGCACGATTTTCGTAAGTACCTAAACGGGTTCTGGATGGCCATCATCGGTCTGTAAATGATTATTGTTGATCGTTTTCACGTTTCAGAAAAAACACGTCGAAAAAGCTAAATAAAAAGAAGAAATATGGCTATATTGCATTCCACAGTTGGTGAATTCAGATTCCGATTAATTGAAATGTGTCACTGGAGCTTTCATTCCTTTGCCGAAAGTAGAAATAGGCTATATTGAACCAGGATACATCGGTTTTTTCCATATTCCAGGAGTTTGTGTCTTATTTTAGAACAGGTGAATGATAAATGTGTAGCATATGTTCGACCTATTCCAATTTATTTGTACATGTAATGTGGTAGTAATGTATGAATATTTTTTAATCTAATAAATTACCTACTATACAATCAGAATATTTTACTCCTTGTTCATAAGATCAAATAAATAAAATGTCGTCAAGTCTTGAACTTTCAGTTCAAGAGGATAATAAACATCAAATCTTCACAAGCATGCATATGAAAATTATGTGAAAGCAATGCAATTTTTTTGCATGGCGAAAAATAATATATTTCAACAGTGATCTCTTGTACATTTCATGCAAATAACTAGAAAAGGAATCCTTTCTATCAATTCATATAAACGTTAATTATTTTCGTCCATCACATCTTTTCCAATTCATTCACATTCTGAGAAATACGCTAAGAATGTAGAAAGGGCAACATAGTGTTGACTTGGAACATAAAAATATTTTGAAAAACGTCATAAATTCGATACAGAGTGGAATGTGTCAAATTTCCAAGGCCAGAGTTGTGATTTTATAATTGTGAATGGAGTATACTAAACTTATTTGAATAAAAATGTTACAATCACGATATTTCCTAACAAATACACCTAGTTTTGTCCGATTATATCTGCAAATTAAAAGCCATATTTCTCCCGTCAAAATGAATTCCCTCTTCGATTCTTCTAAAGATTAGTTTGTGAACACTAATAACTTCTTCATATTCTCCCCGATATCCCAAAAATATCTTGTGAAAAAAGGTTTTTTATTCTATCAAAACAATAATCTTCTATGAATATTTTACAGTGCTTCTGAGAAAATGTTGCCAGGTTGTTGATTTTGCAGATAACATATTATGAATATCTATGAATTCTACCATTCCTTATGAGGTATCGACCCATCACAAACTTCTTTGATGTGATGTTCCTTCTCTACGACGCGAAAGTTCACGACGTATGCGTATAGCGACAACTGCTGATAGATATTGGCGATTTCAACTACCGTTGGAGGCGCTGCAAATTGATAACAAACATGGAGGAAATCTTTTCTAGAGCTATGAGGTTATGAAAGGGGGAAAGTGATTAATGAAGGTATTCTCTTTGATCTCGTGATGATTATGTGAAGACGTTCAGCGAATCAATGTGATATTAACGTTTATTAAATATTTTTCAGCGTAAACTTTGTTCCTAGTTGGTAGTTGATAGCAAATAATATCAATACTCGGTTAGTATCGACATTCATCATTGATATGCATATTTGAATTTTGTATTTCATTGTCGTTCCATCGAGGGTAACAAATGTGTCGAAGTGTTGCCAACGTTGCTTGCTTTCTCTATTTCACAGGTTGAGCATGGAAAATACAAAAAAAGGTCTTTAGGTAATTTATTTCAAAATGCTCTATCACGTCGCAGATATACAAGTACCTGGTGAGACAAACCGGAAGCTGGCAAGCCGAGATGCAATTAATTTCAACAAAATGCTGTGCTATATCCATTTTCCCTTCTTCAGATTCCGATACGTTCTGTGGTTATTACGACAATTTAATTCAGATAAGCGAGCTGTTCAGCGCACCGAGCGACATATGGCAGAAAGGCCGTAAGTGTGTTAACCCCGGTTTTGACGCGTCGTCGCTTTTTTGCTCTATCTGAAGTGTTTTATCATAACCAAACGTCATTATAAAATTGTTAAATGGACTCGAATCGGCAAAGATATCGACAGGTTTTACTATTTCATCAATAATTATCGAACGATATGTCGTTCGCAGTTAAACGGCTGCAGAGACCAGATGGTTTTTCTCGAATACTGCCGCAAAAAATACTTTAATGGATCAATCATTCAATGAGGCGTGCTATAAAGTGCTATTCACAATGATCACTCAGCGACTGAAACGGACTTTGTTGTCACCGGTGTCCGTTATGATTATAATAAAACGATCGAATCTATTCACGCTTCTTCACCTTTATATTCCTATATACATATTTTCATCGGATTATCTCAGAGATTTCTCTTCGTAATGAAATAACAGTAAAACGCCGATTATAAGCAGTCTCCTCATAATTACCCTTTACGCGGCATATATCATTGAAGCGATATTTTCGGTGGATGAGATGAGTTTTCCTCTATTTCAACTGCAATATATATAGAAAATCCAATTTCCAATCTACCACAAATGTATCAAACTAAAGTGTCTAGCCTTGTCTCCGTATTGGTCATACAACGCATGGATTTCTTCCAAAACGTGAACCACCCCCGAGCGACAAATCTCTGACTACTGATAATTCAATATAATTTGATTCCTTCTTGATATTGAAAGAATGTTTCAATTATGCATCTGATGGTTATAACTTCAAGTAATTGACCAGGCTTCGATCATAAGAGCCAATTCGATGAGTCCTTTGAGCGAAGCCCGGACGAAATTTTAACCTCTTCTAGATACCAAATCTATAGCAACATACCTCAATACAATTCAACAACCTGAAATGGAGAAATCTATATTTTACGGTTTAGTAATTATTTTTACACTTTTCACATCTGTAAATTACATAATTTGGGTTCTCTTCAGTTCACGTATTTTGTTTGCCACAATAGTGGCAAAGTCATCCATGTATTTAAACTTGCAATCGATTTTTTGTCAGATAAAGCAAATCATTACAGGCATCTATCGATAGTTTTTTGACGGTTTTCAAATTGAATTCAAATTCTCACTTTTGAATGATTTACATCCTATTGCATGTCAACTGCTCGTGAGAATCTAGTGTCAGTTTTTTGGTGCAAGTTTAATATTACTGGTAATGTCCAGGAAGTTTTTCGTATCTGCTACCTTTTTAGAGAATGTCAAACAGTTCGCTCTAAGTCGTCAGGAAAGTCAGAATTCTCCTTCATTATTATGTGTTCGTTGTGAACATCGATGATTGATACATAAGTTACATTGATCTTGAAAATTACACCGTAATGCTGAAAAATATAGAATCTATGTGGAGAGTTACAATGAATAGTGTGAGATTGTAATAAAATAAAATTTGAAGAGAATTCAGTTATGAGATCTACAAAAAATTCTATAAATATATTGGAGTCATGTTTTTTCAAAACGGAGAATCAGGTCTTTATGCAGGTTGAGAACTATACCTTTCCAACTTCAAATTGGGATCTATCAAAATCAAATTGGAAATGAACATATTCAAATTGGGAATAATTAAAATCAGATTGGGAATAAACACATTCAAATTGGGAATAATCAATTTCAAACGACATTCGTGGTTATGTAAATGAAGATCAGGCATGATCAAAAGATCTTCATATTGATGAAACATAAAGGAAAAACTATTAATACATATTTGAACTTATTAAACATTCAAAAAGTGTAGCAAGTACTTAAAAAATTTTATGTTTGTGTTCAAACTCTCATATCCAAAAAATTCAAAACATGAACCTCTGGATATGAGTGACATATCTTGTACAGGTACTAACTGTATCTAATGGTTGATATATTTCTTCTAATCAAATTTTCAATTCTTTGAAGACGAAATTCTGTCTGTGATATGTTTCCATTGCATACCGCAATTACCTGCTTTTTCATTGAATCTGCAGCTTTTTTTAATCAAGGTATGATTATGAAAAAGAAATTGTAAACTTATGGGTCGATACTTACTTTTTAAAAATTTTAGAGTTTTACATATCAAGTAATTCAAAGATCTGATTCACATAGAAACGGATGTCATTCCAATTTGTAATTGATCATTCCCAATTTGAATGTGTTTATTCCCAATCTGATTTTGATTATTCCCAATTTGAATATGTAAGTTCCTAATTTGATTATGATAGTACCCAATTTGAAGTTGAAAAGGTATAGACATATTTGGAATCTGAAAATTGGGATGATGATATTGTTCGAAATTCCCTATTGAGCTGAAATATTTTTGGAACCTGAGCACTTCCGGCTATACGAGGAGTGAAAATAAATTTGTTTGAATTTTTCAAGTTTTTTCGTTTCTGCTATGATGGAGTATAATAAAATCAATTTATTCATTCAAATAGTTTTCAAAAAATCGGAAAAAACAGGAAACAAGTCAAATACTTATAGTCAGTAATATGTTTATTCTTCTTATTCTCAACATCCTTAGCCGTAAATCGTTCTCATAACTTCAAAGTATAATTATAATCTTTTTAATTTCATAAATATCATCAATCATCACAGGTGTGTCCAAAACTGGGATCAAAAATTGGCCATAACTTCTGTTTTTCAATTTATAACCCTAAATTTTTATGATTGCGTTGATGGGTTCTACATAAAAAAATAAAATTTTAAGAAGCTCTTGCTCCTAAATTCAATAGCTTCTTAGTTTTTTGAGATTTTCTGGATTTATGCGTGTTCGCTTAGGATGTTAAGAATATGAAGAATGAACATAATACTGATTATGTAGTTATAGTTATCGTGAAAAGGGGTTACCTAAAGTCCACTGCGACCTTAAGGTCTATTGTGCCCCCTAACAGAGCTGTTATCATCGTAATACTGACTATGAATATTTTACTTTTTTTCGATATTTTGAAAACTATTTGAATGAATTCGATGATTTCAACAGAAAGGCTCCAGAAATATTTCAGCTCAGTAGAGAATTTCGAACAATAGATAATCTCAATTTTCAGATTTCAAATATGCCCAGACCTCCAGAAACGCCTCGAACCTGGGACAGGGACACCCTGTATATATTTTCAAAGTTATTTCAATTCAGGATTTGAAAAATTTCAGCACTTAACGCTGAAAACTTGATGCCAACGTGAAGTATTGTAATTTGAAAACGTAATTTTCAACAGTGAGAACTCCCGTTGCATCAAATATGGTACCTAATGATAGAATTAGAAATGATCATTATTCATATGGAATCGGTTGAATTTAAGCCAAACTATGGATCACAGAAAACTTTATCCAGAAACTTCCAATGCAACAAATCGAAACAATTAGTTTGATGTATAGATGGCAGTGTTACTCTCCTCATTGCCTGTTGAAGTCTCCACATAACTTCCAGGTGCACGAGATCGAGGCGAAACGTTTTTTTATTACTGACAAGGCCGACGAAAGCAGTAGATGTGAAAAGAGATATTGGGTACTTGAAGGTCGTGAAGTGTTTATTTCCTTGTTTTGTGATGATGAAGTAAAAGTTTCTAATCAGAATATTAAACTTAACCTTGGCCAAGGAGTAAAATGTTACCATTGTTACGAATTTGATTAACGTTATAAATTATTACCTTCTGCAAAAAATACGCTAAGGTGAATAGTAAATAGCTCGAGCTGGGATTGGCAAGACGTATGGAATAGTTCAGTAATGACTTTCGCCTCAAAACTTATAATTCGAACTCGGACAGTGGCGCACTCCCGAATGTGTTTAGAAACCCATCCTACACGTACCTATTTGTGGGAAAAATGATGACGTTCATACCATTTCTCAGAATATTCATGCGAACAAATAGAACAAGTAAATAAATACCTTGTTCGAGTTTTCCTCTAAATTTAGAGAACGTTTTTCAGTGGAAACTTGCATAAGTGATTTCAAAAAAATCGTAAAATTTCCAGAAATAAATTATAATTACAATTTTTTCAATTCACGGAATAATATTATACTGAGATTGAGAGTCACATTTCGTAAAAATTCAATGATCAGTAAATTTAATTGTGTGCAATTGAAAGCAAGAATTATACAGGGTGTTCCAAATTCGAGAGCCTATATCAGACGTTTCAGGAGAATTGAAATGTGAAAATTTGGATCATGGCGTTTTTCGAAATTCTCTGATCAGTTTGAATATGTTTCGAACCTCCGCCCGGTTTTACTGGAAATGTGAAGAAATTTCCTCAAAAATTTTTTCGTCTCCATTATGATTGAGTTTTCAATTTTCAGTGACTCTTTGTTCGAACTGTTGCGTCAGTCTTTATATCTTCCAAATATTAACATTAATTTCAAATTCATATTGTTCCGGATTTTCTAACCGTGGTCCTATAGGAATTCCACCTAACGTTTCACCCACAACTGCGGTAGGCATATTCAGAGGTTTCTCGGTCGAATGGTTGTTGTTATTAACCGACGAATGCTACGAACTGGAGATGTTACTAGATACTAGATCTATCGCTGTATTTATATCCGCAGCCCCACCGCTGACGAGGCCGGTCGGTTCTGCCCTCCTGGAAGTCCTGGGACAGGTTTAGTAATACAATTGCAACCACGCACTATGAACAATGAGAGTCTCCCATTTCGAGCCTATGTCATTTATGTGCTTATAGATTTTGATAGCGAAGGCAACGCCTATAATCAGCAGGAAGAAGAAGAAGATTTCGATAGCCTCCATATTCGTAGGACAATCATTATCGATGTTGGAAAAACCTCTGTAAGCAAACATATTGTTAAAGTATCCAAATTTATGTTCAAGTTGCCAATATTTTCAAAAGGACATTTTCCTCGGATTCTCATTTATATTGATATATCTGAAATCGGATGGAAGCATTTTCTTACTTTTCGAGTATTTGATCCATATGTGATGCGAATTCGGAAATAGACAGGGTGAGCCAATTTGAAAGATTTACTGAAATAACTCCTTGGGAATATCAAATAATGTTTCAAATGAAAATGTCTCAGTTTTAAGGGGGACATCGAATGCAGATACTCAGTATGACCGGGGAGTTTGATTTCAATGTCAAAAGGTCAAATCGATTTTTTGAACAGGGAATATGCATTTTTCGTTGCAGAATATTATAAGCTTCGAGAAAAACTGAGAGCATTCTCCCCTTTTTTGTTTCTGCCATAAAATAGATCGTTGTGGAAATATGAATTGTTTCATGCTCAGAATGGTTCCCGGAATATGCATTCTTTCCAATCAACAAACGAGACAATTTAATATATAAGAATAAATATTAGAAAAAATTATCTGTAATTACGCACAATCTAAAATGCACTATTAAGCATGTACCAATGTTTGCATGCAAACATTGATGACTTCAAATTTCAATAACTGACAGTTGTTTCAAACAGAGATCGCACCTTCAAGTATTCAAACGTGAATTAATAATTACGCCATGCGTAGAGACACATAATTCTATGATTCAGCCTATTCAATAATTCGAATTCCAAATACAAACCATATTTTCCATAATATCTTAACGAATCTGAGGGCGATGTATAACATATGATACATTTCTGAAACGGGAAAAAAATGGCGATTATTTCTAAGTTATTTCAAACAACTGTTTCCATAAGAAAAAACACAAGTTCATGTTATAACTCAGCAAATGAACCTTTTATAAAAAATCACGATACGCCACTGGATTGCTATCAGAAAAGTGCCTGTATAATGTTTTTATTTCAACATCCTAGCATGGACAGAAACGGAGATAATGACCAAAGTTGAAATCGCCCAAATTTCAATTTTGGCCTATAACTCGGAAACAAAAGAAGATAGAGGAATGCAGTTGATGGCATTATCAGTTTCTCGAAAAAAGAGGACTATAAGGTGCCATTCATTTTTCCCTATCTCCTCGGGTTAAAAAGTTTTAGTTCATGTAGCACCAATTTTGCCCACCCTGTACAGTGGAGAATGCGAAAGTGTGCTCTGAATGGAAGATCTGTATCTCTAAAATCATATTGATCTTGCGGAATTCGACCAGGGCCTTATCGCATCCTTTTAGCATGAACATACCGTCAGCACCTAACTGGTTGGAATTTTTAAAATATCATGGGTATAAAATACAATATACAATACAAAATATCTGTTTCCAATCATTTCAGCTACGATAGCGATATCAAACCAGTTATCCTATCGATTTGGATCCTTTTCGAACAGATATCCACGGCGATTCGCTAATAAACCTGATGTGTCGATTGAACTGATTCGTACAATGTGGACGACGTTTATTCAATTCGTGTTGTCGGCGACATAATCCGCCTGGAATTGCCTGTTTTAAACGTCCTCATCGATTCAGTTCAGCCAAAACGAAATCGCTGAATCGGCAAAGTCTGGATGCGCCTTAATGATTCTGATCATGAGGGTCATCGGATCACAGATCACCTTGTAATGTAACCGAAGATAATAAATTCTCTCTTCCTCTTCAGGCCCATAATCTGCCATACGGAGGCCATATTTTTTGCTGACCGTCACAGATCGTCACAAAACTAGGTTTCCAATAAGCATGAAATGAAAAAACCAGTTCTATAATATTTTACTGCGGTAATTATAAGGCAGTCTCAAATAATAATTTGATTGGCCGCTCCGAACCAACAACTTTATATTCAAGGTGATCTAACATACCTATTTGTTCGTGAGGATCGGATTAGCGTTAGCCAGCGTGCTCGACCTTAATACCCATTCTTTCGGTCGAAATCGAATTCGTCTTTGTTTGGTTGGCAACAGGATTTCTAATGCTCTCGCTGCGGCCAACCGGTTTCTTGAATTTTAAATCAGCCGAAAACTCTATCCGCATCTTTCGTCAAGATGGCCTCCTTTACGGCTGGCTATCTATAACTTCTAATGGCGACCATCTGGGCGAGCAAGAGACTATTCTGTGAGCAGTGAGTCGAAAAACAGTGACGCTGAACGTAGAAAACCTAGATTAGCAATTTTCTTTTCATTAAGAAGAGGGTATTTGGAGCTCGAGGAATAAAAAAACATTTATTAAGCATTATTATCAATAATTTATCATGAAAATTATAATCTACGGAAATACTGGACCAAACATACATAAAAAAAGGTTCTTTCATTCCAATAAATAATATTTACTCATTCTAAATAGCTAGAACTGAATTAATGTTTTTTCATTTGAAAGGAATATTTTCGAAACTAGAAGATTTTATTTTTCTAATGAACAATCTGATTTATTCGGCTCATTTTCTTCGTTCATAAATGTACTATTGACATGCTAAAATTAAAATATTCATCTGACTATTTCCCTCATCTCAATTTCCACCGATCAGAAACGCGCAAGTTTGAATCACAAATGGTTTCTAGATGACTATTCCACTCATTCCATTTTTAGTGAGGAATTTTCCTTAGCAACACTTGTTTTTCATCGATAAAACATGGTAACGGGCAAAATCAACAACTTGGTTTTTCAGCGACAAAATTTTTGACGTTTCTCAAATTCATAGATAGCTTCGGGAATGAATAGCATAGAGAAAACAACCAACGTTTAGTTGATCTATGATGAATACTTATTTGTCAAATAGCGCAATACAAGCCCAATGTGACCATCTTCAGACACATTTTCTCGAGAAATAGTCATGTCGAATACCACTCGAGATGAAATTTAAGCAGGTAAAATTTCTCTCTTGTAATATTCAAGTTTGTTGCTTCTCGGCAATTTCGCTCATGACATTTTTCCAAAATCACTCGCCTGACGGCTCGTGATTTTGATACAAATTTCATTCGCGAAATTGCCGAAAGCAACAAACTTTCATTTTACAATCGAGAAATTTTGCCGGCAAAATTTCATCTCTAGTGGTATTATATATGAAAAAACTGTTTGGCAGTAGGTGTCAGCAGTTTTTGCGGGTTTACCCGCGGCAAAACTTAACAGTTGTTTCAACGAAAATTAATAATTCATACATAATGCATCCAGAATAATCTTTCACCCATGAAATAGTCTTGTCGAATACCATTCGGGCATCTAATTTCTCCTGTGAAAAAAATCGAAAAAACACAATGCAAAGTCTTCGACTCGGATTTTTGTTGTCACCAGCACTCATTCTTCTTGTTGAAATAATACTTAGCAGCGTGTTTTTTAAATTTTTTTTGGAAAAATTGGATGCCCTTATATTACTTACGAAAATATACTTGAATCAACGTTATTGAAATCGTCTTTTCAAGAAATGTTTCTTGAATCAAATTAGATCCTTATGGTTTTCAAACGACTGTTCAAATGTAGGTACCTATAATAAATACAACTATAAATTGTATGCATGTTTGATGAGACGTAATACATTTCTACAGAATGGTCAACTTTCATATTTCTCTTTTGGCATTGAGTATACATAATATACTCAAGTACTAACCTTTTTGAAATAAAAATGTGAAGAACAAAAAATTTCTCGACAAGAACACTCGGTTTTTTCGTAATATATCTGCAGCAATTAAAAAGCTATATTTCTCCCACTAAAATAAGTTCCTGGATATAAGTTCGTGAACACTAATGAATTATTCATATTATCCTCGATATTCCGAAAATATCTCATGAAGGAAGGTTTTTCATTCAATTTTGTGATTATTCGAGCTATCAACCTAGGTTTCATTCGAAAGAACCAAAACAATAATCTGCAACTCATCAATTTGATCAACACAATTTGAATTCTTTATTTTGTTTGTTTCATATTTTTTAAATACTAAACTGTAAATGTGAATGTTGAGCTGATGATCTGCGAAATCGACGCACAATGAAAAAATAATCTGCTATGAATATTTCAGAGCTTTTGATAAAGACATTATCAGCTCGTTGATTTTTCGGATTACGCATAGTATGAATATCTACGAATTCTATCATAGATCACCTTCCTCAATATCAGTAATCGACCCATTTCAAACGTCGGTCTTTGATCTGTGATTACTGTTTTCTTAATCTGTGGTAGTTCACCGTAGTTTGGTTTCATTAATGGAAAAATTGAAAAGAAACTCCAACATATGGAGGGTTAAGGTTACTCTATCGTTCATTGATTGCATATGAACTCGAAAAAATATTGAATTAGATCAAATGTATTTGACAGCCATTTTTTCGGGCAAATTCAGGATCCTCTGTGGTCAACACATACACCACCGGTTGTTATAACAACAAATTAAATAATATATTATTTAATTTCGGCACTAACTTGAGATGACGATTTTTTTCGTGTAAGTCTTGAGGAAATATTCGTTGGCAGTTCTAAAATGCAATATTAGTAGTGTTGTTTTGTGCCAAATAGCTGAAAAATTCACCTTTCTAGATGGAACGTAGTTACTGTTGAACTGGCGAGTGTAATTCCTGAGATTCCAATTTCTTCAGACGAGACAAACATTTTTAGGCCGAAGTTTTTCCCTAGTTGTGAATTTCATTGTTTCATCAGTTAGGATTTTTGTGAATCATCAGAGGATATTTTTCAGATAGAAACATCGCAACAGATTATGTAATGCTGAGTATCATTCTATTTTTCATTAATTTTGATGTATCGACATTCATCATTAATTTATGTAAATTTTGTATCTCATTTACATTTATTTTCAATATTTTTCTGAAGCAGTCTCCAATAGAGACTGCACTTAAAAGATGTATGATGACGGAAAAGAAATGTAATGCGTAAGGTAAACCTTTATTAGGATCCTTCAGGAATTTAATTTTCATTCTCTTGCATCATTCATAAAATTGTATGGTGCCCCATTCACACTTCCTCTGATAACACTCAGATTTGGGTCTGGAAACAGACTTTTTTTTATACGTAGTGTTCTTTGTTGCCATTTATTCACATGTGCCATGAATTGTCCGATTTGAAAGGGCATAAAGTATGTGTTTTTGCTCTCTTAAAAAAACAATTTACATATGCGAAGGGATAAACCCCTTAGTATAATTGGATTAAGTTACAATAACGAGCTTACTTGCGGCATCAAGTAAATAGATACATGCATTTGTGAAAGACAGTAGTATTGTTGTATGGTGCTAAATAACCACGGACGGTCATAATATACAGTATATATCTCAATAATTGCCCAAGCCGTGAACTGTAACTCAAAGGTAACAACATAGTTACGTACATGAGCGAGAGCAATTCTTGCATACATCAGTTTAATGGACTGATGCATTCAGCGCTGAAATTCGATTTATTATTCTGTCATTCTTATCAACGTTCAGCACGAGAGGGATGATTAAAAATGATTAAGATGGATTAATGAGCTTGAAGTATTATGTGGTAATCAGAAAATTAATGCCTTGAGATTCTGTTCTAACACCTAGAAAAATTATACGGGAGAATATTTGAATGAAACACTATGATATAAGAACATTTTGAAAATTAAAAATAGTATTCCTCAGGAAGTGTCTGTCGAAAATATCATTTTCTAGAATATGTCGTTCTTTATACATTTTTCCTTTGGACTTCCAAGGACTTTTTTGAACAATATTTTCTTTCACAGGAATGTTTTTCTCGTAATTTTTCTGCGATAATATCTATCCTTTGAATATTTTTCGCCTCCAAAATTTGATTTCCTCAATAAAACATTCACAAAATATGTGCAACAATCTGAATCACGTAACGAATTCATCCGCAGAAACTAAATTTTTTCTAGGAGGTGAAGCTGTTCCAGCAAATTCAATATTTTCATTCACATTCACCATTTTACTTAGTAAGGCACCAGGGCACCATGAAGAATCTAATATCCACCCACAACATTCTACACGCCTGTTTTCGAGCAGGTAATATTAGATAAATGGTCGACCAATTCTTGTCCCCACTCGCTAGGGACCAAGTTAAATTTCGGCAGGCCCCCATTATAAGGCCATCAACATTAGAATATTTTTAGAACAACCAATAGGATTAAAAGTGAGTGGCCATGGAATAGATTAGGTAGAGGCTAGGAGCTCACTCCTCTTGACTGTATTTCAGGCGGACAATACTCTACACATGTCCATTTTTAATAGGTGTATAGATTTTTTATTCACTCAAATAATAATTTTTTAAATTATAATGACGGAATAATTAACTTCAACGAATTTTCGTTTTTCAAAACTAGATCGTCGTGAGAAAATAATGAACGATTGTGTAACTAACTATTCGCAGTGTTTTTCGTAGCTGTTATGAAACCGATTTCATAATTGCTGAATAATCATGAATTAGGATACCGATCAGACCCACTTATTGTTCCGCGAAAAAAAAATCCCAACACTCAACGTTATCCACCTTTAAAAGGAAATTTGTCAATAATAACAAAACAAATCTAAATCAACAAATCTATCGATGGCATCACCAGCTTGATTTGCAATTTTACCCAATTTCCTAAACAAATTTGTTCATTGGGTAATGAATATTGAAATGAAAACCAAAACATAACACCGTGAAATGATAATATACGGAAGTTAATAGAAAATGATTGATCTATTTGTATTCTTAATTTAAATCAGTGTCGAAAAAAAGGAAATGTAACAATCTTGAGGATTTCAATAGGAAATATTGGAATAATTTCACAGAATGATTTGTTGAATCGTCCAGGAACAATAGTACATTGTTTAACGGGTAGGAAAAGCCGAGTCGGGAGTTAGCAACACAGAGTCCTGGAATGTGGCTTTTCTTACGAGGTAAACATACTATTTTTCCGCAAATCGTTTGAAATTCGACAGATTTTAATGAATTTTGAAGAAAATCGCGAATTATTCGATTCATAAATAAATGGAGCTTTGAAATCCGGAATGGCATTGGTTGCGTTACTATGGACACGTATTAATGCCGAATTGTCAAATTTGATAATGATATTAATCTAATTGCTGGTCTTTCCGAAGACAAAACAGTGTAAAATGATGAGTGCTAATGAATTTTCCATTTCTGGAACTCCTACAGAGGTTGAGGCAGTAAATACTGCTTCATTAGAATTAGCGCCAAAGAAATCTAGAGAAAAGTACGAATATGCTTATGTAGAACACTGACAACTGTAAGGAAATATCATTTCCTTGAAGTAAGGAAATGAATATTTCCTCAAAAGTTGGGAAATCTTGACTTTTTCTATGACAAATTTTGTTAGGAATGTCAAAATTTCCTAGCGATTTGCGGCAAAATGAATTATTGCGGCATCACTGGTATTTCCCATATTTTCTAGTGCATGGAGTATGCGATTTATATTTCTTGAGGACGTTTTGTGAGTGAATCGTTCAAATATCTGGAAATTTTTAAAAAATTCCAGTGAGTCGAAATGTAATGAAAATTTCAAACAAAAATATTACAGGTCCGAAAATGAAATTCCGATGGTTTGTGGAAGACGAAACGTTACGCCGTTTATATATTTGGGAACGCGATGTCATACAGGGTGCCCTAGAGTTGGTTTACGAAATTTTAAGGTAGCGAGGGTAAATTTCACGAAACTGTTCCACACCCCAATATTACAATATAATTTTTCATTCTGAGAAAAACATTCAACTTTTTTTTTTCGATTGGAGTTACTGCGGTAGGCATCTTCAGAGGTTTCTTGGTCGGTAACCCGACAAATGACTGCTCCGAACTGTTCAAGAAACCTCTGAAGATGCCTACCGCAGTCGTAGGCGAAACGGTAGGTGAAATAACTTCTGAACCAGAAAATTTGATCGACTTTGGGCTGTTACCAAGCAACGAGCTCGAAAAATTTGTCAGGAAATAATGGGGCATTTGTCAATGTCCCAGAGTTATCTGGCGGAGAATTCTTCGAAAAGTAAATATATCACTCATCATAACGAAACATTCATTTTTTGAAAGTACAGTAAGCGAAGTAAAATTATTGAAATTTCACCTAACCTCGAATGTTTATTTCACCATAAAGAGGTAGGTATGCTATTAATTACGACTATAGGAACATATCCTTTCCATAAAATTTTCCACAACCAAATCGGAAAGTGGCTGCCCTATGTCCTCGATAGCTTCTCGAATTCCATCTTCGACATCTTGAATCGATGCTGGGCCCCTATTCTGATGGGCAAGTATACACTTTCACATGGATCCAAAGGGAAAAGTCGCAAGGTTTCAAATCACAAGATCTCGGTGGCCAATTGAGATCTCCTCTTCGAGAGATAACATTTCCCGTAAAAGATCAATGGTTTCGTTGCTTATGTGGCGTAGCGTCGTCTTGTTGAAAGTAAACGTTGTCCAGATCAATACCATTCAATTGCGACCATCAAAACGTTTGTGGAATGCCATATTTCAAAGATGGAAGAATGTACAGACCTGGGTTTTCTCCAACACTTTCGGCAGCTATATACTCGGCTGCTCTTGAGCAACGTGCACGGGTTTTATTTTTCACATCACTTGCTTGTCCAACAGCTCAAATTCTCCCACCAATTTCTGTATTGCGGTTAGATGAAGTTATTCACGACCCAAAAATTTTCGAGTTTTACGAACCGTCTCTGAAAAATTTTCACCATTTTTACAGAGAATTTTAATAATTTCAATGCATTGTTGAAGCGTGTATAGTTCCATTTTTATTGATGGCGTAGTTTCTACTTGGCGAATGTCAAAAAACGACAGCTTCAAAAGTGATATCTACCGAAATAACGGGCTATTCAGAATAACACCTCTCATTGGAAAACCCTTTATATATGTACCTACCGTTGAACGGGCCAATCATAATATTGTAGTCATTATAGTACTTTTTTCGCAAAAATTTGCACGAAACGTTCCACATTGACTTCGTCGTTGATTCTTTGAATTCGCTCCCGTCTTTTTTCCACATATTGACCGCCAGTATCAACGTCAATTCTTCTAAATTTCTTTGTTCATTTAATTCATTTTTTCATTTGATTCAAAATCCCATGAATAATCCACAGATATATTCGTGGAAATTTTTCCTTTGATTTGTACTTCGAACATTTGCATTACCAAAACGTGACATTTTGAAAATCATTTAGAATGAAGTGGTCAAACTCAATGGCAATTGCACCAAACGCAATTATGAATCGGTGTAATGTTGACATGGTTGGGTGAAAATAATTTATATGACACAAAATAACATGATTTCAATGTTTGTTAGAATCGCCAAAAATATTTTTTGTACAACGGCCATTAAAAGTGACACTTGTAATGACAGCAAACAATGTTAAAATTGATTGTTTACGTGGGAGCGTGTTAAAAACATTTTTAACATTAGTGTTAAAAATATTTTTAGCAATATATTTTCTTATAATGAAATCAAATGAAAGAAATTCAGCAATTGCAAATTTTTATTATAAATATTCAACAATCATTACTTAAGAACATTAATATTAATCGTAAAACTAGAACAATTAATAACATTAATGCCCTGTGACGTTAGGGAGCTTCGCAACACATTATTAGAATCCTCAGCACCATCAGTACTTGTAGAAACCGGAAGTGTACAATATTGGATGATGATGATCCAAAATTTGTTGAGGTTGGGAAAATTTTTTCAGCAATGACATTTCTATGTGCAATAGAATGATCAGCATAGCACTCGGCTATCGTCGCTATCCACTATGTTTTTTATATCCGTAATATTTGCTCCTGATCGTCACTTTCATTATTAATCGGACTCTCGACAAACATATTAAGCAGTTGAAAACCCAAGACGAAAAGTGGACAGGAACGGAATTCAAATGACAGCGTCTTTTCTCATTTGTTAGTAATCATAACGTTGGCAACGTTTGCCATTCACAACAACCTTTTGATAATTTGAATATTAAAATGCATTTTGAAGTTTATTGTCTTTGCAAATTCGCTCATTTCATTATGAAAATAGGACAGTTGTACAAAAAACATTGTATGGTATTTGTGTTGAAAGTGATTTTATTTTGTTCGCTCATTTCACAAACTTTTTCACGCACAAAATAAAACGTTACTTTTAACACTCATCTCATAAATAACTAATCTTGAAACAAAAATACGACGAATTCTTGACCGATGTCAATACATATCATTTCGACAGCAGCTTTCGAAGCAATCGTCCATGATATTGGATATGTTATTACAGACATTTTATGTCAACAATTCACTAGAATTTCTTATGGTTCTGTTCGAGCTTTGGATTTTGGGAATGCCCTCTCGAGAAAACCTCTAATAAGAACATTATTTCAATAGGCCATGTTCTTTCCGCTATGTAGTTCAACGTTGACGATCTTTTTCATCGTTCCGCCACTGGCACGCTCCAATTTTTCGCGGAGCGGTTGGCTAAAAGTGCAGAAAAATGTATGCCGTTTTGCGAAGTTGCAGATGCTTTCATTTCGTCTAGTCGGCTACGAGATACAGGTTCGTTGACCCGCAAATCTGGGCAACCTGGATAACGAACGAGAATCGGTCTTACAAAATTGGCCCACAGCGTTTGATTAAATCGAAGAACGGTGATAATGAGATTCCTCTCTCATTGAAATTCGAATTCGCAGCAATTCAATGAATCTGTTCGCGGAATTCACTCTGTATCGCAGAACCGTTTCGATTGTGTTCAGTTCGGTGTCAAGAGTCACTAGAAACAATTTTGAGTATAGATTGGATCTTTACGAATGGTTGGTTCCATTCATTTACAATCCAATCATATGCATTTTTGTTGACAGGTATTTCTTGCATATGTCGCCGTACAAAACAATCCACCCGAATATTTGGTTTGACATGAAATTTTGAAAGGACAAAAACACCTAGATTTCTATTATGTGGCGATCTAAAGTGCTCCACATGAGTTAGGGATATTGACTTAGATTGCAAAAAAAATATAGTTAAATAAGATTTTTGTGGTGAAAAATCATATTAATATGATTTCAAGTTGCAAATCAATTTTAGCCCGTAGGTCTGCAGCGTATACAGGGTGATTAAGAAATATCGAGTAAAATAACGAAATTTTATTCCCAGAGAATTCAGCATTTTAAGACTATCAATACAATGTATGGCCTCCACGGGCATCAATAACAGCTTGACATCTTTTTTGCATACTACACACGAGGTTGTTGAACATTTCTTGAGGAATTTGGTTCTATAAACGGGGCAGAAGCTCTCTCAGATCATTTAAGGATTCTGGGGTAGGTTGATGATTATCTAATCTTCTTTGGAGCATATCCCATGCATTTTCTATGCAATTCAAATCTGGTAAGTGCGGAGGTATTGGTAAATGTGGAATGCCAACCTCCTCGTGCGCATTCTCAACTATGGCTGCACGGTGCGGTCTAGCGTTATCATCTAGAAATTGAAAAGTTTCACCAACAGAAGCGTGAAAATTTGGCAACATTATCAGTGACATTCTTCCTATAGTGTAAGGCGGTCATATTCCCAGGACAAATGTGTATATCTGTGCGCCCTTTGAAACATATCCCGGGCCATACTTATTTTACTTTTGTGATATTGTGAACTCTCCCAGTGTCAATGTGTTCTGGAATAGGTTGGATTTTCTCGGACAAGTTAGATTAGTATGCTAGTATCTTTGTTTTGCTGTATGTCAATTTAAATTTAATACTGGTTATTTTTTACTTATTTTACTTTTGTGGGTACTCATAAAAATTTTGTGTTCATTTTCATTATTGTATGCTGAGTCTTATAGGTTTTACCTCGACTCTTTTCTTTCAATAAATAAATAAATACCATAACACTACCCCCTCGGAATGGATGGACTTCTTGGAAATAGCGACGATTAGGGGTATGCGAAGGATTTTCCATGCCCTTATTCTTCAAGAATCTGAAAATCGTCCATATCTGGATTCATCAGTGAAAAGGACACTACGCCATTGATCGTTCCAATTGATATGTTGCCTTAACCATTCCAGTCTTTGACGCTTATGGTCACGTGTTAATGAAACTCCTCTTAATGGACGTCTAGATCCTAGATTCACCTCTCTCAAATGTCGTCTTATGGTTTCGATGGAAACTTGGACCCCATCTGCATTTTGAAGAGTATTCTGTAGCATTCTACACTTAGATGTAGGGTTTCTTCTCGCCGAAATGGTAATGAAACGATCCTGAGCAGGTGTTGTTTTTCGTCGCCCACCAAGCCTTGGTCTTTCCAACACGGAACCTGTCTCCCTGAACCTATTCCAAAGTCGAGATATCACACTTTTGCTGACTTGGAGCCTTTCCGCTACAACAACCTGAGTTAGGCCACCCTTTAGCATTCCGATAGCCCTATTAGCCTCAGCGTTCGTTAATTTACGTCTTGGCATTTTCAGAAAACTCGTTCCAAATCGAAGCCGTTGATGAACTGACTTCATTTCAAAATAAGAACATACTTCAAAAAACGATTGAATATGATATCCCTAACTCTTGTGGAGCAGTATATTTACATCATTAGTTATGAGGGTAGAAGACTCGGTAGAAGATGATCTCCATTTGAGATAAAAGATCAAAAAATAAATCCAATCGACTACAGCATTCCAATGATCACACACATGCGTAATACAAGTTTATACAGGGTTCGCCAGTAAAATAGCGCCTAAACTGAATCTACCCTGTGGAAAAAACTTATATGGCATGGTTATAAGGTTGATGACAAAATCTACAAACAAGAAATCATTTTACATATACAGGGTGCGTCAGAAAAAAGTAACGGAAAAATATGTAGTTGTTTCAAATGGAACACCCTGTATTTCATGGCATAATTCCTTCGAGGAAAACAAGAGCTTCACACTTATACCTCATTTTTTTAATTTCATCACGGCGTTGCCACATAATTCGCATTTTTAAGGTATTTTTAGTGTTTTTAGGGGATCATTAGAAACCTTATAGCAACCGCTGTGTTCAATCTAGATAAACGAAATTTTCACAGAAGTAAGCATAATGTATCAGCTTCATCATTCGGTAAACATTTTTTCTTTCATACAGAGTGTCTAATATAAATTCACCAATTTACTCAAATTAAATATGCGATAACTCGATTTTTTTCTCTTTCATGAAATTTGTTTTTCGGATTCTACCTTTTTCGAAAAGTAATCGTTTTTTAAAGAATATGAAATATCTCAAAAAAGGGCGGTTCAAGTATAGGACATACTTTGTAAAAAGGGTAGACATTTGAAAAACAAATTTCATGAAAGAGAAAAATACAGGGTGTTCCATTTGGAAAAATCTATTTATTCCATATTTATATATCAGACACTCTGTATGAAAAAACTTCAGATGTTTACCGAATGATGAAGCTGATACCTTAAGCTAACTTCTGTGAAAATTTAGTTTCTCTAGTTTGAACACAGATGTTACTATAGGAATTTTTGTCAACCTTCTAACCATATTATACAGGGTACCTATCCCGTAAAGACCACGTCAAACGACAACGGAAAGTACATCAAAATGTGCTCTACTTGATGTGAAAGTCTTACAGTATTTGATGTTTTATGAAAATGTTGAATTTTTACACTTCAAATGCTATCTCTCTTGCGGAAGCTACAATTAAATACTTTTCGAATCAGTTTTTTCCGTAAATATTGTTGAACGATTACTTCAATTCATGCAATGAAAAATAGCATAAAATATTATACAGGGATTCTGAAAAAAAATTAAAATACATGTTTTTTTGTACTGAATTCTATCTGACGTGGTATCAAAAAAAGACACTAGACAGACCTTTTCTGCATATAACGTTGAAAAGTTGCCCATTTTGTGAGGATTCCGAAAAGGTGAAATACAGGTGATAACCTTCTTCACGAAAAAAGATATTTGAATGTTTATCGAAAATGGAGCATTTCTGTGAAAAACTGATTTTGTCACCTTTTCCACAAATCCTTTCATTTTGCAGATTCTGCATTAACATATTGAATAATTCTCTTGAAAAATGTCAGTTAGTCCTTAAATTACTTATAAAGTGGAATTATTTATTAATTGCAATGATATAATGTAATAACGCACAGGACCTTCAACTTCAACAAATCTATTGTGAAGAAAAAAATATCAGTAATGAAAATTCGGGATTCTTATTAGAGCAAATGCTCAAAATGACCACCTCCCTTCGCTAATACATGCCCTGCATCTATTGAAAAATGACCTTTTCAAACCATACAAACTTCTCCCCGCTATTTTGGCTGCTGAAATACGAATGCGGTCCCTTAGTTGTCCTTCATCTCTTATGGGATTCGAATAAATTTCATTTTTTAAAAACCCCAGTAAAAAAAATCAAGAGGATTTAAGTCTGGTGAACGGGGAGGCCACAAAATTTCACCGCTCCTTTCGATCCACCGGTGAGGATATGTTTGGTTCAAATATTCCCTAACATGACTGTAGTGTGCTGGGCACCTGACGTGTTGAAAACATAGATTACGTCGCATTTCCAGTGGTATATCTTCTAAGAGTAAGGGTACACTGTTCCTTGAAAAATTCAAATAGTTGGTGCCGTTTAATGATTGCGGCAATTCTGTCGGACCGAATATTTTTCCATCGTATATTCCGGTCGATAAATTCACCGTAAATTGATATTGAGATCTATTTTGCCTTATATTGCGCGGATTCTCGATGTTCCAACTATGAAGATTATGCAGCTTGATAGATATACCCGCTTTGAGTACAGGAAGACTCATCAGTCCAAAGGATATTATTGAAAAAAACGGGATTTTCTGTATGTTTCAGCAACGTTTGTTGACAAAATTCTACTCGGGCTTGATAGTCTCTTGGTAGTAGGTGTTGAACTCGCTGAATATGGTAGGGGTGATATTTGTGTTTCTTCAGGATTCTATGGGCACTTGATTTTGATATGCCTGTCATGAGCTCTTTCATTCTGGTTGATACTGAAGGATTATTTTCGACTTCATTCCAAATAGTGTCATCCTCCACGATCGGAGGCCGGCCACTACTTTTACGACTCCCAGGAACTCTTCCTTGACAATTGGCATCTTAATAACATTTTATTGATTTGTTGATTGATTATTTTCAGCAGGAAGTGCAAAATGAAAGTATTTATGGGAAAGCTGAAAAAATCAGTTTCTCACAGAAATGCCCTATTTTCGATAAACATTCGAATTTCTTTTATTCTGAAGAAGATTATCACCTGTATTTCACCTTTTCGGAATCCTCACAATATGGGCAACTTTTCAACGTAATATGCAGAAAAGGTCAAGTGTCTTTTTTTTTATACCACGTCAGATTGAATTCAGTACAAAAACCCCTTCCTTCAAAACATGAATTTTGATTTTTTTTTCAGAATCCCTGTGTAATATTTTGTGCTATTTTTCATTGCATGAATTGAAGTAATCATTCAACAATATTTACGGAAAAAACTGATTCGAAAAGTATTCAATTGTAGCTTCCGCGAGAGAGAAAGTATTTTAAGTGTAAAAATTCAACATTTTCATAAAACATCAAATATCTCGAAAACGGTGAGACTTTCATATGAACGATTTTTCCACATTAGATAGAGCACATTCTGATCAACATTCCGTTTTCGTTTGACGTGGTCTTTACGGGACACCCTGTATAATTTTTTTTCGACACGACATAGTTTAGGCGCTATTTTAGCCGTACGCATTGCTGACGCACCCTGTACACCGTTGATACCTCAGACCATAGAAAGAGAAGACACAGCATCTCATTCATAGACTCGAGAATTGGCGAATCCAAAATTCAGTCAGTTTTCAATGGATGGGACGAAGATAGCAATCGAATTTGATGACAGATTCTTGATCAGTGAGTCCGACCCATTCTCTTCTTTAAATTGAGAAGATAGAAATATCGTGACGAAATTATTTAGCTTTCGTTTACATTGACAAAGCGTTCAAGAAAAATGCAAAAGTCGAAAATTCATCCTGTATACTGAATATGAAGAGATTACAGTCTAACTATTCCATTATACTTTTTAATAACTATAAGAGCGCAAAACACAAGTTCGAATAATGAATGGATAACCACCTATTGTAAAGATTCAGCAATTCTTAGAAGGAATATAACGTTGAGCAAATGAAGGATTAGCCTATTTCCAATTTATTTTACGTCCACCTCAAATCCATTATCGCCAACGCCGATAGTCAAGTGGGTGGTTTCAATTCCATTCATTTATCTGAACATAGAATCAGATAAATTACTCGTCGATAATGGGTCGAAAATTCGATTTTTCAGCCCACTGATTGGGATTTGAAAGGAAGTACGAATGGTTAACTGTTTTCACCAACAATGTTTCATCACAATTCTCGATGAAAACCTGTTGGAATGGGCGATTGCCTGTCCATTCTGAACGAATTGAGAGTTTTGTGGCAGAAACAGGTGTTGAATTTGAATGAAAAACTTGTCAAGAACGAGTATTCTATCTATATTCGAATAGATAGGTATCATTCTGATTGAATCTTCTGCTTCACTCATCGGCGAAAGCAGAATATTTGTGTGTGTTGTTTTTTGTTCCGAAATATTTCTGTTCAAATAGTTTTGTAGAAAAAGGTTTGAAAAAAATGTCTGGAAATATTAACTCGGTCAGATTCAGATCGATCTGAATCTGCCAATTTTTAATATATAGGGTGTTTTAAACTCAACGTCAAGCCGTATGTATAAGTGTGATAGGCTGAATATTGAAAGGAACAATAAAATGAAGAATTACGTGTGAATTACTTTTGAAATTATGGCCGTCCGAAGAAAATCGACTAGAAATTCGACATCTCTAGCTTTCTTTTTCTGTCGACCATTGAAAGAATAACTATACCTCAAAACAAATGAAAACCGAGTTAATGGAGTGTATTTCTTCTTTCAACCCTCGATAGAAAAATTAAACTAGAGGACTTAAGTCAGGCAAACAGGAACATTATTTTATGGAAAACTCAAAAAACTGAAGATATGATATAATTCTATTGTAGCTAGAGGTAATGGGAATGATTCAATTTCAGAGCTCACAAATCACACAAAACCGAATACAGCATGGATATAGAAAGTCACATAAAACAGGAGAATGAAGAGTACTCGGAATATTCAGAAAATAAAAATCGAATATAATGAGAAACAATGATGATTCAAGAAGAGACAAGGGTAACACGACAACAGAACTTGATAAAGATCAACTTATTTATCACTTCTCAAACGTTTCATAGAATTTTTCGAGGAATTACGAATCTCAGCTCAAGAACCCCCTGAAATTTCAAAAAACAAGAATTCGAATGAAAAATATTGTTTTCCATTCGAATTTACAGTCATGAAAATAATAATTTTTTGGACAGCAGTAAGAATTTTTCTCGTTGAATTCCTGAATAAGAATCTACATATAAGGGGATTAACGAGCGCTCCAAAGCTCTTGACTTCACATAGGTGCATTAGGTGACCCATTTTTACTATGAAGTTTATTTGCATTCATACGAAAGCTGAATAACCTTTATTATGTGAAAGAGTTCTTTTGTTTTGTCCGCCCATTCAGGAGTATATAAAAGGACCGTTTTTTCTTCCATCTCGTCGATAGATGCTCATCTCATCGAGTTTAATTGAAAAAATCTGGACTGGAATACATACACTCGATCACATGGTTGATCTGTGTCACTTTGATTAGAAATCCAACAAAGTCTATCAACCTATAAGCTCATTCAATACTTTTGTGGAGCGTACCTATAGAAATTATATTCAGGTCTTTTTCTAAAGCTAAATGCGACCTGATAACATGGAACAACACGATGGAATACACTGAAAATCGAATGAATGTTAGAACAAGCTAGCGTATAAGCTTCTGAAATTCCTCATAAACATTGTTGCATTCACATCTGTCATTGAGAAGAATGCTTTCAGAACCGATTATTATGGGTAATGGGTAGTGTTCAAATAGATAGTAATGCTACCAAAAGACCTGATTTTCAGTGCTCAGATGAGAATCTACAAATTTAGAATTGTCAGTTGAATGAGGAAATTATGCGGAATATTACCGATATTCAGGAAATTGTTGTTTCTGATAGTTTCATTTTTACTACAAAAGTCAACAGCTTCAAAAGTTGTTATTAAAATTAATTTCATACAGTAGGAATACACAAATGAACTTCGCTCTGTGAACAAAATTGTTTTTTACTTCAAGAAAATGTGAAATGAATTATGTTAAATTTTTTCATCAGATCGCCTATCTTTTATGGCCACATCAATAAAACAGATATTAATGTCTATTTTGAATTATTGAAAAGAGTGAAAATATTCCATTCGGCTCCCAACAGAAGTTTTTATGAAGTTCAATTGGATATGTTTACCCATTTGATAAGTTTTTCATGGGAACTCATTAGTTACCCACTCTTATATTCACTAAAATTTTTCGATTATGAACCTGAGTAAATACTCAACGGAATAGTTCGCTCCATCAAAAATGATTTTTTCACTTTGTTATATGTACTTCTGGAATACGTAATCGAATGAGTTTAATGCGATAATCATCCTTTAAAACTTATAAATATTGAGTGGAAGTAGATATCATTTACGAGGGTACTATACAGTGGAAAGACTATATGGAATGAATTCATTATCTTGGTTTCTAAACATATTAATGGAAAATCCCGAAACACGTCATATTTTCATCTTGAATTGTCATTTTTCTTTGTTAAAATGCGAAACCTATACCTTCAACCACTTTCAAAAGAGAGCTACAACCCCCCATTTTCAAATATAAGACATCGTTGGAAAGTTTTCGTCATTTTCTATTCAGAAATGTAATCAATTTCATATTGCAAAAAATCGATAGGAAAAAAAATCAAGTGATTATAGTTTTATAGTAAAACGGCTTCAACGAGGATAACTCAAGACTCCTACAACACTCTTGTCCAAAGCACTTTTTCCTTTGGCTTGCAATGGCATAGCATTCCGTAACCAGGTGAATAGGAGTTTCTTCCTTCTCCCCACAGAATATACACTCGTCAGTGTCCGTTAAGCCCATTCTCAACAGATGCTTCTTCAGGCGACAATGTCCTGTGAGAAAGCCAGTGCGTAGGTGTAGTTGGTTCTTACTGAGATCCAGTTTCAAAATTCCGCAGGAACTTTTTGGAGTGATCCATCCCTGGGAGATCCCGCCAGAGTTTTTCCCTTTCGGTTTTCTCCTTCACCATAAACTCCTCCTTATAGGTGCATTTTCCTATACCGCAGAAGGGTTCTGGGCCAGTGAGTGGCGTCTGTGCGCTCTTTCTGGCAAGTGTATTGGCATCTTCGTTTCCTACGATTCCCGAATGACCAGGAACCCAGATTAAAAAGATCTTATTTTTATTTCCTACCTCATTGAGTTTGTTTCGGCACTCCCAAATCAGCTTTGAGTCAATGACGTAGGAGCTCAGTGCTTTAACGGCAGCTTGACTATCTGTATGAATAGCTATATCGCTGTATGATAGTTTCTTACTAGATTTATATCTAGACATCTTCCGATTTAAGGACGCTTGTACAGGAAGGAGCCTAACGATATTGCACACTCGGAACTTGTCCTGTGAATCCCAGCGCCAGCTCCTGTAGCGGTTTCAGAACCATCTGTATAAGATTGTTTTTCTTTGGCTTTATAAATTGAAATCAATAGCAGTAAACCGATGTCTGTCTCTAAAAACAGGTTTATTTTTATAAGATTTAACAAGCATGACAAATAATTATCTGGAATCGGAAATTTAAAGCTATTAATCTTCTATTCTGAATGCGACAATATGGAAAAACGGAATATAGAAAAGTCAAAGAAAAGTCATAAAAGTGAAACATGTTCACTAAGATTCCTTCAATAAGGAAATGTGAGTTTCACTTTTACATTTGTATACCATTTTATTGTAGTTTCTTTGAGGTTATAGTCTGTGTATTCCCGTTCCCAATTCCCTCTTTTGCTCAGAATTGTACTGAAGTTTTTCTCAATGCTCACTTTCTGGATCACTAGGAGGGTTTGCAGATGAGATGTAGTTATTCAGAGAAGACCAAACTCTCTTATTTCTGATTCTCTCATTGCCTTCACCTTGTTTAGATACTCTGAGGATGGCCTAATGGGCTACCCTTTCAGTCATTAGATGTAGAGGTGTGAGATCTGTGATGATCTCAAGCGCCCTAGTTGGGCACGTTCTCATAGCTCCCGTGATGCACACACAGGCAAGCCTTTATACTTTGTCGAGCATTTTCCTCGTACTAGCCTGACTTGCCTCACCAAACCAGGGTAGCCCCATATGTGATTATATAGGTTTCACAATCATAAAACAAATATCGATCGCAGTATTTTTGAGTTACAACCCCAATTCCTGCCGCATAGACGCCTGCACGCCATCAAAGCCCAGTAGCATTATATCAACATGCTTATTCCACAGAAGGTTGCTATCCAGGGTTATTCCTAGGTATTTGACTTCAGACCCTCACTCCAAGATATTTTCGTTAATGTTAACGTTTTCATGGCATTTTCCTCTTTCGTGTGAATGGAATTAATGTGGTCTTGGTTGGGTTGATGTTCAGCCCCACTGACAAGCGCCACTGCTCAATAATTCTGAGACTCTTCTGCAATAGGTCACAGAGAGTGCCTTCGAATTTGCCTATGTCGTCAGCATAGCCTACACATTCGGAGCCAAACTACGTTAGCCTGTGTGTTCATCCACTACTAGGCTGCATAGCTTTGACGAAGACGAATTCCTCGCCCATAATCAAGTAATGGGGATATCCAGTACCTCAAAATATGCACTTTTCTCTTTTCTCTACATGACGTAATGAAGGACAGTTTATAACACATTTGTAACCATTTATTCACTCTGAATTTTGAAGAACTGACTAATTATTCGATATTGAAAATGTGATTTCAACACGTGTGAATTCAAACGTCCCTTTGGTGTGACGTCAGTGGCCCAATTTGGAATATGATTGGTTGAAGTTTGTGATGCAGGGGACAACGCTCAGAATAACTGAGAGACACGCTGCTGTTGTCAAGTCTTTGTAAAATCTCTGAATTTATTCATAAATATATTCAGTAATCGTATCATGTTCGATGTGATCACTATAATGTTTTTGAAACATCGTCATATAACCACTTGATTTTCATTAAAGTTGATATAATACTCATTCTCTGGAAATGCAAATACCTAATGATGTGACAACCACGGCTACAAATTATAAATAAAAACATAACCTTCTTATTTGTCATTATTCGACATTTCGACGTCTTCTCTGCGTACTATAGAATGGCGTTTCTTACAGTTAAGTCTAGGAGTATTCTATACTCTACATTCTATAGATACTCTATATTCTAAACTCCATATTCTATACTCCTAGGTTACGTCAACGACTGAGGACTATGCACAGTTGCCAAATCCATAATTTTTCTCACCACTAATCTGCACTTCTCAAAATGAAAATAATTATTAATGCTTCCTAAATTAGAAGACCAGCCTATATAATACCAATTCTTACCTGTGTAGACTAGGGATGATTATTTTTAATTGAATCTCTCACCTATCTGCTTATTTGAACCCTCTTTATCTCCAATTAGGAGGTCGTGAATTGAATGATATTATGAAACTCTATGGAGTGGAAATGAAAATGTCATGATGAAACATCCAAAATCAACATTATATTATGATAATATTAGGGAAGTGAAAGCAAGGGCTTTTTCAGGCTAATTCTTTTTTTGTGATTCGGCAATGCTGTCATTTATATATCAGCAGCACGTCATGACGAGTACAACCAATCAAAAATCTCTAGCCACTGACGTCACACGATTTCCTGCTTCTTCTGATCTTTTGAATTCGGTAGATTATTTTCGATTTTTCAATATTTTTTTAATGGTATATTGATGAAGAAAAAATTTGAAGAAAAATCTCTAGTTACGTGAGAATGCAATATGTCAAAATATATTTTTTCTGAAAATGACTGGAAATGCCCATTTGCGGAGGTTTTCTGAAGAAACTAACATTGCCACAGAAAGTGTTTCACGTAGTTTCAATGGAAAACACGATGTTTTTTTTTTCAATTTTCTATCTATCATATCTTGAAGGTAAATTAGTTGAATATTATTGTAATAAGATTTGGGAATTTCCGAGGGAATTTTAACATTAATTTCGGTATTCACATGATTTCATCTCTTCCTTTCGATTTTTGCCATGAACATGATAACATTTCTGAACAGAGAATGACGCGACCTTTCAAATAATGTATCACAAGCCCATACTTCCTATTCGAAAAATCGGGGGTTTCACCTGCATTTCGAAGGGGGTTGAAAGTAAGGTTCTTGTTTTTTCGAAGAAGAATGACTTTTGAAAATATAAGTTCGACGTATTTCAGGATTTTACATGAATATTCACAGTTACCCAGATAATGAAATGATTCCATTGGGATTTTCCACTCTGTATATCATCTTGGAAAAAGAATCGATTCTCATGCATGTTCGATATTGCGAATAGAGTTTCAAAATCATTAAACGATCTCTATTAATACTATAGAGAGATAATCTGCAAATAGGTGAATCTGATAAACTTATCCGTTACAAACTCCATAAACTCTTCAGAATGGCATTGACAATCCCTTTCGGAGGACAAGTCCATTGAATGCATCAGTGTCGCAAGTGAGAACGTTGCCATTTCCGATTGGAAAAATTGTATAGTGACAGTTATCCAGAGATATCATCTGAAGAGAATGGTATGCTCAAAGTTAACATTTTTCGTTCCACTTTTGCTCCATTTTATGTTATTCAGTAAGAGATTACCTAATATCTGAAATATTTCCACATTCATTTTATTTGATAAAGGCAGATAACACTTTCGGATTCTCAGAGACGGGTATGAATATTTGAGGTCTCGTTTCAAGTAACGACAAACAACTGTTAATTATCAAAATGAAAGTTTATAAACTGCTCCACATGAGTTAGGGATATTGACTCAAATTGCAAAAAAATGTTTGTGATGAAATTTCATATTAATATGATTTCAAGTTGCAAATTAATTTTAGCCTGTAGGTCTGCAGCGTATACAGGGTGGTTAAGAAAAATCGAGTAAAATAACGAAATTTTATTCCCAAAGAATTCAAGCATTTCAAGACTATCAATAGTATGGCCTCCACGGGCATCAATAACAGCTTGACATCTTCTTTCAATAATACACACGAGGATGTTAGACATTTCTTGAGGAATTTGTTTCCATAAACGGGGCAGAAGCTCTCTCAGATCATTTAAGGATTCTGGGGTAGGTTGATGAATATCTAATCTTCTTTGGAGCTTATCCCATGCATGTTCTATGCAATTCAAATCTGGTGAGTGCGGAGGTATTGGTAAATGTGGAATACCAAGCTCCTCGCTCGCTTTCTCAACTATGGCTGCACGGTGCGGTCTAGCGTTATCGCCTAGAAATTGAAAAGTTTCACCAATAGCAGCGTGAAAATTTGGCACCACATTTTCAATGACATGCTCCCTATAGTGTAAGGCGGTCATATTCCCAGGACAAATGTGAAGATCTGTGCGCCCGTTGAAACATATTCCGGTACATACCATAACACTACCCCCTCGGAATGGATGGACTTCTTGGACATAGCGACGATTACGGGGTATGCGTGGGTTTGTCCATACCCTTATTCTTCAAGAATCTGAAAATCGTCCATATCTGGATTCATCAGTGAAAAGGACACTACCGACGCCATTGATCTTTCCAATTGATATGTTGCCTTGCCCATTCCAGTCTTTGACGCTTGTGGTCACGTGTTAATGGAACTCCTCTTAATGGACGGTTAGAACCTAGATTCTCCTCTCTCAAACGTCGTCTGATGGTTTCGATGGAAACTTGGACCCCATCTGCATTTTGAAGAGTATTCCGTAGCATTCTACACGTAGATGTAGGGTTTCTATTCGCCGAAACGGTGATGAAACCATCCTGAGCAGGTGCTGTTTTTCGTCGCCCACCAAGCCTTGGTCTTTCCAACACGGAACCTGTCTCCCTGAACCTATTCCAAAGTCGCCATCCTGTAGCATTCCGATAGCCCTATTAGCCACAGCGTTTGTTAATTTACGTCTTGGCATTTTCAAAAAACTCGTTTCAAATCGAAGCCGTTGATAAACTGACTTCATTTCAAAATATGAACATTCATGAAACATATGCAAAGAACTAAATTTCAGAAAAAAGACGAAATGACTCATACTGATTTTTATTGGATCGATTCAAGTTGTTATCGAGTTTTAAATGATTTTACAGCTATTTTCTCGAAAATTACATACTTTTGAAAATGATTTAATACGATATCCCTAACTCTTATGGAGCAGTATATTTCATGATAACCAAATTCTTCGCTACAGAGTCCTTGAGGACGAGATGAGTCGATATGTATACGAGAATCTACTGGTAAGTAACTACTATTTTTCGGAAAATCTGTATCCGTTGGTTTTTGAATCATTTTTTAGATGATGATATTAATACTCATCTTGGTTCTCATTCATAATTAAATGATTGAAAAACACGAAATAAACACACAAACTTAGGAAAAAAAATTCGACATTTGGGCCGATCCACATGCATAATATCAAGCCTGCCCGATTTTTGGTTTTTCACATATCGATTGATAGCATACATATTATCTAATTACATCAATATGGTTAATACCTACCTCTGCTATTCACACTCACAGAGGAAGCCAATTCGTTGGTAAGAATTTAATTGTACTTGTACGCATGCGTTAACTGGAAATTCAAAAATTGGGGGACACGTAGGGGTTATACGTATATTCCGAGTGTGGACATGAAGATAGATATCGTCGGGTGAACTCAAGCTCGCCATGAAAAGTGACACTTCTCCTCCTTATGAATAAATATACTATTTATTTTTAATTTTACTGCTCATCCGTAGATCAGGATTCTCACCAAAGGCCGGCTTCGATTTTGATTGGCTCATTACTTATTTTGGAATAATATATTATATATTTGATTGATAGATAACCCTTTGGGTTCCTTCATATGTGCCTACATAACTTATTATTTCCCCCATTTTAGTGTGGTTTATTTTGAACTGTGCATTTTCTTCAATTGCTGTGTTTTTGAATGCGATACTGAACTCAGCAACTTTCATTTATCAATAATTCCGTTTTTTTCCGAATGGCCACAAGTTCCTTATCGAATAAGAGATTCCATGGTATAACGCCCGTGAAATATTACTCGAAATGCACAATATAAATGTTTCATCAGGCCAAACCAGTTCCGAGAATGATATCAATTCAGTCAGCTTTTTCGTTGTGACAAGAAATAGAAACTCTATATCAAATGCGTTCAAATAACGATGCATTATAATAAAAGAATAATACGCTTCACGATTCATCTGGATTATTTACTGAAGCACGTTCATTCTATAATTCAGGGTCGGTATCTCTTCTCCTATATTTTCTATGTGAAACTAAAAATGTCATTGCAGACCTCGGCACATCAGTGTGCATCTCTCGTTATCGAATCGTTGGGAGGTTGAAGAACTTCTGAATGGCCGGCTTTTTCGAGCTTGAGGCGCCAGGTGTATGAAGCATAATGGAAGCTCGGTATCTTCTATCTTAGATTCTTCCATAAATCAGGAGGTGCAATCTATTCAAGTTTATAATTTCATATTTCGAATTATCTGAATCAGAGATTCAAATACTTTGATACGGAATTGTTTGAGGAAATCTTTTCATTTCTGGAGCAAGAAGAACTATTTCGTCGTCCGCCACTCTTTTTGAAAATGAAAAAAGGTCCTCGTTTTATTTCGAAACAAGTTTTCTAAACGTTACAGTTGAAACCATTAGGAAACGTTCCCTTATCGTGCTTCATCAACGTATATTCATGAAGGATTACATAAACATTAAATATGAAACTATCCAACAACTAGATCAACTTTGCACTAGACGGAATTCACCAATCTATAGAAAAACTCATTTTGAGATGAAAATTTCCAATCAATATATCACCATAAACGCTCCACTTCAGAAGTGAACCGCAATACAGAAATTGGTGGAAAAAAATGCGCTGTCAAGCAAGTGAAGAAAAACCGTGCACGCCACACAAGAACATGCTGCTGTAGACGAATCTGTTGAAGAAATCCCAGGTTTGTCCATTACTCGTCGGCATTTGGAATTTTTTATTTTTCATGGCCGGAATGGATTGATTTGGACAACGTTTACTTTCAACAAGACGGCGCTACGTGCACAAGCAACCAAACCATTGATTTTTTACAGGAAAAGTTTCACGAAGAAGATTTACCTAATAACTTAAAATCATTGAATATGACTAGATTTAAGAATTTAATTAAAAAAACACTGTTAATAAAGGGTTATTACAGCATTAAAGAATATTTTGATGATGATAATTTTCTTACATCTTGATTATATGTTGTGAAATATACTTGTATATGTATTATATTTGAGTTTATATGTTTTGAATATTCTTTACTTGACTTGTCCTATACATTTTATATATGTCTAAGGGATCAATAAAAATTATTATTATTATTATTATATGGTTCTGTAGTCGCGGTCTTGGTGGTCATTTGGCTGATATTATTTTTCATTACAGCATACCTCTTTAAATTAGAGGACGCGGGTTCAACTCCCGCCTGATGTGAAAAACTTTTCCGGAATTCGAAAATTGTCTGTTTACCGATTAATAATTTTCTCCTATATACATTTCACAGACGCTAATTTCCAATTTAAATTATAATTTTCTTTGATGTCAAAATAACACCTCTTATCTTATTGAAAAACCCTTCAGTATTTTTTCTTATTCGTAGTACTTGCATTTTATGTTTACATATACAGAATTGTAACAGCCAAATGGAATAAATTCGATAACGAATAAATGGTTTCAGGAAAAACGCTCGGACACGTCGATTTTTGATTTTAAATGCGCATATTTTTCAAGAAAATAAAATTATATAGGGTGTTTCATGAGACCGTGGCCAATACCAACTTTCTTATTTCAAATGCAACCATCTGTATATTTTTTATTTTTTGGATTCTTCAGAAAATTCTAGACATAATTCATGAACAATATCCTATACCTATCTTCAACTTTTTCGGAAATATTAAGTGTTTTCAGATTTTTTACAAAAATCAACATTTTGAATGAAACTTATTTTATTTCACAAATTCGATACGTTACACTCAATACTTATTTCCCATTTACCTCTTGATTTGAAGAAAGTAAGCAAAAACCATACTGAGAAGAAATGTTGAGTAACGTTAGAAGACAATTCAACACCCGATTAGCATGTTGTCAAGACGATCGCGGCGAGCATTTTGAACATTTCCTACATTGACATTAATGTTTTTTTTTGTTATTTGTTTAATAATTAAGAAATAATCAGTAATACTTATTAGGTTTCGAGTGTAATGTACCGAATTTGTGAAATAAAATAATTTTTATTCAAAACGTTGATTTTTGCAATAAATCTGAAAACACTTAATGCTTTCGAAATAGTTAAAGATAGTTATAGGACATTGTGCATGAATTGTGTCTAGAATTCTCTGAAGAATTCAAAAAATTAATAATATACAGGGGGTTGCATTTGAAATAAGAAAGTTGGTATTGGCCACGGTCACATGGAACACCCTATATAATATTATTTTCTTGAAAAATATGCGTATTTGAAATTACAAATCGACGTGTCCGAGCGTTTTTCCCAACACGCCCTCATTTATTCGTTATCGAATTTATTCCATTTGGCTGTCACACTCTGTATGTTATATGAACTCATAGTGGTTTTCTTTTTCAGATAATTAAGTTCAAGAACATCGGCAGTCTGAACACAGTGAAGGCCTTCTGCAGGATCTAATTCCTGCAATCGGACTGCGATTGAAAGCGATTTTGTTGATCTTTTTATCAAATTATTTGAATTTATTATGAATTGTTCAAGTTCATTTGTATTGAGATTTGTTAAAGTTTCTTTTTTTCTATTATATCAATCTTTATATTCATTGAATATTTTCGAAATAAAGACATTTTCTCTTCGAGTGAACGAATTAGTGAACATTTCCTATAAATTAGAGAACATCAATGTTTTCTTATTTATCGCTTGTGAAATTCAATTTCACAATTGAACTAACAATGTTTTAAAAAAAAATTTGTTGATAAAAAATATTCAGTTTACATCAAGGTATATAATTTCTCAACTCTAAATTATCGTATTGTGGAAATAAGACAATTTAGATCTCGAAAAGACCAAAAAAGTTTATATTCAAGATCACTTTTTCCTTCTCATTAAAATATCGTTAATTTGAATCAAATATTTCGATTTTTTCGATGGGATAATCAGTTTACATGAATGGAAATACCTTCCGTTACTCAGTTCAAAAATATCAATACCTCAATATAAGAGAATAATTTCTACAATATCGTATTCTTGACGTGATAAGAAAATATTTATCCCAGCATATATACAGGGTCCGTCAATAGTGCGGAAATCTTCCATAACTGCCGAACCAGACATCTGAGAGATTTCGTTGGAAAGTAGACCTATTGTACCTTCATTTCTGCATCTCAGGAAATTATTTTCTGATATACAGGGTGCCCCAAAAAATGTTTTTCAACAAAGGGATGATTTTTTTAAAGGATCACCCCATATATTTTGACATATTTTCAATGACCTTCATTACCTCTTTCATGACGCAGAATATTGAAGACATTCTTCTAACGGTACAGATCTTATTCGAAGAAAACTGCAGAAAGGTGAGGGAAAAGCAGTTCAGTAAAAGTCTTCTGACGATTTCCAGAAGCGACAGTAACATGAATTTGATCTAAAAGATGTTTAATTGGAGGATTTGCGTTGACACCGTTCCTAAATGATCAATCTGTCAGATACAGGGTGTCCGTTATTAAGGTCCAAATATGAAGAACTTACCTTATTTAGGATTATTTTCACTGCCACATCCAATAGACACGGAAAATGATATCGAAATTGAAAATGTCATTCGAACAATAATATAAGAAACGGACGTTAAAAATAGATATTCGACAGCATAAGTTCTTCCTGCTAATAATCGGTTTCTGTGACACTGCCCCAACATGAAAATCATATCAACCATTCCATTTTTTCCAAAATTCATAATTATTATGTTCAAAAGTAACTTTGAGCTCTGAATAACGATAACTCAATCAATAATCGATGTACTTGACATCTCCCGTCACTACAAGCTTGTTCAAAAGCCCCCGAAAACTCGATTCTTTTGAATGTTTCCTATCGGGATATTGGGCAGCATAAGTTCGACTTCCTAAGATACAGGTTCTGTGGCACTGCCCTAACATAAAAATCATATCAATCATCTCATTTTTTCCAAAAATTCATACTGACTCACTGTATTCGAAAGTATCTTTGAGCTCTAAGTAGCAATAACTTTGATCACTATTTTTTTTGGGAAAACCGATAAAAACTGATATGTGTATATGTAATTGGTTGAATACATGATCAATATGTTATTGCTTGTACAGAAAAAAAATATCATTTTTTTGTTGATGCTCAGGAAGTATGATTCTGGGAAGATTTTAAAATTTGTTTATAATTATTCATTCAGTTTTATTTCGTTGTTTTACCTCTTTTGAATGTTCGTTAGTTTTTATGTTATTACTTATTTGAATGAAATTTTTCAGTTGCGGTATCCTTTTTCGGGTCTGCATGGGTAAAAATAATCCTGAGGTTACTTCTGAGAAAATGTAAGGTATTGTCTACATTATTGATTTGGAAAAAATACAGTTCTTCATATTTGGACCTTAAAAACGGACACCCTGTATATGACAGGTTGATCGTTTAGGAACGGTGACAAGGCAAATCCTTCAATTGAAAAACTTTCAGATCAAATTCATGTTACTGTCGCTTCTGGAAATCGTCAGAAGACTTTTACTGAACTGCTTTTCCCTCACCTTCTTGCAGTTTTCTTCGATTAAGATCTGTACCGTTGCAAGAATGTCTTTAATATTTTGCGTCGTGAAAGAGGTAATGAAGGTCATTGAAAATAGGTGAAAATATATGAGGTGATCCATTGAAAAAATCATCCATTTGTTGAATAACATTTATCGGGGACACCCTGTATATCAGAAAATAATTTCCTGAGATGCGAAAATAAAGGTAAAAGAGATCTATTTTCCAACGAAACCTCTGAGATATCTGGTTCGGCAGCTATGGAAGATTTTCGCACCATTGCAGGACCCTGTATAAAAGAAGCGTTTTCTTGGATTGAAGCATATTTTTTTGATCCCAGCATTTTCTTATTGGATGATCTATACCGATATTTCTCCCACAATCACGCGAGCAAAGCCGTGGGTAGAGTTAGTGATCTATAAATGGAATGAGTCTCATGGTTCGTTCGACAGAATTGTTTTCAATTCTCGTCAGCTGAAAATATTACCAATGGTTCAATGGCAAAAATCTGCGGAGAATTTCCGTAGATAAATCATTTTCAATTCGCACAATGGAACGGATCACTCATCGAGTTCCCACTCCGTGTTTGAACTACACAGTGTATAATTTGTGAAAGGTGAAACAAAAAAATAATTATGTATTATTCAAAAGAAGAACCAAGGACTTCAGCTAATCAAATCTTTCTAATTGGCTTCGGATTTCGCAATTTGCATGCCAAATTGCGTTTTGTAATTGATAATTTATACAAAAATTTTATGCCTCCACTAATTTTTCCAGTGAGTTTAATTACTATCATCGTTTCTATTCTTCCTGTTATTAGAAATAGACGGAAAATTGAGTAAGTCCGTTCTAAGAAAACGTCGTTCTGTTATTCCGACGTGGTACCAAAATTTCCACGGCAAAAATCAATTTACTCGAATAATTGGAATATACTGAATTTTGAACTATTGAACAGGCATCGAATTATAATAACCTAGGGAACACTCATGACCAAATTCTTATTGATTTCATGGGCGTTCTGTTCAATTTGTTTCGTCGGACTGTTAAGGGTCTACGTCCCTGAAAAAAAGGGAGTCAGAAACGATTTTTTTTTTCTGATTGATGAAGGGATGTATAAGTGTATAAAGATAAAAATAATGAAAAAAATATTTTATGATTACTGAATGAATGAAAAGGATATTCCTGGGTATTTTTCGTTATTTTGTAACATTTCCACCATCACAACGAAATAATATTCTTGTGTTTTTTCATTTCAGTATTGAAGTCTATCATTTAGTTAATCAAACGTCTATCTCATTTTTCTTTCGGAATTTACCGTTTATTTGTAAATAATATCACAACAATGTATTGTTTTCGCGAAATTTATATCCTTGAATTTTTCTATTCGAAATGATAAATATCCATTTTTATCAACGACAATTTATCAAGGTTTGTTTTAGCCGTCGATTAGTGAAAATTAATTATTTCTTACAATTGTGGATTCTAACATGGAATTGAATTTCTTTTAAATTACACGCCCATCAGGTATCTCCTCCCGGATGACTGTTGAAGAAAAGAGAGAACATCATACAGCCAGTGTGAGATCTAGTTCAGGGCAGTATTTCTTGTTATATTCCCTGCGCCTCAACATTTGTTTTATTAAACTAAATAACCCAATAAATAAAAATTAATGCACTGCATCTGGCTGTATATTTTTCTTATTTTGAAGGCTTAAGACTCTTGAGAAGCCTTCAGACTATGCCATTTCAGCCATTTTGTCTCGGCGTTTTTGTTGAATAAATGTGAACGTTGAGACGCATCCACACTAATTAATCAAGCTAACCTTACCCATTTTGCTTACAAAGGTATCTAACAAAAAACTTCTATGACAGAGCTAGCACCTAGATCCATTATTCTCGAGATTCGTGATTTTTTCGCCAATTTTTATCATATACAAGGTGCGGCACGGAGAGCGGACGTTTTTCAGATGGGCATAACTTTCCCCCAATGAGGACGAGAGAAGATGGGGAAGGTGCCGTTAGACTCGTGTGTTCCTAGCATTTATTTACCAGTTGTCGTCATGGAGCCTTGGACGGTGGAGCATCGTGTTTTCGCCTATGATAGTTTCGTCCGAAATAATGAGTCAGTCACGGTCGTGCAGCGTGAGTTTCGTCGCCATTTCCACATTCATCGGAATAGAGCTATTCCCTCTCGAAACACCATCCTTCGTTGGGTTGAATCACTTCGCAGACGTGGTGAACTGATCAACAGAAGACCAAGAGGACCTGTGCGAACAGTTCGAACGCCTGAAAATGTTGAACGCGTTCGACAAGCCATTCTTCGCAGTCCCCAGATTTATCCATATGCGATTTTTTCTTATCCCCCACCTCAAGGCTAGAGTATACGAGACCAAGCCCCGAACTCTGGACGAATTGAAAAGGGCTATTCGCGTGGAAGTTGCCCAAGTTGAGAGAGCGATGTTGGAGAGAGTCTACGCGAACTTCCAAGAGCCCCTCCAGCACTGCATCACCGATTTCGGCCACCACATGCTTGATGTGATTTTCCACACTTGACTGTCTCAAATGCTATTTCCTTGAGAATCTGATTCCGTCAATAAATGTGTTTTTGAGTAAAAATTAACGCTTTTATTATTTTTTTAAAACCATCCATCCTCCGTGCCGCACCCTGTATAATACCACTAGAGATGAAATTTTTCCGGCAAAACTTCTCGATTGTAAAATGAAAGTTTGTTGCTCATGACATTTTTCCAAAATCACTCGCCTGACGCCCTGACGGCTCGTGATTTTGATACAAATATTGTTTGCCAAATTGCCGAGAAGCAGCAAACTTGAATATTACAAGAGAGAAATTTTACCTGCTTGGTTTTCATCTCGAGTGGTATTCGACATGACTATTTCACGAGAAAATGTATCTGAAGATGGTCACATTAGGCTTGTATTGCGCTATTTGACAAATAAGTATTCATCATAGATCAACTAAACGTTGTTTGTTTTCTCCATGGTATTCATTAATTCATTCCCGAAGCTATCTATGAATTTGAGAAACGTCAAAAATTTTTTCGCCGGAAAACCAACTTGTTGGTTTTGCCGATGTGAATGTTTTATCGATGAGAAACGAGTGTTGCCAAGGAAACTTCCTCACTAAAAATGAAATGAGTGGAATAGTCAGATAAAATTGGTAATAAATTGAAAACGACGAGTTTTCTTGAAAAAACATGAAAATACATTTATTTCCTCCAATGATCGATCATTTCATTATGGATCGTTCATCCTTTTCGAGTGGTTTTATGGTATTTTTGCGTAGATTCATGAGTCGGCTACGCTGTAACTTTTATACCAGAAAAAATATTGAATGAGTTTTGATTGAGGAATATGCACCATTAATAGAGAAAACACTCAATCAAAATACAGTTCATTTGAAATAACGGTTTCGAGGATGTGGAAAGAGAAAAACACTTTTTCTCATGGATTTTCGACACCCTGTATTTTTCAAACGAAACCGAATTTTAGAAAATGGTATAGAAAAAAAATGTATCGTTTTATAAAAGGAATCCACAGTTTCACAGTTAAAATATAGGCACAAGTGTGTTTGAATGAGAGCAATACATACTTTTTACTTAAATCAAACAATATGGCATATGGTGATAAGGAACAGATTGTATAAAAGAAGAAAAATCTTTTTCTCATTCCAAATCTGAGTGTGAGCAGTGGGAATTTGAACCTTCTAAAAAGCTTTTTCTCCCCGTATATGTGTAGTGAAACTGAATTTGTTCAAAAATCCATGATATCCATGTTACGGAGCTTCTTGTACAAGCTTTTTCATCGATCTCGATGCAAATATTTTGAAATTATATCTGTAACAACAACAAAGAAGGAAAAACGAGAGAGAAGCAGTAAAAAATACTTCACCTGCTAAAGAAACCTTTTCACGAAGTCCTAACTCTCTCTTGAATCGGAAGGTCCGATTTTCCAAGTGATGATTTTTCTGTTCTCCAGGTATTCGAGGAACGCTACAGGTCCCCTATTTTGGGGGATCATCTTCCATAGATTTGAAGTAGTTATTTCGATCGGAAATGAGTAAAAAGGCAAGAACAAAATCAAAAAACTTTTGCCACGTCATTGTCATTTCTGAAAAGAATTATACAAGTTACTTTCAGGCATATCCGCCTGCCTGTCAATGGGCAAACCATGAATGAAAACATAACGGAAAATTTGAGTCAAGATCATATGAATGACATTAACATCCTATCTTTAAATTGGAATTACGATATTAGCTAAGCATACTCGCATCGTATGCACCTCAACCTTTCAAGCGAATTTTGCTACAGGCAACCAATTCGAACCAGGGTCGCACCAATTACCATTATTGGGATCATGCCGTTAGCACTTCGAAATAATTGCGCAAAAAATCTAATTGCTTCCACGCAACAGGTGCTGCAGTTCGAATTCCAGTTTCTTCCTATGAAGTTTCTTGGTGGAGCATCCGAAATGAATCGGTATAGCTTCAAACTTCACCTTTCAAATGGCTGTGTATCAACAGAACAAATGTAGTGTCATTTATTGAAAATAAAGAATAAAACGGTTTATTCACATGTATACATAATTTGAGGTATTACATTAAATATATTAATGAACAAAAAAAGTCAATTCAATTGATCCTTATCCAAAAAATTTAAACTGAGAAAAAATAATAATAACACAGTATAACAGACAATTATATAAGTAAAGTAACCAAGAAAAGAAACATAAATCGAACTATTGAAATGAATAGTGATTTTCAAGGATTTCTCAAATTTTTCAGATTTAGTGAAACAAATTAAAATGATCATTTCCACAAATGAGTCATCTGAAGTGGTGAATTCTGGGCGTATCTGGTATTTCTGCTATGGAAAACATCAGAACGTCTCAGTCCCCTCTCAGGTACATCAATATCAATTTAAACAGGGTGTCAAAAATCCATGGAGGAGTCACATTTTTGTACATGTTCAGAACCGTTATTTTGAACTAAACTTTGGGGGGAGTTTTGTTCACTTATGGAGCATGCTATTCCTTGCCGGCCTTCATCCTTCATTGAATCTTTTTGCTCGTATCTTGTGGCAATCTCAGCAAAATAGGAATGCCTGAAGACGCTGAAAGTTCCGTATTTTCGAAAGAACCGACAATTAGAAAATGAGAGTTTTCATAAATTCTTTGCTGTAATTCTAATGTTTCGAAAAGCTGCATAATTTGGCGATTATTCTGGATCCGTTCCTGGGCTTTAAACATAATCGAACGATATGTTGTCTGTTCTATGCTGTATTTGTGATGGAGACTGGTGTTGATATCCAATTACTCAGATCAATGATTCCACTAGTAGAGCCCCTAGATCTACCTATCAAGTAGTTATCCTTATCGGTAAATCTCTGCAAATCATGTGATTTTATAGGCGAAATGTCAAAAATTTTTCGACAGTGAAACACAAGAGTTTTTTTTATCGAATAAATTTCTTTTTGTAACGAAATAATTTTGTCAATCAGAAATTTCACGGGAAAAACGGACTGAAGATCGAGTGATTTTGTCAAATGTCAGTTTTTCGAGCAAAATAACTGATGGAAAAATTTTCAGTTTGAAAGAAATTTATCCTTAAAAGAAAAGCTCGAGTATTTTTTGGCAAGATAAATTAACGACCGAATATATGAATGAACCACAACAATAATTATTATTTAAGTGACGTAAGAAGCATACTAGATATAGACGCTTAAGAGGAACATGCGTTTTTATCATAGAACATATAGTAACATGGAATCATATAATATCTAATAATTCCTATATGGGAATGAGCCAATCAAAACTGAAGCTGGGCTTTGGTAACAATCCAGATCTGCGCTCGTGCGGCAATATTGAGAATACAAATATATTTTATGTTCGACTGCTTCATAAACACTTGATTCATGAATTCGTTTAGCGTCCATAATTGACTACTTTATTGGACACCACTTTATTGGACTCAACTGTCACAGTGCTCCTCTCGATTTTGCAATTTTATTCGTTTCACACCACTCGTTATAGGCCGCATACAAATTTTTATGAGCACTTGGAGAGTGGCTAGGAGAGATTCTTTGGCACTTACGGCTAAATTTTTTACGCTTTCTTCTCCCGAACTATCCATTTTTTGAATTATTATGACGTTTGTCACAGAATTAACGAAGTAAACAACTTTCACTGAGGTTGCTAAGGTCGCTGATGGTTACTAAAGTAAGAAAAGCAAAAGCGCACTCAATGTTTTTCTGTAAAGCCGGACTCCCACTACTCGTGTATTTGGCAAATATTTGCCACTTGCCACTATTTGGCATGTAGTGGGAGTGGTTCACTCGGCCAATACTTGTCAATCTTGTCATTCAAATTCGAAACTTCATCTACTCGCCAAGTATACGCAAATAATTGCGTACTTGCCAAATATACAAGTAGTGGGAGTCTGCCTTAATAAAGCGACGAATACATTAATTGCCATTTAAGATAATGAAATTTGTTCTTTGCAGTCAAACATAAAGCATTGTATGCAACTCGTACATAATTAGACTTATGGACTTGCCCAAATTATTGGCCTCGCTCGCTTTGCTCGCTCTGCCATAAACTTTTGGACTCGTCCATAAAGACCTAATTTATGTACTTGTTACATAAATAGCTATTGATTCTATCTTTCTCTGAAACATCGTGAACGTATAGTTTCGATCTTAACCTCACAATTTGATGTGAAATGTTTCAATGGATCTATTCCGTTTCCTTCAAGTTCTTAATATCATTTTTAACTCCTATTCATATTCTAAAATTGAACTGAAAGTATTTAGGTGACATATTTTCTTTCTGGATATCTATTTTCTTGTTGTCTTTCAGAATAAACATAACCTCTAGATTTTTCGCAATTTTTGAATTTCCAGTTGACGCAAGCGTAAAACAAGCCTTACCAAAGATTTGGCTTCACTTTGTGACTATGAAAAGCAGGGCTATGATCCATATTGGTATTAGTAGATATAATATGTAAAAAACGATGCACCTTTTTTATCGCTGTCAAAATAAAAAAAAACATCTTCAAATGACACATTTTATACAGGAGTTGATTTATCGAGTTTAAAATTGCCTTTTTGTCGCGATTTTCGTGAATTAAAAAATACTTCTACGTCGCCTGGACTCCTAGAGAATCGAAATTTCACTCCCGTATGAATCGATTATTCCTCTTTTCAACAGTATAAAAATTTCCTCGCTATGTCGCAGCTTCGCTACAATTTTAAAATTATTCTGGACCCCACTTTTTCGACAGATTCCCTCGGGTCGGTGCGAAGAGTTACCATTTTAGTAAGGTATAGAATGGAGATTATTAGTGGTACGATCATATCTACGCCTTCAGCTTGGTTACCAATTCTTTCCACCATAGTACCTACCTCCCCATATTCGTAGACTGGCTGCTGCCATGAAGTCTTGAGATTAAGTCCATTCCTTTCCAAATTTATTTACAATAACCAGTTGAATGGCTGATACAAGACTTGCTAGATTGAAGTTTGAGAAACCTTTATGGATAAATGTTTCTAAACTATACTTAAATGGTTGTTAGTCTGTGGACGGGCCTGAAATAATTTGTCGAAAAAGTGGGTCTAGAAGAATCTTGAAATCGCAGCGAAGCTGCGATACAGTGAGATATTTTTTTACGGCAGAAAAGAGGAATAATCGATCCATACGTGGGGAAAGTTCGATTCTCTAGGCGATGTAGAAATATTCTCCGAAAATTTGCGAAAATCACGAAAATATCCGACAAAAAAGGAAAATTTAAACTCAATAAAACTTTTTTCACAGATATCCTGACCGTCATGTAAATACAAACATACGAGGATATATTCTTAGCCTACAAAATTTCAACGTCAAAATATTTTATTACTCAACGTATTCTCCTCTTAATTTAATACGTTTATTACAGCGAACCTGCAACGTCACTAGTCCTTCTAAAAAATGTTTCTTCCTGCTCTGCAAACCAGTCCTCCACAGCTCTTATTACCTCCTCGCTGGAAGAAAATTTACGACCTTTTAAACTTTTTTTCAGTTGAGGAAAGAGATGATAGTCGGACGGAGCCAAATCTGGTGAATAAGGGGGTTGTTCTAGTAATTCTAACCCTTAATCTAAATCACGAATTTTTCGCATGGCAACATGAGATTTGTGACTAGGGCGTTGTCCTGTAAAAACAAAACACCTTTGGATGACTCTCCTCGCCTTTTCTCTTTAATTTTTTTCCGTAGAGTGGTGTCATTAATGTCGATAGTAATCTCCAGTAATTGTTCTACCCTTATCCAAAAAATCAATTATAATTATTCCATGGCAATCCCAAAAACTGAAGCAAGAATTTTTCCAGCATATTTTTGGACAATAATTACTTCTTATGTCTTGGAGAACCAGAGTGTCGCCATTCCATCGATTGTTTCTTTGTTTCTGGATCGTAGAAATGTACCTAAGTCTCATCCATAGTAAACATTGGGCTTAAGAAGTCTACATCGTTTTCAAATCGAGCACAGATCGAACGCGATGCTTCTACCCTTGCACGCTTTTGGTCAACATTCAAACATTTAGGGATCCATTTTGCAGAAATTTTTCTCATGTCCAAATTAACGTGAACTATGTGATGAACGCGTTTGTATAAAATCTTCAGTGCTTCAGATATCCGTTTCAGCCCAATTCGACGGTCTAATGAAATCATGTCATGAACTGCATCGATATTTTCGGGGACTGACACAGAAACTGGCCTTCCCGATCGGTCATCATCATCTTCAATGGAAAATTCACCTCTTTTGAAGCTTGCAGTCCAATTTTTCACGGTCGCATACGAAGGACATTGATCACCAAGGGTATTAAGCATAACTTCGTAAATCTGCTTACCTCTTAACTCTTTTGAATACAGGTACTTGATGATGGCTCGATACTCCAATTTCTCGATTTTCACAATTTCGGTGGACTTTTTTTTTTTATTGCGTAACTCTGGTTTACTCTTTTGACGTCGACCTCTACACTGACATTTCTTATAAGTTATTGTTCGTTGTTATGGTATCGCAATATTTTGTTTATGCATGTTTATGTCTAGGCTAACTAGATCCATATACATCCTCGTATATGGATCAAAAGAGGAAAGGTTGGTTTCTTCAGGAAAATTTATCAAACTTTGACATTTCGCCTGAAAACTCACCCGATTTGCAGAGATCTACCGATTAGGATAATTACTTAATAGGCAGATCTAGTTCCCTCTATTCCAAAAAATGTGATAAGGAAATTTGGATGTTATGGTGGTTGTATTTGTAGGTATGCTTTTTGAATGAATATTATTCGATCGCACCTCCATTTCAGGAACTGCCTGTATACCTATCATCTTGACAAAAGGGAATGCCTCCAGAAGTCTATTATCGAATGACTTCAGAAAGAAAATCTCGCCCATGTGTTCCTCCATGTACGGCCTAGTCAAGTCTTCTAAGGAAGAATTGCTTGACCCGCGGAGCGCAGAAGAACGTTCATATATGACATGCAGGATATGCATTCAAGAACCCAACAATAAATGAACTAAAGACTACCCTGGAAACCTTTACGTAAGTATTTCATTTTCACCGATTTCATGGGACCCTGTGCCTTTCTAAGGCTACATTTTAGACTTCCACTTCCCCCGCATTGATTAAAAAATTTAAGCTTTTTGCTGGCACATTTCTTTATTGGATTACGGACTAAACTAATCGAATTATTCGCTTATTCAGGACATGGGGATTAACTCAATTTCAAGTCTAATTCTTCAATAGTCCAAGCGACTGACTCGCCCCAGCTCGAAACTTTCGAAATGCATATTCTTGATTCCAGAAGGAGATACTTCATAATTGGACTCGAGATTAAATGATGACTTGGCTCTAAGATAATGTAGTTTGAATTTGATATAGGCATCAGATTCCTTTGGAGGAATGAAATATCATTATGAAAAAGTGAAAAAACCTTCAAGAGGAAGTAACAATTTACTTTTTATTGAGAGATGCCAAACAGTTTCAAAGAATTTTTGAACAATCTTCCAACCTTTCTGAAAGCTAGCAATTTCTTGGAATGTAAAATGGAAGAACGTTCTTCTCAAAAATCGAATTCATTACTCTAAAAAGATGTCAGATTTCTAGACTAATGTAATTATTGATAATAAATAAAAACCCCTAGAAAATTAATGGAAAATTAATTTGAAATTTCAATTAAAGAAGAGAATTGTCAAATTGAAAACACTTCTTCGATATAAGTAAGAATTTACTATATTCATAATCTAGTCAAAATATGGTAGTTAATATACTTCGGTCAAAAAAAGACCATTATAATCTTGCATTTTCCCAATCCATTTGTGTATATTTTTCTTGGTAACCGATAGATATCTCAAAAGCAATCACCTTTTATGTATTAGTTTAATTTTTATACAACTTCAGTTTAGACTATAGACTGTACAACATTGTCCAGATGGCTCAACAAGAACCGTTCAAAATGCAAGCCAATTTTTTACAAAAAAATCCTAATATTTCTGTAATATCAACTTCAGTAAAATTTTTTTCCTTGCATTCTTGAATGCGAATCTACTTCTAAGATGAATCAACCTACCAGAACTAGATAATCTATACGTATACAATATGAATGAAGGACCTCTCAAAAGCTCTTGACTTCACGTCAGTATACTTACTTATTTTATTCACGGTGGGGTTTCACAAAGCGTAATCACCAGTGATCGGAGGTTGATCTAGAATCAACTCGTTTTGACAGTTCGAAAATCAGAGAATCGAGCATTGATCTCGGATCACCAGTGAATAGGTACGCTTCGTGAAAACCACCGCCTGGGCCCGTATTCTCGACAAGTCATCTTTCGGTGCGTATACGTTTTCTGTATTGTATTTATGTATACCAAACGTATACGCACCGAAAGATCACTTGTCGAGAATACGGGCCCTGGTACACGTCCGAGCTCGCGAGCTCCCTTCAAAAATTGGGCTTTTCATTTCCATGATATCTCAGTTCGTATGCGGTGTAGACCAACAATTTTTTTTTTTTTATTAAAGCTTAATAATTTCTCTAGAATGTGTTCTACTCGCTTTTCTGTTTTTCTTCCTGTATTAGGAAAAAAACCTGGTGAGCTGTAATTTCATGAAAATCTGGACAAACGGTTTTATATTTCTTGGGATGAATGAATGAAATTTTCAGTTTACATGCGGAATAATATTTTGAAGAATGTGAATTATTCGCTTTTCCGTTTTTCTGCGTATATTAGGAAAAAAACCTGGTTGAAAATATGACCAATAAAGTTCCTACTTTATAATTCATTTGAAAATTGAGAGGGCAATAAACAAAAAAAAACTGATCAATACACATTCTGGAATAGTATATTCTGCAACAAGGGCAGAATGAAAATCCGATACGAGTGAATCATTCCGAGGGCGAGCCGGAGGCGAGCCTGAGGAATCACGAGTATCGGATTTTCATTCTATCCGAGTAACAGACTATACTTTCTCCACGAATGTTGAAATAAAGGAAAAAAGAATATTAAGATGAACTATGACGTTTCGAAAACCGCAATAAATATGACAATCAGAGCGGCTGACACATAGATTTATTCTCTATGTTTCCAAAAAGTGTTACGGAATGAATATTCTCACACACTGTGCGAGAATGAAATTCAGTCGAAATGCTTAAAAAACAAGGATTATACTCAAGCTCGAGTTGGTTATTGGTGGTAATCTATAAAGGGCGAAAACCAAGGACCAAATTGAACAAAAACCGCGGTCATAACTGGTTATTTACTTGAAATCGATAAAAGTGTTGTAGAATGAATATTACATATCAAGTGATGGAATACTGACATTCTATGGTCAAATTCGATGTTGGAAGAGCTGTATTCTGTGGCAGTCGTGGAGAAAATATTATCTCGCATGTAAACTGAAAATGTCATACATTTATCCCGAGAATTCACAGAGATATCATGGAAATAAAATCGTTTGTCCAGATTTTCATGAAATTACAGCTCACCAGGTTTTTCCTAATATAGAAAGAAGAATTTTTCAGAGTTTTAATGTATTTCATAGTAACCAGGCCGTAGATGAATCCATAAATGAATTCGAAAAACAAACAGTCCATCCGATCTCGAGTTATAAATGGTGTTACCAACAACATGAACAATCCCATTAAATAAAATAAAACCTAAAGCATGCACTGACCTGAAGTCAAGTACTTTTTAGCTCTCGTTCGGTAGATCCAACTTGAGATTTGATTTATATTGTCATCTTGTAGGTAGATAAGCATTCGAGAATCCAACGAAAAAATATTTTGTACAGCTGTCTAAAAAATCATCATTCTACAGAATATTTTCCAATTTTTCCAATAATTCGCTAGCATTTTCTACGGTTCTCCGGTCTACAAAGTGAAGCTGGCGACAACAGAAGACAACTTCTCCTGACCCTCACTGCTTGAATTCGAACTGCCAGAATTTGTAGCGACAAGCGAAGGCAACAATTTTGAGCAACAACGTGAACGTATGGAAAATTATAGAAAATTATCTCTTGCTATTACATGTTTTGGATAGATGACAATTCAAATCAGTCTATTTGAATTCGTTTAAAAACCTTTGGAAGCTATCAAGGAAATCGTCCATGATCCAAGATTTGTTATTACCTAAATATTGCGAAATTTTTTATCAATAATTCATTAGCACATTTTAATAGTTCTAGTTCAGTGATCTGGACAAAATTTTCTTGTAGTTTGAATATGTTTCTCTCCATATGAGTGCCCCTGGCTCAGTGGTAGAACGTTGGAATTAAGACCCAAAAGGTTCGAAGTTCAATCCCGAGCTAGGAAAGAAATTTTCTAGTCTCGGTAGGGGCCACCATTCTCACTGTTGGGTCAAAAATTAACAGTGCTGTGCCTAAGGTGGCGTAAGGACACAGTAACAAAGCCTACACAGAACACAACTGCTTACTCCGAACTCGGCACAAGTTACAAGTTTCCAAGCTTGTAATTTCAGAGGGGTCTCCACAGGAGACCTAGGAGTAATCAGGATAAACAATATATCATATCATCTGAAAGCAAAATTTCATTTTGATCGAATCTGCAGTTTTGTAATTTTCAGGAAAACGAAATTTCAAACGGCCCTTCACGTGTTTTTGTCAAAAGAAAAATGGGGCTCCAAAATGGCGGACGGCGAAAATAGTACCATTTTCTCCAGAATGGGTTCAGTTCAACGATGTCGAAGGCTATAATTTGATTATTAAAATTTATAAACTACTAACTAGCACGGATGCAATGCAATCCTTATAAACAACGGTAGTGCCGGCGCCGTACCGCTATGTCCCTGCATTTTAAATCTGTGATATCTTCGGAAATATTTATTTAAATTACATGGTGTAAGATGGTGATCTATATTGAATGGACAATGTTTCTAAGGTACTTGATTGGATAAGGATTAATGCTGTACTTTTTAAAATAACTTCCTAAATGAGCTATTTTTACCGTAAAATGTGAAGGACAAAAAATGGTTATTGTACGTTATCCTTAAGATACCATCGTGGACTTTTTTGTTGACCTTTTCAGATTTATCTCGTGGAGTTCAGTCAGCGTTTGCAATGTAAGCGCAAAAAAATGAGTTTATTTACGACATCACATTAGAAACCTGTGAATTCATCAGTGTTTCTGTACAAAATTATGCATGTATCAAATATATGAACCTTCCTCTTGAATCACTTTATCTACAAAAAAAAACGTTTCAAAATCCATTGCGTAGTTTTGAAGATTTGAGCATACATAGGGACAGACTGCGAAAGCAACTTTGTTTTATACTATGTAATGAAGATGCCAGACGATCTTACTAATTGAAGGTCTATAATATTGAAGTTTGCTCTTGAATCTGTTAACAATAAATAAGCTATGTCAGACATTTATATTTTTCTTTTTTCCTTTCAAAGCGGCGTTTTCTTGTATAGAAACTTGTCTTTAAAATCTTTCTTACTTTAAATTTACATTGTTGAAGCTGTTAAAATACAACTACTTGTGGATAATGAAAATAGGCAACATGGTTAAGGATATATCGCATTGTTTTAATTTTTTTTCAATATTATGGTGTATTGGGGCAAAGGGTGGTTTCGATTAACTGAATAAGGAAGAGAGCACTGGCGGAACCAGACAGTTTTTCCGGGGGGAGGGCATGATTTGATAGAAATTTTCTACCAACATTATAGACTTGAAATGCAATTTCTTCATGGATGGAACTACTAAGGGAATTATTGTCAATTTCGAGGTCCTGTATCTGCCAGTGGTAGAGAGATGCCGTTTGAAATAGAGAGATTGATGATTGTGAATGATGTACGTTTGATTTTTATAACTTAATATAACCTCAATATCTAAAACCCCGGTTTACTTTTATTTATTTCTATATGACTCAACGCTGTAATTTTTGAACAGTTACTTTTGTTTGAATACAATTAGATCAAAACAAATAATTGATGTTTTTGGACATCAATTAAATTTTCATAATCGATATCAATAATACTTGATCAAAACAAATAAGTTTGAGTTTATTTATACCTATAAAATTCATTTCATCCATAAAAAATAAAAATATTTCAAAACTCCTTAATGGGGGTGGCGTTAGTTTGGGTTTTCCTTATCTGGAAAACATCGTATTGAAAAACAGATCGAAGCAGTCTCACTGAAAATTTGTGAGTTCCATTTTACTCCTCTCTTCCTTATTTACGAAACAATTCTTTACACATGTCTTAATTCCGTAAATAGGTCTCCCCAGTTCCATTAACTATGGCTTTCATCATCGAATTTGGCTTGCACGCTCCTGTTATTTTTCTTTCCGATTCATTGTATTCGTGTAGCAAGACGTTGTATAAATCGATACAAGCCTTTTACAAATGCCCTTCAGTTAATTGGGAAGAGGACCACAAACATCCATCTACTTTCGAGCGATTTCAGTAATCCATCTAATTAGCCGAAAGAGTCTCGTTCATAAGATAAACACATAAAATAAAAGGGATTGCGTCAAACATATATAACAACCAGAAATAAATAAATGTAGGATTTCGTGATCAAGATACTTTACGACATTGATTTCAATCTACAAGCATCACTGGATACCTTGGTTTGTCTTACACTATCCAATTCAATTATGGAAAGAGATATGTAGCTGTTTTCACCTCGAGTTCATGTGAAGGATCAACATTTATCGTTTATACACATACAATTTCGTTATTTGCGTTTTGTACCTAATCATTTTCAATTTGATGCTGTTGCTACCAGTTAACTGGAGCTTAAAGACTACGAAATCGATTTTCTGGGATTCTTAGAATTGTTCAGGTCGCTTTTCCAAAGCAATTATTGCTCATGATTATTTCCTATAATAGCTATAGTGTTTAAGTGACGAATACCGCATAGTTTTTCGAGCACTTGTATCCAGATGGAGATTGGGTTTATGCATCATTAATGATATTAGTATGTGAGAAATTCACACTGTGAATTTCCTGACAGTTTGAGTTATGCTGTTTAATGCCCGTTTATTTCTTCGCGTTGATCTCGAATTATTGACGTTCTTCAGATTCAAATTCGGTTCTATTCGTTTGAAATGAGGGTCACTGTTATATCACGCCGTTACTTCAAACTTTAATGTATTAAGTTTTCAAATTCTCGCGTTTATTACACTCACATTTTTCCAACGGAATTGTACGAACCGTTGAAATTTACAGCTCAGTCAATACCGCAGCTAAGAATGAACATGTAAGGCGAAACTATTCCGTTCATATAATGAACGCTCAAAAATAATCCAGCGGTTTGTGAACTTTCATCTACTGCGCACAACTTCGGTACAGAAAATTTCTACTCCATAAAAGTTCACTTAGCTAAAATTTCAATGAACGCTCGTTGTGAATAATATCCAGTATGGTGCAAATGTGGGGAATAGGGATGTTGACACATGTTAAAATTCATATAAATTGAGGTTTTCCACATTGAAGGTAGTTTTTGAAATACTGAAAAAATATTTTAGTGATCTAATTACTCTCATCAAATTGAATAAAATCGATTTGAAATGTGTAATTTATAACCGTTTATCACGTGACTGCAAACAATGAGAACGAATGAGAATACGTGACGTCACTGTTCTGTAAACAAGCTAACCTATAACCTTACTGTCATCACCAGTACAAACTTACGGAGAACAGGGCTTATCTACAAATTAAAATCATTTCCAAAAAATAGTCGACATCCCTATTAATTAATTTTATTTCCAAACGTTCGATAACAACGTCATTTCTAGACTGACAGGATCACAGAGAAGTTTTATTTCTCCGCCTAGGCGGAGAAATAGTTGCTAGGGCTTACTTTTCCCTCCGGCGGCAGGAAAAGTGTTGTTATGCAAGGGAATAATTTTGCAAGACAACCGTAACTATACAAATGTTACATTTTTCACTCAATTATAACGATCGTGAATGTCAATATCATTCAAATTTCCAGGAATTTCAAGATGTTTGAAAATAAAATAACATATTTCATTCGAAGGAGAAGTGACTTTTCATGGCTCGCTTTCAATTACCCGCCGAACGTAGTGAGGCGGGCAAACTAAAGCTCGCCATGAAAAGTGACACTTCTCCTTATAAAATAATATACTATTCTCTCAAAAAATCCATTTTTGTTAGAAATGCCGAAACACTTCGATTTATAATTCAAATGTATTTCAAATAGAACTACCTATTTTTCTAACCAGAAATGGATTCCTCTTTGAATTTTACACATTTTTCATCTGAAACATTTTTACGTAGTTGTCATGGTTACGAAGATATAAGGACTTCTATGAGAAAATGGCCAGATGCAGAGGTCCGCGAAACGTGTCATAGCATGCATGCTATCCATAATGAAGATACAAATGGAGGATTTTACGAAAATTCAATAATTTTGCTTAGTATTGCTTGGCTATCGAATCATTTTGTTCCAATAGAACTGTCACAATAAATACAAAAAGGAATTAATTTCTGGTAAGAAAAATAGGTAGTTCCATTTGAAATACCTAAGCTGATGGTCACTTCCGGTATAACTGGAAGTGCGATTTCGCTGAAAATATTTTAGCATGATTTCCCCCTTTGAAAAACGGCCGTGTGCCAAATTTCAGAAATCTTGTCCTTCCTTATAGAATCCGAGAAAAGTTTAATGCACGGATTATTATAACCCTGTATAACTTCGGAACGTTTTCCTCTTTTCAATGCCTGAAGTTTAAATCGGTCATATGAGACAGAAAAGTTATTTCACGTTATTCAACTTATCAAACAGTCAATTGCCACTTGGACACATAACGTGGCAGTTAACATCATTATTGGAGCAATTACGATAGGTAGATACTTTATTATAATAACACTGAGTTTTGATCAATTTTGTCTACAAAATTTCTCACTCTGAAATACATACCCTCTTTGCTGTCACAATGATAAAACATAATCGCATAAACACTTGTAGATATTCAACTTTTCACGTGTGAACATTTGTTCCATGGCAAAAAGGAAGAGATTTTCGCATTGAATTGTGACTGGCGAGGAGAGGTGGGTCCATCACGAAAATCAAAAACGCAGAGCAACGTATGGATTACCCCGGTCATGCCTCATCATTAACTGTCATGCGGATTATTCCTGATGAGAAGATCATGCTGTGTATTTGGTATGGGACCAGCAGGGTTTGGTGTATTCAAATGAGGTCTTCAGTTGATGCGTTTGAGCCGAGCGTTGTTTGAAAAATGGCCGAAACACGCCGTCAGACACGACAAAAATATTTTGTAGCAGTGTATTCACTTGGAGAGGTATGACAATTGGCCAGCGAGATCTTGTGATTCAACACCCTGCGACCTCTTCCTTTGGGGCCATGAGCCCAGCGTCGATTCAAGACCTCACAAACGGAATCAGTGAGGCTTTCAAGAACATAGGCCAGCCACTTTGCGATTGGTTATGGGAGATTTCATGCAAAGGATGTGGTCGTGTAGTCGTGTTCGTGGTGGTCATTTCGATGATGTTATTTTCCTTCATCTACTCCCATAGAATAATATATCCAATAATCAACTGAATTTGATCTGTAAACTATAAACCAATAGTGTGATAATAATAACTCACGCCTATAACTCACTCTAATAGGTATAAATAGGAAAAATGTAGCTTACGAAATGAATACAGAAGTCGGGTCAATCTAGAACCCTATTTCAGACATCAAGGTAACGTTCTCGCCATCCATTTCTACATTTTCTTAGGTCTGAATAAACTTGCATTTGGAAAACGTGAATTTTTGACGTTTTCTACGGGATTCGATATCGATTCGATTTTCGACCACAGAAATCGCTTCTGACAACTGTTGTCAATTTTGAAAATACAGATTAATTCGAAAATGGCATTTTTTTCGCATGTCCAATTAACAGCCATTATTGGAAAAACCTTCACTTGCCCAAATGGGAAGTCCTAAACTCACCTGCCGTACAGCCCAGACATTGCTCCTTCGGATTACCATCTCTTCCGATCGATGCAACATGGCCTTGCCGACCAGTACCTACTTGAATTATGATTGAGTCGAAAAATGGATCAATGCATGGATAGCGGCCAGAGAGCCGCCTTTATCTCGCGATGGGATCAGTCGATTGGCAGAAAGATCGGAAAAAGGAGTGACTAGCGACATACATATACAATAGTTTGAACATTGAATTTATCGGACTGAATTTCGCCCGGGAAGTTATGCTCTTTCAAGGCGGATCAATAATGGGGGGAATAATATTCGATCGCTGTACCCCTCTTAGTATCGTTGAACGAACAGTGACTGGTGCCACCAACCATCATTGAACCAATTAACATATTGTTCCTCTGCGCAACGAATTTGGGTCGATTTCTAGTTTAGCTCCCCCTCTCCGATTTTTGAAATATTTTGTCTCGTGATTGTAAATGTTGAAAAGATACTACAGTTTTAATTTCAGCATTGGCAAATGAGTAGTTTTAGAGAAAAAAAATAAAAAAGATTGTGAATATTTCCACCTGCGTTTAGACTTTATATTTATTTGAATCGCATCGGCAGTGTAAAATGCTGTAAGGTGATTTTTTCTCGAACAGACGGTGTTGCCAAATAATTTCTTAAATACTAAGATAGACATAGAACTTTCCCACATGGCAGGTGGATTTTCAAGAGATGAGCCTTAAGATATGTCCCCCGATGACGTCGGCACGGTTTTCGTTCTATTCAAACGAGGGTTTGGGCTCAAGCAAGGGGGGGTTCAGGGGGGCATGGCCCCCCCTAAGATTTTTATGGCCTTATCGTTTTTCAGCAGTTGAGTTGGGTAAGTTCAAGTTAGGCTTTAGACATTTATCCCCTTGTCTCCCGATGACGTCGGCACTGTTTTCGTTCTATTCAAACGAGGGTATGGGCTCCAGCAAGGGGGTTTCGGGGGGTTGGGGTGGTGCATAGCCCCCCCTGAACCTGAACCTGCAATAATAACATAATTCAACTGATATTATGATGTAAACCTCGAGAAAGCAACGTTACATTCGGGAAATGACGTTTGAAAAAAATGTGTCCACTCTATTTTCTCTATCTTGTTCCATTTCTACGAGATATGGAATATATAATAATAACATATTTAAATTCAACATATCGTTGATGGGTTTCGTTTTGGTAGAAAACTTCGGCTACAAATTTTGAGCAACAAAGATGCAATGATTCAACGTGGCAACAAGCATCGTACTCTGAATTCAATTCAAACAAAATTTTCACGTTAGTAGCTAATCGTTACTACGGAGATGAAAAAAAATAATTCGACAGTTGAAATTTAAAAATAAATAAATAAATTATTCTTGAAATTTTCAGAAACTATAGACTCGAGAAAATTTGAAATATTCATTGATTCAGCGCTAATGAAATTGTACATTTTTCAAATGATTTTGAATTCTTTTCAAGGTTATGTCCTTGAAAAAATAGGTCAATGACCTAGACATTTTCGGCAAATTTTGATCTTTTAAGACTATGCAAGACTAATTCTTTTCGTAAATTGTCGTTTTTTTAAGAAAATCTCTAATAATCTTACCCACCCAGCACCCCTATTCACTCCAGATCCCGTTAAAAAAACAGCAAAATTACTTGTTTGCCATCATTGAAACTAGTAGTAAATCATACCAAATCACTTGTTTTTCACGAAAAAAAATTAAAACATCGAAAAATCGAGAGAGGAACTAAACTAGAAAATTACCCGAATTTGGGGATCGCACACGAAGGGTTCGAAACCCACCTTTATCTTTTCAGGAATTGAGTTTAGTCCTTCAGGAAGAATGGAACGATATGCCTGAAAATTTCATTAATGACTTGATGATGGGATGTCTAGGCGTATTGGGCAGTTGATTGAAGAAAGAGGTGGTAATACAGACCATTGAATTTGGATGGAGTTTTGGAATAACTGTAACTAATCAAAAATGAATAATCGAGAAATTTTGATTCCTTCTCATTTTTCCTATTTTGTCTCATCCTGCATGAAGAGTAACAAACAAAAAATTTTTATCCGATATATTGCAGTTGAAGAGAAAAATATTAATCTCATTTCCAGAACTTTTGACGAAAAATTTCGTTCATTCCTTCAAGCGAGCTTTTTATATTTCTTGCTGATTTGATGACAAAAAAAGTGAAATCCATAAAAATAGGTAGGTATTGAATACCATAAATGCCGATGTAAATAGTCGTTGGAGGCAATAAAATGGGGAATTAGCATCACAAAATAACATTGATAAAGAACTCAATCCAGGTAAATTAAAACTGCTCATGTCTTATTTCCTACAAATCAGTATCTGTATTCGAACCGTGATATCATTTTCGTTGAAATTCCCTCTACATTTTTATTCCAGCCTCACCCATATAATTGCAAACTGCTTACGCCATACCTAGAAGTACTAAGAGCAAGTTTGTCTAGCATCTATTATTTATGCAACAATTTAGGTGACTGCCAAGTGCAGCAACAGGCTCAGATTAACCTTTCAATGACAAAATCAAGGTGGATACTGATTTGCATTTTCCGAATAGATCGAAAGGATTAGACATTCACAAATATGTGGTATTAATTTTCACGACAGAGATATTTTACTATTGGCCAATCTATCGAACGGTAATACTAATAATTTTATCTGTATAATTTATCGACTAACGTGAACATATTAGGAGATTGCAATATATGTTTCAGTTACCTACACCTTCTTTTTTATTTCTCCCAATTTTCCAACGGGATATTTCATTTTTCATAGCAGGAGCAATCATTTTAAACAACAATGAAAGAGTGAAGTGCATGCTTAATAATGTAAAATATTATAAATCGCTCTTACATTTGTAGTAGTTATAGTAGTCATAGAATAGTTCTATTGTTAGTAGTTAGTCTATGTAGTAGTTCAGTTAGTTATCATTCTATGCCCGAGTTCCCTCGCAGAATGTTCTAGAAGGGAATATAAAAGTGGAAGTAGAGGAGAATGTCAGAAGTATTATGTATTTTAAGAATAAGTGTGAATAAAGTCCTATAAAATACAGTGTGATATTATTCAGAAGGCTACACATTCGTATTGTGAATTCGATTGTTGAATGGAAAATTATATTCTGCTGCTTGCATCATGTGGGTGGTAGTTTAGATAACCGAAACAAGTGTCAGTCGACAGAACAGTGTTGCAAATGACAGTGGAAAATATGCAACTTGTAAAATGAAAAAAATTTAAAATCTCCAACGTTCTACCTTCAGACCCTTATTGAGAGGATGTAATGCTATTATCAATAAATTCTTATGAATAGACATTTGAAAAATTCTAGAATGCCGAAATTTGGTATACAGGGTGGCAAATTTTTTAATGGGATTGAATTGATAACTTTTAAACCATAAGAGTTAGAAGGTCGGTCAAATGGAGAAAAAGTTGCATTCAAAGAAGCATTGTCAAGCAGTTTGAACAAATCGTTATTATCAGGGCCGGTTATTGAGATATCATGAGAAAAGTAAATTCCCCATTAAAAAAGTGGCCACTCTGTAAAGGATGAACACGAAAAATTAAGAAATCTGTTGCTCTCGCCCAGTAAGCTATGAATAAATAATAATGAACAAGAAATAGATACAGCATAGATGCAAAGAGAACCTATTGTTGGTTGGCACTGATTAGATTTTGTTTAAGGGTCTACATCCCTGAAAAAAAGGGACTCAGAAGCGATTTATTTTTTCTGATTGATGAACGGATTTATGAGTGTATAAAGATAAAAATAATAAAAAAACTATTTTATAAGTATTGAATAAATGAAAAGGATATTCCCTATCATTTTTGGTTATTTTGTAACATTTCCACCATCAAAACGAACAAATATTTTTGTGTTTTTTTATTTCAGTATCGAAATCCATCATTTAGTTAATCAAATGTCTATCTCATTTTTCTTTTAGAATCTACCGTTTTTTGTAAATAATATTACAAAAATGTGTTGTTTTCGCGAAATGTATTCTGTTGAATTTTTCTATTCGAAATGATAAATGTCCATTTTTATCAACGACAATTTATTGAGGTTTGTTTCAGCCGTCGATTATTGAAAATTAATTTTCTCTTACAATTGGGAATTCTAACATTCTTCAATTTCTTTTAAATGACATCCCCAGCAGGTTTCTCCTCCCAGATGACTGGTAAAGGAGAATTAAGAGTGTTATACAGCCAGTGTGAGATCTAGTTCAGTGTAGGATTTCTTGTTATATTCCCTGCGCCCCAACATTTGTTTTATTAGGCTGAATAATCCAATAAATAAAAACTAATGCACTGCACTGCCATCTGGCGGTATACGTTTTTTATTTTGAAGGCTAAAGACTCTTCTGAGTATTTGATCTACTTTTAATTTCTCTGCACAAAAGGGGTCCCTCAATGTTTCCGAAACCTCACTAACGCCACCGTGAAATAGTGTAGATCATTTTGTAACTAGACCAAATACTACAATCAAGAGTGCCGATTTGATCTACAATTTTTGGGCCACGATTTTTGGTTAGGAGTAGTTACACCAGGATTTCTAGTCATCTATGGAACAGCTAAAAGGCAAATAAATAGAAAATCTCACTGAGGTATTTAGGTCTATTGTAGTCTTTGTATTATAAAATTTCCTGAACAATATATCCATGGAAATGTATAAGGGGAAATATACAGGGTGTTTCAAGAAGAGCGCAAGATTTCCGTGTTCAATGAAACAAGGTCTTCTGTAGTATTGAAGTATTTATTGATTTAGAAAATAAACATTTGTGAATGATATACCGATTCGGAAATATAAAATGGAAATATACCCAATACAGCAATAAACGATTGGATGAATATTGTCTTGTGGAGCCTTGAGAGGGGGGATTCGAGCTCTCTCGAGTCTCGATGCCATTTCTATATTTCTATGCCATTGAGTAAGCTCAGTCATTTGTTTTGATGATTTTACTGGTCCACTAGACAATATTTATCTACACGTTCAACGCTGAATTGGCTATGATTCCGTTTTATTTTTCCGAACTTGTATGAAACAAAATCGCCGCTACGGCTTTTCTGGCATATGCGTAACTATCCTTTTGACGAAATTTTCTATAACATTATTGAATGCATGGCTTTTGCATGGTTACAGGCTCATTGGCATAAACCTGTGACTTCAGATAACCCCACAGCCAGAAGTCTCAAGGCATTAAATCTCCTTAACCGTGAAGGCCAATTCTGGTCACCAATTGGGGAAATGAGCGACCAGGAGCAAACTCGTGCAAGATCATCGTCAATGTTTCCTGCTGAACCATCTCGTCAATATAAGTAGCTTTCAAATGAGACACAAGAAACTGTGGTGACATAGCACGATAACGTTCGCCATTCACCGGTACTGCATTTCCATACTAGTTTCCTATTGAAAAACCCTTTACAAGATACAATATTTCAAATTTCAGATCACCATTTGTACCTAATACTAACTAAGATTATGGAGATGTATCAGGATTCATTCAAGATGATACGAAGAAATTTGTTTTGGAGGGTCTTGTGTCTTTTGGTGTTGGTATTGATGTGTTTTTGTAGATGGGGTGTTGTTACTGAATCTCGCCGTGCTTCTGTCCGTTGAAACATTTAATTTCCAGCATCAACAGTTATTATCCTCGGATGAATGAAGGCCATAGAAGTCTATAAGCACAAAAATATCATGAACATGAAAGAAGAACTCCTATAGTTCATAGTGCGTGGTTGCCTGGGATCTGCAATGCTATAACTGAACCTGTTCGAAACAGAGATAATAAATCGACTAGCCACGACAGTGTTGAAGCTACGGCTATAGATACAGCGAAAGAACCAGTAGCATCACTAGTTCGGAGTAGTCATTCTTTCGATTACAACCTCTATCCGAGAATCCTCTGGAAATGCCACCGCCGTTGTAAGCTAAACGTTGGGTGAAATTCCTAGTGGACCATGGCTAGAAAGCTCGAAATACTCTGCGTAATCACATATATTGTGACGAAATAACGTAAGTCTCGTTCAAGTAAAACGAGCGCTCGAAAATAATGAATTGGTATATTCCCAATGAACACCTTTTTGGAACATGGAACCTAAAAAATCAAAATCGGGAGTCAACGACAATCCAATTTCATGGTGAAACAGCTAGAGTTTTTCATTGATGTCGATAATAACTTCAAAGATTATCAAATTGGTTTGATGCATGGAGATTCAATCACATTTATGAACATCGAAATAATACTGACGTTAGGTCTATTATAATCGTGATTACTACAACAAAGTAGGTACCGCTTCATTTCCACTCAAATGAATGTCATTTGCGAATTCATTCAATTAACAAGTTGAGTTCAAATTAATTATCGAATAACATTATCCATAGGATGATGTTTCGAATGTATCTGCAACTTTAAATGTAAAAATATCGTGACATTAGCTTCACAGTGCCGGACTCTGTTCTGTACATTCTGTGCGATTAAGTTGACATTAAAACGAGCTATGAACATTGAATTTATCTGAATGTAGATTATGGAGCGTACCTCAACTCATCCGAAGAAATGCATTCCTTTTAACTTTGTGGTGGTAGAGAACTTTGTGGCCTTTCGGCAAAATATGTTTTTTCTACAACCGGGCCTAACTAACTACTTTCCCGCATTGTTTTCGATTCGGGAAGTGTCACTTTCCCGCACCAGTGCGAGAAAGTAAATATGTGTTGAATTTGGGTATAATAATACCTTTAAAATGAAATCTCTAATCTCTCAATCTACTTACTTATATATTTAGTTAATTATTTCAAATAATCAAGTTCCATCCATGTCAAACTAATTATTAATGCAGATTTCCGTTTGAAAATTATTGCATTTTCAAAGAAAACTTGACATCCTTCAAAAATTATGACTGGCATACATGGATCTGTGTATTTATTTCTATGTCATGGTCTATGATTTTCCGCATAGAATCCCAAACTCCTTGATAAATGTGTCAAAACGAATATTCGAGTTTGGCCCGTAGATCTTCGTTTTAAGTAGATTCACCTTATAGGTAGATTCACCTATAAGGTAGAATCACCTTTTAGGTAGATTCACATATGAGGTAGAATCTACCTTAAAGGTAGAATCACCTAAAAGGTAGAATCTACCTTGAAGGTAGATTCGCCTTATAAGAAGATTCGCCTTTCTCGACAGATCCTCCTTTGAAGTGAGATTCGCATTCAACTGTAAAAGAAACCAACAGTAAGGCAAGGAGAAGAATTTTTCGACAAATGTCAAACTCTATCGAGTAACCTTGACAACCATAACCTAAAAAAATTATGGTCTCGAAAAGTCAAAATTGTATTCGATGAAAAAGTCAAAATATTCTGTGCTTGCATATTCTTCATTTTATAATACGGTTGCAAAAAAAATATTGTTCCTTTCTTGAGCGGAAAGTACTTTCTCTATTTCAGTATCGTAATGAGTTCATAACAGTACCGAAAACAGTGCTGTAATGAACTCATTACAGCATTGTTTTTAGTTATATTTTTCGTTTCGTGGTTGTCAACAATGACTGCCGATCCTAAGAATTTTCAACACACGTCAATTTGGAAATGTCAATTCCGTAACAGTCACCAACTGCCAAAATACAATACAAAAGTCACAAGTATGTATAATCTGAATTTTTCATTGAATTTCAACGAAATTTGACTGAAATAGAGAAAATCTCGTCGAATTTCGTTGCAGAATGCAATTCCAATACTCATGTATTCGTATTCGTATTGGAACAGGAGCCCATTCTGCAACTAGTTTTAGAATATACTATTACCGCACTCGATTGCGGGAATCTATTGCGGGAAAGTACAACTTTCCGCCCTTGATAGGAAAATATTATGTTCAGCGATGCTATAACTTTCTTGCACCTAAAATTTACAATGTCATTCCAGCAGATTCGAAAAATATAAAATCATTCGAAAGACAACTGAAAGCATGAATTGAACACAAGACTTCAAATGAAAAATCTAGTAGATAACTAATGAGAAATATACAAACAGTAATTCAAATTCAATTCGTTGGACGGACTTGATACCGTGAATCCATTTATTCACCTGATTAGACATGTTATTCACCGATTTTGAGAAATTTGGCATAGAAAATGCTGATACCTGATGGGCATATTACGATTTACACTTTGGATTTCTCTGTTTGTTTTCATGTTCTTTTCCTGAATTGTTTCGTATAGTATAACTCTCATAGGACCATTTTTGGAATTATTATTAATTTGTTATAGCATACTGGTTATTATGTTATTGAATACCTCAGCGATGTTAAAAGTTTATTGAGCAAAATAAACCCTTTTCTTTTCTTTCCTCTGCTTTTCGTTTCTTTTTTTTCCCTTCTTTTCTATTCTTGTCTTTCTTTTCTCTTTTTTTCTTTCCCTTTCTTTTGTGTACTTCTCTTTTCTCTTTTCTTTTTTTTCTTTTTTTTTTCTCTCCTTTTCTTTTCTGTTTTTCTCTTTCCTTTTCTTTTTTTTTTGCTTCTGCCATTTTAACAGGCGGTCAAACTTCAACATCTTTAAGAAACTTGATAATTCCGCGGTAGGTAGCTGACAAAATCTCATGGTGTAGTGGGACTTACACGCCTTTTTGTCATAGTTGCAGTGACAGTTCATTTAGGAAACGTGTTTCGATTTTCATGTCCATCGACGACATTTGAAGTGAAGATCATTAGAGTATACGGAAAGAGAGCAACTGTTTCTTCACATCTGAAGCTTTTTATGAATGAGAGACCTCTCTCAAATGGGCGTGATGCAAGTATTAATCGGCTGCAATTAATAATCAACTTCTCCAACAATTTTCGATAATAAACGAGCTTATCGAGTTCGAACCAACACGCTCGAATAACGGTTCAGCCAGCTATTTCGCGTGGAATTAGAAAATATGAAATGTTATGAATTCGTCCTAAATGGGTCATGTTTAATAAATTCCATGCGGGCAGAAGATCAGAGAACTCTCCAACTCCAAGTCAGCCGAGCCAACTGTGATACGAGCTGATCGGAATACATGGGGCAAAGCCAACCTTGATCCAAATGCACTTCGGATTTATTCACGATTTAGCTAATTTTCAAATTAATTCGTACAAGAGGTTTGAAGGTCGTTAACCAATCAGTGTCGAGAGGAACGAAGGCGAGTTTTCAGAAGTTTTAGCACATAAGGAGGAAATGCACTGTTAAGTGGAAATAGAATGGTAATTCTGGTTCTTGTACATAAAATAATTTGGAAAGTCTGCCAATTTTAACAGTTACCGATAGAATTTCCAGTAGAAAAATAAAGATTTGATAAAATGATGCCCTATCAGGAGAAAAGTATTCTCTCCTCTATACCTCGAGCTTTGAGATGGGGCATCTATAGTCCGTTCAAATATGAGAAGGAGCTTTGTAAACAAACGGAATCGTCTAGTTTGCGAAAAATATAGCTCCTATTGGTCAAACGGTCATAACAACGCATCCTCTTAACGCCCTAAGAGACTGCCAGGATCTTACTCGGAAAGGACTGTAGATGGTACTGGATAGAAATGATTCAATAATTTGGATCAGTAATTTCCACATTAGAACTTTTTTCCTCAGAAGATCTAGTGCAAAATTTCTGTTATGATTTCCAACTGTCATGAACATTTTATATCCGACGTACACTATTTTTTCATTTTGTTTTGTTTTTATATCATCATCTACTAAATAATTTCTTTTCCGGATGCAGGAGATTACGGCAACGTAATTCCAGTAAACAACAGAGTTTTAGAGATTTGGGTCCGAATCTTGCAAGATTCCGACAAAGTATTTCCGTGAAACACCAGATTTGGGTCCTTTTCCCTAATGGGTGAATGTGAAAGCCATCTTGATTCGCATAAATATCGAGGTTTTCAATTGATAAAACTCGTAAAAGATCTCTGTTCAAATTTATAATGGTCATTTACTTGTAATATCCGAAATATATTTAGTTTCGGTCCAAAATTTTATCTTATTTTGTGCGAAACCCTTTGTCGGCTGCTCAAGATTCTGACAAGGTAATTCCGGGAAACACCAGAGTTGGGTCCTTTCCCCTAATGGGTTAAAGCCATCTTGATTTGCATAAATGTCGAAGTTTTCAATTGACAAGACTAGTTGAAATACCTAGAGCTACTGTGAAGCTGTTCAAAGTGTTTATAGATTTTGTTGTGAAAAGTGTATTGTGTTGGAAAATCTTTTGACAAAGTGTAGGTATACAGTGTTTATAGAACAATGTCGAATTTGGAAACGGATACTACATCTGAGGGTGATATGTGGGGACCACCACGAAAAAGGTCCAAGATGTCGCATTTCTCTGCTGAAGAGAAAGAGATAATTTCGAACATTTCTCGAAAAGAATTAGGAGAACATCCTGATTTATCGAAAGAAACTTAGTAGGAATTGTTTCAAAATCCTCAGGGGTGAGTGATTCAGCTGTATTCAGAATTCTCAGAGAATAGAAAGAGAATGAAACATTGACGCCACCTGAGAGGAGAGCCCAGAGAAACAGAGAAAAAAGTTTCTTCAACATTCGCCAGGTCTTTGGAATTATTGAATTTACATAATATTTTCTCAAATTCATTATTTTCCAAAAGTAAAAAAGCATTTCGATGAATACGTATCTAATAACTACGACCCCTATGTGGAAAGGACAACATTGCGTATTTATCTGACAGGAAAATGACAATAACCAACCTCACATGTTCAAAATATAAACGGTGAAATTTTTCAGAAATCCACGGCCAACCGGCATACATTATAAAAGTGAATGGAGTATACAGGGTCTTTCACGAGGAACCTCACCCATATTTATACGGGAAACTACTGAACGTATTTTCATGAAATTCAGCACTTTTAAGTATTTCACGATGCTGATGAAATCTAAAATATTTTCAAGGCATGAGCACCTCCGGTTTTTCCGGAAATGACGTCAACTTCCGTTTTTCAAATTAGAACAACATTTTTTTATTGCAGAAATAGATTCCTTAGAAAATTTCAAGTTATTTTGATGTAACATTTTTCAGTTTTGGTTGGAAAATTCTCTCTGAGCGGAAAAATTCGAAAAAAAAAACGAAAATAGAGCTCCGCTGAAACAAGAATAACTTCGAGGTTTTTGGATGGAAATTTTTCATTTTTGGGATTTTTCAAGATGTTAGATTGATGTATCCACTTTGAAAATCGAAATCGCGATTCATGATACAGGGGGTGATAAAATCGCTTTCAAAGTAAGGGATGACAAAATCGTGAAAAATCAATTTTTTCAAATTAGAACCCCATTTTTTTATGGCAGATATTGAATCTACGTTAAAAAATAATGTGAGTGTATGCATCACACCCTTGCCCTAAAGTGGATATTAACTCAGAAAATATCCATTTTAGGGCAAGGGTGTGATGCATACACTCACATTACTTTTTAACGTAGATTCAATATCTGCCATAAAAAAATGGGGTTCTAATTCGAAAAAATTGATTTTTCACGATTTTGTCATCCCTAACTTTGAAAGCGATTTTTTCACCCCCTGTATCATCATGAATCGCGATTTCGATTTTTAAAGTGGATACATCAATCTTACATCTTGAAAAATCCCAAAAATGAAAATTTTCCATCCAAAAACCTCGAAGTTATTCTTGTTTCAGCGGAGCTCTATCTTCGATTTTTTTTTCGAATTTTCTCGCTCAGAGAGAATTTTCCAACCAAAATTGAAAAATGTTACATCAAAATAACTGGAAATTCTCTAAGGAATCTATTTCTGCAATAAAAAAATGGTGTTCTAATTCGAAAAACGGAAGTTGACGTCATTTCCGGAAAAACCGGAGGTGCTCATGCCTTGAAAATATTTTAGATTTCATCAGCATCGTTAAATACTTATAAGTGCTGAATTTCATGAAAATACGTTCAGTAGTTTCCCGTATAAATATGGGTGAGGTTCCTCGTGAAAGACCCTGTATACAGGGTGTCCCACTTGTGCCGCAGCGGACGATATACGCGTAACGGTCTGAGATTGGCAAAATTTTTTTATGCAGACTTGATATACTACAAGAAGAGCACAACCTAAAAATATTTTCGAATATATCGGGTGGCCCACAAAAGAGGAATAGCGGGTGACTTTGTTTTTTCAAATGGGACACCCTATATTCAATAGTGTTTTTCCATTCTCTGAAACATCCTGCATGCTTCCGTATACTTTTCACATATTTTTATTCGACAGTTTTCGAAATATTGGCCATTTTGACAAAAAAATGATACTTGTAGAGGCTATGTTATTCAATTATATTTCACGAACGCTTGCACCTGCCAATAACAGTTTTATATGGATTGAAAGACAGGACTTCAAAGTATCCTTCCCAGCAATAATAATGCATCTTCAGCATACAGAGTGTCCACAAAAAGACTATCAACATGACGAATTTCAAATCGATTTTTCTTCATTTTTTCAAATGCAATGCATATAATTTTTTTTCATCATTGTAATCACCATTCATTTTACTTCATTTTTTGTCAAATACATAATATGCATATCTCTAACGGAATAAGATTTTTAAGCGCTTTTTCGAAATGTTTCCCTAAAATTCACATATACCTTCGAATTCAAATAGCAGATTTGGTTTTTCTGTGGTTATTAAGAACTGTCAAAATATTCCACCCAGAATAAGCATCTTTGAAGCTTCAATTCATATTATAGCGAAATGAGGAACTAGAAAGTTTTGATGTATCTACTCAAAAATGTGATGAAATCAGTTACTGAAGAAAGAAACTTGCTTTCTGTACCCATTTTCAAAATGCATTTTTGAGAATTTTCTATGTTTCTACTTGAAACGTAAAATCTTTCAAAAATTTCAAACAAGCTTTGAGCTTGGGAGCTTGAAGATCTGCGTGCGTGCCTGTGAAACTTATGAATATAATTTTTTCGAAGAAAGTTGTATAAGGATAGGAGCGGGCACTTTTTTGTAACCTGAAGTTTTGAAACTCGTTTTCTTGAAGCATTCATAACTTGTACATTCAAACTAATCAAAATCATTGGTATTTTACGAATTTTTACATCTATAAGCGCGTTCGGCATTGACATCGCAGATCAGAGAGATTTTTTGGCACGTGACTGCAGATATGTCTGACAAATTTGGAATTATCGAACGATCTAGATTTTTTTTATAACTACAAACGTCATTTTGAAAGATTGTATTTGTATTGTTGTTTGAGGTGTTTATAATTGTATTATGGCTGGAAGTGGAATTAAAAGGGATCTAAAATTTGCCATTCTAACAGTGGCAAATGGCAATTTTTTGTTTGATGAGGATGAAGCTGATGTAAATATTAAAGAGAAAGTCAATAATTTTGCTGAACTGATCGTGCCTCGGTACGCTAGCAGGGCTTGGGCATTCTATCAGAGACAGTTCTACACTGCCAATATATGGTGTTTCAAACACATCTAGAATTAAATAAATATTTTATGAAGCTATTGGCATAAGGTTGGTTAAGTGGATGAAAAGTTGAGTACCTACTTGAATGCCCAAAAATATCAATCTCTTCTTAACAATCTTTAAAAATGCTTCAGAAAAACCAAAGTGACAAAGTTAAACTTATGAAAATTTCAGACTGTAAGTGAGAGATGATAAACCTACTAACTAAAAATAAATTGAAAAAAAGGACTACTCTGTTGTTGGCTGATAGCCAAAAGCATATTTTCCTTTTTTTTTAATTTATTGAATTGGGAATAAAATGCTAGTGGCAATTAGCGGGGTCGACGATTTTTTTGTTTCTGTGTATTCTCAAAAGCTGCTCTTCATCCCGCAGTACATACACGGGGAGACGGAGTTTTTTCAGAGGTTTTTATCTGTTCTCGTGTATCATACGCAGAATTGTATGGTACCTCGTTTAAATTCCCTCTGCTAATACATAGATTCGGAGCGGGAAAAAGATTTTTTTAAAACCATCTGTTCATTGTCGCCATTTCTTCACACATGCCTTATGCCATATATTGTTCGATTTGTATTACTCTCTTTCAAAAGAATATATTTATATTCGAAAAGACATCTCGATATCAATAGTTAGAAATTAGAATACCCAGCAAACAAATAAAAACCTGAACCAAAACTGTCATCTGCTGACATTAACCGATTAATCTGTTCGATCCGTCTTTCGAGGCCGAGCAAAAAGATTTCATCCGGATACTTCAGACGTCAATTGCCGAACGAAACAGATTTACCTCCCCTACATCCAGACGCCATTATCGAACGATAAAATTATGTCAGACAAATCCGATCGCAATGCCGAACGCGACTATTGTGTGAGTATTCATCCACTCCGTACAATCTATGATGATTTGAATTGAAGCTGCAATGATGGTAATTTTGAATAGAATAATTTGACAGTTCCCAATAACCACAGAAAAGCCAAATCTGCTTTTTGAATTCGAAAGTAAATGTGAATTTGGAGGAAAAACTCTAAAAAAATCCTATTCCGTTAGAGATATGCATATTATGTATTTGACAAAAAATGAAGTAAAATGAATGGTGATTACAATGATGAAAAAAAATTATATGCATTGCATTTGAAAAAATGAAGAAAAATCGATTTGAAATTCGTCATGTTGATAGTCTTTTTGTGGACACTCTGTATGCTGAAGATGCCTTATTATAGCTGGGTAGGATACTTTGAAGTCTTGTCTTTCAATCCATATAAAAATGTTATTGGTATGTGCAAGCGTTCGTGAAATATAATTGAATAACATAGCCTCTACAAGTATCATTTTTTTGTCAAAATGGACAATATTCCGAAAACTGTCGAATAAAAATATGTGAAAAGTATACGGCAGCATGCAGGATGTTTCAGAGAATGGAAAAACACTATATTGAATATAGGGTGTCTCATTTGAAAAAACAAAGTCACCCGCTATTCCTCTTTTGTGGGCCACCCGATATATTCGAAAATATTTTTAGGTTGTGCTCTTCCTGTAGTATATCAAGTCTGCACTCTGCATCAGAAAATTTCGCAAAACGCAGTCCGTTACGCGTATATCGTCCGCTGCGGCACTAGTGGGACACCCTGTAGATATCGCCGCTGGAGGTGTATGCGATTTCTCACAAAACTCCTAGTCTGACTTGTTCGAGAATATCCACGTGGGATATCGTTAAGACTGCTCTGGGAAGTTCTCTGGTGGCGGATATTTTGAGGAGATATAGATAGAGCTCTCAACCACCTCTCAAAGAAGTAACAGGAGGCGACACAATTTCTTAAAGAGCAATCGCAAAGCTATCTTGGGGATCATTTTCTGTGACCTCGGAACGCATTCTATTTTCAGTCAAATCTCAAATGGCACCTTTTCCCCATAGAGACTCGATCGAATACAGTCTTCAAAATTTGATCACTACGTTATCTATGATGATTACCAACGTTCAAATTTTGATGCACGATAAATACCATCTGGCAGGTTGCTATTTTCATCACTCTGACAACTGGTGATTCGCTAATCACGATTCTAATCTATAACCTTCCAGCCCGTTCAATAAAGAATCGCTGAAGAAATGCACGCCTCGCCCAACGGTCCACGGAATATAATGGTTACACCTACTCACTATCCGACATCAAATAGGAGAAGCCGATCGATAAGAGCGGAGAAAAAGGCGATCAATATTCAAATTCCGAATTATAAAAAGAAGCTGACGAATAAACCGGACTCTGCCATTAGAAGTGTAACAACTACGTAGTTTCTGATGCAGCAATCTATCGCAAATTGCAGCCTGCCACCAGGAAACAGTGTTTGGGAGACCAGTTTAGGATAACCTTGAGGCTCTAATTTATTTATGAGTGAACCTAGCCCATTATTATGCATTCTGACAAGCAGTGGCCTTTCTGTAGATATACTCCAGTGTGTTAGTTGCGAGTTGCGTAACTCCTATGCTGCATTCGCTGCTCATTTTATACTATTTATTATTTCTATTCAACTCGGTTCGCCTTGAGGTAGGTAGGTACAAGGCATAGGAATTACTTTATTGTTCCGCATTAGTAGATTTTGCATAAATTGATATCGCTCGTTCACTGTTCATCGCACACAAAATATTGGCCTGTGCAGTTCTTCCGATCGCAGAAGGATTTTGAATATCAGATTGCCGGAATACCTACTGCGTATTTGAAAAGAGCAATGGTGATGAAACAATGATTTTTTTCAGAGTATATGAAAGATTCAAAGCTCTTGATCCTTTGTTGGGTTATCAACAACCTTAATCAATTCTTGCCAGAGGAGCTAATGGCGAAAAGAGGAAATAAAAGGAATCATCAGCTTTCATATTATTCATCTGGCACTAACTGCATCACTACCAGCTTCTGCGAAATGCACTGCAAAATAGTTTTGACGAAATGCTGATGAAGGATTTGTTTTTATATTCGCTTCGAATCATTATTAGTTTTTCAGAATCGATTTGATTAGAATGCAATACATCGTCTTCTTGGAAATAGTTATTTAAACATTTTTTAATATGGCCGATACAAAAAAACTACTTTTTACCAAAATTACCTAATTTCTATTCTATTCTTCATGAATTTGTTGTATTTCAACGAGTACTCAGTTAAAAATATGTTCATTATTCGAATTTTATTAGCTTCAATTATTTATTTAACAAAAAAATGATATAATAATAATAATAATAATAAGGATTTATTTCCAACAGGCAGAACCCAGTTACAGGAAATCTACAAAAACAATAAACTAAAACTAATATACAAATAGGTACCTATATGTATATAATTCAATATAATTACTTAAACTACAAAATGAATACACTGAACATCAAAATTATAAAAAAAGGTGCCAACAGAAAACAAAATTAAAGATTTAACATTCTTATATATTCTCACAAAATTTAGTGAAAGTTTCACAAATCAAGGAAACTCTGTCTAAGTGAATATCACAGAGATGTGAGACTTGATTGTATTTAAAACACATCGTATATACAGGTGACTGAAACAAAATATTTGTTCTGGGCGTAGCAAGGTTGAACAAGTGTACGGATCTAGAACTTGGGCGTCGCACATGAAATCCAATTCGAGCAAGTAGAACGGAACAGTCAACAGCGCCATTCAAGAGTCCATGAAGGAACCTCAAACATGCAACTCCCCTTCTGACATCAAGCTTAACTGCACCGAATCTATTCAACAAAACAGCATGATCGAAACCCCTTACTGGATAAACACCCTCCTCCCTGAATATCAGGTACTTGAAAAATCTTCTCTGAATAGCCTCCAAGTGATGTCTATGGCGCTCATATATTGGATTCCAAATAATGCATCCAAACTCGAGCTTGCTCCTCACAAATGCATTGAACAGCATAATCAAGGTTTCTGGTTCAGAAAAATATCTGCTATTACGCACGATGAATCCATACATTTTTGACGTGGTACCAAGTAAATGATTAACATGAGGAACAAATGTAAATCTTTGATCGAAGACAATGCCAAGATCCCTTATCTCCGTCCTTCTGCACAAGATGCTGCCATCAAGACTATAATTATACATTAAATAGTTCTTTTTCCGGGTGTACGTGACGACATTGCACTTGGAAATGCTCAATGGCAGTTGATTCCTGCCACACCAAATCAGCAATGAATCCAAAGTACGCTGCAAGCAAACGCAGTCTTCAACAGAGCCTATATTACAGAAGATCTTGAAGTCATCGGCATAAGCCAATGCACGAATATGATTAATTGGCGCCCCAACCGCTGTCAACAGACCACTACGCCATCTCAGGAAGCTGTCGTCACCATCAAGATCCTGGAGCAGATCATTGACAAAAATGATAAACAAAAGTGGACCAAGATTCGAGCCCTGGGGTACTCCAGACGTGGAAATATAAAGTGAAGAGCAGCGTCCCTCCAGGTAGACAAACTGCTGACGATTCGACAGATAGGACTTGAAAAAATTCACTAGGTCGTCAGAGAAGCCAAACTGAGTTCCCAACTTATGCAACAGAAGTTTATGATCGACCTTATCAAACGCTTTCTGAAAATCAGTGTATATAGTGTCTACCTGGCCAGTTTCATCAAGAATCTCAGAAACATACTGAGAGAAAACCGCCAGATTAGTAGTACACGATCTCTTAGACATAAAGCCATGTTGTTCCTGTCTAATCAAGTGCCTAACAGCAGGATATATTTTCTGGCATAGTGCGATCTCAAACAGCTTAGCAAAATTCGAAAGGAGAGATATCGGCCTGTAATTTGCCAAATTAGTCGAGTCACCACTCTTTAATACCGGGACAATCTTCGCCATTCTCCAGCAGGATGGGAACTTGCTATCCCTAAGAGCCATGTTGAAGATGTGCAACAGCGGGACAGATAGGACACCAATAGAATCCTTGACGAGGAAACTGGGAACACCATCAGGGCCCGCAGTTAATCGAGCAGATAACTTTTTGGAGGCTGCAACAAGAGACTCCATAGAAATAAATTTGAGTGAGAGTGTGTCCTCATAAATAGATTCCCTTGAATAAGTGCTAGCAGTATCTGAGGACTGAACATAAGCACTTCTAAAATAATCAGCAAAGGCTTCAACTATTTCAGCAGCTCCCTCACATAAAGTCTCTCCATCCTTCACATATCCAGGAACTCTTGAGCTACTTTTTCTGCTGTGAATGAAAGACCAAAAGTCAGAAGCATCACCCAAAATCCTCGCCTCTGAATCTTGAAGAAACAATTTGTAGTCAAGTGCAATTCTTGCCTTCGACATAGTTCTCATAACTCTATACCGATCTAAGAGATCCCTTGTTTTGAACTTATTATATTTTTTATATATTTTTTCCTTTTCATGAATGCAACGAGTTGTTTCTGATGTGAACCAAGATGGAAATCTTCTACGACGTTTACACTTGAATGGCACAGTCTGAGCAAATATTTCATTAAGAATTTCATAAAAAATTCCGCAGGCGGAATCAACATCATTAGTCTCCTCCAAAACACGTGACCAATCAGTTTCATAGATATACCGGTATAAAATGGTAAAATCAGCTTTCCTGAAATTATACTCATTGTTTACAAAATTATGTGGTTCTAGATCAGGAAGGCTATGAATAAAACTTTGAAGAACAATGTGAAGTGGTGGATGATAAGAATCCACAACATCGAAAAGTGATGATTCCTCCTCTACACTACATATCAAAGTAGAAAACACAAGGTCCAAAAGTTTTCGACTGCTATTGAGCACGCAGTTGAACTGTTTCAATTTTAGAACATTCTTAAAAACATTCAAGGTAATGGACTTGTTGTCGTCAATATTATCACAATATAATGGAGCATTAAAATCACCGATGATAAACAAATCTTCATGCAACATGCAGTTCAATAATAACAAATTATCAAAAAAGAATTCATATGTAGAAGCGTCAACCTTCGGCGGGATATAAATCAGAACGATCACAATGGATCGAGATCTTAAATCTAACTTACAAGCAATGACATCAATAGAAGGAAAGAGCCGACGAAGGGAACCAAGTTCAACAGGTCTCGAACGCAGCAACCCACGCACCGCCAGCAAAACACCTCCACCGGTGGACGCACCAGTAGCTTCCAGGTCCCGATCACACCGATACACGCAATAACCCTCGGGCATCAACTCCGACGTCATCACATCACCACGTAGCCATGTTTCACTTATACCAATAATGTCATAATCACTCCCCAAAACACCACAAAAGAAACTATGGGTTCTTGAATTCAATCCCCTTGCATTTTGATAGTAGCAAGATAGACTGAGACTTGGTTTCTTCAGTTCTCCACAATAGTTGGTTGATCCTGCATGGGAGGATCTATCAGACGACGTTTCAGAAAAAAACGGTTTACTGTCACTCCCTCAGGCCAAAATGCGGGCTCCATCAACTGAGACAGATATTGGGTAGGAATCGACAACTTGAAGGAGGAGTATATATCAGGCTTCCTAGAATTAAGTTTCACACATAAAGAATCTTGAATTTGGTCCCCAAGAAACCTTAGTATATCATCAGTAGTAGTTGTAGGGCTCAGTCGCGAAATATGAAGATGATATAAAATCATCAAGCTGAGATGGCAGCTACCTATAGAATTGAAAGAAATAAGACACAAATCATTAGCCATTATAAAAATCATGACAAATGAAATGTGAATATGAACTAAATTTGTTATAATTTTTATAATGGCAAATAATTGTGCCTCATTTCTTTCAATTTTATAGGTAGCTTCTCAGCCTTCTCAGCTTGATGATTTTATATAATTTTTTTGTTAATATTTCTGGGTTTTGGTCACCTGCGAACGTCTCCACCCTGATGAGTCGTAATAGGACGAAACTGCAGTCGGTACGATTCTCAGTTGACGTTCGACAATTCTGTCTGGTAGGGTGAGCAGTATCGGAGACTTAGTTCGTATTCGCATTTCATTTGTCATAATTTTTATAATGGCAAATGATTTGTGTCTTATTTCTTTCAATTTATTTATTTATTTATCTTCACATTACATACACCAAAGGTAATCACATGCAAAGTTTCACAACTCAGACTTAATTCACAATCTTAAAATAAAAGAATTGGCCTCCACGCTCTTGCGGTTTAAGGCCTTTAGACTTCTGAATCTGGGGTTATCTGAAGTCATATGTTTATGTCAATAAGCCTGCAAACATCGACGTGATGAAAGCCGAAATACGACGCTGTAAAAGGTACTCATATGCCGTGGCGGCCATTTACAAGATATTTTGTTCCATACATAATGCCCAAATCTATATTTTCTAAATCAATAAATATCTCAATATCAAGCTCTCCGGGAGGTTGGCAGAACTCTCTATATGGTTTAATTTCAAGGATCAAATTATAGGTTGGTATATATAGTTATAGTTATAGTGAAAAGAGGTTACAGTTCACTGCGATCTTAAGGTCTATTGTGCCCCCTATCAGAGCTGTCATCATCGCGCCTCCTACAGCTCGCCCTCCAGTTCCAGAGATTCGATGAAATCCATTATCTGGGATGGCTTCAAGGAGGATAACTCCCCATTTCTACAAGTTTCTTGTCCAAAGCACGCTTTCCTTTGGCTTGCAATTGCATAGCATTCCGTAACCAGGTGAATAGGAGTTTCTTCCTCCTCCCCACAGAATCTACACTCATTAGTGTCCGATAGACCCATTCTCAGCAGATGCTTCTTTAGGCGACAATGTCCTGTGAGAAAGCCAGTGAGTAAGTGAAGTTGGTTTTTACGGAGATCCAGATATTTTTTGAATCTAGCAGTTTCAAAGTTCCGGAGGAACTTTTTGGAATGATCCATTCCTGGGAGATTCCGCCAGAGTTTTTCTCTTTCGGTTCTCTCCTGCAGCATAAACACCTTCTTATAGGTGCATTTTTCTATACCACAAAAGGGTTCTGGGCCAGTGAGTGGCGTTTGTGCGCTTTTTCTGGTCAGTGTATATGGCCTCTTCGTTTCCTACGATTCCCGAATGACCGGGAACCCAGGTTAAAAAGACCTTATTCTTCTTGCCTACCTCATTGAGTTTGTTTCGGCACTCCCAAATCAGCTTTGAGTCAATGACGTAGAAGCTCAGTGCTTTAATAGCAGCTTGACTATCTGTATGAATAGCTATATCGCACTTCTGATAGTTTCTTTCTAGATTTATATCTAGACATCTTCCGATTGCAAGTATTTCCGTTTGAAGGACGCTTGTACAGGAGCCTAACGATAGTGCACATTTGGTACTTGACCCGTAAATACCAGCGCCAGCTCCTGTAGCGGTTTTGGAACCATCTGTATACCATTTGATTGTATTTTCTTTGAGATTATAGTTGGTGTATTCCATTTCCCAATCCTCTCTTTTGCTTAGCAATGTACTGAAGTTTTTCTCAGTGCTTACTTTCTTGATCATTACATCACTAGGAAGGTTTGCAGATGAGGTGTAGTCCTTTAGAGAGGACCAAGCTCTCTGAAACCTGACTCTCTCATTGCCTGCTCCTTCTCTAGATACTCTGAGGATGGCCTCATGGGCTACCCTATCAATCACTAGATGTAGAGGTGTGAGGTCTGTGATGATCTCAAGTGCCCTGGTTGGGCACGTTCTCATAGCTCCCGTGATGCACACACAGGCAAGCCTTTGTACTTTGTCGGGCATTTTCCTCGTACTTGCCTGACTTGCCTTAGCAAACCAGGCTACTGCCCCTTATGTGACTTTAGGTTGGTATAGAGTTATGTGGAATTAACTTTTAGAGAAAACAAGTAGGTATGTAACCCCAACCTTACTTATGTTGCAGTTTATTCTCAATTTCTCCATCAATGAAACCGAACTACACTACGGTGAACTATACCACAGATATGTGAAGCTAAAAAACGGCACCGTGGAGACCGTAATCACACATTAATCCTGATACTAATGAAAGTGATCCATGGTAGAATTCATAAATATTAATTCTATGTGATCTAAAGAATCAAAAAGCTGGCAACTTCTATATCGAAGGCTCTGTGAAATATTCATGAAAGATTATTGTTTTGAATACAAAATAGGTTGATAGGTTAGCTTGATCATCAAAAATTGAATAGAAAAACTTTTTTATAAGATATTTTTGGGATATCGAGGATAATATGAACAAGATATTAGCGTTAACAAACTCATTCTCAGGAAAATCGAACAAAGAACTTAATTGGGTGGGAAAAATATGGCTTTGTAATTGTACAAAACTTAGAGGTTTGTTAAGAAATATGATGTCTCACATTTTTATTGCAATAAGGTTAGTACTTAAGTACTTCCTCAATTCATTGACCCAAGTTCAATTAAGAAATATGAACTTAGGGTATCTGCGTCTCAGGTTCGTATTTGGCCCAATTTTCAGGCTATATCTTTTAAAAAGAGGTAAATTTGGAAAAATGGAAAATGAAAAAAGTTTCTTTTAGCCTCAAGAATCAACAGTTAAAATATTCCTATCAACAAGTCAAAAACTCACCCTGTATATTTGTTGATTAAGGTAGGAATGAGCTAGAAAACATTCTATTCCTGCACAAAGAATCACCATTGAACAATATTGAAAACTCCTTTTATCACAATTGTTCACTGCCTTATTGAAAGTGAACAGGTTCGGTTTATCTATGGCAAATACTTGATTCAACATTGGTTCATTTTACAGAATCAAGCACCAGATTGGCAGAACGTGAAAATAGGATTTTCATCAACAGACAAATAATGAAATAATTGAATTTCGCATCGAATTTCCACGAACCGTGGTTAATTGATAATTGTTGCTCAATAACTAATGATCGTGGGTAGAAACTATTTGACTATTGTCATGGTGGTCTTGCTGGGGAATATTTTGGAAGGGAGGATAAAAGGCAGGACCTACCATGTATCATGAAGGATCTTTCTACCTGAAGGGGATTTTATACATGTATTTTGGCACAGCTTGTGATCGTTTTGTAGGACTCTATGTTATGAGGTAATAATTCAGTGAAATATGAGATGGGAAATGATGAGGTGAAGAAAACTAATCAATAAAACACTATAATTGAACACAAAAGATTATATCTCTATTGGTCCATGTGAAAGTAGTTCAAAAGCAATTTCCTTAATGAGGGAAAACGATAAAGAACCAAAATATGGTTGGACCCCAAAGCGAACACCCTCGGTATCACAGTTGAATGATATTAAATGCAGCGAGTTCAAAGGAAGTTGACAACAATCAATTGCTGCAATATTATGCAGAGCATTCAGAACATAGGCCAATAAGTTCATACATTCCTCAGCATATAACTACTCACTACTCCAGACCCAGAGTAAATGTGCAAGACGTTGGCCCCACACAACTTACTGAGGTGTTCATCTACATTGAATTTGTATAAGCTGCTGACCTAAGAAATGGACTTCCAAGGTCACAGAGGCTATATGAGCAATCAAAAGGCTCCGTTGTACATGGCTATAGTACGCCCTATTGTCACCTTTTCCTTTCTAGTATGGTGGGAAAACTCAGAAGAGGTCACCACATGCTGCTATAATTTAACCATGGTCTATATTTAAACCATGAATCGGCTTACAAATGAACAACGCTTGCAAATCATTGGATTTTTTATCAAAATGCGTGCTCTGCATGTTAGGATAGTTTCATCGTGCGCGACGAAGCTCATTTTTGGATCAGGGGATACTTAAAAATAACAGCATTGTCGATCTCGGAGTGAAGATTAGCCGAAAACATTGCAAGATCTCCCAATGCATCCAGTTAAAGTTACTGTTTGGTTCGGAATATGAGTTGGTGACATCATTGGACCGTACTTCTCCAAAGATGATGCGAATCGCAACGTAACTGAGAAAAGTGTGAATGGTGAGCGCTACCGTGAAATGTTATGAAATTTTTTCGCCCAAAATGCAAGAGCCTTACTTGCATGACATGTAGATGAACAAGACGGTGCCACATGCCTCACATAACATTAATGATGCCTTTAGACTATTTTTTGTGGCGATACGTATAGACTTATGTCTATACTGACAAGCCCGCTTCGATTGACGCATTGGAAGACAACATTGACGCATTCATCCGTGAGATACCGGCAGAAATTATGGAAAAAGAATGCCAAAATTGGACTGAGCGGATGGAACATCTGAGGCGCAGCCGCGGTCGACTTTTGCATGAAATAATTTTCAAACATTGAATTAAACAGAGTGATTCTTTGACTTGTAGATATATTTCAACTGTAGATTCTTGAGGCCGAAAGAAACGTTCTTGTCATTCAATAAAAAATTGGGTCAAATACGTTGGTACTTGATACAATTCTCTGAAATTGATGCAAAGTTCACAATTCTCGATTGAAATACATTTAAGAAATACTCAAGTACTGATCTTATCATTCTTATCCGAAGAAGAATGTAACAGACATCATATTTCTTAACAAAAACACTTAGTTTTGTCCGATTATTTCTGCTATTGAAAAGCCACATTTCTCGCACCAATATAAGTTCCTTCTTCGACTTTCCTGAAGATTATTGGTGAACACCCCTTGTTCATATTGTGACGAGTGCGGCCCTGTGCACTCAGCGCACCCGCGAGAATGTTCGCGAACGCCGTGGAAGCTTCCTCTCACCGCCCTTCGGTCGTCTCTCGATCCATAGTTCGTGTGCATTCTGGAGTATTCCGTTTCTGAGCGCTTCCAGGCTTTACCAGAAACGGAATCGCCCAATACAGGGTCTTTCACGAGGAACCTCACCCATATTTATACGGGAAACTACTGAACGTATTTTCATGAAATTCAGCGCGTTAAGTATTTCACGATGCTGATGAAATCTAAAATATTTTCAAGGCATGAGCACCTCCGGTTTTTCCGGAAATGACGTCAACTTCCGTTTTTCAAATTAGAACACCATTTTTTTAATGCAGAAATAGATTCCTTAGAAAATTTCAAGTTATTTTGATGTAACATTTTTCAGTTTTGGTTGGAAAATTCTCTCTGAGCGGGAAAATTCGAAAAAAAAAAATCGAAAATAGAGCTCCGCTGAAACAAGAATAACTTCGAGGTTTTTGGATGGAAAATTTTTATTTTTGGGATTTTTCAAGATGTAAGATTGATGTATCCACTTTGAAAATCGAAATCGCGATTCATGATACAGGGGGTGAAAAAATCGATTTCAAATTTAGGGATGACAAAATCGTGAAAAATCAATTTTTTCAAATTAGAACCCCATTTTTTTATGGCAGATATTGAATCTACGTTAAAAAATAATGTGAGTGTATGCATCACACCCTTGCCCTAAAATGGATTTTTTCTGAGTTGATATCTTACATCTTGAAAAATCCCAAAAATGAAAATTTTCCATCCAAAAACCTCGAAGTTATTCTTGTTCCAGCGGAGCTCTATTTTCGATTTTTTTTTTCGAATTTTCCCGCTCAGAGAGAATTTTCCAACCAAAACTGAAAAATGTTACATCAAAATAACTTGAAATTTTCTAAGGAATCTATTTCTGCAATAAAAAAATGGCGTTCTAATTTGAAAAACGGAAGTTGACGTCATTTCCGGAAAAACCGGAGGTGCTCATGCCTTGAAAATATTTTAGATTTCATCAGCATCGTGAAATACTTATAAGTGCTGAATTTCATGAAAATACTTTCAGTAGTTTCCCGTATAAATATGGGTGAGGTTCCTCGTGAAAGACCCTGTATATACGAGCGCACGGCAGAGGGAATTCATTCAGTTAGAGACAAGCGACGAGTTAAAATAAATACTAGTGCAAATAAATTGTAGAGACTTTTGTTAGAATTAGTTCATAAGTTGTTAATTATTAGTGTTATAAGTAGTGTGAATAAATAGTTCATTGAACCCGGACGTTTTAATAACGAAGAAAACGTTACAATATTTTTCTTGATTTCCCAAAAATATCTCATAAAATTTTTTTTTTTCACTAACCCAACTCAATCAACCTAGGTCACCTAACCTAACCCATCTTCTATGATATTTCACAGAGCCTTGAGAAGAATTATTTTGTTTTCAAACAATGGTATCACGGTGCGCGAGGTAGCCAGGGGGCAAGACAAACCGTGAGATCTATGAATCGACCCATCCCAAACCTGTTGTCTGTGTCTCAAACGTACCATGAACGACGCATGCGTATAGCGATAAGCGGCGTGATGTAAATAGGTAGAGCTGTGTTGTTATAGAAGGGGAAAGTTATTATTTTAAGTGTTTTTCGTCGATCTCGTGATGATTATTTGAATACTTTCAGTGATAAATGTAATAATAACCGTGTAGTGTTGAGTTTATGAAATCATCGCCACAGATTATTCAGTATCGTTCTATTTTTCATTAATTTCAATTCAATACGTGGTTTGTATCGATATTCATCATTAATCCGAATTTTGTATTTCATTGACATTTATTCTTAATATAGAACGGTAACAATAAATTTTTAAATGTATTAAATGTATATTCTCATGCTTCTCAAAATTCAATTTTATCTCTCACATTCGTGGGATTTTATTATTTCATATCTTCACATCAAATGTTTTTTCCATCATAGAGATTTCAGTCTTGACAAAGTTGATAAAATAACGAAGCAACGTCGTAATGTCAGGCCGAGAAGAAATATTTTTTTGATAAACTCTCCAGAAGCGTTCAATAAACTTCTACCCTATTTCTTCACAAAATTATGCCAAGTCATATCATCTCTAAAAGAACCTGAAATTGAAATGCCCAAATATTCATTCCGACACACAGAATAGGCCATAAACGAGTAAACACAAAGGACATCAATCATTCACCTATCCTGTACAAACATCAACTACGACAACTAATGGTTCCACCCAAATTATGATACACCTCTTTAATATCGATGGACACAGGTTTTGATTTGATGCACGCCCATAACGGTGATGATAATGTCCAAATAACGTGGATCAATCAAGCTAATATTAGCATAGACAATATAGCATTTGGACAATCCAATAAAATTGATGTTCAAAAGTCGGATATTACAACCGTTTCGTATATTTTGAGAGGATGCATTATGAGTGAATTGTTTTGTTTTCGATATCGGATTGTACATATAGCCGCCCACCTATCGACTTCCGAATTATGGTTTTTCATGTCCGTTCCGAACTCGATTTTGACCACCACAAATTGAACGGAACACGATACAGTAATTTGTCCACTTTTCATCAATTCGACACAAATATGAATTGCTGGTTTGGAGCCATTTATTTTCTGTGTCATGACGAAATTGATCTCTTTTCGGTACTCCACAATCATCATTTCATGATTTCGAGTTTTCACATTATGAATAGAATTTAAAATGAAGCTTACGAAGTTGTTGATTTGTCTTTTGACTGCCAGGAAAATGATTTATTATGGAGCTGGAATATAGACAAGAACGTCGCTGAAGTACCGTGATATTTATTACTTGTATGTGTTATACAGGGTTCCCCATGATAGGCTACCGATTTTAACATTTGAATTAGAATTTTTTCAGTTAAGAAAACAATTTATGATACTCAATTACAGTTAACTCTTTGAGATTTGTGATAACTTATGAATATTTGGCTACTTTGATTTCAACATTTGAAGGTCTCCACTCAAGAGGCTACCGATCCGAGCGTTTTATGGCCTTTTATGACATTTAATGAGCCCCCGACCAATCACAGAGACTCTTTTCGCGCGTGGTCTCATTAAATGTCATAAACGCCTGGATCGGTCGTCTCGTGGATGGCCGGCATCAGAATCACGTCTTCTAAATGATTAGATGATAATATCAGATAAAAAGTGCTTCATCACAAGGCGTATTGTAGAAAACCTTCGTGTATTCCTCCAACTCCTTCCTGAATTTTGACTTTGAGTTCCTGGATTGTATTAGGAGAATGTGACAAGGTACTGTCAAATAGTAGATAATCATGGCCTGCCTACCAAATACCGAATGGGAATACCATTCTCAAGGGATATTTTGACAAATAAATGCTCATAAGTCCGAAATCTGACTAGTATTTATTTATTAGGCATGATACACACAGAATTAGAGCAAATTTCATCAGCTCTCTGAATTTCTGAAAATATACAGGGTGTTCCCTTTGGAATAAACAACTTTCAGTTACTTTTTGAAACAAACAAAAAAATCGTATTTTTTACCACCCTGTATTGAAGTAACGTGAATCAGGCTGATGTATTGGGAGCATTCATGTATCACCTAACTCCAAACCAAATTTCAATGCCATAGTGTTTCTCAACCCAAAGTTATCAGCACTTTTATAGGGCATGATTTCCGGTGAAAAAAATTGAAATTAATTTATATTTCGAAAATGGCAACAGATAGTTATAGGAAAGTGAGGTTGTCGGCAAGTTGTTGGAGATTCCAAAAATAATATAATATACTAGGTGTTCCATTCGAAAAAGCAAAGTTGCTACTACTTTCTAATAGAAGTGGCAACACCGCCTTGACGAAATATTTTAGTTGGGTCGAGAATGTCCGATAATGCACTCCATTAAATTTTCAAACCGATCCGGTGTCTGGTTCAGAAACGTCTAATGTGCCATCCACCGTGGATCACCCTGTATACATCAGTCAAAAGGCTTTATCTACCTAGCCCTTGCAGAACCCAGGACCAAAATCTAAGGCCCAATAGCCATTAGTTCGTTCTTACAAGGCTAGGAAGCCCGAAATATTCTATTTTTAAAAAATTGATCTGGCAGTGAAAGGGAAAGCCTTCATCAATACAGGGTCTTTCACGAGGAACCTCACCCATATTTATACGGGAAACTACTGAACGTATTTTCATGAAATTCAGCACTTAAAAGTATTTCACGATGCTGATGAAATCTAAAATATTTTCAAGGCATGAGCACCTCCGGTTTTTCCGGAAATGACGTCAACTTCCGTTTTTCAAATAAGAACACCATTTTTTTATTGCAGAAATAGATTCCTTAGTAAATTTCAAGTTATTTTGATGTAACATTTTTCAGTTTTGGTTGGAAAATTCTCTCTGAGCGGGAAAATTCGAAAAAAAAATCGAAAATAGAGCTCCGCTGAAACAAGAATAACTTCCAGGTTTTTGGATGGAAAATTTTCATTTTTGGGATTTTTCAAGATGTAAGATTGATGTATCCACTTTAAAAATCGAAATAGCGATTCATGATACAGGGGGTGAAAAAATCGCTTTCAAATTTAGGGATGACAAAATCGTGAAAAATCAATTTTTTCAAATTAGAACCCCATTTTTTTATGGCAGATATTGAATCTACGTTAAAAAATAATGTGAGTGTATGCATCACACCCTTGCCCTAAAATTGATTTTTTCTGAGTTGATATCCACTTTAGGGCAATCTTACATCTTGAAAAATCCCAAAAATTTTCCATCCAAAAACCTCGAAGTTATTCTTGTTTCAGCGGAGCTCTATTCTCGATTTTTTTTTTCGAATTTTCCCGCTCAGAGAGAATTTTCCAACCAAAACTGAAAAATGTTACATCAAAATAACTTGAAATTTTCTAAGGAATCTATTTCTGCAATAAAAAAATGGTGTTCTTATTTGAAAAACGGAAGTTGACGTCATTTCCGGAAAAACCGGAGGTGCTCATGCCTTGAAAGTATTTTAGATTTCATCAGCATCGTGAAATACTTAAGTGCTGAATTTCATGAAAATACTTTCAGTAGTTTCCCGTATAAATATGGGTGAGGTTCCTCGTGAAAGACCCTGTATAAATGAAGATCAAGTGCACATTGAAAACGCTGTAACTTGGAGTGGCTGAAAAAGTGTTTTTTTTTTGTGCATGACTTCGACCAGAAAATCTACCTTCAAAGTGTTGTTACTACTTACCCTGACATCCTGTAAAAATTAGCACAATTTGACAATTATGGTCTTGTTTCTGGTTGGAAAGCAATCAAGAGACCATAGCGGTGCGATTCGGGTCTGTATGGTTGATGATGGATTTCAACATATAGGCCCATAGATTCTGGATTCGACCCATGGAAAGTTTATCTAGATTCCACCCTGATAAGCAATTTTGAATAATCACTGGTTAAATTAATAAACAAAAATTTTTTTCTCAAAAGTTGTAATGTGATTTTAATAGCCATTTTCCAATTTAATTATTTTTCTTAATTACTCACAACTATGTGATCATGACGATACCAACTCTCCGAAAAGGGGGAGGGCTGTTTTAGATGGTATTTCCACTTCATTGATATCATATAGACTCACGCAGGCATGGGCAACCTACGGCCCGCGGGCCACATGCGGCCCGCGAATAGAATTTTCTTGGCCCGCCAATAAATTTTTGCAACGCGACGCACCACGCACCCCCAAATTAGCTCTTCAAATATCAGAAGAATAGTAGATTCTAAAACTAGTTGCAGAATGGGCTCCTATTCCAATACGAATGCGAAATTCGAAAACGAGCGACGAAGGAGCGAGTTTTCGAACGCATGAGTGTTGGAATTGCATTCTGCAACGAGTATTAGACGATATTTTCTCTATTTCAGTCAAATTTCGTTGAAATTCGATGAAAAATTCAGATTATATACTCCATTCACAATTATAAAATCACAACTCTGGCCATGGTTTCGTTTTCAGGAATTGGTGCACCTGATGTAAAATCTGTGCGCGTACATAGAATATCGTTTATGACAAAACGACGATGCCAGTTTTTCTGTTTACATCAAAGTAAAAGTATCAAAGATTTTCCACATTTTGTTAGTTCGTATCGATCGGCGATTTTGGGGAGAAATATCGATAGGAAATCGCCTATTTTTCCGTTCTTCGGCGTCCAGAAGAAGTTTCGTGCAAGTGTCATTTTTTCCTTTCACGAGTTTTGGCGTGAGTACGAACGGCAAATTTGAATTGGACCAAAAATCGATTTGTAAGCATAAATAAAGCGAAAGTAAGTACTAATCGACCTTTTTACACTTGATAACGAAGTTTTTTTAGGTATCTGGCCGTTTTGAAAGATTTCAAACGAAATTCCGGTCCCCCAGAAGTTTGGTTAGTTTCGGTATCGATTTTGGTGCTCAAAATTTATTTGGAATGTGTAAATGGACAAGAAAGGCTTCCTTATACGATCTTCTAACGGAAGCGACCGGAAAATATGGTTCAGGTAGAATTGAAATGTGTCACTGGAGCTTTCATTCCTTTGCCGAAAGTAGAAAAAGCCTATAATGAACCAGAATACATCGGTTTTTTTTCCATATTCCAGGAGTTTGTGTCTTATTTTAGAACAGGTGAATGATAATGTGAAGCATATGTTTAAGCTATTCCATTTTATTTGTACAAACCTACTGTGGTAGTAATGTATGAATATTTTTTAATCCAATAAATTACTATACAATCAGAATATTTTACTCCTTGTTCATAAGATCAAATAAATAAAATGTCGTCAAGTCTTGAACTTTCAGTTCAAGAGGATAATAAACATTAAATCTTCACAAGCATGCATATGAAAATTATGTGAAAGCAATGCAATTTTTTTCCATGGCGAAAAATAATAGGTATATTTCAACAGTGATCTCTTGTACTTTTCATGCAAATAACTAGAAAAGGACTCCTTTCTATCAATTCATATAAACGTTAATTATTTTCGTCCATCACATCTATTCCAATTCATTCACATTCTGAGAAATACGCTAAGAATGTAGAAAGGGCAACATAGTGTTGACTTGGAACATAAAAATATTTTGAAAAACGTCATAACTTCGATACAGAGTGGAATGTGTCAAATTTCCAAGGCCAGAGCTGTGATTTTATAATTGTGAATGGAGTATACATCCTAGTGACTTTTGTTTTGTATCTTGGCAGTTGGTTCACTGACAAAAATTGACATTTCCAACTTGACGTGTGTTGAAAATTGATAGGATCGGCAGTCATTGTTGACAATCACGAAACGAAAAATATTACTAAAAACAGTGCTGTAATGAGTTCATTACAGCACTGTTTTTAGAACTGTAATGAACTCATTACGATACTGAAATAGAGAAAAAATAATATTCAAATTTTCATTTCTAGCATGCGACCTCTAGCCGCTTCTTCGGACATTTCCGCGTGTATGCGATATATAATGTTCGATGCATAGAGAGATTGAGTTCAAAGCGGACGATGTTCTGAAAAATTTCTATCGTGAGTTATCTTTTCGAGATTTAGTCAATTTCATATGTCGATTCATGTCTCTTTTCGGCGGTACTCATTGCTGTGTGCAATTTAAAAAAAATAAATAATCAGAAAATCAAAGAACTCATCAAGGATTATGGATTCTAATTTGGAAAATACCTTACGTGTAGCAACAACATCAGTCCCACCTAATATTGATGCTCTTGTGAAGAAAACGCAATCCCAGGTGTCTCATTAGTCCAGTGCCGGTTTAAGGTGCTTTCGGGCCCTGGGCGCAGGAGATCTACGGGGCCCCACTTGGCACTGTCTGGTGGATTCTCGTACAAATCAACAAAATTTTAATGTTCAACTTTTCATGTGGTAATATATTAAAGAAAAATATTGTCAAAAATATATAAACAACATTTTAAAATAGGGACCATCACATTTCAAAAATATCACATTGGATATAAGAATCACATACATAAATTATAGTTTTTTTCGCTTATCTTACTATCAGCAATCTGCCGTATTATAGTGTTGCAATCAAGTTTCTCTAGAGCAAGAGATGAAGTATCTAGGCTTTCTAGGTTCTAGGTATGGTTAAAAAAAATGCAAAAGCTTTAGTATGTTAGGGAAAGTTGCTTTCGCCTTCTGGACAACCTCAAACTTTTCTTGAATCGAGGGTTTATTCAGATTTCTACATAGCTCATGAAATTGTATCATTTCATTTTTGAATATTCTTGGCTGTTCTTAATATCTTTCTTATATTTTAAACCTGATTGATTTTCCAATTTCCTCCTGGTCCTGTGTGAAAAAACCGTTTGAAAGCTGTTACTTTTCTCCGTAACACTCGATTATTTTTCGCAGGTCCTGCATAATATAATCACATATTACATTGAATATGTACTTCAATTCGGAATCTTTCTTTTCCTTCTAGTACGATTTCGCTCCTACCTGTTTCATCGAAAAATACTTCTTTTTCCCCCTTTTGACCTCATCTTTGAACTAAATATTTTTACTAAATTTGCGTGATTGATGATTCCCCGTGTTCCAATCCTCTTTGGGTTCATTTCTATCTAACCGTGGCTCATATGTGAAGTGATGTGTACCAAGAAGAAATCACCATGATGAGCTCTTGGCGTATAATGTGTCCCAGTCTTAATCCTGACAGACCCGATTTCCGAGAGATTATACATATGAACAATTAAAAAAAAAATGAAATAAGGATGGATACGTATAGATATGCTCAAGGGCGTCGCAAGAGCTAGGGGGACAAAAAAAATCTGAATAGCGATAATGAACTGATTTTCGTATATTATTTCATGAGTTTTTAAGGGATTTTTGAGCTCTAGGGGGGTCAGCTGCCCCCCTCCTGCCCCCCTCCTGCACCCCCCTGGCGACGCCCATGGATATGCTGGCCCACGACTTACTGTCGGAGCCATAAGAGGGCCACAACCCACATTTTCACTAAATCTAATCGAATTTCACTTCATTTCTACATGAACCATTCATTTCGAAAGCAAATAAACTGAACAAACATTCAATCATCACTGCGCAGGTACCGCGAAAGCCTGTGGATGGAACATTTATGCCAAGTCCGCGAAGCGCGGACGAGACACCAAGAAGTCATTCACACTCACGTTCGCGGCATTGGCCGATGTTCTCGCTATGAGGGCATGAGGCATATGAATTTTTTTGCTTACACATCGCTTTTTGGCGACCACCTACTCCCTATAGAGACAGCGGCCTACGCCAATTTATAAATATGAATAATCTTCATATTGTGATTTTTCTGAAAAGTTTTCATTTTCAACTATCGAAATTAGTGAACTGAAATTTTTGTTGAGCCCAGGCCCTTCCGGGCCCTTCCGGGCCCCTTTGGGCCCCGGGCCCCTGGGCGCCCGCCCCAAGCGCCCAGTGGATAAACCGGCACTGCATTAGTCAAGAACTAGTGATTGATGAGTTACGGAAATGTTTTTTTGTTTATATCCGTTTGAATATTTTTTAAGGTTCATTTCAATTTTGTTCTATGAATTTTATTACTGTTAGAAATTTTATTTTGGCCCGTGGTCTACTAAAAATTTTTCTATTTGGCCCTCTCCAAAAAAAGGTTGCCCATGCCCATGCCCATTGGAAAACCCTCTTTATTATAGAGGGTTTTCCAATAGAAGGTGTTATTTTGACATTCAAAGATAAATTGTGTTGTGTTCTCGTCCATGTTGTCTAATTGGATAGGGTGTCTTAGGGAATTGGACTAATAGTCAAGTTTAATTACAACTTTGTCGACGTTTCGGAACTTTTATGGTTCCTTTCTCAAGACTGAAAAATATTTATTGAAAACACATAATACATTAATTGGTTTCTGACCATTACCTAGTTGTGGTCACTTTGATGATTTAAAATTAAATAAAAACGAAAAATAGTTTGGGTTCTGGATTGGACCATCGGATTCCCTATAAATTCAAATTACAATCTTTAATATACAATCTACTTAAGAATACCCTTGAGACATCTCTAAACGACCATACTTGGAGAAAAATAAAAAGATACACAGAAACAAGGTCAGAACGGCTCTTTCAGAAGATCAAAACAGTCAACAGACAAAAACTAAAAAGACTCCAAGAACAACAACAACCTTTAACAATAACAGAAAGTAACAAATTCCTAAAAAACTACACCAATGCAGAGGTTCCAACAGAAGCCCGAATTATCTTAGGCATGGGCCCCAAACATGGCATAATCCCAAAGAATGTCCCTATTTTAGAACTGATAAAAGATGTTGAGGGTTTTGTCCGTACACTCACAGTAGAAGAAGACGAAAAGAATACCATCAGGTCAAGTTGCATGAGAACAGTGTCAAATTTCTTAGACAAACCCAAGAACTTAGACCCATTGAACAGATATTATAGGACAACTTCCAAGTTCATTAAGGACAACCCAGATATCGTAGTTGGTAGATCAGACAAAGGTGGCGTCACAGTGCTGATGTACAGAGAAGAATATATGGAGGAAGTTAAGAAACTGCTTGAAGATAATACCACATACAGAGCACTCAACAGAGATCCAACAAAGAAATTCTAAGAGAAGATCAACAGATTCTTCAAGACACTCAAGGAAGACAACACGATTACGGAAATACAATACAAGAACATAGTAAAACACAACAGCAACCCCCCACAACTCTACTGCTTAAGGAAAACTCACAAACAGACAACTAGCTTTAGACCGATAGTGAGCTGTATAGGTTCTCCAAGCTACAATACAGGATTGTTTCTACACCAGATCCTGAATAATGTACTCTCTTCATCAAGGTTCAAAGTGAAAGACTCCTTCTCCTTAGTTGAAGAACTCAAAACCATTCAAGTTCCGAAGAACCATGAACTTGTATCTCTAGATGTCATGTCCCTCTTTACGAACATACCAAAATCACTTGTCATCGAATTAATAAAGAAAAAATGGAGGTACATAAACTGCTTCACAGAACTCAATAAAGAAAAGTTTGTCGAACTGGTAGAGATATTGTTTGATACAGCTTATTTCTCATTTAACAACGAAATATACGAACAACTAGATGGAACATCCATGGGGTCCCCTGCTAGTCCTAGCATTGCTGAGTTGGTGATGCTAGAATTATTCGAATACGTAAGCGAAAAACTGAACTTCGTAATACCATTAATGAAAGTCTATTTGGACGACACCCTATTACTCCTGCCTAAAGAGAAGATTGAACTAACTCTCAACACTTTCAATTCTTTCCACAGTAAACTAAAATTCACAATAGAAAGAGAAGAGAATGGAAGTATTCCCTTTCTAGATGTCCTGGTGTCAAGAGAAGAAGGAGGAATTATAACTGATTGGTACTCAAAACCATCAAACTCGGGAAGATGCTTGAACTTCCTGTCCAACCACAGTGCCCAACAGAAAAAGAATGTAGCTACCAATCTTGTCCACAGAGCCCTAACACTTAGCCACAAGAGGTTCAGAAAAACAAATATACAAAAGGCAACCAACATACCCTTGAATAACAACTATCCCAGATACTACATAAAAAGAATAATCAATAACCACCTCAATAAACACGACCGGACAGATTACACAAAAATGAAACCCAACAATACACAACCTGAATCTCCCATCGAAAATAAGAAATTTTGCCGACTAGTGTTTTATCCCGAGCTGTCATACCGACTATACGACATATTCAAACAATTTGGTCGTACTGCAGCATTCTACAACATTCTTGACAACAAAAAAAGATTTTTCAGCAGGATAAAAGACAGAGTCCCACCAGACAAAGAATCTGGGGTAGTGTACGAAATTGGCTGCTCAAATTGTGAAGGAGTGTATGTGGGACAGACCAAACAATACCTGGGAGAAAGAATGAGACAACACAAGAGAGATGCAACACGACTACTTATTGGTGAAAACAAGACAGCCCTGACACAGCACATGAAAAATGAAGGACACAAGTTCGATTTTGATAGTGTCAAGGTTCTAGACAAAGAGAAAAATTACTCCAGACGACTCATCAGCGAAATGGTCCACATCAGGAAACACAACTCCTCAATAAACTTTAGAGAGGACACCAACAGCCTAAGTGGATTTTACGACTGCGTTATCTCTAGAATGATATGCTAGAGATAACAGAAGAGAAGAGAACAAGAAAGAGAAAGAAGACGTTATCTCTGGAATGGTATGCCAGAGATAACAAAGAAGAGAAATGAAAAGAAAAAGAAGAAAGAGATTGACCACTGGCCAATCCAAAACTCGTGAGGCCACCGCATTGGAGCCTAAACTCTGTGAACCGTGTCGTGACGTATCTATGACATTGTGCCTGTGATGTTGACGTGCGTCAAAATGTGAAGTTTTATGTTTGATGTTTCGATGACTGTCTTTTCCACGTGTAATAGCGAGATTAGGTATAATTAAAGATTGTAATTTGAATTTATAGGGAATCCGATGGTACAATCCAGAACCCAAACTATTTTTCGTTTTCATTTAATTTTAAATCATCAAAGTGACCACAACGAGGTAATGGTCAGAAACCAATTAATGTATTATGTGTTTTCAATAAATATTTTTCAGTCTTGAGAAAGGAACCATAAAAGTTCCGAAACGTCGACAAACTTGTAATTAAACTTGACTATTAGTCCAATTCCCTAAGACACCCTATCCAATTCAAAGATAAATGCCATTTTTTTCAGATGAATGTTCGGTGTCCGAGATCTTGTTATTAACACGGCTTCTTCGAGAGATAACACGGTCCCGAAACTTTTACCGTGAAAGATCAATGGTTTCGTTGCTTGTGTGGCAGGTAGCGCCTTCTTGTTGGAAGTAAACGTTGTCCAGATCAATACCATTCAATTCCGGTCATAAATAATCATTTATCATCTCCCGATAGCGCAATCTATTCTCCGGAACTCTTACTTCAGCCTCTTTCTCGAAAAAATATGGTCCAATGACCCAGACGGACCATAAACCGCACCGAACAATAACACTTTGAGTATAGAGAGGCTTTTCAATATAACTCTTGGATTTTCCTAGCCCCAGATGCGACAATTTCGCCGATGGAATTCCGGGTCATTTTCATGCATTTCAAGGAACCGATCAGCAAAGACACGAAGTTGTTGACGATGGGCAGGCTTGAGTTCTTGTTCTGAACTTTATAAGCCTCAAGATGCAAATATTTATGCAAAATACGGTGAAATGATAATATTCTCGGCCGTTCTTGAGCACGTTTTTTATTCTTCACGGGTTTTATTCTTCACATCACAAATTCGTCCCAACAGCTCAAACTTCCACCAATCTCTGTAAAGCGGTTCGACAAGATGCTTCTCGACGACCCAAAAATGTTCGAGTTTTACGAATCGCCTCTGCCAAAGGACCCCACACTTTTTATAGGTGAAGTGGCGACCGGTCAAATTTTCTGAAAGTTTGGTATGTTGTTGTACCCGACTCAGTGACCAAAAGTGTCAATGGGTCCAACCCAATCCTATGGCTAGTTTTCTAAATACGGGGTGTTAAAGTTGAAAATTGCCCAAATTTTCGGATTTATTTTTTAATTATTAGGAGTTAGATTGGATTTCTGTTGCATACACACGTTTACTAGGTGTTCTGGTAGTGAAATTAGTGGATACGTATGATTAAAAATATTTATATTTACAGGACGATTCACGAGTATATGACGGTAGTTTTTTGCCAAAATTCACTTGTTCTACTGTGACGTCAGGAAGGCATATTTTTGAAATGTTCTTTTCGATTTAGTTTTATGACGACCAAATATTGCACAGTGCATATTTTTTATACAGGGTGTTTCACAGAGAGAACCACTAGACATAATAATTTTTTTTTAGAATTAATTCAAAACTCTGTATTTTTGAATTGATTTTTGGAAAAAGTAATACCACAAACATATGTGTTTCTCTAATCTCCAAAATATTCATGGTGGTTTATTCATAGGAATAAATGCGCATCTTATCTGTACTCATATTGAACTCATGGGCACAATATAAAATCGATCCGCCTTTTCAATTGGAAAAAAAATGATGAAATCATTTATTCTCCACTTCAACGTATCTCGAAAACTGGTCATAGTATCGGATTCAGAATTCATACCTCTGGAGATGTTGTAGAAATCAATATATAGTGAGAAAATAGTTGCATTTGACCGAGGAAATTTTCGAATACAGGGTGTTCATGTTTTTCGAAATTTTCCCAAAATGGAATACCTTCCTATGAATAAACCACCATGAATATTTTGGAGATTAGAGAAACACATATGTTTGTGGTATTACTTTTCCCAAAAATCAATTCGAAAATACAGGGTTTCGAATTAATTCTAAAAAAAAATTATTATGTCTAGTGGTTCTCTCTGTGAAACACCCCGTATAAAAAATATGCACTGTGCAATATTTGGTCGTCATAATACTAAATCGAAAAGAACATTTCAAAAATATGCCTTCCTGACGTCACAGTAGAAAAAGTGAATTTTGGCAAGAAACTACCGTCATAATATTCGTGAATCACCCTATAAATATGAATATTTTTAATCATACGTATCCACTAAATGCATTACTAGAACATGTAGTAAACGTGTATATGCAACAGAAATCCAATCCAACTCTTAATAATCGAAGAATAAATCCGAAAATTTGGGCAATTTTCAACTTTAACACCCCGTATTTAGAAAACTAGCCATAGGATTGGGTTGGACCCATTGACACTTTTGGTCACTGAGTCGGGTACAACAACATACCAAACTTTCAGAAAATTTGACCGGTCGCCACTTTACCTATAAAAAGTGCGGGGTCCTTTTCACCATTTTTATAGAGAATTTTGATAATTTCAATGCGTTGTTGCAGCGTGCATCGTTCCTTTTTGTTCAATGGCGTAGTTTATACTTGTCAAACATCAAAAAATGACAGCTTCAAAAGTGACATCTACCGAAATAGCGGGCTATTCAAAATAACACCTCTCATTGGAAAACCCTTTACTTGCAATTGATCGAAACAATTGGAAGAAATTGATTCCATCGATTTCAGTGGCCATTTTTAATCAATTCCATTCGAAAAACATGATATTGTGTGCTGGCATCATGAAAGAAACGTGGAAAATATAACACGAATAACAGACGTTGCTCTAGCTAACAATATATCATTATGAGTCTGGAAATCATATTTAAATATAATATAAAATCGCATGAAGATCGCATTGTGCAATTATGACTTAGGAGCGTGGGATGCGCTCACATCCAGTTGTCCCGCTTTAAAATTCAAATATCTACGTTCTTGCAAGAACAATTAATAATGAGTTGTTTTGCGAGCGAACTCCATGGCGGGAAAAATGTTCATTTCGAGCGATAAATCGCAATCAAACGTGGACCCACAATCGGATTATTAATCAGTTTTACTTCTACAGTTGAATATCATGACAGGGCATAGTGCAATGTAGGTAACTGAGGAATATTGCAAAATTTCAGATTTATTGGTTTTCGGTCATGCTTTTAGTATTCTGGCATTCGTTAACGAAATACCCTGTTGAGTAATCACAAATCTTAATTCTAATCTGGTCTGTTACAACAGGCAGTTTCCATTATCGAATTGCTCGGACAGCTCCATCTTTTGTTAACCTGTCCCAGTGTTATGGAATAATCTGCACTTACGTAATACATATATTGGTTGTATGTCAATATTGTTTCGCATTAAAGACCCTAACCGTGTAGAAATTATCACCCATGACCGAACGGCCATCATACTAAATTGATCAGTTTCAAAACTCTTCAGTGTGCCATTGAAGTATAGAGGAAAGTCACCAAATTTGAAATACCATTTTGTTTTTGGGATATAAAGAAAAAACTCGATATTAATTAAATCAGTTTAATGTTTATACTAATCAGTCATACATTTATATATATTAGTTATCTAATTAAAATCTAACACAAAGAACAAAATCACAAATGAGTAACCAAATATGGAAAAGGAACCCATATATGGAATATAAGCTCAAATCAACATAACAATAACAAAAATGGACATTAATATCTTTGAGACCAATTAAATGAATATAACATATTGTGATAAATGGAAGAAGTTACATAATTACTTGCAAAAGTCAAAGATCCGAGTATCAAACTCTGGACCAACACAATCATAATGTGCCCAGAGCCCACACATCAAGCATATTCCATAATTAGACACCGACGACTGTCCATATTTGGATTTTTATACTAGTTCGGACTCTTCTGAATATTTTTTAAAGTCACAATATTTTAATGACAAAAGATCACAAAATGTTGAAATAAACATAATACCGATATACTAAATAGTATAACACTTATGTATACAAACATAACAGCTGGTAATACTCATTTACTAAAATTTTCTTCACGACAACAAAACAAAACACGCCTGCCACACGTAAAGCGTTTGCGCAACTGACTCGATGCTGTGAGTGCGATAGTTAGTAGACCGAATGAAACAGAAGATGGTCGATTGTTCCGTTTATTACTCATAGTCTTGGAGAAATGAAGGTATTCCATATTAGGATACTATTTCATATTTGGTGACTTTCCTCTATCGATCTATTTTTTCGATATTAGGCCTCCATTAACGAAGCGAAGTAGTTCTCGCTAAAGTTCTGACCACTCACAACTCATTTCCGCTATTCAAATAATAATACACAAACTATGAACTTTCTTGAATATTCGGTAATAAACAGACTCAATAAATCCACAGAAATAAACCCCCCAATTAACCAATTAGAGATTTCTAGATCTCCTTTGTTGAATTTGTTTTGAACATACGATACCAACCATATTGTAGACAATTGTTCAGATATTGTCAGTCTAGTACTTGATGATGGTGTCATTACCGAAACCGGTCGTACAAGAACAGATTTATAAATAGTGGAAACTGATGAAAAAGAATTTTATCAAGTTGCATTTGAATTACAATAATATATAATTTACTCATTGGTGCCTAGCCTGCTTAGCAAGTAGTGCTTCATAGTTCAGAAACTCACTGCTAGATGCGAGGGGAAAAAATGTCGATTCTCTGAAACACAACTGTGCCACCATCAAAGGAGGAAGGAAAAAGAAACCACAACTAAAAGTGGCTTCAATTCGTTCAATGACGTTGTTCCTCTAGGTATATTCAAACTCAATTCCCCCAAATTTATACCACAATAAACCGTTCGCCAGTGGCGGTTCTACTATACCGCGAAACCCCGCGGTGCGGGGGGCCCGGATGTTACGGGGGCCTGGAGGGCCCACGCCGATGTGGTAACAATATGTTCGAAATTGCTTTTCTATTCTAAAAGGCGACAAAGTTTTCAGAATTTATTCAATTTCATTTGTTTCTGACGTTACCTATAACTGTGGCCTCTGCTTAGAGGTCATTTTCCAAATTGAAAATCATTAAAAATTATTTACGGAGGGCTGAAGGACTCCGGTCGATGGCCTTTGACTATGGTCAATAAAGTACTGTTATTATTATTATTTACGGAATAAAATGTCCCAAGGGAGACTAAGTGGACTTGCAATATTATCAATATACGGGGAGACAGAGTTTTTTCAGAGGTTTTTATCTGTTCTCGTGTGTTATACGCAAAATTGTATGGTACCCCGTTCACATTCCCTCTGCTAACACTAAGATTTGGATCGGGAAACAGATTGTTTTTTTTATACAATCTGTTCCTTGTCGCCATTTCTTCACACGTGCCTTATGCCATATATTGTTTGATTTAAGAAAAAAGTATGTATTACTCTCTTTCAAAAGAATATATATATAATAGAAGCAGAAGAAGCAGCTGCAATGGATAAATCAATTTTTATAAACGAATTTGCAGATAGGAAGGCAAGAAAAAGAGATTTCCACTGAGTTTATATTATACAGGGTGTCCCAGAAGACGCGCACCCCATTGATGGGATCGAAAGTGAGAAATATTCTTAGACCAAAACCCATGTTTGCAATTTTTTGATAACGTAGTTAATTAGTAATCAATTAATGAAAATGACCAACCAGGAGCGCCCTTCAGAAGAATAAGTACGCAGGGGCATGCGAGAGTGAGACGCCAGTCTCGGTTCACTGCGTGAAAAGCCGGAAGCAGCTCTGGCGTCTCTCTCGCGTCCCCACTGCCTACTTATTCTCCTGTTGGGCGCTGATCCTGAGTGGTCACTTTCATTAATTAATTACTAATAACTACGTTATCAATGGATTTTTGGGCTAAGAATATTTTCCACTTTCGAACTGATACTTTATTAATTTTTTGATCATATTTTATGTACTTTTCTAGTGATCTCAATTTGTTTCCTTGTTTTTTCTATATTTTATATTATTTCAAAGAATTATAAGTTTGTTTTGAGGTTTCAATAAAATTTCTCCCAGTTTTCTGAGAAGTTGTAATTTATTCACAGTGCTCGTACGTGATTCTACCATGGAAGCAGAACGCATATTTTCACAACAAAGTTTATAAAGATTCACCTGAAAACAAGGGGCCTTCTTACAATTCTCGCGGGGGGGGGGGGGGGGATGCTGGCATAAATCCTAGACACGCCACTGCCGTTCGCAATCTAGATACATAGATATATGATACAGATTCATTATCTTCGACCTCAAAATCCTCTAAAAACCAAATAGTTTTTTGATCTTGGGCCATATCATGAAAATTATCCGCCTTAATTGAATGAATGTTGACGGAAAACCCATTAACCACGTTGTCAAAAACTTTCCCAACCAATTCTGAATATACATGTGTTCCCAGATCGAACATACGAACTAAAATGAAAAATTCCTTAAGTAAGTTTAAGAAAAAAAAGTTCCATAAACATGGGGTCGCAAACGTTCCGTTTTCGAGATACGGAGTTCTGAACTTTTATTTTTTTCAAATTTTTTTCTCATATTATCTACACTTAACAACCTTCACTTTTCGAAACACAAACGTTCAATTATTTGATGTGTCAAAACTGACACTGAATTCATTCACCATCGCCTACTAACTGAAATTTATGATAATTTGGATTTTTCTGAGGATTTCGAGAAAATCGTTCAAAATTTTTCTTCTCGAAATCGGTGGCAGATACGACAAAACTACAGAAGATCGAAGAGTTCAGTATAACAACAAAGCTTCTTTTCACATTTTTTCAAATTAACCAAAAAAAAAGTTCTGGAGGAAAACAGGTGACATGTTCCAGAAAAAATATCACCCTGTAGATCTGCTATCGAAAATGCCATGTCACATGGTGAGAACTCTCAAATGTAATATTTATGCCTTTCAGTTGAATATCTTCTCAAAAAGCGTAGATACTATTAGAAAATGACCGTCAAAAAAATTCAAACTTCAACACTCTATATATCTGCAAAACGAAACGTTTGCGACCGCATATTTATGGGACTTTTTTTCTTAAACCTACTCAAGGAATCTCCCCTCTTCGTTTGTCCGTTCAATTCAGGAACACCCTGTATGTAATTGAACAATGAACATATTATGATTCACCTATCACCTACAAGATTCAAATAAATCACCCTATAATTTTCCGATATAATTCGCGATATGGTTGGGCAGTTTACGAATTCGTTCCATTTTTTGGAGCAGTGTATAACATGAAAAATTTCTACTTGAGGCATAGATATTCTTCTCATGCGCAAATATACTTAAATATTAAATCATCGGAATTGAATATGAAAGGTGAAACTATACTGTCTACCTCCTCATACTGTGGTAGGGTCGACTGTGAGAGTCATACTGAATGGTATTACTCAGGAAAATGAACACACATCGAATCACCGATGTTCAAACACACTTTAACAATCAAATTAATAAACAATTTGTAAGGTCGAGACAAACATTAAAAGCAAGAGTGATGGTAAAATATAAAACATATTGTAGTATGTAGTTCAACGACTTTCGGAACAAACATTGGACTAAAACTGATAAGCAAGGTTATTGGCGTCATCTCCAAATGTAAGATAAGAGGTAAATTAAACAGACTGCACTGATATCAGTGCATTTTTATTGATAATAACCCATTTCGCGAGATCTGAATGCCATCAGACGGTGTTACGAACTAAAAAAATATTTATTTAGGAGGTGTTATCGGAAAGATGCGACTCGTTTGCAAAAGACCATCTCATCCGCAATCGGCGTAACTGTGATATGGGAAAATTACGAAATATTACAATTCGGTTTGTTCCCGGAATAATGTCAGGTGGATTTGAGAGCTGCAGATAATATGGGATATTATCGGAGAAGCATAATTCTCCCTTTGTTACGATTGCACAGATGGTACTGAAATTCAACGACCATTTTCATAATGCTTCTACTTTTTCGCCACATGACAATTTGGGCTTTTGGCGAATCTGCATTGAACAAATCTTATTGATACAGTGTGATTCACCTAACCCATTCGATGAGAGACGTTCATAGAGAACTGAAATACGTCATCGTCACCCTGGAAAAATATTTTTCTAAAATACTTATTACCACTCCCACTTCCATTTTCGATTTTTACGTGCAATATCGACCGTTTTGCATTTCTATCGCTCTCATATATGCATTTGTTTAGAGATATTTGAAAAAAAAATTACAGTTGATGTGACGCTATAATTATGTCTGCATCAACAACAATAGTGAATATGAAATTAATCTTGGTATACACGTCAACAAATTGATATCCTATCAGGATCGTTAGGTAATTCCATTTACTTTTTTCCTATTTCAAATGATCTTAACCTGTTTCAGATGGTTTGAATTTTATTCGCAATAAAAAAAATACTTACGGAGCTACGACCAAAAATGTAATAGAATACTTATTTAAATTCCTTCTTGGAGGGGTTCCAATTTACATATTTCAGGATTTATGTAGATGTTAATTGGTATTTGTATTATGGACGAACAGGAGGCATATTTTTTTCTGTGAATCTAATAATGGAAAAAGGTGTATTTCCTTGCAATAGGATGGTGTGCCTCCCCATCTCAGAGAAATTCACCATCAGTTTTGTGGATAACTAGATCGAATATAAACGAAATAATAACAACTCGAAACAGCTTAGAAATAACTTGATCTAAATAATTGGGGAAATCTCCAGTAATATGAGGAGAACATTGACCGACATTTAGATTCATTATTTTGGAAATTATCCTTCAGTTATGTATTTCTTGTAACTCCTCAACGCGGAAAAAGTAATATGATAGATAGATAGATGAATATCCTCATTTCAAGATATGTAAGTACAACATAGAGTGAAATAGTGTCAGAAGAATGTACATTTACAATTCACATACTCCTTAATGAATAACTAAAAATTACATTCAAAATACTCTGACTCTGAATGAGTATGGTTCTAAATCTATTAACATCTCCATCACTTTTCCTTTGAAAGACCTGAAATTATTGATTACCCCCAAACTATTCGGTGAATGATTAGGTATACAGAGTGGCCACATTTTCAATGGGATTGTATTGATAACTTTTAAACCATAAGAGTTGGAAGGTCGGTCAAATGGAGAAAAAGTTGCATTCATAGAAGCATTGTCGGGCATTTCAAACAAATCGAGATTATCAGAGCCGGTTATTGAGATATCATAAGAAAAGTTAATTCTGTCATTGCGATTATCCTTTTTTTTGCACTTAATTTCAAATATTATCAAAAAATTTCACAGGAGTTTTATATTCTACAGTAAATTATCCTCAAATTGACATGATTTCGTATCCAACGTTTCGTACTTTCTGGGCCATCCTCAACCTCATTTTTTTCAATACGGACTTGCATATTTTATGACACTTTTCGAAATAACTTTCAACGTTGAATTCAACGATATATCATTCAATGTCAGTAAAAGTTGATTTCACCAAATGATGGACATTTTGAACACTCACTTCATTGATTTTCATCATTTTCTTTCGAATATCCATTCAATTTGTCGTTCATTAAATGATAGTTTCGTTTAATTATTATGAATCAGGTTTTTCACCTCTTGAAATAAGTAAATAATTATTACTTGTTTTTTGCTTTGATTATGTTACGTAATAATCATTTACAAATTTCGAGAAGTGAAAAACCTAATTCATAATCATCAAACGAAACTATCATTCAATGAAAGACTAATTGAATGATTATTCGAAAGAAAATGATGAACATCAATGAAGTAATCGAACATTTACTCACTTCATTGATGTTCATCATTTTGTAAAATCAACTTTTAATGACATTGTATGATACATCGTTGAATTCACCGTTAAAAGTTATTTCAAAAAGTGTCTGAAAATATGCAAGTCCGTATTGAAAAAAATTAGGTTGGGGGTGGCCCAGAAAGTACGAAACGTTGGATACGGAATCTGATTATGTCAATTTGAGGATAATTTTTCGAAAATATTTGAAATAAAGTGGGAAAAAAAGAAAAATCAAAATGACAGAATTTACTTTTCTTATGTTATCTCAATAACCGGACCTGATAATCTCGATTTGTTCGAACTTACTCGTATGGTTTGAAAGTTACCAATACAATCTCATTGAAAAAGTTTCCACTCTGTATATGTCCTTATACAATTATAAGAAGGATATTTTTCACTTAAACTCAATCTATACTTTGGATAATGTAAGTCCAGAGTTCTTGTTTGATAATTATGAACTGTTGTGTGCTGTAACTTTTATCCTTGTTTTTGAAGAAAATATCGAGCATTCAGTAAGTGAATACCGTACACAGTTGAAATTTTATGTTTTTTAAATGTTCCCCTACATGTCTCTAAAAATTTCAATCCAAACATTACGTTCTTAATTCTTTTTTGTACAATAAATATGTATGTCATTCACTCTTGCACTTGTTCCCAAAATAAAATACCGTATCTTAAAACTGATTCAAAATGGGCAAAATAAACCACCTTCATGCAATGCTCACTCAAGTGGTTACGGAGAGATCTCCCATACCCTTCTTCAATTAATTTCATGATATGTGGGTTGATTTGGGTAGAAAAAATACGCATGTGTCATAGTTAACTTTCATCTTGATAACAATGTTATGTATTTGTTCTTGTTATCTATTTGTATTTTGTAATAAATGAAGGCGATTTTTCATTCTGATTATTATTCTTATTATTAAAATAAAATAAACAATATCAGGAATTGGACAATTTAATTCTCCTTAGCGAATTTCTTCAGGCCAACGTTTCGGAACAAGGCTGTTCCTTTTTCAAGGCTAAAAAATACAAGACATTTAGACAAAAACAGATACAAAATAAAATACGCTAAAACTATACCTCTCGAAATTTCCGTATCACGGAGATATTTCAAAATTAATTAAGCGTTTGCTAGAGCACATCTGATTCGATAAAATGGGAAGCAATAAAGTCATATCATAAAATGATCTATATACATACATAAGGTGAGATGTTCCTGTCTTCAATCAACAAAGAAAGATGTCATGTTATGTCAACAACATAGAATATTATTGAAAAGTTCACACAAAATAAATAAACAGTCAATCTTAATATAATAATGGTCAAGTGAGGGGCAAATGTAATGTGTAGATACTATGCACAAGTCAGTAGGATTGAATACAAAAATATGAATAGAAATAAAAACAAAAATAAAAACAGGAGAGCACTACATAAACTCAAGTTATATCTAGTAAGCAATCATATAGGGCATAAGCCACTTAGATTTTCAACATCATCTCTGAAGTTAACAGTCATACCCTTTCTAATATATACCATCTCACTAATATTCCTTCTATATAGATGTTTTTCTCTGTCCAAAATGGTAGTATTCAAGAAGTTAAATGTGTGTCCCTCTGTATGTACAAGTGTTGTTAGTGCAGTTTTGTTTTGGTTTTTGATGTTCCTTACGTCATATTTATGTTGTTTGATTCTCTCCTTAAGGTGTTGTCTAGTCTGTCCAATATACGTGTTATTACAGTTTTCACATGGGATCTGATATACCACCTCTGATTGTAAATCTGTTGAGATCTTGTCCTTGATTTTAGTGAAAAATTTTCCAGTAGAGGAGACATTATAAAATGCGCAGGCGCAGTCAAACTCATTAAAGATTTTTCCAATTCTATATGACAGGTTGGGTATGAACGGGAACTTGAAGAAGTTTTTTATTTGTTTTGTGGTACAATCAGAGGTTCGGGGTCTAATATTATTATAGTCACCAAGAGTCTTCCTGACAATTCTAGAGATAAATTTGCTGGGGTAGTTATTATCTATCAAAATGTTTTTAATCTTCGCAAGGTTTTTTGTTTTATATATTTCACTGCTTAGCTTTACTGCCCTATCAACCAGATTTTTGACTATGTTGATCTTCTGTTGGATGCTGTGGTTGCTATAATAATTAACCACTCTATTAGAACAAATATCCTTAGTGTACCAATCCGTCATAAGGCCTCGATTATCCCTAATGATCATTAAATCTAGGAAAGCTATTCTATTCTCAGTCTCGATTTCCATTGTGAACTTGAGGTTTTCATTATAAGAGTTAAATAAACCAAGAATGTAGTCTGTTTTCTGTTCTGGAATCATTAAGAAAGTGTCATCCACGTAAACTACCATTATTGGTATATCAAAATTCACAGTATCATGTATATACTCAAATAGGTCGTTCATAACTAAGGAGGCAAAACTATTGCTGCCAGGGCCCCCCATAGGAGTACCAAAAATTTGTTTGAAGAATTTGGTGTTAAATAATAGGTAGCTTTTATCGAAGCAAATGTTGATAAACAACAAGAAAGTATTTCTATCCAAGCAGGTAAAGTTACTAATATAATTCCAGCGTTTTTTTATAATGGCAATAACAAGATCTTTGGGGATGTTAGTGAAGAGGGACACTACGTCTAATGACACCAATCTATAATTATCAGGTACAGAGGTGGATTTCAGCATTTCTACTAATTGTAAAGAGTTCTTAATGATATACACTGAAGTAGAGAGGACTTCAAATAAAATGGAGTGTAAAAATTTTCCTATGTTAAAGGTAGGGGCATTGGTGTTATCGACTATAGGTCTAAGACTCAAATTTTCTTTGTGAGTTTTTCTCAGGCAATACAGTCTAGGTGGTAAACTATTGGATCTGATGCGGAGTTTATAGAGACTTTCAGTGATACTTGCATTGTTCTTCAGTGATTTTAACGTTTTATTTATATCGTCTTGAAACTTTTTTGTTGGGTCTGCACTCAAGGGGAGGTATGTTTTCTTATCATCCAACATGCGTTCAACTTCTTGCATATATTCAGTCTTGTACATAATGGTTGTTTTGTTCCCTTTGTCAGAGCGCCCGATGATCAAGTCTGGATTATCCCGAATAAAGTCACCAGTAGTTTTCAACTGTCTGGTACTGGGTTGCTGTTCACATATTCGATCACTCCTCTCCAGGTGATCACAAACTGTCCTAATACACTCCATTCTGTATTTGTTTTTAGATATTTCCGGCAATGGTCTAGTAGAGATACAACTCTCAATGTCTTTTATTACCTCAACTAAAGGAAATTTCCGTGGTATGAGTCCATGTTTGGGCCCTGGCAGCAATAGTTTTGCCTCCTTAGTTATGAACGACCTATTTGAGTATATACATGATACTGTGAATTTTGATATACCAATAATGGTAGTTTACGTGGATGACACTTTCTTAATGATTCCAGAACAGAAAACAGACTACATTCTTGGTTTATTTAACTCTTATAATGAAAACCTCAAGTTCACAATGGAAATCGAGACTGAGAATAGAATAGCTTTCTTAGATTTAATGATCATTAGGGATAATCGAGGCCTTATGACGGATTGGTACACTGAGGATATTTGTTCTAATAGAGTGGTTAATTATTATAGCAACCACAGCATCCAACAGAAGATCAACATAGTCAAAAATCTGGTTGATAGGGCAGTAAAGCTAAGCAGTGAAATATATAAAACAAAAAACCTTGCGAAGATTAAAAACATTTTGATAGATAATAACTACCCCAGCAAATTTATCTCTAGAATTGTCAGGAAGACTCTTGGTGACTATAATAATATTAGACCCCGAACCTCTGATTGTACCACAAAACAAATAAAAAACTTCTTCAAGTTCCCGTTCATACCCAACCTGTCATATAGAATTGGAAAAATCTTTAATGAGTTTGACTGCGCCTGCGCATTTTATAATGTCTCCTCTACTGGAAAATTTTTCACTAAAATCAAGGACAAGATCTCAACAGATTTACAATCAGAGGTGGTATATCAGATCCCATGTGAAAACTGTAATAACACGTATATTGGACAGACTAGACAACACCTTAAGGAGAGAATCAAACAACATAAATATGACGTAAGGAACATCAAAAACCAAAACAAAACTGCACTAACAACACATGTACATACAGAGGGACACACATTTAACTTCTTGAATACTACCATTTTGGACAGAGAAAAACATCTATATAGAAGGAATATTAGTGAGATGGTATATATTAGAAAGGGTATGACTGTTAACTTCAGAGATGATGTTGAAAATCTAAGTGGCCTATGCCCTATATGATTGCTTACTAGATATAACTTGAGTTTATGTAGTGCTCTCCTGTTTTTATTTTTGTTTTTATTTCTATTCATATTTTTGTATTCAATCCTACTGACTTGTGCATAGTATCTACACATTACATTTGCCCCTCACTTGACCATTATTATATTAAGATTGACTGTTTATTTATTTTGTGTGAACTTTTCAATAATATTCTATGTTGTTGACATAACATGACATCTTTCTTTGTTGATTGAAGACAGGAACATCTCACCTTATGTATGTATATAGATCATTTTATGATATGACTTTATTGCTTCCCATTTTATCGAATCAGATGTGCTCTAGCAAACGCTTAAATAATTTTGAAATATCTCCGTGATACGGAAATTTCGAGAGGTATAGTTTTAGCGTATTTTATTTTGTATCTGTTTTTGTCTAAATGTCTTGTATTTTTTAGCCTTGAAAAAGGAACAGCCTTGTTCCGAAACGTTGGCCTGAAGAAATTCGCTAAGGAGAATTAAATTGTCCAATTCCTGATATTGTTTATTTTATTTTAACTACATAATGGACGAGGAAAACATTAATGATTCTTATTATTATTTGCATCAAAAACTGGACACTTCATATACAATCCACAAGTATAAAATTATATTGTTTTGCTTGAACAACACTTGATAATTGATGATTGGAAAAGGGCCACTTTCGAGTTTTTTTTGCAATTTACTTCTAAAATTAAGGAACTCAATTTGTGTACTATTTTTTTCTTTATTCTGGTTTAAATTCATGGGAATATTCTGCTCCACAAGAGTTAGATGTTCTGTGTCCGTCTTCTCTCGCTCCACCCCTGGATTGGTAATACCGAATGCGCCTATTTAGAGCATAAATATTAATATATCGAAATGGACATAGAAATTTACATTATGTCAAATTTGTCAATTATGCAAAATAATAATTTATTTCAATCTTGAATTCATATTCGATTCGTGATGAGGTCGATGGAAAAATCTTGTAATCAACTCGTTTATTAATTCAGCGATTAATGGTCTCAACCACTCTGTACAATTGCTTAATTCGACAAGTACTCAAAGGCTCTCTACGGGTAGACACACTCAGAAATCGATCTTGTGCAGGAATGGTAGATCTTGGGCATCCACTTCTCGGTCTTTCGCTTATGTTTCCAGTGTCTGGATATCGATGTAGGAGCTGGGAAACTACGCCTTCTCTATCTTGGAAGAAATCTGCAACATGTCCCTTACTACGCATTCCACCTAGATCATACGAGAAGCAAAAAAACATCCAGAGATGAGAGAGTAATCGTTTAATTTATCATAAATCGGCAACTTTCGAAATGTCAAAATTTTTGAACTTCCCTTACTTTTGTGGAGGAGTCCATTATTCTCATGTCAAATAGCTGGATGTGAAAAAGGAATTGTGCAACATGTTTTAGATGATGAGAGACAATTTTTTTGGTACATATACCATTGCAAGGCATTGTTCTCAAGATTTGGAACCTATTATTAGAAATAAATATCTACTTCTAGTACTTGAACGCTCCAAATCTGCGCCAACCGGTGAACTTCCGCCTCCCGTTACTCGCAGTCTCACACCGTAAATTGTATCCTAAAATTACAGGTGGCCCAGTTATGCGAACGGTATCGATATTAGGCACCATCACGCAGATTCGACATGCAAGAAGGATCGCGGATTGAATTAGTGCAATACAGCTCGAATGGCAAAGATATCATATTTATCATTCAAAGTGGAGCGGTGCAATTCTTCCAATTTATTCAGAGACGCATTGCGAAAGGTCAGTAACCTTGTGTAGTGGTCCAAATCGATACAAGGACCGATGGCGACGATGTCAAGCAGAAAATCAGTGAGCGTGTGGAATGAATTTTCGATGTCCCCAGATTGGCGAACAAGAGAGACCTAAATGTTTTCTGATGAAATTCGTTCGGCGACAGAGCAAGAATTTGTTAAAAGTGCGAAGGAATTGATAATGATGCAGCAACTACCACCTATATTGACATGAGTAGATGCAATTATAATTTCTATTAGTGATCAAATCAATAAAATCACCTCATTTTGCAACGTGAATAAATTTGGCTAGATGAATGCAACATTTATTTTCTCTTCATTAACGAGAAATAACTCTTAGGGACTGATGCCAATGTATTGTTCATGACAATTGCCAATTTTTATCACTGATAGGGCGCTGCTGACTGTAAACAAACAGTATAATATATGATAATAAATGAGTTTATTCAGAATGAACCGATTATATCATAGAGGTTTATAATAAATCAAATTGAAGAAAGTGAGTGATCTTTTCAAAAGCTACGTTTTTTGATATCTGAACCAGATTATTCTGAGTGTTTTTCTTTGATCTCGTGATGATTTTGTGGAGAATTCCAGTGAATTGATTTATTATTGAAAGTGCAGTGCAGTGTCGAGTTTAAAAATTTTGTACAAATTGGCTTTTTATCTCTTGATTGTATCGACATTTCACGAGGAATTCGATGGGATTTATGAAAATAAATGATTGTTTTGAATGTTCTTTATTTTCATGAAAATATACTGCAAAATAGCAACACAAAAAGATTTACATCTGCCATAAACCATGATCTGAATGTGAATAAATTCTGAGGCGACATGGCAAACATGAAGATCTGTATGGTATTTCCTTATAATCAAGTATCGCTCGAAAATTCCCAAAATAATAAGCGGTAATTGGTAATTTCATCAATTCAACCTCAGAAGTTGGCCATTGCATACAACAACCTTCCAAAATATTTGCTGAATATTCACTAAAAATATTGATAGCTGTATTTTTTTAACGAAATTCTTCTTTATCTATAGTTTATTATTTCATTGCTTTTCTTCAGTCCAATCATTCCAATATAGCAAAGGCATTGGTAGTATACAGGATGTTTCACCATAAACTGGACGAACATAGGTACAGAGTGTAAAACCAAATGGAATAAATTCGATAACGAATAAATGAGGGCGTGTTGGGAAAAACGCTCGGACACGTCGATTTGTAATTTTTTAAATGCGCATATTTTTCAAGAAAATAATATTATATAGGGTGTTCCATGTGACCGTGGCCAATAACAACTTTCTTATTTCAAATGCAACCCCCTATATATTATTTAATTTTTTGATTCTCTAGAGAATTCTAGACACAATTCATGCACAATGTCCTATACCTATCTTTAACTATTTCGGAAGTATTGAGTGTTTTCAGATTTATTGCGAAAATCAACGTTTTAAATAAAAATTATTTTATTTCAGAAATTCGGTACATTACACTCAAAACCTAATAAGTTATACTGATTATTTCTTAATTATTAAAAGAAAAACATTAATGTCAATGATGTAGGAAATGTTCAAAATGCTCGCCGCGAACGTCTTGGCAACATGCTAATCTGGTCCTGGTGTAGAATTGTCTTTTAACGTTACTCACATTTCAGGCGTGACTGTTCTAATCGCAAGCGTGATTCGGTTTTTTAGGTCGTCTAAGTTCAAGAGTTTCGTTTCGTATACAATACTTTCGACATATCCCCACAAAGATAAGTCTAATGGTGTCAGATCTGGAGATCGTGCTGGCCATTCTATCGATCCGCGTCTCCCTATCCACCGATTTGGAAAAATTTGGTTCAAGTACTGCCGGACATTGGTTTGGTAATGGATCGAAGCTCCATCTTGCTGAAACCATATTACATTGGCAGGAACTGGTGCATTTGCTGGATCAGGATATAAGTTTATCAAAGTTGCTGCGACATTATTTTGGAGGAGTTCTAAATATTTTTCTCCATTCAAGTTCAATATTCTGATGACTTTGGTGAGTTAAACGTGACATTTGAAATAACTGGTTATGGTTATATAGATATAGTGAAAAGGGGTTACAGTTCACTGCGACCTTAAGGTCTATTGTGCCCCCTATCAGAGCTGTTATCATCGCGCCTCCTACAGCTCGCCCTCTAGTTCCAGAGATTTGATGAAATCCATTATCTGGGATGGCTTCAAGGAGGGTAACTCCCCACTTTTACAAGTTTCTTGTCCAAAGCACTCTTTCCTTTGGCTTGCAATGGCATAGCATTCCGTAACCAGGTGAATAGGAGTTTCTTCCTCCTCCCCACAGAATCATCAGTGTCCGATAAACCCATTCTCAACAGATGCTTCTTCAGGCGACAATGTCCTGTGAGAAAGCCAGTGAGTAAGTGAAGTTGGTCTTTACTGAGATCCAGATATTTTTTGGATCTAGCAGTTTCAAAGTTCCGGAGGAACTTTTTGGAATGATCCATCCCTGGGAGATTCCGTCAGAGTTTTTCTCTTTCGGTTCTCTCCTTTAGCATAAATTCCTTCTTATAGGTGCATTTTCTCATACCACAGAAGGGTTCTGGGTCAGTAAGTGGCGTTTGTGCGCTCTTTCTGGCCAGTGTATTGGCCTCTTCGTTTCCTACGATTCCCGAATGACCGGGAACCCAGATTAAAAAGACCTTATTCTTCTTGCCTACCTCATTGAGTTTGTTTCGGCACTCCCAAATCAGCTTTGAGTCAATGATGTAGGAGCTCAGTGCTTTAATAGCAGCTTGACTATCTGTATGAATAGCTATATCGCACTTCTGATATAGTTTCTTTCTAGATTTATATCTAGACATCTTCCGATTGCAAGTATTTCCGTTTGAAGGACGCTTGTACAGGAGCCTAACGATAGTGCACACTTGGTGTATTCCCTTTCCCAATCCTCTCTTTTGCTTAGCAATGTACTGAAGTTTTTCTCAGTGCTTACTTTCTTGATCATTACATCATTAGGAAGGTTTGCAGATGAGGTGTAGTCATTTAGAGAGGACCAAGCTCTCTGAAACCTGACTCTCTCATTGCCTGCTCCTTCTCTAGATACTCTGAGGATGGCCTCATGGGCTACCCTATCAATCACTAGATGTAAAGGTGTGAGGTCTGTGATGATCTCAAGTGAGGGGGTTGGGCACGTTCTCATAGCTCCCGCGATGCACACACAGGCAAGCCTTTGTACTTTGTCGAGCATTTTCCTCGTACTTGCCTGATTTGCCTTAGCAAACAAGGCTACTGCCCCATATGTGATATAGGTCTTACAATCATGACTTACATCCATCGCAGTATTTTTGAAATAACTGGTACTAGTCACAAATTTCAAAATGGCGGAAAACCTGCAAAGTTGGGATTTTTTCATATTACAAATACAAGGAAATATGTAGATATATAGAAATAATCGAAATATAATTCCACGAAGAAAATCATTAACAATATATTAACAATATATCACAGTGAATTCGCAAGAATATCTTCCAAACCCCGAAAAAAAAATCTACTAACCCCTCAAAAGCATGAATAGGATAAATGAACAATCACACAACAAAATGAACCTATAATGGATTGCAGTGTTTTCTTTCGCTGTTCAGGAACTGTGGTTATTTTGAAAAAGTCCTCCGTAGACACGCTCTTTAGCAAACTGGTCGATTTCTTCTTGAAAAGTGGTGTACTGCTTATGTTTCTCATGTGAGGGGGAATACTACAGAATATAAGGATTTTTGACGAATTGTTTTCGCTGTCTTCTCAGTCATGAACTCAGAATGTTTTTTGTACCTTGTATGATGGAGGTGGTATATTTTCTGACAAATTTTGTGGTTTTCTGTATTGTAAACACAGTATTTTAAAATAATAAAGTTTCTTCAGGTCGAATACCTGTGTTTCTTGAAAAAGTTTCTCTGTGGGGAACGTACGTTTTTCCGTGAACTATTTCAAAAAAAAATAATTCTGGATAACTTTCGGCTGTTCTGTATGACAGTTGTATACCCCTCCCCAGCAGGATATTCCATATGAATGCAGATTCTGAAATTTTCGTATTAAAAAAACAAATACCTAGCATTATCATCAAATACCCAAACCATAAGCAAACCTTTCTTCTTTCCACTCTCTCTGCACCCATTCCATCTCAGCACGACATTTTTTTCGTTATCAAATTACAGATCTATGCCGCGCGCACTTGTCGTTTTACCCGTTTACGTAGTCAGTGATGGGACTCAAATTTCATCCTTACTATGACTTTTCGTGACAAATTGTGCAGTTTCCTAATGAAAAAATCGATATTCCTCTTCCAACAGTATGAGCCGTAACAAGATTTGCGTGAAAATAATATGGTAGTGGTTTTTCTTGCACTGTTCTGCTTGAATGTTTTCAGAGCGGATTTAAAATTGTTCGCTGAAACCTCGCTTCGGTGACTGACCCTAAAATCGCGGTAAATAGTTCCGATAATTGCAACGTTTTTGTCTCGAAAACGCAGAATGCACTTCGGCAAATTGGGTTCGGCAAGGCTCTGAAAGTACGTAATTAGATATCTCTGCGATAGCCAGTTGGTTGCGGATCCTGCATTAGCCGCGGCAAATATGTGGGCAAATTGCCTATGGTGCCTTGTTATGGGGTTTGGAAGAACTACAAAGGACTGTTGGACTTTTGTCTTGATAAGAAAGCGAGAACTAGTTTTCAAGCAGAATCATGAATCCGTACTCTCATTTCAATTGCAGAATTGAAACATGTTCTTAATACCATCGAACTGGAATGAAAATATCTATCATTCTGAAAGTACATACAGGGTGGGGCAGAAAAACCTATCCGATTTCAAAACGTTATAAAATTAAAACCACTCAGCTTGTCAAAAAAATTTTTTTATTAACATATCGCAAATTTTATGCCATTTTTAAAATTAAGTTTTGAAAAGCACATCACTCAAATGTCGTCCTTGGGAGCGGATACACTTATTTAGGCTTCGTCCGTGAAGAGCACAACATCGTCGTTTGGCAGTTCTCGGAGATCGCGACACAGGTTCGTACGGGTTTCAAAATCCCTTTCACTTAATTTCTGTGCAACAACCATTTTGTAGGGATGCATTTTGAGGTCCCGGTGCAAAATTCGCCGAATACTGCGGTTGGAAATCCCCAAAGCGAGCGAATGTTTTCGCGCCGAACGACGCGGGGAACGTTCAATCGCGGCTCTCACATTGGCCACGTTTTCAGGTCCTGTTGCTGTCCTGGGACGTCCAGGCGACTTCTTTTTCAATGCTGAACTCGTCTGTCTAAAATTTGACACCCACACTTTAATCGTAGCGTGATGTGGAACAGGATCATGACGCCCGAGTCCGAAATGAATTCGAAAAGCACGTTGTGTAGCAATTATCGAACCGCCGCATTCGATAAACCGCTCAATAACAAAAGCACGATGTTCACCAGACCAAGGCATGTTGACTACTGACAAATGGCATAAAACCAGCTTTCTAACGGTTTTTACCCCACTACTCTACCTGCTCTCTCTTCTGAGAAAAAGGGATTTGAAATCGGATAGGTTCTTCTGCCCCACCCTGTATTAGAAAAATCATGAAATTTTTTTTTTCAAGTCTAGAGTATTCTGGGTTTATCCTTCTTGGTCCAATAGAAATTTCACCTATAGTGGCGCCGAGAGTGGCGCCTACAACTGCGCTAGGCATTTTCAGATGTTGTACCCTGACGAATGACCGCTCCGAACTGGAGATGTTACTGGATTCCCTGCTGTAAACATCGCCGCAGCCCCACCGCCGGCGAGACCGGACGGTCCATTCCCTCCGATTCGGGCAGGTGGAGTCCTTGCATTGCAGATGGCTGGCAACCAATCCTCGGTTTAGTCCTAAAACCGGTGCGAAGGGAAGAGGCTGAATAGCAACTGATGAAATCCAGTTTTTACTCACTTCAACCAAAACGTCGAAACGAAATGAATGAATCGGCATTGTCTGAATGTTCCTTTAGTCTTGCAACATATTGCTACGACCAATAAGTGCGAAAAGGACGTACATGGGAAAGAGGCAAATTCAAACATGAAGATGTTCCAACAGAGTAACGGTAATGTGCTTCTGCGATTTACTTGTTAAAAAAGGCCTCACTAGCTTCGGACAATTGGATCAGAGAAATGGTCCAAAAATGAACAACAACATTCTTTAGATTTTCCACTTTGGATGATGCAATTCGCCCAATCGCTAGGATAGATTTCCATGGCTAATTTTTGAATATTTGAACTGTTATTGATCTATTCTAGTTGGAGCACATCCTACAGACAGATGGATAAAATATTCAATCGAATCGTATTTGCAAATCAAATTATTCCCTGTTCAAAAATAACGACTGGAATATGCCGACGGCGTAGCCATTCAACGGCTATTTAGTGATTAATATCCGAGACCGAATACGTAGGTCTAAAGTTTTGTTTCTGTAATTATTATTATAATCGCGCTAGTGCGTTGTCGATCGGCCATGTTGGAGCCACTGCGTGCTACTTATGAATTATTCAGATAATATGCCTCCTTCCTGTTGGTTACCCCTATGTTCTTTACGCCAAACTGTAATTTATCTCCCATTTTAATCGCAAGGTGAAATATAGTGGAGGCATGTTTATGTTTTTCCTAATGATTGTTGAAAGTCCGATTCACATGCAACTGACCAAAAATAATTCGAATGTTCAAATTATTATAATATACCAATTCCTAATTTTTGGCGATGACTGGTGCTCTGTACACTGTTTAAGTATTATCTATCTCATTTCAATAATTTGTAGTTTCGGTTGCAATAAAATATGATTTTCTACAAGCGTGCGCTTTCACCCCTTTTCCCGCACGCATTTCAATTCGTAAAGAGTCACATTTCCAAACAGTGCGGGAAAAACCCCTGCTAATCCATTCTCGCACACTTTCCGTGCGGGAAAGGAATAGCAGGGATTTTTCTCGCACGCTTTTATTAAAGAATAAACTGAATTATGATATCTCTCTATGCACCAAACGCCACCGAAGATGTTGCTATGGAAAGGACATGTGAATTAACATTTGTCATTAGTATGAAACTATTTGAATAAACCAAATCGAATTTGATCAGTGCATTGAAATCAAATCGATATCATGTAAGTGCTTGTAGAAAAAATATTGTTCCTAACTCGTGCGGAAAGTGTCTTTCCCGCACTCAACCTCTTACTCGAACTCCGCTTCGCGTCATTCGGGTAACGGCAGTTTCGTGCGGGAAAATATCACTTTCCGCACTTGTTAGGAAAATAACTATTATCTACTCCCATAGAATAATATATCCATTATTCAACTGAATTTGATCTGTAACAGTCTCTATAAACCAATAGTGTGAGCTATTAATAACTCACGCCTATAACGGGTATAAGTCGGGTCAATGGGGAACTCTATTTCAGACATCAAGGTAAAGTTCTCGCCATCCATTTCTACATTTTCTTAGGTCTGAATATTTTTTTTTTTTTGTGGTTTTCACGAAAAGGAATATCCTGTAATGTTCAGAGAACATCGTGAGAACCAAGGGCAAGCAGGTAGGAATTGGTTCTTCTTGAATATCTGGAGGTTATATGCCTCGGGGAACACCTCCCAAGGCAATGTGTTCCAAAGCCTCGCTGTTCGTTGGATGAACGAGTCTTTGAAGAGAGATGGTCTGCAGGTCTCCAAAGTTACCACGAAGGGGTGTGAAGACTTAACTTGACGGGTTAGTCTGGAAGAGACTGCCAGAGGGGGAACGATTGCATTTGGAAAACGTGAATTTTTGACGTTTTCTACGGGATTCGATATCGATTCGATTTTCGACCACAGAAATCGCTTTTAACAAATGACAACGGTTCTCAATTTTGAAAATGCAGATTAATTCGAATTTTACTGAAGAAGTCGAAGATAAAGTATAGTGTTCAATCCGCGGTAATGGTCATAACACACTTGATGAATTACACCCCTCGCCTGACGGCTCGGGCTGCAAAATTCATCTGCCTGTGTTATGACTTACATTACCGCTCATAGCACAGTATACTATTAATTTCAGTTTGTCTTTTTATTTATCGTTTGTCGAGTAGATCGTAGAACAAAGTCTAGGAGCGGATGACAGGTGTGAAATAAATTCACACATAAGTAAGCAAACATTTAAAATTGTATGTAGGTATCTTCGTAGTCCTTTTCAACACCGATTGTGGTAAATTAATTTGAACTACATACATAGCTTGCGATTACAGTGACATATGTGATATTCCTTCAATTCGAATCGCTGTGGTGTTGAAGAAAACGCAGGTTTGTCCATTCCTCGTCGTTCTTTGGAATTAGGCATTCCACTAACGTCATTACACCGTATTTTGCTTGAAGACGTGTCTTTGCTGATTGGGTACCAACTTGAAATGCATGAAAATGATCCAGAATTCCATTGAAAAATCATCTTTAGTGATGAGGCCCATTTCCACCCAGGTGGCTTCGTCAACAAGCAAAATTGTCTCATCTGGAGCTGAGAAAACCCGAGAGTTGTTGTTGAAAAGCCCCTCTATCTTCAAAGTGTGACTGTTTGGTGCGGTTCATGGTCCGGCAGGGTCATTGGACATCACTCTTTCGAGAAAGACGCTGGAGCAACAGTTACGGTGAATGGATTGCGCTACCGAGAGATGATTAATGGTTTTTATGGCCGAAATTGAATGGTATCGTGTGGACAACGTTTACTTTCAGCAAGACGGCGCTACGTGCCACACAAGCAACGAAATCATTGAACTTTTACGAGAAAAAATTTTTACTTCGTCAAGCCCTCCATATCGTGAGAAGATGATAGTTAGAGGAGACGCACATGATTTATCTTTGTGACATAGAAACAGGCTTATGTTGCCTTGGTTTAGATCAGCCATGTTTCAGCGATCCTTCACTTTTTTACAAGCTTCTATTTAGTTTCACCTGTCCCGGTGGCATATTCATATGTTACCGACAAAACCAAGCACGTCGAGAAGCCGAATGATTTCATATAAGTTACCGACGTAACTTTAGGATTCTGTCGGTAACTTATACAAGCAACAAGTCCATCGGCACCTTATATACATATAACAGGTATTGAAAAAAAAAATTGATATATTAGCGAGGATGGTTGATCATTAGTCAGAACAAAATATATGTCTCCAGCCTAAGAGTTCACTGGATGAAACCACCAATTGTATAATCGTTAAGTTACAGACAAACTAAGAATTACGTCGGCAACTTATTATGATTATGATTTTTTTATAATTTTTAAAGTTATAGTAGGTATGCTTAATTTTTTCGGGTGAAAAGTATAGCCTATGTTACTAAGGGATAATGTAGCTTTCTAAGCGTGAAAGAATTTCTGAAATCGGTCCAGTACTTTTCGAGCCAAATCGTATCAAACACACAAAAATGCAAATCTTTCCTCTTTATAATATCAGTATAGATTACCCTTAGTAGAATATTGGTAAAGTTTTGGTGAAATCTCTAAAGTTACTAGGTTTATTTTGGTAATGAGATAAGCAGTATTAAAAATATGCAATATTGCGATAACTGAATGCACTTGTTTGATAAAACCACTACTCGCATAATAGTTAAGTTACGGACAAACTAAGAATTACGTCGGCAACTTATTATTACGTGTTCGGCATCGCTCGGAGAACCGATTGTGTGTTTGTGTCGGTAACATATGAATATGCGTCCCGGTGTCTGTCTGTCTATCTGTCTGTAATCAAATCTTGCAAGTTAAATATGAGACACTTCTGATCTTCCGATTGATTTGAAATTTGGGAGGTGTACATAATTCTGGCGACAATGCAACATGAAATATTTTTTATAGGAAAAAAAAACAAAATGGCGGCTCCAAAATGGCGGATGAGTTTTGTAATTATCATCCGATTCCATTCAAAATTAGTATCTGGGGGTTTTTGGGTTTGAAAATGATGATTCTTCAGTCAAAATTCAAGATGGCGGCTACAATATGGCGGACGAGGTTTGTCATTATGATCCGATTCTATTCAAAATTGGTATCTGGGGATTTTCTGGGTCGGAAATTACGATTCTTCAAAATTGAGTAATTCAAGATGGCGGCTCCAAAATGGCGGATGATTGTTGTTATTATAAAAGGTTGTCTAAAAAATTATTTTTTTATTATAGCTTGTTAATGTCAATGTGTATAATAGCGTGAATGGTTTAAGGAAACAATTGAGAACACGTTAACTGATGTAACAGATGTTTTAAGGTTGATATTTCCGTAGAGTATTTAATTATTTTCTTGTCGTTTCTTTGGTCTATATTGTTTCAGAAATTTCTGTACTCATTTTTTTTTATATTCATATTTCATTCAATAGTTTTAGGAGGTTAAGTAGAAAAGCATGCCTTAACTTCGTGTCATTATTGTATTTCATAGAATGCAAAATAAAGGATCTTCATTTTTCACAAGCTTTTATTCAGTTTCATCTGTCCCGGTGTCTGTCTCTCTCTAATCAAATCTTGCAAGTGGAATTCGACACACTTCTAATCGTCCGATTAATTTGAAATTTGAAAGGTGTACATAATTCTGGTGACAATGCATCATGAAATATTCGATGAAGAAATAACAAAATGGCGGATGAGTTTTGTAATTATGATCCGATTCCATTCAAAATAAGTATCTGGGGAAGATTGGGTTCGACAGAGCTGATTCTTCTGTCAAAAGTGGAGAATTCAAGATGGCGGCTACAATATGGCGGACAGGTTTTGTAAATATGATAGGATTCTATTCATATTAGTGTCTGGGGTTTTCTGGGTAAGAAATTACGATTCTTCAAAATTGAAGAATTCAAGATGTCGGAGGAGTATTTTTTCATAAAAGCTTGTTTATTATCATTATAATTAAAATTTCATGAACAGGATATATGATCCTGTAGTCGTGGTCGTAGTGATCATTTTGCTGATGTTATTTTCCATTATTAACGGCATACCTTCTCTTCATCAATTCATAGAATAGAACAAAGTCGCTATTGCTGTCTGTCTGTCCCTATGTATGCTTAAATCTTCAAAACTACGCAACGGATTTTGAAACTCTTTTTTTTCAATAGATGAAGTGATTCAAGAGGAAGCCTTATATGTACGATACATGCATAATATACTAGAGAAACACTTATGAATTTACAGGTTTCTAATGTAATGTCGTGAAAAATGTAATCGGTATTGTACACCTAAAAAACTCAAAAAAAGTCCGCAATGGTATATGTCTATCTCTCAATGATAACCCACAATAAACAATTTTCATCCTTCACATTTCACAGGAAAAAAATGGGACATAGCAGTGCTGCGCCGGCACTACCGACCCGGATGGCGTGTGCCTATAAATAGGGCGTGTTTTTCTCAATAGTACTTTTTGATTAGCAGCGATCGGACGTGAAGAGTTACTTCTAAACAAAATATGTTTGTATTGTCTAATGACGAAAAAGCTGTAACGTTGTTTATAAGGACATTCTGTAGTAGGTGAGTACCTATATTATTTAGTATCAGCATTGCATCCGTACGAAGCCGGGGCGGGTCGCAAGTAATGAAATAAAAAATGGCATTTTATTTCAATGTCAAAATAGCTTCTCTTATCGGAAACTCCTTTAGTTTGAAATTTTGTTTCCTTGAAGTTGTACTACGGATAAAGAGGAATATATCGTTAAGAAAATACTGCAACTTTCATTGGAATTTAACATATCAGAAAAGGGGAAAATTAACGACATATCATTTTTGTGATAAAATTCGTATTTATTATGTTGGCTTCATATCGGACCTGCCATTGCTCATAACTCATAAACTTCAGAGCTGTTTTTTAATGTCTCTGTGCGATTTATAGAAACTCCTTCAGCTACCTCCTATATTCCTCAACGAATACGGCGAATCTAAATTCAAATCAATATCAGAGTGGTAAGCCATTACGAAATTCATATAACCGAAACGGATACGAAGCCATACCAACATTTCACACTGATCGATGTCTAGCGAAATTTCAATATAACCTACGCCATGCTTCAGAATAATAGAACTATCGTTATAATGGTCTATCCGCTATAGGGTACCCTCATAATTCGAAAATAAAAAGCAGTTGGTCACTTCAAGTACATGCACAACGAAAACGTATGCAGTAATTAGACTACTAAAAGGAACACCTTTCGATGTATATCAGCTTTATAACACAACACCTGAGTCAAATTAATCCACAAATAGGAGATCGGTTTGTAACAACCAAACAGTTGAATAAACAACTGTAATAGGCTGGTTTTTCGAGAGCTTCATTGGAAATAATTGTGGTTCTATTTCTTTCGCGTGAATCACGGTTCAGAACTATTTCAAAAACATTTCGGAGTGAACTTCACTAGTTCACAAATATGACATTTCTATTTTCAAATTTATAAGTTATAAGCACGACTATTTCCCTCGTCTTAATTTCCACCAATCAGAAACGCGCAATTTGGAATCACAAATGGTTTCTAGGTGGAAAAACTGTATGGCAGCAGCTGTCAGCAGTTTTTCCGGGTCTCATCCTGCGTGAAGCACAGAGTTACAATGACACGTGGATGTATTGATATCTAGCTGTTAGCTGTTAGCCTAGACCAGTTCCATGCATAAACAGAATATTGCGATACCATATCAACGAACAATAACTTATTAGAAGTGTCAGTGAAGAGTTCGACGTCAAAAAAGTAAAACAGAGTTACGCAATAAATTGAAAAAAAAAGATGTCCACCGAAATTGTAAAAATCAAAAAATTGGAGTATCGAGACATCATCAAGTACCTGTATTTAAAAGGGTTAAGAGGTAAGCAGATTTACGAAGATATGCTTAATACCCTTGGTGATCAATATCCTTCGTATGCGACCGTGAAAAATTGGACTGCAAGCTTCAAAAGAGGTAAATTTCTCATTGAAGATGATGACCGATCGGGAACGCAAGTTTCTGTGATAGTCCCTGAAAATATCGATATGCAGTTCATGACATGATTTTATCAGACCGTCGAATTGGGCAAAAACGGATATCTGAAGAAATGATGATTTCATAAGAACGCCTTCATCATATAGTTCACGTCAATATGGACATGAGAAAAATTTCTGCAAAATGGATCCCCAAATGTTTGAATGTTGACCAAAATCGTGCAAGGGTAGAAGCATCATGTTCGATCTGTGCTAGATTCGAAAACGATTAAGACTTTTTAAACCGAATTGTTACTATGGATGGGACTTGGATTCATTTCTACGATCCAGAAACAAAGCAACAATCGATGGAATGGCGACACTCTGGTTCTCCAAGACCTAAGAAGTTTCGTGTCCAAAAATCTGCTGGAAAAGTTCTTGCTTCCGTTTTTTGGGATTACCATGGAGTAATCATGATTGATTTTTTGTATAAGGGTAGCACAATAACTAGAGATTACAGGACAACGTCCTAGTACACAAATCTTATGCTTCCATGCAAAAAATTCGTGATTTAGACTTAGAATTACTAGAACACCCCCCTTATTCACCAGATTTGGCTCCGTCCGACTATCATCTCTTTCCTCAACTGAAGAAAAGTTTGAAAGGTCGTAAATTTTCCTCCAAGGAGGAGGTAATAAAAGCTGTGAAGGACTGGTTTGCAGAGCAAGGAGAAACATTTTTTTTGAAAGGTCTAGAATCCTAGAGACGTTGCAGGTCCGCTGTAATAAATGTATTCAATTAAGCGGAGAATATGTTGAGTAATAAAATATTTTGACATTGAAATTTTGTTTGGTTCTATAGTAGGCTAAGAATTTTTCAATATATCCTCGTATTCTTTCAAATATATTCAATATTCCAGTAAGAATAGGGGAAAATATTCATTCCATTTCCAGAATATAGATGGTTTATTTCTTGAGAAACCTAGGGGTTTGAGAGTTTTGGCGATGTGTGTATATGAAATATCTACTTACATACACATTTACACATAGATACATAAACTCAAAAACCATTACCCTGCTACTGGCACAGTCGGGTAGCAAAGAATAGTGGTTTCCAGTTTCGAGCGAAAAAAATGGATTTCTCCTACAGAAACATTCATTTTAAGTAGAAACAGACAAAAATTAACAAAGCAACTGTGTAATTATTCCATATCGTTGATCGTATGATAGCAATTTGGCGGTTATTATACTGCCGAGAAAATTTTCCTATTCATGCATAGAGATGATGGTGAAAAAGTCATTCGTTCTCTCTCCTCTATTCTAAAGCTTTCGAACTCATGTTCTAATAGTCAGTTTAATTCGCAGAACAACCAGAACTGAAACAATTGACGGATTATACATATGAATTACATTTGGACTGGTAGCAATTAGTATGTAGCAATTTAATGAAATTGTATTCAATAAAAGTGGAAAGATTCAACCGACAATTTATATTCAACATCGTAATTTCTAGTGCATGGCAGTTCTTCTCGCAAAAACTGGAATTGTTTAAATATATAATAATAATTGGAATCCCAGGTCAATTAATGCTTCAGAATTGGAATCAATTCATCATTTCGAAATTTCGATTTAATTATAAGTTTCACGAAGAGCAGTTCTAATAAACATATTTCTCGGTACAGATTCGTCGAACGACACGCAATTGAGCGAATGTTTTGATACATAACGCTTCTAAGAATGCATTTTCTGAATTCAGTTGCCATCGAAAAAAAATTTGTTTATTTCAACTTTTAAGTTTCATTAGGTTCTGAACGAGTTGATTAGTGGTGGTAAGTGAAAAATGAGGCCCATACAGTAAAGTAAGGTAACAAAATAGGAGTTTCAGATAATAAGGAAAGATCGAACTAGATTTCCTGAAACTTTCATTTTGGCAAAGGACCCCGCACTTTCCTTATGGCAAATGGCGTTCCTTCGAATGTTCTAATTTTTTGGTATAATGTAGTACTCGACCTACTGATCAAAAGTGTCCAGAGGCATGGCGCCAACTCAATCCTATGACTAGTTTCTGAGGTACAGTTGAGAAGTTGAGAATTACCCACTTCTATTACGCGTATCTCGAAACAGAATCGAGTGAACTTAAATTTTTCACAAAAAACATTTCATTCCATCCCCAGGGAGCAACCAAATAGAGGCATATGATTAAAAATCGTTACGAGTACAAGGTTATCCATAATTGAATGCAAGCCCGATATTAAAATTATCAAAATATCTGTGTTCATCCTTCTGGGTATGTCACAAGAAATGAGAATGTGGAGTTATCAAAAACAAAAGATTTGTAACAGAGACATTCAGGAAATTTGGCGTTTTGTGTAACGAATTCTTAAACCAGTTCCCTTTGAGATTATGGAGATTAACAGCCGATGGTTATAAGGAAGAAAGTCTTGTACTGAACATATACAGAGTGTAACAGAAGTTTTTTGAATTTGCTTTAGCTTTTTTGCTGATTTTTCGCTAAAAACAACTACTCTAATCTATGGGAGATGATACCCCAACATAAGGGGCCTGTAGCGTTCCTCGAATACCTGAAGAACAGAAGAATCATCACTTGGAAGATCGGACCTGATCGAAAGATCCTCCCGATCCATAAGAGTTAGGACTTTGTGAAAAGGTTTTTTAGCAGGTGAAGTATTTTTTTTACTGCTTCTTTCTCGTTTTTCTTCTTTCTTTCCTGTTACAGATATAATTTCAAGATATTTGCATCCAGTTCAATGAGAAGGCTAGTTTACAAGCACAAGGAGCTCTGTAACATGGATAGCAGCATATTTTTTGAATAAATTCAGTATCACCACACATACACCGCGGGGAGACAGAGTTTTTTCAGAGGTTTTTATCTGTTCTCGTGTATCATCATACTCAGAATTGTATGGTACCCCGTTTACATTTCCTCTGCTAACACTTAGATTTGGAGCAGGAAACAGATTTTATTCTTTTATATAATCTGTTCCTTGTCGCCATTTCTTCACACGTGCCATATGCCATGTATTGTTTGATTTAAGACAGTATGTAATTCTCTCTTTCAAAAGAATATATATACAGGGTGGCCATTTGAAAACGAAACAGACGAGATTACAGACGAAATAAATTTTTCGATAGAAATGCTCGGACAGGTCGATTTCTGTTTCGAGGGGGACAACTTAAGATGTAGGTTATGGACGCATAGCGCTTCAACCCTTGCTACTACAACCCTCACCCCCAATTTTTGAATAGGGAAGATGGGGTGGGTGATACCTCATTTGAAAGGTATTTTTATGCTGATTTCAGCACAGTAATTGTTTTTTCATTCTATGCATTAGTTCTCGAAATATTCTCAACTAAGTATTTGAAAATAAAGTGGTGTTTTCATGGCACTTGTAGTGTTTTTTTTGTGAAAAATCGAAACTAATGTGAGTGTATGCATCACACACTTGCCCTAAAATGGATATTTTCTGAGTTTATATCCACTTTAGGGCAAGGGTGTGATGCATACACTCACATTATTTTTTAAAGTAGATTCAATATCTGCCATGAAAAAATGGGGTTCTAATTTGAAAAAATTGATTTTTCACGATTTTGTCATCCCTAACTTTGAAAGCGATTTTTTCACCCCCTGTATCATGAATCGCGATTTCGATTTTCAAAGTGGATATATCAATCTTACATCTTGAAAAATCCCAAAAATGAAAATTTTCCATCCAAAAACCTCGAAGTTATTCTTGTTTCAGCGGAGCTCTATTTTCGATTTTTTTTTTCGAATTTTCCCGCTCAGAGAGAATTTTCCAACCAAAACTGAAAAATGTGGTGCTCATGCCTTGAAAATATTTTAGATTTCATCAGCATCGTGAAATACTTATAAGTGCTGAATTTCATGAAAATGCGTTCAGTAGTTTCCCGTATAAATATGGGTGAGGTTCCTCGTGAAAGACCCTGTATAGTTTGGCTCCTTGACTAAGTAGTCAATGTTGAATACGTCTGGGATATTACAGGAAGAAGATTTCTGAGTTGACCTTGTTCTCCGAAGATTCTACAGGCACGAGGTACAAGTAATCTAGGATGAGATAGCCCAAGAGGAAATCGATCATAACATTAGGAGTATATTCCTTATGTCTTTGACGTACTCAATGGGTGATCGGTGATCGGTCGGGAGGTTTAAGGGGCTAAAAAAAATCGTCTTTGATGTCTTGGGTCAACGGTATTCTAGCTATATGTGGTCGCGTTTCATCTTGTTGAAAAAGTGGGTTATTGAGCGTCCTTGTGTATGGCAGAACATGTTGTTCAAGTAACTCCTGCATTCAGTACACAGCGGCCATAATGCATCTGATGAACACCTTAGGTGACCTGCTTTCATAACCAATAACAGCCGTTGTGACCTTTGGATTTTTTTGAAATTTTGGACAATCACCAACTCAACCCTGAACCCTATGTGTCATGCCTACCAAAAATGACTGTGGTAATTTCATTATCTCTTGGTTTGCTTTCATTATGTTCTCCAGTATCTCATTTGGATCATCGTTTGATACCTAAATTTGATCCCACTCTTTCAACACTACACATCATCTTATTGAAAATTTTCATCATAAGTGCTTCCATCAACGTTAGACAGTTGTACGCTCTAAAAGTTCTCTCGGACATTTTTTCGAGGAAAATACCTGTAAGCACACTAAAACATGAATATACAACCAGAAAGAAAGATCATACCTACCAACAACCAAGATGCAAAAAAAGTATAGGACAAAGAAGTCACACATATTTTGCACCAAAAATTTTAAACTCAATCCCCGAACATCTGAAGAACATGAAAAATTCGAAAATTTTTAAAAAAAGAATAAAGACCTGGATGAACAGTGAAACAAGACAAACCATTAACAACTTGATGAATAATAATTGAACATTCCCCAAACAATGGAACTACCACCTGATTGTCAAAACGATTTTGACAACATAAACCGATAAAGACATTATACTTACCCGATTTTAGACCGCTTAAACCGATGAAGACAAGTATCTACTTACCTGATTGGATGTTTCAAACGTAGAAAATTAATGATTTTTTTTTCTTTTTTCTCAATCTGTATAGAACTACTTTTCAGAAAAATAATTAATTTATTGTCACGTACAGGTTATAATACAATTTATTATGTACCTCTGTGATATAATTGGTTTATTCTAAATAAACTCATTTATTATTATTATTATTATCTGGCAAACCAAACCGAATATCTCACTTGCATCCAATTGTCAACGTCGTTCGTTCAAGAAAAGTTATAATTTCTGAATTCAGGTCGATTAAGGTCCCGCATGAATTCTCTGCATAGTTAGCGTTCGTTTTGATAACGGATCTACCTCTATATTCAATATTAATGCATTAGAATTTGAGTAGCTACAAGGAAACATGATACAGAATTCAATAAAAATCGAAATAACTGCGCTCAACTTTCCGGCTTCCCAACTGAATGTCAACGGTATTCGTATAATGTACTGCCAATGGACGTGTCTATTCAAATTATTTCAAAGGCCTATCAGGAAGAGTGAATTACCGGAAGGATATTCGTTCTCTCCTAATCAGAACAATTGAGTGACGGAATCCTAACGAAGAATCTTGAGACTAATTAGAATTGTACACATGTTTAGGCAGCCCCTTCTGTACATATCAAATAGAGTCTTATTTCGGAATAACATCAGTGAAGATTTGATTGATTCGGTCGTTAACCAATAGAGATCTATTTGAAAAAATGATAACTTCATTTTTCCCAAAATTTAATATTGATAAAGAACAATTTGTCTTCATCAGGTTCACATTTTCAGCTTATTGAAATAGAGGTCTTCAATATAAAGGGTGTTCCAATAAAAGCGCAAGATTCAATAAAATATGGTTTTGGGTAGCAAAGTATTGAAATATTTATTGATTTAGAAAATTTATCTTTGGTAATTATGTATGAAACAAAATATCTCATGAATGGCCTTGGCTGGCATACGCGTACAAATGTGACGAAATTTTCAATAACGTTATTGAGTACATGTGGTTCTGATTTTGCCTTTCAATGCTCCGATGGTTGCAGGCTTGTTGGCATAAACCCGTGATTTCAGAAGTCTAAAGGAGTTGAATCGCAGGAGCGAGGAGGCCAATTCTGGTCACCAAATCGGGAAATGACCTGACCAGGAGCCAACTGGTTCAAGATCGTCAATGTTTCACGGGTGGTATGACATGTGGCACCGTCCGGCTTAAACAACATGTCGTCAAGATTCATAGCTTCCAAATGAGGCGCAAGAAACGTGAACGTTCGCCATTCACCGTTACTGCAGTACCTTCTTCGTTTTCGAAGAAAAACGGTCCGATTATTCCTCCAGACCATAATGGACACCATACAGGGACCTGTTGTGGATGCATTGCTTTATGATGAATCCTTCGTGGAGTTTCTAATACCATCCAAATACAACAGTTTCGATAATTACCTATTGAGCCATCGAGGTGAAAATTGGCCTCATGACTGAAAATGATTTTGTTTACAAAATCAGCAGATTGCTCAAGAATCCAATTGGTGAATTCTTTTCGTTGTTCATGGTCTACTGGCAGGAGTTGTTGAGTCAGTTAGATTTTGTAGGCAAGCAGGTATAAATCTTCAGTGTGAATTCGCTAAAGAGTGGCTGTTGAAATGTCCAATTCTTGAGCCCGATGGGGAATTGATGTCTATGGCCTTTCTTTCACACTCTCAGAAAGACCTCTACTAGCTAGTATCGTGTATTTCACAGCACTTTCGAATTTTAGGATTATTATTTTCACAGTACCTACATGAACCAGGCACATTATTTCAACCGAACATTGAACTCACTTGAAATTTTCACCATTTCAATAAGGTTTTTCAGTCAGAAGGCGTGTTTTACTGTTGATGCTCCATGTTTACTAACTCTTATCTGTCAACTTTCAATCTGTCACGTAATAATCATGTGACATTATGACTGTCAAACGTGGCGCGCAATTCAAATCTCATTGAAACACCCTTTACAATCAACAAACATGTTGAAAATAAATAGCCTTACCATTCGATTTTCGGATGGCGAAATCTGTACGTTGGTTAGGCTCTTTGTCCTTTCTCGGCAGTGGCAAGCGTTCAAACCTGCTCTCCAGGAATGTGTATAATATGTATCTATTTTACATCATATTCAACTGTCTGAGGCTGACATAATTTTATCGTCATTTAGGGACAGAAATATCCATCACAGATTCACAGAAAGATACAAAATGAATAACCGAGGGTTGATTTATTTAAAACAAGGAAAAGACAAACAGGAAAAGTTAATAATATACAGGGTGTGTCACGGTCGAGTGCCTATTAGACGTTCCTGGAGAACTGAACATATTTGAAATCCGAAAATTGGGATTATGATATTGTTGGAAATTCTCTACAGACCTAAAATATTTCTGGAGCCTGAGCACTTCCGGTTATACCAGGAGTGGAAATAAATCTGTTCAAAAAATATTTTTTTCAATATTTTCGTTCCTGATATGATTGAGTATTCAATGCTGAATACATTTCTGGTTAAAGCATTGTATTCATTCAAATAGTTTTCAAAATATCGAAAAGAAATCTGAAAACATGTCAAATATTCATTTGTATTATGTTCATTAGTCTTATTCTGAACATCCCGAGTATAAACCGTTCTCACAACGTCAAAGTAGAAGATTGTGGAGAGGTCATGCATCTTTTGAATTTCATAAATATCATCACAAGGTGTTTCAAATTTAGTATCGAAAACTGTGATCGAAAATTGGCCATAACTTCTGTTTTAAAATTAGAACCCTATTTTTTTATGATTGCGTTGGATTCTGCGAAGAAAAATAATGATAGCACGTGAAACTGATCCAAAATTCTTAGAAACTCTACTGAAACTGAAAAAGATATCAAACGAGGAACATATAAACCATTCAGATATAAGAGAGTAAACATTTTTTTCTCATAAATGAGATTTGGGTGGAGAAGAATCGATCATTTTTAAAACGGTGACAAATTGTGTTGCAACATCTGTCGAATGTCTACGGATGTGATCGAAGAAAAAGGCATTCGCATCATTATTTGGGACCTCACAATAGAGACTTGGGAATTTGGATCGACTCCTTCCATCCTCCAATAATTATTTTTTATATTGGATTGCCTAAACTGTTCAGAACCCAGAACGTGAACATTCATGTTTTCCTTCAATTAGTTTTCTATTGCTAAAATGGATTACATAAGCATTAACAAGTATCAAGAAATGAAACTTCAATCCCGGACATTGTAATAAAATTGAATAATTCACAATTTCTGATTATAATTTCAGCAGCCGATATCAAATACACGATCAGAATCTTAATTTCACATCGAAAACCTTGATATTTACTGAATCAAAAAGCAACTAGTTATGGAAACAACAACCTTCAATCACTAAACATGCGAGTAGACAAATATGATAGAATTCTTAGTTTAGCGGTTGGAATGCACGACCTCAGAAAAAACGACAAATCGTTTGGTATTCAGGATTTGTAGTTTTTGAGCGCTCGTTTTACGCGATGTCTGTATTTTTCGAATTTTGAGCCTCAATTGAATGGCGTTAAGCGTTAAGGTTCGTCTCACTGATGAGTATAGTGTTAAATTCAATTCTGTCCGTCCGTAAGCACGATACGATAACTCACAACTCGGATCCCAAAAGGCGCGATGAATTTCGTAAATGAGCAAAACGGTACCACTACCAGGGACTCAGTAAATATGGACGTTCGAAATTTAGTTTTCCTAAAAAATACAGACTCGATCGAGATGAAATGTAGATGGGACAACACGTATTCCATGTTTAATTTTTTTTCTAGTCTCGTGACCTGAGCCATGTGAAATTCAAGCGAACTAGGAATAGGAAACGTATCCATGTTTCTGAGTAGCATATCGTTCCATTCTTTCTGAAGGGCTAAACACATTTACTGGCGATTGGATATTGCTCCCCCTTAGTAATCTCATAATGCTCAATTGGATTAATGTCCGGTGAGTTTGCTGGCCAGTTCATTCTCTGGATAATGTACTCTTGAAAATTGTTTCGAGCCCTTCCTGTGCGCATGGCGGGGCGTTTCCATACTGATGAATGAATTTATCCCCGAATTTTATGCGCAGAGGAACAATGATGTTTTCTACGTAGATGGCACCAGTTATTGTTCGTTCAACGATAATAAGGGTACGCCGACCGAACATTCTACCCCCCAGCACATTATCATTTTTTTTACGATGTGTGTATACACAGTGGCCACTTTTTCAATGAGATTGTATTGGTAGCTTTCAAACCATAAGAGTTAGAAGGTCGGTCAAATGAAGAAAAATTTGCATTCATAGAAGCATTGTCAAGCAGTTCAAACAAATCGAGATTATCAGGGCCGGTTATTGAGATATCATAAGAAAAGTAAATTCTGTCATATTGATTTTTCTTTTTTCTCACTGTATTTCGAATACATATTATCAAAAAATAATACAGAAATTTTTTATTCGACAGTGAATTATCCTCCAATTGACATAATCAGATTTCGTAACCAACGTTTCGTACTCTCTGGGCCAACCTCAACCTCATTTTTTTACATACGGACCTGCATATCTTATGACACTTTTCGAAATAACTTTTAAAGCTGAATTCAACGATTTATCATACAATGTCATTTCTTGTTATCTTTCTTTCCATCCACGGCCTACTACTTGAAAATAATATACAGGGTTGCCCACCCCAGACGCGGTTCTCATTTTGAGGCAGTGAATGAAGACATTTTTGAAAATAAAAGAATAATAGACCTTGCGTGACTGCAACACCATTATTGAGATCTTCATATGAGTTTTTCAGATTTCAAATAATATTGTGAGCATTTCCCCACAAATATTTCCAAGTATTTCTATGAATATCGCTAATCATAATAGTAGGTTAACTAGTTGAATTAAAAATCGAAAATTACTTGAAAACTATTAGGTTTAGGTAAAGGGAAACCCAATAAAGATAGTTTCGATATTAATTTTTACGTTCAACAAGGTACAGAAAATAGAAATACTGGGTGTGCCATTTGAAATAAGAAAGTTTTTGAACATTATTTGTAGTTAATGTTTGAATATTAATTACGATCACTCAGTATATTCCAGAGTCAAATTTTTTTCTTCTGCATAAGGGTAGCCAATATGTCTACACGAAAAAACATTGTCTGTCTCGTTGGCTTGAGGGGTTTATTCATTAATCGCAAATTAAAAATACTCCTTTTTTTCGATTTTTCGCCATTTTCTCTACAATGGTTCTTCTGAGGCATAAAATGGTCTTTATAAACTCATCATTATTTGAGCTTGCCATTCAATTTTTGAATTCATATATAGGGTATTCCATTTAAAAAATGTCACTATGATCTATATCTTTCACATAATTCTATACCTATAATTTGATCCTTGAAATTAAAAGTGAAACATCTAGAAGGCTCTGCCTAGGGTCAGTGAGACTATTGAGCATGTGCGATAGCGGAGAGTAGGAGAATAGGGGCATCATGGCGATCAGCAATTGACAACAATCTGTTTGTATTCTCACTACATATGGTATCCATGGATACATAATGACATGTCCCTTTCTCTTCTCCCAACGCATGCGTGTAGCGACAACTGACCCTGGATTTAAGGGGAAGGATTGCCACACTTTTGTATACTTATTAGACACTACGCTCAAATTCTATATTTATAATTCTATGATATCTTTGTTATCGAACACCCTGTATATGTGAAAACAATTTCAAATTGTGCATCTGATTGTCCATTACATTTCACCGAAAAAAATTTTCAAAATGTCTTCATTTACTGCCTCAAAATGAGAACCGCGTCTGGGGTGGGCCACCCTGTATACATTCAATAAAAATGGATTGTGTGTATGTAAGAAAAAGCAAGTCTATCCACGATATCAACGTTCTTATCGAAATGTATTGCACGTTGTTAGTCAAAACTAGAGGGAAATGATCCGACCCAAGGAAATTTGGATAGGGTCGAAATCACATGAAAAACAACTTTCAATGGCATTGTATGATATATCGTTGTATTCAGCGTTAAAAGTGATTTCAAAAAGTGTCATAGAAAATGCAGGTCCGTATTGACAAAAAAAAGAAGTTGATGGTGACCCAGAGAGTACGAAACGTTGGATACGAAATCTGATTGAAAAAAGAAAAATCAAAATGACAGAATTTACTATTCTAATGACATCTCAATAACCAGCCCTGATAATCTCGATTTGTTTGAACGGCTTGACAATGCTTCTATAAATGCAACTTTTTCTCCATTTGACTTCTAACTCTTATGGTTTAAAAATTTCCAATATAAAATCCCATTAAAAAATTGGCCACTTTGTATACTATTAACTGCTCAAGTAGGTAGCGGAAGATTCATTGAGTTAGTGTGGGTTTTTCCAGTTGAATGTTTTGCGGTCGGGTTTTTTTTCAGTATCTAATAATTTGTTTTGGATATTCATGCAACCACATTTTGGGTAATTGTTCTCTTCATATGTTTTGTTATTTCATATCAGTTAAGTTAAGTTTACCAAAAATGAACTGCCTGTTTCAAAATGAGAATCAGCAATTAAAAAACAATTTAATTAGGTATTCACACCTCCCAAAGCAATAATGGAGTTTCTTGAATGGGGACTAGTATTATAAAAAAATAACTTCCTCAAGATATCCACAATAACGTTCAACACGATCTGCATATTTAATCGAAGCCATTATCTTAATTCTATTTGCATGTCATACAAAGCAGGAACTACCGCACATTTCAAAACTGATCTTCATTGTGGGTTGTAAAATAACAGACATTTGACGGAATTCCCGAGTTTGAAATTTCAAACAAACATCGTGTCACGTGTGTTTTTCGGAATAAATGTAACAAAGAGTTAATGGAAATTGAATTGAATGTGTTGAGTATTTAATACCCGGTCCATTTACGGGACTGCATGTAAATTTAATTTCGTAATGTCCACAAAAGAGTTCGACCTGGAAAAATCACTTACGAAGAATCCACTCAAATAATAGAATTTAGACCATTATTCCTGCGGTTCATAAGTAGATGTTTCCAAATAAAGTGTAGGTTATTTGACGTTTTTGATATGTTCACTGTGCTATTGAGTTTAATGAAATAACCGTAAATCGGAAAACATTCGAGCACTCATAATGAACGTGTTGGTGCGGAATATAAATGACCCATTTTATGATTCGTGGCATCGAAATCATCGGGTATGAATGAATATTATACCAGCATTTTCACTATTATTTCCCTGTGAGAACAACAGGGTGACAGAAACTCGAACCAATCCATTGGTATCTCGAATCGAGAAGAGATGAAACGAATCAATCAGGCAGGGTTTTTGAATGAAATGAAGAATGTGTACAGGATGTACACACAACCAAACTTATATGGAATCACCCAGTATTAAGATGAAATATTATTTTGATATCTTTTGCGTTAGAAGCAAATAAAAAGTGCATGTGTTTACTCCAAAAACACTTAGGTTCATAAGCACTTGATAAGATTTGGCTTTGCAGTGTCGATTTTACCATTTCGTTCGAACGTCGCAGTGAATTTATATTTTGTTTTTTTGCGAAGTTTAAAAAAAATGCCTTATGTGGGGTTATCGGAAGTCCAGAGAGGAAGAATAATTACTATGGCAGAACAAGGTATGTCACAAATACAGATTTCAAGAACGGTGGGGGTTACACAAGGGGTTGTTTCAAAACCCTATGCAAGGTTTCTGGAGTTAGGAACCCTAAAGAATAGGCCGAGAAGAAGTCGTGGAAGAGTAGGGGAAGTACGTACAAAATGACATAGGGTTTTATTTCAGAGGCATAACTTGTTAGTAGTGGATCACAGTAATGTCATATTCGACACCTCTGATCTTTGGTCCTTTCTTCATAAAATCTTATCAACCTTTATGAAATAAAAGTACCAAGAAATAAAATATTCTTAGATAAATCGGGATAAACGAAATTCATTTTGTCCGAATGCTATGGACAAAATGACATACCGGCAATAGGCAACTGTATTTTTTTACTTATAGTTACAAAACTACTGACAAAGTTCACAAATGAAACGCTTGGTTCTTCTAGGAACATCAGCACAAGATGCGTGAGCCCAATGCAAGCAATGCATGCACCGTAACCAGTCTTCTTCAGGGCTAATCCTGGAGAAGATCTAAATCGGGAAAAAAGGTCTCATAACAATAGATAGATGGACACTGGACAGTCGTCTTCATGATCTCGAAAGTTGCTAGGAACATTTTCTTCTTCATTGTCTTCTTCAAATAATGCCCTAGGGACTTGTCCCCTTGTTTTTGGAGGAGGTATGGGTTCTTTTTTGATTTGATTGCAAACTTATTAGGTGTACAAGTTGAAACTAAGTACGTTTGTCGAGTCGTCGGCTCACGTTTGCCTTGTTCACTTATAAATCGTCCTTTAGGGTTTGGAGAAACCTCTTCATAGGATCAGCAAGAGTGGGTTAAGATGCATTGCCTTTATTAGCCGCAGATGAAGATTTTGTTATGAATATGTTAAGACAAGTCCTGATTCTTTGTTCGCTGATGGAGCCTGAGATGGATTGTCTTGGTTTTGTCCGGTAGATACGGTTAATTCAGCTGAAATACCTATGTCATTTTGTCCGTTCACTCTATATGTCATTTTGTCCTTATAGCGTTATTAAACTAGAAATGTATCGAATTAATACAAAAAGTATATTCAACGTACAAAAAGCTCCGTGAATACAATGACAAATAAGTATAGTTTGAATTGAATGCAATTTGAATGAAAAAAATGGTGAAAACTGGCCATTTCTTCTTAAAATTTGGCGCAATGAAAAAAAACTCGTGACCTATTGATTTCTTTTATCACTCATAACGACGGAATGAACAAGAGTAGCTCTTGCTAATTTTCAGAGGTTAATTGAAGCCACTCGGGTCGTGTAATGTGGTAGGCAGTTCCGCATTTCATACCTCCGAACTCAAGTTATGATGCCTATGTCATTTTGTCCATATATGTCATTTTGTACGTATTTCCCCTAACTACAGAAAGACAGGATCGCTTTTTAGCCCAAACAGCAAGAAGAAATCCCGCAGTATCTCATTCAGAGCTTCAAAGGCAATTTTTGCAAGCTACAGGTGTTAGTGTTTCTGTCGAAACTATCAGAAAAAGACTTCGCGCTCGGGAATTATTCAAGAGAAGAGCGTTAAGAGTTCCAGAACTATCAAGGCAAAATAGAGTTGACCGTTTTAATTGGTGTTTAGAGCATGAAAATTGGACTATTGAAGATTGGAAAAATGTCTTATTTTCGGATGAGACCAGAATTGGCCTACGATCAGACGACCGGCGTGTTCGCATTTTGAAATGTAGAGGGAGGCAAGCTAGGCTCCAAGCTGCAAGACCGATCCCTAAATACAAAGGAGGTACTGTAATGTTTTGGGGCGGAATTATGTTTGGTGAGAAAACTCCTTTAATTCCCATTAGACAATCTCTGACAGGGCCTAGGTATGTTGATGATCTAGTGCTACAACCTGTAGTGAGGATCTGGCGAGGTGCTTTTGGAGATTATTTCCTATGTATGCAGGATAATGCACCCCCACATACCAGCAGAGTTGCAAAAAAAATTTTCGAAACAGAAGGTGTGACTATTTTAGAGTGGCCTTCTTGTTTACCGGACCTTAATCCTATCGAGCACTTGTGGGATAGGATCAAAAGAAAAATTAGAGCTCGTCAAAATAATCCTGTTAACGCAGAGCAACTTATACAAGCGGCTTTAGAGGAATGGCAAATGTTACAGAAGAAGAAATTAACAACTTAATAGAAAGCATGCCTCGTCGAATTCAAGCTTGTATCAATGCCAGGGGTGGTGATACTGATTATTGATTTGTTAAAATCGTTTTATTTGTTGTTCAATTCTCAGTTACATAAAAATAATCTTTTAATAATTTATATTATTTTTGTAATAAACTTGATTTGGGAAAACTGCTCTTCACTCTTCAGCGACTTTTGTTCAATCAAAATTCGTTTTTTCCAAATAACAGGGTGATTCCATATGAGTTTGGTTGTGTGTATATGAATAACACCGAAAAAATGAAAGGGGTTATTCTTTGAAGGAAATTGAAGTGGGTATTTGGAATAACATTTTTTGAAAAACCCTCCCCCCAGAAAAGTAACACCCTTCCGGAAATCAACAAAAAAAATGTTTTCATTTTCTCTGTATAAGGACACGTAACTTGGTAATTATCATTTGTCAATAAAATTACACATTAAAATTTTTTCAATCCTGGAGTATGCTCAGAAAGGGTTGAAAAAGTAACCCTCATATATATATATTTTTTAATTTTTGTACTGTGGTTTTGTATAACGTGTGAATTTCGGATGAATGCACCTTTTTCCTTAACGAAAGCGTCAACAAACATAATTGTAGGATTTGGTCCGATGAAAATCCTCACCTCTTCAGGGAGCAACATTCTCAACACCCACAAAAACTCAACGTCTGGATGGGTATTTTGGGAGATCACTTGATTGGTCCTGTATTCATTCCTGAAAATCTCACTGGCGATGTGTATCTGGATTTGCTCGAAAACGTGATTGATCTTCTAATCACCGAAGCTTTGGAGGCAGAAGAAAACCTTTACGGTTTCAGCAGGAGGGAGCTCAGCCGCACTTTGCAGCTAAGGTGAGACAGAACCTGAATGGTAGGTTTTCTGGACGTTGGATAGGCCGAGGGGGCCCAGTGGAGTGGCCTGCGCGATTGCCAGATCTAACACCGCTTGATTTTTTCTCTGGGGTCACTTGAAATCACAAGTTTATAAAACCAGAGTTGCAGATTTAGACGACCTCTGAGCACGAATTGTGGCAGAATTTCGTAACATTACCAGTGGCGGCGCGTGGATTTTTATTTTGGGGGTGCACATGTGGGAGTTCGGGGGAGGATCAAAATTTGAAAACTAACCTTCAAGACTTGCATTTCAGAGCACTTTGTGACGTTTTTTCGCCTTATCTCGGGATAATATTCAGAAAAGGGTTTAGCGAAAGAATCTGAAATTGTAAGTACAAGGAGTACGGTCTGTTAAAGTATAACGAAAAACTATAACCATTTGGAAAATGTTTGAAATGTCACTTGTTTCATCATCTTTATATTTAAATACCGTGGATTCATTCAAATGATCCCTGAGTGCTAAATCTAATTCGGCTGAAAAATTGATATGACCTAAATATACAGGATTTATCGAATAATTCCCTCCATAATGGCCACGTAATGCTAATTCGAAAGCACCACAAAATTTAATACAATTTATGATTTTCGATCAAATGTATCTGTTCTTTTTCACTTGCTCATAATGTTTCTCGATATTCAGTCGGTAAGCACTGTTTAATTGTTGTCGAATATCTTGTTTACCTAATAAATTAAAACCTAATTTGCGTGGCAGAGAGGTGTTTTGGAACTTTGATATTTTTTATTCTTTTCTTTTAATGGATTAAATCCTTGGCACCGGATTTGGTCCATTCTGTTTGATCATCAACAGCAAATAAAGAACAAGGAAAACAATAAAGACTGTTACTTATTTCACAACCACATAACGATTCGGCTTTTTGTGTCTATCTCAAAGGTTCTTTTATAATCGCGTGTTTTACATTTTGTTACAAGCGTGATCGCTGATCGATAAATTCAGATTTGGACGACCGCGAATACAACAAACACGGTAGACATCTCACCCATAAATAAAGAATTATATCACCTACACACGACGAACATCGGTACATCGTAGCACCGTAGTTCTTTATCTATGACGTAGCTTACGCGTACACATTCTGCATGTGTACCAGTGTGTGCTAAATCTTGTGGACTGCAGCGGGACGTTTGGGGCGCGCGGGGTCGCTGGTGCTCCAATCAAGGCTCACTTCGGATGTGCAGTGTACCGACTGCCGTCTAGCGTCTACGACTCTACGCTACGCGTATTGCCGTATTATTTGCATTGGCGTTCGAAGTTCGCTTGCCGTCTGGAGTCAGAAATACAGAACCGGAAGCATTTAGACATTCCGTACTCACGTACGGCACCAAGCGCGAATAGCGCTCTGCTATTCACCTGACCAATCTCACTTCGCAATGCGAAACGGCGTATAATAATAATACCTAAACGTAATTCAATTGAAGTTCGGTATTTATTTATCATTTTATTCATCTGATTGAAAGTGAAATTATTCCAAGTGATGAATGAATCTTTACTGGTAATATAGGTAATTTATATTCTGCAGCATCCAAATAGAATACTTTTGAGATGAAGAGTTATAAAGGAAGAACTTTTCAATTTTGAAGCAATGAAATGGAAACATCTGATTTGAATGGAGTACAATCATTTCGTAATTTTCTAAACATGAAAATTCGATGAATTCAATCACTTTCCAACTTTCCATAAAAATCCGAGATACAATCATTGAGTTCAAATATATTTAAACTCAATGGTAGTATAGTGGGTTGGGCTACAGTTCAGACTAAAAACATTTCTACCTACCTAATTGAAAAATTAAATGGAGATGAGAATAGGTTATCAAAATATGTAAAGTAATTGAAAATTTAATCAACTGATATATCACGCGCCAGCGGAGCGAGGGCATTAATACCTACCTATAGTTCGATTTATTTTTATTCTTTTTTCATTGAACCTCTATATTATATGTGTAGGAAATCGTTGATACCGAAAGAAGTTATAAGCGATTTGTCTAGGGCTTGTTGAAAGAAACACAACATAGCGCTATTCGCGTTTGGTGCCGTACGTGAGTACGGAATGTCTAAATGCGAACCGGAACATCGGAAATGAAGAATTCAATTACCCAAATATAAAACGTTACGTTTACGTCAAACACAAAAGTAAATTCCTTTAGATGAAGATATTAATTGGGGGTACACGTGCACATGTGCACCTATGGAGCAGCCGCCACTGAACATTACTCTTGAAATGCTACAACATTTACGAAATAATTTTGAAGAACGATTGTATCGCTGCATGAAATCTAATGGCGAGCCCTTTGAGCATTTGCGCTAAATTTTTACTGATACTGTTTGTTAATATTTTTTCGGCAACCATCCGGAATGTACCCACTTCCCGGACGCTTTTTCTTTGAAAAAGTAGCATTTCCCGGCCTAGTCCGGAAAGTACGTACTTTCCGGACTAGGCCGGAAAATATCACATCGTTGTTGTCATTGTTATGATCATCACAATAGCAATGAAATAACGAATGACAGTTCTGTTTAATTCAGATAAGAATCAAAATGTATTATAAAGAAATGTGTCGTCTCATCGATTTGTTATTCTACACGGTTATCGAAAAAATATTGTACGCAACACGCCCGAAAATAGTTTTTTTTGACTCACAGACAATTTTGTCTATTCTTCCAAAAAAAACCCTATTTTCCGGACTTGTTACGTAAATTACTATTCTTTCAATAGAAATTCTACGATCAATTAGAACATCTCTGTTTCATTCAGTTCTATCGGTACCATAATTCCCTAAAAAACACCCTGTAACTTTGTGAATATTCAATTATAAGAACACAAACTGCAGTTTCATACAAATTCGAATCCATGCATACATTTGTGCTACAAAACTACCCAGTTTCCCTATTCAAATTCCTGATGGGGTTGCAACCCTCTCCAGGGGGTTGCTAGTAGAAACAAGTTTTGTATCTCAGATCATGTCCCCCTGTCATCAGATATCGATCTGTTTGTTTTCACAAATTCTGATTCGTTGATGAGGTATTGAGGGTGTACACTTTCAAATGAGATAGAATAGGTAGGTACAAAATTTTTAAAAGAAAATTTTTTTGGAAGTAATTGAATTGTGTTGGCTGCCTAAGTGTTTTCATGTTATTCTCATCTTATTATCCCTTATTCATTAGCTCCATTGATTGATGTAACTCATATATTGGGGGTATCTGTATGTTTGAAAATTTTTGTGGTCTCGTATTATTCTATTTTGTTCGGTATTTTTCTACATTTTTCTTTTTTATTATTATTAGAGCTGTAGCTTGGTGTTTTTCAATAATGCTAAGTTTAATTATTGTCTGTAACTGGTTATGTACCTGTTGAAATAGAGATCTTATTACTATTGATCGTTGACTTGCTGCCAAGATTAATAAAATCAACTGTCGCCGTAAAATGGGCGATATCAGAGGAAACTTCAAGAATTTGCCGTGGTAACTTTTCTCGAAAATATCTTTTCGTTCTCAAACTGGTCGCTAAGGGATTAATTTGAAAATTATATACGACATCTGAAACTTGAGTTCAACTATCTTGCTATTGTGAAATTCCCAACTTCTTGAAAAGGACTAGGGACTTGATTAAGCCGATTGTGTTTCCCTAATCTCAACTGAAAGTCCGGAATTAGTTTCATGAAATTCCGGAATTGGAAGCCATTCTTTTCCGAGCTCGGCTATTCGGTTATTTTCTTCGCGGAAATATGGTAGATAAGGGTAGTTTTACGGGAAATGATATTTGTCGGGGCTAATATACATAAATATCTGAATTTCTACTATATGTGGGCAAACCGTCACGTATTCCGCATAACTCGGGGAGATTCGACGATAAACACGGTCTCTAAAGTATCCCCTGCGGTATTCCTCCGGTAATATTAGTCCTTGTTCGAGAACAACTACAGTTTATCTCATTCCATTCATACTCGCGAGAATTCACCTGGGTCTTTTAGAATAATTTTTGAATTTTGAAACCTTGAATCTTTCGAAGTTTGCTCCTAGGAACGAGCGCGCAAAGAAAACTAGCTATAGTAGGTATACCGTGCGTTCAGAAATTTAAAAGGTCTTCTGAAAAAGTCTAAAGGATCATCCACACTATGCCGGTCCAACTATTTCGTCTCGTTTCCGATTGAGAGGGTCTCGACATATTCGTTTCAAGTAGTTCTGAGTGCACAGAAGTTTGAACCACTAAGTACTAACTGCGTATTTCATTTCGATGATTTTCGTTTCACCGGATTCTGAGATAGAAAGAAAAGACCATTTTTAGGATCGTAATTCAGCAGGACCAAAATCATAAATACGGTTTTACTGATTTTATCTCGAGAACGTGTGACCAAATTTCGTTGCAGTCATTTCGGGACATCCTGTATCATAGATGAGAAAATCGATTGTTGTTCCTAAGAACAACTGAGGAATAGAATTTTTGCGCGTGTGTTTCTAGGACAAGGGCGTTATATTTTATTGAATGTTTGAACCGTGAATGGTCTTAAAAGATTTGGTTGAAGTGCGATGATGAACTCGTGGTCGAAGTTAATTAATTATGTCCTGTTGAATAAAATACAGGAGCTCTCTTGGAGAGAAGAAATAGACTAGCGTACCAGTTGTTGTCGCCAAGAGAATTAAAGAAATAAAAAATGTGTGCATAAAAGAGAAATAAATACCACGAAGTAAACACTGTAGGAAATGGTACTTACGGTTGTTCAGATTTAAAAGTTACGTATCTGCTTCTGTCTGCTTTCGTAGGTGTTGTACCGCGTAGAGTCCTTATCTCACTTGACGAGTACACTTTTAGGTGCGAATGTAACGAGGTCCGACTTTGGGAAGAAAACTAGAGAATATGCGAACTTTGGCGTATCTAGGTTGCGACTTGACAGCGGGTGATTTTGCTCTGAACAGGTAGAAAAGAAGGAAGATTCCGGGTTTTTCGGTGAACCACAGAAGAAGTGTGTAGAATCATAGTCCTGTTCTTCTTTGCAACCGACCGGCAAAGCCCATTCCAGTAGAACACTTTGTGGTATCAAAGTAATGAGAAATCTGAATTTTGAACACCTGTCATAATAATAATTATAATTTTATTTGCAACAAAAAAAATTCATAATTTCATATGCATAAAAATTTTTTGCAAATACTTAAACAGAAACATGAAAACATTGAAAGTATCTCGCCTGTATTTCCTGAAATTAATCATCCTTCCATTGGTGAGGTTGGTAGTTTCTTTGTCTCAATTCGGTATGTAGTCACTGTCCGACTTTTTTCATGTCATAATTTGGTACGTTACTCTTCATTATCAATTTGGCATAAAGTCCCTGTTTGGTTGATCTTCTACAATCTCCACATTAATAAGTCCATTTTTTAACGTCGTCGCGATTCAATGTCAAAATCCATAATCTCGTCTTCTTCATAAACACGATAATTTTCGAAAGAAAAGACCGATATGGGCAAAATGTCTCTAATGGTTTCTGAGTAAATAATTTTTGAAACTAAATTCGAAATTTTCAGGGTAGGTTTTCTAAATATGTTATGATGATTGGATTATTCTTTGATGGTGTATTGGCCAGTATTGGGAAAAAACTACATGCGGACAATGGGGATTTCCAATACCTCAAAATTTGCACTTTTCTTTACATGACGTAATGAAGAAAAGTTATAACACATTTGTAACCATTTATTCACTCTGAATTTTGAAGAACTGATTAATTATTCGTTATTGAAAATGTGATTTCAACACGTGTGAATTCAAACGTCCCTCTGCTGTGACGTCAGTGGCTCAATTTGTCATATGATTGGTTGAAGTTTGTGATGCAGGGGACAAAGCTTAGAGTAACTGAGAGACACGCCGCTGTTGTCAAGTCTTTGTAAAATCTCTGAATTTATTCAGAAATATATTCAGTTATCGTATCATATTTGATACTATGATGTTTTTAAAACATCGTCATATGAAAACTTAATTTTCATTAAAGTTGATATAATGCTCATTCTCTGGAAATACAAATAATGATGTGACAACCACGGCTACAAATTATAAATAAAAACATAACCTTCTCAATTTGTTATTTCGACGTCTTCTCTGCGTACCAGAGATTGGCGTTTCTCACAGTTAAGTCTAGGAGTATTCTATACTTCTATACTCCTAGGTTACGTCAACGACAGACGACTATACACAGTTGCCAAATCCATGATTTTTCTTACCACTTATCTGCACTTCTCAAAATGAAAATAATTATTATTCCTAAATTAGAAGACCGGCCGATATATGGCAATTCTCACATGTTTAGACTAGGGATAATTATTTTTAATTGAATTTCTCACCTATCTGCTTATTTGAACCCTCTTTATCTTCAATTAGGAGTTCGTAAATTGAATGATATTATAAAGCTTTATGGAGTAAAAATTAAAATGTCATGATGATAAAAAAAAACATCCAAAATCGATATTATATTATGATAATATTAAGAAAGTGAAAGCAAGGGCTTTTTCAGGCTAATTCTTTTTTTGTGATTTGGCAATGCTGTCATCTTTATATCAGCAGTACGTCATGATGAGTACAACCAATCAAAAATCTCTCTAGCCACTGACGTCACACGATCCTCCGCTTCTTCTGATCGTTTGAATTCGGTAGATTATTTTTGAGTTTTCAATATTTTTTAAGGTTATAAATTGATAAATAAGAAATTTGAAAAAAATCACGAATTACGTGAGAATCCAATATGTCAAAATATATTTTTTTCTGAAAATGACTGAAAATGCCCATTGTAACTATGGAAATTTGTCTCCAACTTTGTATTCATTCGGGAACCAATTTTCAGTTCTTCAGAGTGATATAAACTATAGTATATTCGCTAGCATCCGAATATTAAAACAGTTTTATTCATTAAAAATATTAAAATGGTCTTCTCTAACCAGAACTTCGGACTTCTTTGGCTGATATCCTTTCTATCCTTGCTTCATGTAGTCTGTTAAGTTATGGTAATCAGCGATGTTTATATTTTTGTTTACTATCCAAGTAATTTTTATCATCGAATGTTTAGACCATATAGAACTCGGAGAACATTTTAAACGAAACCATCCGAGCAGCACAGTTTGTGAAACATTTCACACAGATTTTGAAACATTTCACACAGTTTCCTGACATCCACTAAACAAAATTTTGGTACTTTTTGTTATAGGAGTTTCGTGACTCCTTCGGCAATAAGTTTTTTATTGTCTTTCTCGTTTTTCGGATTTTTTTCCACCATAACTCTTCCATAATTCGAATGTATCAATGCACAGTTTATTCAAGAGAGTTGATATTGTTACAGGTTGTGTAAGTGGTCAGAAAAACGTAAATACCGAAATCGACATCTCCACATACCACTTGCGGTTAACCTTCATCGTAGCGATAGATGATACCATGATGGCTCTAGCTTCATTAATTTATTATTCAAAACTGACCATTAGCAGCTCTTGTCTAAAACCTCATTCGATTTACAGTAATTCAGCATTTAATTGACCGAACAGCCGGAATATTCAGACAGGAAATATAAATATTCATAGAGGTTACCATTTAATCCGTCGTTTTCTATTGACGGTTGTTCATTTCGTCAACGTGCGGTCCCCATGAAATTCGCATTAGGATATTTTTATACTTCGCATTTGTGCAGGGATCGCTTGGTGTAATTACATGGAGGCCGTGGAGGTAACGCCCCTCTACGCAGAAGACTGAGGGGATGATCATAGAAGTCATTAGAATGGTTGTCGGCATTGTTGGACTCTATTTTATTCTAATAGTCTATGAGGCGCCATTTTGAATAGTTTTGTGGTGAGGGGCGACTAGCTATTCGTCATGGGACTGGGCGTGACCTTGGAAGAATTCAGATAATTTAGACCCGGGCCCAGGACGGAATACGACGACAGAGCTAGAATCATGGCACCTTTATATGAATTGACAGTGACGCTGAATTCAATTAGTGCTTTTTGGGTTATCTAATTTGGTTAACCAATATGGCCACTGTAAAATTGGATTTTCAGTCAAATCTCGCACTTCCAAAATGTACTACAGATGTAATCTGGTTTTCGCATCGCGAGTAAACAACACTGGGTAATGAATAATTGATTTAATTATCAACAATTTAGACCTCATAGATAATTAAGCACATCTAAGATTTCGGTGATTTTTATTTTTTGGAAAAATGTGAAATATGTTTTCTGGTAATTGCTCGTCTGAATCTATGCTGTATGTTCTTTATTCAATGTTTGTATATAACAACAGAAGTTTAGAGTCTTGACGTTGTCGAAAAAAGAATCTTGCTGCAACAAGTTGGGTGAAAATGTCATGGTTGATATTGCTTGATCCAACGCCATTTGTGTTCTCTGTGCGGAAATCGAACATGCACTCTTGCGGAAAAGATGAACTTTCAAAAAGTTAATGCGTTCATTTTCAACATACAAGGTGCTTCTTTTTACTGTAGATTTCTCTCATTTTGAATCATCATGAAATCACAGAATAAATACTTAGGTACTCTCTGATCGAACTGAATATTGACAATGTTGTCCGTTTCATCCTGCAACTCTGATGAAAAACAGTCGATCTGCCATACTTTCTCTTAATTTTCATTTGGAAACTATACACAATGATGTCTGTGCGGATATTCAGGATATTCTGTTTAGAAAATGATTTATTGGAGTTTACTGACTATCGCACATTCATTTGCTGATATTTGAAATAATTTTCAACTATTTTAGGTATTTTACTTCTAATAGGGGACAAAGCCAGAGTAAGTAATTTTTTTTTTTATGGGAACACTTGTTCTTTTGTTTTTTCTTGATTTTTTTTTTGTTAGTTCTTAATTTGTGTCCAAACATCTCGAATATTTTCTTATTTTAGATTCTATGTGAGTTTATAGGCTCTGCCTCAACTCTTACCGTTATGTAATAATAATAATAATAATAATAATAATAACTGAGAGACACGCCACTGTTGTCAATTCTTTGTAAAATCTCTGAATTTATTCATAAATATATTCAGTAATCGTATTATATTTGATGTGATCACTATAATGTTTTGAAATATCGTCATATAAAAACTTGATTTTCTTTAAAGTTGATATAATACTCATTCTCTGGAAATACAAATAATGATGTGACAACCACGGCTACAAATTATAAATAAAAACATAACCTTCTTAATTTGTTATTTCGACGTTTTCTCTGCGTACCATAGAATGGCGTTTCTTACAGTTAAGTCTAGGAGTATTCTTTACTTCTATACTCCTAAGTAACGTCAACGACTGACGACTATACACAGTTGCCAAATCCATAATTATTCTTACCACTGATCTGCACTTCTCAAAATGAAAATAATTATTAATCCTTCCTAAATTAGAAGACCGGCCTATAAATTCTTACCTGTGTAGACTAGGGATAATTAATTTTAATTGAATTTCTCACCTATCTGCTTACTTGAACCCTCTTTATCTTCAATAAGGAGCTCGTAAATTGAATGTTGTGAAGCTTTATGGAGTACAAATTAGTACAAATGAAAATGTCATGATGATAAAAAAAAAAACATCCAAAATCGACATTATATTATGACATTATTAGGAAAGTGAAAGCAAGGTCTTTTTCAGGCTATTTTTTTTGTAATTCGGCAATGCTGTCATTTTTATATCAGCAGCACGTCATGACGAGTACAACCAATCACAAATCTCGCTAGCCACCGACGTCACACGATTTCTCGCTTCTTTTGATCGTTTAAATTCCGTAGATTATTTTTGAGTTTTAAATATTTTTTTTAAGGGTATAAATTGATGAAGAAAAAATAAAAAAAAAAAAATCACAAATAACGTGAGAATCCAATATGTCAAAATATATTTTTTCTGAAAATGACTGGAAGTGCCCATTCATGCGTCTTTTGGTTGTGAATTTTCAAACAATCTTTATCATATCCTCACCTTTTCGGACATCTGATTATAACTCTATTCTTTTCTGTCATCATTTCTCTCAAATGAATAAAATCGACAAGAATGTCATCGTTCAAAATATCATTTCGAAATTCAAAATTAATTTCGATTTATTGAGGCCAAATTGAGAATGAAAGATCTAGATATAGATTTATTTTGAAGTTTGTACATAAAAAATAGATTCTGTGAATAGTTTAGATTAGATTAAGAAGATCAAGGATGTAGAAGAGGTTTTAAGTATGGAAACCACGGAGATGAAAAAAAAAATAGAATTGGAAAAAAATCAGGGAAAGAAGTCAAGAAGTTAAATTAGGAAAAATCAGAAAGAAAAGTGAAAGAGATTAAAGGGCAAATAAAGAGGAAAATTGAATGGTACAATCGAAAAGAGTCAATAATTAAAGGATAATCAAAACGTCATCAACTGCAACACCGAATTCCGGATACTTCGAATACGACTGTATGTGACTCATATGAACAATCACTACCAAACACAAATACAAAGAAGACACAGCAAGAAGAACCAACTTGAGAGATTCAATTAATATAAACATTAGTGAGTGTAATTTTTATTATAAAGATAGATTAAGTTATTGAATGTGAATTAGGGTATTTAGGAACTTGAAACAGATATTAAATGTTAATTTATATCTAAATTTTTCAATTTTGAGTTGGACCCTCAATTGGGATAGAGTGTACCGGGTGTATCAGAATTGAAATTTTTTTTAATTGATTTGTCAAATTCGAAATTCAATTTGTTCGGAATATAAAGTCACATTGAGGGAATCATAACAGTACTTATTTAATCTTCAATCATAAAAAACACATGATAAACAGACTTAAAATTTCCAATTTCAGAAAGTGCACTGCGAAAACTCATCGAAAATGGATGGTTGATTTATTCGAAGATCTTAAAGTTGATGAATTCTTCGATGTGCCTTTTATTATGTAATAAACTCCTCCTATTCCACTCGTGAATATTGCCCAAAAAATGATCCACATAATATATTTCATCTCGAAAATCGCTTCGTCCTGAGTCCTGACTAATAGAGTTCAACATCCATTGGATGTACAGAAGGTGCCAAATGTACAGCGACCTTGACACTCTTTCATACCCCGTAAATGCATGGTGAGTTCCATGCAACCGCCGAGGCATCACAAACTTTACGTCTGGCCGTCCTGCTGCTCCAACATGATTTTGCGTTTCGCTTCGTTGCCTGCTGTTAAGCAAGACGGGGTTTTTTGGTCATGCACTCCTTATGAAATTGCTACATACGATTGTATGATTGCCGGCGCAGACAATACTACCCAAGAGACAATATTCCGTGCTGTAAAAGGTGAACTGTCTGGATTATTCGGAGAGAGCTTCTTTAAATTGATAGGTTTTTCATTTTCGTTCGGGAAAAATATCGGAATCCATGGTCAGGTCGTTTTTCCTGAGATGAATGAGAGATTCGATGATCCGAATGTAGATGCTTTTAATATCATGTTTTTGCTGACTCCCATTAATTTCTCACTTCTTCGCTTATCACAGATGGTCATATCAATTCAACTAGTCTCAGCTGATCAAAAACTCGCTTCTCTTCAATGATAGGAAATATTTCTAAGCATTCGAGAATTTTCTAACTCGCTGCTCCGCGATCCGATTGCTCCAAGTTTTTTACTATACAGGGTGATCTTTGACTAGTACAATGTTTTCAACTATAGATTCCTCTAATCAAAAAAAATTTTTTTATACATCTTTTCCAAATTTAGCCTCATTTGACATATAGAGAGTATTGAAAATATTCGAAAAGAACACTTCCCCATACCATCGATAACGTTATTTCGAATGAACTGTATTTTTGTGGAGATAGAACTTCAATTATGGTGCATTATCCTCAATCAACATTTCCAAATATCTTCTCTAATATATGAGTTACAACCTGACACTTTAATCCACAAAAAATACTATAAGACATCGATATACTCACTCGAAAGGAACGATCAATTTTGAAAATAAAGGTAGCCCTAAGTTTTCGAGTTAGTTCTCATTTTATTCAACAAAATCGTTTCGAGCACTACCTGCATTCTGAATGTTATCGATTATGTCACTTTTATTATTCAATTGTGAAGAAATGTTGATGCTGATATCCGAACATCTGTAAATTTATATTTGAATCATTGACTACCTTATTGATACAAAAATCAATCAAATTAAATTCTATATCTTCATTAAATTAATAATTTCAACTCTTTTTTTGAAATGTGTTGTTCCAATGAGAGATCAGAGTCCTCAAATTGACCCGATTACTATTTGAAAATATTTCATAAACGGGACACAACCTCCTTGTTGTTAGAACCAAGTATAATATGTTATACAAAATAATTATTCTCTCGTCTCAAATTGTTCCTTTGAATATGGTTATGGCGTGACATTAATTTTACTATAGAAATTCTATCTCTTTGCATTTGACAATCGGATGAACTTGGATTATTGGCAAATGTATCACAGACTAGAAAATTCTTTGCTTGCATCATTGACAAGTCTGTGACATCGGAGGTAAAGAAAACATTTGTTTACACAAAATTGAACAACATTTCCACTGAGAAAGTCAATGGATGGGTGAATAATTTTTAGCTAAGTACACAATGAATTTCTCAAAAAAATGCAGATTTTAAGATTTGTTGTAGTGTTGTTTCCGTAAGTACTCTTTGTGTCTTGGAGACTTTCATCAGAATTATATCTTCTTCAATACCTGCAGAAGTGCTTCTGAATCCTCAAAGATACTGACAAAAATCCTGGATGAAAACATTCAATGCAAACAAATGGTTTGTTTCACCTCCGGAATTAATGGACTTCCATTCTTGCACGTAACCAATATTTTATATCTATGGTCATTTCTATTCTTTTTCTATCCTTTTGGGTTTTTACAGTATACAGCAAATCTACTGAGCACATCTATACTTAAGTACGAACAAGCCTAAATGGCCAAAAAGATGATAATATTTTTTTAAGGTCATTTTTGATAGAGGAATTGAATGTATTTTTTAACCTTTTTTTTATTCTTTTGATTTATTTATTTTTTCATTTAATTGCTCGAACGGCAAATGGTATCAGAAAATACTGAAAGGTACTGACAAGTTTGTTGTCTATTTTGAAAACTCAGTAACTTTTCGGGGTAAACCTTAGACCATAGAAAGAACTCTTTCTATGGTCTAAGGGGTAAACTAATTGGTTGCCTTCCTACACTTGGATAGATTTTTCCTAGATTGATATATATTTGTTGATTTGAGTTGTGAATGGAAATTAAACCAAAAAACGAATCGAGAAAAGTAAGTTATCTAGATTCAATCATCTGAACAGATCGACCAGTGCCAAATCGAAATAAATTGTGATAAATCGTTTTTTTTTCAACATATGTATGTCGAATTTTCTGCGTCGAGAAACGCAAAATCTAAATGCATTCCAACTGATTCTATTTCTCGGTATCAGTGTTCGCACTATGCGCCTATTTCGAAGGCGCCTATCAAATGCATGTTTTTCTCGAATAATGGAAGGCCTACAATTTTCGCGAAGCAATAACCCCCCCAGATACGCTTAACTTTGCACGAACACGCATAAGATGCCGATAAAAAAATCGATGCTACATGCATTCTTCCGAAGTAGGCTACGCAAACAAAATTCACGAGTGCACAGCCGACCTTGGATCCAACAAAGAGACTTCGGTTTAAAATCGAAAGCCGAAAATCGTAAACGCAGACTGCCAAAATTGAATCGAGTTCGACCTCATGAAGTCACGTCTGGCCATGACAGTATCATGGCCAACTGCCAGACTTCTCGCTTTTCAATGTCGGCCAATAACGCCGAAACGAAGACGACTTTTGATTTCACTTGTTGTTTCGGTACCGAAGAATGTGACGCCATCTTGAGCGCGTTTATATATTATGGCGGGAACTCGACCTCAACACGTGTATCTTGGTCGAAACGAAAATTGCTGCCTTCCGGAATTCACTAGGGAAATTTTCAACTAACTTGAAATATGAATAATTTAGTGTAGCTATCTTATTTTATAAATTTTAATAGTTATCAATTCAAAATATCATAACTATCCTATATCTTGATATTCTTGTCCTCCGCAGTTAAAATCAAAAGTTGATTGAATTTTGGGGTGAGGATCTTCTCTGACCGAAGAATTTTTCATAGTTTTTTCGTAGTTTCGAATGTTTGTCAGTAATTTTGCGTAATTTTAAAGTCAGTACTTTGGTATTTGAACCATGCTTTGTCTTCAAGACACTAATTTAACTTTTTCGTTTTTTTTGTGTTTTTCTGTCCTGTTCGTACAAGAATAATATCCTTTGATTATCAAAACTATGTAACAGTATTTCCATCAAAGCGGTTACCTACTTTAATAATGTACATAGTTAGTGCAACCTTATCCTCAGAGCTAAATATAAACAATTTAGGTGAAACCTTTTCGGTTCCACCTAAATCAAATGCAGCTTCCCTTCTTTTTAGAGAAGGAAAGCTGCATTTGATCGCTCGTTCATTGACCTTGTATCTATATCGAAACAAATTTTTTACAGCTTTCAAAATAAATCTCCAATGATGCCGGATCATTGTTGGAGCAATATTGAATTCGATAATTCGCTACATTTCCATACACTATTTGAAGGTGAAGGAATATGTTTTCTTGATTCTTTTTTTTGGTTTATGTCCTTCCACAACCTTAATCATCTGATATACAGGGTGACCCATTTCAAAAGATCCACTGGAATAACTTTCTGATGGGAAGAGCAGGGATCGAATAGCTATTTATGTAACAAGTACATAAATCAGGTCTTTATGTACGAGTCCAAAATTTGGGCAAATCCATAAGCCTATAATTAGGTATGTACGAGTTTATGTTTGACTGCAATGCAGAAACTTTATTTTCTGAAATGGGAATTATTACATTTGTCGCTTCATTACTGAAAAACATGAAGTATGCTTTTGCTTTTCTTATACCTCAGTAACCATCAACGTAGTTAGCAACCTCAATGTACAAAGTTGTTTACTTCCTTAATTATGTGACAAACGTCATAATAATCCAAAAAATGGATAGTTCGGGAAAGGAAAGGGTGGAAAATTTAGCCGCAAGCGCCAAAGAATCTCTCTTACCCACTAAAAGTGCTTATGAAAATTTTTTAAAATTAGTGTGAAACGAAGAAAATTGCAAAATCGAGAGAAGAATGTGACAGTTGAGTCCAATTAAGTGGTGTCCAATAAAGTAGCCAATTATGGCACTAAATGAATTCATAAATCAAGTGTTTATGAGGCAGTCGATTATAAAAATGTTTCAAATGAAAGTTTCTTAATTTTCAGGAGGACATCGAATGCAGGCGTTCAATCTAACCTGATTTCGTGGTTATTTCCAGATCGAGTGAATTTTCTGAATAGGGAATATACTTTTTTCGTTGCAAAATATTAATCTTCGTGAGAAACTACAACATTCCATCTCTTTTGTCCATGAAAAGAATTTCTCTGGAAATATGAAGTGTTTCATGCGATAGTCATGGTAAAGTACCTACTTCAAAGTTATTCCTCATAGAATCATTTGGTTTTGTATTGCGTATGAACATATTCAGGAAAGAAGAACTGGATTGTTTTCTGAATTTTTTTTCCAATCGCACACATGAGTTGACACCGCGATATTAAAATCTCTTAGCATGCTGAATTTTGAAATTATTATCACCACTGCAAACTGACACATAATTGCGAATTTTAGATTTTGCGTTATTTCAAACAATTTTTTCTAGAAATATTTTTTCTTCTCCAATTATTTCTCCTTATTATTCTGTCTCGTTTATTGATCGGAAAAAATGCCGGATGCCCAAATCTATTCATCATGAGCTTAAAACACTTCATACTGTGTTTCTCTGAAACCTGGTGTACGAGCACGGACATAATGGCCATAAATTTTCCTGGTTTCTACAGAGCAGCAAGTTATTGTCGATCAAATCTTCAACATGGAGGGGTAGCAATTTGGTGCCACAATCAAATGGAATCAACAGAAATCGATATTGGTGAGTTCGCTATAGAAAAACAAATCGAGGTATGTGCATGTCTTATAGATTCTAAGCAGAGCAATAATAGAGCTCAAGAATTAGTGGTTATTGCTTTTTATAGATCACCTGTTGACACAAATTTTGAAATTTTCTGTAATGTGATCATGGAGGTGTTAGAAAAATTATATAAGCCTTCAAGGGCTATTGTTTTGACCGGGGATCTAAATGTTGATCCCATACGAGATTGTAAGAATTACCAAACAATTTGTAATTTATTGATGTCTTTTAATGTGAAGGCGTGCAGAACAGGTCCAACTAGGGGCGCCAATGTTTTAGATTATATTTTTACAAATTTTGATCTTCTGGTCAATACTTTGGATGTACCTTTTTCAGATCACAGGGCCCTAGTTGCAAAAATGAAAGTTGTTGGGATCAACTCCTGCAATGTTGAGTATAAGAGGGATTTCAGTCGGGCTAGTGTCGAGAGTTTTCTTGGTTCACTCGAGGGGGAGGAGTGGGACGTGGGGGAGGATCTTGACATTGACGAGTCTTTTGATGATTTTTACAATAAGTTTATGTACCATTTCAATCAGCATTTTCCGAAGAAAATATTTTATAACAAGATTTCCCGTAAGAATTGGGTGAGTCGCGAGGTGAGGGAATCTGGTGCCAGTCTTAGGGACTTGTTCCAGCTCAAAGAGAGATTTCCAGGTTTGACTGGTGTTTACACCAATGCCAAGAAGAACCATTTTAAATTGGTCTCTAAAACTAAAAATGAATATTATCAGCGTAAAATCAGCGAATCCGATGATAAGTCTAAGTGTGCTTGGTCCATTGTTCGTCAGCTCACGCGACAGGGGGGTAGCTGTCAGAATCTTCGGATTCAGGATCCGAACACAGCATGCTTGGAGCAGGAGCCTCAGCATGTGGCTAATCTGTTCAATAAATTTTTCGCTGATGCTCCTCAAAAAATAATTAATAAAATTTCAATATCCAGTGACAATTGTTCTGAGCCTCAAAAGGTTGATTTCAGAGAATCGATCTTTCTAATGCCTTTTACCGAGGGCGAAGTATTGCGCTTGTTGCGGAGAAAACTGAAAAGTAAGAAATCCAGTGGATTCGATGAAATTCCTGCTTTCCTGGTAAGAAGAAGCCTCGATATATTGATACGTCCTTTAACAGATTTGGTTAATAGATCCTTTGTTTGTGGTTCTTTCCCGAAAAAGCTGAAAAAAAATAAAATAGTTCCCTTACATAAAAAAGGAAATACGGCAGACATGGAAAATTATAGACCGGTAGCTTTGCCTCCAACTTTTTCGAAAGTATTTGAATATTGCTTCATGGAAAGATTGGTGAAATATTTTACTGATAATGAATTTATTGCGGAAAATCAATTTGGTTTTTTGTCGGGACGTTCTACATCCGACGCAGTATATCATTTTTTGGAGCAGGTATATTCCCATTTAGAATGTGGCCGGTGTCCTGCTGGGATTTTTTGCGATCTCAGCAGGGCATTTGACTGTGTCTCGCACAGGATACTGCTGGAGAGACTGGAAGGGTATGGAGTTCGGGGTAGAGCTCTCGGATGGATTCGTAGTTTCTTGGAGGATAGGGTACAATACACATCTATAAATAGTGTGAAGGATAATATGAGGATGCAGGTGTCGTCCAGCACAGTCGAAGTGAATTGTGGAGTCCCGCAAGGATCCATTGTGGGACCGTTTCTTTTCGTCATATACGTCAATAATATGGGAGTGAGTCTTCGATCTCATCTCACCTTGTATGCGGATGACTCATCTCTTGTTGTGGGGGAGGAGACTCCGGCTCTAACTGAGGGGGTGTGTAACTCCGATCTGAGCGGACTCGAGAATTGGTTCGGTTCGAACCAATTATACTTGAATGCTTCTAAGACGACTTATATGGTATTTCATAATTATCAGGCATCTATCACGGGCATCAATGTGGGTACAGATAGTTTTGATGTAAATAGATCGCGAGAGGTCACGTTTTTGGGGCTCACCCTGGATGATAATCTTAATTGGAGGTCGCATTGTGGTAAACTTGCGTCGAGGCTGCATTCATCGTGTTTTTTATTCCGAAACTTGAGGGGTATCCTGAGCCGAAGTGGCTTGATGGCCCTTTTTCATTCACAGGTCATGTCAAGATTGAGGTACGGCATTTGCCACTGGGGTGGATCAACTGAGAGCATACTGGTTTTCAAGGCACAAAAACGCGTGATCAGGACTATGATGGGTGTATCTCAACGGACATCATGCAGAGAACTTTTTAGGGAGTTAGCTCTTCCCACTCTTCCTGGATTGTTCATTATAGAGTGCTGCTTATTTATATATAGGAATAAAAGTAGATACCCAACTAACGGCATGAATCACAGTTTTAATACTAGATCTCGAGATGATTTTCGGATTCCAGCACACCGGCTCACCAAGACTCATAAGTCAATTTTTATATTGGGTCTGAAATTTTTCAATGGGCTACCTAGGGAGATTCGAATTCTTAACAACTTTCACGGGTTTAAAAAAGAATTGTATAAATTGGTTGTAGACAAGGTTTTGTACAGTACTGACGAATTTTTTTCTTAAAGCACTGCTGTGATCTGTTTTGTATCTGCCTCAATATTAGTGTTGTTTATTTTGTTTTAGATGTATTTTTCACATTTTGCATTTTGATTCTCCTTTACAGATGTTTTGTATTTAATAATTTCTGACGTTTTCTATACCATTAATTTGTATGGTCCTAAAGAAAATAAAGTGTGTTTATTTATTATTTATTTATTTATTCATACCCTGAAATGTCCTCGAAATCAAACAACATCGTCAGATTGAGTATCAACATTTAGTGTCCCCCAGATTTTTAAAAATGGGCCACACTGTATAGTGCCCCACGTATGAAACAATGAAAATAATCTATCGAATATTATCCGATAGGTCGCTCTGATAATTCGATTCATTTCATACATTTCACGAACTTTTATATCCATTCGACATTTCCTAGTCTTTACATCACCGGAAACGCCTGTAGGGGAAATCACCGACCATAATTTCATATATTAACTATTGGCAGGTATGTTTACCAGGATTTTCCAAACACATTTACTTGCCATCAATATTTACTCGAAAATAAACATGTCTCATTATACATGAAATGTGGATGATTGATCAGCGCGAGCCCAAAGGTCCAATTTTTTGCAGCCTCAAAACAATCCTCGTATTTCAGTCAGAGAACGCGGTAATGGAAATAACTCAATCCTGGCATGAAATACCGTTAAATGATATAGCACTTTTGCTTTGACGGCTGAGTACAGATAACAAAACACATAATCACTCGCTTATGTGAGCCCCACGGGTTTTCAGTCGTTTTTATCATCTGAAAATGTGTAATTTGTTGGGTGGCCTTTGTTTTCAGTCCAACCAACGTTTGTATACCACTATATGGTATGAATTGATATGTCTATGATTATTCTACCTTTGTGGTATCTACACGAATTAAACTCGTTCGCTAGATGTAACTGTAAAATTTGTTCTAACACACTGAAAGAAAAATGTACATAATAGTTACGAAATTTGTTCACCACAACAGAATCCTTGATTGAAATATGGCTTATTAAACATTTATTCATCATAAACCAATCATTTTTTTGAAACTTGTGAATAAATATTGTTTTACTATTACTTACCGAATTTATTGATACGTATAGCCGTACTTATTGATAATTATAATATTTTGGATTTGATGAATGAATCATAAAACTACTTTTAATAAAATTTTTTGAATTCTGATATAAATTTGTTTATAGGTAAGAAATATTACTGTTTCTATATGTACTATTTATTCATTATTAATGAATTTGTTTAGCGGAAACTGAATATTATGTTTATATGCAAAATGTTTCAGTTTCCATTAAAGTATCATTTATTTACTGTTAATGAATCAAGTTTAACTATAAATTTGTGAGCGGGTTGTTTCAAATAAAACGGTTTCATTTTGAGAAAAATTATTTATTAAACCAATATTTAAATATAACAATAAACTGCCAATCATAATCAACAAAAAAAAAACATTTCTCCACTTATGAACTAATAAATCTACAATAATTATTAATGGTTTCAGTCAATACAATGTAAGATTTCGTTTGTATGAATAACTCTTGATTCATAATATAATATAATTTTGAGGCGGGTGCCCATACACGGGACAATTTCCCTGAAATATGTTTCTATTTGAATAGCCTCCTCCAACAAACTCACACTAGTTATTCCATTCACTGGAGAAAAGAAGAATTAAGATTAGAATTATTGATTACATTATAATAAGAAGGCCATTTTTATCAACAAAAAGTATTTGTCAAATAAATTTGCTTATTTACTATAACCAAATATATTAATTAATAATTTCAAATATTTCTGATTAGGTAATGAATTTGGTCTAATATAATGTTATTTATTATCTATTACAAAACATGATTATCCCACGGTTCTTCCTTAATACTACGATGAGAGATGGTAGAAAAATGTATATGGACGCAAAAATCAAAAAGTGCTCTACAGTAGAATATCATAATTTGGGTACAAAAAATTTTATCAATCGGGTTGTAACTGAATTTGTCATATTTTAAAAAGGTTGATAACATTTTTGTACCGAAAGATTGTAATTTGAAGAACCAGATCCCTTGTTCGCTTACACAAAGAGTCTAATTAAATCTTCAGAAGCGAATATTACTGATTCCAACCTACTACGCGCCAATACAAAAATAGATTCATAAAAAATTGGGTACTTACGTATAAAATAAGTTACGGATGGGAGTATCTAAAACATCCGCGAATACACTGCTGATTTCCCAACCACTTGATAATTCTTCCATACTATATGATATTATTTTTCACTCACTTAAATAAAAACTTTCAACAATCCAACATTCAAGTGACTTACTGACTTACTCAAACAGCAAACTACAAACTGAAACTATATAAAATGAGATCGCGGGCAACCACGGTGACGGCGGAATGGAAGGGGTTACTTCAATACATCTCGAAACGAAGTATTTTGATGTTATAAAAAATATATGTTTATAGTTAATATATATTTTATTGAAGGTTAATTGCACGCCAATGAATATTATTTGTTAATATTCAAGGAGTTGCTTTCTAGAAGTAATAAATATTTTGTAATAGTTAACAAGCCACATTAGCAATTAATAAAATAACGAATATCATGTAACAAATGATTTTCTAGAGAATTTCTGCATATTATTTATTAACTTTTAAGTAATGATTATAGGATCTACAAAATATTTTTGAAACAAAGCTTTTATTTTCTATAAATAACAAGAACTGAAGAATTTGGGGATTATAAATAGAAATTATTTTAAACAAATAATGCCTAATATAGACAACAAAATATTCCTGAAACAAGTGTTTATTACCTATTATATTGCACATTTTTCTCAGTGCAGAACTAATGGATTTTACTTTTGGATGAGGGTATATGTTTGATATAATTCTCTCTGCATAGTTCATTGGTATCCATATAATTTTCAGAGGGCCTTATCGGAAGCAGCAGAAGTTCATCAAACATTGTAAAAATTATTGCAGTAATTGGTTATTTCAGGCCAGAAGGAAATTACATTTATATTGCAACAAAACTTGGATGATCTCGGACATTGGCATCCAAAATGGCGACTCAACATCAATGATACCAAATCAATTCAAGTAACTTCCACATTTTCACAACCAGAAGAACCACATATCCTCCAGTCAAAATGTTTGAAAAAAAATATCAGTCGATACCAAAGCCATCTCGGTATACTTGTGAACAATATATTCAAGCTGAGAAAATCCAGATTAATATGAAGATCCGTCGAATGTATGGACTAATGGGCAGGAAATCAAAATTATGAGTAGGGGAAGTACGCACAAAATGACATAGGGTTTTATTTCAGAGGCATAAGTTGTTAGTAGTGAATCACAGTAATGTCATATTCTACACCTTTGAAGTTTGATCTTTGGTCCTTTCTTCATAAAATCTAACCAACCTTTATGAAATAAAAGTAAGAAAAGATGAAATATTCTTAGATGAATTGGGATAACCGAAAATTTATTTTATCCGCATGCTATGGACAAAATGACATACTTGCAACAGGCAACTGTAGTTGTTTACTTATAGTTACAAAACTACTGACAAAGTTCACAAATGGAACGCTTGGTTCTTCTAGGAACAACAGCACAAGATGCGTGAGCCCAATGCAGGCAATGCATGCATCGGAACAAGTCTTCTCCATAGCTAATCCTGGAGAAGATCTAAATCGGGAAAAAGGTCTCATAACAATAGATAGATAGACATTCGTCTTCATCATCTCGAAAGTTGCTGGGAACATTTTCTTCTTCATTGTCTTCTTTACATAATGCCCTAGGGACTTGTCTCCTTGTTTTTGGAGGAGGTATTGGCTCTTTTCTGATTTGATTGCAATCGTATTAGGTGTACAAGTTGAAACTAAGTACGTTTGTCGAGTCCTCGGCTCACGTTTGCCTTTTTCACTTATAAATCGTCCTTCAGGGATTGGAGAAACCTCCTCATAGGATCAGCAAGGGTAGGTTAAGATGTATTGCCTTTATTAGTCGCAGATGAAGATTTTGTTATGGATATGTTAAGACAAGTCCTGATTCTTTGTTTGCTGATGGAGCCTGAAATGGATTGTCTTGGTGTTGTCTGGTAGATACGTTTAATTCAGCTGAAATACATATGTCATATTGTCCGCTCACTGTTTATGTCATTTTGTCCATATAGCGTTATAAAACTAGAAATGTATCGAATTAATACAAAAAGTATATTCAACATACAAAAAGCTCCGTGAATGCAATGACAAATAAGTAAAGTTTGAATTGAATGCAATTTAAATGAAAAAAATTGTGAAAACTGGCCATTTCTTCTTAAAATTTGGCGCAATGAAAAAAAAACTCGTGACCTATTGATTTCTGTTATCACTCATAACGACCGAATGAACCAGAGTAGCTCTTGCTAATTTTCAGAGGCCACTCGGGTCGTGTGATGTGGTAGGCAGTTCCGCATTCGCTACCTAAAAACTCAAGTTATGATGCCTATGTCATTTTGTCCATATATGTCATTTTGTACGTATTTCCCCTATTATTCACCTCTTAGAAACTAAAACCACATCGATTCAAATCTACAAAAGCAAAAATAAAACAAAACAGTTTGTTTGTTTTATGTGAGAGTATTCCTGAGACTTCGCTTCAGATTACTGAGTGATACATATACATTGATACATTTTATTGCTTTATCATGGATTGAAAACTCGTCGAATATTCCTATAGCCTACCCATTTTCAAAAACTGCTGCTCTAGGAGTTTTTTTCGAAGCTTTATATTGAAATTGTTGCGAACCAATTTCGTTTTCCATTTCAGACAATTTCGTCATACGCTGTTAAGCTTTCTCGAACCCGCTCGTCATTGCAAAAATCCAAAACAGAAGAAATTATTACCCTCCTGATATTTCCAACCCATGCGGAAACGTTACGTTCCATTTTCCTGTCGTAAAATTTCCCGAATTATGCCTCCTAATAGCTTTTCATTGTTCCAACAAAACAATCGTCAAATTTATGGGTTTTCGCCAATTAAGGGAAACAACTGACTCATTATTCCTGCGGCGAGTGAAAAAACCCCTGAAATATTCGACCCCAGTCAGGTCGGCTGGCCCCTAAAATGAGGGGGTCTTTCAGGGACCTCACGCCACTTGTGCCAACACCATAAAGAATATTGGGAAGGAAAGCGGGTGTGGAGACTAAATATTGACTTTATCAGTTAAAATATTGTTCGTGGGACGTAGGATCCATTTAGAAATTAATATTAATTTCACTTTTTGTGTTTTCAGTATCTGGGCCCGAAGTTTCGTAAAACAAACACTATTCGGGAACTTCGGATATACAGAGGCCGCAAAAATGCGAGAAAATTCATTCAGCCATTAGAGAATTTCAATTCTCTTCATTACATACTCCAGTACAGCAATTTCCTTACTTTTCAGGTTTCGGAATCCCTAACGCGCATCGAAATCATCAAAATTCACTATAAAAATGGTGAAAATTTGGCAGAGACAGTTCGTAAAACTCTAAGATTTTTGGGTCGTCGTGAAGCACCTGTCGAACCGCAATACAGAAATTGGTGGAAACATTTGATCTGTTGGAAAAAGTTAGTGATGTGAAGAATAAAACCCGTGCACGACGCTCAAGAACTTATTTATTTATTTAGATAATTAGGAATACAAACAGGTGACAACCACCCAACACAGTATCCACTATTTTGAAATACAAAGTATGTCAAAGTGAACAGTAAATTTTTACTTGTAGAAATAGGTACACAGTTAACTAATCTAATAGAACAATTTCAGTATAACAAGAACATTTCGAAATAAAGTCATCAAAGTAAGCATAAGTTTTGGTAGAAAATGAACAACCAAAAAAGAGAAGAACACCCTATTGACCTGAGTATATTTTTTTTAAGTTTTTGTTTTATTGAATTTTGACTAAGATGAAAGAGGTCAATATTACCCAAAGAGTTACAACATCTCATCATCCTGCAGAGAGGAGAATTCATAGCGCTATTAGTATTACGAAAAGGAATATGAAACAAATCAGTACTTCTGAGGGAACGACAAGGAACATGGAAGGTTATGGAGGAAAGAAGGTCAGGAGAATTATAGGTATTGTTTAGGAGCTTAAATATAAAAAGGACATCACTGATCCTTCTTCTATTTTCAAGAGAAATAAAACCAAATTGAGTCAAACGAAGAATATAGTTTTCGGGATTTCTAGGTGGTAGACGAAAATTGAACTTGAAAGAAATAAACTTTAAGAATCTATTCTGAATTCTCTCGAGCCTGGCGACATACACTGAATATTTAGGATTCCAAACTACAGATGCGAAATTGAGTTTACTATAAACATAGGAATTATACAAAATGGTGAAGGTTTTCAAATTGATGAAATGTCTACTTTTTCTTGCAACGAAACCCAAGATTTTATTACAGGAATTAGCTAGCTTTGTGTTATCTACCCTAGACAAAACAGTATCTTCAAGATTATAAGGATAGATAATCTTATTAATATTACGCGTGAATGTGATTACCCGGCATTTATCCAAATTCAAATATAATTGGTTGTCGTCACAATAAGTACAAAGGGCATCCAATCCAGACTGCAAATTCAGACTGCAAATCCAGGCAATCTTGTTCAGAGCTGATACTTTTCATCATTTTTAAATCATCCGCGAAGAGAAGGAATTTGCACTGTGTAAAGCATTCAGCAATCTTGTTTATATAGATCAGAAACAATAAAGGTCCCAAGTGGGAACCCTGGGGCACACCGGAATGCGCCTCAAAAAGATTCGAATGGTAGCCCTCCACCGAGACGAATTGGAACCTATCCGACAAGTACGACTCGAACCATCCAAGCATACTGCCACCCACACTGCCGAGGATATTGCTGCTGTAGCTGAAAGTCTTGAGGAGACCCAGATTTGTCCATTCCTTGTCGTTCTTCGGAATAAGGCATTCCACAAACGACAATACACCGTATTTTTGCATAAAGATTTGCGTCTTAAGGCTTCTAAAGTTCAGTTAACACAAGAACTCAATAAGCAGGCCGATCATCAACAATGTCGTGCCTTTGCTGACTGGGTCTTTGAAATGCATGAAAATTATCCGGAATTCCATCGAAAATCTTCTTGAGTGATGAGGCCCATTTTCACTTCGGTGGCTTCGTGAACGATCAAAATTGTCGCATCTGGGGCTCGGAAAACCCAAGAGTTAATGTTGAAAAGCCTCTCTCTCCTCAACGTTGGTATTTGGTGCGGTTCATGGTCCGGCAGGGACATTAAACCTTACTTTCTCGAGAATGAGGCTGGAGCCTCAGTTACGGTGAATGGATTGCGCTATGGAGAGATGATTAATGATTTTTCATGACCGGAATTGAATGGTATTGATCTGGACAACGTTCACTTTCAACAAGACGGGGCTACCGGCTACGTACCACACTAGCAACGAAACTAATGATCTTTTACCGGAGAAGTTTCCGGACCGTTTTATCTTTCGAAGACGTGATCACAATTGGCCACCGAGATCTTGTGATTCAATACCTTGCGACTTCTTCCTTTGGGTCCATGTGAAAGAGAAGGTCTACCCAAGCGTCGATTCAAGACCAATTTGCCAATAGGTCATGGAAAATTTCATGAAAACGATATGGTCCTCTAGTTGTGGTCCTGGTGGTCATTTAGCTGATGTTATATTTTCCAATATTAACGGCATACCTTCTTCTTTATAATGAATTAAATATATGACCATTCATCTAAAAAAATTGCATTTTCTTTAAATGTCAAAATTACACCTCTTATTGGAAAACCCTTCAAAAAGTTTTAGTTATTTTAATATCGATGCCAAGGACGACCAAAGAAGCTGAAAGAATGCATCTTCACTTTGAAATTCTTGATTTCATTAAAAAGGTGATTGAGAAGTTCCTTTGCGACAAAAACCAAAGGATTGATTTTCATTTTTAGAGGTAGGCATTTGCTAAGTACCTATTCAAAATCTATGTACTTCTTTTCATTGAATCAACGCCCCTCTGAACAAAATTATTACCAGCCGCCACTGAATCATATTGCATTTGTTTTTATTCCAGGAAATGCACATTCTCTAATTACTTTTGAACTCACGTTGCTACACTTCTTCACTTTTTCCCAATTTTATTTTTTGGTGTTATCCTGAATAGTGCTTCTGTAACCTTCAATTATAAGCCATCTGCTTGCTTGAAAGATAGATAGATAGATAGACTTTTATTCGATCACAAACAAAGTTACATTTTACCACATGGGTGTAGATCATGTCAACAAGTGAACACAAATAATATAAATAATGAAAAACAATAAAGCACCAATATGAAAAAACCAGAAGAAAAAATAAATCTAGAGTCGTGAAGTCACGATCCTCCATAAACTCTAAACTATAATAACACTTTCAGATTAGGAATTTTTTAAATGCTTAGTTTGATCTCTTGAGGGTCTATACTTAAAATTCTGCGGTACTTTATTCCATATTTTTAAGATTGAATATGTTTAAATTTTTTTGCAAATAAGTAAAATTTGCTTTTCCACTAGTTAAGTAATTTTTACATCTCGTATTATATACATGTTTAAGTTCAAGATCTCTAAACTCTGTGTAGTTTTTTATAACAAACATTATACATTCATATATGTACATACTGAAAAGTCTTAACATTGTTATTAATAATGGTGTTCTTACATGTTTCCCTAGTCCAAGTTTAAATATTGTTCGTAAGCATCTTTTTTGAAGTAAAAAATCCCTATTAACTTCAGTACTTTCTGCCCAGAAAATTATACCATACTTCAACTGCACATGACCATGATATACTGACAGAGCAGCATTTCTGCCTATAGTGTCGGTCAAAATCCTCATAGCATAATTATACCTTGACAATGTATCTATAATATGATCAATTTGCGGTTTCCATGTTAAGTTTTGATCTATTTTCAGTCCAAGAAAAGAAATTACTTCCACAGACTTGATATCCTGATTCTGATGAAAAAGTGTTCTTACAATGTGATCGTCACTTGCTGCCGAACCAATTATCCAAAAACAATATTTCGCTCAACTTTAACTGACTGTACCGAGAAAATAATTGTACTTTATCAGTTTGGCGAGTGACTTTTACAGTTAGCGCATTCAATAATAATTCTCAAATGATATAAAACCTACTATACTCCATTCACTTTTATAAAGTATCGCGGTTGGCCATGATTTAGGTTTATCAAGTTTTTTCCCCTAGAACAGATGCAGTTTGGCACTCGTGAAAATTAAGCGACATTGCCAGGTCTACTTTCTATTTACTCTTTTTCAACTTTGTAAATGGAGTTAGTTCTTCGAAGATTTAACTGTGGCGCAGGTTTCGTAGAACTACTACATTTTCATACTGGAGTATTTCAGGTTGTGCAAAAATGTAGTTAAATGTCTACTGAATTAACATAATATTTTCTCAAATTCATTAATTTCCCAAAGGAACATTTTGATAAATACGTAATTACTACGATTTTTTAGCAGAAACGGCAACGTTGTGGGCGTATCTGACAGTGCAATGACCATAACCTAACATTTTCAAAATATATACGGTGAAATGTGTCAAAATTTCATGGCAAACCGCGATACTTTATAAAAGTGAATGGAGTATACTTACATCATTTCTCAGATTGGACAAAAAATGTTTTTCTAAAAGACATTACGTTTCATTTTGATGAAAGATTCAATAAGTTCACAAAAGATGTTGAAAATACTCTCTGTCAGCAGCAACATGTAAAACCGGGTGTAAAACATTATCATCTTTTTAAGGAAGGACTGAGTCCATCTCATTCAAACCGGATTATAAATGATATGGTCTTGAGGCATGCATTGGATGCACTAAAATCATTTTGAGAAAGATCAAAGAAATTGTTCGAAACTAAGTTTCTCTGAGGAGAATCTTCTTTTTTGCCCAATCCAAGGAAAAATGTAGTAAAGCCATTTTTTCGCGTGAATCACGGTTCGAATCTATTTCGGAAACATTTCGAAGTGAACGTCACAAGTTGTGCTTCGCTGAAAAGCCACAAATTCAAATCGGTGACGTTATCATAGAAATGTCAATTCAATTTATAAATTTATAAGTTAGAAACATGATACACGCACCATCGTTCAAACAATGCACACACATAATTGTAATAATATTTATAATTTTATGTGTTTAATGGTATAATTTTCCTCCTTATAGGCCTACCACACGCTCAAGCTTCACCACAGTTTGGCTTGCGCAAACCGGCTTGAACACTGAACACTGAGGGAAACTGTATATAATTCTCCCAACCACACGCTCAGTGTTCAGTGTTCAAGCCGGTTTGCGCAAGCCAAACTGTGGTGAAGCTTGAGCGTGTGGTAGGCCCATTAGGATAAATCCTGTATTTTTGAAATGGATTCCAATCAGTTTTTGTATGATTCGAATGTTCTCTTCCTGATTTACGAGTTGCTATTGGCAAAATAAATGCAATATTCATATTGGTTGAATCAAGAGGAAAAAATCGAAATATCAATTTCAAGAATTTGAACATACATTTTCAAGACTGAATAATACTTCTCAAATAAAGGTCTGCTCCACTCTAAATCTAAATGATTTATTACTTCATAGGTTACAATGCATTCTAAAAACAAAGCTGTCATATTTGAATAATATTCAAAATTAAAACGGTGAAAACAAAATAAATCCAACAAACATAACCAATATTCTTCAATCAACTGATTCCAAACTTCAAACTTCAGTTCGAACTATTCAACTACCTGCTTTCAAACCGCTTCAAACTATTTCGAACCATTTAGTTCGTGACGTCACCAGTTCGACGCGTAAACACGAATATTTCAAAACTAACGAAATAGTTTTGAAATATTGTCACGCGAAAATATGGCATAATAAGCATTAATAAATGAGCTAACTTTCAAAGTCACTTAAGTTCCGAAAAAAAATTATTGTTGGACAATTCTGTGGACGTAAAGACATACATTCTTTCGTTAGTTCTGAACTTTCAATTTCGTTTCATTCAACAATTGTGAAAATACACTCTTTGTCCGTTCTTCTTCATCCAATGAAAATCGAATATATTCAAAGCTATCCTTTCCAGACTTCATATTTTTTCTGAGAATGAAAATCTTCTATCGGAAAGAGATAGTTGAGAAGTTTCGAAAAAATATTGCACTATTTAATTTCAAAATACCGCCTTTGACCCAATTGAATGAAACAAAAAATTATCGGTCACGCGTTCACTACACTTACACATCGATAATTTGAATGATACTTCTCAAAGTTACAAAATCAGCATGAGACGATTAGACATAACCCTGAGCAGTTTTCGTACCGAGTTCTCAGCAATATCTTTTCATCAGTGTCAATTACAATATGCGATTAAATTCCAACTTGAAATGTCTCAAATCGATTACCCACAAATAGCTTAATACAATAATTCAGTAATGATTGGAAAATGACACCACATGAACCATTTTTTTGAAATTATTGCAAAAACTACTATTATCATTACTGATTAGTGGCACTGCTAATCATACGAAGGTAGTCATTCAAGATGATTGAATTGTATCCATCCTTTCGAAAGATGGATCGGTTTGCACCAAATAAAACCGTTCTATTTACTATTCTGTTTGAAGATAATGTCCTATTAACGTGCTTGTAGTGGATACCTACCTAAACCTATAGAAAATCGACCTTGACTGGAGCAGAACAAAAAGAAAAACTAGAAACCATAAAATTCTGAAATGCTAAACAATCTATGATTCACCTGTACACGAATCTTGACGCAATTCAGCAATTAAAATCAAGGATGTGAATTTTCGATGACCGCAATTTTTTCCTGACCATAATTTCATGGTGCAGCAATAGGCAGCGTTAGATCCTTGATTACCAATGGAAAGACGAGATTTCTTTCTCCGGTACCTACGTAAAAAACAAATCGCGTTGGAAATCTTGGAATGCATGGGATTCGCTTGCAATGACATTTATCGAAGATTACTCAGACCTTAATTATTTATTATCTGAGTGTTACATTTTCGTCAATTCGGGTGGAGCCAATTCAGAAACAGATGATTTCTTTCTCGTTACACTTCATTGAAATTTACAATCTACTTTCACGGAGTATTGAGTACATTTTATGTATGTACGGACTATAAGAAGATATTAAACATATTAATACTTCATGATATTACTTCAAATCAAGTCGTTTGGCCAGATCCGTTGTAATCTTCGAAAGTTGAATTGATTTTCTGTTAATTGGTCAATCAATCGGTTGGCATGCCCTTCTAGTTTCTGGTGGTACTTCCTTGATTCGTTGGTGACGTATGGAATTCTCAAAACATTATGTATAGCGATGTTGGAGACGAACCAGGTTGCGTTTACTAATGAAGGTAAAATTTTCGATTGAAGGCTCTGGATAATTTGAACATTTGATAATTTAGCGCAACCCCAGAATTGGATGCCGGCGTATGTCCGTATTGGTTTTATAATTGCCTTATATGAGAGAAATTCGTTTTGAAGGAATAATTTTGATTTCCTGATGCCTATAAGCCAATACATTCGTCGGACCTTCATATTAATTTGTATTTTCTTAGCTTGAATATTATGTTGTTTCCTAGTAAGGCGCTGATCTAAATGTATATCGAGATATTTGGCTCTATGGTGTCGACTAGTATTTCTTTTTCAAAGATTTTGACAGGAGGACATGTGGTTCTTTTGGCTGGGAAAGTTACTTTCAAAGGGGTGGATGTTGCTTCTCCGAATTTCACGGCAAAATGACGTTCTGCTAAATATGATTTTAGTATGGTTTTATATGTTCAAGGGCAAAAAGACCTAAAAAGTTACCTCGGCTATCACCTGCACATAAAGGTACCCGTCAGCAATGGGCAGAACACCACCACGACTGGCTTCTACCACAATGGTGCAACGTACTTTTTTCGGACGAATCATGATTCGGTACCTAATGGTAGGCGAAAAAGGGGTTTGAAGAAGTCCAGGCAGAACAGAGCGACTCAATTTCGCTCGAAAAGTTGCGCCCTTTCAAGGTGGACCAATAATTTGCTGGGGGAGTTTGATGTTCCGTCGCCATAACCCTCTTATTTTCGTTGAACGAACAAAGACTGGTGCCTACTACGTGGAAAATATCATTGAAACAAACATTGGTCCTCTGTGCAACGAATTTCGGGATAATTTCATTAATCAAGATGATCAACCCCATTTTCTTTAAGATAACAATATTCAGAGAATGAACTGGCCAGTAAACTCACCCAACATTAATCAAATTGAGCAAATATGGGATCACTTAGGCCTTAGGGAGTGCAATATCCAATCACAAAACCAACTTTCAACTTTTCATGATTGGGTTTAGCCCTTCAGGAAGAATGGAATGATATGCCTGAAAATTTCATTAATAACTTGATTCGTGGAAATACGGACTATTGAATTTGGATTCAGTTGTAGAATAAACATAATTAATCGAAAATAAATAATCGAAAAATTCAGATTTTTTTCTCATCATTCCTATATTTTGTCCCATCCTGCATAAAGCAAAGAGTAACAAACTAAAATTTTCTATCAAGTATATTGCAGTTGGAATAGAGAAAAATATACATCTCATTTCCAACTAGGGGGCGGGGCCATGACTTTTAACGATGTGTGTATATAATTTCTATCACAATGATTTTTCTAAAACAAAAATTGATAATAATAAATTCGATACAATGAATTTCATCAGTTCTTTGTATGAAGTCAATAAACAATATTAAGGGAGCGTTAAACTCTGGCCGACGGCACCGATTCTCCATTCAAAAAGTGACTTTCATTTGTCCAAGTTCACGCCCTCAATTTTCCACCTGAAAGCTTGATTTTTTTTATTCTCCTGATGGAATTTCAGACAGTTTTAATTCTCTGCGATTCCACACTTTCTGGAAATCTTTTCAGTATTTCCATCATTTTTTGCATTACTTGAGCGCCTATTCAAATGGAATTTTTTTAAATATAGAAAATTGATTTGTCGAGGGCACTCCAATGAATTTTCTATAAAAAATTGATGAACAACCGCCGAAAACGATTATGAAGTCAATTTTCATAGACTCTCGAATTCAACCCGATTTTTACAGGCGGGAAAATAATTTTTTCAAAGAGAAGAAATTGGAGTGCCTTCAAGACATCCTTCAACTTCAATTTTAAAAATGATCAAGCTTTTAGATGGAAAATTGAGGACGTAAACTTGGAAAAATGGAAGGCAATTTTTTAATGGAGAATCGGTGCTGTCGGTCAGAGTATAACGTCCCCTTAAGTAGTTCTTCGGAATCTGTTCAAAAGTTGAATGATCTGAAGACTGAAGAATACTTTTCAAAATTCCTCGTTGCGATTAGATAACAACGTTTTGAGAACACCGAAATCATCATGCAGGTATTCTTCTTCGAACTGAACGTATATTATTAATCTTGGTGAGAAACAACATTATCCAGAGTCGTATACGGTTGCACCATTCAAGTGGGTCATTGAATGCAGTTCCAATCTTTTCAAACGAATAAAATACGGCTGGTTATCAAACGAAACGAATATAGCATATCGATTCGGCAAATACCCAAATCGGCATCCGTGCTCGAAAACAAACGTTTCCTGTTCAAAAATTCGTCCATTGAACGGAAATTTGCACAAAATGTTCTGATAAGTGAATTCGATATTTCTACGGAATACATTATTTCTTTATGAAAATGGGTCACTGAACGTGAAGTCAGGAGCAGATTGGCATGGGCCGATTCCACAAACTAATTGAAAAAAAAGTTGACAGCTATCAACAGTTTTCGAGAAAATCCTACATGTTTCCGAATCTGCTGTTACACAAATAATGTGAATTTTGTTCGATAATTCGCTAGAATTTCATATGGTTCTGGTAAAGCGATCGGTTTGAAATTCTGCATATCTATAGCTTTAATATGAATCAGATATTTTACAATCATCAGGGGAGCAATATGTTGACTGACCATAAATTGAAGAATTGAAGTCCAATAATGTACTCTTACTACGCGCTATACACATACTATTCTATCAGAAATCGCAAACAACATTTTCATAAATTAAAAATTTTTATAAATGCATAACAATTTGTCTTTGAAATCGTTTCCTTGAAAATCACTTTCCCGGGCCGAAGACTTTGTCAGCGTATTTTTGGATCGGAAGTTACTTCGATAAAGCAATCTTTCTCGAACTATTTCAGAAAAAAAAATTTCCTTGATGAATAATTATTTTCAAGAAGTCACATTAGATTGCATATATTTATCACAACCATTATGCTGATAGAGGTCACATCAGTATCACTGTTCTCAATTTTCTTTTTTCAGGGAAATTTTGCAGGATAAAAAGTTGATCTAAGGAAAACTGAAACAACGAAAAAATAATGGATAGCAGATATTTTCCTTGCTCATAAAGGGGAATAAAAATTATGAACTTCCTATTTTTACGATTATGCACTCCTAATGTGATCATGATAAAATTCAGACCAAATCAATTTTCCTTTTTATTTCTTTTCAAATATCACATAATGATACTTGGGGAAATATCGATAAATTGATTAGTCCAAATATCGGGAAAATTTTGAGTTTTTTCCGGTTTTTTTCTGATTCCACAGGTCAGAATGCTATTCATTTATTGCTAGTGGGCCCATAGTTTTACGGATGCCCATTGCTGAGTATTATAGTTGAAATGTTATTTATTTATCTGTCCCGTGAAAGAAATGAGAGGCCCCTTTCGGGGCCACCCGTTCTATGGCCTTCATGTTCCTTGTTTTTTATAATATAGAATAAATATTTATTCAACTTTGTTGAGTGGATTTCCCCTAAAACTGATGAATTTGTTACCCAGAAGGAAATGAAAGTGGGACATGCTCATAAATAAGAGAAGAATACTGGAGGCAATCGCCCTCATCCTTTTGATCCTGTTCATTATAAAAATCCTTGATTTCACTTCCTCATTCAAGGCATGGAATAGTGTGACGGAGACATTCTTGGTAGTGCAGATGAAAAAAATAACATATGAAATTCAGCAGTGTTGTTTTTTTCCTCAAGCTTTTCCATTAGTATGGAGCTATGCCATCATTTTTTCTTTATGTCAATCATTACTTTAATGGATTTAACTTCTGGAAAAAATTTACTCTCTTCCATTTGAAAAAGCAAAATCGAATGATCAAGAATTTTTGAATAATTCAATGAAATTATTTTAAGTTTACTCAACCAATAAACTTACTACTAGAAGCTCTTCATTATATTCGAGTGGCTATATCTTTTCAACTGAAGCAAAATCGTTAAAATGGAGAACTTGAAAAGGTTCTTTTTAACCACAATAACCTACAGTTCAAATCAGACAAAATGCCTTACTAGAGCAGAAGAAGAAGAAGAACTTACAGTTAAGAAAATGTACAAGTAAAAGACTCACCCGGTCTAAAATCAGAAGAAGTTTAAGCAAGTACCTCTGCACTTCTAAGTGTGACCACAGCTCTTTACACGGCAAATACAGGGTCTTTTTTCAAACGCACCATATTGAAACAATAATATTGACGAAACAGTTGATATACAATTAACACTGGCGTCAATATCAATATTGGCGTGTGAGGTTTTTACCGTTGTTTTCAATATTTAGTGCAGTGAAGATACGTTATACCGAGTCAATAATATGTCTCTTGAAACCTGGATATTTTCGAATGATTAGCTATCTTGCTCGTATTCTGTTTGAATTTCGAAAGAAATTCGTCAATCCGTATATAGTGTTTCAATGAAATACCTACTACCATATGTATACTCCATTCACTTTAATTTAATCACATAGGAGGTCATGGTTTCGTTTTCAGGAGTTGGTGCACCTGATGAAAAGTCTGTGCGCGTACAGAAAATATCGTTAATGACAAAACGACGGTGCCAGTTTCTTTGTTTACATCGAAGTAAAAGTATCAAAGATATTCCACATTTTGTTAGTTCGAATCGATCGGCGATTTTGGGGCGAAATATCGATAGGAAATCGCCTATTTTTCCGTTTTTCGTCGTCAAGAAGAAGTTTCCCGTCGATATGAGAAATTTAGTGCAAGTGTCATTTTTTCCTTTCACGACTACGAACGGCAAATTTGAATTGAACCAAAAATCGATTTATAAGCATAAATAAGGCGAAAGTAAGTACTAATCGACCTTTTAACACTTGATAACGAAGTTTTTTTTAGGTATCTGACCGTTTAGAAAGATTTCAAACGAAATTCCGGTCCCCCAGAAGTTTGGTTAGTTTCGGTATCATTTTTGGTGCTCAAAATTTATTTGGAATGTGTAAATGGACAAAAAAAGCTTCCTCATACGATCTTCTAACGAAAGCGACCGGAAAATATGGTTCTGGTAGGATTTTCGAGGAATTATGAGGAAAGAACATGCAGAATGAAATTGCACGATTTTTGTAAGTGAACGGGTTCTGGATGGCCATCATCGGTCTCTAAATGATTATTGTTGATCGTTCTCAAGTTTCAGAAAAAAACACGTCGAAAAAGCTAAAAAAAAGAAGAAATATGTATTCAACGATAGGTGAATTTAGATTCCGATGAATTGAAATGTGTCACTGAAGCTTCATTCCTATCAATCCTTTGCCGAAAGTAGAAATAGGCTATATTGAACCAGAATACATCGGTTTTTTCCATATTCCAGGAGTTTGTGTCTTATTTTAGAACAGGTGAATGGTAAATGTGAAGCATATGTTTGACATATTCCATTTTATTTGTACAAACCTACTGTGGTAGTAATGTATGAATATTTTTTGAACTAATAAATTACTATACAGTCAGAATATTTTACTCCTTGTTCATAAGATCAAATAAATGAAATGTATATCTATATAAAGCTTTCAGGAATTGACATTCTTGCTTATTAATTTATAACCTTAACTCAGTTACTGTTGCATTGAAATTATTAGTTTCTCTATCTCTGTAAACAAATTCGTTAATTTAGTTATTATGTTTATTTTCTTTGTGATGAATGAATAAATCTGTTATTTATTTGAAATAAAGAAATATCAGAAATAGAGATGTTATGCACCCTCGCAACCATATCACATACAATATCATGATGAAAACAAAGCACATCGATGAATCTTTACAATCATAAAACCAAAAACTCCTCTATATGTAGAATATTGTTCACAATTTTCTGTTGTGTTCTCCAAAATGAAATATACATTCTGAGAAATGCGCTAAGAATGTAGAAAGGGCAACATAGTGTTGACTTGGAACATAAAAATATTTTGAAAAACGTCATAACTTCGATACAGAGTGGAATGTGTCAAATTTCCAAGGTCAGAGTTGTGATATTATAATTGTGAATGGAGTACCTATATTCAACAACGTTATTGAAAATTTCGCCAAAAGGGTACGCATATGCCAGCAAAACCATGGCGATCATTTTCAAGATATTTTGTTTCATACATAATTCCGAAATCTAAATATGTAATTGAAAATTTCAAACTTTGCCACAAGTAAACCACATTTTATTAAAATCTTCCGCTTATTGAAACACCCTTTAGCAGCTACATAACTTCGATTTTTCTCTTCTGGTATCCCGAAAAATAAAGAGAAAATGAATATTTCATTGAAGTAAAATTGAAAGTGGGGTCTTGTGGTGGGTAGGTAGGTATATCAGATCAAAAGTTTTTTGTGTTCTCCATATCAGAATCTGATTGTCCTGTTTCTGAGGGATCCTGAATTTCATAACGGATTAGTTGTTTTCGTCACATTGAATAATTATCCTTACTCAATCCATCCGAATTCAAGGACCGTCTCCTGTTGAGGGTCAATTACACCGAAGGTCCTGGATATCCATATGTGGCGCAGAGAGACGTGAGGGGCGCGCTGAGGGTGCACGAGAAAGATTTGACAGCGCTTCGTTACAATTGTGGGGAGTTTAAGAAGTACACACACACAGTGGAAAGAGCCACTATTGATCGCATTTTTTGATCCCTTTCCGGCGAGCACACTCCACCTCTGCGCGCCCCTCGCAACCCCTTGAGCCGCTACTTACCAAATGCATCCCGAACCGTGGTGGTGCAGCCTGCAGCAATAATATCTCAGCCAGAGAATGGGGTGAAAATTACGGACGCACATCGGAATCCGTTCCATCTGCGTGTGCATGCTTGGAGGGTTGATTACTAGTGGGAGCTCTCTATGTGGGTCATACGCATTGCGTGAAATACTTTGATGTTCTCCTCCTCCTCTCTTTTTCGCAGTTATTGCAGAAACTCTTGTGAGAATGCCGATTGAAATGGATGAATGCTGTACGGTCGTTTCAGTCAAGTGGGCGCGAATTCTGGAATACGAAAAATTATTCTTTCGAATTCGAAAAATACTTCTGGTTGGAAAAATATGGGAAAAACGTCCTCTTCCTAATTATTTCGATTAAACGAAGTATTCTCTAATAAAATGAATTTTCTGTTTTCTAAAATCAAATTGAAGTCAAAAATCATTGAAACAGGCACTGAAGTAAAAAATATTCGTAGGTAAAATCATGAGGGCATCTAATTTTTCCGAAAAAAACCGGAAAAACACTTTGCTTAGTAATATTTTAACAAGAAGCATGAGTGATGGTGGCAACAAAAACATTTTTGCACCTGCACGAATGCTTTTTGTTAAAAAGTATCACTTTGCATTGTGTTTTCTCGATTCTCGATTATTTTCACGGGAAAAATTAGATGCCCGAATGGCCGAATGGCATTTGACAAGACTATTTCATGAGTAACAGATTATTCAATACATGCATTATGTAAAGGTATTAATTTGAAAACTGAAAAACAGGTAATTTATTCAATGACAAAATACTTCAAAAGTACATTGTTTATACTGAGTAGGAAAACCCTATGATTCCTGGACTATTGTGAAGATTGCAACACATAATTCAGGAATGTGGCTTTTCCTGCGAGGCCTACTATTTTTCCGCAAATCGTTTGAAATTCGACAGATTTCAATCAATTTTGAGAAAAATCGGGAATTATTTCATTCATAAATTAAGTTCGGAATGGAATTGGTTTCGTTAATATGGAAACGTATTAATGTTGAATTGTCAAACTTGACGAATATTAATTCAATTGCTGGTCTTTTCGAAGACCAGTGTAGAATGATGAGTGATGATGAATTCTTCATTGCTGGGACTCCTCCAGAGCTGGTTGAGACAGTGAAAACTGCTTCATTGGAAATATTGCCGCAGAAATCAAGAGAAAAGTACGAATATCCATATGTAGAACACTGACAACTGTGAGGAAATATCATTTCCTTACAGTAAGGAAATGAATACCTATTTCCTAACAGTTGGGGAATCTTGACCTTTTCTATGAGAAATTTTGTCAGGAATGTCAAAATTTCCTAGCGATTTGCGGAAAAGCTTATTTTCACAATTTTTCAAACGAACAGTAGCGCACCGAAAAAAAAATACAGCAGACAGTGTGCTCTTAATTGTAATCTACATATGCCAAATTTCTGTCGAATATCTTGCATGTGAAGTGTGAAGTGAAATCTAGCTTCAACAACTTATATCTCGAGGACGAAACGTTTGTGGTCCAATGTTTATGTGACCTTTTCCTCCTTGAAATTATGCGAGGAATCTTCCCTCTCCATTTCTATCTGCGATTTGGAAAAACCCTGTACAGTCCATCCAAGAATGATTGACATCAGAGCAGGCCTTGAAAGTGCTTCCATCATAGATATAGAGATAACCTAAAAATTGAATGCTATTTTTCGAAATAAGGCACTTTGAACATGAAAATGTTTCCAATTTTCACATATGATTACCAGCGTGTGAATCTGTATACCAGCAGTATATTATTTTCATCTTGTATTGATACATTTTTGATCTCATGATCAATAATATGAGCATACAACCTGGAAATTCTGGTTCGATAACGAAAAATATCGTGGGTGATTAAATAGCACGGTCCTTTTCAATGTTCAATATGAATATTCGCTAAACCGAAAAAATCTAGTTGATAATTTGGAACGTGTTACTGTTACTGCAATGTGAATGGATTGGGAATTTTTTTTTTAATTCAATTTGTGTGTCTGGACTGCAGAGGTCATTGACACGGTTACAGTCTAATCAAATCAATATGTGACAATATTATAAAAATTTCAAATCTGGTTGTACAGTTGAGTTGCCTTAAGATAATTCAACAGGTTTTCAAAGTTTGTGGTGTTGTGTAAGATTTCTTTTAGGTTCAGCTCAATTTTGTGGATTCTTCTTTGGTTTCCGTATTGCGTGCACTCTACCAGGAAGTGGGGAATCGTCTGTGGGGTGTCGCAGTGGGAGCACATTGGGAAATTTGAAATAGATATCATGACGGAAACAAAACTTAACCAATGGATCTATTCAATATATGAAGAATTTTGTCATGACATTGTAACGTTCAATATTTGTGAAGGTGTAAAATATGGAATATGAAAAATATAAATACATATTCCTATTTTCTGTTTCAACAACCACAACTGTTATTATTTCCTCATCTGGGCAGACCTCGTCATGTTCATAATGAAAGATTTTGTCAGCACTATATCATAACATTTCTTATATTTTGACTAATCTTCTCTCATTTCTTTTTCTACGTGCTCTGTGCAGGCTTTCCATTCTTTAGCTGTTCACTCTTCAAGTCTCATTCCAAAGATATTTATTTCACTTGCTCAATTATTTGCCAAATTTGTTCGAAACATTAATGACAGAACAAAATGTCAGTGTTATTTCCAACACCAACCTGAATTCTGCAACTCAAAGTATTACTGAATGGGCATTACCAACATAATTTCGATTTTCCAAAGCCCCCCCCCATCATTCTTAGATGGACTACAGGGTCTTTCACGAGGAACCTCACCCATATTTATACGGGAAACTACTGAACGTATTTTCATGAAATTCAGCACTTATAAGTATTTCACGATGCTGATGAAATCTAAAATATTCTCAAGGCATGAGCACCTCCGGTTTTTCCGGAAATGACGTCAACTTTCGTTTTTCAAATTAGAACACCATTTTTTATTGCAGAAATAGATTCCTTAGAAAATTTCAAGTTATTTTGATGTAACATTTTTCAGTTTTGGTTGGAAAATTCTCTCTGAGCGGGAAAGTTCGAAAAAAAAATCGAAAATAGAGCTCCGCTGAAACAAGAATAACTTCGAGGTTTTTGGATGGAAAATTTTCATTTTTGGAATTTTTTAAGATTTAAGATTGATGTATCCACTTCAGAAATCAAAATCGCGATTCATGATACAGGGGGTGAAAAAATCGCTTTCAAAGTTAGGGATGACAAAATCGTGAAAAATCGTTTTTTTTCAAATTAGAACCCCATTTTTTTATGGTAGATATTGAATCTACGTTAAAAAATAATGTGAGTGTATGCATCACACCCTTGCCCTAAAGTGGATATTAACTCAGAAAATATCCATTCAAGGATCCAACGAGAAAATGTTGACAGCTGCCAGGAAAAAATTGATAACAGCTGTTATCAAGTGAAATCGTTCATGATCTTGTTGTAGGTATATGTTATTACGAAAATGTTATGAATTTGTATGACAATCATTGATAAGCATTTTATATGATTCTGGTGGAGCGATCTGAAAAATTGGGCAGGTAGCTTGAATATGTGATTCTTCATTTTATTGCGAAATTTTATCTCGATCGTAACTGTCGTTCGGAAATAATCAGAAAATAAAAATTTTGGACAGCCATATTCACGGAACCCATCGTCGAATTTTGTCTATATTGAAGAACTCATCAGAGTTATCATGTTCACGGATGTACTAACGTAATTAAATATTTTTGCAGATTTTGAAATATCCCGTTATTTAGAATCCGTACGTACGAAGTATGGATAGTGGAAATAATTTGTGAAAACGAGAAATAAATTAATTTACGGATGAAGAATAAGTAAATTAATTCCATAGTCAGCGTTAAAAACTAAATTCCTGGAAATACGCCTGCACATGCTCTTTCCATGCCTAATGAGAATAATAAATGGAACAAAATATCTTCGAATGTTCAAAATCCTCGTCGTTCAACTCCTGACTCCTGATAATATACAAGCCTCCTCGCATAATAAGTTCATCATGCTTCAATAATTATTTGTCTCAATTCCACAATTCCTGCAAGCACGTTGGTCATCAAATGAAATCAGAAAACCCGAAAAAAAATCGGGTTAGGTTCCGAAGAACCACGGGCTTTTCTATGAATCCTCTATGTCCAATTCATCGATTTAGAAAATTCGTATGAAAAAAATTCCTAAACCAGAAATTTTGTGGTAAGTAATCATTTTATTGGGAGCAGGAATAATTGGCTCCTACAGTAAATATAAATAATTGTCTTCTCTCAAGTTCCAGTGTTTAAAAAATTGGCCTATGATCTATTTTCGACAATTCTTGAACCTATTGTATATTTTTGGAATAGTACTTTTCAATTCTCATATTTCCCTAATTTTTTACAGGGTTGGGTTTCAGTTTTCTCAGTTTTTATCTGCAGACCGCAGAGCTTTTTCCTAATCCTAAATGAGTTAATTTGGTGCCTTATTTGCTACCGGCGATGTAATTCAATAATTCTTTGATGTTCGTACTGATTCTATTTGTTTGCCAGCGTTTTCTCATTTCCGACGTTCTAATGGCACAACTATTTTTTGGTAAACTCATTACGCGTTTGTTTCGGTTGTAAATAAAATGCACAAAACATTATTGTTCTTTAAAAATTAATGTTCATTGAAATTATGTCCTGTATTTTCTATTTTTCCAATGGATATATTATATGAAGAATCTTCCAGTGACGTACGTAGAAAAAAGAGCTTCATGAATTCACTCTGATATAAATATAATAAACGAAATGGATTTCAGTATTTCAGATATTCATAGAGATTCCAATCTTCCTCACATTTCTTAAATATGTGTTCTACTCCTCCAGGCTATGTTTCAATAGAAATAGGTTCTTTCAGCGTTTAGAATAAAACGTCGTCATAATTGTGAAGAACGATAAGGTCGAAGTAGTAAATAAACTATCTGGTAGTAGGAAACTCAATGATCGGCTTGCCGTGAACAAGGAGTGTAGTGAGTGGCACTTGGTCATGATATACGCGGTACGAGTTGAATTGGATTGTCTCTTCTCTACGTTTGTTAATATTCAGGATCGATCGGAAATACACAGGCTGCCTCAGAATTTGGTGAAAATTTCTCCACCGGAATCTATGACCAAAAATATTGGAAGAGTTCAATTTTTTTTCTATATTTCTCATCGGAGGAACGACCCTGAAGATGAATATTTATTTTTGAATCTGATGCTTCCCAGACCGGAGTCAACAAGAATAAATTCCAACAACTTTTTCCTACCTCAATTACCAATTCTGAGACAACATGTCACATGTCGAAAACCAAATATGTATTTTGAATCAAAAATCATCTACTCCCTTTTCCAACGCATGCACTGTTTTCAAGAAAAATGGATTTGGAAATTTGTCATCCAGAAACTGTATTAAAATTAATAATTAATGAATGATTAGATATATTGGCAAATGATTTGTTTCCCCTTTCTAGCTGCCTTTATAATAGCACTGATATTTTTAAAATTTTATTAATATGTATTCATGATATTAATTACTGAATGAAATTTAGTGAACTGTGAATAACTATGTATTCAGACATTTTCCATGTAATTTGTGTATGATTTTCATCATAGTTTCATTGCATTGTATTTATTCGTACGTTCCTGCGTTGATGAAGAGGTTAATATTCCTTGATCTGTCATTCAAAATTTATCAGAATATTTCACAAGAAGAAGATGGTAGAAAAGCAGATGAATAAAGAAATTTTTTTGGTTTATAAATTCAAAGTTCTGTCCGGGTCACTCTGGCCGCTAATTAGCCTCAATTTGACCTTCGTACGGGCTCTAGGTTTTTGAATAAAAATTATGTAAGTTCTCCGAGCGTAATATTTCAAAGGCTACAAAAAGAAAACCAATGGATATTATATCTTATTTCATTCTGTTTTCACCACAGTATTCCGAATGAAAGATGGTTCAACCATGAAAAATTTCAACAATTTCGGCCGAAATTTTTTTTTTCACTGAGGACATGTTAAAAAAAGTTGAGTACGAATTTTGAAAAAAATTTTTCACGGAAAATCTCAGAAAATCTAGAACGTTAAAATAGTGCTTTCCAAATTGGCAACCGAGAAAAAAAAATTCCAACTTTGCAGGTTTTCCGCCATTTTGAATTTTTTCTTCAAAATTCTACACCACATTTGAATTGAGTCCTAAAAAAAACTGAGACGTGACCAGAAACCGTTATTTCAAATGTCACGCATAACTCACCACAGTTAACAGAATATGGCGTCGAAAACGGGGTATATGTAATAAGTCAAAAATGACTTCGTCGGTGTCCTCTACACGGCTATATATGTTTGTCCAGTTTATGGTGAAACACCCAGTATACAAAAATTAAGTCATCATAAATGAGTTTATTCTAAATGAACAAATAAATTTCAAATTACAATATTTGCAAAAAAAATGATGAAGGCATCGATGAATGGGTCCATACTGGCATAACGACGCCCTCCCTGTAGATGTGGAATGGGTTATCTGAAATAAAGATATATTTTAATGAATCCATAATATTATTGGAAATTTTGCAGCTCACAAGTCTGTATATACCGATTGCTCAACATAATTATGCGCTTTGAAATTTTTCGAAGGAAAACAAACCATGTTATGAACATAGACAATCGTTACAAGTGTATAAGGGTTAACGAAATAAACAGAATGAGTAAAAAGTAACGCACAAAATTCATATCCTCGGTATTCACCATTTTGTAGAAAAATGTCAATTTTTATTTCAAATCATGCACATTTTCGAGTTTAATCGAGGAAGACCTGCAATGTGCTAATTTATAAACGTGAATTTTATAAACTGGGTACTTCACGGTTGATATTTCGTTAATTCACTGAAATTCTTCATTTAATCATCACGAAATCGAAGAAAAGCAAGCTCTGGGAAATGTTCATAGAAAATTATCGTTTTGAATACAGAATAGGTTGATATAGCTTGATTAATCACAAATTGAATGAAAAACCCCTTTACAAGGGATTTTTGGGATATCGAGGAAAATATAGACAAGTTATTAGCGTTTACAAACTAATGTTCAGGAAAATCGAAGAAGGAACTTTTTTGATGAGAGAAATATTGCTCTCTAATTGCAGAGACAAAACTAATTGTTTTTGGATATATCGTGTTTGTAACAGTTTCATCCATCAATAAGGTGAGAACAGAACTTGAGTATTTCTTTAATGTATTAACTCAATTTCAATCGAGAAATATGTATTTGAATTCATACAAGAGAATGGTATAAGGCGCGTATTCGACCCATTTTTTTTCAAATTGCTACTTTCAACAGAGCCGAATTCGAAAAAATTGAAAATGAATACAAGGTTTTTTCTGGCCTCAAGAATATACAGTTCAAAATATGAGTGCAAGTCAAAGACTCACCCTGTATATAGATTTCTTTCTATTCGGATTTTGGAAGCTTATTAATTCAAAAGACCAAAAAATTACCTTCGAGCAATAATTGATATAATCAAATTTGAAAAATATGTCTTTGTTGATATGAAAAAATGTTTAGGTACATGAAGAATAATTGGTTGAACCTTTGAACTGTTTGATGAATATATTATTTTATAATATTATTTTTTCTCGTGGAAGAAATGTAAACACTGACCATATTTTCTGGCTTGTCATATTGGACCATGATAATTTAGTTGTATGTTTCTTGGAGGAATGAGGTATTATTATAACCATTGAATTTGACTCATAAGAAGTGGTTGAATTTCAAATTTGATCTGTTATCTGAATAAAAGCTATCCATGCTGACAAACTACATGCGTCTTGAGAATAAATGTGATGCACAGAAGTTTCAATCGGCCAGTAAACATGTAGAGTTCATCTGGGATAATCCTGCCGAGTTAGAATTCATTTTTCCTAAAAATGTTGCCACATAATTCCCACAGGCAATGAATGGCATTATCGAGTACGACCAGCATTATGGATTTAACGAAAGCAACGCACCTCAACCTTTTCCACGTTTCAACTCAGCAGAAACATCATTCGACATTACCTCGTACCAGTGGCGCAGCCAGGATTTTTGTTCGGGGGGGGCCCGACGCGAATATTCAACAGAATTTTTGTTCGGGGGGGGGCCCGACGCGAATATTCAACTGTATCTACTGATATACAGGTAGAGAAGTTTGCATGCAGAAAAATCTCGGGGGGGGCCCGGGCCCCTCGGGCCCCCCCCTGGCTGCGCCCTTGCCTCGTACATGCATTATGCACTCAATTCAGCCTTGAATTGTTGGGTAGTGTAACAGCTGTAAGAATGCAGATGAATGCATTCTTACTGTTGGAAGCGAAGACCAATATTTTGAGACGTAGGTAATGAAATCTCGACATAAAGGAACAAGCACGATGATTCTCATCAGGTTTTGGAGGTTGAATTGCGCCACCATCCCAATGTGGAGATCAGATACCTACTCATTTAACGGACTTTCAAGGAGTTATGACACATGTCTTTCGATTTAGGCGCGTTTTTGTTTTCACGGACACGGTAACCGCAGCCTGGTGGAAATGAAGATTTGATAAGGCAATCATTGACCTTTGCGTAAATTTGGTTGGTATAGTCGGCAGGAGAATTTGAAAACATATTTTCGTTCAAAAATCATCAATTACTTTTATTTTTCTGATATCGGTTTGCCTCAACCTTAAATTATGGAATAATTGAAAAATCTGAAGGAATTAAAGCCGACTAATCTATGAAGTTTTATAGAATTTGTTTTCGAACATTGTACTCAGAATTATTTTTTTCCAAACCAAAATGACGGTTTGCGTTTTTGAATAGATTAACCACCATAAAATAAAAATAAATCATGTTTGAGAAATGAAAATACCTATCTGAAACAAAAAAAAAAGCTCCACGTTTTATCTTAATCTTATTTGCCCTAATATAAGAAACAAAATAGATTTTCAGTTGGAGAGCAATACAAAAAATAATTTCATTTACCTACTGGATTTTTCTCGTCTGCAAATTCTAATAACATAAATTTGTTCTCAAATCTAAGAATCAAAATAGATAATCAGTTGTAGAGCAAAATAAAAAAGAATTCCATTTATCTATTGGATTTTTCTCGACTGAAAATTGTAATAACAATAAATGTGTGCTTAATTCATTGTAAATTTTGTTTATACTAAGACTAAGTAGGATTATTGAAGAAACAAACCAAAAATATGTTGAAAACATTCCGAGTAACGGTTTGCGTTTCGATAGATCAAATAAATCGTCTTATTTGAAAAATGAAAATTTTCAGCAGAAATACGTATGTGTAGCTCCACATTTCATCTTATTTCATATGGGCAAAATTGAGATGAGGGAAAAAAATGAATTTGTAGTTCTTAAGTTTGGAAAAATACTTTTCTACCAAATCTTTAGATGCTAGAAATGGAACTTATTAGCTTTCGCAATGGCCCCATATTCCGATATATGACATTCGTATAAAAAAAAGATTCAATCTTGTTAATGTACACAAAAGTGTGAAGAATAACATAAATTGAATGAATTTCCCCACTATGGAAGTTCAATATTTCGAATTGAAACGCTATTTTTCCTCTTCATTTTTCGACAGTTGCTGTCAATTTTTTTTAAGCTGCCAAAAAATTTTCAATATCAGGGCTTTTTTCGATAGTAGGTATATCGGATAAAATGTTTGCGATGAAATCTTTTGTTACATTTCATTAATAATACTTAGATGAAGGTGATATTTGGTAGAATAATATTTTTACGAATTCAACAAGAAAATATTTAATTACATACCTATACGTTTATTTATATCAATTAGAATAAGAACTTTGTATTCATTGTATCGTTCCAGATGAAAAAACTTATATTTCTGTGATGATTTTGTTCTATCATTCGTTTCAAAAGTGGATGGAGATTTGATCAATAAAAAAAATTAATGAGAAGGTTTTGCTGATTTTTTTCGTAAATTCGAAAATGTAATTTTTTTTTAATCATAGATAGAAATTGAGTAATCTTATATTCGATACTCAGTATAAGTGCTTTTTGAATATCTAATTCCATCAGCATTTTGTTATGAGAAGAATTGGGACTAATGTGTATTCAAAACTATGCATAGTTAAGTTCTTAATAAACATTAGTTGTAGTTTAGAAATTTTTTTTGGGAGATCATGTGTACTATCTATATTCCTATCATCAATTCAAACCTAACTAGAAAAACACGTTTCGAAAAAAAAATCAATTTATATCAGCAAGAACAACTCAAATGATGTTTATGCATTATAAAGGAATGATATAATATAATGTAAGTACCTATTTAACTAACTGTTTCATTACTGACCTACCTCCCGTCATAAAGCGGGAGCCTATGTCGCTCCTACCTAGTAACTACTTTCGGAACGGCTGTACATGAACTAGACTGCGAAGAGAAGAAATGAATGCGAGGAGAGATATCCAATTCAAGTCCCTTCAAACCGGGAAATTTCAAAGACAAAGAGGAAAAATTCGCATCTGAAAAAAGACAACGAAAATAATTGACGAATCGGCTAGAGCAAGATGCATAGACTGAAAACAGGCTTCAGGTCACTAGACAAAGACTTCGGAGAGCGAGAAGGAAGTTATCCGAACCTATGAAATTAATACGTTAGAAAAGAATACAAAGAGAATTCGAACAGAGACGACACAACCTTCGGAGTATTTGGGAAACGAGTTGAATTGCCATGCTTGTAGAGAACGAGAGAGAGGAAAGATGTAGGGATGCACGCTGATCTAGTAAGCCGAGAGAAGGGAAAATGCAAGTGCATACAAGCGCCGATAGGCGTCGTACTTGTTGCATCGAATATTATGACGTTACTACAGTTGTGATACAGACCACCATTCATACAGCACATTCATACTGCAAAATTTTAAAACAACTCAACGTGCTACCCGGTCTGGACAATGTAACAAATCAAGGCAAGTAGGTTAAAACTGTTGATTCCTTGTGCATTTTAACCTTATTTACCATTTCCTTCGCAGATATCACAAGAAAATGGCAAAGCGACACCGAAATCTACTTTGAAATGAAGAAACCTCACGAAAGTTCGCCGGAAACAAACTTTTTTCCCCGTCAAGTGATATAAATCAGTTCAGTGACTTTGTTCTCAATTAACTCAGTTTTAAGTTAAATTCAGTGATTTTTCGTGACATTCAAGGATTTTTATGTGACCGAACTGTATTGTGTTTTGACTTTAAGTGCGCTTCCCGAACGACACACGGATTTTTTTATGTAAAATTTGGTGTAATGAATTTTAAGCGATGGGTAATCGGGATTTCGGTAGACAAAAAGGTGTAATTACTAACATACTGCCAGTAAAAAATGGCGGAATGCTCATATTCGCGATGTGTACAACAGAAACGAAATATTAGAAGAGAACTGCAAAGATGGACAAAAACCATGGTTCACATCGTGGGTAAGTCGGAAAATCAATATTCCTAATAACGGCGAGCTTTCAGCCTCAAGTCTCCCCCGTTTTCGGCACAAATTCGTTAGCGAGTGCGTCCAAACACTGACCTGTTGCCTGCCGAATTTTCAAATTTTCCCATCAAATCAAACCGATCGCATCCCCCCTCTTTCATGTTTTATTCATTCGTAACGACGATTCGGGATTTTCAACAGCTGTGCGTCTGACGGAAAATCGGGCTTTTCTTTCCCGTTATCCTTGCTGCATTTAATGATTTTTAAGATGCACTTTTTTTGATGCGTCGTGGACCCAATTTTTCCGCATCGCGCCGAATTATATTATTTCTGCAGCCTTTATTTTTCTGGAACTTTCCGGCTTCCTCTGCTTCCTCTACGTTATGGATTTTCAATCAAAAACATCTCGCGAAAACGACGTGAGAGCGGATAACGTTATAGTCTGGGACCAGCTTGGAGCTTTTCTTCTGGGCTTGAAAATGCCTCGATACCTTCAAGAAATAATATTCGGATAGTTAAATTTGAAGAGAATTCCTGAATTAGAGCTCAACTCGAAGATCCCAAGTTCTCTAATAATGGTGACTTTCAGGGTCGCCTGAAGATATCATAGGGATTCTTACAACGAAATTAAATTAGGCCTTGTGTTTTCAATTCCCATTGTTCGTCCGTTCCCAACTTATCGATTCTGTTTCTGAATTTGTCCAGCATAATTCTCATACCCTTCCCAAAATCGATCAACAAGAACCGCAATATTTTGGTATCATCTTCTTAATATAATAAGAATATTACATATTCCTTTTATAATTTTTTAATATGTATGCATCTTAATTGCTTCATCTTATACATAACTTACATATCGATAATATTACTTTAATTCGATCTTGATCAGTGAAAATAAAGAAATTGCCTGTTCTTGATCATAGCTGTGAATCATCCTCGGAATCATCCTAAATTGCAGATATGAATTGCGCCTAATCGCATTAACTTATTGGAGTGGTATTTTTCAGAAGTTTTCGTTGCAATCGGTATTGAGACTTATCGTATAGCCTAGAATTATATTCGAAGAATTTAATATTCTCACCAACATTAAGTAATGAGTGCCTATTCAGGGTGTTTCAAAACAAGTCCGAAAAATTTGAAGGGGGTGATTCCCTGTTCATGATAAAGGGTAATTTGTTGAATAAATGTTGGATCAGGAATCAAAAGTAAGGGAGATACTCGGGGAGATATCGGGGTTCAAAGATGTTGACTTTTGACCCAAAATTTATATAACAAACAACCTTTTATTTCGAACAAGGAATCACTCCCTAGATTTTTTCGAAACACACTCTATACAGCTGTTAGACTTGCATAATATACTCGTATCTTTATATAATTAATATTTTGCCTGGAATACTATCCCTTGATATATCGGATATATATCTAGTTTGAAATAGAACAAAATTACATACTCCTTGATACATCCTTCTAGTTATATAGTCGAGAACTAGATCCTAGATGATCTAATGAAACAAACATTTCAACCACTAATTTCAAATACCGAAAAAACGTTGTTAGACAATGCTGCTGAAAGAAATTCGAAATTAATTTGGAAAATTATAGATAATATGAATCTTTGTTGAGTCCAAAATATTCCCCTGCCATAGCTATGAATTATATATTTCTACATTTTGAAAGAAGTGATTTAGTTGTACCAAATGGTTCTCAGCACTTCTTGAAATGATTGAACGAATATCAGATACGCTATAAGCTTTGACGAAATTTCAGACTACTTAAATTTCCTATGAAAATAACTTATTGATTCATAAAATGCTTATTTCTAATGAAAAGCATTTACCCCGACACTCATTAGGAACTTATTTCTTTCAATTCTTCTTCGGAAATGAATATTAATTTGATATGATTAGAGAAACTCCGAAATGAAAACACAATTAAATTATCAGCTTAACTCTTTATTCGGAAGAACATATAGGTAGTACCTAACGAAAATATGTGATTAATCCAGAGAAAAACAGCTTTTGCGCGCTTTTCTAATTTCCTAGCCAGAGGGCGATCACCGTCACAAAAATCGAACGGGTCCATATTCTTTGAATTATTCAATTGAAGAAAGATCAGATATCTTCGTTACTCTTCGATGGATTTTTTCCATTTACTGACTATTGGCCCGATTAGACCTCAAACGTACACCCTGAAAATTTCGGGACACTGGGTTTTTCCATCGTATTTTCGGCTGGACGGACGGAATAAAATTTGACAACGAATTCTTCATCAGTAAGTCAAATTAGTAACTTATTTGTCCAAGGCAATTTTCCACTTGAAATTCGGCAATTGAAGAGATTTAGGCACAGTGGCGGATTTAGGGGGGGGGCGAAGGTGGTTTCGCCCCCCCCTCGGGATTAGAATTCGTTCTGTGATAATATAATTTTTGCTGGTTTATCCGAGAATTATTACTGTGTTACTTTGGAATCGCCCCCCCCTCAAAAAATTCCTGGATCCGCCCCTGTTTAGGCAACATAATAACGCACGCCTTCCTACCGTTCAATTTAGTATAAAAAATAAAGGAGGAATGCAATATTCTTCGATTATACGAAGTGCTGAGCTGAAATGGAGGAGAACTTCATGTCCAAATCAAAAACTTGTACTTATTACATGTAATTATTCCGAATTATTCCCATGAATTCGAGACTTTCAAATTAGTTTCCACCATCACACATTTCTGAATAAAATTGCTCATAATAATTGCTTTGAAAATTCAAATATTATATCACGAACATCCAGCGTAGTTTATTGAGATTTCCCCATCAACAATAATTTTTTACCGGCAAAGGATCAATCAAAGGATTTATGGGGATAATTTCCATGAGAACGATTTTATGTTATGTTATTTCATTTTAAGTTACCTAATTCATGATTCCGTTGAAAACTACCAATAATTATTGGCTATGCTAGTACCGATGCTCATTTGAGTAATTTAGACCTAGGTCGGTGCAATATTTCATTTAATAATTGATCGTTTATATGCGAAGGTCGTGTCGACCAGAATACCGTTTCAAATTCGTAACTCAAATTGTTACTAATGCGATTGATTATTTTTCGCCACTATGCTTATTCTATTTGTTCATCATCTCAAATACAATACAAAGTTCCGAAATTTATATCTACATTAATTTAAATGTTGTTCAGTCAAATTTTAGGTAGGTATTGAATAAAAATATTAGAAAGTCTTAAAAATATCAACCTATTTATTAATATGATAGAAAATATCCTCCATTATGCACATTTATGTTTCTGTTTCATTCATTAGTTCATTAGTATATATAGAATCTTCTTGAAGTCAGTATTATTCGAAGTTTTTGTAGAATTCCACGAATTGTTAGATTCAACCGTGTAAGACGGGGAAAATCAAATTTTGTTAAAAATATGATTACCAGACTTTCTGAAATTGTGTTAACTAAATAGTCTATTTTAACATTTTCAAATCACATGAGTTGACACATTTACATCAGATAATTAATGAACTCGATGAAATAGGATTCGAGAAATTGTGTTCTATTTTTTGAGCTATCAATTTCTGTATTTTATAGTTATAGAAGTGTTATGTACAGTTCAATATAATGTTGTAACCTAAATGAAATAACTCCATTGAAATGTTTTTCAAATAAAGGTTTTTTAATGTGAGAAGTATAGCTTCAATTTTTCAATGTTTTGTCTTATTCCAAAATGGCGGAGGTGATGGATCTAGGATCCATAGATTTTCTTAATCTATGGATAAATCAAAGTTCCACTAATTTCTAGGACCTATGAAACAAACTTCGAAGAATTCGTGTAGAAGTTGAAGTCCATCCTTAAATATTTCATGACAGGATTATTCGGGAAATGATATATTTATTTTATGTTTCGTTATTATTCAGTTCGAATTATTATTTTTCGGAATTTGACGGAAAGATTTTATTTCCATGATATATCCCAACATAATTTTTTCATTACTCCCCGAACTTATTAAATTCTGAGGTGAGTATAATTCATTACTGAATTATGAATGCGAAAAAATAGAAAACACGTTCTATAATTAGATGCTGGCGCACCCAAATAGTAAAGTTATCAAGGATATATCTACTTGAACACAAAAACATCGAAAGAATGAAGTTTCAAACTGAAATAGTCGTAGCTCAGGGTCACAGAATTAAATCTTTGTTGTTTATTTACTTCAACGTTGAATTAACTTGATATTTAATCAGTCGTTCGTATCCATTGTGAATGTTTGTGAAAAATATTATATATAAAAGTGACAACCTTAACTTGGGAGCTTTCGTGCGATCGTTCGTGCGTTTGTTGGAATTCGTAGCCATCGCGGTCACTCATTCTGTAATGAATCTGCCCAACTCTGCTTTTTTTCCAGATTCAACGGAATTGGACGATTGGTTTTGAAGATAATGATTGCTTGAAAATGTCTAACTGAATGAATTATTTTTTTCTTCAACGGAACATTCTGAGAAATATTCAAAAAGTATTCAGAAAAATGATAACCAACCACTAGGATTCCCATCAGATAAATGAATGGGCTTATTTCTCGGCTTATTCACTCTTTTTTGAAGGTCTTTCAAAAATAGAAAATGCAGAAGACTTAAATAGGTATACTCTTCGAGAATTCGATGAAAAATGTTACATTTATCTCGAACCATCATAACCATGAAATTGTCGAAAAAAGTTGCCCACTTCAAGAGGTACAACAGATGAATTCAAAAGGATATCAAGAATTCAATGGAGTTTCAGAATTCGATATGAAAATTCGGCATTCTCATTGAAAGGAACAGGAAGGTACCGCGCTGCACCACTTTCGGACCAGCCTTAGGATAGTGGAAAACAGCTTCAGCTTATGCGCTAAGTAGAGTCAATTCTACCAAACCTTGAATAATTCTCCTAGCCCTAGCCCAAAATTTCCAAGAGTTATCGACCAATCGCGCACTTTTGACTCAACCTGTATATCTTTTCTATTCTTCATTTATTTTATTTCATGTATTTTTATGTGTGTGTCCATTTCTTTCTCACGCTTCACAGCCTGAAAGGCTTGATGGTTTTTAACATTTGTGGTGTCATTAGATTTGTTTGATTCGTGAGAGTGACAGTGTGTGAGAGTTTTTTCTGAATTCGTCTTCATTCAGTGTGGAAATAAAGTTTATGTGATTCGAATCGAAGAATTTTCCGCTTTATTTGCTAGCGCAAACAATTCGGTATAGTTGAAAATTTTATAGGTCTCCAAAAGGACAACAAAGTCCTGTGAACATCAGCTCACAATATTCAGTTTTATTTCTGCAGTCTACAGATTTGATTCTTGATTCATAATATGTTCCTTTTTCGAAGATATTTGGACTCGCCCAGAACAGTATACAGGGTGTCCCACGGTCGAGTGCCTATTAGACGTTTCTGGAGAACTGGACATATTTGAAATCTGAAAATTGGTATTATGATATTGTTGGGAATTCTCTACAGACCTAAAATATTTTTGGAGCCTGAGCACTTCCGGTTATACCTGGAGTGGAAATAAATTTGTTCAAAAAATATTTTTTTCAATATTTTCGTTTCTGATATGATTGAGTATTCAATGCTGAATACATTTCTGGTGAAACCATTGTATTCATTCGAATAGTTTTCAAAATATCGAGAAGAAACCTGAAAAAATGTCAAATATTCATAGTCAGTATTATGTTCATTATTCTCATTCTGAACATCCCGAGTGTAAACCGTTCTCACAACGTCAAAGTAGAAGAATGTGGAGAGGTCATGCATCTTTTGAATTTCATAAATATCATCACAGGGTGTTTCAAATTTAGTATCGAAAACTGTGATCGAAAATTGGCCATAACTTTTGTTTTTCAAATTAGAACCCCATTTTTTTATGATTGCATTGGATTCTGCAAAGAAAAATAGTGATAGCACTCTCAGATGTTCTTGCTCCTAAATTCAGTAATTCCCGAGATATTTGAGCTTTTCTGGATTCATGTTGTACGTAGAGTCTAATTCATCTTATCTTTCGCATGAGAATATTCTGTGGCTATAGAAGATTAATTATCCCATTAATAATTCACAAGTGACAGATCTAATTTTAGGCCTTAACCTTACTTCTCAATTTTACTTCAATGGTTACTATGGTTTCATCAGAATAGTCATCGAATCTGTTCGTATGAGAATATTCTGTGACCATAGAAGATGAATGATCCCATTCATAATTCACAGGTGACAGGTCTAATTATTAGTTGTAACTATGGCTTCATGAGAACATTCATCGAATTTCTTCAGATTCGATGAATTCGACTCTACGTACAACAGGAATCCAGAAAAGCTCAAATAACTCGGGAATTACTGAATTTAGGAGCAAAAGCATCTGAGAGTGCTATCATTATTTTTTTTCACAGAATCCAACGCAATCATAAAAAAATAGGGTTCTAATTTGAAAAACAGGAGTTATGGCCAATTTTTTATCACAGTTTTCGATACTAAATTTGAAACACTCTGTGATGATATTTATGAAATTCAAAAGATGCATGACCTCTCCACATTCTTCTACTTTGACGTTGTGAGAACGGTTTACACTCGGGATGTTCAGAATGAGAATAATGAACATAATACTGACTTTGAATATTCGACATTTTTTCAGGTTTTTTTTCGATATTTTGAAAACTATCAGAATGAATACAATGGTTTCAACAGAAATGTATTCAGCATTGAATACTCAATCATATCAGTAACGAAAAAATTGAAAAAAATATTTTTTGAACAAATTTATTTCCACTCCTGGTATAACTGGAATTGCTCAAGCTCCAAAAATATTTTAGGTCTGTAGAGAATTTCCAACAATAGCATAATCCCAATTTTCGGATTTCAAATATGTCCAGTTCTCCAGAAACGTCCAATAGGCACTCGACCGTGGGACACCCTGTATTCTAAAACTAGTTGCAGAATGAGCTCCTATTCCAATACGAATGCGAAGTTTTCGAACGCATGAGTGTTGGAATTGCATCCTGCGACGAGTATTAGACGATATTTTCTCTATTTCAGTAAAATTTCGTTGAAATTCAATGAAAAATTCAGATTATATACATCCTTGTGACTTTTGTATTGTATCTTGGCAATTGGTGACTGTTACAAATTGACGTGAGTTGAAAATTGATAGGATCGGAAGCCAGTGCTGACAACCACGAAACGTAAAATATAACTAATGAACTCATTACGATACTGAAATAGAGAAATAATATTCCTTGAAATTACATATTATGATAGTGACCTTATAGGCATTCAATTCAGATCAAAATTGTTTTTAACACTATACAATTTGAAGTAAAGGTTTCGGAGATGGGTTAGGTTCAATAAGAGCGCAATATTTCAGTGTTCAATAAAACATGGTTTTCTGAAAAAAAGAGCAAAGTATTGAAATATTTTTTGATTTAAAAAATATACATATTTGGAAATTGTACAGTGTGCTTGGAAATGACTTAGCGATAATTCAAGGCATCAAATGTACCCAATTTTATCGACAAAAACACTCACATTGGGAGGTTTACCTCCCTACTTTTGGAATAGCCATTTTAAATTATTTTTTTTTATTTTAGTTGACCCTTTCAAATTATATCGATTTCTCTGGACATAAAGGTCCTACAGATGTGAAAAAAATGTTTTTTGAAAGATAATACTACCACCTTTTATTGAAGTAGAACAATATGAAAACATTCAACTCAAAAATGTGATAAAAAAATTTTAGTCAAAAAATTTACTGAATTTTTCAGTAAATCCTTCATAGTACAAAAACTAGCACACTGAAGTGAAGTTTTTTTCAATTAACTAATACGCAAGGATATCAACTATAAAACGACACCCACATCATTTCTGTATGTTCCATAATTTGAGAGTTATTGCTGTTTGAACATGACCCTTATGGAAATCGATGAAATAAAATAAAAACTGAGTACAGTACTTTTGATCGTTTTCAATGATTAAACTTACAAATTCATCATAAAATTGCTCAAAATGACCGCCTCTGCTTTGTAGACAGGCAGTGGCCCTTATGACATCACAACTTGTCTTGTGGCCCTAGAACGCGTAACGGTCAGATTCGAACAACAATAACTCTCAAAACATTTAACTTACAGAAATGATGTGGGTGTCGTTTTGCAGCTGATATTCTTGAGTGTTAGTTCATTAACTAAAAATTATACTTCAATGTGCTAGTTTTGGTACTATTGAGGATGTACTGACAAATTCAGTTATTTTTTCGACTAAAATTTTTTGAAGAATTTTTTTATGACATTTTTGAGTTGAATGTTTTCTTATTGTTTTACTTTGATGAAAGGTGGTAGTATTATCTTCCAAAAATAAAATAAAATTAGGTATATTTGATGCCCTTAAATTATCGCTAAGTCATGCCCAAATAACCGCCAAGGCATATGCGTACTCTTTTGACGAAGTTTTCAATAACGTTGTTGAATACATGTGGTGGTAGTTCATTGATACAGACACTAATTTAGGCTTTCAATGCTTTGATGCTTGCAAGCTTATTGGCATAAACCCCACAGCCAGAAGTATGAAAACGTGGAGGCAAACTCTGGTCACCAAATAGGAAAATGACAAGATCAAGAGCAAACTCGTGTAAGATCGTTAATTTTTCATAGGCGGTATGACATGTGGCACCGTCCTGCTGAAACCACATGTCGTCAAGATCAATAGCTTCAAAATGAGGCACAAAAAACTGTGTTATAATACAATAGCACGATCATCATTCGCCGTTACGGCGTTTTTTGACTATTAGAACGCGTGACATTATGACTCTCAATCATGGCGCGTAATTCAAATCTTGTGTTCTCATTGAAACAACCTTCATTTCGTGAGAAGAGGTCGAGATAAGCCTACAAAGTTGGTCAATAAGCAGTTTGTTGATACGAAAACTTGAGCGCAGAGCGGGTAATATATTATTCCCTTAAAATTGAGAACGATTATCGTAAGACGGTATACAGAAAAAACATGTCGAGAAATGTCGCCATGTTCCGCAAGCCTGAATGAAAAATCGAAGTTGAATGAAGAAAACCGAAAGTGGCGGTTTAATTCTGCACACAGCGAATATACGATGCTAAAGCTGGCTCTTGTAATATCAAAATATGTGTCAATAGAGACGTAATGGAGGTCTCTCCATTCCGTCTGTGATCTAGATTGAATCAGTCGCGATTACCTTATGTGCAATCCGTGTATCATAATGTGAATACATAAAATGGGTAGTGTAAATAACGGCCGTATTATCATGTAAATGTCAATGTAACTGCGAGCTATATTTGTGTTACGACGGCTGGCACTGGAGACGACGGAGCTGCAAGGTTTGCAAAGTTCATCCATAGAGTGTATATAAAACATTATTTATTTCTCTTGCTCTTGGATAGTGTGGCGGCCATGCGCGATAATGAACTTGTACCAGAGCAAAGCACATCATATGGTTGTGCCTTGGAATACAATTCAGATCATTGTCAAACTAGGCAAACAACATCAAAGATAATTTCTAAGGAATCGATTGTAACGTTAGAATCGTAACGAGATGGTTCGGATTCTTTGGCGATTTCTCCGTAAATGTTAGTCTTGTCGACTCGTTGGAATGTTTTTGCACCTGTCTCTATCAGTAAATTTTTTTCACTTCTATCATTCAATTTCGATCATTTCAGAGTCGCTTACAGAAATTTAGAGAATAAAAAACTGGCAGTTTTTCGCTCAACGTTGAAGAAATTGTCCATTGAAATTTGAAGTTCGTGACGTATGACGCCTAGGTCTATTCACACAAAATGATGAAAATCTACGCTGCCATGTTGAGATTGACATTTATATTTCGCTGTAATCATTGCGTTTCCATCTAGAATCCGTTTTCCAATAAGAGGTGTTATTTTGAATAGCCCGCTTTTTTTGTAGAGGTCACTTTTGAAGCTGTCATTTTTTGACATTTGACAAGTAGAAACTACGGCAATAATAAATATGAAACGATACACGCTTCATGCATTGAAATTATGGAAATTCACTATAAAAACGATGGAAATTTCGTAGTGACGGTTCGTAAAACTAGAACATTTTTGGGTCGTCGTGAAAAAATTTGAGCTGTTGGGACAAGTTGGTGAAAACCCGTTCACGTCGCTGCTGATTGGATCCTTGAAATGCATGAAACGATGAATTCCATCGAAAAATCATCTTGCGTGATGAGACCCATTTCCATCTCGGTGGTTTCGTCAACAAGCAACATTGTCGCATCTGGGTCTTGGAATACCCAAAAGTTATTGTCTATCCTCAACGTTTGACTGTTTGGTGCAGTTTATGGTCCGACAGGGTCGTTGGACCTTACTTTTTCGAAAATGAGGCTGGAGCAACAGTTACAGTGAATGGATTGCGCTATCGAGAAATAATTAATGATTTTTATGGCCGGGTTATGGATGTTATTGATCTGGACAACTTTTACTTTCAACAAGACGGCACTACGTGCCACACAAGTAATGAAACCATTTATCTTTCACGGGGAAAGTTTCCGGACCGTGTTATCTCTCGAATAGGTGATCACAATTGCCACCGAGACCTTGTGATTTAATACCTTGGGACTTCTTCCTTGGGGCCAGGTGAGAGAGAAGGTCTTCGCTCAGAGCACAGCGTCGATTTTTTTTGTCGAAATGTCAAAATAACACCTCTTATCTATATTTTCGCCCCGGTCATTGAGTATTGATACGAATTCACTCCACTACAATGATTTCTTCACCTTCAATTTTCAACTCGTTCTTTGAAATATGTGTTGATTTTCACATATTCCAAATTATTACATACTAATCATTTCGAAATGTATTCTAAACCTATGGGCGGCGAAATGACGTAGAATATTCATAGAATTTTCATGTTTTTGTGAATAATGCATAGGTTCAATATTGTAATTGATGACATTGGATGTAATATGCTTGTTCATAAGTTTGGGTGAATATGAACCAATTATTAATATTAACTTCATTAACGCTTGATAAAAATCGAAGGAAGATTTTATTTTCGGAAGGAGAAATATTTTATTATAACTGCAAACAAAATCGAATATAAATAAATGCAATAGTTAGAAATAATCGTATTTTCAATATTTTGATTCGGGTAAGGTTGAAATTTCTTTATATAAGTAGTATCAACTTATTTCAAATCAAGAAATAACACATTATACTTAGTTCGAGTCACAACAAGAAATATTATCCTGGCACGTAGTCGGCCCAGATTTTTTTTTGAAATGGATATATCATAATAGAATTCCGAAAAATGAAAGAATGGTTTGTTTCGACATTAACATCGACATTTAAAGAAATGTAAAAGTAAACGGCTGTGTATGGTTCGGAATAAATCAATCAGGATTGTTCGACAATAACTGATTTATACAGAGTGTAAGAGCCAAATGGAATAAATTCGATAACGAATAAATGACGGCGTGTTGGGAAAAACGCTCAAACACGTCGATTTGTAATTTTAAATGCACATATTTTTCAAGAAAATAATATTATATAGGGTGTTCCATGTGACCGTGGCCAACACCAACTTTCTTATTTCAAATGCAACCCTCTGTATATTATTTATTTTTTGGATTCTTCAGTGAATTCTAGACACAATTCATGCACAATATCCTATACCTATCATTTTGGGAAGTATTAAGTGTTTTCAGATTTATTGCAAAAATCAACGTTTTAAATAAAAATTATTTTATTTCACAAATTCGGTACATTACACTTAAAACCTAATAAGTACATAATACTGATTATTTCTTAATTATTGAAAAAAAAAAACAAGAAAAAAACATTAATGTCAATGTAGGAAATGTTCAAAATGCTCGCCGCGAACGTCTTGGCAACAAGCTAATCTGGTGTAGAATTGTCTGCTAACGTTACTCAACATTTCTTCTCAGTAATTGTTTTTGCTTACATTCTTCATATCAAGAGGTAAATGGGAAATAAGTATGGAATGTAATGTATCGAATTTGTGAAATAAAACAATTTTCATTAAAAAGTTTAATTTTTGTAAAAAATCTGAAAACACTTAATATTTCCGAAAAAGTTGAAGATAGGTATAGGACATTGTACATGAATTATGTCTAGAATTTTCTGAAGAATCCAAAAAATAAATAATATACAGAGGGTTTCATTTGAAATAAGAAAGTTGGTATTGGCCACGGTCACATGGAACACCCTATATAATATTATTTTCTTGAAAAATATGCGCATTCAAAATTACAAATCGACGTGTCCGAGCGTTTTTCCTAACACCCCCTCATTTATTCGTTATCGAATTTATTCCATTTGGCTGTCACAGTCTGTATGTATAGTATAGAAATCAACACAATTTATTAACTTTTTTGTACTCAAATTAACAGTAATTAGATTTCTGATCATTGCCTAGGTATTTAGAAAATAAGGCTCTCATTCTCTGTATTCTTTGAAAAAAAGAGTAGACCAATAACTACGGTATTTCCGTTTCACCGAAGATACCCTCAATTTTTTTAATTCAAATGGGACACCCTCTGCCTTCTTGAAGATTTCAAAAACCTCTTTATTTAAAATTTGTGCATACTAAGTTTAGAGGATATTATTTTTGGGAATGCTTTGCGTGGTTCTGGATGTATTTGCCCGCAGAAAAGCATCACTTTGCTCACTTGTTGAAAAAAATATCGATATTGCGCAGTCGGAAATCATTTCCTATTCAATCGAAAAAGTTTCCTTGAGATTGGGACATTCTCGTCGGTCGCACAAACACTGGAACGCTGGAACGCAACCTCGAGCTTGAAGTTTCTAAACCGATTCCAATCAATAAAAGAAATGGTTGAATAGATCGCGAATATAATTCACAGGGAAGGCGTCCCTGAATAGAATACAAAGCGTGGAATTTAAATTCGAATTCGGAGTCATTTTGTTCTGTACATTCACCAACTCGGACAAGTTCTTGGTTTGCTTCTAATTCAAGGTCTTCTAAGTCAGGCTATTTGAAATGTTGAGCCAATGACGAAGAGCGATGGCGTGCATTCCTAAGCAGGCCATGAGTAATCTACCGAATTTTATTATGGTGGGATAAGCATCAGGTTACCATTGGCCCACATGAAAAACCAGTTTAGGATAGTTGAATAGTTTCGTTTAGACCCTATGATATTCCGTGACGCCGTTTCGAAGTTAGTGGCACGACAAAAAAGATGGCGATATGGTGCTGTCTTCGTCTAATGCGCTATGATGAAGGCGGTGCAGCTGGATTACCAACGAAGAGAGACAGAACTTTGGTTTCAATTATCAAATTTTATTCTATCATCGTCGTCGGTGGCCTTGGATTATTTTTGGATACGGGTTTGTGACGTTCAATTTGATACCCAAATTGATAATCTGCTTTGTGGAATGTCTTTCGTTATTCAACACCGAAATCCTTTTGACCTTCTGCAATTCTCATGTGATGATACACAGAGTGATTCGCGGAGGCTGATACATCACTTATTTTCCACACGAGATACACAGATACTGAGATATACACTTCACAACTCACCTTGAATAGGTTTACAATTTTAGTCTGCCCTGAAATTACCGCAAACGTTACCAAATACAATCGCGAATTTTATACGAAATTAGAATTCTGAATTAAAATACTAGTACAATAAGTTTCGAAAACTAACATCACATAGAATCATAATCACAAAATCATCCTGAAATGAGAATATGCGCACATGACAAATAAACATTCAACAAATGTAATGTTCAGATGCTCTCTGTCAGTTCCATAATTCGTTTATTCAAACAACCTTATATAAATCATCTTCAGAAAATTTCTTCTTTTGCATTTTTGTTATCTCACACAAATTCTGACTATACATCAAAATCATTTATAAAACCCCTGTGGAAGTTATGAGAACACAGAGCTTTTTCTCTTTTAATATCCCTTTCATTATTTGTGTTGTTTCATTCGAATATGGTCTTGTTAAACCAGTAGATATGTATAATTTGACTCCATACTATAAAAGTATTTAGATTAAACTAGGTGTTCTGGTAATGAAATTAGTAGATACGTTTGATTAAAAATATTTATATTTACAGGGTGTTTCACGAACATATGACGGTAGTTTTTTGCCAAAATTCACTTTTTCTACTGTGACGTCAGGAAGGCATATTTTTGAAATGTTCTTTTCGATTTAGTATTATGATAATCATTGGTTATTTTAGGCCAGGAAAAATAATCATCAAATTAAATTCCGATTGTTATTCTACATCCGAGCCTGTAAATTATGAATTAATCCATATTGTAAAAATTTGTAATTCTTCGTGAAAAAATGTGAATCCATGTTGAGGTTTGTGAATCTGTTAGAAGTTTTGTAATTTTGGTAATATGTATATACATATTACATGATATACAGGGTGTTTCACGATAAACTGGACAAACGTATATAGCCGTGTAGATGACACCGAGGAAGTCATTTTTGCCTTATGACATATACCCCGTTTTCGACGCATAAGCGAGATACAGGGTGTTTATAATGTCAACTTTGAGCAATATTCTGATAACTGTGGTGAGTTATAAGTGACATTTGAAATAACGGTTACTGGTCACATCTTAGTATTTTCCAGGGCTCAATTCAATTGTGGTGTAGAATTCTGAAAAAAAAAATTCAATATGGCGGAAAGCCTGCAAAGTTGGATTTTTTTCTCGGTTGCCAATTTGAAAAGCACTATTTCAACGTACTCGATTTTCTTAGATTTTCCGTGAAAAAATTTTCTCAAAATTCGAACTCAACTTTTTTTTACATGTCTTCAGTGAAAAAAAAAATTCGGCCGAAGTTGTTAAAATTTTTCATGGTTGAACTATCTTTCATTCTGAATACTGAGGTGAAAACAGAATGAAATAATTCTATTGGTTTTCTATTTGTAGGCTTGCAAAAATTACGCTCGTAGAACTTTCATAATTTTTATTCAAAAAACTAGAAGCCGTACGAAAGCCAAAATTGTGCTAATGGGCTGCCAGAAATACCCGGACAGAAATATGAATTTATAAACCAAAAAAATTTTTTTCAAAAAACTTTGGTAGGATTCGAACTCTCTGCGAGTATGAATTGGGTTTATTTTAATCTTATAAATTTCCGTTACCAAAGCGACGATAGTAAATCGAAAGTGGAGAGTTCGATTCCCACCAAAGTTTTTTGAAAAATTTTTTTTGGTTTATAAATTCATATTTCTGTCCGGGTCACTCTGGCAGCTCATTGGCCTAAATTTGGCCTCCGTACGGCCTCCAATTTTTTGAAAAAAAATTATGAGAGTTCTTCGAGCGTGATCTTTGGGAGGCTACAAAAAGAAAACCAATTTAAATTTTTTTTATTCTGTTTTCACCCAAGTATTCAGAATTGAAGATAGTTCAACCATGAAAAATTCCAAAAATTTCGGGCGAAATTTTTTTTTCACTGAAGACATGTAGAAAAAAAATCGAGTTCGAATTTTGAAAAAATTTTTTCACGGAAAATCTCAGAAAATCCAGTACGTTGAAATAGTGCTTTCCAAATTGGCAACAGAGAAAAAAAATTCAAACTTTGCAGGCTTTCCGCCATTTTCAAATGTTTGTCCAGTTTATGGTGAAACACCCTGTATAGCTTGTGAGATTTCTATAACTTTAATCGTGAATTATATGTAATTTTTTGGAATTTTACCCCCTATATAGTGTACAGTGTGAACAAGAAATCTCATATGTATATGTATCAATGTATCAGAAGAGAAGGTTTCCCATTTTCTATTTTATCATTCAATATTTCAGTATTATGACTCGTATTAATCGAATTGTTTGAAACGTGGTTAAAGCACTTTCGGAATAAATATAAACTCTTATGTCGAAGAACGAGATGAAATTGTCAATTAATTAGAGGAATGTTTCGGCCAAGATCTTGCTGGCTTTTTTCCACTTTTTATGTTCATTATTGAAATATCATCGAAATTTCCTGGTTCAAAAATCAAGTCAAAATCAAAAAGCTTTATTTCCTGAAAATTACATAAAAATGTATAGGAATTGTCACAGTAAAAATATATAATATACAAAATTGGACATTAATAACATGAATAAATTTATTACAATAAGTTACAAAATTATTTAAACCACAGCCCTCTTAAAGAAGGTTCTAACGTGGCAGAGGTTCTATTCATAATCTATCTAGGGGTTCTTGGGCGCAGTTCAAATTACCTAGGATTACAACGTTAAAATCCGAGATTTTTCTGTTTATGTCTTTGTCGGTGTCAGATTTGTTTGTTTCTATTCGCACCGTATCAACATAAGTGAGTAGTGAATTTTACTCAAAACTATCCATCTGATACTCCAGTTTTTCCTTATCTATAAATCCTATCTGAACAATATTTAGCTAATTTACTACCACTATATTTTACGTAACCCATAGACCTTTGTTCCTATAATTTTACACGTTCCTCAATTTCGGCTGAATCGATTTTTTTTATTGAGCACCTATCTGAAAATCCTCCCAAATATTATCGTAGCCACTCATGATAAATTCGCATGGCAACTGCATTTTTTAATCTTCAACCGTAGGCGAAGATAAAAATCGGACGCATTATACGAATTGTCGATAATGCTAATTTTATACACGCTGGTTGTGCAGTACGTGCTTTTTCATTTTGGAATTCACTATAGGTACTTTTTCGCAGATAATGTTTGTTTTTCAGGGAAAATAAACATATTCAAATTTTCATTTAACTAAGTCGTTCCGCATTCACTCATAAATTGTTCGATGAATAAAATTAGAATCAGTTCAAATAAAAACGACTTCAATGAATCAGTTGTTCTAGTTGATTGTCAGGATAGTAACCGATCATTCGGAAAACATAAGAAATTCTTTATTTTTCACACGAATAATTGTGAAAATTTATGACATTGTCCTTTCTTTTTAAGTGAAAGGTATATGATTTGAATGGATGATTTCATTTGTAAATGATCAAATGATAGAGTGTGGCATTCAGATCAGTTAATAACGTCATGAAAAAAGTTATGTTGAAATATAAGTCATATTTTCGCGTTACAATTTTTAAAAACCTGTTTCGTTCGTTTTGTAATGTCGTGTTTTCGCGTCGAACTGGTGACGTCATGCACCAAATAGTTCGAATAATTTGGAGCGGTTTGAGAGCAGGTGGTTCGAACTGAAGTTTGAACGTTTGAAATCAGCTGATTGACGAATATTGGTTATGTTTTTTGGATTGAGATATCAGGGATATACTCGTTTTCATCGTTTTCATTTTGAATGTTATTTAAATATGACAGCTTCGTTTTTAGAATGCGGCAATAGCTAGGCACACACGAAAGGGAAATCTGTGAGATCTGATCCGCAGTCCAGATTTGTTACAGTTCTGGACTGCAGATGGGATCGCTCCCGCCGATCTGGTCTGTCGAGATCATTGAGATATATGATCCGCGACAGACCAGATCGGCGGTAACGATCCCATCCGCAGTCCAGAACTGTAACAAATCTGGACTGCGGATCAGATCTGACAGATTTCCCTTTCGTGTGTGCCTTGCTAATAATGCATTGAAACCTGTGAAGGAATAAATCGTTTCTATAGGAGCAGTCCTTTATTTGAGAATTCTGAAATATCATTCAGTTTTAAGAATGTATGTTCAAATTCTTGAAATTGATATTACTTACTGGTTCTTCCTGTTGATTCAACCAATAATCGAATAGCAACTCGTTAATCAGGATGAGAACTTTTGATTCATACATAAACTGATTGTAATCCATTTTGAAAGTACAAGATTTCAACAGTAAACACACACCAGAATTATAAATATCATCAGAATTGAAAAAAATATGTGCCTGTTTCCAACTTATAAGTTTATAAATGTTTATTAATTGAACATCGATTTATCAGATATATCATTAATATAAGATCAACAACTGCCATGGATCTGACTCGAATTTGCCACAGATCGTCATCCAGGGAAACAAGCGAAAGTTCCAACCTCATATCAAAGCGGGAAGGTGTTGACCTAGGTTTCGATTTTGTTAGATCTCTTCAAAACAACAAAACTGAAGATCTTCATGAGAATTAAACTTTTGATTTGTTTATAAATTGAATTGACATTTCTATGATGACGTCACCGATTCGAAATTGTGGCATTTTAGCGATATACGAACTAGTGACGTTCACTTCGAAATAGTTTTGAACCGTGATTCACGCGAAAAAAAATAGCTATATTGTCGATGCAAGAAACATTCAAAATTCACCCTGTATTGGGTAATATCGTCACAAAGACATAATAAACTGTTTCTCATTTCTGGGACGGTGAAACATCTGGCACTCCCCACCATCACTACTATCCCCGTACTTCTGTACCCTCGCCCTTCTCCCTTCTATACCTACATCCTACATGCCTACTTTTCCAAGGACGATTGCCGTCATTTTTATTTCTATAGCTACGGGTACATTTATTTAGCGATTATCTGTACTGATTATTTCATTTATTTGTATTAATTTGTCTTATACTCGACCTTGTTTAAATTACCTAATTCCGAGAGAATAAAATGGACAAATGCAAAGAAGTCCTTAAATCATTAGCAGAAACAGTAGGAATTCTAGATGAACAAGATATAGTATTTATAAGGCTCTAGAAATAAAAGTGGACCGCAAGCTAATAAATAAATAATTTATTGTTTCTTCACGACATCCGTTAGGAATCGATATTCACATCATCCTTCGTTTTTCAAAGTGAATGGAGATTTGGAAATAAATCCATCGCAGAAATAATACAAATTTTCTGAGATATGTATTCAGAAGAATCAATTTTTCCGATCACATTTAGAGTTTTATTCTTCTCAAAACACTAACAGAATGATACCATTCTGTTCACTAGCGGATCTGAGGGGGTTTTCAAGAGGGGGCATGAAAATTTAAACCAAAGTACCGAGTGAGCCAAAATGGACATATGTAGGTACTTGAATTGAAAGTCCTATTTTTGGAATATACGAAAAAACTGATGTCATTGTCTCATCGTTTCATTGTTAGAAGGTGTTTTTTGTAAATATTAATTTTTGAAGATTGGCTGTAACTTTTTTCCTGTGGAAAATTCTGCGTTTTTGCGAAAACATTTCTGTGGCACTTCTTCATCTTACCATTTAATAGTATCGGTAGATATATTTTCCTGAAATAAGGCTGATCAATATTTATTTATAACACAATATTTTATTTGGAATGGAAATATGAAACAAGAGATTTTTGTATTTTATATCTTGAGGTTGTCATCTCAAAAATATTAAAAACTTTATATTTTTGCCTGAAATCTTCACTATCGAAATCAGAATTTCACATAAAACATTAACAAAACGTTCCAATTCTGTTTATCACATATTTTTGAAATTGGAATTTCAATCTCTACTAAAATATTAGGTAAGGATGCCCCCTATGAATTATAAAAAAAGGTATGTACCTATTCCCAGTATGAATGATGCAAAAAAAAAATCAGAATAGAAATAATGAACTGATTTTCGTATATTATGCTATTGTAGCTCATGAGTTTTTAAGGAATTTTTAAGCTCTATGGGGGGCAGCTGCCCCCCCTCCCCCTTGAGCTTCCTGGGTACGCCCATGGGTAGTATACATAAGATGAATTAGAAGCATTACGACACCTTTTTCTGCACTAATGATTTTGTGAAGATCTGCAGTTTGAATAAGTCACATCTCAAGTCGAATTCTCTAGAAATAAGCCTACAGAAGACATTTAAATACCTTTTCGCACAACTTGAAATACAACAGTATGAAAATGTATAGTAGGTAGTACTACGAAACCCGTGTCACAGTTGAACCTCAAAGGAACTTACTCCATTTACAAAGTTAGAAAAGAGTTGATAGAAATTAGCATTGTATTAGCAACGTATCTCAGAATTATTTGACATTTCACGAGCACCAACCTGCGTCAGTTTCAAGTTAAAAGACTTGATAAACCTAAATCTTGGCCTACCGGGTTACTTTATGAAAGTGAATCAACAATACAGTCGAATAATTCAGTGAAATATCTTATGAATCCTCCTTGACTAATGAGCTGGGATGCCATTCATTTGGAACAGTTGATTGAATAACATTGCAAGGGGCAATTCAGCATAAGACTTCTGTCGTGAATTGCGTTAAGCAACTTATTTCCAAATGTTTTTTTTTCTGCCGTTCTGTCATAAAATAACGTCACTTGAAGTGAAATATACACCGTGCACAGGATGTTTCCAAAAACTGTACGACAGAAGGTTCTAACCTTCAAAAGGTAGATCTTCTGGTTCTCTCAGCGGTTCTGAATGAATGCTGGTAAAATTACCCACTTATATTACCACTACCATCGAAAAACCGAATAGCTATTTCCAGACCATCGTTTCCGGAGTAATCGCTGAAAATTGGCCAGAAACGATTCGGATAGCCGGAAGTCTCAATTCATGGCCTCACAGCTCCGTAATTTCGAGCAAACGGAATAAAGTTCGGTAGAGCGGCTCGGAACGCTGATTCATCGACTTGTAAACAATGAAAATCGCGAATTCTCGACGTCCCCCCGGCAGAAAACAACAAAATTGCCATCACCGTCAGATATATCTACAGGAAAGCTCGCTGCACGTGTAAGTGCCGCTATCTGTAGACGGTGTACGGGTTTATTTCGCGCATATGCAGTTACTGACCTAGCCAACAGTCGACCAAACGCACGTTGACGAGAAGGTCCCCCTTTTCGCCCTAATTCGGGCCAAAAGGGCACGGAACACTTCAAGTAGGTCTTATCATTTCCATCGTGTTCAGCATAATCTTTGAATGCGTTTCATCGATTATTTTAAAAGTGTTCCTTATCAGTTCGTTAGATGCACTTGTGCTTCACTTTTTGGCTGAACCAGTTCCTTTTGGACGGTTTTATGCAATTCGACTGTTTGTGATGAATTTTTGTGCATTGATTTTATCGTTCACTTCAGTTCCGTTGCCGTTGATTTGACCGAAGTGCCCCAATGTAAGTCTTCTTTTCAAGTAATGTTCTGCACTTGAGTTCATATTCCACATTATCATTCACGCACATCTCAACATCACATCCAGTCCATCTACATACAATCGAAATAGGCAAAAAAAGCATTCCGATCATTGAATTTTCTCTATTCGCAGTGTTATTTCGAAATACCTGCATTTGTATTACCTGCATTCCTATCACTTGAAAAATCAGACGGAAAACTATTTTTTGCTTTTATTATCGATTTTCCGCATTGATAAATAATTGCATAAATGACAACAAGGAATACGCCTCAAGCTCGACATTGGTTTCCGTTCAACAACATCTATTATATGTATATATAAATCAAAAATATTCTTTGTGACCTTCTAATTCGAACTGATAATGGCAAATCCTTATCAATCGATTGGTGGCCATAAGACCGCTCAAATTCGATGCATATTCATAATCATGTGACCTCAGCAAGATTCCCCGTATTACGTTCTTCTTGTATTCGAAAAGTTTGGAAAAGTTCAAAGGTGGCCCATTTTTCTTATCGTTTAAAAAAATAAGAAACATCACGAATACTCAACTCCAAAAAGGTTTTCGTAGGTTAGGTATATTCGAAAGATTAGATAACGTATACTCCATAGTCTATAGTAACTGTAATGATTTGACGGAACTACGTTGTTGATTGCTTGTTTTTTCGAAGGTACCTACGAATAACAAGTTCAATGTCAATTCACCGCGGAGAACATTTCCTCCAACGCATCAACTTAATGATGAAGTGAACTAAATCACTGTGTTTATAAATTTCATCAACTGTGTTTTACGCTGGCGGCACATCCAGACTGTGCCTTTTCTACTCGACTTTTCGGTTCAACTGGATAAATGGGGAAGTTAAAAACAGGTGATTCCATAAGTTGCTACCCAGCCGAATAATATCGCCGACGACACTTATTGAAAAAACGGCGTCCATATTATCCGAGTATGGTCAATCGGCATATTTGGTTCATCGATTTATTGGGGTTTATCGACATTGAAATCTTGTCGAAATGGATCTAGATAGGTTGGATAACTCGTTTGATGTCGCTGTTGTCGATAAAGTAATTGAAAACGAATATCTTGTATTCCCACAATAATGATAATCATATTTTATGGTACAAATACTCGTCTTTGTTGTATTCAATTATGTGATATCTATGGAAAAATTTTGAAAATATTCAAATACGATTTGAAGTGGAAATATCCAGTAGAAAATTGAATAATATCCACCTAGTAGTGTACATCAACATCTATTTACAATAGAAAGCAATAGCCCGGAAATTTTATTTAAATCTAAAAAAAGGTTTTTTAGAGGAAGGTCACTTTCTTAAAAATAACGCCGAGCGGTTTCAACCTTATTTCAATGTCTTCGTCAGGGCTCTGAAATGGACGAAAATGTAACAGTGATACAAGATACCTACAACAACCGCTTATATGGCACAATAACAAAAAGAACCAATAATATACTATTATATCATGAAATAATATAAATTTAGGTGTATAATGATGTTATAATAACTTACAGTTTCTTTTAAGTGGTTTTATCGTCATATTATAAATAATATTCGAAATGGAATTTGACAACACATTGACGCAACGGAAAAACAATCATTATTCATTACTGAAACGAGAATTACTAACAACATATGCACGTTGAGAAGGATGAAGAGAAACCGAGAAGGGGAAACAACTCAATTGAAAAAAAATTTTTAAAAATTAAATGATGAATTAACTATTTTTTTCCTTTCATTCTATTTATTAAACCCAAATATGCTGTATTTGAAATATCAATATCTGTTCTTTTATTTATATATCGACTATCTTGTCTGTCTTCTGGAGATAATTTCATGTAATAAACGTTTTTCCTTATAATTTGCTTCAATGCCCAAAACTTTTATCTAGACCTTCTTCCCTAAAAAACCTATTTTCACATTAATAAAAGGTCTCAAACAAACTGTTCAGTTTAATGTCATCATCGTGTGAGTTGCTTCTTTGAGAGAAATAAAAAAACACTTAATTTCTTATAGGTATTTTGAATTGAACTATGAAATATTGAAATGTTATATGAAAATAACAGATCATTATATAATTTAGTGATAAATCGATATTTTTTTCAGAATATTGACCAAAATGTCCTGTCACTTTACCACGAAAAACTGAATATTAATAGCAGACATTGATTTGGAACTTCAACATTGAAAATTCAGGAATATCTTTCCATTATGAAGGGTTTTCCAATAAAAGATGTTATTTTGAATAGCCGTCATTTTTTGGCATTTTTAAAGTAGAAACTACGCCATTATTAACAATAATCGCTTCAACAACGCATTGGAATTCTTAAAATTCACTGAGTGGTGAGAATTTGGTAGTGACGGTTCGTAAATCTCGGATCAATTTCGGGTCCTCGTGAAGCACCTAGTTTACCCCCAAACCGGAAATTAGTGGAAAAATTTTAGCTGTTGAGATAAGTTAGTGATGTGAATAAAACCCGTGCACGAGCCGCGAATATTGCTGCTGTAGCTGAAAATGTTGAAGAAAACCCAGGTTTGTCTATTCCTCTTCGTTCTTGGGAATATGAGATGATTAATAATTTTTTTATGGCTTGAATTGAATGGTGCTGATCTGGACAACGTTTACTTCCAACAAGACTGCGCTTCGTGTCACACAAGCAATGAAACCATTGATCTTTTACGGGAAAAGTTTCCGAACCGTGTTGACTCTGGAAGAGGTGATCACAATTGGCCACCGAGATCTTGTGATTTAACACCTTGCGACTTCTTTGGGGTCATGTGAAAGAGAAAGTCTGCGCCAAGAGCCCAGCGTCGATTCAAGACCTCAAAGATAGTCTTGGTGATCACAAACATTGGACCTTCTCCTGGACAATAAATGGAAAATCCAACATTTTGTAAACTATCCTTCGATCAAAGAAAGTATGCGAAGTATTAGTTGTTCGATTATGATCGTGTTCCGATATTCCTGCACAGTGCACAGTTCTGATGCGCATACCTACACGTATTTCGCTCATCCAGAGCCCAGCGTCGATTCAAGACCTCAAAGATAGTCTTGGTGATCACAAACATTGGACCTTCTCCTGGACAATAAATGGAAAATCCAACATTTTGTAAACTATCCTTCGATCAAAGAAAGTATGCGAAGTACTAGTTGTTCGATTATGATCGTGTTCCGATATTCCTGCACAGTGCACAGTTCTGATGCGCATACCTACACGTATTTCGCTCATCCGAAACCAAGCTGAGTTTTATGCGTAGTTGAAAACTAAGAAATAATGGTTTCAAACTATAAAACATTATAAAATTTAAATGTTTAGTCGTTTACTTACTACTGAACTATTCTAATCGCACATTTATAATGCATAAAGTAAACTGAACTAATATTTGCCCTATTCGCATCAGAAAAAATTAGAATATTTGATTTTCCAATACGCAATTGAATAAACTACCAACCAACACTAATGCTGGCCATACACGTTAGGGTCTACCGGAGAGGTATAACTGCGCAGCCATGCCTGCGCAGGTCAACCGGAGCGTATGTGCGATTAAACCTGTACAGGCATGCCTGCGCAGTGCGCAGGTATACCTCTCCGGTAGACCGTAACGTGTATGGCCAGCATTAGAAATCCATGCAGATTAAATACTAAATAAACATCATTGACTTTTTCAATTCAAACGGCATTTTTACCGTTATTGATTTTTTCCAGATACTAATCGAAAAATTCTCCAATGCAATATCAGAAATTCAGGGGATCATACAGAGCATACTCACCACATCGGTAATAACAGAGGCATTAGGAAATAGAAGGTACACCAGCGGAAATTAGTGTTTGTCGCAGTGTTTTTCTAAAATGTTCAAGCTGCTTCCTAACATGCCTCTGTTTCGATTTCGGTTGGCAATTCTGTTGATCCTGTGGATATTATTCATAACGCGCATTTGCACGAAAAGTTCGGCTCATGAAAACTTCAATAAAATATTTTTATAAGCAATTGCGACAATTTGATTACCTGTTTGTATGTAAACAAAATCATTTGCTGGCGCACAAACAAATTAATGTCTAACACCGAAATGTTCAACGTAGTTTCAACTTCATAAAAAAGAAAAGCACATTGTGCAGGTCATTGATCTATGAGTAGTCTCATCCATCGGTAATTAAAACAATTGGAACCTTGCACAATTCGCACAGTGACAATGAGATGATCATTACCGATATCGTATTATCGAGACTATGAAACAAGTTTGTGTGATTTCGATTAGTGCAACTAGATACGCATTATTTGTGTATTTGATAGGAACATAAATATAAAGTTGGAGGAAAATTGGTTGATCGACTAAGCTGCATTTATACTGCAGATGTAGCTCTACCTTGTTTGGCTCATTTCAATCCCTTCTTTCTCACTAAGCTTGCATATCGTCAGCAGGTGAACAGCGACTATTTTAAACATTTTTTTAAATTATCGGTCTCATTATACAGGGTGTCCGGGAAAATGTGGGAAATCTCTAGAATTCAGATAAAATGGGAATAATAAGATGACAAGTTATCCCATCATTTTGTTTTTCCTAGCGGCCCCCCTATGGAGATACGGCCTCCTGAATGACGTCACTGCAGGAAATCCATTTTACCGGAATAAATTTCAAACTGCTAGATACATTCTGCAGAAAATTTGATATGATGAACAGTAGTGAGGACCTTAAAATACTGCCCTTAAATTTGAATTAGCTCTTTTAGTTTACCAGGGGTGGACTAGGTTGTACATTTTAATGCTTACATTTCCAACACCCTGTATGATAAGGAGTGAAAAAAAAATTGGATAGCTTGAACATTAGGTTAAACAAAAAGTACCCTTGTTTATTGTCGATAAAAGGAACCGTTTTCGAAAAACAAAATAAAAAAAGAATTAATTACTTTGTTACCATAGTAACGTTTGTATTCCTCTCCAGTTGATAGAGAATCACATTTCATTGGGATGTGATAAGAAACAAATTTTGTCGGATTCGATAACAGAAACTAAAACTTCTTTGTTCCTTGAATAACTTTCGTATCACACATTGTTGTAGACAAAAAAAAATTAGAATTCATGGTTCTTTTTAATAGAAATGAAAAAATTAATTCCATTTTCATTCTGTTTTTCGAAAACGGTTCATTTTATCGACAATTAACAAGATTATCTTTTTTTAGCTTCCAAATTTGTTTTTTTCTACTCCTTATCATACAGGGTGTTGAAAATGTACAACCTAGTCCAGCCCTGGTAAACTAAAAGAGCTAATTTGAATTTAAGGGCAGTATTTTAAGCGGTCCTTACTACTGTTCATAATGTCAAATTTTCTTCAAATTATATGAAGTAGTTTAAAATTTATTCCAGTAAAATGGATTTCCACTAATGTCATTCAGGAGGCGGTATCTCCGTAGGGAGGGCCGATAGGAAAAAAAAATGATGGGATCTTGTCATCTTTTTTATATTTTTATGTTTTATCTGAAACCGAGAGATTTCCCTCATTTTCCTGGACACCCTGTATATTTCAAGCAAATAAATTCACCTATTCTCTGAGTGTAAAGTGATTTATTCCTCGTTTTCACAAATGAAGAGTTCACGGGAATAATGTTTATTTCGACGAAAAGTGGACCCTGATCATTATTCCCGTGCACTCTTCAAATAATTTCCTTCGAATATAAAGGATTTCTTGATAACAAGGTCATCAAAAAATTTTCAAAAATATATAGGATTCGCCAATTGAATTAAAAAAAGTTTATGCTCGACTGCCTCATAGACACTGGATATAAGAATTCGTTTAGTGTCCATAATTGACTACTTTATTGGACACCACTTTATTGGACTCAACTGTCACTGTCTTCTCTCGATTTTGCAATTTTCCCACCACTTGTTATAGACCGCATAAAATTTTTTTAACTTTTAGTGCATAAGAGAGATTCTTTCGCGCTTGAGGCTAAATTTCCTACGCTTACCTCTCCCGCACGATCAATTTTTTGGATTATTATGACGTTTGTCACAGAATAAACGAAGTAAGAACTTTAAAGGTTCAGTGAGGTTGCTAAGGTCGCTGATGGTTACTAAGGTAAGAAAAGCAAAAGCACACTTAATGTTTCTTCGTAATAAAGCGTCGAATATATTAATTGCCATTCCAGAAAATAAAATTTCTGCATTGCAGTCAAACATAAAGCTTTGTATGCAACTCGTACCTAATTGGGCTTATGGACTTCCCCAAATTATTGGCCTCGCTCGCTTTGCTCGCTCTGCCATAAACTTTTGGACTCGTTCATAAAGACCTAATTTATGTACTTGTTACATGAATAGCTATTATTGTATTTTCATTAATACGGAAAGAAAAATATGACGGCGGATGCGATAAGTGATTTTATTTTGGCGACATTTCTTTCGGTTGTGTGAAATGTCTGATTTTTCGACAAATAATCGTCGGGAAGTGTTGATTTCCTTTCCTTCAAAAAAACGTCGACTGAAGCGCATCTAGAGCTCTGAAAAATTAACGGGGATGCTGCTCTAAGCGAAACACATGCCAAAAAAACGACAGGAACTTAGTTTCTCACCTTTTTTTAAATGCTTAGTTTCATGAATAACGTCATTTTTGATTAAAATATTTTTTTTGGTTCCATATTTTATTCCTACCCTGGAAATCGGTGTCATTATCTAAGAGACGTTGCCCAATCTTCCCGATATTATTCTTTCGGAATCTAAATTCTCAATTTGCGATAGCCATAGACGACCAGTGTGTCAACATGTATGTAACGTGATGGTGTATGTATATGACGCTTCTAAGGCGTCCGCCATTTGGTTGCCTTTGTGTGTGGGATGAATTTATAACCGTCCAAAAAACACCAATGCACCGACCACATGCTGTCATGATTATCGGTCACCAGATCACCGGGTGACTGGGTACCAAGCAAATCCATTAGGAATTTCGACTCTTGCCGCAAGTGACATTTGTGGACTTTCACCAAGATTAGATGTATCACAACTGTTGGTTGACGGAGCCAAGTTTCCTTGCGAATTTTCGATTAATTTCTCTTTCGTTATGCTGCCCAATCGCGTGATGCTACACGAGTATGTACTTAATTTTGGAAAGCATGTCGTTGCAACAAACGATTGCTAAATTATTGTCATTGACATTGATTCACGCGGAAGGAATTTCACGAAGTGGTTCGTAATAATTCTTATGGGTGGAGGAGAGCAGGGAGGTAGGTAGGTACCCGACTGGAGAGTTTAGTTAACCCCAATATGTTATAATATAATAAATGGTCGAGTTTGAGGGAATAACTCAAGCATTGAGCGTTCATAGATAATGATTAGTCTACATTGCAGCTCCTATTATACATAATGAGGCACTTTACCTACATACTTCTCCACATATGCCACTTCAAAGGGTATACCTGAAAGAACAAGTACAGTGAAAATTATTGGTTATATGTGACCTGAGATAATCACTGTTATACAGGGTCCTGCAATAGTGCGAAAATCTTCCATAGCTGCCGAACCAGACATCTCAGAGATTTCGTTGGAAAGTAGACCTCTTGTACCTTCATTTCTTCATCTCAGAAAATTATTTTCTGATATACAGGGTGTCCCCGATAAATATTATTCAACGGATGTATGATTTTTTAAAGAACCACCGCATATATTTTCACATATTTTCAATGACCTTCATTACCTCTTTCACAAAGCAAAATATTAGGGACATATGGTTCAAGGTTCACTAACAGTTTTCTCACCTTTGTTTTGAATTGTTTAAATTCATTCAAACCCTTGATTTCGTTAGGCAAATGATTGAATATTCTTATGCAATTGTAAGCCGGGTGTTTTTCGCTTATTGTTAATCTGTGAATTGGAAAATTTATATTCAAAGTTCTAGTGTTATATTCGAACGAAACATTATTTTTAGTGAATTTTTCCCTGTTTTTGTGAAGAAATACCAAACATTCAAATAGGTACAAAACGTATACTGTTAAAACGCCTTTTTGCCTAAAAAACCTCTACAAGACTCCCTAAATTTCAAATCAAATATTATTCTGAATGTTCTCTTTTGTAGTATGAACATTTCTTTTAAATTTTGTCTATTACCCCAAAAAATTATTCCAAATCTCAATATAGACTCGAAATTGGCATGTTACAGCATTCGAAAAGTATCTTTGAGCTCTAAGTAGCAATAATTTGATTAGTATTTTTTTGGAGGGCCGATAAAAACTGATATAGTTGGTTGAATACGTGTTCAATATGAATTGCTTGTACGGAAAAAAAAAAAATATAATTTTTATGTTGATGCTCAGGGAGTAAGATTCTGGGAGGGTTTTGAAGTTTGTCAATAATTATTCATTTAGTTTTATTTCATTGTTTGACCTCTTTTGAATGTCCGTTAGTTTTTATATTATTACTTATTTGAATGAAATTTTCAGTTGCGATATCATTTTTCGTGTCTGCTTGATGAGTGAGTGAAAATAATCCTAAAAGTTCTCCTGAGAAAATGTAAGGTTTTCAATTGTCTACATTATTATGGAAAAAAATGAAAAAGGGTGTTACAATTGAAAAAATCGAGAAATAATAATTTGAAGTTTTTCATATTTGGACCTCAAAAACGGACACTGTATATGACAGATTGATCGTTTAGGACCGCGTCAAGGCAAATCCTTCAATTGAAGAACAGATCGAATTATGTCGCTTCTGGAAATCGTCAGAAGACTTTTACTGAACTGCTTTTCCCTCACCTTTTTGCATGGAGGTCATGTGTGGTTCGGCAGCTATAGAAGATTTTCGCAATATTGCAGGACCCTGTATTGCTTACTTACATTAACGGTGAAATCACAGAAAACACAATCTTGTGGAATGAAAAAAATCACATTATTAACAATTTTTGTGTGGAAATGTTCTTCCAATGAATTTACAATTTCATATCGTTCCTTGGCATATGAGTATCTACTGTATTTTGGTATGGAACAGTTATTTGGCGAATACTAACATTTCAAAACTGACACAAACATAAACTGAAATTACGAATATTTTAACTTCAATTTTAATATCAGTTAGTATGATGAACACGTGTGAGAAGCCCTTGTATTCAAGTGTTCACAAATTTTCAGAAAACTAGTACCAGCTGTGATGCAGACCTATACATTTCGATTTCTTTCGTCATCAAAACGTTAAACTGGCCATTTCAGTGAATCACCCTGAAAATACTTGACCAGCTCCATCACATAAAGTGGTATTTTGAATCAATTGAATAAATGAAACACCTTCGAAAATGATGACCCTTTCAATTACTCCAGGAAAACTTACGAGCACAATGAAATGAGTCGGGCCAAATTCGTTAGTCGAACCTGTAAAGTCATGAAATCCACTGGTAATCTTGAATTCGTAATCGTTAGGGTAAAACTACAGAAATAGAGACATCAAATAAATGGTGATTGACGATAATATTCATGGTAAAGTCAATTATTCATTTCCCCCATCAGAAAACAATTTTTTTGAACTGATCAATACGAAGTATATGATTAGGTTGGAAATTTCATTTTTTGTACTTGTCAATATGCTCATGTGAACCATTATCGAGATTGATAAAAATTGACAAATAAAAAAGTAATCATTGAATTTATTTAGGGTTGTGAGCTGCATAGACCTGAAATTCTCTATGCTGATGAAGCAATTATGTCCCTCATTTGCTTCGACCATTGTTATCTTTTTCATCTAATTTGTGTGAATTGTAATGGAAGGAAATCAAAATTTCCTTCATGACCACTATGTAAACCAACAGTTTTGCTATAGAATTGTGAGCGACTTCTATTATAATTTATGATACAGTTATTGGATCTAAACCAGATAAATTATTGCTTCCATGAAATTTTCGCTGATTGGCAACACAATTCTGGTATAAAATAGTCGCCATCTTCTGATATCGATTTTTTTTTCAAATTACGAAAAACTGTCATTCTGCTAGAATTGATTTATTCATATTCCAGGAAACTGATACAAATTATTGAAAAATAATATCAGCCGGACTACAGAAAAAGGAGACGCGCCAATCAATAACGAATAGTGAAGCCAATTTTCAAAATCATCAGAATTAAATTGGGTAACTGTACTACTACGGAAACAAAATGTATAGTTCATCCAAGAATTATTGACATCAGAGCAGGCCTTGGAAGTCCAGTCGCAACTTAATTTCTAGTTACAAAAAAGTTACTGAAAATATAAACTACTAATTGAAGGAATTTTTGGAACGCTAATCCAGTTGACACGAACAGAAAAATCTAGTTGATAATTAGAAGCTGCAAAGTGATTGAATTGGGAAAATTATAAGAGATATCAAGACAGAAACAAAACTTAACGAATGGATCTACTTTATATATGAAGAATTATGTCATGACATTGTAACTTTCAAAATTTGTGAACAATGAAGGTGTAAACTATGTGATATAAAAATTGTAAATACATATTTCTATTATTCCTCTTCAACGCCCTCAACAGTTAATATTTTCTCATCTAGGCAGACCTCGTCATGTTCATAAAGAAGGGTTTTTTATCATCAATATCATAATATCCCATATATTTTGAATTATCTTCTCTTATTTCTTTTTCTACGAGCTCATTTAAAACGGACCAAATTTTGGCTTCACCAATTCTCGAATTTATGGATGAGATGCTGTTATTTCTATTTATTGAATCAGCCAAAGAAATAATAAAAAGCAGGTTTTCCTCATTTCTGATTTTTTTCGGGCATTCCACACCATATTTGAATTAAACAAAAAAATATTAAGATATAACCAAAAACCGACACATAACCTACAAGACTCCACAAACTATCATTCAAAAATGACATCGAACAGTACCTTGTAGCTCACTTATATTTCATTACTGCCGAATCAAACATCGTAGAAATTTGGTTTCAATTTTTGCATCTCAAGAAATTATTTTCCAATATAGAGAGGGTGTTCCCAAAAAAGATATTTAACAAACGTGTGATTCTACCTGCATATACTCCATTCACTTTTATAAAGTATACCGGTTGACCATAGGATTCTGACACATTTCACCGTGTATATTTTGAACATGTTGGGTTATAGTCATTCTTCTGTCAGTTGAACAAGCAACGTTGCCGTTTCTACATATGTGTCGTAGTAATTAGGTATTTATCGAAATCTTCATTTACTTTAGGAAAATAACTGTCGATGCCAAATTATCAGGGTTACTTTTAGAATGCGCAGATTTCATTTCTAAATAGCACTTCCTGATACTTTGCCTCTGCTTTTTCGAAACTACCTTCGGCTTTCTTAGTTTCCAGGCTTGATAATTAATAATCAATAATGAAAAATAAACGTCGGCAACGTCTTACAATTTTTTTTTCATCGACGTAATGTCATTCACAAGTGTCAACCTGCGATTTTTTTAAGTGAAAAAACTTGATAAACCTAAAACTTGGCCAACCGCGATACTTTATAAAAGTAAATGGAGTATAGTTTCATTTATTTTCAATAACCTTCACCATCTCTATCGAAACGCAAAATCATAGAAGAAGGTACAGTGTGTCCCAAATTCGATGATCACTGAGAGCATCTCGAGAACCATGAGGGTTAGAGAAAAAATGTTCAAGGACTCCCGATCTCTTTTTTCAAAATAATCAATTGCCAGAAAACAGTTCCGACTGATCCGAGATATCTGAATTTGTTCTCGAGTTACAGGGCGTTTCTGAAAAATTGCTGTTTCAAATATTTCGCTTTATCTCGTTTTCTGTTGGAGATATTACAAAAATTTCAAAAAGTTTTCTTTTGTAATTTCTATTGCCCATACGCTGCTTCCATCTGATCCCAAAAATTATTTGCCGTTCACGTGCTAGAGAGAAAAGTTTGTGTTCTTTAAATGGGACACCCTATATTTTTCACATTGCTTTTTGGTCGCAGATTCACCGAGTATCATCCTGTAATCGGTTTTTTGAAAATCTGATCTCTTTCAAAGATATTGAGTTTTTCGTCTCCACTTGAATTGGGACAGCTGTATATAAAGATTTTTTTTTTATTTGAAGATATTTTATTTCTATTTTTTGTCTAGTTTGTTTTCTTGAATAAACTGATCTTCTTGAATAAAAGAGATATCATAGAAGAATACGATATTTCCTGAAAATTCCGATTCTATGAAATGGAAAACTTCATTTGTAAATAAATATATTTTGAAAACAGAGATCGGAAGTCCCTGAACATTTTTTCTCTAACCCTTATGGTTCTCGAGATGCTCTCGGTGATCATCGAATTTGGGACACCCTGTACAGATCTTATTCAGAGAAAACTGGAAAAAATTGAGCGCACAGCACCCCGTTAAAAGACCTAAAACGGTTGCGAGAATAAGACAACACGAATGTGAAACGAATTCTTAGTTACTGAAAGATTAATATACAGGGTGTCCCAGAAGTCGCGCACTTCATTGAGAGGATCGAATGTGAAAAATATTCTAAGTCCAAAAATCCATGTTTGAAATTTTTTGATAACGTAGTTAATTAGTAATTGATTACTGAAAGTGACCAATCAGGAGCGCCCTAGAGAAGAATAAGTAGGCAGTGGGGACGCGTTAGTGAGACGCCAGTCTCGGTTTACTGCGTGAAAAGCCGGCAGCAGCTCTGGCGTCTCACTCTCGCGTCCCCACTGCCTCTTATTCTTCTGTAGGGCGCTCCTGATTGGTCACTTTCATTTATTAATTACTAATTAACTACGTTATCAAAAAATTTCAAGCATGGATTTTTGGGCTTAGAATATTTTTCACTTTCGATCCCCTCAATGGGGTTCGCGACTTCTGGGAGACCCTGTAGAATCATCATAGCAAGAAGATTGATCTGCGATACACGTGATTTCCGTTATGGATTGCCAAATATGATGAATTTGAAATTGTATTTCTCGATTTTTTTCAAATGTAACGATCGATTTATTTTTCACTATATTGCATAGAATTGAGGGAGCATCCTTGGGGTAATTTTCATTCCTGCTTCTGGCAAATAGAAATAAGCCGTAGCAATTGGATTTGAATATGAACAAATAACCGAAAGAATTCAGAAAAATGATCTTAACCATGAAACCTTCTGTAAAAATTAATCAGGTTATATTCGCTACAGAATCACCCGATCCTGAGCATCTCCAATATACAGGCTGTCCGAAATTAATTGATACATGAGAAGCATTTCACTCGGATATCTCTCGATATTCTTTGATGATACTGAAGTTCTTATGATTATCGAAACTCTCAAAAAATAGATAATTCTGGAAATATTAGATCTTTTCATCTCTGATCCTACTTGTCATAAATCCTCGGAACCGCGTCGGTTGTCCAAATTTGAGTTCAAGTTGCAAAGATTTTCAAACGGACATTTCGTTTCGATTGGTAAAAATTGGAGCTATCCCAAAATTTCAAAAATAAAAAGAAATATTCGAACTGTCCACATATCAATACATACATAAGACATTTTCTGCACGAATGAGCGCGTCGATTAGACAGATCCAACGATATAATTACCGTGATTTTCGTTCTTGTCAAAGTAATATGTTTGTTTTGAACTCAGATCACGAAAAAACTTCCTCAAAGTCGGTGCGATCGCTTCCGTGCTACACACACGAAAGCGAAGAGGACTCGTTTCAAATGGCCAAATGCCGTTTTAAGTGCTTTTCCCTTCTTACTAACTCATTGTTTCCTATTTCCCGCAGTTACGCTTACTCGACGTTTCGCTTTTTCTGCTGTAATCTTCCTTTTTTTGTGCATTTAAAATTGCATTAATGGCATTACAATGTTCGTGATGGAGGAAATTTTGAGCAATTATTTTTCGCCTTCTGCGATCGCGGCACTGAATGCTGCTCTGGTTGGGATATTCAGATGGCGGTATTCTTTTCTAATGGCGTTCCCATGATACGGGGGCGTTGACACTTCCACAACGAATTTGTGCCTGCTTCTAGCTCATGCTGGTTTTCTGGTTCTAGACATGGCCGTCGATGGTAAGGGACAAGAAGGGACAGTTGCCTGTTCTGAAAAGTACACAATCGTCAAGAGAGACAAAAATATTCATGACAACGAATCAAAGGTCCGTAACGACTCCTATTCTTGTTGAACAATTTTAATATTAATCAAAAATGAATAGATTGTTATTAATGTGATGTTTGAGATTGGAGAAAATCTCTGCGGTGTATCTTCATAAAATTTTATTGGTTAAATTAAATCTTCAACTCCATCAGGCAATGGTTTCAACAAATAATATTGAAAAACCGTCTGATTAGTCCGAATCTTGAATAGCCGAGGTTTTTTCATCCAGCACCTCTTCTGTAAAAGAAAACCATACAAAGAAAAAATTTATAGAGTATCGGATTAAAGATGTAATAACATTCACAATGAAATATCATTCCAAAAGGGACCATTAACTAAGGAAATAGAGCTTAGAGTATTTTCAAATAAAATCACAGTATATTTTCGTTTTGCTTTAAGTAGGCTTCCAAGTGTTCAAGTTCACCTAGTGAAATATACAATAATGTATTTTAACGATATTTGTTGATAAAAACTTATTGTTCTTCCACTAAGGTTCGGTTCATGCATCTAAATGTAAACTGTAAAATACTGACAGGAATTCGGTTCGTAAACTACTCTTCATCTCCCAGTAGTGAGGTAGCTGAATTTGTCTTAGCAAGTGGAGCTATGAGTAATTCCTTATTTGATCGAATGATCGAACCTATAAGGATTCTAAATTCCTAAACCTAACATTTCAATGGCTAGAAATTTTGTGTTATGTTTTGTGGGGCAATAATGGAATTTGTTGAAATTGGATATTCAAATTCTCCATCTCGTCTTGCCACGGTCACAAAATGTTTATAATCGTAGAATTCTCTGTAATAAAGGATCTTTCTGAAAGAATTCTCCGGTTATCAACAGACTTCATAGATGATATAAATATCATAATAGGATAACTTCAACCGATGTGGCAACTTAGAATTCTATCAGAGATTCCGTGCAGCCAATCTAACAGTTTCAGTTCCAAAAGTTAATATATAAACCTACCCTTCTTAATAAAACCAAAAAAATACTTCGAATAAGTTAATCCGTGTTCGTTGAATAAACGTCACCTGTTCTGTTTTCGCAGAGTAATAATAGTATATTCTAATACTTTTTGCAGAATGGACTCCTATTACAACACGAATGCGAAATTCGAAAACGAGTGACGAAGGGGCGAGTTTTCGAACGCATGAAAGTTCTGCAACGAGTATAAGAAGATATTTTCTCTATTTAAGTCGAGTTTTGTGAAAAAATGTCTTGATTAAATGAAAAATTCAGGTAATACATCCTACTGACTTTTGTATTGAATCTTGGTAGTTGGTGTGTCTGTTAATTGACATTTGAATCTCAGAATCTCACGTTTCGAATTTTGAAATCATTTATAATTACGCATTGAATTCGTGAATTATGTTAGAAGAAATTCATTAAACACTTCCAGAATTAAGAACAATTGCGAATAAATTAACACCTCAAAAATCCTAATCCATACATGAAAAGAATACGAAAAAGTGGTCTGAAGAGAATTCGGTTATTTGAATTTCAGATAATGTTCTGTTAGCGTATTCAGAATAACGTATTTATGAATAAGGACATGTGAATGTTCTACATTATGGTGAAATTATTCAATGTAACGCAATATGGCTAAGAAATTGAAAAATAAAACATTTCCAACGAGTATTGATTGAGAAAATAGAAGAAAACTAGCTGTAGAACTACGTATAACCTCAACTTCCAAACGGAAACTTTGGGATTTTTTTTTGCAAAAACTAAGAGGATTGCCGACTTCCCGTTATCCGTAATCTGTGACCTAAACTTAGTGAGTACAAATTTTTTCACTTTTCCAACACGATACCTTAAGTTCTAAATAAATACCATGAAATTGGATAGGATCGGAAGACAGGGCTGACAACCACAAAACGAAAAATATAACTCAAAACAATGCTGTAATGAGTACATTACAGTACTGTTTTTAGTACTGTAATGAACTCATTACGATACTGAAATAGAGGAAAGACCTTTTGAAGAAACTTTTATTATTCTGAGGTTTTCGCCTAAGCTTCATTCATCATCTCTTTCTCCCTCTCTCTTGCACTAGCGTTATCTTTGTCATCGATTTGTACTGACCTAGTGAAAACGTCGTGTCATCTTTATCTGCTTCCGAGAAGATAATTGATGGTGAATATACCCAAATTAGTTACATGTAGTGGATAAATTTGACGAACAGTTAATTGTAAGACACTTCATAGACAAGTTGAATATACCGGCACTTAGTGGTACAATATTGTTTATAGGATACATTACAATATGGAGTTAATTAACTGTAATGAAGAGTTTTTCAATAGGAATGATACAATTTTAAATGCTTATATTGTTGACACTATTATTTTTCGACATTCCTCATGATATTTATGTCAACTAGAGTCTGTCATTTGATCATGGAAAAAAGATATACGCTTCAAGAGCGTTTAGAAATTGTTGAATCGTTTCATCAGTGCTCATCTGTGCAAATACTGGGATAAATTTGAGAATGATTCGTCGTATTGTAGACAAATTTGGGAGTGTATTCTGTATGATAACGATACAAGAGTACCTATACGACAAAGAATTGCACGCATAGAGAAGAATATTGATTTTAGCAGCAAGTGTATGATTGGTCTATATTTCTTTGAAACCTGGCTACCTGGACACCTGGTACTAAATAGTACAATTATAATGTAAATAAATACATATTTATATTCGTATGTTACATCATTATCAATTGGAAGAAGTCAAAGTGTTCTGGAAAGTACCGATCTGAATATCTTAAGTGTACAGGGTGGGCAAAATTGGTTCTACATGAACTAAAACTTTTTAACCCGAGGAGATAGAGAAAAATGAATGGCACCTTATAGTCCTCTTTTTTCGAGAAACTGATAATGCCATCAACTGCATTCCTCTATCTTCTTTTGTTTCCGAGTTATAGGCCAAAATTGAAATTTGTGCGATTTCAACTTTGGTTATTATCTCAGTTTCTGTTTATGCTAGGATGTTGAAATAAAAACATTATACAGGCACTTTTCTGATAGCAATCCAGTGGTGTACTCTGATTTTTTATAAAAGGTTCATTTGCTGAGTTATAACATGAAGTTGTGTTTTTTCTTACGGAAACAGTAGTTTGAAATGACTTAGAAAGAATCGCCATTTTTTTCCCGTTTCAGAAATGTATCATATGTTATACATCGCCCTCAGATTTGTTAAGATATTATGAAAAATATGGTTTGTATATGCCTATATGGAATTCGAATTATTGAGTAGGCTGAATCATAGAATTATGTGTCTCTACGCATGGTATAATTATTATTTCACAGTTGAATCACTTGCTGCCCCACTATTCTCATTCGCTAAAATGAAACATTTCAACATATCATATTTTTCGTAATTTTGGAATATCTCCATAATGCCGCCAACGATGACTTCAAATTTTAATAACTGACAGTTTTTTCAAACAGGGATCGCACCATCAAGTATTCGAACGTGAATTAAGAATTACACCATGCGTAGAGACACATAATTCTATGATTCAGCCTACTCAATAATTCGAATTCCATATACAAACCATATTTTTCATTATATCTTAACTAATCTGAGGGCTATGTATAACATATGATACATTTCTGAAACGGGAAAAAATGGCGATTCTTTCTAAGTCATTTCAAACTACTGTTTCCATAAGAAAAAACACAACTTTATGTTATAACTCAGCAAATGAACCTTTTATAAAAAATCAGAGTACGCCACTGGATTGCTATCAGAAAAGTGCCTTTATAATGTTTTTATTTCAACATCCTAGCATAAACAGAAACGGAGATAATGACCAATGTTGAAATCGCCCAAATTTCAATTTTGGCCTATAACTCGGGAACAAAAGAAGATAGAGGAATGCAGTTGATGGCATTATCAGTTTCTCGAAAAAAGAGGACTATAAGGTGGCATTCATTTTTCTCTATCTCCTCGGGTTAAAAAGTTTTAGTTCATGTAGCACCAATTTTGCCCACCCTGTACAATATCCTGAAGATAAGGAAGAGGGCCTGGATTGCCTTCTAGATCTTCAGACAGCTTGAACTGAGAATACGTTCTCACTAATAAATATTTTTTCTGAAATCGTTCACGAAGATTATAGTTTCGCAGATGATCCTGTAAATAAACCTGTGCCTGTTTGAACCCGTTTCTGAGATAAAGTTTACCCCTTCGCAATAGCAATCATCCGACCGTGAAAAATTAGATAGTCTAGAAGGCTATGCACTGCTGGTTTTGAGCGAATAATTCGGTATTATATCTTCACATTACCATTTTCACCATGATGAGGGAATAATGAATTTTCGTTAATTCCTCCTATCGATTCGCTTGGTAGGATGAGGACAAAGCTGGATAGAAACGATTCATAAAAACCTACTTGATTCCATTTCTGGAGAATTGAAGATTTCATTGGACAAGGAAGGCTGTGAAATCCATTCAATTCGAAGAATCCTGAAGAGTCCGAGAATATCAAGCAGAACATCAAGGAAAGGACATGAAGGGTTTTCCAATAAGAGGTGTTATTTTGAATAGCCCGCTATTTCAGTAGATGTCACTTTTCAAGCTGTCATTTTGTGACATTTGAGAAGTAAAAACTATGCCATTAATTAATCAACTGGAACTATACACGCTTCCACAACGCATTGAAATCATTAAAATTCACTATAAAAATCGTATAAGTTTGGCAGAGGTTTGTGAAACTCGAACATTTTTGGGTCGTCAAACCGCAATACAGAAATTGGTGGAAAAATTTGAGCTGCTGAAACAAGTTAGCGATGTGAAGAACAAAATCCGTGCACGTCGCTCAAGAACAGCCGATAATATTGCTGCTGTAGCCTGAAGTAATGCAGAAAACCGAGGTTTGTCTATACCTCGTCGTTCTTTGGAAGAAGGCATACCATATACGTCATTACATCGTATTCTTCATGAAGATTTAGGGCTTAAGGCGTATAAAGTTCAGTTTACACAAGAACTCAACCCGGCCGATCCTCAACAACGTCGTGTCTTTGCTGATTGGGTTCTTGAAATGCATGAAAATGATCCGGAATCCCATCGAAAAATCATCTTAAATGATGAGGCCCATTTCCACCTCGGTGGCTTCGTCAACAAGCAAATTTCTCGCATCTGGGGCTAGGAACCCCAAGAGTGATTGTTGAAAGACCTCTCTATCCTCAACGTGCGCCTGTTAATGTTTTTTATGGCCGAATTGGATGGTATTGATCTGGACAATTTTATTTTCAACAAGACGGCGCAACGTGCCACACAAGCAACGAAACCATTAATCTTTTACGTGACGAGTTTCCGGACCGTGTTATCTTCCGAAAAGATGATCACACTTGGCCACCGTGATCTTGAGATTTAACACCTTGTGACTCCTTCCTTTGGGGCCATGTGAAAGAGAAGGTCTGAGCCAAGAGCTCAAAGATGGAATTCGTGAGGCTATCGTAGTCCTGGTCGTGGTGGTCATTTGACTGATGTTATTTTCTATTATTATGGGCATACCTTCCTCTTTATAATGAAATGAACATCATTCATTCAAAAAAAAAAGGGAATTTTTCTTTGAACATGAAAATAACAAGTCTTATTGAAAGTTTTTTTCGTTCTGCAAGTTTCATGCCGCCGTATGTTTCATATTGAATACATTCAAAGAAAGATGGCTCATCTAATGAAACCTCTCTAGGCGAAGAAAAACAATATTGTTCCGAAGTATTTCGCAGCGATGCTTGTCCATTCGGTTATTTCATAGCATATTAACAAAATGATTGATTCTAAATCTCCATACATCACGAAGGCGATATCACGAAACCGCCTGCTTGCATCAGTCGCATACATCAAGAAATCAAAAGCAGGATCTATTGTTACGTTCAGAAATACCTATATGTCGTTGCGAAACTGGCCATGATTAATGTTTCGGTGCCTTCATTGAAACGTAAATTGATGAATTTAACAATAACAATATGAAGAACGCCTATCTATCTAGAGACACGGTAGAGGCGAGAAGTACCATTCAATTCGACGGGACGCAATCTATGAAGTACATTCTATTAGTTGAATTTTTACGGCATGGCCGTCGGGTTTCTCGATTGCGAAACGCGATTTGCACGGCCTTGAACGGCTTGGCCACGTCGCCATAAACGCGAAATTCAATTGTTAAACCCACACCGGCCACTTTTGTGCTTTCGGAGAATGGCGATGATGATGAAGAGTCGAAGAGAATTAGCGGGTCCGAAAAGGCAGGTCTAGGTGTCGTAAATCATCGTCAGCAACTCACAGCGTGGAATCCGAGAAATATGCGGAATATCAAACGTGGATTCATCTCTACCTCCATGTACTTACCTGGGTAATTCTCATCGAATTCCAAAATTTAAGTCCACCGCTATTGATACAGATACCCATGTAATTATTATCGATGTTAGGTTTTTATTTTGACGCTAGGTTCCTTTTCTTCCATCACCCCGAAAAACGAGATATCATTAAATGCAATGAAAAAGTTATTACTGATTTTATATCATAAAAATCATTCCCTCACGTTGTCCCACTATCCCAGTTTCCTGCTGAAACTCAATATTTTCATCCTATTCAGTAATTTTTTGTAAATCAAATTTTAATCAAATATTGTAATGGTTATTTTCGTTATATTCAAACATCAATTCAAGCCACGACAAATACTTATCGAATAACTATGGGATTTCAATGTATGTCCCTTTGGATAAAATCATTCCCTCACCTTTTTACGAATACTCGATCTATGGTCATATTGAGCGAATTCTATTAAAGTAGCTTGAGTTTTTCTAGCCTGTCAATTCGCGAATTATGTTACTACATGGGGATTCTGATTAAACTTCAACTCGGTTTGGTGCAATAGTGTATTCAGTTACAATTATTACTATATTACTTTTCCTCACATCATTCCCCCATTAGACATTATCAAAAAATAAGTTGAGTATGAGTAAAAGTTACATTATATTTGGATGCGTTTCGGGGGGTAGTGTTCATAGTTCAAATAGTTTTCATAAGGTCAGGGCTATGTATCTATGTTATCTTAGTTTTCGTGTTATTTCGTCATTCCCTCACCGTCATTCCCTCACTTCAGTTTGAAATGAGGGAATGATGATTTATGAGGGAATGACTTTTAAACTAAGATAACTCAGTTTTTTATTTCTTTTGTCATGTGGTACGTGAGTTTATCGTTTTTTCTCGTTTAAGGAGCAAATAATGGCAAGAAAAAAGAAATTGTCCGATACGGAGTACAATAAGAAACGCCGAGAAGAAATGTAATCTACTGCAATTATAAGTAGTACTTCATAGTTTTCTGATTCAATATTCTTCAGATTAGTTATAGAAACATTATGAAAATGAATAACAATATATTCCATGACAAATTATTCATTTTTAATTGATAAAGGTTCATGAATTGCATGTTCATATCATTCCCTCACATTCGTCATCATTCCCTCACTTTACATTTGTAAATCATTCCTGTGAGTCGCTTTGAATGACTTAAATCTGGGGACCACTATATCAGTGAAATCTAGTATCATATGTTTTACAAAACTGCCACAAAAAAAATTCAAATTTATTGAAAAATTTTTTGAGAATGCATTCCTGAATAATTTTGGAATTTCATGAGAATTACCCACCTACACTATTCACTATTCGTTTTCGTTGCCTCAGGTATATGATTTGCACTCTGGATGCAAAGCAAACCTTGATTCTACGCCTTATTCTAATAGAAATTTTTTTCAATACTTTCGAAACGAATCTGAGCCCATAACGGCGTACTAAAAATTTTCTAATAAAACGCCAAGACGTCAATTTTGTTTGATTGGGAGAAATCTTTCAAGGCATGTTCGGATTATGCCTATTCGGCTTTTTTGTCTCGGCGGTTTAAGCGTTTAAATGTCGATTGCATAAGCTACCTATAATTCTAACTAAGTCGACGACCGACGTCACGAATTGCAAAAAAGGCGTCCACATTATCCGTATCAGTTCGATCGACAAACCTCGTTTTATTGGCCTATCGACGACTTTGGTATCAGGTCGAAAATGAATTCAATCGATAGGATAACTGGTATGATGTCGCTGAAGTGATTGAAAACAGATGCTTCGTATTCCGACAGCAATGATGTTTTACAAATTGAAAAGCTCAAGCTATATTTGATGGAGGATGACGAAAGGCCCTGATCGAACTCCGAAAATCAATATAATTTTGGCGATTCGCGTCTATTCATCTGAGAAGTCACATTTTTTGGAATACATAATTCGATTACGATTTGAAATTTCCAATCGATAATTGAACAATACCCTTCCATGTATGTTCCCAGTTATCCATAGGATTCCTTTTTTTAGCTCAGTGAGGGTTTTCTACACTAATCCATAGTTATTTTTTGCCAATTTCCATAGGCTGCAGTTTCACATCAACCTTTATTCCAATCTGTTTTTCTTTGAAGATTTCCAATGGCCCCCATTGGTCCTACGAAGGCCATTATTATTATACAGGCTGTTCCTAAACTGAACGTAGAAACGAAAAGGGGAGATCCTCAAGTACCCCAGTTTGAGAAGAAAAAAGTCGCAAATATTTCTTTTTCGAGATACAGTGATACAGTGTGTTGAAGTTTGAATTTTTTTCAAGTTATTTCTCATAGAATCTACACTCTACACGATATTCAACTGAAATTTGGCATAGATATTTCATTTGAGAGTTTTCATCACGTGACATGGCAATTTCGATAGCAGACCTACAGGGTGATATTTTTTCTGGAACACTGTCACCTGTTTTCCTCCGGACCTTTTTTTTGTTGAGCAACTGTTAATTTGGAAGAATGTAAAAAAAAGCTGGATTGTTGTACTAAACTTTCTCTCGTAGTTTTGTCGTATCTGCCACCGATTCCGAGAAAAAGAATTTTGAACGATTCTCTCGAAATAATTTGGATTTTTCCGAGGATTTCGAGAGAATCGTTCGAATTATTATCTCGAAATCGGTAGCAACAAATACGACAAAACTACAGGAGACCGAAAAGTTTAGTATAACAACGAAGCTTCGATTTACAATTGTTCAAATTAACAATTGCTCACCAAAAAAAACTTGAAAAAAATTCAAACTTCAACACTCTGTATCTCGAAAACGAAACTTACAACGTATTAAAAAGGCAATTCTCAATTATTAATCTAAATTCTAAACCATGTCTCGTCTACAAACTATAACCTAAATAGATGGCAATGAATTCAAACTCTTGATGCTTGAATCATAAATCTAATAATACCATTGAAAATAATCAGCCAATGAAAAGTGGAGCTGGTCTTTGGTGAGAATCGTGGTCTGCGCATGTGAAGACATATGAAGAATAACCAGACGAATTCATTTTATTTGATTATGTTATATCGTGGAATGGATGTCTTTTATTAATTCATTTGAATACTGTCGATCATGACCAGGCAATTTCATTTGATATTTTTCAATCGCGTCAAGCAGTTTTCTGCGAGTCTTGCATGTAGTTGTTGATCCTTATCTATATTTTGGATCGGAATCGAAAATATTCCAGTGGTATATTTTCATCCTTGATATCTATTTTCTTGTTTTCTCTCGGAATATACATAACCTCTACGTCTCTCGCAATTCTTCAATTTCCTGTTGACGCATTCGAATGTACAACCAAATTCTCACCAAGATTTGGCATCACGCTGTGACTCTGAATAGCAAGAGTATGATCCATAATGGTTTTATTCGATATGTAGGTATATAGTTTAAATCAATAAGGGCGCCCGCAGAAATTTTTCTCAGGGGGGGGGCAAAATTAGAAAGTAGGTAATATTGAGGTGTAGTGCTGAAAAACGATAAGGCCATCAAAATCTCTAGGAGGGGGGGGGGGGGGCGTGGCACCCCTTGGCCCTCCACCCTGCGGAAGCCTATGGTTTGAATAGTTGGCTCCAAATCAATCGCTGTCAAGTTATATTTATACTCGGTGCGGCTATAGCCATCTAACATCTTTCATTCACGGAATCCTGGGAAAGGGGCCTTATGTTCATATGCAAGGTAGCGTGGCCGAGCGGTCTAAGGCGCTGGTTTAAGGCACCAGTCTCTTCGGAGGCGTGGGTTCGAATCCCACCGCTGCCAGTGTTTTTGCGTTAATCTCTCATCAATTGATTTTTTCACCAAGATACCTGGAATGCGCCATCCATTCATAATAAATTGCGAATTGTTCCAAATGTTGGATTTTTATGGAATTCTGATTAGCTCACGTCACATATTTCCCTGTTTCTTCTCTTGAGAGCCTATGGCGCAGTATAGGACCTATGGTCTTAGCCACACTCCACTAGTCGATTGGAGACCTAGTGTGGCAACTGGCAACATTACTCGTCATGACCATGGCCCTGCTTTGTCGATCACATCGCATCAGCGATGGCCACCAAGATACAAGAACCAAATTTTCTTTTATCTGGCTACAGAGTGCTCCGCCCGCAAAATTAATCGCTAATCTCAACATTGAGCCTTTCGAATCGCGCCCAAAAACCGGCGAAACAGGGAGGTGCGACACGAGTAAAATTGCCACACTACGTTTTTTCTGCCTCCTTTCCGCGCTACGTGGAAAGTAGCGTTGGATGCCATTCCACGAGCAGGGAGCGGAGTGCATAACTGGCGGAAGCACGAGTAATGTTGCCACCCTACGTCTCTCTTTGTCTTCTTTCAACGCTACTTCCCATGCCACTCGACGAGTGTGTAGCGGAGGCACTCGACTCGCGCCCAATAACCGAGAAAATAGAGAACGGTGGGGATGACAATGAGCATGACCTGCGGCAAGACGAGTAATGTTGCCACCCTACTTCTCTGCCTTCTCTCTATCGCTAGGCACTCTGTGCACATCATTGTGTATGATGGTGTAATCGTAAACTTCATGAAAAATATTATAAACTATTGGGAAAAATCAAGGGATCAAAAAAATATTTTATGAGGTTTTTCAAGTGCATGTATTTCCCTTAAAAATAGTCGTACTGAAATGAAAAAAAAAATATTTTGAAGCTCAAAGTTTGTAGTTTTGAGATTAAACAATGAAAAATTTTTTCAAGCAACTTGTTCCGCACAATCCTAATGAATACCAAAAAAATATTTGTTTTCGATTCTTTTTTTGGTCTACGAACTTGGATTTTTTCTTACAACCTAACCAATATATGGATGTGATAACTTGTTCATTCAACTTGAATATGCCTCTTCAAAAAGTTCGATACGACCACTTCTCGCTGAGAAATCGATCTTTGAATGGAAAAGGATATTTTTGTTTTTACCATCAATATCTCAGCAACCGCTGATCGCTCAAGAAAATTAAGGAAGGTTTCGAAATCTTGAATGAACCCCCGACAATAATCAGGTAGGGTTTTTTTGAAAACATTTTTTTTTCATTCTTTAAGTTAATTTGAAAAATCAAGATAAGAAGGGCTTTTGATGGCTTTTGGGATAATCAGGCGCTAAGGTTGAAATATCGAGAAAACCAGTAATGTTGAGTGTGCCTTTTACAGTTGAATATGCCTATACAAAATCCCCACAAATTTTCGATTCAATCCACCAAGCCGTTTTCTTTTTGTTTTATTCGATCGAATTTAAAAAAATTTAAAGGATTTGACTTCAAATGATCATTCAACAAAATGCCGAAAAAATGTTTTTCCGCAAATCGCTAGGAAATTTTGATATTCCTAACAAATCTTGTCAGATTTCCCAACTGTTAGGAAATATTCATTTCCTCCTGCAAGGAAATGATATTTCCTCACAGTTGACAGTGTTCTACATAAGCATATTCGAACTTTTACCTAGATTCCTTTGGCGATAATTCTAATGAAGCAGTATTTACTGCCTCAAACAGCCCTGGAGGGGTCCCAGAAATGGAAAATTCATCATCACTCATCATTTTACACTGTTTTGTCTTCTTAGAGACCAGCAATCAGATTAATATTCGTCAAGTTTGACAATTCAGCATTAATACGTGTCCATAGTAACGCAATCAATTCCTTTCCGAATTTCAATGCTCCGTTTTTTATGAATGGAATAATTCGCGATTTTCTTCAAAATTCATTGAAAATCTGTCGAATTTCAAACGATTTGCGGAAAAGTAGTATGTTTACCTCGTAGAAAAGCCACATTCCTGGCCTCGACTTAGCAATCTTCACAATCGTCCAGGAATGTTACGCATTTCCTACCCGGTAAACAATGTACTATTTTTAAGTTTTTTATGCATTTTTGTTGATGAAAATGGAAAAAAATAAAAAATTATTGTTTTGAAGATTTTTTTAATGACTTCAAAAATTTGTGAACAAATTTGTGGAAAACCTCAAAAAATTTGTTTTTTTTTCATACCTTAATTTTTTCCACTAGTGTATTTTTTCCAGGGCAGGAATGCCACGTGTTGAATTCGGATTTTCGCCTCGCGTTTTTTATTCACGTGCCGATCCACACCGCTTCTGGCATGACAAATATTTTACCAGTGGTGTAGGATGTGAATGAAAAAAAACGACTGACACGAAGATCCGATAATTTGCAAGAAGCAATTCCTTCCTTCATGCTTCTCATTTTCAATCTGATGTATGAAATTTTTCCACGGTGTGAGTTAGGGTATAGATCTAAGATCTAATACTAAATAAATGAAACACAGTATCTGTTTACTCTATTTACCATGAAGATAAATTTGTCTGTATGATTTTTCTCACGGTGGACTTTTCTGGTTTTTTGTATTCGTACAAAACAAAACCCACATTCTCAATGTGCTCATATAAAATAAAAACCTTAGACTTAGTTTTTGGTCTCCTGTCCCGCGTCAAAGGCTTCGCGTTCGCGCCTAAGCACTCACAGGCGTTCGCGGTACCAGCGCAGTAATGATTTAATGCTTGTTCGCTGACTTTATTCGCTTTTGAAGTGAATGGTTTATGTAGCAATGAAGATTAGATTCAGATGATAATTTCTTGATTATTATCAGAATATATCCTTCTTCAAGCTGGCTAAACAGGCGAAAAGTCTTCGTAGACAGCGGGGACGCCGTGAGTGTGGATGAATTATTTGGCCGCGAATTCTGGGCCAGGTTCACTCACGGCAAGAATTCTTGGCGCGATTCGCGCCATGAGTGTGGAGCGGGCTTAATGGATAGGCACGTTATGGCAGCACCGTTTTCCGAATCTGTGGCCAGTTCATCCATTTATTTCGTACCGTTATTTTAATTTTGTGTCACTAATAACGTTTTCAACAATGTTGTCATTACGATATCGCCTATGAAAGTGAAATTTGGAATTATTACAGAATATTATCAGCAAACAGCAAAATACGTTCGTATGTGTCGTGTTTGATGTAAATTGGACTATGTGAATCCTGATTCGAGTTTACACAGGTATGTTCTACTCTTATCATTCTGAGTGGCGTGGATTCTTCGATTTTTAAAATTTCACTTTTCAGATTACGTTCTGGTATTGAGTCGATTTTCTTCAACTAACTCAGAATCTGTTTCAATGTTCGGAACATTGTATGAATTTCTATGGTCGGAGGAAAATACATATTTTTTCGGCGATTTCACTAAATCTGATGGTATATTGTAATTTAACTGAGTGAGTCTTTGACTTACGCAGTCAGGCATATACAGATATGGATAATGTAGTTGGAAACACTGGTGTCTTCTAGTCCAGTTGAACAGTGGAAGAATCGAAACCTCATTGCGATTCGATATCGAATAAACGGCTGGTCTAGTTTTATGGCAATTTGTGGTGGGGATGCCAGAGCGCAACGATCTAGGTAAGCAGCAGAGATCCAGGCATCCCCACTACGATCGAAACAGCCATTAAACTAGACCAGCCCCTTATTCGATAATAATCGATATCGAATCGCACTGAGGTTTCGATTCTTCCACTGTTCAACTGGACTAGAAGACTGCTCGAATTTTGTACTGAAATTCCAGTGTTTCCAATTACATTATCTATATCTGTATATTAGACCAATAATGTATCGTTCTGAAAAATTATAAACCGTCCGAGGTGAGTGAATGAAAAGCGTTTGCTTATGGGATATTTTCTTGGTCAAGGGAAATATGAACCAATTATTTTTTAGAATATTTTCATCGGTATGCAGACAAATTTGAGAAATTCCGGAAAAAGTTTCCTCTGTGAGTTATTGATCGAGAAAATAACACCATCATAATTTGTGATGTACGTATTTATTTCTCAGTGATCGCTAGAATCCAAAACGTAATTAAAATGTTCCATCCATAGCGGAATACGTCAATAAAATCAATGTTTATTACTCACGACCAGAAATAATAGATTCCGATCGTTTCACGAGGTGTCAACTACTTCAATTTCCAATTTTTCACCGAATATCATAACGTCCACACCATTTCAATTCGGAAAACCCCGTAATATTGGGTCGACTGAAATTGAGGAAAATGATGTGGAGGTAAATTCAGGTGAAATTATATACCATTATAAATATTGGCCCGTAAAGCCATTTCGGTCAGGCCATTGATACATTATCCACGATCATACGAATTTACAAATTGAATAATGATAATTCTTCATTGAGATTCGTTTTATTTGGCGTTGTGAATCAAATCATTTTATTAGTGCATTTACATCATTCGTCATTTTCGGGCAATTATACCGATATACGGTTTTGATGGAGTGGCACAATAACGTACTGTTTGAATACCGAACAAACATCATTAAGGGCTCATTGTGGCTACGCGGCATGTCATTAATTCCTTCTCATGATTTCAATCGAAAGTGAGATCTCGATCAATTGTGGAAATACATTCAAAAGTGCGCTAATTGATACATTTCCATGGATTGATTGGTATAGTCGTTTAAAATATGCTCAGTCGGATCTGAAGTGTTGTGCTCAGAAGAAATGATTTCCTGAACTTGATTCAATAAATTTACCCGACTGCGCCAGAAAAAGGGTAATGTGCATTGAGTGCATGTAAATATGTATGCCTATTTCTTGTTCACGCTCTGTAGCCCGTACGGCTTGATGTATTTTAACGCATGAGGAATCATTAGAATAGTTTGAATTGTGGGAGTATATGTTTTGTTTCTGAAGAAGCTTTATACAGTGCGAAAATATTGTTTATGTGGTTCGAGTCGAAGAATTTTCCGCTTTATGCACTACAATTCTGTTTGTCTTCGAAAGACATATATTCCGAGGATAGGTAACAATTTTCTTTCTGGAAACTATGTTCCATTTTCGAAGATAGTAATAATTCTCCTAGTTATAACTTCTGTATTGGCCTTCTATATTCAAATCAGATCATAATTGCCTTTCACACGGTACCATCCGGAGAAATGGTTTCGAAAGTGTTTATTTATTAATTATAAACGGCTGAACCATTTTACAAATAAATTTATATAATTATTTCCAATAATATGAAAATAACAATGGGCATCCTTTATCCGTGAGAACTAACTTAATTAACAAATTCAAATTATTTCAAATTATGCTGATTTGAAACAATTATACGTCATATTCATCCATATCTTTATATTCTTTCGATCAATAAATAAGAAAAACAAGTACAATTACACTCAAAAACCCGAAATTGCTCCATCCTGACATCTTTTATCTCGTATATAAACAAAACTATTATACAGTGTGTCTCGGTATGACATTCAACTCAAAAATGCCATAGAAAAATTTCTAAAAAAAATTAGTCAAAAAATTTACTGAATTTTTTTGTAAATCCTCAATAGTACAAAAACTTGCAGTATAATTTTTTTTCAACTAACACGCAAGGATATCAGCTACAAAACGACACCCACATCATTTCTGTATGTTACATAATTTGAGAGTTATTGCTATTTGAACATGACCCTTATGAAAATTGATGAAATAAAATGAAAACTCAGTACTGTAGGTACATTTTTAATGATCAAATTAACAAATTCATCATAAAAATTGTTAAAAATGGCCGCCTCCGCTTTGTGGACAGGCAGTGGCCCTTATGACGACTTTTCTTGTGGCCCTTGAAATCAATGCAGTGGTGGAACAGTTGGTTGGCCGCCACGCTCTCCGGACTTAACTCCGCTGGACTATTTTTTATGGGGATGGAAGAAGCTCAGAGGCAACTTGCGAATTATGAATTATTACATTCACACGAGACGCAATTGAATAACAAGAGCCTCAGAGCAAAACTCAGATGTTGAATAAAACACACCAACCGAGATTCAGCGCACTGTCCCTAATTATCTTGTCTGCCTGCAATAAATTCCGTCAAGGGTGGCGGCCGAATTCCAATATTCACAATTATATCATAATTCAATAAATTTGGCGGCATTTCCTCTAAAATCTAGGAATGTGCTACAGAACGGCCGACCAGATGTTGATTCGTTTAGGGTTGTAAAGTGAAAAATAGTTGTACTGAAGTTCTTAGGTCTGCATATTTTTTTCTCACATTCATTTCACAAGATTCGAAAAGTGTTGACAGCGACAGGCGAGTTTCGTGTAACGTGTAAGATTCGAATATTGTGAAAAACTGAGAAGTGTTGGTGAACTGAACTATTTATGTTTGTGTTAGGACTTTTAAATCCTTATACTCTCATTGAACGAAATAATTAATATAGAAGGTAGGTAAGCTTCACAGTGCAGTTTCATATGCTAGAAATAACATTCTTCCAAATTTTCGGCAATTCGGCATAAACATAATTCGAGCGATAATGAGGCAGACCAGTCAAATTCATTTTCGATATACATAAGGCATACGACATAATATTGGTTCAATACCTACCGGGAAAAGGAAATATAAAATACGATTCACAGAAATTATTTGATTCAACCTGTACCTACGTTTTTGTACCACGAAATGACGAACGAAACAAATAATTTCATTTCAAAAATCTGAATGTATATTTTTAGATATTTATCAATTTATTTGTTGCAATTTTTTTTTGACTTCCAATCATCTCCGAAAGACTCATTCACTATGTTCAATAATATGTTCATATTTCACCATTCTTCTGTTGTATCAATTAGATAATAATTCTTCATATATTAGCTCATCGGTTCGGATTTCATACTTCGATAGGGCGAAGTCAATGAATTTCTGTGTTAGTCCTTAAAGAATTTGAAATAAAATTTAACATTTTCTTATCATTATAGTTGCTAGTTGCATATGTAATATTGAGGTGACACCATGTCTGACAGATGTTATATGAGCGGCTACCATAGAACTTATAGTACATGGAATGCTATTACCAGATCAAAAAGTGGGTAAACATCTAAAGTTGGAGGAATCTCTAAATTTCCATGTTCCCATGGATACGACCTGTCACACCGAACTGAAACACAGAAATGTTTGCCGAAATGCCAAGTGAATGGGATGTTGACGATTAAATTCATAGTATTTCTGTGTTTCTATTCTGTATGACAAGTCGTAACCATGGCACCATGGAAATTTCAGTATTCCTCCAACTGGAGATGTTTATCCACTTTTTTAAGCTGAGCAGCAAGGCTAATGGCATTCCATGTACTATAAGTTCTATGGCGGCTACCGAAATCGAAAGCTCAAGGAAAGTAAAGAGCAGAGTAAAGCTAAGCATCCATAATCGACAGAATTTTTTGCTCATTTTCCAAACTGTCAAGGATAAAAAATAAATATAAAACTGTTATGACAGATAATGAAAATAGACTACAGTTTTTAGAAATACTTTCTCGATTATGATTCTGCAATAAAATAATATGCTGATATTAAAATAAGACAGAATCAATTTTTTAAGCGGAATTTTATGTTGTAGGTAACTGATTTACAGCTTTACGATACTTGTATCTTTTGTGATGATTTTATTTATTCCTTAATCTCGATGCCGCAATAAAAAATTTGCAGATATGATATTCTAGAGATATTTTGTATCTGAAATTTGGTGATAATTTTCCCCTTTTTCAAGATTTTTATTCATCTTTTATATTTTGTTTTGATAAACATACCTTGTTTTTTATTGAATAACTTTATGTTTTGTTTCTGAAGAAGTGAGTTTTAATGAAAAAAAAAATTTGAAAAAAATTGAAAATGTTTCAGAGGGGACCGCAAAAGTTTTGAATCGTAGGGCCCCTGAAGTCGTAAATCCGCCACTGTTTCCAGGGCCACAATAAAAGTCGTCATATGGGCCACAACTACAGAACGAAGTGAGCTACCTATCTGAGCAGTTAATTATTAAGGTTGTTTCAATGAGAGCGCAATATTTCAGTGTTCAATAAAACATGGTTTTCTGAAGCAATGTATTGAAATATTTATTTATTTATAAAATGTACATTTGGGAATTATAGATGAAACAAAATATTTTGTGAGTGGCCGCTTGGCGGCTTTGCTGGCATATGCGTATCCTTTTGATTTTCAATGATGTTATTGAATAAATGTGGTGGTATTTCCTTGATTCAGCGAATAATTTCGGCTTTCAATGCTTCATTGCTTGCAGGCTAAATCGCAAGAGCTTTGAGGCCAATTCTGGTCACCAAATCCGGAAATGACACGACCAGGAGCAAACTCGTGCAAAATCGTCAATGTTTTACGGGCGGTATGACATGTGGCATCATCGTCCCGCTGAAACCATACAGGGTCCTGCAATAGTGCGTTCTTCTTCCATAGCTGCCGAACCAGACATCTCAGAGATTTCGTTGAAAAATAGACCTCTTGTACCTTCATTTCTGCATCTCACAGGAAATTATTTTTTTATATACAGGGTGTCCCCGATAAATGTTATTCGACAAATGGTATTTTTTTTCAATGGATCACCCCTTATATTCTCAAATATTTTCAATGACCTTTATTACCTCCTTCATGACGCAAAATCTCAGGGACATTTTTCCAACAGTTCAGATCTTATTCGTAGAAAACTGCAAAAACGTGAGGGAAAAGCAGTTCAGTTTAGGTCTTCTGACGAGTTCCAGAAGCGATAGTAACTAACGTGAATTTGAACTGAAAGTTTTTCAATTGAAGGATTTGCCTTGACATGGTTCCTAAACGATCAACCTGTCATATACAGGGTGTCCGTTATTAAGGTCCAAATATGAAGAACTTAAAATTATTATTTCTCGATTTTTTCAAATAGAACACCCTGTAGTTTTTTTCACAATGATGTAGACAATTGAATACCTCACATTTTCTCAGAAGTAACCTTAGGATTATTTCAACCCCCGCATCCAGCAGACACGAGAAATGATATCGCAAATGAAAATTTTATTCAAATAATAACATGATAAAACCAACGGACATTCAAAAGAGGTCAAACAATGAAATAAAACTAAATGAATAATTATTGACAAACTTCGAAACCTTCCCAGAATCATATTTCCTGAGCATCATCATAAAAATTATATTTCTTTTTCGTACAAGCAATTCATATTGATCACGTATTCAACCAATTATATCAGTTTTTATCGGCTTTCCAAAAAAAAATATTGATCAAGTTATTGCTACTAGAGCTCAAAGATACTTTCGAATACGGTAAATCAGTATGAATTTTTGTTTCCTATCGGGATATTGGTCAGCATAAGTTCGACTTCCTTGAAAAACAGGTTCTGTGGCACTGCCCTAACATGAAAATCATATCAACCATCCTATTTTTTCTAAAAAGTCATACTGATTCACTGTATTCGAAAGTATCTTTGAGCTCTAAGTAGCAATAACTTGATCAATATTTTTTTTGGAAAGAAGACAATGTTAAATATTTTCCATGACAAGATTTCATTCCAGATATCTCAAATACAGATTATCGGAAAACAAGTACCTCTTTGTAGTTTCTTATATTTCGACTAATCTCTTTGTGAGTTCAAAGCAGCGAATATTTTCACTTAATCAATATGTTAAAATAATATTGTGATGGAATAAATCAAAACAACTAACCACCAACAATCGCAAACCTTATTTCGTAGACCAACTAGCATAAAATTCACATTCTGATATTGGCTTTGATATGCAACATCCTGTGAATAATTCGTGAACCGTATGCTTCTAAATAAATGCATCGCCAGATTATGCATTCAGATCGTCCGCCGTCTGATCTTGAATTATGTCGAAATGTGACGTCCCACTTAAAAATCGATACGAAACGTTGTTGAGTATTTTGTCTACTCGAAATAGGCTATTTTCTATCGACCGCCGAAGGATGCGGGTCAAAGTTGAAGAAAATGCAAATGTGACGCATTTTTCTCCTCCATTGTATCCGATTGTTGGTAGGTGAAACAGGGGAGTATTCAGATCATTCCAATGGGGACAATATGACTTACGATGTCAGATTATTTCAACTGTCACGATTTGACATATCTTTTTTGAATTCATATATGATGACAGTTAAGAACAGCTCTTTGGTTCTGTCAATATGTCAAAGTCGTAGTATAGTAATGAAAAAAGTAGTAGTAACCATTCTTTATTTTATGATACAATGGGCATCTCCAGAAAATTTTCCGAAAAAATATATTTCGACATATTGGATTCTCACGTAATTCGTGATTGTTTTTAAGTTTTTCTTCATCCATTTATACCCTCAAAAAAATATTGAAAACACAAAAATGATCTACCGAATTCAAACGATCAGAAGAAGCGGGAAATCGTATGACGTCGGTGTCTAGAGAGGTTCTTGATTGGTTGTACTCATCATGACGTGCTGCTGATATAAAGATGACAGCATTGCCAAATCACAAAAAAATAGTCTGAAAAAGCCCTTGCTTTCACTTTCCTACTAGTATCATAATATAATGTTGATTTTGAATGTTTTTCTTTTATCATCATGACATTTTTATTTGAAATCCATAAAGCTTCATAATATCATTCAATGTACGACCTCCTAATTGAAGATAAAGAGGGTTCAAGTAAGCAGATAGGTGAGAAATTCAATTGAAACTAATTATCCCTAGTCTACACAGGTAAGAATTAGTATATATAGGACGGTCTTCTGATTTAGTAAGCATTAATAATTATTTTCATTTTGGAAGTGCAGATTAGTGATAGGAATAATTATGTATTTGGCAATTGTGTATAGTCGTCAGTCGTTGACTTAACCAAGGAGTATAGAATATAGAGTATAGAATACACCTAGACTTAACTGTCAGAAATGCCATTCTACAGTACGCAGAGAAATGTCGAATAATGACAAATAAGAAGGTTATGTTTTTATTTATAATTTGTAGGCGTGGTTGTCACATCAGTACTTGTATTTTCAGAGAATGAGTATTATTATATCAATTTTAATAAAAATTGAGTTGTTATATGACGATGTTTCAAAAACATTATAGTGATCACATCAAATATAATACGATTACTAAATATATTTATGAATAAATTCAGAGATTTTACAAAGACTTGGCAACAGTGGCGTGTCTCTCAGTTACTCTGGGCTTTGTCCCCTCTTTAACCAATCATATTACAAATTGAGCCACTGACGTCACAGCAGAGGGACGTTTGAATTCACACGTGTTGAAATCACATTTCCAAGATCGAAAAATTAATCAGTTCTTCAAAATTCAGAGTGAATGAATGGTTACAAATGTGTCATAAACTGCCCTTCATTACGTCATGGGAAGAAAAGTGCATATTTTGAGGTACTGGAAATCCTACTTGACCATCAGACCATCGACCAAGTCCGTCAGCCTTATGAAAATATTTCTATGGACTTTGCTAACCTGTTTAGTAACTCGTTTTGGATCGTTCATCTAACATCCTCTGTTATAACCACCAGAATCTTTTCAGCGATTAACAATGAATTGATTTTCCTAATCTAGTGTTACGCGAATCAACAAACATCATTTCGTTGCTGTAGGCCAAGCCAATTATTAACAATCCAAGAAAATAATATCTTTCCGAACAATTCGCGGTTTGTTTGAAGTATGATTCACCACATTTTCATGGTGCAAAATTAATGAAAACTTGGAAGTTTCGACGTGGGCTCCATTCACATTAATTATTTCTGATTGGCTACGATTGCTGGAAATTATTTCATGAATTTTGAGGTTATGATGTCATCGGTAATTTTGCACGCTAATTTCTGTGCATTTCGGAGTTCATCGTGATAGAGTAAACCTAATTGATTCGTGCAATTCGGCATAATTTCTGACTATGCATCGGATAATTGACACATAATACCTGATAGATTTTCATTATGGGCGTAAAGAAATATTTTTGTACAACTGCCAAAGTGACACTTTTAATGACTGCAAACAATGTTGAAATTGATTGTTTACGTGGATGCGTGTTGAAAATATTTTAAACATTAGTGTTAAAAATATTTTTAGCACTCCATTTTCTTATGATGAAATCAGATGAAAAAAATTCAGCACTTGCAAATTTTCATAATCAATATTCAACAATCATTACTTATGAACATTAATATTAATCGTAAAACTATAACAATTACTAACATTAATGCCCTGTGACGTTAGGTCGTTAGGGAGCTTCGCAACACATTATTAGAATCCTCAGCACCATCAGTACTTGTAGAAATCGGAGTACAATATCGGATGATGATGATCCAAATTCTGTTGAGGTTGGGAGAATTTTTTCATCGATGACATTTCTATATGCAATGGAATGATCAACATAGCCCTCGGCTACCGTCGTAGACTTGCACCCACCATGTTTTTTTTATATCCGTTATATTTGCTCCTGATTCTGATAGCAATGAAGCGGAGGATCTTCGAAAACAGTGTCCTGTATATTGCTTTGGTTATTGGTTCTGGCAGTTTGAGGAATTCGGCAACAATAAATGGAAATTTCCCAAATGTATTGATACCGACTGGCAGTGCCTTTATTATTCATGCATTTCAGGAAAAAACGACGATGTTTGATGACAGAAGGGCGCAGTGCAAGGTACTTATTAAAATAGTCAACATTCCCACTTCCCAATAATACTGAAAGAACGACTGACTTTCGTTTTTTTGTTTGGAAGTTGTATAACCAATGATGTATTTGTTATTTCGATGTCTTCCACTGATAAGTTACACAATTCTTCACGCCAACAGGCTCCAAATAATCCGAAAATAGTTGCAACCTTAACTATCAAGTATTTCTCATGGTGCCTCATTTGAAAACTTTTCAACCTGTTCGCGAGTGAGAATTCTCGATTCTTTGGGACGATATCCTTCACTTTTCCGTTTTGAATATGCTATTACCTTAAAATATTTTCTAACATCCACACCATTTTTAACAAGGTCGCTTAACTTTATCATTGAAAATTTGCTCCACAAAGTTGATGAACTTTTTGATTTTTCTTCTGAGTATACTAGGAAAACAGGTTCACTGAAGTTCCCTTCCACATTTTTAAATTTACACCAGGCCAGAAAATTGTTATATGCAATATCGTACTGCTGAACAGAGTTCCAGATTTGATCTTCTTGTAGACTCTTCAATATCCACAGGAACAACCAAATCGTCACCACAGTATAGACACCAACCAGTAGTCGCACTCAAGCTAAAATGAACTGAAATTTTTACTCCAACGGGATTTGGCGCATACCTCTGCGCGCATCAGGATATGCATTCAGTTGTTGCCACAGCCACAGAATTATCGTCAAATTTACCGAAATAATATCCTCGGCTCTCAAAAAAACTTTGTATATAATTTGATAGCTCCAACCGAAGCACAACAATATCAATTGGAAAATCAGTATAATCCTCTTGAAGAAAGTCTCTGAACACTTAAAATGGAATTTAATTCAGAAAATAACCCGTCTCGGAAAGTTGGGTTCAAGTTTATCAGAAAAAGCGGCAACATAGTTGTAAATAATATGATAAGGATGACTAACAGCAGGCTATCTCTAGCAATATGCGGGGACCTGACATGTTTCAGAGTAATGCTGGATGATTTGAGGTTATGACGAATGAGGTATGCCCGAGTCCGGAATGGAGTAAGGAAATCCACGGAGTGCGACTACTGGTTGGTGTCTATACTGTGTCGTCACCCTTATTAATAATTGGACTCTCGACAAACAGGGTAAGCAGTTAAAAACCCAAGATGAAAATTGTACAGGAACGAAATTCAAATGACAGCGTCTTTTCTCATTTGTTAGTAATCATAACGTTGACAACGTTTGCTATTCACATCAACCTTTTGATTATTTGAATATTAAAATGCCTTTTGAAGTTTATACTTATTGCAAATTCGCCCATTTCATTATCAAATTAGAGCAGTTGTACAAAAAACATTGTATGGTATTTGTGTTAAAAATGATTTTATTTTGTTCGTGAAATTTTTCTCTCACAAAATGAATCGTCACTTTTAACACTCATATCATAAATAACTATTACTTTCTAATTTGTCTTAATTGGAAACTAAAAATTTTCTTGAACCTACAGGTGGGTCGAAAGTAATACTCGGAAAATTCTATTCACAACATTCAGGGTTGGAATGAAGTAAAGGATCAGGTTGATATACTGCTTCCTGAAAGATGATATGATATATTGTTTATCCTGATTACTCCTAGGTCTCCTGTGGAGACCCCTCTGAAATAACAAGCTTCGAAGCTATGAATGAATGAGTGAATAAAATACAAAAGCTCTCTTGGAGAGAAGAAATAGATTGCCTTACCAACTCTTATCACCACGACAATTAAAGAATAAAATGGATATGTTACCGGCAATGTGTATAATTCAGGCAGTCTATACAATGCCTAGGAATTGTATAGAATCCCTGGGTCTTCTAGGCAATGTATGAAGTAATACGAATGTGTTATTCCATTTCATACTTTACCTAGGCATTGTATACAGTTCCTAGGCATTGTATAGAATGCCGGCTAGTGTGCCGGGAATCTGTGAAATGGAAAAAAAACGCATTCTAATTATTTCATAGATTGGCGGCTAGCCTGCAGGCAATGTGTGAAATGATTAAGGGAAGTCATTATCTTGTCTGAATGGGTAGGTAGGTATGTATTTTATGATTGAAACATTAATTTAATTTTTTATTTTCCCTATTGATTGAGGATTGAAGAGATGGAGAGATATCCTCTGAAAATCTATTCTGAACCAAAATTATTAACATCATTGAAATTAGAATTTTGGGTCGTAGGAGCAATTTTCATAGAGGTTAAGTTTTTCAACAGTAGAATTAGGAACCAATGTACTCAAAAATTGTCATTGAATATAAAGCTTTTAGATCTGAAATGAAATGTTTAATATTTAGGTACTTTCGACTCAAAATAAACTAATTTATCAACTTATTTAAATATGATTGAATAAAAACTTCTTTTACTAGCTAAGTGCGAATAAAATCTTTCGCTCATCAATGAAATTCGTTGATCGGCCATTTGAATGAAATCGCAACGTACCTATGCCTAGCGAAATAACGAATTCTATCGAGCGAATCACCAGATGTCACATTAACAACTAGAAAGAACGAAAGAACTGGGTCAACTGGGATGAGAATGATTTCATCGAACTCTGCGCAAGCGCTCTTAAATCGTCAACGTCATTCCCCTCCAAAGCGATCTTTTCTTACACACATTGCCTGCTAGGCGTTCGGTATTCTATAGAATGCCTAGGAAATGTATGAAATGAATAACATTTCATACATTCCCTGGCGTTTTCAGGCATTCTATACAAGACCTAGGCATTGTATAGAATGCCGGATTTTACACATTGCCGGTAACAGATATATTAAAATAGAAATAAATACCACAAAGTAAACACCGTAGGAAATGGTACCTACTTACGGTTGGCCTGACTGGAAGAGATGTATCTGCATTCTGCTGGCTGTCTGGTTTCATGTAATGTTGTACGGGTCCTTATCTTATATTACGTAACGAATACACTTTCTGGGCAAGAATAGAATGGGTTCCGACTTAGGGATGAAGCGAGGGTATATAGGGTGGCGAGCTGTGCCGTATATAGGTTGCGACTGGTGGCAGAGTGAATTTTCACTGAGAGATAGAAAAATAATGTTTTTGGGACCACAGAAAAAGTCATAGACTAGTTCTTCTCTGTAACCACACCATTTGCAGTAGAAAACTCTGTGGTATGAGAAAACACGAACTATGAATTTTGAACATTAAGGAACGTCTGAAATTCTCAGACTGTTTCAAAAGTTTCCATATTTTTCCACTAATATAAGTGATCTAAATGTTTACTTATTTATCTAACTCATTCTTTTGCCCATTTGTATCAGCTTCACAGTTTCAGGTGAAATTTTTTTCTAGTATTTATAATACAAACTCAGTTTACTCAAATATTTCGGATATAAATTTCAGTGAAGAGTATGGCGTTGTCAAGAGGATTGAGTTCTGGCCACCAAGGGGGATGAGCCAAATACGATATAAGTACCTTAAAGTTTCAAAGCTTCATCGGCAATTCTCGCTCGATGAGATGGGGTATTATCGTCAAAAAATAAGAAATTCGGCCCAATACCAACATGAAACAGGGAAAGAATATTGTTACTGACTTGCTCTATGCATTAGCTCCCGCAGAAATTTTTCTCAGGGGGGCAAAATAAAAATTATTGAAAAACCATGAGGCGTCCATAATTATCGTAGGCGACGTCCGTAAAAAAAGCCTTCGAAATCAAGGGGCCAATTTATTAATTCACCTAAAAATAGACCAGAGGCACACTTTCAGGTGAACGCAATATTATAATGAGACGTAGGTACTATGATGCATCAATTCTGTGTTTTCCTCGAGTTGGAGGATTTTTTTTTATCCATGCTTATTTTTCGCTGAAAATGAGGTCAAAGCAGTATTTTGTACCCAACAATTTGCTGAAGCAAAATGAAATATTTTGTGTAAATTAAATCGTAACACGATTCCAAAGAATATTTCACGAGTCAAATTTAACAATGTAGACATAACCGTGTCGCAATCGTTTCCAGAAAACCAATTTCTGCCGACGAGATTTCCAGGAAGAACTCAATTCAGATCGGTTGGCCGGTCGTTCCAGTTAAATTCCTTTTCAGGTTTGAGTATATTAACTTGAGGAGATAGTTCACGGTCCCAGATTTCGAGTTCAATCGGAGGTTTAGTCGAATGGAGATGCCGGAATCTTATTTCATGAGGATATCTAGAAGAGAGTGTAACTACTTCGAGGATCACGTTGCATATATTATCTTACAATCCTGCATTGTTGCTTAAAAGTTATCAATTTCTTTTGAAACTGATTATTGAAATTGAAGCAACAATTTATTCTTTCCATTTATTTCCCCAAAACATAGAAAAATGAGTCAGGAGCTTTTTTGGTGGCTTACAAACCGTGGCAACATTTGTTGGACACGAACAGGAGCTTACACTCTGGAGACCCAGTGTATTTGTGTCTACGTTTGGGGTCATTTCCAGTTCCAATTTCGAGAAATACAGATATTCGTAACGAAATCATATAGTAGCTCTCATTTGAACTGATTGAGACCCCAAAAGCATAATAATATTCGTTAGTACAATAAAATCTAACGTCTTCTATAGAAACACAAGAATAACAAAAGAAAATCTTAAAAAAGTGTTCAAATGAGCAAGATTTTCACATTTTTAAAATAATAACTCACATATAAAGAGTACAGGGCGACCCAAATTGCTTGATTTTGGCTGTTTCTGGTACTTCTAGGCTAGATAGGTGAAAATATTGAAAGGAGTCCTGGGTTTAGGGATTGCATTCCCGGTTTACCGATTTACCGGTTTACCGATTTACCGCCCTTAATGTTCTTCAAATTACCGACGAAGAAACCGACATCTTTTACCGGTAATTTCGGTAAAAAAAAATGCCAGGGCCGATCCGTTGTTTCTGTAATGCACGGGCAGGCAGGACGGAATGGATTGTAAAATATTCAAGTGTGTAAATGTGTGAAAAGGAAATGCAATATTTTTGGAAAGAGGGAATTCAGGGAAAATACTTAGAAATGGCTTTCGCAGCACTCATGACAACTCGGCCTACTAGTGTGGAGAAATCTTATTGTATTGATATATCAATACATTTCATCACTTAGCCGTGACCTAATCTTTGTTATAATTGTTATGCCGAGGTTATGGCTTTTTTGGACTCCACACTAGGAGGCCGAGTTGTCATGAGTGCTGCGAAAGCCATTTCTAAGTATTTTCCCTGAAATCCCTCTTTCTAAAATTATTGCTATTTTTTTCACACATATACATTCTTTGGATCCCTTTAGTTTAATGAAAAAGGTCCTGAGAAAACATAGCTTATAAGCTTTGTTTCCTCAGGGCCTAAAGGAATCGGACGAGTCGTTGAAAAAGTTAGAAACGACAGATATTTTTTCATTTGAATTACTATTTCGAATGTTTTATGGCCTCTTACTAGTCTTTAAGTTAGGTATATTGTTTTTTTTAATGTACTTAGAGTTTCACTCTTCTGTTGTTATTATCTGATGAGAATTAAACTTTGGTTATTTATTTTGTGGCATATTCTTTTATGTTGGAAAAAACCGGTAAATACCGGTAAACCGGTAATTTTTCAAATAATTTACCGAATTACCGGTAAATTCAAATTCTGTAAATTTGCAATCCCTACCTGGGCTCCATAACTGAAAGCCGTTTCACAATATCTTCATTTGTTTTAAAGATATAACGAAATTTTGATATTTTGGCGATTTCGAAAATGTGCCATAACTTCTTCATTTTCTAGAATATCTAAAAACGGCAAAAACTTTCTACAGTCACTTTTTCATTAGCAATACGACACCGTATTCAGTTTTTTCATCTCTTGTGTAAAGGGTGGACAAAAAAAAAATTATTTTGAATACGAATGGTATCTTTTTTTGATCCTATGTTATGAAAAAAAAACAGCTCTTCGAATATATTATTTTTCTGGATTTTTTGTATGGGGATATGTAAAAAATGAAATTTTTATTATGGCAATTTCACTATAATGCTGATTTCGCCTCAAATATGGAAAAAATATATCGACATATATATTTTCGAAGAGCTGATTTTTTTGCATAACATATAAGAGTTAAAAAAACTGATTATTTTCAAGTAATTCGCTCGAATTTCATTTTATAAGGCTTTGGTGAGGCAATCTGGACATATTGCAGTCTTCACCATCAATCTATGTGCAAAATTTCATCTCGATCAAATCCATATGATGATCAAAACAAATAGTACATTCAATGTCGCACAAAGAAAATCTTTGGTGACAGCAGCTCAATAGAGTATCTTCTCTTTTCCTCTATCTACGGCTACAACAGCCTCCTTCAATCACTGAATCCATAATATCTACTAATACCTATATGGTATATGGATTATAAGCCTGCTTTTGGCTTTTGACACTCAGAAAGTGAGTTGTAGTTGGAAATTCAAAACTTGCGAGAAATGTATAGGTTATGTTCATTTTGAAAGACAACAAGAAAATAGATATCGAGGATGAAAATATATGTCACTAAAATATTTTCAGTTCAATTCTGGAATAGGAATAGGAGTTAAAAATGATATTCAGGACTTGAAGAAAACGAAATAAAGCGATTGAACCATTTCACAGGAAATTGGGAGGTTATTGATCGAAAGTATTGACATGAATTTATGAATGACATACGTTTCACGACATAATACCTAGGAGCATAGAATGAATGGAGGGAAGGCTTCATACGCTCGACAGATCATTTTGAACTTCCAAGTTCGACGGAGGTTAGAGTTTCGTATGACGCCCGATAGATAACGCTGTGATCGCTAATAGGGCTATATGTCACATATGTCTTGTTCTGTGGCGCTACAGTTGCAAAGAATATTATGTGGTTGTCATTCTTATTGATACATCAGAGACAAATACATTTTTACGACCAACTCCAAAGTGATTGAATAATAAAACTTTTTGTTGTTGACTGAAAGGACTGAAGGAGGTCGGAACAAATTGTATTGAATTCGAATATTGTTTGAAGTAAGTTACGAATTGAATCGTCTTCGATAAAAAAAATTTTTTTGCGGCTTTAACTATCTAATTTACCTGATGGTTTTGTTCATTTCAACGTGTGTTGCTAAGTATAATATTTTTAATTGATATAATGTGATTTATTATGCTATGTACTATATAATTATTGAATGAAAAAACAAGGTAAACAGTTTGAATTTTTATTGACAAGTATCAAAACATATTGAACAATTTTAATATTACCTATTTTAGCCAAAAAGGCCTCGGTGGGATCATGACGCATTCAAAATTTCTGAAGAAGGGAATAATCACGCCTTCTGATTGACTTAAAATGACGTCCGGTTGTTCCATATGAATCGAAACAAATTCTTACTACAATGAAATTCGACAATTCCATCTCCGTTTTTTTTCAGCTTCTAGAAGAAGACCTGTACGTTACTCAAATAAAAGAATTTTCTTAAGTCTCGCCCTTCAAAATAACACCAAATATGAATCATAACAATATTGTTGACATATCACCGCATTCTAATTAATTATTTATGCGCAATTATATGGAAAGTCTATGATCGGAAATAAATTGGTCAAAACGAATTTCATTTTAAATATGTATCGTTATAGCCATGCTGGAGCCACTAACGACGTTGGCGCCATCTCGTGACCTTGCGGCGAACTGACAAGTGCGGACGTTTTTGGCAGTTCGTTTTTGTAGCGGAGCCTTCCCTCCATTCATTCTATGCTCCTAGATAATACGATGCGTCAGAGAGAGACAGAATTAGTAAATTATTTTTATTCTCAATATTGCGGCACACGCGCAGATCGGGAATCTTACCAAAGCCCAGCTTCAATTTTATTGGCTTATTACCCATATAGGACAACTAGTATCAACAGGCAATCGACCGAGGTCCTTCAGCCCAAACCCATATAGGAATTATTAGATATATGGGCAAAGCAGTACATTCTTTTAATCTTGAATCATCGAAAGAAATTCACTCACTCCATTCAAGGTTGTTCTCTGTTTGACATAAGGTGGGTTTCACAAAGCTCTGTCAATTCTGAAATCAGTTGATTCTGTGATCAAGCCAGTGATTTTCTGGTCAGCGCTGATGACGCTTTGTGAAACCCTTTAATAATATCAAACATCTTCTGTCTGGGAAATTGTAAGACCATGGCGGAGTTTTCATTATAAGTGGGTCTTAAGAACTGAATCAGTCCGTTTTTGAATCGACTTAACGAGGAAGAGAAAATACCCTGAGGTTATCAGATTTTTGTATTTATTCGTAACTGGCAGATGTGCCTTGCCATAATGATTGATCGTTTAGTTAATATTGATATTAAATTGCTTCTGCTCGAAAGAGTTTTCCATGTGATTGCGCCATGTATCAAATTCCTTCCAGCAGTAACATTTTCTCGACCATGTTCAATAGGAAGTACACTTCCCGCTCGAGGCTACAAAGACCGTTCACAAGTTGTATTCACCCTCTTAAAAGTTCTTACAACTTACAGTTCCTTTCAGTTAAATTGACGAGAAATAATTATTCAATTTAATTTCATCTCAATTCTTTTGAGATGTATATCTAGATAATCAATTAGGTTACTAGTCCATGATGCAGAACAATCATTTATGATTAACAAACCCCACTACTCTTCTTCTAATTCGTTGGTCGAGTCGATTCAGTAATAAGAATTCCAACTCGGCATGCTCGAATCCATTATAAATTTCGTTGTAATACAAGAGAGGCGTGTTCTTTCGTTCAGGTCTTGTTGTACGCGGTACACCTGATCGTTTTCTATGAGTAATCGGTAATTGCATGCACCTTTTATTCATGGGGAATGTTTATTACTACTTTTGACACCTTCGGAAATATTCGTGTAGGTATCTTTCGATGGGATCGTATCGAGTACCTTCGATCCACCGAAACGTTATTATCGTTTATCTTAAAACGTCGGTGAAAGTTTTCGGCTTTCGGCTAAATTTCTAAACGTCAGCCGTCACGATTTTTGTCTAGTTGATTTCATGTGTTCTCTTCACAATGAGAAATTGGCGATGGCGAAATGAAGTGAAGATAACGAATAGCACTTACTGTTTAGCATCGTGTGAACTATTTCCCAATTGCAGTCATTAGGTGTACTTCTTCAGTGAAATAAAGTAAAAACCCGTTTCAATTCTGAATTTGCGAAAAATTATTATTATATCTGTATCTGAACTAATAGGTGGGCAACGGAATTCCCGTTGTTTTTTGATGAAAATGCAACTTCATTGTGAAACATGGTTACGAATTAATCATTCATTTATCTCACTTGTTGTATAAATAACTATTATTCTTTTGATCACAAGATCTCGCAATTAAATTCCCGCTGTTTTTTACGAATAACTCATTCAAAATATTGCCCATTGTTAGCAACAACTTTTTCCCATCTTTCTGGTAGAGCTCAAAAAGCGTTACGGTGAAAGTACCTACTCATCTTTTGGGGCTATCCACGAATCAAGCCATTTTTGATGTATTCATAAGAGTGCAAGTGCTAATGAGTCCAGACTATGTGTCATCGACCGGAACGAGTAATAGTATGAGCTCCAAATATCTGAGGAATACGGTGGGTGGGGTACTGCGTCCCATTTGAGCTTTTCTAAATAGGTTTCAGCGAGTTTAGCAACGTACCGAGCGTTGTCATGCTGTAGATTCACTTTACGGTGCCTCTGCTTGTATTGTGGCAGTTTTACGCGCAGAGCTCGGCTCGTTCGCATTAATTGAAGTCGATACCGTAAACCGTTCATCACTAGGTTTCATTCGGTTTCAACTACTCCTACTGAATAATACAGACCTGGTCCCACCAAATACACAGCCTATAACCTTTTAACCTTTTTGACAAGAAAATGAATTAAAATGAATGCTGATAACAATGATGAAAAATAATTATATGCATTGCATTTGAAAAAATGAAGAAAAATCGATTTGAAATTCGTCATGTTGATTGTCTTTTTGTGGACATCCATTTGCTGGAATTGCTTTATTAAAGCTGGCTAGGAATGCTAGGATACCTTGAAGTCTTGTCTTTCAATCCATATAAAGCTCTGATTGGTATGTGCAAGGGTTCGTGAAATATAATTGGATAATTGGATGAGTGCCCCTGGCTCAGTGGTAGAGCGGTGGAATTCGGACCCAAAGGTCCGAAGTTCAATCCCGAGCTAGGAAAGAAATTTTCTAGACTCGGTAGGGGCCACCATTCTCACTGTTGGGTCAAAAACTAACAGTGCTGTGCCTAAGGTGGCGTAAGGACACAGTAACAAAGCCTACACAGAACACAACTGCTTACTCCGAACTCGGCACAAGTTATAAGCTTCAAGCTTGTAATTTCAGAGGGGTCTCCACAGGAGACCTAGGAGTAATCAGGATAAACAATATATCATATCATATCATAACATAGCCTCTATAAGTATCATTTTTTTGTCAAAATGGCCAATATTTCGAAAACTGTTGAATGAAAATATGTGAAAAGTATACGAAAGCATGCAGGAAGTTTCAGAGAATTGGAAAACACTATAGAATATAGGGTGTCCCATTTGAAAAAACAAAGTCACCCTCTATTCCTCTTTTGTGGGCCACCCGATATATTCGAAAATATTTTTAAGTTGTGCTATTCTTGGAGTATTTTGAGTCTGCATCAAAAAATTTTGCCAAACTCAGATCGTTACGCGTATATCGTCCGCTGCGGCACTAGTGGGACACCTTGGAGGTGGGAATTGAGTCGAAAATGTCACTGAAAGTTGGCCTAAAAGCTTGAAATTGAGCTCGAAACTGATTTCAGTTGCTGAAGGAACGAGAGGAGAATTGCAAGAACCTGTAGAAAGCTGTGCGTGCGTACCATATAATGAGAGTGCTACCTTGAATCTATTATCTGGTCTAAACTATAATACAGAAGTTACTCTGTTACCGACGCATGCACCATTTTGTTCATTTCATTTTCAAACTGACGTCTAACCGCTAACGTATCTTTCACACTGAACACAGTGAAAGTGGTTCATGTGGCACTTTTTTGGCAAGGTCTTTGTATCTTCGTCACACGCTTGTAGAAATTTTCAAGAAAAAAATTTTTTTTTGAAAAATTAGTTAGTTCAAAGAGGTTTTCAGTATGTGCACTTTGTCATGGCACATTTACTTTGAGACGGTGAAACCTGATGAAATTTCTCACCGAATGAAAGTAGGTATACCATAACAGTTTTTTCGTAAGTAATATCATAAGTGCATCCAATTTTTCCGAAAAAAATGGAAAAAACACGTTGCTAAGTAATATTTTAACAAGAAGCATGAGTGCTCTGGTGGCAACAAAAATCCGAGTCGAAGACGAGGATTTTTGCACCTGCACGAATGCTTTTTGTTAAAAAAATATTACTTTGCATTGTGTTTTTTCGATTTTTTTCACAGGAAAAATAAGATGCACGAATGGTATTTGACAAGACTATTTCAAGAGTAACAGATTATTCTGGATGCATTAGGTATGTATTATTAATTTTCGTTGACAACAACTGTCAAGTTTTGCCGCGGGTAAACCCGAAAAAACTGCTGACAGCTGCTGCCATACAGTTTTTCCATCTTGAAACCATTTGTGATTCAAAATTGCGCGTTTCTGATTGGTGGAAATTAAGACGAGGGAAATAGTCGGTGACAAATTTCATCAGGTACCATCTTCTCAAAGTAAATGAGCCATGACAGAGTACACATACTGAAAACCTCTTTGGGCTAACTAATTTTTCAAAAAAATTTCTGCACGCCTGTAAAGAAGATACAAAGACCTTGCCAAAAAAGTACCATTCAAGAAATAAAGAGGGTTTATGGGGCTGGCACAGGGTGCAACAAAAATCCTTCGAAGAAGCATAAAAATTTGGTAAAAGTGAACCAAAAAACCTGTTTCAGGATTTTGCTGCCAAATATTTTTTTTCTGGGAAAATGAATTTATCACATAATTTTGATGTGCACTGTAGAATAGAAGCATAAAAATTTGGTAAAAGTGAACCAAAAAACCTGTTTCAGGATTTTGTTGCCAAATATTTTTTTTCTGGGAAAATGAATTTATCACATAATTTTGATGTGCACTGTAGAATACTTTGCGGTGATGAAACATGCTTGAACAATTACTTGGAAAGAAAATACATATCACCCTCAACCTCGTGGAGGTTATGAACGAATTATTTGGTGTAGGTTGGCAATGCGATCAATATGGAATCCTACAATGAGATTTATGTTCTTGGGTGCATAAACATTGATTTCGAGTTTATTTCTGTATTAGCTGCGGCTCCACCCGCGTTATCCTGATATGGGCGCATATTTAGCCACTAATAATTCGAAAACACACAGCTGTATCTCTCGAAGAATAAATCGGTATAGTTTCAGATTTACACCTCATTCATATACTTTATCCTCTTTCAACACTAATTCATCCCTTAATGAGTTCGAAAGAGTAATTAAGAAAATACTGTTAACTAGGGTCTAGCACACTTTTGAGGAGTTTCTTGATTATTCGTTTTCGTAGATCCTGTCCTGGGAAACGTTTGAAATGTATTCGGTTTACTCTTATGTTCATATATTCTATCTATAATATATAATTTTGTTTTTATTTTATTGTTATATGTCCATTGTTTCTTTCTGGAACTGGAATTATCTTTCCCTTATGCTCAAATGAGTGGAATATAGTAGTTAATTGAATTTTTAACGGCTATAATTTAGGGCTCTATTGTATAGAGTATTTCTGATTTTCATGTGAATTCGAATATTTCAAATTAGATCCTATCCTTTACTAAATTGTGTATTATTTTGTATTTGTATTTCATGTTAACTTATTATTTCTTATTCATCGATGCCTTGGCACCTGTAGTAGAGTCACCTTGTATCTTGGATTTAGTTGATTGCTTTATATTCTGCTCCTCATAAGTTATGGAAGTTCAGAAATTCTGAGACTGTTTCAAGTACATATTTAATATTTTTGCACCAATTTCACAAGTTTGAATATGACAAATCTAAATGTTTACTCACTTTTCTTTCTCATTTCTTTGTCCATTTCTAAATGAGTTTCACAGTTTCAGGTGCAAATTAATTTCTGAGTGTTTGTAGAACCAACTCGGCCCACTCAACAAGTTGAAAACTTGGGTTCAGTAAAGGGTTTGGCCTCTCCTCAACTATAGCCTGACAACGCCTTTGCGTACTTTCAATCAGATTGTTGAAGAAGCCTTGATCAATTTTGCTCCTATAGTTGTGCTTAAAGCCTTCTGAGTTTTTGAATTGAATAAGGAGGTTGATGAGAAGCTTTTTGTAGCTTATTCCAAGCGGGTTCAAGAGGGGACAGGGCCAAATGAAAAATTCCATGAATTTTCTGAGATTCATCGGCAATTCTCGCTCAATGAAGTGGTGCATTGTCATATACAGGGTCTTTCACCAGGAACCTCACCCATATTTATACGGGAAACTACTGAACGTATTCTCATGAAATTCAGCACTTATAAGTATTTCACGATGCTGATGAAATCTAAAATATTTTCAAGGCATGAGCACCTCCGGTTTTTCCGGAAATGACGTCAACTTCCATTTTTCAAATTAGAACACCATTTTTTTTATTGCAGAAATAGATTCCTTGAAAAATGTCAAGTTATTTTGATGTAACATTTTTCAGTTTTGGTTGGAAAATTCTCTCTGAGCGGGAAAATTCGAAAAAAAATTCGAAAATAGAGCTCCGCTGAAACAAGAATAACTTCGAGGTTTTTGGATGGAAAATTTTCATTTTTGGGATTTTTCAAGATGTAAGATTGATGTATCCACTTTAAAAATCGAAATCGCGATTCATGATACAGGGGGTGAAAAAATCGCTTTCAAAGTTAGGGATGACAAAATCGTGAAAAATCAATTTTTTCAAATTAGAACCCCATTTTTTTATGGCAGATATTGAATCTACGTTAAAAAATAATGTGAGTGTATACATCACACCCTTGCCCTAAAGTGGATATTAACTCAGAAAATATCCATTTTAGGGCAAGGGTGTGATGCATACACTCACATTATTTTTCCATCCTCTAATCTTCTTCATGAAATACTCTTATTCATGGTATGTTGAATATTTTTTTTCGAACAGCTGATATCTAGCGTTATCGATATTATAACAGTTTTTTATACCATACAAAAGGGCAGTAAACTCCATAAATGAGTGTTCGATAATAACTCTATATTTTTGAAGTTATACTACTTTGCGCTCGTTGTATACTTTTGTATTTAGTCCGATTTAATTCAATTCATAACGCGCTTATGCTATTATATATAATGAGAAAAATCATCATCATAGGAATTCCCTTCATCATGTTCTATCACATAGAGTTGAGCGCGCAACTCATATCTGTCACCGCTCCTGTCTAAAATCTACATCTAAAATTGAGACAACCCTAGACTGAATCAACTTTTAAGTAAGGCAGATTGAGAATAAAATAAGCTTTCATTTGACATCAGATACGATCAAATAACAGATGAGGGTAATTTCACTACTGCGAGTCACCTCTTCAAACCTGGCAACCCTACAGTTGTAACCGGAAAAAAGCAGGCAACCATTACTTTTTCAATTCTTTAGGGTCCATTCTCTTAACTGGTTGACGATTTTTCAAATAACAGATGAGGGAAATTTCTTGAAAAATTTTGGTTGAAGATTAAACAATTTAACATTATCCGCACCAGATTTAATTAGGCAACCCATGTGCAATGTGTCGATGTAAATGTTATCTAACATTTATTTCTTATCACAAATAAATAACAGATGAGGGTATATATTCCTTATACCGGATCTTAGACCATGTTGACAGCTGCTGCCATACAGTTTTTCCATTGTGATTCAAAATTGCGCGTTTCTGATTGGTGTAAATTAAGACGAGGGAAATAGTCGTCCAAAAATATGAAATTCGGCCCAATAGCAGCTTGAAACAAAGGAATAATTTTGTTGATGAGTTGCTCTATCTAAATCTGAGCATTCAGATTTTCGCATTATGAATCCAGAATCAGAGTGGATTATAAGAACGTAAAACATTGACTGATGAATTCTTGAACACTGAGAAAGTCATCAAACTAGAAGCATAAAATCAGATATAGAAAGTAAACATTTGGTGGACAAGAGTCGGCATCATTTGAAGCTGTCACAAAACTTCTGAACTACCTTAACTTTTGTGGAGGAGTATATGTTACGGCATTCCAAGGACAGCAAATAATTGTGTACATATTTGATTTCAAAGGTCAGCTTTACCTGGTCATCTTCCGCAATGAAGATATTCGCCCTTCCGAAGTTTTCATGACTTCTTGTCTAGTTGATTTACTTGAACCTCACTTTGGTGTTCCCGCATGACGGTTGTGAAGAGTGATTCGGAATTGAATATAGTTGGAATTACTTCTGTAGTTTCGCCAGAAAATTTGAATTTAGTAGATTCCTCATATGTCATATGGCACACCCAGATATCAACAAGGAGCTTCCCGTCCAGAGAGATTTGCTTCGCATCAATTTTTGAAGTAGACAATTTGATTTTCTGACACATTTTTGTTGGATATTTTATATCGATGTCTTCCCCCAGTTCGTCCTATAAACTTTTCACAGATTAAAATATCGATAGTTCGGTTTGCGGAAAAGCACTTAAATAACAAATTCGTTCAATGCGTCTGCTTAAACCGTGCTATCATCTTGTGAATTACACCCCGTATTTTTCTTTCCAGGATTGGAACGAATAGCTGAGGAATTGATGGGTAGAAGGAAATGGAAACTGTATCAAGAGTCTATGTCCAGAAATTATTTACAACCTCTGAACAACAACGTAAAATCAAGAACAACGCCCGAGCATCAGGAGTACCACAGAGACTGTTCTGGCTCCGATTCGGAACAGACCGAGAACCGAGTGATATCGAAAGAAGGTTTCATACCGGAAGAAAGCGAAAAGGTCCGTGTAAGAAACGGCCTTACTTCGCTCGAACCAGAAGTTCAAGACTGGAAGCCGCAGGACAAGTGCAATTTTTGCGTGGACGGCAAGCTGGATAGTGAACCGAACTCGCAGGGGGTCTTGGTGAGTGATCATAGAAACGCATATTGATTGGTCCTTTTGCTATGGTGATGTAGAACTGGATATTTCATTATGAAACGCCCTCTGTGCTTCGAAAAACTCGTATCCCATCTGAACCTATTCGAAATCGAAGCCTGCTAACTGAACATACTTCATACCATATCCTTCTACCAGAAGAACGTCTTCACAAATTCTTTCATTCATTTTCGATATGCAGCAAAAAAGACTTCTCAGGAGAATTCTCAGCCGACCTATTCTCTTGATCTTTCCACTGCATAATTAATAATGAAAATAACGTCTTTATTGTTAATTTACATGATAGTGTGATATCTAGCTGGATGCTCTAATCACATACAGCTCTGACAAAGTTACTTCTTGGAATAGGAAATATGGATTACTCATCAAATAATAATGTAATGAGGCGACATTAAATCAAGTAGTTGGAAGATTTTTCCTTCCAAGATCTCATTCATATTCAGAATAAGCCAAGAAGAGGGGGCATAGTCGTTCTCTGTTCAACTCTTTTTCTTCGCAATTCTTTCATTGGTATCTATATGCACATCTTCCTTTGCCGGACATGTATGCTATGATAATGAAAATTTTTAAGAAAACCTCTACAGTCCATTCTTGCTGATTTTATACGAAACAACAGAAAGGGATGAAATCATCTTGATTATATGCTACTTTTGGAAGGATACATCCCAACACAAAAAGATTCCAAAGTTTGCTCTGAGACTTCTCTCTGAATTTATGACGCCTTTTGTCAATTCTTTGGGAGGTTATTGAGAGCTCTATACCTTCTCCAAGTGTCCGCACCAGCGAAATTCTCAAACAAGTCACCCTGGGAGTTCTTTTCGCATACACCTCTAACGGCGAGTACTTAAGGTTCTTCTCATTAGCTACTTTGTGATTCGAAGAGCTCGCGTGAAAACCAGATTGCGATATTCGCATGGGGTATTTCTGGCGTGGTCTCGTGGTTTATTTGTTTACATCGTTGGGTATTTAGCCATATTTCATTTCAAATATTAACATGTGAGGAATTGGAGAAAGACAGTCGAAAACTCATATGAATTCATTAAGGATTCAATCCATTAAGTATATGACAACAATATCTAAACAAGTACTGGGAATACACTTCGAATTCTTTGTCCGTGATCCTTCTTGTGTGATTGGGTACATCTACGAAACTGCAAATGACATGTTAGAAATAACGTTGATATGGTCAGTATTTTCTGTATCGGCCAGAACAAAACCTTTCAGTTGAATAATTGTGTGAGACGACAAATTGGATGTTATAACAAATAATTTCCATGATTATATAAGATTTGGTAAAAAATGATTTTTGGTAATTTTCAAAGCAAAGTCCTTTTGAAAACATTACAGTATTAAAACACAAAAATTGATTTGAATCAAAAATTCTAAAGATTTCCTTCTGTCTGGGAGAAGTATGGTATTCAATAGTTGAACACATCAAATGGTTGGGTTAATTAATACACAAGAAGAATGGAAATAGTTTGAATCAGAAAGTGAAACAGAATAAAATTTAACTCGCATATACAAGCTATGTTGTTGTCAACTGACATCACAATTTAATTATCACAGGTCCCCTTTGATATTACCTACTATAAAAGTGTGGGTTCTCGGCAAACTTAGTAGCTGATTTAGCAATTTCAACCAACTCGCATTCAACATCAATATTTCGGTCAGAAATTTTGTCTTTCAGTTTTCAAAAATTTTGCATCCATTTATATTTATGATTTCAAAACCATCAGTATCAATGATACTGATACAATGATAATAAAATAATCGTATTGATGATTTTGAATTGACAAATATCAATTTTTGAAAATTGTCAAGTAGATTTACATTCTATAAATCCCATGTTGAGATTCTTCTGCATTCTATTTTGTCCCACCTAGTTTTAGTATTATGCCGAAAAAAGATTTTTTTAATTATGAAATTTCACTCTATATATTAATCTTTCATTATCCTCAAGGATAGAATATATGCCCGGTGCAAATAAAAGACCAAAAACTGTCTCAATTTCTACTGTTTAGCTTCAGACATAAAATATAAACCTGTCAGATATAATGGATGGAGCAATTCCAACGGAACTCTAGGAATTCACATAAAAGTACAAAAATGTAGTATAGTCAACTTATATCAATATTATTTATGCCATGTTCTGTGAAACTTGGGTAATAACATGCATAACGAAGAACCAGTGATAATCATTGAAAATTAAGTCTCTCAATGCCATAACTATAGCGGAATTTTATTCACACTGGGCTGCACAATAAAACATTAGGAACATAAGTTTGTATTTTCTGAATGATTGAAAATCGATATAACTATAGGAAATTAGGAAATTGAAATATATATGAGGAAATGACATCGATAATGCATTCGGGTAGTTTTTTATGAATAAAAGTTCATGACAAAAAATGAAGAATTGCTCCGACGTAATATCGGATGGGTGTTATTGTTTTTCTCGAAAAAATATGGTTTTGAACGACTGAAATCTATACCGATCAATTGGTAGTTTTCTGAATGATTGATTTTCCCTGATGTCGTTTCTCGAAAAGACTACTTGAACGCTGACCGATATTGAATTGTTGCAGTTTTCCGTAGATTTCGATTTTATTTTCATGAAAGATAGCAAAAAAGCATATTCTGGTTTTTGTAATTCTTATCCAGTATTTCGTTACAATAGACCGAAGTTTTTGCAATTGAAATGCAATGTTTCATTTTTTACATAAACTTTAGAATTCTATAAATATTTCTTTTCATTTCGCCGATCATAGATATGGAATATTTTCTCGCCTGCGATACAGTTGCCAAAAATTCAACTTTAACCGATTGTCAAATATCAAGGCGTTACCATTATCACTACTGGGTACTCTAGACATGAGAGTAGTTATTTTGTATTATTATAATTGATTATAACAACAAAGAGGTTATGTCCGTTGATGATCCGAAATTATCAATTTACTGGAGATGCAGTAGGTAATCAATTAAACAAAAGTTTTTTTTATCAATATTGTAGTGAATGGTATAATGATTATTATTTGAATTTACTGATTATTAGGAATATCAAGCATCAGTATTTCCTCACGATTAAAAATGCTGAAAAATTGATGTTCGAGCATTTTTCTAAAAGAAAGTAAATACGAAATATATGAATTTTGTGTACCTACCTAAGCTCAACTCGATCAGTATTATAAAATAAAGTCAACTCTCATCATTTACAATATTCCGTCAGAAGTATTCATTGATGATTTTCCAATATCTTCTTTGACCTGTTGTCTAGTTATTATAAAGGACTAATGTCTATTAATACAGAGTGGCCTATACATAAAAAATTTACTTGTCTTGGTTTTTCTTGAAAAACTAATAATAATCGGCGTGTCAATTTTTTCGTGAAGCTCACCCCGTTCACCGATTTGCCTAGAAGATATCCGCATGAATATTTTCCCCCATTTTGATAAACGGATAAATTCACGCAAGTTAGAAATGAGACCTCTCTAGCAATGGTTCCGGAGAAAGAACATCAAGGTGCACATTGTAGCTGGATACATTCAACAAATTCACTATTTTCACCTAATTGAGAGAAAGCTTCAAACAATAGATATCCGAAAGAAATAACAGTCGCTATAATCGTTGAAAATATTGGGTAATTATAAGAAAATATGATGAAAACCATCTGTTTCTTAGCTATTAACAGCGTGTAAGTCTAATTGGCTTGCTTCCATCCACGAAAGTAGCAGTTCTGAATCCATTGACGGACAGCTCACAGATAATGTCGAATTTTCGCATGAAATGGTATACATATTTGATAAATACAAATAGATTGTAGGTTTCAATTCGAAATGCAAAAACCTTTTGAGGTCTTATTCCATATACAGGGTGAGTCTTTGATTTGTACATATAAATATTCAAACTGTAGATTCCTCTCATCAAAAGAAACACTTTTTTTATACCATTTTTCAAAATTAGGTTTCGTTTGAAAGATACAGGGTGTCGAAAATACATAAAAAAAACACTTAACTGTTTATATCTTCGTAACCGTTATTTCAAATGAACTGAATTTTGGTTTATTGGTTAGTCTATTCATGTTGCATATTGCTCAATCGAAACTTATTCAATATCTCTCCTTGTATGAAAGTTACAGGGTAGTCGACTCATCAATACACGCAAAAACACCATAAAACCACTTTAAAAAGATAAACAGTTCATATTTTCGAAAGAATCAATCATTTATTTAAGGAACTAAAAGTATTCTTTATGTTTTTCAATAAAACGCGTCGTTTTCGAGTTAATTCCAATTTTACCGGAAAAATTTGACGAAAAAATCATCAATGTCAAGAATAATCTGAATACGTCTCTGAATTAAATAACATCGAATATTATTCCTTTTCTGGTCTTTAAACGAGTTTACAATGTTGTCAGAATATTTATCAACTTTGTCGAGACTCAAATTCAAATGATGGAAAACGATGATATGGAGATATTTTATAATAAAATCCCACAAATGTGGGAGATAAGAACACCAATACGCACAGTTTCTATTAAAAATTCATTGTTACCGGTCCATATTGAAGTTAAATGTCGATGAAACACAAAATTCGAATATAAATGATGAATCTCGAAACAAATTGAAGTTAATGAAAAATAATATGAAACCTGATAATCTGTGGCGATGTTTCTATCTAAACAATATCCTCTTGGAATTTATAAACTCGGCACTACACGGTTAATATCATATTGATTCACTTCACAAAATAATCACATTATTACAATAATTCTCTGAATGTATTCACCACTTCACATAATGTTTACAGTTTGTTTATAGTTGGCACTGTAGGCAGCGCCTCCAACGATTTTAGCTATACGCATGCATCGTGAAATTTCGCGGCAAAGTGGATGGAAATGGCAGAATTCATAGATATTTATACTACCTATATTACGTAAAAAATCCTTAACCTCAATGAAAATATCAGCATCTTCTTAAAATTTCTGTGCAAAATTCACAGAATGTATACAAAAAAACAGATAAGGTTTCTTTATGAGATTGTTAGGGAATTTCGAGGAAAATATGAACAAGTTATTAGTGTTAACAAACTAATCTGCAGAAAAATCGAAGAAGGAACTTATTTTGGTGGGAGAAAGTTGGCTTTTTAGTTGCAGATATAATCCGATGAAACTAACTGTTTTTGTTGAAATTATCTTGTTTGCAACATTCTTATTCCATAAAGGTTATTACTCAAGTATTCCCTGAATGTATAAACTCAATTTCAATCGAGAAATATGAACTTAGAATCAATTCCAGAGAATTGTATCAGGAACGTAATGAGCCCAATTTTTTTTTCAAATGGCTATATATTTTTAACAGCCGAATTCGGAAAAATGGAAAATGAAAAAAAGGTTTCTTTTGGCCTCACGAATCTACAGTTAAAATATATGTTCAAGTCAAAGACTCACCCTGTATAAAGAGAAGGCTAATTTTCAAATTATGCGAACCAGGCGGTAGAGTGTTTTCGGATCAGATAATATTCTAAGAAAAAGTGGAAATCCGTGAATCTGTTATAAAATATTGAATTATGTACCTACCTATATCCATTTTGAGTGAAGATAACTTGGTTAGATTATTATGATTTTTTCTGTCTCAACGATGATAGAGTCCAGAGAATACTTATAAGTTATCTTCTTCTTCCATTGCATATCCACTAATGGATGTTTGCGATAACATTTTCCATCGCTTCTCTATTCCTTGCGGTATGTATCAAGGACTGTATATCGTGCAGTCCTGTCCACTGCCTGATGTTCCGCAGCCAGGACATTTTCTTCCTTCCGATCCCTCTTCTTCCCTCAATTTTACCTTCGATCAGTAAGTGTAAAAATTGATACTTGTTGTTCCGCATAATGTGTCCTAGGTACGCCGTTTTTCTCTTCTTTATCGTTTCAAACAATTCACGTTGTCTGTCGACGCGTCTCAGAATTTCCTCGTTTGTCAATCTGGCCGTCCAAGGCACCTTGAGGACCCTGCGGTACAGCCACATCTCGAAGGCCTCCAGCCTGTTAATCGCAGTCTTCCTCAATGTCCAGCCTTCCATGCCGTAAAGAAGCACCGACCAGATGTAGCACTTCACGAATCTCAGTCGCAGGTTGAGATCAAAATCAGGACAAGCAAGAACTCTTCGAAACTTCAGAAATGCCTGTCGGGCTTGTTCGATGCGACATTTTATTTCTCTGTCTGATGTCCAATCTTCAGAGAGCCAGACACCCAGATATTTGAATTTATCTACCCTCTCTAACGGCGTTGCATTGAATGTTATGATGGCGTTTCTATGCATATTTGGGTTTCTTGAAATAATCATAAATTTCGTCTTCTTGGTGTTAATGTTTAGACCCATTGTTTTGCTCTGTTCTCCTATCTTATCAACCAGTTGTTGTAGGTCGTGCATATTTTCAGCGATTAGGACGGTATCGTCCGCATAACGGATATTGTTAATCCATGTCCCATTTACTTTGATTCCCATTTCAACATCCTCAAGTGCCACTCGGAAAATTGCCTCGGAGTACAAGTTGAACAGGAGTGGAGACAACACGCACCCCTGTCGCACCCCTCTCCTGATTCGTATGTTGTTGGACATATTGTCGCCTAGTTTTATTTGCGCTGTTTGGTTCCAGTAAAGGTTTTCAATGCATCGGATATCCCTCTGATCCATGTCGAGTCTTTTGAGGAGCTGCATTAATTTGTGGTGCTGTACTCGATCGAATGCCTTTTCATAATCTATGAAACAGAGGTAAACGTCCTTCCTCTGGTCATAACAGTTCTGGACAAGCACCTGTGTTGCGACTATTGCTTCTCTTGTGCCTAACCCTTGTCTGAACCCGAATTGTGAGTCGCTTATATCTCTCTCACACTTTCGGAATATTCTTTGGTGTATGATTTTAAGAAATATTTTCAGGGTGTGGCTCATCAGGCTGATAAGTCTATGATCTTCGCATCTTTTTGCATTTGTCTTTTTAGGCAAGGGAATAAATGTAGAGCTCAACCACTGTCTGGGATAGTGTCCCGTCTCATATATAATGTTAAAGATTTTATGCAGTGCTGTAATACCTCTCTCATCGAGGAGTTTGAGTACTTCCGAAGCAATTTCATCTGGGCCAGCCGCTTTGTTATCTTTTGAATTACGTATAGCTTTTTCTATCTCCTCTTTAGTGATCGATGGACCAGTTGGAGAGTAGGTGGTGTCAGCTGCGGGTCTATCGTCTTCAAATAGTTTTTCTATGTACTTTTCCCAGACATTGATTCTCTCTTTGCTGTCGATGACTATCTGATTGTTCTCATTCGTTGTTATAGTTGGCCTCATTTTCCTGTATATACCAGCAGTCTCCTTCAGCTTTTTATGTAGATTGAAATCGTCATGTTGACTTTGCAGTTGTTCCATTACCGAGCATTCATGTTTAAGCCAGTCATTTTTTGCTACTCTAATCTTTGATCTTATAAGTCTTTGAATATCTTTGTATGTGCTGTCATCCGGTTTGTTCTTATACTTTCGGCGTTCGTCCATCAAAAGCAAGATCTCATCTGTCATCCATTTTTGTTTTTTGTTCTTTGTTTTGTAACCTAATCTATTTTGCATTGTGCTTGTTACACTGTTCATTATTCTCTGCCAAGATTCTGTTAGTTCTTCTCCAGTATTCGGTGTTGTTGTTTGAATTTGTCTGTTTATCTCATCAGATATTTCTGCTTTTATGACGGGATCTCTCAATCCTTCCAACGCCACCCGTCGCTGTGTTGTCGGTTTTTTTTGACTTGATAGAGAAATCTTTATGACGGCCATCAGTAGTACATGGTCAGAAGGTACATCCGCTCCAGGATACGTGCTGGCTCTTTTGATGGTAGAGCTGAATCTCCGGTTGATGAGTATGAAGTCTATTTGATTTCGTATTACATTGTGCGGTCGGTCTGCCGGTGATTTCCAAGTGTAAAGGCGGCGAGGATGAAGCTGAAAAAATGTATTCGTAATCTTCATACTTTCTTCCTGGCAGAATTGCAACAGACGATCACCTCTCTCATTCCTTTCCCCGAGACCATAAGGTCCAACTATTTCCTCAAATTGACCATTGCCTATTTTGGCATTGAAGTCGCCCATGATCATGTTGACGTCTTGCTTTTTAGTCAGCCTAAGCAGTTCTTGGACTTCATCATAAAATTTTTCCACCTCATGTTCAGGCGAATCCGCGGTTGGCGCGTATACCTGTATAATGTTGAGGTCGTTTGGTCTGGCTTTTAGTTTCAATAAAGCTGTGCGGTCTGAGTATGGAACAAAGGTTATAACTGATTTTAGTAGTTCCTTTGTTATAACAATTCCTACGCCTTTCCTGTGTTTTGGGTCGCTATTGCCTGAGTAGAAGAACACCCCATTTTGTACTTCGCATTCTCCCGCGTCGGGCCACCATGTTTCAGCAACGCCTAGGATGTCCAGCTTAAGCCTGTTCATTTCTTGCGTGAGATTCGCTAGTTTTCCAGCGTCAAAAAGGCTTCTCACATTCCATGTTCCAATCCTCAATGGTTTTCTCAGATTAGCCTTCCTATATGATACATTCAAAACCGTTCTCCCCGGAGATCCGATTGGAGAACTATTTATACCTCCGGAATATTTTGAATCAAATGTACTCATGTTATTGTCTTGGGAACAATAATAAAGGTGGTCTCCCGTTGCCTTCCTTTATGCCAAATCTTGGCTTGAATATCGGCTGCCCATTCTGGATCAAACGCCGTTTGCAGCCGCCCATTCTGGATCAAACGCTACGTGCTAGTTTTGGTCCACCCCGGTTATTTCATTTCACCGGTACCACCCATATCTGGGAGGCATTCCCCTATCCGCCACCTGGGGAGGCGCCCGATGGAGGACTAGCAACCCCACACGGGTTATAATGTTATAATGTTATAATGGCTTGAAATAGTAGTCAGAAGATTCCTCCTATCCTGAAAAGATCACGTTCTTTACAATCGCAATGTTGATGGCAACATAAAGGTAGGCGCCCACTTATCCGTATCGATCGTAGGAACTTTCATAATTCTTTTTATAGAAAGCCGTATCGTAGGCATCGGGATTTCAATGCATTCCATGAATGGAATTGAAAATACAAGTAAAAAATATTTAACTATACCCATCGTCAAAAGTCTTGGCCCCCCTATCAATTATTGTTGAATATAACATGAAAATTTTTTGTATGTGGAATCTTTACTATCTTATCGCTTGAATGAAAAATAAACCCACAAACAATGTTTCTTGTTCGGGAGAATACAGGTGTATTCAAAGTTAATTAATTTTCAGCGAATAGCGAGAGTTGTAATATTGAGAATATCCCGTTGAAAATGCCGGGGCACCCAATTTCTCAGTTTGACCGGGCAAGAATAGTAACCCTACATCAAGAAGCTTTGTCGAACCACCAGATTGCGCAATGTTTGAATATTCTACGGTCTTCAGTGAGGCGCATAGTGACCCTTTTCCTGGAAATTGTTACGGAACAAAAACAAATACTGGAACGGTAGTTTATTCATCGATAAAACTACAATTGATCAGTAATTTAAATCGATTTGATTCAAATTAGTCACAGAATAAAAGATGAAAATCATCAACTTGTGGTTCATTTGGCTCCTCCTCCTAATCTGTCAAATCATTTGAACTACTCTGAGCTTTATCTACTCCTGCATAAAAGAAAGAAGGAACGTCGAATTAAGACAAGGAAATTTAATGAAAAAAAGCAAGAGATTAGGTTTTAGATAACGATTCGCCATTTTGTAGCATTTTGGTGGAATCAGCGTGATTTGAGAAGAATCGAAAAATCGTTATAGACGGATTTTGAATAAATTAAAAGTGTTTATCCTAGTTCAGTTCGGAATAATTTGGAGATTTCAAATTAGCTCAGATTGAGGATCGAGGACTAAACTGTGGAAACACTTGTTCCAAAAAATATTTTTTTCACAAGGTGGAAAATAACCTGAGGCCGCATTACATCTTAGGTAAGACAGAGATACTGGAGGAGAGGTCAAATTAACAATAGCGTAATTCTTTTTAGGCCTTTTAATTTTAATTTGAGACAAACATCACTTCAATTACAACTATCACTTTTGTTCTTTCATCGACATCTACATTTTGGATGTATGGTATTCCTCGGATCAGTTTGGACCGTACGAACAGCTTCTTGTTCCTTAACAATTTGCCATCTCTGGAACTATTAGCTCTCCGTACCATCTTCATTCGTCGGCTTGTCAACGGTGACCTACCTAAAGAGAATACCGATTACTTCATTATTGGATACATCATACAGTACTTACTTACCTTCAAGAGGGACTCCTAGTCCCAGGGCTGAAGCTAACAATCACCATCCTCCGTTGGTCTTCATTTATTCTTGAAAACTTCACAAGAAACTTAATAACTGTAAGTACGTATATAGACGTCTATATGGTACCTTAATTACTTGGCCAATTTATTTGAGTGCACTGTGTATTTGATATTTTCTTAGATATTGATTTTGACCATCCTATTACTTCAATTTAACTGTTCTCTAGATAAATAAACCGAGATTAGAAAGAATCACCTTCACACTATTATTAATATAACTTACCCACCTCCTGAGATTTTGAATAAGAACATTCATTTGCCCCAATTCCATTGTTTAATTAAAAAGGAATTCGAGGCGTAACAAATTCTGGCGCCCAACAGGTTGGTGTTAGTGTGGTTCTTTCGTTTCGTATTCATAATTGAAAACATTAAAATTCTGAAAATTCTGGATTCCCTTCGATTTTATTTGACCATAATTCATTAATCTAATCATTAGATTTATTTCAGAGATATTGTTTACTAGTGTCACTGATATAACCTTAAATTGTCATCTCAGAACATAGACGATTGTAATTTATTCTAAGGCATTTCTTGGTGGGTAGGTCACAGAGTGGCATGTAAATTAAGTCGTTTTTTGGCAATTAGTCAATTGAAAAGTTTTCCGTGTGTAAGTTTCGAGTATATTTTTCGGAATTGTTCATCGGATTTCAGAATTTGGTGGGGATTTGATATTTATTAAAGGAGATTTATTAATGTTGACGGCTATAACAATAAATTTAACATAAAATTTAGAGATTTATTGAGATTTTTTGGAAGATAATTTCTAATAATTTTCTGATTGGGATTTTTTTAATTCGGAATTTGCAACATGGAAGTAAATAGATTACTGGGTGATGAAATCACTTACGAGTTATTGATAAGAGGTTTACCTACGATTGGGACTGTGGAGGAGAAGAGATCGATGTTGAGAGAAGTTTTACGACTGGAGAGAGTAGGAGATAAACAGGCACCTCTTACGGTAGAATTGGATCGGGATTATGAATTGTCGACATGTTCTGGAAAATTGGCAGATCTGGAGGATTCAATTGCAGATTTTAATCCAGCAAATAGGGTAAATGACTTCAAGCGGATATCGTCGAGGTTAATGCATATAAAGAAGAGGATAGAGCGACTTGTTCGGGGAAAGGAAGAAGAAGATTTTTTGGCAGGTGAACTCCTACGATGGCAGATAAAGTTGCTCACGGATTTAAAAAGAAAATATGAAGATCAGGATATGGCAGAAGAATCACAACTTCATTTATCCTTGCTTGATGAGCCTGTTCCCTTGCTACCAGAAGTAGTTGAGAAAACCAAAGGGGGGGAGGAAAAGCAAACGAGTTTGATTGATTTTGGTGATGATGGAGAGAAGGTTTATAGGAGAAGGACTGCGGAAAATGCTGGAAGAGTTTCAATGTTGAGGAAGAGATTCGAGAATGGACGCAGTTCAACGCAAAACGAACTAGGATCCCAGAAGACTAAGGAAGCTCCAACTTCAATTTCAAGTATCGAGGAAGCTTCGAACGGGGCGGATTTGTCTCGACGTTCATTTTTGGCCAATTCATCTTTATTTTCGGCAGCTTCAGACAGGATGAAGCAGTTTAAAAATATTGCTTCGGGGGAGCGACAGGTTTCCTTTTCCAGTGATGCAACGGCTAGCGTAAGCGCTTTGAAACCTTCCACTCTTCAAACCATTAATCAAGGGATGGCTAAGTTGGATATGAATTCACAAAAACCAGATTACTGGCCTTGTCCGAGTAGGCCTGAACCATCGCTACAAGCGTTCGAGAAAGGTCACTTCCAGGATCTAGACATCAGCAGATGGAGGATACAATACGACGGGGCATCAAGTGTGAACAGTTTTTTGGAGCGCGTAGAGGAGCTGAGAGTCAGCAGGGGAGTCTCCAAAGAAAGATTGCTTCGGTCAGCACCGGAACTATTCGTGAAAGAAGCCCTACTATGGTATAGGATGAATTCTTTTGAGAGCTGGGATGATCTAATGGTCAAGTTGAGAGATAGCTTTCAACCTCATGATTATGAGTATGTTCTACAGGAGGAGATTAGAAAAAGGACACAAGGTCAGCAAGAGAAGGTAATCAATTATATCTCAGTGATGGAAAACCTTTTCCGAAAACTCAATTTACCACCAATGGAACAACAGCGAGTTCAACTGATTAGGAGAAATATGTTGCCATACATACAATCAGCCCTTTCGCTTCATAGAATCGATTCCATAGCGGAGCTCTCTACCCTTTCTAGATCTGTAGAGGAAACAGAAGCACGAATACGGCAGTTCTGCCCTCCACCCTCTAATATTCGTTCTTTGATAGAACCGGAACTGGCATATAGGAAACCGAACGTGTCAACTTTTCAAAATTCCCTCAATGCAATGACAACAGAAAATGAAATTTCGACAAATGGAGCTCGCCCGGCCCCTCTTTGCTGGAATTGCGGGGACTCATCTCATAAATTTAGGAAATGCACTGTTGGTAAACAGATTTTCTGTTTTAAGTGTGGCCAGAAGGGTGTGACATCGAACACCTGCAGATCCTGCTCAAAAAACGGGAGAAATCCTTCTGCTTCGTAGGTCACGAGGTAGAAGAGGATCAAATACCGGCCATTTCATCTCCAAACCATGCCATTTTGGATTTTATCCTGAGTCACGCACAAGGTGATCAGAGACCTTACTTGGAGGTGCAAATTCATGGACGTAAGGTTTTGGCTCTTTTAGATAGCGGAGCCTCGCGGACTGTTATGGGAGGTCAAGGTTGGGAGATTTTCCGGAACATGGGGGAATTGAAGGTAACAAATAGGACTTCATGTACAGTGGCTTCAGGTCAAACTTGTGCCAGCATAGGTACAATGAAACTGCCAATTAAATTGAGAGATCGAGTTCGCCTAATTGACGTACTAATTGTACCAGAGGTAACCAGTCAATTAATATTGGGTGTGGATTTTTGGACTCAAATGGGAATTGTGCCTGATCTCTTTAGTGGCGAGTGGCACTTTAACAGTCAAGAAACTGTAGTTGAGAGCCTCCAAAGTCAAAGTCAAGGAGTTCAAGACTCCGATTCTCTTTCTGAAGAACAGAGAGCCCAACTGGATTCTCTAATTGAAGAAGTTTTCGCGGATATCGACCCTAACAAACTGGGATGTGTAAAGGGGGTTGAACATGATATTCATACCACTGCTGCCCCGATAAAGCAGAGACATTACCCTCTGTCACCGGCATTGCAAAAAGTCGTCAATGCGGAGCTCGACAACATGCTTAAGAAGGGAGTTATAGAGCCCTCTACGTCAGCTTGGTCTTCACCTATAGTGATGGTTAAAAAGCGGGAATCATGGCGATTTTGTATCAACTATAAGAAGCTGAATGCGGTCAGCACTCCGGATGCCTATCCCATCCCGTTCGTGTCAGGAATCCTGGATAAATTAAAGGATGCTCGGTACATCAGTACCTTGGATGTGAAATCGGCTTATTGGCAAATAAAAGTAGCCAAGAAAGCAAGGCATCTGACTGCCTTTACCGTTCCTAATAGAGGACTCTTTCAATTTCGCAGAATGCCATTTGGACTCCATTCCGGAGCTGCGACTTGGCAGAGAGCAATTGACTCCATTCTCGGTCCAGAGCTGGACAGATACACTTTTGTGTATTTGGATGACGTCATCATCGTCACACCTTCATTCGAGGAACACATGAAGATATTACGTTCCGTTCTCGGGAGACTCAAAGAGGCTGGAGTAGCACTCAACAGGGAAAAATGTTACTTTTGCAGGCCTGAGCTTAAGTACCTTGGGTACGTGGTGAATAAGTCTGGACTTTTGGTCGACCCGGAAAAGGTGGAGGCTATAGTTAACTTACCAACTCCTAAAAATGTCTCTGAGATTCGTCGAATCTTAGGCATGGCGTCATGGTATAGACGATTTATCCCGGCGTTCTCTACGGTAGTGGCGCCCCTGACAAAACTAACGCAGAAGAATGTTTCTTTTGTCTGGAATGAAGAATGTGAGAATGCCTTGAAGAAAATAAAGGAATGCCTCATTTCTGCACCAATTCTCTCATGCCCCAATTTCGATTTACCATTTATGGTAGAAACAGATGCCAGCGATTATGGCCTGGGCGCTGTTTTATCTCAAAGACACGACGACGGAGATCACGTGATCGCTTATTTGAGTCGCTCGCTCAGTAAACACGAGAGGAAATTTTCGACTACCGAGAAAGAATGTCTGGCAGTACTGTTTGCCATCGAAAAATTGAGACCTTATCTGGAAGGTTCGAAATTTGTGGTCATTACCGATCATATGAGTCTTAAATGGCTCTTCAGTATCAAGGACCCGATTGGGAGAATCGCTAGGTGGGCTCTTCGGCTCCAAGCTTTTGATTTTACGATTGTTCATCGTAGTGGAAAGGAACACTTGGTTCCGGACGCTTTATCACGAGCTGTCACGTATGTAGATTCGGTCGAGCCACCGAAAATGATTTCAAACGATCCAGTCATTGAAGACAAGTGGTATAGGAAGATGATGCAGCTGGTGACCGATTTTCCTAGCAAGTATCCACTTTGGATGGTGGAAAATCACAAACTGTTTAGAAATACTAAATTGAGGTATCCCGATTTAGAACGAACTGAATGGTTGACGGTGGTTCCTCGGGAACAAAGGAATCAAATTATTAGGGACCATCATGACCCTCCTACTTTTGGACATCTTGGCGTGTCAAAGACTGTGAGTCGAATAACTCAGAAATATTATTGGCCCAAACTTCGCAATGATGTAGCGAGGTTCATCAGAAAATGTTCGGTCTGTCAGAGCGTGAAGCCTGAGCAGAAAAGACCTATAGGGAAAATGTTGTCAGTGCAGGTTACGGCTACAAGGCCTTGGGAGGTGGTCAGTTCAGATTTAGTTGGCCCTTTGCCTAGAACAACAACTGGGTATACTTATATTCTCACCGTTCTAGACTGCTTCAGTAAGTTTTTGCTCACTTTTCCCCTCAGATCTGCTACCGCTGCGAGTGTCGTGAGATACTTGGAAGATCAAGTATTTCTAGTATACGGGGTTCCAAGGAAGCTTATTGTAGACAATGGATCTCAGCTTGTTTCAAGGGTTTTCAAGGAAACCATGGTAAAATATGGAGTGGAAATACAATTCACGGCTCTCTACCATCCACAAGCGAACCCAGTTGAACGAACCCACCGGGTTATCAAAACAATGTTGTCTGCCTATGTAAGCGAGAATCAGCGTCGATGGGATACCGTTTTAGCGAAGATCACGAGTGCGATTCGGGCTTCCAAACACGAAGTGACGCAAGTTACTCCGAATTTGGTAAATTTTGGACGAGAAATTATTTTCAATGACGATGATGTGGTTACGAAACCGACTGATACAGACCTGAAGATCTCAGTAACGGTCAAAACAAATGCTCTCAAGACTTTGTTTTCAGATGTAGGGAAGCGTTTACGGACGGCTTACCAAAAGTCAAAAATTCCGTACAATCTCAGACGTCGAGACGTGATTTTCAAACCAGGGGATTTGGTGTGGAGGAAAAATCAAGTGCAATCTGACGCAAGCAAGTTTTTCACAGCGAAACTGGCGACTAAATTCGTTGGCCCTTACAAGATCACGGAAGTACTTTCGCCGTGGATATATAGGCTCGTGGATTTACAAGGAAAATCCGCAGGCACTTGGAGTGCCAAAGACTTAAAGGCCAAACCACCGGACGATCGTTAACCAATGGACCGAACAAATGAAAATATATAAAAAAAAAAAAAAAAAAAAAAAAAATAAATACATACAAAAATACAAAAAAAAAATATAAAAAAAAAATATAAAAAAAAAATACATACTTTCTAATCTTGAGATGGATCATAATACGTATATAAAAAAAAAATTTTGCTGAAATTTTTTTTTTTGTGAGTAAGGGGGGTGTTGTTACGGAACAAAAACAAATACTGGAACGGTAGTTTATTCATCGATAAAACTACAATTGATCAGTAATTTAAATCGATTTGATTCAAATTAGTCACAGAATAAAAGATGAAAATCATCAACTTGTGGTTCATTTGGCTCCTCCTCCTAATCTGTCAAATCATTTGAACTACTCTGAGCTTTATCTACTCCTGCATAAAAGAAAGAAGGAACGTCGAATTAAGACAAGGAAATTTAATGAAAAAAAGCAAGAGATTAGGTTTTAGATAACGATTCGCCATTTTGTAGCATTTTGGTGGAATCAGCGTGATTTGAGAAGAATCGAAAAATCGTTATAGACGGATTTTGAATAAATTAAAAGTGTTTATCCTAGTTCAGTTCGGAATAATTTGGAGATTTCAAATTAGCTCAGATTGAGGATCGAGGACTAAACTGTGGAAACACTTGTTCCAAAAAATATTTTTTTCACAAGGTGGAAAATAACCTGAGGCCGCATTACATCTTAGGTAAGACAGAGATACTGGAGGAGAGGTCAAATTAACAATAGCGTAATTCTTTTTAGGCCTTTTAATTTTAATTTGAGACAAACATCACTTCAATTACAACTATCACTTTTGTTCTTTCATCGACATCTACATTTTGGATGTATGGTATTCCTCGGATCAGTTTGGACCGTACGAACAGCTTCTTGTTCCTTAACAATTTGCCATCTCTGGAACTATTAGCTCTCCGTACCATCTTCATTCGTCGGCTTGTCAACGGTGACCTACCTAAAGAGAATACCGATTACTTCATTATTGGATACATCATACAGTACTTACTTACCTTCAAGAGGGACTCCTAGTCCCAGGGCTGAAGCTAACAATCACCATCCTCCGTTGGTCTTCATTTATTCTTGAAAACTTCACAAGAAACTTAATAACTGTAAGTACGTATATAGACGTCTATATGGTACCTTAATTACTTGGCCAATTTATTTGAGTGCACTGTGTATTTGATATTTTCTTAGATATTGATTTTGACCATCCTATTACTTCAATTTAACTGTTCTCTAGATAAATAAACCGAGATTAGAAAGAATCACCTTCACACTATTATTAATATAACTTACCCACCTCCTGAGATTTTGAATAAGAACATTCATTTGCCCCAATTCCATTGTTTAATTAAAAAGGAATTCGAGGCGTAACAAAATCGGCAGCGTTGCCAAGAGACCGATGTCTGGTCGATCCAGAGTACCATCCGCGAGGGAATACCATTATAACGAAAATTTAACTCGAAGGAACGGTATCTGTATCAGCCCCTCGAAATAATTTTTTGAGGACCTACAGGCGGGTAGTCTCAACCAGTACCATAAGGAGATGCTGGCTTTCCACATTGAGGGCAAGAAGACCTTTAAGAGTACATTGGCAATCACCTGGACACAGAGCGACACAATTTCGCCCGGAAATTGTGACCATTCAAGGCGGATCAGTAATGTGCTGGGGAGAGTATAATAATGACTGGTTCTTCCTACGTAGAAAACATTGAACCAATCATTGTTCCCCTGCGCAACGAATTTGGGGATAATTTCTTAGGGAGAGTAATATCCAATCGCCAAAATTCACCTTCGACTTTTTAGGACTTGAGTTTAGCCCTTCAGAAAGAATGGAACGATATGCCTGAAAATTTCATTTCTGACTCGATTCGTGGGATTTCTAGGCGTATTGGGTAGTTGAAGGAAAGAAAAGGAGTTACACGGACTATTGAATTTGGATTCAGTTGTGGAATAACTATAATTAATCAAAAATAAAGACTTTTGACGATGTCTCCATACGTATATGTATATGTTACTCCATATTTTGTTGACGAAAGATTTTGTTGTTGTAATCTGACCATTTCCAATGCTTTAAGAAATACTAGACAGAGTATCATGTAGCTTCTCGTCTAAAATATCGGACAAAATTTTTCACATATCCAGATAAAATACCTGTGATCCCAACTTCAATAACCATGCTGGTGCCAGCTAAAAAATGGAAATCAACATAGCTTTCGAGAACATCTGCGTATATTATTTATAGTAAAGGGGGAAGACACGCAATTGGGAAATGGGGGTACATGGCGTATTACACAACGGAAAGCTTAAAGGTCAGCAACGTATTTTAGCTAACTGCCTTAACTAAACGACGCGAATGGCATGTCGTAGACACTTTTCACGAAAGAATTCTTAGGAGGAAGTTGGTACATGTTGGGTATTTCCTTCCAGTGGATAATGTATGCATAAACTGGCGGATACTTGGCTTAGATCAAAGGTTATCGAGCTGTTTCTCCACATACAGGCTGTTCCAAGAAGCGAGGAACTTTAGCTCTTCAAAAAGAATCGGAGCAATTCGGAATTTGAATCGAATTTTCGCATATCCCGTCATCGCTTCAAAGTTGAAGAAATAAGAATCACGCTCACACCAAGAATTCTTGCAGTGAACCTGGTCATGAATTCGCGCCAAAATTTACAGAGAAATATTCGCGTTTTGGTTCGAGGGATACAGAAGACTTTCGACCTGTTTAGCCAGCTATGAAATTGGTTCGATCTGATAATAATCAGGAAATTCTAATCCGACTTCATTGCTATATGAACCGTTCATTTTAAAAGATAACAAAGTCACTAAACTGGCCTTCAGTCGTTACTACGCAGTCAATTTTTGTTTCACTTTTACCAAATTTTAATGCATTTTTGAAGGATTTTTGTTGCACCCTGTGCCATCCCTATCGATCCTCTAAATTTTTTGAATAGTGGGTCATGTGGTACTTTTTTGGCAAGGTCTTCGTATCTCTCGTATAACTGCACGCCTGTGAAGAAGATACAAAGACCTTGCCAAAAAAGTATGACATGACCCACTCTCACTATTCAGAAAATTTAGGGTTGATGGAGATGGCACAGGGTGCAACAAAAATCCTTCAAAAATGCATACAAATTTGGTGAAACAAATATGTATAGACCTTTTTCAGGGTTTTGTTGCCAAATATTCTTCTCCTGTAAAATAATTTGTTCCATAATTATAATACACTGCGCAAAAAAATTAACGCACATTTATTCTACAATTGAAGGTGTTCTCAATGATAATTGTTTTTATCAGAATTATGCATGCATATGTTATCCACTTTCAACGTTTTTCTTCAATACATATGTTTTCTCCCAGCAGGAATAAAAAAAGATGATATTATCAGATTTTGAATGTATTGGCTATCTTAAATCAGTTGTTCTCGATCAATTCTGGTGATCAATAGTTTTTCTCTCGTTTGATTTTCTACACTCGATCGCTATGCAACGCGAAATACGCAATTTGACCCAAGAGGAATGTGCCCAAGCGGTAGTTTTGCGAGAAGAAGGGTGGACATACACAAGAATTGCAGAAAGGTTTGGAGTTTCCCATACAAGTGGGTCCAAAATTCAGGGAGACAGGTATGAATGTCCGAAGACCAGGACAGGGTAGACCACGGGTAACAACTGCCATTCAAGAACGTTACTTGAGAGTTTCTTCGTTGAGACAACGGTTTGCAACCGCTGGTCTCCTTCAAAATCAGCTTGAGCAAACTCATGTGGTGCAAATTAGCACTCAGACAATAAGAAATCGCCTCAGAGAATATGATTTAAATAAATAAGAACAGCAATTGTACTTAAATGGATTTTTTATTTTAATATTCGCCCTACAAGTTTCGCCCTATCAAGGCAGCTTCAGGAGCTCTGTAAATTTGGGGAACAATGATGATAGTATATTTATACGTTTTTGAGTCTGTGAACTTACTCGTCCAAATTTACAGGCTAGCAGGAACATAAAATCTCTGGTCAACAACAAATTAAATTCGGGTCAAAGTTATCAAATTTAGAAACTAACAAATATATAAAATTATATTGTCGGTTCAATAACACAGTCAACAGATAAAACAGACATTGACAAGACGTGACATGACATGACGTGACATGATAGGGCGAAACATGTAGGGTGAATATTAAAATAAAAAAATCCATTTAAGTACAATTGCTGTTCTTATTTTTTATATCGAAGATGGATTATGGCCGATTAGTTGGTAGTTTGTTAATATGATTTAAAGCCCCGTGTCGCGGCAAGAGGCCCAGCTCGTACCCCAGCCCATCGAAGGGCGCGTTTGGATTTTGCGAGAGAGCATATCCATTGGGAAGAGGCCGATTGGGAAAGAGTTCTCTTCACAGATGAGTCTAGATTCTGCCTCTACCATTGTGATCGACGTTCCCTTGTATACAGAGTACAGACGTCCACATGAAAGATATGCTCAGTGCAATTTCCTGAATACTACTTATTTCGGGGGAGGATCGATTATTGTATGGGGTGGAATATCTTTGACTGCTCGCACAGACCTAGTGGTCGTTGATAATAGAGCTATGAATGCTGATAAGTATATAAGGAACATTATTGAAGAGCATGAAGTGCCATTTGCCCCATACATTGGTGAAAATTTCATTTTTATGGGCGATAATGCCAGACCCCATCGTGCGCGCATCGTCCAGGAATACCTTGAAGAGGTTGAAGTCTCTCGAATGTAATGGCCAGCAAGAAGTCCAGATGTCAATCCGATTGAGCAGGTTTGAGACAACCTCAATAGAAGGCTGAGAAGTTCAGAAAATCATCCAGCTACTCTTAATGACTTAGGAATCCAACTCGCAGAAATCTGGGAAGGATTAGATCAGAACATTTCAAGATCACTCATTTTGAGTATGAACCGTCGTTGCCGAGCTGTAATTAACGCAAGGGGTGGAAATACCAAGTATTAAATCACTTATCAGCATTTCAGTATTTTGAAAATTGTTCATTTCTCTTCTTTCACATAAGATTCGGTGCAATCCTGAATTTTTCTTCCATTTAATGTGTCTTGTTTCGTTCAAAACCTTCCCGAGAGAACATAAAAAATAAGTTATGAAGTCAATGTAGAGATAACTTTCATTAAAATTGAGATTTTCAGAATGTGCTTTAATTTTTTTGCGCAGTGTAGTTCAGATGGTAGTGGAAAAGACTATAATAGGTGTTGAGTGCAAATTGTGACTGAAGGTACTGATGTGGTCGATATGATCATTCCACAATTTTCGTCAACTTAAAGACCTAAGAATTCGACTCCAGATTCAGAATCAATGATGAATCATAATGAGAAGAGATAGGGGACCTCATGCCCCTAGGCCTAAGATTATCTTATTCAACTTCACCATGAGAGCATTTGGCGGCATGAGCATGAAAGTGCATTTAACCTAATAACTATGTACGTGTCTGAGCCGAACATCGAAGTGTCATCAACAGAAATGGAAATTAATTTGGCTGTCATTGAGAGAATGAGAATGAGTAGTTCCAGAATGGATCCCTGGGGGACCCACAAATACCCACAAATCTGATAACTCAGACCATTCCTGATTGATTATAACGATCCCACCTCTGTCAGTTATAAAAGAATGAATTCAATCTAGGAAAATGCTTCTGAAGCCTGAGCTAGTTCATAATGAACTCAAAAATAAGGGCATCAAACCCTCGAGGTGCTTCTCCTATCGCATGGGTGTTCTAGGTCTACCTCACTTCCTGATGGTTGTGATCTCTACTACCGGTTTCTCTCCATCTTACAGGATTTTTTTCACTGGAGACCGACACTTCCTACGAGAAGATTTCAGTATATCTTCATTGCCATTCCTTAGAATATTTCAAAAGAATAAGTACGACTCCTGGCATTGGCTTGAACCCGAAAATAAGAGAAACCGCCTAGTTCAGAACGATGAACAAATTCTGCAAAAGATATACGAACCCGCGTTTTATAATCGTCGCAAATTAACAGCTACAGGGAGTATTAGATTAATGGTCGAGTGTGCAAACGGTCATAAAATAACAAATTTCATAGTTTTAGAGTACGAACCAATTATAGGAGCAATTAGAGCCGAACGCTGGTTGCGAAATCGGAATGGTGGACAAGGTCTCTTGTTTCTTGGCTGCCATGCCCGCTATCGAGTAATTAGAACAGAAACAGATACTTATCAATTTACAATTTACAGTAATACACAGCGTTTGAAATCCTATTGGTACGACTGGCAATATTATTAACTATTTGATGCAAATTGGGTGAACTTGAGATGGCTGCCGTGTGAAAAACAGCGGTTTGGAATATTTTCCTGGTTTTAATCATGCTTCTGTTCAATTAAGCCGTTCTAATTAGGGATATCGAGATTGTGCGAATCGATGAAACCGTACTGAAATGAAGCAGCAACAGGCGGCCTGGTAAAAACTTGATTCATTGAAAATGGAAACGAGAAAACTTTTTGCCTCACAACAGGCGACGACAGCAATTCGAAATTCTGGGAGTCAGATGAAAAGGCATTGAAAATCCAAAGCAGAATCAGAAGACAATCATTCTTCAAGTTCAGATCTTGTTCTATACTGATACCTAGCGCTTTGCAGTAGTCAATACTGATATCAAAGAAAGTTGTTTTTCGTTACCATCGTAAACATATCATACTTTCATATGAAAGTATGATATGTCAAAAGATCTGCCCTGTATACAGGGTCTTTCACGAGGAACCTCACCCATATTTATACGGGAAACTACTCCTATTTTCATGAAATTCAGCACTTATAAGTATTTCACGATGCTGATGAAATCTAAAATATTTTCAAGGCATGAGCACCTCCGGTTTTTCCGGAAATGACGTCAACTTCCGTTTTTCAAATTAGAACACCATTTTTTTATTGCAGAAATAGATTCCTTAGAAAATTTCGAGTTATTTTGATGTAACATTTTTCAGTTTTGGTAGGAAAATTCTCTCTGAGCGGGAAAATTCGAAAAAAAATCGAAAAAAGAGCTCCGCTGAAACAAGAATAACTTCGAGGTTTTTGGATGGAAAATTTTCATTTTTGGGATTTTGCAAGATGTAAGATTGATGTATCCACTTTAAAAAGCGATTCATGATGCAGGGGATGAAAAAATCGCTTTCAAAGTTAGGGATGACAAAATCGTGAAAAATCAATTTTTTCAGATTAGAACCCCATTTTTATATGGCAGATATTGAATCTACGTTAAAAAATAATGTGAGTGTATGCATCACACCCTTGCCCTAAAATGGATATTTTCTGAGTTAATATCCACTTTAGGGCAATCTTACATCTTGAAAAATCCCAAAAATGAAAATTTTCCATCCAAAAACCTCGAAGTTATTCTTGTTTCAGCGGAGCTCTATTTTCGATTTTTTTTTTTCGGATTTTCCCGCTCAGAGAGAATTTTTCAACCAAAACTGAAAAATGTTACATCAAAATAACTTGAAATTTTCTAAGGAATCTATTGCTGCAATAAAAAAATGGTGTTCTAATTTGAAAAACGGAAGTTGACGTCATTTCCGGAAAAACCGGAGGTGCTCATGCCTTGAAAATATTTTCCCCCATTTACCCTGTATACAGGGCAGATCTTTTGACGTAGTATATTCGAGGCTTGAACCAGCTCAACCCCTCAAAATTGAATAGGGAAGAGAGTTGAGTTAAACTTCATTTGGAACGTTTTGGAAGCCTCTATACAACGGTTTATGAAAAACGTAGTTTTGATGTACCGTTTTTGCCAAAAGCCGTCTGGACTTCTTCTTGTGGGGACATCCTCAAGTCCAAGATTTTTGAGATTCAGCCTGAAAATTTGGACGAACTACGCCAACAAATTGAAAAGGAGTGTCGTCAAATAACTCGATTTATTATAGTCTGATTTTATACCGAATGATTGTAATTTGAATATACAAAATTTGAACAAAACCAGTTGGTCATTCTTTCCAATGACACGTTGATGTTTTTTTTCTATGTACCAGGAAAATGACTATAACCCTAACATTTTCAAAATATACACGGTGAAATGTGTCAGTTAAAGGACAAAATTTCTAATGATTTCGAGATTTTCTGTGACAAGTCTGTAGTTACTAAGATCTTGGAAAATGAACTTGTTTCCAGAATCGAAGCGGAATTTTCGGGAAACGCCGAAACAATAAGGGTTTCAATCTATATTTCCTCTCCCAATAATCGCGGTTGAGGTTCACCAATTTGATGTAGAACAATATTAAAATAACTAATTAAAAATAGTACCTATACTCCATTCACAATTATAAAATCACAACTCTGGCCTTGGAAATTTGACACATTCCACTCTGTATCGAAGTTATGACGTCTTTCAAAATATTTTTATGTTCCAAGTCAACACTTGTTGCCCTTTCTACATTCTTAGCGTATTTCTCAGAATGTGAATGAATTGGAAAATATGTGATGGACGAAAATAATTAACTTTTATATGAATTGATAGAAAGGATTCCTTTTCTAGTTATTTGCATGAAAAGTACAAGGGATCACTGTTGAAATATATAATTTTTCGCCATGGAAGAAAATTGCATTGCTTTCACATAATTTTCATATGCATGCTTGTGAAGATTTGATGTTTATTATCCTCTTGAACTAAAAGTTCAAGACTTGACGACATCAATTGTTGATTCTGATCAAGAATTCATTAAAAAAAATCAACCCAAAGATATAAGATGAATTCATGGGTAATTACAAGAATCAAGAATAATGGAATATCATATCCCTCTACTGGAATCCGAATATGTGATATGATTGTGAGGGTGCATAACATTTCTATTTCTTATATTTCTCTATTTCAAATAAATAACAGTTTTATTCATTCATCACAAAGAAAATAAACATAATAACTAAATTAACGAATTTGTTTACAGAGAAACTAATAATTTCAATGCAATATAAATTAATAAGCCTGAAAGCTTTATAGATATACATTTCATTTATTTGATCTTATGAACAAGGAGTAAAATATTCTGGCTGTATAGTAATTTGTAAGTTTAAAAAAGATTCATACATTACTACCACAGTAGGTTTGTACAAATGAAATGGAATAGAGCAAACATATGGCTTCACATTTATAATTCACCTGTTCTAAAATAAGACGCAAACTCCTGGAATATGGAAAAAACCGATGTATTCTGGTTCAATATAGCCTATTTCTACTTTCGGCAAAGGATTGATAGGAATGAAAGCTCCAGTGGCACATATTTCAATTCATCGGAATCTGAATCGTTGAGTGCAATATAGGTAGTCATATTTCTTCTTTTTTTTAGCTTCTTCGACGTGTTTTTTTCTGAAACGTGAAAACGATCAACAATAATCATTTAGAGACCAATGATGCCCATCCAGAACCCGTTTACTTACGAATATCGTGCAATTTCATTCTGCAAGTTCTTTCCTCATAATTCCTCGAAAATCCTACCTGAACCATATTTTCCGGTCGCTTTCGTTAGAAGATCGTATAAGGAAGCCTTTTTTTTCCATTTACACATCCCAAATAAATTTTGAGCACCAAAAACGTCAAAACGATACCGAAACTAACCAAACTTCTGGGGGACCGGAATTTTGTTTGAAATCTTTCCAAACGGCCAGATACCTAAAAAAAACTTCGTTATCAAGTGTGAAAAAGGCGATTAGTACTTACTTTTGCTTTTTTTATGCTTATTAATCGATTTTTGGTCCAATTCAAATTTGCCGTTCGTACTCACGCCAAAAGTCGTGAAAGGAAAAAATGACACTTGCACGAAATCGACGGGAAACTTCTTCTGGACGACGAAGAACGGAAAAATAGGCGATTCCCTATCGATATTTCGCCCCAAAATCGCCGATCGATTCGAACTAACAAAATGTGGAATATCTTTGAGACTTTCACTCTGATGTAAACAAAGCAACTGGCAACAACGTTTTGTTACAGTGACTTTATACAGGACAGTGGCGACAATAGACGTTCACGTTTTGATTGGTCGGACTGTTTTCGACCACTAATGGCGGACTTTCATTGATTTGTTGTCATTTCATGGTCATAGACAATAAGTTGTCTATGGTCATGGTGTATAAAGCTCAAAATCGAGTCAAATGTCAAACAGTACGACACTCAAATGTAAACAAATATCCGCCATGTTTGTGCAAAAACGTGTTCTATGACCCTATTGTCGCCACTGTCCTGTATAAAGTCACTGTACGTTTTGTAATTAACAATATTCTCTGTACGCTCACAGATTTTTCATCAGGTGCACCAATTCCTGAAAACGAAACCATGGCCAGAGTTGTGATTTTATAATTGTGAATGGAGTATACTTCCTCAACAACTATTGTCATGCACAGAATTTTTTAACTAATTGCTGCAGCAATGACATAAAAATGGCGGCTGTGAGAGTTTCCAGAATAACTATCTGACTTAGCCATTAAAAATAAATTCCATGGTTTCATATTATGGTTTTGATGGCATATTATGTGCTTAACAGCTGTGTTATGTGATTCATTCAATAGTTTGGGATGAAGCACAACCAATTAAGAGAAAGCTGCGACTCTTAAAGTATCGAAATTAATGTATTAGGTTTACACAGGATTAGGCAGAAAAAACATCACCTACTGTATGAAAACATGACACGTGGGTGACAGAGGCTACCGATTTCTAAGTTTGTTACATTTTGTGGCTTGATTTGTTATATCGTCTTCGTCTTGATTCCCGTGGTTTGAAGAAGGCTTTCTTAGAAATGTGGGTTCCATATAAAGACGAACGTTCGAAATTTTTTTTTTCCAATAAATATATATCTGGGTATTCGATCGAGATGAAATTTTGCTCTCAGATGGAGCTACATGTTGTTGAACTGCACCTTCGAGTTTGAGTGGAGCTTAGGCCATGGTATGAAAGTTAGCATCGCATGTTGAAATTCGAAATTTTGCTGTCACTTAACAAAGAAAATAAATCACGGAAGAGAAACTTCAGAATAGATTTTATTAATTAGGAACAGTCATTCCTGAAAGAGTGCTTCATGTTCTCTCGGGTAGATCAAAATTTGAAGTAAAATACAAAATTATGGAAATGACCGGTACAATTAAATATTCTCCATACTCAACAAGGTCCTCAAGATTTTGCGAAAAAATCAGCATTTCATAAATATTTCTATTCGTTTCCTACAACAAGAATAATCAAAATACGCTTGTTATTTTGAATGTTCTGACGTTCAATCCTGAAATTGTTATGTTGAATATGCCCTCAAATCGTTAAGCGATGTTCCTTCCTCCCCTTGAAAAAGGTTGCCCTTATATCGCATTGAGTGACGCTTAGACAACGGTGCTGTCGGTTTTTTTCGAGGTTTTTTTCAGAATGCTGCACTTAAACGTTGAGGGTCTACGTCCCTGAAAAAAAAGGAGTCAGAAACGATTTATTTTTTTCTGATTGATGAAGGGGTGTATGAGTGTATAAATATAAAAGTAAAAAAAAAATATTTTAAACTATTCAATGAATGAAAAGGATATCCCCCATCATTTTTGGTTATTTTGTAATATTTCCACCATCAAAACGAACAAATATTTTTGTGTTTTTTCATTTCAGTATTGATGTCTAGCATTTAGTTAATCAAACTTTTATCTCATTTTTCTTTCAGAAATTACCTTTTTTTTGTAAATAATATTACAACAATGTGTTGTTTTCGCGAAATTTATTTTCTTGAATTTTTCTATTCGAAATGATAAATATCGATTCTTATCAAAGACAATTTATTAGGGTTTGTTTAAGCCGTCGATTAGTGAAAATTAATTGTTTCTCACAATTGTGGACTCTAACATGGAATTGAATTTCTTTCAAATGACACGCCCCACGCCCCGCAGGTATCTCCTCTCAGATGACTGGTGAAGGAAAGAGAGAGTATTATCCCGAACTAGAGTTCGGGATAGGATTTCTTGTTATATTCCCTGCGCCCCAACATTTGTTCTATTCAGCTGAATAATCCAATAAATAAAAATTAATGCACTACACTGCCATCTGGCGGTATACGTTTCCTATTTTGAAGGCTAAAGACTCTTAAGCTGAAGCGATGCAGTTGGCCTTTACATCTCATACCTGGAATTTCGAAAGACATCGAATTCTTCATCAAGCTCAAATAACATATATTTGGCATAATAACAGCTAACCAAGCATCGAGTAAAAATTTCGTCCCATTGATTAGTCGCCCATAGTTGTTTGCATATTCTTGAAGATATTTATAATGTTGAAATATTATGTCATGTATCAGTTTTATGCGATAGTTACCTATAAACACATCCGCAGTGGCTGTAACAACGCCAATGAAAATTGCCCATAACCTCATCTGACTCGAAGAAATAAGTATAATTTAAGCACCGCTATACGCAAAACCGAGAGGTAGACTACGAACGTATAGGTATACTTATTGTTGGAACTCCATTCATTCAAGACAGTTTCTCAATAAACCCAAGACCCACACGTTTATCTTGCATTCTGTGTAGAAACCGCTAACTGAAGTTGAGCGTTAGTTTGTTCCACTGAACTTCATTGCCAAACGTGGTGACTGACACGGATTTGCAGAATCTCGTCTTCGTCTCAATAGTGAAGCTGGAAATAATGCGCATGATGTTGATTCATATTATTTTACATTCGGTTATAATAATTACAATAACCATTATCGATGATCGTTCATTCTTTACCGTTAGTTTGTTTGATCTACTCGCACAATAATAAGAGTTTGGCACATCGGATAATTCTCATTTCTCAGTATTTAATTTCATAATATCACACTGATGACTAAATCATTGAAATTCAAACTATCGAACAGGAGCCAGTGAGCATAAGGTACTCTGTTCGAATACCTCCTGCTTTTATTCCTGTTGTGGTTTTTAAACCATTTGTGCACCATTTAATGGTATTTATTTTCTCTTCATACATATGTACTTTGTGATATCCATATCAATGTTAAGTTAGTATTATGTTGGCAACTTTGAGAGGTTGGCAATAGACAGTTGAGTAAAGTATGATGGATCGACGAAGGCGGGTGAATAAAGAAAAGTTTCTAAAACAAAAGAATTTCAATTGATAAATTAGCAACAAACACCCTTCAACATTATCCCACCCTCGTCGTCAAAATGTAATACTGTGGAAGGGTGTTTGTTGCTAACTTATTAACAAAAATGCTGTTGTTCTAGGAGCTTCTCTTTATTAACTCGCCTTCGTCTATCCACCATACTTCGCTGTCCATTGTATAAAACTTCTCATACCAATGTAAAATTTGTCTTATGTTGGCAACTTTGAAAGGTTGACACTGAACAGTTAAGTAAAGTATGGTGGATGGACGAATGCGGGTTAATATGCAAAGAGAAGTTTCTAGAACAACAGCATTTTAATAAATTAGTTAGCAACAAACCCTTCAACATTATTACATACAGTAACCGAAATAATGAATTTATTTTTTATTTGGCTTTTCCACGCTGTTTACTTGTTCTACAGTAGGTACGCTTGACTGACCGCAGTATATGTTGTACACAAACACAACTACTATAGCGATATATCTAATAAAATCTGAATCTCTAATTCATCTAAAATTAGATAAATGAGTAATTTTATGTGGTTCTGGTCACGCGATCTCGGTAAAATTGCGCGTCGTTTGAATACGTAGGTATATCCATCTCGATAACGGGTTTTTCAATAGTGATAATACAATTTTAAAATAAAAAATGAATCACCTAAAACACAGATGGGAAGTCAGGATCTATTGAGCTCTCGTTCATTGTCCTTGTGGCAGATTTACCTTGTGTTAGGTTACATTCACCCTTTAGGTAGATTCGCATTTGCCGTGCGAGAAAGCAATTGTTCAAGTTCAAAGTTATCCTTTCTGTAAGAAGGAAGATATGTATCAGATCAATATATTTCTATACACTGTGTTGATTCTTGCCTTGTCATATAACTTATTAATACGGATCAATTTACGCAGTCAGGCGAAAATTCTTTTCAAAATAATTCATTCATCTTATTCTTTTCCTTTTAACTTCTGCTCCAATCATGTTCAACGTATTTTCATCTCACCGATTTTCTGCTCATGCGTAGATGAGATGAGAAAAGAGGCTGTCATTTGAATTTCGTTCCTGTCCAATTTTCGTTTTTAACTGCTCAAATATGTTTGTCGAGAGTCCAATTATTAATAAAAGTGACGATTTGGTTGTTCCTGTGGATATTGAAGAATCTGCAAGAAGAGCAAATCTGGCACTCATACCTAAAGAATCTGTTCAGCAGTACGATATTGCATATAACAATTTCCGGGCCTGGTGTAAATTGAAAAATGTAGAAGGGAACTTAAGTGAACCTGTTTTCCTGGCATACTTAGAAGAAAAATCAAATATATGGAGTTCATCAACTTTGTGGAGCAAATCTTCAATGATAAAGTCAAGCGTTAGTAAATTTTGAAAGGTAATAGCATATTTGAAACGGAAAAGTGAAGGATATCGTCCCAAAAAATCGAAAATTCTCACTCGTGAACAATTTGAAAGATTTTTAATGAGGCACCAGATGAGAAGTACTTGATGGTTAAGGTTGCAACTATTTTCGGATTATTTGGAGCCTGTCGGCGTGAAGAATTGTGTAATTTATCAGTGGAAGACATCGAAATAACAAATAAATCATTGGTTTTACAACTTCCAAACAGAAAAACGAAAGTCAGTCGTTGTTTCAGTATTATTGAGAAGTATGTTGACTATTTTCATAAGTACTTTGCACTGCCCCCTTGTCATCAAACATCGTCGTTTTTTCCTGAAATACATGAATAATAAAAGCACTGTCAATCCAGTTGGTATCAATACATTTGGGAAAATTCCATCTATTGTTGCCGAATTCCTCAAACTGCCAGAACCAAAGCAATAAACAGGACACTGTTTTCGAAGATCCTCCGCTTCATTGCTAGCAAAATCAGGAGCAAATATTACGGATATAGAAAAACATGGTGGATGGAAGTTTACGACGGTAGCCAAGGGCTATGTTGATCATTCCATTGCATATAGAAATGTCATTGCTGAAAAAATTCTCACAACCTCAACAGATTTCGGATCATCATCATCCAATATTGTACTTCCGGTTTCTACAAGTACTGATGGTTCTGAGGATTCGAAGCTCCCTAACGTCACAGGGCATTAATGTTAGTAATTTTTACAGTTTTACGATTAATATCAATGTTCATAAGTAATGATTGTTAAATATTAATAATATGAATTTGCAATTGCTGAATTTTTTTCATCTGATTTCATCATAAGAAAATGCTAAAAATATTTTCAACACTAATGTTAAAAATATTTTTAACACGCTTCCACATAAACAATCAATTTTAACAATGTTTGCTGTCATTAAAAGTGTCACTTTTAATGGCAGTTGTACAAAAATTACTTATCTTGAGTAATCTCCAATCGTGATATATACACAAAAATTGCTCAATTTGAATGGAATCATTCATTCTCGACATCAATGACTGCACTTCGGGTGAACACGCTTTTGAGTCGAATGCGGAAAAAAATAGTATTCATGTCTTGGGTCATTGGGCTGATAATGTGGCGAATAATTACGTTCAAAAGTTCAAAAATAATGCACTGTATTTTCTGTATTTTTCGATTTTGAAATGTTTACTGGTGCAAAGGCAGGAAGTGGCTGTTTACATAAACTCTTTTATCGATTAATTGCCTATATTATCCGGAATAAAAATATAAGATAAAATTATGAGCTCGTATTGATTGGACGTTCCACTAATAATTGATACCTACTAGAATTTAAACAAAGAATCAGTCAGTCTCTTCAATAGGTACTCAAATTTGATACTCATCATCTTTCAAATGCGGACCCAGCTGAAAAAAGAGAGAGCCATTTTCAGAAATTTCATTTTTCCGAATATATTTAAAAACTTCGAATTTCAAATTGAAATGAAGATGAACTTATCCAAGTTGCATGCATCATTTTTTTCAGATTATGTGACCAGAATTGTGGGGCATGAACAATCCTAGCTAATAATTGGAGGAAATTTCAATGTTTCTATAACAGATCCGGATCATAGACGATTTCCTTGACAGCTGCTGCCAATTTTATTGACAGCCATTGGTTTCTTTTACTGGCAAATCCGAAGCTACCTACAAGAATAATTACTCACAAGCTCCTGACACAAGGTTTATAGAGAACTGATCCACACAGGCAAATATCCACGCAAGGAGTCCTATCACCATCCCCAACAAAAGCGGGGTGTGATCAGGCACGTAGCCTGGATTTTCTTTCGGGGGGGGTTCCACAATGAGTAAACATTGCCAACTTTGTCAGATATACAGGCATTTTTTGACTTTTCGGGGGGGCCCGAGCCCTCCCCCCCCCCCCTGGGTGTGATCAAAACACTTGTTGAGAGAGCTCGACTTATATGTGAGACAGAATATCTGCCAAATGAGTTGGAACATTTGCGAGAAGCATTCATTGTGTCCTTTGTGTCCTAAGACCAAAGCGAACAACAACGGAAAACAAAATCTCCTAAATAATTTCCAAGGAAAAGGCGCACTTACCCATATTTCATGGGTGACAAAATTGAGGAATTAAAGAAAAAGCATAATTACAAAACAGTCCATAAACCTTCCGAAAAACTGGGACAATGTTGAGGAGTGCTAAAGACCTAGCTGATCAATTCTCTCAAGCTGGTGTTTATAGAATACCTTCCGACTGCGGGAAAGTTAACATCGGCACTACTGATAGAAGCATTCAGAAAATCCCAAAAACATCTAAAAGGTTAAGGTCCGAAGAACGAGCAGGTCACTGTATCCATTGAGTTGTGAAATTCGCATTCAAAAGATTCTAAACCCGTCGATCGTATGGAGGCAATATGTCATTTTTCTTATGGTCAATGATAATTTTAGTTGAATTACCGGCGCAAAGTCTTCAAACGTTCATTTAATTGACTGCCGACTATAAATCAGCGATGAAATAACTAAGTATACATCTTTTTTTTGCAATGAAGTGACATAAATAGAATTCACTGATTCTCAGACTACATCATTCACCAGGAATTGGTCAACTGAAGTTCTGAGAACCGTCGTCATCAGAGTTTTTCGCAACATTGAAAAAAAAACGTGACTGAAACCGCATAAACATTTCACTGTTGAGAATTGTCATGAAATTTATCGAACGGAATTAAATAATCGTAAGTGACGTACAAACCACGGAACCAAAAGAATAAATCTGCCTCATTTTCTGAATAAATCCATGTCCTATTCAACCTTCTTCATTATAACCTGTTCGTATTTTCAACAGCGCTCCTCAAATAAATCGCTGAATCAAGTCGAATGATTGTGATCTTTCATTACCATATAAATGACCTGTGAATGTGATTAGAACTGGCCTTGGATGGATTTTTCTAAATGCCTCAAATTATTGAGGTTCGGATGTTTATCAAGCTGAAATCGTCGTCGGTATCAATTACTAGTACTGAAATTAGATTCGAAGTAATTAGAAAAGTGTTTATCTCCTAATTGTCAAGTTCATTCAATGGCGGGCCTTGATTCAGATTTATCTCGGTGTTAGGAAATATATGTCTAATGACTTATGGGCTGAGACGAATTGAGAAGGATTCGAAATTGGTCGTGGAATAGTCTAATTTTTGGTCGATTCGTGCATTAGGTAAGGAATGGAGCTTTCAGTTTTGAAAATATTGTTCGTATCAAAAACGATCCTCGGGAACCATCCGAGTATAAAATCCTTCTTTTATAAATGCGCTGCCCTTCTTGAATATCTCGTGTGGTAGGCCATTTAAATAAGACAGTTAAATCGTACAGCTGTCATATTGACTCGAATGAACAAATGTAGTTCATAGACAACTATGTCTATGATGTAGTTCTGAAATACCATAGACAGTAGTACCCTTTACCATAACTCCAACAGTCCTTTGTACATCCCACAGTGGTATTTTGCTCTCCACGACACTCCCTTCTACAGTCATTATGCATATCAGACAGGAGACAAGAGCGTGATAAGTTGCTGACTATAGCATTATGCCAGTCTGTTTCGCAATGCTGCTGTTCTCTGCAACAGTTCCATGCTGATGCCAAATCATTCGTCAGCGATTTGACACAGAAGCAAAACAGTTCTGAGTTATATCTCGGCTTGATCAGTTGTGTTCCTCTACCTTCATGCACGATACGCATGCATTACCCTTTATACCCAGACTACACGAAAGATTTCCCAAATTTCCAAAAGATTACCATAATAAAATAACAAACAGAAATACACAATTGTAGGATTTCGTTTCAATAGGATCGCAATCATCAGTTGTGTATGGCATACCATGTTTTAATCGCGGTAAGACCTTCTAATGTGGGTACGATACAGTTACTAAAAGACATATTATGACAACACAAAATGGACTCCAGCAACGCCATAAATTGGAAAAAGACTGCTTCCACTTCATATTCACGAAAAGAAGGACACAAATTTAATTTCGAAGCAACTAAATACTAAACCACAAAAGTAACAACTATCGGAGAAATATTGGTGAAATGATTCACATAGCAATCAACAAAACAGTAAATTATGGAAAGCAATGGATCAGCACAATATACAATGAGTGGTCGGTAGCTTTAAAAATTATATCATTTTTTTAAGATCATTTGTACCATTTGATCATTCCAGAAATTTCGTCTTTTAATTTGAACACAAATTTTGATAAACTTTGTTAGCCGCATCAATATAAGTGTATTCAAAATGCCTGGGAGTATGTTTCTTAATTATTCCTACTGATGTCACTTAGTATTAGGGCGCAACTAAGCTTCTGCTGTTTTTTTTATGAAAATGCAACTTTATTGTGAAGAAATTGTTATCTACAACTTTTTCTCCTCTCTCTGATAGAGCTCGAATACCATTACGGTGAAGTGTTCATTTTTTGATGCTATCCACGAATCAAGCCATTTCTTGATGTCTTATGAGATGAACTCATAGAACTTAAAGTACATGGAATGCTATTACCAGATCAAAAAGTGGGTAAACATCTCAAGTTGGAGGAATCTCTAAATTCCCATGTTCCCATGGATACGACCTGTCACACCGAACAGAAACACAGAAATGTTTTCCGAAATGCCAAGTGAATCGGATCTTGACGATTAAATTCATAGTATGTATTTCTGTGTTTCTATTCTGTATGACAAGTTGTAACCATGGCAACATGGAAATTTTAGTATTCCTCCAACTGGAGATGTTTATCCACTTTTTCAAACTGAGCAGCAAGGCTAATGGCATCCCATGTACTATAAGTTCTATGGATGAACTGCTGATGATGAGCCAGACCATGTAATAATCTAACAAGTAATAATCTAATAGCGCAATATCTGTAGAATTCTGCGGGTGGGGTAGCCGTCCCTTTACAGCGTTTGTAGATTGGTTCCAACGGTTCAAGCAACGTGGGACCGGTTCCAATAGCTGCACAGCATAACCTTCGCAGCGTGAATATTCGGTCGAGGCGACGGCGTAGAAGCATGAACCAGGCAGTCCCTCATGACTTTCCATTCTTTTTGTTTCTGAATCAGATCCATTTTTCATCCTCCGTCATATTGATATGAAGAAAACCCTTTTTTGGCGCTTAAGCGGTTTGTCACAAGCGGAAAAACGACGTTCAACGTTCCTTGGCTTCAATTCATAAGAAACCCAAGTTCCATGTTTTTGAATCATCCGCATGGAGTCACTCGTGAATGACTTGGAGGGTAATTTCTAACTGAAGAAAGCTCTTCTTGTGTCCGGCACGTATATTCATCTAGCAATACCTCTCAAATTCAGCGTCTTCAAAGGTTTTTGGCCTTCCTTCTCGCGGACGGTCGTCAACATCGAAATAAACCTCTTTGCAGCGATGAAACCAATCATGGCACTTTGTTTCACTTGGAGCATCTCCGTGACGATTGTTTGGCACAAAATTTGACATATTCATACAACCAAAAGTATTTGACGCCAAAACAAAATCACTAATGTGTTAAAACAGTTCATTTTTGTTGCACCGTGCACATAATTGTAGATTAAATCCAAAATCTTGATAAGTGTCTATTGTTTATCATAGACACTAATCGAGGTTAAAGATTAAGTTCTCTCTACGGTGCAATCGGCCCTAAGCTTAGTACATGACGTTTTGGATAGGTCAAAATCGACCAGCACTCACAGCTGAGCTATCTATTGACAAACAGTGAAAATTCGATTGTGCACCTATTATACTACTACAACTTTGAAGAAAAACATACCTTCAAATCCAATTCAATTCTCTTCAAACCTGAAAAATTCTCAGTTTCAAATCCCTGTACATCTGCAATAGAGCAGAAAGCAGATTAATGGAAAACTTGTACGCATCTATGCTAAACGTGAACATTTTTGAAGGACATCTTTTTTCTAGTGAAACTTTAGGATTGAATTTGGAAACATAGTTTCGAACATTTAACGGTGTGAAAATATACACTGAAAAAATTAATAAAACAAAATTCAACTAATGATTTAATAGACTTCATAATTATTTCCTCCTCCTATAACGTCAAGAATAAAATGTTGAAGCATGTATTTTTTTTTCAGAGTCCCCGATATTCCGAATCGGACTCATCAGACAGCCATAGCGACAACGAGGCCCCTGCATCTCTGACACCATCCTTCAGATTGAACAACAACCATCAACCACAAAACTTCTCATTGCCACCGAACATGACTACCATAGAAAGCATGGCGCTGGCAGTTGCTGCTTTCTCAGGTCAACTGAAGAATGGTGAGGACCAAACAGCAATAAAACACAACATCCCACATTATTTTCAAAAGTTGTAGGAAAAGTTTCATCCCAATGATTTTAGAGGAGTTTTGACAACTTTGCATCTTCTTTCTCAACATCACAAACTCAAAACTTCGAAATCCACTGGTATAATTCGAATGAAGCCTTCTCATGAACTTTAGAGAGATAATAAGGGCTGTAGTTCTCCTTTCAATTAATTGCAAAAAAATAAAAAAAAACATTTATTTAACCTCAATATATTTTCTGATGATGCATTGAATGTACTTATATAATAATAAAATGGTTCATCTTCAATCTGGTACAAAAAACGAGGTATATTGATTTTTTTTGAACAGGTGGAAATTCTCCAGGAGCAACCAATACACATCTTCCTTTTTACCCCAGTGTGCTCAACCAAAGCTGGTATTTGGCTAACGTCGCAAGATCGTTTCAAAACGAAAGGCTTGCCCCCGAAGTGGACAAGAGTAGCGGAGAACAGCCCTTAGACTTGAGCAAAGGGAGCAGCAATAGTGCGGATAGAGTTTCGAATAGCGTTAGGATACCAACGTTAGATACAAAACAGATTTTCAAGTAAGTGGAATCAAATATCACTAGTCGACTATTCTCTGTTTCAAGTTATTCATTCTCATTTATGATTAACTCAATATAATGAATTATCCAACAAATTAAACTTCGTCGGACCTTAGAGATAGTTTATCTTGAAAAGTCAAAGTGCTCAAAAATCAGAGTATGTAACGAGAGAGGAAAAAATTAAGTATATTTTTTCCCTTCAGGCACTTGCTCTGATTGTCTGTTACATTTCTAGAAATTATTATGGTACCTCGGTTCAGGAATTCTTATTTAAGAAACTCAGGGGCTTCGGGTTTGTATTCCCTATACCTACATAGATTTAGAATTTACAACTATCATAATTTGACAACTGGTTTTATTGTTCATCATGATCAATTAATTATATTGCAGTTCGCTGATTCGTTTTATATTGAAGGTTCGAAAGAGCTAACTCTAATATTATGACTTTGGGTCTGCTAGTATTGTTCGAATACCGTATACCATTTATATACAGAGTCTGTAGAATCTTTGATGAAAAATAATGCCACTTTCAGAACAAAAGATTTCAGATTATTTTTGAGATTCGTGAGACTGACACCAAATCTCGTTTTTCAATTGGATAGCCCTATACAGATATGGAAACTGTAGTTGGAAACGTGGATGAATATTGTCTAGTGGACCAATAAAATAATCAAAACCCTCGACGCGATACGACAACAAATAAATGACTGATCTCACTCAATGGCACAGGAGTCTGGAGAGGGGGAGATTTGAACTCTCTCGGGTCTCGATGCAGTTCCTATGCCATTGAGTGGGGTCAGTCATTTATTCGTTGTCTTATCGCGCCGAGGGTTTTGATTATTTTATTGGTCCACTAGACAATATTCATCCACTCGTTTAACGCTGTAGTGGCCATGTTCACTACTTTTATTTCCGAATCAGTATATGTATCAATATAATAATTGTTTCCTCATAAAATTATGTTTTATTGTCCAATTTTAGCCAGAAAATTATTAAATTACGAAAACAAATCTGTAAAAGAAATTATGCTGAAACATGGATAACTTCAAGGTTTTTCATTGGAAAATGGTAATTTTTATGCTTCCGTTAGAAATAAGAATAAAATTTTGTCCCTATGGTCAAAATTACAAATCACAAGAGATCACAAAACCGTTGTCAAAGTTGCCAATTCAAAAGAAGAAAAATAATTTTTGTTTAAAATTAGAAACTACGTTGAAAAATAAAGTGGGTACCTATGAAAATAACAGCAGTGCCCTGAAATTTTTTCTTGGATATGAATATTTTTGCAGAAAAACAATTAATGACGGTGTGAGAAATAATGTTGAATAAAAATCATCGATACTCCTGATATGAGTTTCCATTTCTTCAGCATAAATCCACGAGAGATCTTTCCCTGTATTCTCCAGATAACATGACTATTATTTTGTGGAGCTTGTTGAGAAATCGGCGTTTTGTTGTAAGAGCAACCTGATTTGAAACAATTCAATATTAATGTCTGATAGTTAAAACCCGAAGAATTTTTATCGAAAATTCACAGACCAACTTCAACTAACAATTGAATTGAAGTAGGCATTGTGTGAACAATTCCATAGACTGTCGCTTGTATTGGCAATTGTGAAAAATAAAACAAATAACAAATTAATATCCGATATCTTCAGTCGGTGGCAAAGTACGCTGAAATGAACTATTGTTTTAAAATTAGATATATTCTTCAAAAGTTACAAAAAATAACGGGTTAAATGAACTTCCTTTAATCTTAAAGAGGTCAATAGCAGCCTCGCCTGGATTCGATAAATTCATGGCTGACATTTCCATCGTCATCAGGGACGTGCTTTATTTGTATGAACATTGAAAAGATTCGTTTTCGGCTCGGAATATATGGAAATAAATTGAGATCTTGATTGGTTTTTCATTTTCATTGTTTTGGAAACCTATTCTCGCCTTTCGACTCAAATAAATTCCCATTTTATAATTTTGAAGCTAGATTATTGGGTTTTTTTCATGACAAACTTAGGAGTTTATTACCTTGCCATGGCTACAAGAGTCCGGAATTCTCAAGATATTGTCATTTGGTTTTTTAAACTTCTTTATTTAGATCAATGAGTTGTTTCATTGAAGAACCCTGAACAGTTTGTTGGTTCATGAGTAGTTCAGTTAAAAAAAGGTTTCTACTTCATTGAAATAAATTTAATAATTTTTGAAAAAAAAATTTTGTTCTCAATATGGTTTCATTTGAACTCTATTTTTATTTTCATCAATGGAAATGTGGAATGACCTGCTTTTTCATTTTAAAAGCATGTACATATTTCTTTTTACACCCATATTAATGAATAGGTTTGATATATAAAAGTGACATTAGGCTTACGGCAAATCAAATTTAACAAGTAGTCGATGAGATATGAAGGTGACAGGCAAGTTATAAGTTTTGCAGATTTCGATTATAAAATTCTCACATCTCACAAAACAATGAAGTATTCTATAATTCAACAAATGAGAGATGCCTGTGATTGCCTTCCTTTCCGTTAATTTCTCAATGAAATCATGGAGGAATCTTAAAATAGAAGTCAGAAATAAAATTATCTCAAACTATGTATGTAGTTTCGAAAAATTTCATCGCCCATGAGACAATGAAGATATTTCGCGGATACGTCCCTGGTAATGCTAAACATTTTTTCAATGGAGCAAATAAATTTATCGGTCAGAACTCTCCCGTTATCGTTATGCAGCCTTTTAATCATTCTGTAAATTTTGTTTTTCATTAAACTCAATGCATTTTTTGTTATCTCGATCGCGTTGTACAAATACAGTTGCAAAATAGCATCGCAATGTCCCACTTTTTATAATTAAACAATTTTTCGAAAACAAAAGGCGACCTCCGAAAGCAGGAAAACATTAATCTTGGCCGCAGGATTATCTCCCCGCAACTCTATTCAAATATTTGCCCCTTTTCTGGTTGAACGGAACGGAATTTGAACAAACCGGAAAATTTCTGTCCCAATGTCGGGTTCAAGGAACCGTTGCCAGACTTGAAAGGAAGGCTTGTCCGGAAAAAAACACCTGTGGTATCACAATAACTGATAATAATTGAGAATACTTATGTGATCATTCGTTGAACTTTGTGGAATTGGGTAATTGCATACGATTTTAAATGTACTGCAGTAGGTTATACCATTCGATAATGAGAAGATACACGCTTCAATAATGTTTAGAAATTGTTAAATTGTTCAAAATCGGTGCAGAGAGAAATTTAAGTGAAATTCATTGCACGCACAGAGATAATCGATTTGGTAGCAGTAAGGGGACCATATCCCCCCTTTGAACCTCAAAATTGACAATAATCCCTTCACAGTAGTTCAATCGCTCTCTGATATTTCAAAAAAAAATGTATTGAAATAATTCCTATAATGTTGGTAGAAAATTTCTATCAATTCATGGCCCCCCCTGAAAAACTGTCTGCATCCGCTAGTGTTCCCCTTATGCATTCCGCCATGGAAGCGACCCTAAGAAGTGTACCTATTCTGCACTTCATGTTCACGAGAAAGTATTGAATTGTTGATTGATGTAATAAATAACTCTACAGGCTATCCCACCCTCAAATTCGAACCCCTTCATTGATTTTCCATAAAAGTTTAAATAACAGTTTGGTCAACGTGAACTCTTATTGAAATATTTAGTTCCTATTCAATTTCACACATGTGGTTATACGTCAGGAGAAATCAACCAAAGTTGAAATGTGAATTATGATATTATAGTTTAATTTCTGTTTGGGAATTTAACAAATCTCTAGTGAATAACAAATTAAATATTAATTGGCGAAAAAATCCAATCATGTAACAATTTTCATTCGGTAAGAGGCCTGAATAAACGACCACATAAATTGAACGTTATACAGGGTGGGGCAGAAGAACCTATCCGATTTCAAATCCCTTTTTCTCAGAAGAGAGAGTAGGTAGAGTAGTGGGGTAAAAACCGTTAGAAAGCTGGTTTTATGCCATTTGTCAGTAGTCAACATGCCTTGGTCTGGTGAACATCGTGCTTTTGTTATTGAGCGGTTTAACGAATGCGGCGGTTCGATAATTGCTACACAACGTGCTTTTCGAATTCATTTCGGACTCGGGCGTCATGATCCTGTTCCACATCACGCTACGATTAAAGTGTGGGTGTCAAATTTTAGACAGACGAGTTCAGCATTGAAAAAGAAGTCGCCTGGACGTCCCAGGACAGCAACAGGACCTGAAAACGTGGCCAATGTGAGAGCCGCGATTGAACGTTCCCCGCGTCGTTCGGCGCGAAAACATTCGCTCGCTTTGGGGATTTCCAACCGCAGTATTCGGCGAATTTTGCACCGGGACCTCAAAATGCATCCCTACAAAATGGTTGTTGCACAGAAATTAAGTGAAAGGGATTTTGAAACCCGTACGAACCTGTGTCGCGATCTCCGAGAACTGCCAAACGACGATGTTGTGCTCTTCACGGACGAAGCCCATTTTCACCTTTGTGGCGCCGTAAACAGGCAGAATTTTCGATATTGGAGTGACGAAAATCCTCGGGAAATCCATCAGGAACCCCTCCATAGCCCAAAAGTGACTGTGTGGTGTGCTCTTTCCCGCCTAGGCGTCTGGGGGCCCTACTTTTTTGAAGAAAATGGGCAAACCGTAACGGTCAACAGCGAGCGCTATTGTTTCATGCTGGAAAATTTTCTAAGACCCAAAATGGAAGAAAATGGCGTGGAAAATGTGTGGTTTCAACAGGATGGTGCAACCGCTCACACATCGCGACGATCAATGGACATTCTCAGGGAACTGTTTCCCGGTCGCCTCATTTCTCTGAGAGGTGATGTTGGCTGGCCGCCGCGCTCACCGGATCTCACTCCATGTGACTTCTTCCTTTGGGGTTACCTCAAATCGAAGGTTTACCAGCATCGACCAAGGACCCTTCTTGCTTTACGAAGGGAAATTGCTCGGGCAATTGAAGAAATTCCTGTGGAAATGACGGTGAAAGTCATGGAAAGCTACCGCGAGCGCCTAAATAAGTGTATCCGCTCCCAAGGACGACATTTGAGTGATGTGCTTTTCAAAACTTAAATTTAAAAATGGCATAAAATTTGCGATATGTTGATAAAAAAAATTTTTTGACAAGCTGAGTGGTTTTAATTTTATAACGTTTTGAAATCGGATAGGTTTTTCTGCCCCACCCTGTATTAAGGAATGTGGATTTTCCACTCGAGTCATCATTCTGATATTTCTAAAAATAACAAATAATATTCATAGTGTCATTAAGAAAATAAAAATATTACTCAACTGGAACTATTTAAGTGCATTTCTACAATCTACCTATGCCAGTTCACATATATGGTTTGAAAACAAACCTATGTTTTTTGTTATTGGGGTAAATTATAAGTAAAATGTATTTTTATACAGGGTGAGTTAGTCCCACGGGTAACAAGTCAATCACTGGCATAAAGATTTTTTTTCAATGTGATACTCTATTTTTATAGACTATGTATTTCTATTTCATTCTCGTCTTCTGCGGAGAAGATAACTTCCATAAAGTTTCAATAAGTAAATTCAACAAATTCTGTGATATTTTTGTCCTAGAAATTTTGGGAGATACTTTTTTACACTGATTAGCTAAAATCATACCATAATGGTATAAACCGAAAAAATACATATAAGGAGCCCTTGACCTGTAATTTTATTTCCACTTCAGTTCAAGATAAACCCTTTTTTTTTCATTTTTAATTTTTTCGAATTCGGTTCTGTAAATATACACGGTGATTCCGGAGTAGACCGTCAGATTTCAGAAGTTTACACTAGCCAAGGCAGTTTAGAAACAATGTTTGGTTTATGGTTGGGGCCTTTATTGAGAGTCTACAGGGTGATTTGTCTGATTCGATGGATTTTTCTTTTATTCATATGGCTCGATCAATATTGATGAAATTTCCAGTGTGAAACAATATGATTGATTGTCTACTTTCAATAATTCCAACACTTTTTCAAAAATACAGGGTGGGAATTGTGATAAGTTCGGATTGAATTTGCAGGTTGAAAGAACACCCTGTACATTCCGTTTTCAAAACTTCGCTACCTGCTTCAGATTCTACCATAAGTTTACATTACTGGAGCGTTTTTATTTTTTTGGCGCACGTCCAGTTTTCCTAGAAGAAATTTTTGTCGTCCGAGGACTAAAAATTGAAAAAAAATATATACCGAGAGTTAAAATACATAATCATGAGAAAGTTATTTGTGGAGACTCCATGGTGTACCTACAGTATATTTTTTTGCTGGGTAGGGATTTCAATTCCCTTCGAAAATCAGAGATTTACTCAGATTTGCGAGGTCAAATCATATTATTGAACGATGATTCACAGTCGTGTTTGACCTCAGCTTACTACTGATAACTGAAAAATCGTCGAGAAAATGAAAACGAAAATCGAAATGGATCCAATGATTATGCCGCTGAAGGTCATGTATGCATTTTGTGGTTCAAATCCTCGGGTCGTAAGCCGACATACGGAACACATCGGCCAATTTGACATAGAATTATTGTTATCAAAGCATAAATAACCAAATGATCTGATAAGCTAAATTTATTTTGGTGTTTCCAGGAAGCAGTTGTTATTTATTCGTGAAATACGTATTCGCTATCTGGACGTTCTGAAAAAATTCATAAACAATGCGATAGTGCTAATGCAAAACCTTCTTTTGTTTTTCGGGCAGTATATCGTTCTGGTGGTTTCTCATAAACCGAAATTCGATACGAAATAGGAAGTCAGTTTTTCAACGAATATCGTGTAATTGATACGAAGTCGTTAACCTTGAAACACCAAATATGTTCTGGATTTGTTACCTTCTTATCGAAACGCCAATTGCAAACCCTTCATCCAGATGTAAATGTATTCGGTCTCGCTATAATAATTACACAATTATAGGCATATGCCAATTTTTCTTCCTGCCAGGAAATCAATGAAAATAATTCTTTATATTCATGGTGGACTTCATGTGTATTAATTTATATTTAATTGAAAAATTTTGTTACGAAAGTGGCATTATTAGCTTCTTAATAAAACTTTTCAGAAAATTGGACAATGCTTTATTTTCTCAAATATCTAATGGTCAATGTTTTATTGAATTTTAATCATGGACGAAAACCAAACTGATTATTAACTTCTTCATTTCTGGTCTGACGTTAATGAGATCATGGAAAATAAAATTTCATTAAACTTTCAGCCTACAACGTATGGTTTCCCATCATTTCAAGGTTGAAGCTTAAGACAATTCAGAGTGGGAACAAACTGTAGTTATTCGGAAATACAAGATACATTTTTTGAGCGCCTTTTCTACTTTTTTATATATACTGCGCAAAAAAATTAACGCACATTATGGAAATCTCAAACTTATTCTACAACTGAAGGTGTTCTCAATGATAATTATTTTTATCAGAATTATGCATGCATATATTATCCACTTTCAACGTTTTGCTTCAATACAGATGTTTTCTCCCAGCAGGAATAAAAAAAGATGATATTATCAGATTTTGAATGTATCGGCTCCATTCTAAAATCAGTTGTTCTCGATCAATTCTAGTGATCAATAGTTTTTCTTTCGTTTGATTTTCTACACTCTATCGATGTGCAACGCGAAACACGCAATTTGACCCAAGAGGAATGTGCCCAAGCGGTAGTTTTGCGAGAAGAAGGGTGGACATACACAAGAATTGCAGAAAGGTTTGGAGTTTCCCATACAAGTGTGACCAGAATTTTGCAGCGATTCAGGGAGACAGTTATGAATGTCCGAAGACCAGAACAGGGTAGACCACGGGTAACAACTGCCATTCACGAACGTTACTTGAGAGTTTCTTCGTTGAGACAACGGTTTGCAACCGCTCGCCTCCTTCAAGATCAGCTTGAGCAAACTCATGAGATGCAAATAAGCACTCAGACAATAAGAAATCGCCTCAGAGAATATGATTTAAGGCCTCGTGTCGCGGCAAGAGGCCCAGCTCTTACCCCAGCCCATCGAAGGGCGCTTTTGGATTTTGCGAGACAGCATATCCATTGGGAAGAGGCCGATTGGGAAAGAGTTCTCTTCACAGATGAGACTCTGCCTCTACCATTGTGATCGACGTTCCCTTGTATACAGACGTCCACATGAAAGATATGCTCAGTGCAATTTCCTGAACACTACTGGTTTCGGGAGAGGATCGATTATGGTATGGGGTGGAATATCTTTGACTGCTCGCACAGACCTAGTGGTCGTTGATAATGGAGCTATGAATGCTGATAAGTATATAAGGAACATTCTTGAAGAGCATGTAGTGCCATTTGCCCCATACATTAGTGAAAATTTCATTTTTATGGACGATAATGCCAGACCCCATCGTGCGCGCATCGTTCAGGAGTACCTTGAAGAGGTTGAAGTCTCTCGAATGGAATGGCCAGCAAGAAGTCCAGATCTCAATCCGATTGAGCAGGTTTGGGACAACCTCAATAGAAGGCTGAGAAGTTCAGAAAATCATCCAGCTACTCTTAATGACTAAGGAATCCAACTCGGACAAATCTGGGAAGGATTAGATCAGAACATTTTAAGATCACTCATTTTGAGTATGAACCGTCGTTGCCGAGCTGTAATTAACGCAAGGGGTGGAAATACCAAGTATTAAATCACTTATCAGCATTTCAGTATTTTGAAAATTGTTCATTTCTCTTCTTTCACATAAGACTCGGTGAAATCCTGAATTTTTCTTCCATTTAATGTGTCTTGTTTCGTTCAAAACCTTCCTGAGAGAACATGAAAAATAAGTTATAAAGTCAATGTAGAGTTAACTTTCATTAAAATTGAGATTTTCTGAATGTGCGTTAATTTTTTTGCGCAGTGTATATACATATATACAAGAATGTTAATACTTAACCCTTTTTTCTTTCAATATGAGTGCCCTCACTATTTCCATTTTTTCGCATTCGAAAAAAAAAACCAATGGACTCAAATGAATAAACACGGCCACCCTGCTACACAATAAATTCCACTCTCCTATCGCGCCATATTTCCTACAGATATCAAGAACATTTGCATTTGTATCTGTGTTTCATTCGACGCCAACGACATTGAAGTGGGCAGTAACTGTTGCCATCAATTTTCTAACGAACGAAAATATAGATTGAAGCACTAACCTATTGAAATCATTGGACCCATTGGATTCCATTTTTTCTGTTGTTCCTATTGTACCGAAATCAAATTGAAAACTCTCCGGGTTTGACGTTGTGGAGATAATTTCGGTATTTAGCATCCTTGGTGTAATTGAAATTGTGAAAATACTACACGGATATGTGTGAAGAGTCTGACTGGCGCTGCGAACAAATAACAATTATAAAAATTCATCCATTTGTGATAGTGAAGGAACAATAATGGAATTGAAGCTCTGGGTTGGCTGTACATTGATCAATGGAACGCTTCCATGAACTTACAGTTCGTTCGCAAAATTGTTATTTCGTTAGGTTACGTTTGATTGAGCAAGCCATAAAAAACAATTGGTTATACATGGTGACCCATTCTACTTCTAGTGGATCCACTGAAATAACTCCGTGGGATGTTTCAGAGAAATTCTTTTAATGGAAAAACAAGAGAGACAGAATGTTTTAGTTTCACATGAAGATTTATTTTTTGCAACGAAAGGAGTACATTTCTTAATCAAATAATCTACTTGACCTTGAAATCAAACTCCAAAGTCAGATGGAGTGTCTGCATTCGAAGTCCTCTTGAAAACTAAGAACCTTGCATTTGAAACATTTAATGATCCAGGCTCTTCCCAGGGAGTGTTTGATTTTTTAAAATGAGTTACTCTGGTATATCAGAAGAGTTCATCAGGGAATTGATGAAGATTTGATCAACTTGGGATCTACATGAATGTTAAAGCAGTCCAAATTTTTTCTTTCGCCAGGAGAGCCTTCGTTTGGTGGAATCCGCCACGGATTCAGTCCACAAAATCGATCAGGAATCAATATAATCACGAGTGGAATAGAGAGAGGAAAAAGAAACGTTTTCCATTCCACCATTTCACATTTTGGAAATGGAACGATTCGCCATTCGACTAAAACGAAAGGAGATCGTAAAAAGCTGCGTAGTGAGAACGCCGTCATAAACTCTATCGGATGAATTTTGCGAGCATCTGCCGAAAGAACGATTGCTATAAAATTTAGCATATGTCTGCCAAGTTTATAACTCCAATTACAACGTTCTAACTGCTCTCTCTAGGTGTAATAGACGTCGGATCTGAATTGCCGTGAGAGTATTAATGTCAATGAGTTTCTGACGAACACAAAAATTCTAAACGGGACAAGGGCAACTGTCGTAGCTTCTTTCTGTCTTATTTCAATAGATTTTCGTTGCTGACCTTCAGATTTGGAATCGGTTTCCATTTTCAGTTTCGTCATTGACGATTCCGTAGCCTTTTGCGAAAATAATTTATCGAGTCGGTCAGTGATGACTAAGAGCTAGAATAAATGTCTTATAATAGCTTAATATTTCGAAAAATTCCTCGGTTTTTTGTGCGAGCAGCCTTGATAGGAGCATTAGGCTTGACACATTTCCCTCTTATCCCAAATTGAATATCATTGTGGTTTTTCACATAAGAATAAACTGCTAACTCTCACAATAGTTTCGTGAATAATATTATTAATCGTCATCATTTATGCTGTTGAAAAGCACCAATTGTTAACGGAACTGATAGGAGCTTGTTTTACGCAATCTTCATCTTAGACTGAACTTTTTCATGGAATATAAGTTCAAAATTAGTAACAATTTTCGTCTGTCTGTCATGGTTTCTTCTACACACATGTTAGATGGCCATTATGAAGATATCTCAAATTTGGCATTTAACTGCGAATCTGTCATCTTGGAATCAAATTTGGTAGAAAAAGGAGGAATCAACATCTGCTGCTTTCTAACAGTTTCGTTTTTGAATTAATCGTCCTACTGTCCGCTACGGACTTCCTCTTTAGTTGATTTTTATGTTTGATTCATTGTTGCCAGGAATAGTTTCTCCCAGAAGTTTGACTGTCATTTTTATAGATACAGAAATTCATTCAAATTCGTATCTACCGAATCCGTCAAACGCTGCTCAGCTTCCAGATAAAATCTCGAATTTCTAATGGCACGATGTTAACGATTTTTTGGGTTACTCATTACGCGTTCATTCATTCCTATGAGTACGATAACTGCAGAAACAAAATACCTATAGTCTTTAGATCTTAATCGAAAATGGGCTTAATGATTCGAAGTTATTAACTTCCGAAACTTATTTTCCTTATATTTCAAAAACAACATATTATGTGATCTTCAAATAGCACACATTCTTCCAACTATTCGAGTTCACGTCCAGCTACGTGTTTGTTACGATCAATATTACCTATCAATAATATTTTCGAATTCATCATTCTGTAATTCTACAGGGTGTCTCAGAAGTCGCGCACCCCTTTAAGGGGATCGAAAGTGAAAAATATTCTAAGCCCAAAAATCCATGTTTGAAATTTTCTGATAACGTAGGTAATTAGTAATTAATTAATGAAAGTGACCCATCACGAGCGCCCTGCAGAAGAATAAGTAGGCAGCGGGGACGCGAGAGTGAGACGCCAGTCTCGGTTTACTGCGTGAAAAGCCGGCAGCAGCTCTGGCGTCTCACTCACGCGTCCCCACTGCCTACTTATTCTTCTGTAGGGTGCTCCTGATTGGTCACTTTCATTAATTAATTACTGAATAACTACGTTATCAAAAAATTTCAAACATGGATTTTTGGGCTCAGAATATTTTTCACTTTCTATCCCCTCAATGGGGTGCGCGACTTCTGGGACATCCTGTATATGGAATAGAATAGAATAAGAATACGTTTATTGGTCTTTGTGGACATTAATTAATGTATAAGACAAGTCAAGTGAATTTAGCAACAAAAAATCAAAGATAAATACAACTAGAATATTCAACACAGTGAAAAATCTTATCATTAAGAAAACTTATCATCTAAAAATTCTTTAACATTGTAGTAGCAGTTGTCTATCAATAATAATTTGATTTGAACTTTAAATTGTTTATCCGTCATAATCTTTACCTTTTTGTTCAAGTGATTAAAGAGCTTGGTGCCTATGAACATTGGTGATGAGGCGAATTTTGTGGTTCTATGCATTGGAATGCATAGAACATCATCATTTCTAGTATTGTATCCATGAAAATCAGAGCACTTCTTCAAAAGGTGGATATTTTGTCTAGTGAATATTAGAGTGCTCAAAATGAAAATGGATGGCAAAGTCAAAATCTTGTATTGCTTAAAAATCGGCCTGCATGAATCTTGGGGTTTCAAGTTGAACATCATCCGCAGAATTTTTTTCTGGGTGATAAATACACGAGCACTGACCGTTGACGAGCCCCACAAAACCACATTATAGCATAGATGACTATAAACCATACTATAGTAAATTTGAAGCAAGGCATCTGTCGGAAGGGTGCTCTTGAGTCTAGATATTGCGTAGTAGGACTTATTAAGTTTTAAACAAAGATGGTCTATGTGTTGTTCCCATCTCAGATTACTATCAAGATATAGTCCCAGGAATCTCACACAGTCTGTAGACTGCAATTCTCTTCCTTGATAATTTAGGGTGAGAGGTACCTCATCACGGCGAATTTGAAATTTGATGTAAAACTATTCGTGAAATTTTGATGTGTTCTGAATCATGTTGAAAAACTTCCCTTTTAAAACATCCATTCTTCAATAATTTTTTTACATTCTTGTAACTACACATACGAAATTCGGTATACACTCAGAAATCGTTGTTATCTTGAAGTATCCATTTAATTAGGTGAATATCGAATGGTTTTATACAGGCTGTTAACAATTTACGAGGCTTTTGAACTTCGAAAGTTCCCTTCAAATGTATTTTTCAGGAATTTATATCTTTTCTGTCGATCGTATTTACGGCTTATCAAATCTGAATATACAGGGGTTCCTAAATTGAACGTATAAACGAAAAGGGGAGATTCCTTCAGTAAATTTAAGGAAGAAAGTCCCATAAACATGGGGTCGCAGACGTTTCGTTTTCGAGATACAAGGTGTACTAGATTTATTAGGAAGTATTTGAAAGAAAACAGGTGGATTGGACATCAGTCATGGCTCGCCAGATACCCAGACTTGAATAGTTCAGATTTCTTTTCATACTAACTAGATCTTCACAGGGTTCGAAAATATCATGATATTTATATAAATATCAAAATTTTGGATATATATCGATATTTATCCGATATATATCAACTTTGTGATATTTATTTTTATAAGAAATTTTTGAAGTTTTTTCTTGAATAAAATCAATAAATTAAACGCATTAAAAAGTTCATTTAACAAATTTATCGAAAAAACAAGAAATTAAACAATATTCTCAACAACAAAGAATAGGTATAACAAAAAAAATCAATTAGTCAATAAATTTATCAAAGGTTCTTCATCGGAATCATAAGGAATATACTGTGCAGACGCAGTGGCCTCATCCCATATCTATTCCAAATAACTGCTACTGCAAACTTCAGCTGAAGACGTTGAAGTATGCTTTCTGTTTAAATACATGTATGTATTTAACAAAAAACCAAGTTTGGTTGTTTTGTCACGTCCCAATCTATTTCTCAATTTCGATTGAACCAAGCCGAACGTTGAAAAATACCTCTCCAAGGATGCTGTCAAGGCAATTGCTGTTAGTAGCATTTCATAAAATTTTATAAAGTCTTCTTTATATCTGTAGGCCAATCCATGATACATAATGGAGCCCACCACACCAATGGGGTGTGGTGGAAATTGTGGTCCAAACATATATTTCGGAAATGGGAATGATTTGGATGTTAAGGCCATTACGAATTGCAGAAAATCTACATTTTTACATAGCGCCAAAAATTTCAATAGATTTATTCATAAATATCTTTGATATATATCATTGCTTATAAATATCGATATATATCGGGATATATATCATAATAAATATCAGCGATATATATCGGTCGAACCCTGGATCTTCATGACAATTTTTTTCTCGAAATCGGTATCAGATACAACAAAACTACAAAAGACCAGGGACCGAAAAGTTTAGTATAACAACAAAGCTTCTTTTTACATTTTTTCAAATTAACAGTTGCTCACCAAAAAAAAAGTTCTGGAGGAAAACAGGTGACAGTGTTCCAGAAAAATATCACCCTGTAGATCTGCTATGGAAATTGCCATGTCACTTGGTGGGAACTCTCGAATGTAATATCTATGACAAATTTCAATTGAATATCTTGTAAAGTGTAGATACTATGAAAAAAAAAATTAAAAGTTCAACACTGTATCTCGAAAACAAAACGTTTGCGACCCCATGTTTATGGGACTTCTTTTTCTTAAACTTACTCCCCTTTTCGTTCGTACGTTCAATTTAGGAACACCCTGTAGAATACATATTCTTGTGGCCGAATTTCGATGTCTATAATGAACTGAATAAATTTCAACCAATTCCTGTTCAAAACATGACAATCTCACTTTGCTTTAATTTCAGTTCTGATTTTAGAGCCAAGCCACGAATGCCAACAGTTTCCGGAAGAAGAACTTACACGGAAGATGAATTGCAGGCTGCCCTCCGGGACATCCAATCTGGAAAATTGGGAACTCGCAGAGCCGCCGTGATATATGGAATTCCTAGATCTACTCTACGAAACAAAGTATACAAAATGGCTTTGGAGAGAGAACGGGAAAGCCATCTGAACAATTCCGCTGTGCTGAAAATAGACGAAGATGAAGTTATAGACGACGATAAAGAGCTCTCGGGGACGGAGGAGGAAAAAGAAGTCGAAAAAACACTGAAGAGTCCTATGCTCTCACTCGCGGATCTGATGAGGTTAAGGAATATGGAGCCTGAAGTACTCAAAACAATTTTATTGCAGAGGAGTTCGGAGGGGATGGAGCCTTGGCCTAACATTGAACAGAATGATTTCGGGGCTTATATTCAGAGTTTAATTCTTAATTCTCAGAAACAACCAGAAGGTAATGTCCTTAGCCCTGTGGATTTTTTCAAGAGAATGATTCCCGAGCAAAAAGTGAACGGTGACAGTGAAAGACATTTGAAACCAAACACAGACTCGGTTATTACGAAAACTGATCGGCCGAGATCAGAACCCGATATGGATACTGAATCTGAGTCATCATCAAATGTTATACTTAAGATCCCGTCCTTCAAGCCTAGTAAAAACGGTTCGGATCTGTTGTTCAGGGGTATAGAGAGTTCGATAGCTTCTCCGCCAGTAACCACCAGTGAATCGAGTTCACCGCCCATCATTCCAAATAAAGTGACTATAAAAGACGTGAAAGATGTTATCGCTCAAAGTATTAGCCAAAAATTCCAGCAACCAGTAGTAGAACCAGTGACCAGGCAAATGTTGGACATCAATTTCAAGAGTAGCAGCTTTACGCCCCCTTTAGGATCTAGTATATCTGTGATCAAAACGAACCCGCAAGAAGTAAACCGATTGTTTCCTCAGCAAGCCCCACCAGTTAAACATCAGCAGCAAAATACATCTGGTCAGCCGACTGGTGGTAAAGGAACAAGACCTAAGCGTGGGAAATACAGAAACTATGATAGAGACAGTTTGGTCGAGGCAGTTCGGGCTGTCCAACGAGGAGAGATGTCAGTCCATAGAGCTGGTAGTTATTACGGTGTACCGCATTCTACATTAGAATACAAAGTGAAAGAACGTCATCTTATGAGACCTAGAAAGAGGGATCCAAAACCCAATCCAGTAGACGAAAAGATAGCCAGTTTGAAACAGAACGATATACGTAATGCTCAGGATAAAATGAAGCCGGTAGTTATGAAACCCCCTCAAAAGTTTCCCCCGACCTCCCCTAATGGTATGAAACTACCGTTGTTCGAATCTGGTATGTCTCCCTTGCCAGGTTACAACGCTCCTCCCTTTCCATTTTGGCCTCATCCAGGTTTCCATCACATTCCCATAGACTACGCTAGGAATCCTTCGCCGTCATTCCCCACGACTCACGAACTCTTCGCGTCCCAGATGATGCAGAAACTCCAAGAAGAAACTACAAGATCGCTGAGTAGCAATTCCCAAAACTCCACCCCTTCCAGTACGCCTACCTTGGCGAAGAGCGCAAGGCAAATGGCCGAGTCCCTACTTGATGGTACTGGATCCAACGGTTCCTTTTTAGATGGAATCATCAGGTCTAGCCTGGAGTCTGGCGTTCCCTGCGGTGACGACAAAATAATCAAGGAGGAGAAGAATGTGTCTCCTGAGAATATGTCGAACAAAGCTCTTCTGGATCAACTGTGTAGAAACAGCAGGTTGACGCCCCTGTCCAAACTTCCCACTGGAGATGCCAGTTCCGGTGATGAATCTTACAGGAAAGAAAGTTCGAGTCCCTTGAACTTTTCAGGTAAGATTATTTTCAACCATATATATTCAATTAATTAAACAGATTATCATAGTACATATTATTAAAAGCATCTTGTGAAATAAATAAATAGTAAATTAGTGATTACGATTTGGGATCATACTCATTATCAACAACTTCTTGGCATCTGTTGTGCAAATGTTCAATGCCGGATCGATAAAAATCAATTGATTTTCGAGCAAAATATTGATATATTATGATATATGGCATTTTCGATATCGTCCAGATTTGTAAATCTTGCGGGCGAAGATGGTAGATAAAATCGGGTATTATATTTCACCCTTATTCGTTTACTTATTCCGGGGTTCATCTAGCACTAGGTGGTTTTGTATTAGCCTTATTCTCTTTGACAGTCGACAGATTTTGCTGGACCCTTTTGTACTGACTTTCCAATCTGCTTCCGGGTCATAGTCTGAAGCTATTGGTCTTAGAATACAACCTTTGGCATTTACGAACTTCTAATGCATTGGGACAAACATTACAAATGTTTCTGATAACTGTTACTACCCTTGTACTCCCTGTAGTATTTAGTTGACTATTTTACTATAATTCACTATAAATTGAATAAAGTCTTTTGATTTCAATTATTTACTGTTATCTTTGGGACCTCTGAATATCTGTGGCATAACTTTGAGGTATACAATGAGCTGACAAAGGATCATCAAATTTTGACTCGCACTGAAAGGATATTAGTTTTTCGGCTTCCTAGATTGTAGATTGTATGAAGTAGTTACACTGCAAAATCAAGGAGTATCAAGGTCTTCAGCCATTCCATGCAAATATCAATAATTAGAGGTTACTATAACATTGGAACAAATTTTTCGTAGCAGTATGGTAGTAGATATACGAATATAGATGTAAAGGGCAAATATACCATCAAGCTCATGAATGATTTCCCATGCAGTTGACAGTCAATTGAGTCAATATGCATCATGAGTTAGTTCCTGAAACTACGAATGATATGAATAGATCAAGCATTCAAAGATGTATTTATTCGATAGAGGCAGAATAGGGGAAAGTAAAAATTTAGGTTTGTGAATTGGCATGATTGGTCTACTGATTTCAGAGTTAATTTTTTTGAGATTCTGTTATCCCAATATTTCACGAACTACTTTTGAGAGCACAAAGACATCCATGGAGATAGATGATGGATGATTGCAAGATTTGAAAAAACTAGTAACTTCGCATCTGACTTCCAAATTTGGCTGAAATTCTTCATGTGGATCAATGAAATAGATTGTCCAAAAAATCACTTTCATCATGCCATAAGAAGATCGGGAAATTGTTTTACATTTTGTATTTATTTTCTGTAGCTGCTTTCGATCAAACCTGTCTTTTTTCCAGGCACGAGTGTAAAAGAAGAGAAGATGGATGATTCACCTCCACCATACGAAACAGAAAACTCAGATTTACATATGATGGAACTGTCAAATGACTCACACGAGTCTGTCGAAAGAAAACCACAATTCAGTCAGTTGCAACCTGAAGCAACTCAAAGCCTACCAACAAAGCCTCCAGGAAGGATTTACTTGAAGCAGGATCTGGTGAACCCTGATAATTTAAAACCAGAGATGCTGGTCCGCTTCATGCCTGACATGGATAGAAATGGGATTTGCGAGAATCCCGACAGTGCCTCAGAAAACGAAGCACCACAAGACTGACGTTTAAATATTATGAATGGAAGATTTTTATACTGACACAGGAGTACTATAGAATATTGTTATGGAGCTTCGAACGTAAAAAAGCTTGAAGAATTCATATCCCTTAGTGATTTCTGAAGAAAGAATTCAGATCAACCACAGGAACTTCAAATATCCAGGTTCTTGTGGATCCTAATCACACACCTCGAATAACCGTGAATAAAATCTACATCTAAGGAATTGTCATACCATACTTTTGTCTTGCTATAAGAATCAACTGAATCATCGTTTATAAATATTATGAACTGAAATTGTATCAAAACCTTCTTTTTATCTTTCAAGCATTTTAACGTTCGAAAATCAAGGAGTTACTTCTTCAAACGAAAAGATCTAACTCGGTGGTTGTAACATAAACATAAATTAACTTTGATGACGGTGTTTGTTGATTACTCTTTGGTTTATTTGAAATTATTTTCTAGACTAAGATTATCATGAGCATCAAAGCAGAATTATTCATCTAAGTGTTTTTCGACTTTGATATATGCCCTCATATCACCCAAAACAAAACATAATACAACGAAATCAAATATTCACAACAAAACTAAAAAACGAGAAACAAAATCCTGAAGGATCCATATGGTTTCATGAAGATGTTGAAGCTCAAAAGAATTAACGAAAAAATTATTGCTGAGATTGTGAAATTTGATTTTAATGTAATGCTGTTCATGTTCGATGTGTAAATGGAATGTTCCAAATTGTATCATCAATGTAATATGTGTGTCTTTTTGTCGCATATGGTACCTCAGAAGTCATTCTGTTCATATTTTCGAAAAGCTGCTCTGATGGTTAATATTAATATATAATATATATTGTATCGAAAGGAAGAAGCATGGTGAGATCGGAAAATTGCAAATTATATCTATCTGTGATTTATTCAAAATTTTTGATGTATATTTTATCTAAAATATCTTAAAACTTAAAGAAAATTTAAAAACTAGAAATAGTAAATTGATATAAATTTCGTGAGTTAACTGGACGTCCCTTGATATTCGCGTACAGTTTTCTTGCGATGTTATCTTGTTTTCATATGAAATGAAGTGCAATTAGCTGGTATATATATATATATATATACTATATTTACATCAATATTACATAGAATAAGATATATTGAATATATTATATATTTGAAAAATGGAAGCTATTTTGTTCGAGAGATAAAAGATTGACTCCTAGTAGAGTTTAAAATGCTTCAGATCCCTTCAACAACCGTCAAACAACACAATCAACCACAAACCAATCGATACCGACAGTTAAAATGACCGACCGTGAAAAATTACAGATCTGTTCTATTTAAATCTCAAAGCATTTCAAGATTCCTATCAAAAAACATTTTAATCATAAATATTTCCGATACTTGTATTGTTTTGCAACATTCAATGCTTCGTGTTAGTTTTTCATGGTCGGTTTTCAAACCAAACCAGAATCAAACAGGACAAATTTAAGTTGGACCAATAATGCAGTTTAAAAATTGTATATAAATGGTATGCTTTTCATACATATCGTTTGACAATCTCCGCGATTTTTCATGAATCTCCGTGTCCTATTGCAGATAGTTGTAAATCTTTAGAAAATCAAAATGAGAGATTTCGGATAAATCGAAGAGACTGTCAAAATAAAACATTCCAACCATTCACGTGCCAGATTTTTTATTCGCAACATTTAAATGTTGAAATAAATTGATTAAATAGATGTGATCTCGGTCGAATGTGACCAATATAGGTCATTGGAATGCATTTTAAGAAATGTGATGTTATTTTGAAGCTGTGGCTTCCTGTTCTCTAGTGTATAAGATTCAAAACAACACTGTATTTTTAAATGTTTGTGTGTCACTTTTGCGCTTAATACAAGTCCACTGTAGTATATTTTTTTCATGACTCAAGTTGAAAACAAATTCCGTAATACCTTCAGTGAAAGTTGCGCTAGTTTTAGACAGAGCCTTGTTAGTTTTCAAGTTATGTGCATCTTCTCTGCTGTTCCAGTTCCCCAGTGATAAGTTCAAAGAGATTTTCACCAATAGGTGAGATTGGTCTCATAGAGGAATTTGTTTTCCACGAACATTTAGTGTAAACAATATTCTGTGAAGGATTCTTATACGCGTTATGAGTGAATCACTGAGATGTGCAATTCTTTTGTAGTGTTAACTCATCGTTTTTAATTGTTTATTGAAGTGATATTTTTCTTAAAGACATGGTTATAAGTTATTGAACTCTTATTCTCCACAATCTCGCGGTCCAAATGCAACCCTCAACAGTGTATAAACGTAACTTTGAAACGTATACGCGTCGTAATTTTAAGTACGTAAATATATTTCTCTCTCTAAACTATAATTTTCTCATTCAAAACAGGACTGTGCACCAAATTACCTGACGGTCAAAGTGATTAAAGAAGGTTACAAAATTGATTTGATTATTTAAATGCTGACGGTTTCCAAAAATTGAACTTCTCATTCCGGAGGTAGAACTTTTTAATATGGCCACGACCATCTCAATTAATTTGTTGATTTTCTGGTACACATTTTCCATGATATGCCAATTCTTATTTTTGAAGTTTACAAACTAAGTCACAGATGTATGGAAACTCTGATTAGATTCTATTTCATATTTTCGTGTCGAACAGTAAGTTAACGTTCCTTTTTCTTTCTCTCCAAAGAGATATTCGTGAGAATGAAAATGTGTAATGAAAAAATATTAATTATATTGAAGGTGCTCCATATTCTGAAGTCTGGGGGGATTCACATAAGTAATCGTCATTCACTGTTATAATTATTTCCTTGATGCAACTCCTCAAGTGAATGAAGCTTTTTTATAACTTACAAAATTCATGAGGGTGTTTGAAGATGCGCAAGTCTCATACTCTCAAATCTGAATGCTTTGACATTATGAAAAGCTAAGTTTTGAAAAATGTATACGTTTAGGGAACAATCATACCTGAAAAAATTATGAATGAATCTGTTCAATTCAAATACAACACAGAAGTAGAAAAGGAAAACAACGTATGTTTGAACAAAAGTTAATTACGTATTTTTGCACTAAAGTCAGTATTTTGTTCAAATCATAATTTGAAGGACTTTTCGTTAGGTTTTAGAATATCATTCCACCAAGTTTTTCACATTGATAAGACTTCTTTCTATAGTTTATATTCTCTAATATTTTTTTACATGAATGAATAATTTTGATCAGTTTTATAAATAAACATATTTGTTAATTATTTTTTAATTTCAATTTAATCATCGTAAACTTAAGTTGCTTAGAATTGTATATATAGTATTTTCTTCTGTGTACACAATATTTTTGGTGTGCCTGCTAAAGTTATAACTTCGAAGAATGGTTTATTTTTATTCGTTAACATTTTCTGCAAACATAATGAACAATAGCTACAATTTACCCACATTAAATCATACTGGTGAAGAGATCCAAATTTTACTTTTGCGTTTTATAGCTTATCCCAAAATGCCTCGTGAGATTGCTGGTGCAGGTGATCCGATAGATATAATTTTTTTTCTGGCTTATTTTCACCTCATAAAAATATACCTATTTTGGAAAAAATACCTATTAAGGGAATCAAATTTATTTTTCGAATTTCAGAATTTCTGCACCATATTTTACTGAAGCATTGATAACAGAGCTTTACTATAAACGCAAGTAGATTTTCCACTGAGTACCTACCTACTCAAAATAGTTGATAGTTTTAAAGACGTCTGACGACACATGCAGTACAAGAGGTTAGATTTAAACACTATATTAGGATTTGTAAAGTTGACACTAATTCCTGGTGATGGCACTTAGGGTTTACTAACTAGTAACTAGCATATTGTAGTTTTTTGAATATAAGCCCCTGAGCAAAACTCTTCATCAGTATGATCGCAAAATACAGTTCAAACTCAAACAACCGGTATTAGTTCAATATTTATTATCACAAAACATGATATACTCACGCATTATTTTTGATCAAATATGCAGGATTTTCGGAATATTGATTCAAATTACATATAAGGTTGAGTTAATTCTTATTGGAGCCTAATTGTTATATCTGAAAAATTTATATGATATTTGACATTGCGATTTTTAAGCTTATTGTATGCACTGGCTGTTTAAGGGCACAACACCAGAAAGTGTCTTCTTATTTTTGGACTACATTTTGTGCTATTTTGTATTTATATAAAGTTTTCGATGATTTGAATGAATCCTAAAATCCAAATTTTAAAAGAAATTGTTCAAAAAACATAATGAAGCATGAAATTGAAAACTAGAAATATCTGTAATGTATACATATATGCAAATGATATAAATATTTTTCAAAAAATTAACTTAATCCAGTAAAAAATAAATGAAAGAACCGATAAAATCTGGGACCAAAATGCCATATCGGATTATGTCAAACCAAAATATCACAGAGCTCCAGGAATTTTCACATTTTCTCAAATTTTCAAATTAGCTGAAATGCAAGGTGCAACATTTTTTCAAAAATGTATTTTAAAAATATATTAGAGTAAATTATTTCATGAAAGTTCCATTGTTTGACAATATGTTAGAAATAAAATTTATTGTAAGTGTTGCTTAATTCTTGTGTTATTTCTGGTTTAAATGAGATGTAACTAGAAAAATGCCTTTTTTAGTATGAGGAGACTATATCAAACTTGCTGTATTTGCAGCATGAAGAATAAATCTAGATTCAAAAACATTTCAAGGATCTAGTATCATCTTGTTTGAATACAAGGTACACTTGTTCGTAAATATCTACTTGTAAAACCTGTTTTATTATGAAAAGTTAGATGTTTGAACAATTATTGCTTTGTGGGAAATTGTTATTTTCAGAAAAATTTTAAATCCACAAAAATACAAAAAAAACCATACACATTGTATATTTATAATGTAATTCTGAAATATACCAGTATTTATTATACTGCAAAATTTAAAATGTTCCTTTTAGTTTCATTTCTCAATATGCGTGCACATACCTTCCTGCCATCTATCCAGCTCCGACAAGGGACATTGCTCAACGATAAGTTTTCACCATGTTCACTATGAAGAACTACAATCGGCGTGATTCTCAATCATTCGGACCATTTGCAAAAATTAATTTATGCGAAAATAATAACAGTGTTTTCTATATTGAATTTTTACCTTTTTATAAGTCGCCAATATTGTTCAATAAATCAACCAATAGTCTGAGCTTTGTTTGGAAATCATATTGGCAAGTTTCATTCTCATAAGCGCGTCCAGACCTTGCTGATTCAGTCATTTGTTCTAGGAGGTTTGCATGAATCGAATATTAGTATATTATTGAGGAAAGAAATAACGGCATGCAGACAACTGAATATTCTTGAAATTCCGGACAATGTCACACACCGTGCAGGAATCGAACCTGCGTCTCCCTACTTTCCGGGCGGGGCCTTGACCACTGGGCTAACGATGCATGTGATACTTTCTCCGGAATTCAATATCTTGAGGTTCACCTCATATGTTGGTGAGGTGAACCTCAAGATATTGAATAGACCTTTCCAGAATACTTAGAACAAAGATGAAAGATGTGAACTAAACCAGAATGCGAGAGAAACAGATATATTTCATGCGCAACTTGTGGGCAGCTTTAAAAGATGCGCAAACCTTAGTGCGAGAGAGAGGGAAGCAATGAAATTAGATTCTACTGTTTTTATCGTACCGTGACCCTCACTTAGTAACACAACATTGTTGAGGCATAATATGATTTAGATTTTCGATAAACAATTCAACAATAAATAACATCCATATCCAAAAAGTCGACTGCGTGAAATAACAATATTAATTGGCAAATGTCAACGATTTAAGGGGGGAAATTTTGACGACCAATAATATTCATTCTTAGCCTACAAGTGACGCGCGCAACTTTCACCTACACAGGTAATTCTGGAAAGGTCTATTCCGGAGAAAGTATCACATGCATCGTTAGCCCAGTGGTCAAGGCCCCCGCCCGGAAAGTAGGGAGACGCAGGTTCGATTCCTGCACGGTGTGTGACTTTGTCCGGAATTTCAAAAATATTCAATTCTCTGCATGCCGTTATTTCTTTCCTCAATTATATTTACAGACGTTAAACCATTCTCATTAGTATATTATATTATAAGGATTAAAAGTGCATATTTTTTTACGAGCAATATTTGCAGCGCAGCAGAGCGGATGCAAATTTGCGAGTAAAAATAGGCACTTTTAGTCCGTATGATATATACTATTTTTTCTCCAACCAAGTCAAATATCTGGTATTGTTGGTAAATATTGATTGTCAAGTAGACGTCAGTAGACTTCAAATTTCAATTAGAGAGTTCAAATGCAATTACTTTCAGTCCTAGGATTAAAAGTAGCGTTTTTAATCCTAGGATTAAAAGTGTTGCTTTTGCACCTGAAAATAGGACAAAAATGTCAACATTTTTTGATGATTGGAGAAAAAATACAGGGTGTTTCACCATAAACTGGACAAACATATATAGCCGTGTAGTTGACACAGATAAAGTCATTTTTGCCTCATGACATATACCCCGTTTTCGACGCATAATCGAGATACAGGGTGCTTAATGTAAACTTTGAGCAATATTCTGTGAACTGTGGTAAGTTATACGTGATATTTGAAATAACGGTTCCTGGTCACATCTTAGTATTTTCGAGGGCTCAATTGAATTGTGGTGTAGAATTTGGCAAAAAAAATTCAAAATGGCGGAAAACCTGCAAAGTCGGAATTTTTTTTTCTCGGTTGCCAATGTTGAAAGCATAATCTCAACGTACTCGATTTTCGAAGATTTTCCAAAAAAAATTTTTTCAAAATTCGAACTCAACTTTTTTTTTACATGTCTTCAGTGAAAAAAAAATTTCGCCCAAAATTTTTGGAATTTTTCATGGTTGAACTATCTTTAATTCTGAATACTTGGGTGGAAACAGAATGAAAAAATATCAATTGGTTTTCTTTTTGTAGCCTTCCGAAGATTACGCTAGTTGTACTTTCTTAATTTTTATTTGAGAAACTGGAGGCCGTACGAAGGTCGAAATTGTGCTGCTGGGCTGCCAGAATGACCCAGATAGAAATATGAAATTATAACCAAAAAAAATTTTTTTCGAAAAAATAAAAAAAAATTGAAAAAAAAATTATTATTTTTTTTTATTTTTTCCAAAAAACTTTGGTAAGGTTCGAACCCTACACTCTCGATTAACTAGTGTTGCTTTGGTAAAGGAGATTTATAGGATTAGAATTAGTCCAATTCATACTCGTAGAGTTCGATTCCTACTAAAATTTTTTGAAAAAATTTTTTTTTGGTTTATAATTTCATATTTTTATCCAAATCATACTGGCAGCCCATCAGCACAATTTTGACCTCCGTACGGCCTCCAGTTTCTCAAATAAAAATTAAGAAAGTACGCCGAGCGTAATCTTCGGAAGGCTACAAAAAGAAAACCAATTGATATTTTTTCATTCCGTTTTCACCCAAGTATTCAGAATTGAAGATAGTTCAACCATGAAAAATTCCAAAAATTTTGGCCGAAATTTTTTTTTCACTGAAGACATGTAAAAAAAAAGTTGAGTTCGAATTTTGAAAAATTTTTTTTACGGAAAACCTTAGAAAATCGAGTACGTTGAGATTATGCTCTACAAATTAGCAACCGAGAAAAAAAAATTCCGATTTTTCAGGTTTTCCGTCATTTTGAATTTTTTTTCGCAAAATTCTACACCACAATTCAATTGAGCCCTCGAAAATACTAAGATGTGACTAGAAACCGGTATTTCAAATATCACGCGTAACTCACAACAATTATCAGAATATTGCTCGAAGTTGACATTGAACACCCTGTATCTCGCTTATGCGTCGAAAACGGGGTATATGTCATAAGGCAAAAATGACTTTCCTGGTGTCATCTACACGGCTATATATGTTTGTCCAGTTTATGGTGAAACACCCTGTATATTATGTCGACGACACGAATTGCAAAAGAGGCGTCCACATTACCTGGATTGGTTCAAGCGTCAAATCTGGTTCTGCAGTTTAATTGGGTTGTTTTATTTCCTAATCGACGTTGGGACGCAAGGGCGGATTTACGGGGGATAATTACCCCCCCTCCATGGGTATCGAAGACCTCAGGAAAAATTACGTTTCAAAGTTTATTTGAGATGTTGTAGTTTTCAATAATTTCACCCTATGTTTGGTGTTGATTTATAAGTTCCTTCAGGGTTGATTCTCAATCAAACACAGATTTCTGAATAATCGATTTATTCAATTTAATAATAATCTATATACTCGATGAAACGAACTGAATAACTAACTTCTCGAAAGGAATCATTTATGTTCCCTAATTCATAAATAGGAAATATCCCTGTACGAAAAGAATCAAGTAACCATAAGGATAAGAATTAAATCTGTCAGTGTCACCACATACACTTCACTCACTGTGGAGTGGATATAAACCAATTAACGAAAAAATATTGAACCTAATTCATGACCCTTCGTTCTGTGGGAAATAGTGGAGATTTGGTTTTGCTTTGTATATTTCAACATTTGGTTTATTCGATGTCTTGGGGAATATTCAAATTCTTGTAATTAAGGAGGAAACTGCCGAAACGATTTCTTAATACATTTTAGAATATTGAATTTCAGTAATTAATTTCGCTTTACATTTTCAATAACAATTTTTTCATCTCTCCAAAGCACACAGCATTTTCATTGACAGCACAGCACGATTATTTGCCAATATATGCCGAGAACAAATTGGATTGGGCAAATCTCATGCATAAGCCGTTCCTAAAACCACAAATAAATTATGAAAAATTTATTTGTGGTTTTAGGAACGGCTTATGCATGAGATTTGCCCAATCCAATTTGTTCTCGGCATATATTGGCAAATAATCGTGCGAGTTTCTCGAAAATTTGCACACGTACCAAAAACTTATGATAATATATGATTTCATCACTTCGCGCTTTTCGATTGACCAGAATGAAAAATTTCATTAGGTACTTCAAACTATTCTTATTAGAACCGGATCCTTCACCATTCTGTGACAATCTTTGTTTTATCTATATTCTATATTATACTAAAACGGTAACTCTGTGGTCCGGCCAGGGGAATCTGTCGAAAAAGTGGGTCCAGAAGAATCTTATAATCGCAGCGAAGCTGCGATATAGAAGAGAAATTTTTACACGGTCGGAAAGAGGAAGGATCGATTCGTACGTAGGCGGGATTTCCATCCTCTAGGCGATGTAGAAGTATTTTAAAAAAATTCGCGAACATCGCGAAAAAATTCGGCAAAAAGGGCAATTTTAAACTCGATAAAACTTCTTTCGCAGATATCCTGGCCGTGATGTAAATATACGGATCGAAAGAAGAAGAGTCAACGCAAGATAGCTTGGTAGATATTCATATTTTCCATAATTTCCCCATTTCTTCAGGAAAACTGATCAAAGTTTGACATTTCTCCTATAAAATCACCCGAGTTCTAGCGATGAGGATGACCACTTAAAAGGTAGATCTGCTGGCCCATACTAGTTTCTTATTACTCCAGAAGGGAAAATTGCAAAAATGCTAATGTCTAAATTTAACATACTTTCAAGGGCTTGCTCGGTATCTATCTATTTACGTAAAGGAATAATTCAACTTCAAGACACAAGAAGTTCCTAAGATGTGGTGAGAAGTCTGAAAAACGGCAAGTACCTACTACCCAGTTATTGAAGAGCTCAGTGTTGATATACCCTAAAAAATAACAATCAGTTATTGGCCCACATTTCCGAAGTTAACGAAGATTCCTTCAGAATATGGGTCGATATCCATAATATTCGTACTGAGAAAAATAATGAGAAAATTGAAAAGAGAATAGTAAATTTTTCTATGAATTCAATGTATGGCGTTCCTTATTGGAAATATGAATTATTTGTACAGGTGTCCCAGAAGTCGCGCACCCCATTGAGGGGATCGAAAGTGAGAAATAGGTATTCTGAGCCCAAAAATCCATGTTTGAAATTTTTTGATAACGTAGTTAATCAGTAATTAATTAATGAAAGTGACCAATGAGGAGCGTCCTTCAGAAGAATAAGTAGGCAGTGGGGACGCGAGAGAGAGACGCCAGAGATGCTGCCGGCTTTTCACGCAGTAAACCGACACTGGCGTCTCACTCTCGCGTGCCCACAGCCTACTTATTCTTCTGAAGGGCGCTCCTGATCGGTCACTTTCATCAATTAATTACTGATTAACTACGTTATCAAAAAATTTCAAACATGGATTTTTGGGCTCAGAATACCTATTTCTCACTTTCGATCCCCTCAATGGGGTGCGCGACTTCTGGGACACCTGTAGGTATACTGAAGGTGGGTTACAAAGTGGCGGAGGATCCAGTTCCTATAGGAATTTTTTTAAATTAAATCAATTATGCAATGAATCCTTTCATTCAGCGTGATATTATATTTATATGCAAAGCTTTTGGAAATCTGTTTTTTATCAATACGTTTTTTCTTTGTCAGTGAGGATCTCTGATCAGTTTGAGTTTTGAACACTGTCCCTAAATTGAACTTTGTACCGATACTTCTGATTTTTTTCTGAAAGTCTGCTTACATATGGGCATATTCAAAAAATTGGGTGGTTGTGGATGATTTATCCGTTGTTGTTCTTGAGGATTTGATTGTTGATGAGACGATTATCGCTTTATTCAAGTGTCTCGAGTATGGATTATCTTCAAGAAAATATTTGGCGACATTTATCTCATTTTCACGAATTTCAGGAGTAGATGATATTACATTGGCTCTATCATATGTATCTAATTTTCATTCTCTTTGGAAATTTCATCGATTTAGTCCGACATCAGGAGTTGAGGAAACAAAATCTATATATTCAACTAGGGCACGGGTTCACATATGAGAGAGAGTGAGAAGCATCTCTGTGGGACCCACACTGTAGGTACACCAAATCTACTCTTTTTGGGCGTGGTCCTTAAATCAACCAATGTACCAAACAACCAACCAGGATATTCGACAGCGGTTACGTCAATTTGGACAGCAGTAAATATGTATTATAAGATACTTTCTTAGTAGTTAGTTCTACAGGGTTGGGCATAATGGAGGGGCGTTTTTAAAATAACAATAACTCAGCTGTTTTTGAATCAAAATAAAATTCATTCAAAAAAAGTTGAAGTATACCTTATTACCATTTAACAATTGGAACGTGAAATTATGTTTTGGAAATAATGTCAGGAGATGACGACCGTTTTCGGCAATGCACTGCTGAAGTCGTTCCTCAAAGTTCCGCATCACCCTCGCATACAAGTCGATGTCAATTGCCCCTATTTGTGCTGTAATTGCTTCTTTCAACAAAATAATCAGCAGCTGAGAGATCAGGTGAACGAGGGGGCCATGGCACATCACCGAGGCGGGAAATTACGTGTCCAGGGAAAATGCTCGGAGTTTACAGTGGCGGTTGCTCCTTGTGCATCCTCCAAGAAATAAGGGCCGATTACACAAAGAAGGACTCACTGCACACGAAACGGTGACTTTTTCACTGTGAAGAGGGCGTTGATGCAGTTCACGGTTTTCTGCTGCCCTGCTGCCAATATCGGCAGTTCTGCTTGTTAACAGAACCGCACAAATAAAAATGAGATAACCATTGTGATTAACAAATGGTAAGCTTTCCTGAATCGAACCCCATCCGTTCGCCTTTACTTATTGCCGCTTTAAAAACGCCCGTCCATTATGCTTCACCCTGTATAAATATTCGTTGAATACTCTCAAACCGCAGAATTCAAAAGTTTCACAGCAGTTCCCAAATGGTTTTGTAAATGCATTGTATGAGTAATTTTGAAGACACAATAGGTACTTGTAGGACAGTTTTATAGTGATTATATTGATTATCTTATAACGGTTGTTCGGTCCCCACTTAAATAGCTGTACATATTCCCTATATATTGTTGTATATATGTAAATAGAATGTGAATATCGAATTGGATTTGCATTATGTCTGCTTTGTTCCTTGTACGCAATGCAACTCAAGGCGGCATGATGCAAATCTATGTTTTGGCTTATTCTGAAGCAAAACAGTCAAATGCCCCCACCACGGGGTTGGAAAACTCTGTGACTCGAACAGGTACTTGACCTCAGGAGAGACACGGACTCACCACGAACCATAACCAGTCTCAACCTAGACACAATAACGAGTTCAACTACGAACACCGCGACAACTACCTAGTACGGTCAAGGAAGGCCTTTAACGTAACCCGCGCGCCGCAAAACCTATAGTGCAGCCAGAAAACCTACTTCAGCTTCAGCCAATTGAGGCCTTATGATATCCAGCACGCAGCATACCACAGGTGAGTCAGAACATACTTTGCTTTTGTGCACCTTGTACGAAATCTCTCCATTGCGTCCACCAGAGAAATTGTCAAAGCTCTCAAGAATCGGTGCGAACCTTAGATAAAATACAGTCCTTGCAGTGGTGTATCCGATTATGTGACAGATTGAATCACAAAGACGCATGGCGTTACGCGTCCTCTCCCTTCTCTAATCTAAGAGATATAATAATTATGGTATGTGGTATGGAATTCGCGATTCAAGGGTAGGCTGCGCCCTCTACATCACGTGTACCCCTGAGTGGGTAGGATTTGTAAACATATTATTTGCGAGGAAAAAATATGATGGAAAGTGAAAAGAGTCTGTTTCTTAGCATAAGTGAATGTTTTCGATATTTGGAAGCCACTCCAAATACTAGGAAGGCTCTTTGGGTCTGAAGGAATGAATAGCGTTGAGATTGAAAAAGAATTCAGATAGCTGAACGAAGGTGTACTTAGGTATTTGTATTACATTAAGTTTGTTATATTATTATCGGTGGGTTTCACAAAGCGTGATCACCGGTGATTCGAGATCAACGGCTTGATTCTCTGATTTTTGAACTAAAAATCGAGTTGATTCTAGATCAAGCTCGGATCACCGATGATTACGCTTTGTGAAACCCACCATATATATGTTATATTAATATTTTACCAAATATTTATGAATAAAATTTATCTTCTATTCTATAAAAACTTTTATTAACATATCCTGATAACTTGATAACATTGGATTAAAAAAAAACAATGAGTTTATACATTGAAAACCAATCATTTCCTTTGGCAATATAAATTTATGATATATAGTTATGGTAAAAAGGGGTTAAAGTCAAGTCCACTGCGACATTTAGGTCTATCGATTGTGTTACCAAACATAGTATATTAAAGTATGAGGGGATAGAACACGCGCGAAACAGATAAAGTGTTTCAAAGACCAGTTATCCACGAATACTTTACACAATTTTTTATTGGTAGAATTTGAAATCATTTAAATACTGTAAGGAATGCAATTGACAGATCAATAATTAAAAATTGACGTTAAGATTTCACATCGTCGGCTAAAAGCGTTAACCGGCTAACTCCATTTTTAACGATTTTGGTTTTTTTTTAGATTCAGTAACTAGATAGTTTCCGACATATATCTGTAAACCATTTAACTCCCTATTTAGAGCAGAAATTGTATAAATCTCGTCGCACGTATACCGGCTAACTACATATTGTCCAATGTACGAAGAAGAGCTGCTATCTCCCGCAAATTCTACGTAACAGTTGCCTACAAAAAGCAAGAATCGACGAAAACGATTTCAGGTGCAAGAAGCATCGTAGTTTTCCGAGAAGAATAAGAATTTGAGAGAAATAGGAAAGCGATACTATGAAAGAAATAAAATAAATGGAAAATGATCCTATGATGTAGAGAACCAAGAAAACTGAAAGAAAGATGCCGGTGTAGAGATAAGAATGAAATGTAATGTTATAACAGAGCAGCAAAGAGAAGTTATTTTTAATTACTTTTGGGCCTTAAGTTGGGGAGAAAAAAAAGTTTTTGTGGACAGTACTGTGATTTTTTGAAAACAGGTGATCAAGAAATAAGAAAGTGTAAATAAATGTATTCAAAAACAGTCGGATCGGGTCGTTGGAGTCAAGGGCGGATATAGTTCTTTTTCATGGGAGAGGTAATAACAATCATGGCAGGGGGGGGGATATAAAGATTGAAAAACCATTAAATCAGGTACACAAACCACAGATTTCGAAGAAACTAGTGGCGAGGAAACAAATTGTGAAAAAATACCCACGCAGTATAGAAATAAGTGTAGAAATAGAAAAAAACCATTTGAAGAAGAGAACCTCAGCATAAAAGAGTTTTTATTTTGTGTCATCACGGGTTTTGTTATGAAAATAATAAATTGAACAAACTGCTATCTCCTATTTTTTATTCATCAACGAAAATTTCAAACCTGCTAACTCCATTTTACGGCTGTAGAAAATAAACTAAGGAAAATTTACAAGTATTTCGTTTGAAAAAAGGTAAAACTAATACTGAGTTCTGTTTTGTTCAAAGCAGTCATCGTATAAGCATCTAAGTAGGAATTAATGTGGTTTTTTGTTCCTCCTGAAAAACTGACTCTATGTGAGTTAGCAGCTTAACACATTTAGCCGACGACATTATTTGTGATATAGATGCATAGAATAGGTACCTGGTGTTGGCACTGATTAGATTTTGTTTGAGACTTTCTTGTCGATCGAAAATCTGAGTTTTTGTTCTGCTTTTCTTTTCTCCCGATAGGGGTCGCCACGACCGATAAAATTTTGCGGATTATTCTGGAAGTAGCACAAATACTCAACTCTAGAGTGCCGTTTTGATCTACAAATTGTGGTCACGATTTTAAGTAAGGAGTCGTTACACCAGGTATTCTATGCATCAATTTTGTGATGACAGTAACCATGACACAACTTCAAAACACGTTCTTGTAATGAGCAAAATAAGATACCAATAAAATTCGTTATTTCTAGTTTACAACAGTTGTACTTGGGAATATAATGGAATGAGACTGGATCCCTGGCTGTTGATTAATCAATCAATCAAATCGATTAAGGGCAAAATGTCCGAAATTGCGGCGCCGCCACGAAACATTTCTAATATTTTCGATTTGGTCTAACGTCAATCCATTCGAAAATGTACGAATTCTCACACCATTATTCTAGACATCTTACTACAGACATGTACAGAATAGTATATTCTGTAACAAGGGCAGAATGAAAATCCGATACGAGTGAATCATTCCGAGGGCGAGCCGGAGGCGAGCCTGAGGAATCACGAGTATCGGATTTTCATTCTTACCGAGTAACAGACTATACTTTCTCCACGACTGTTGAAATAAGAGAAAAAAGAATACTAAGATGAATTATGACGTTTCGAAAACCCCAATAAATATGACAATCAGAGCGGCTGACACATAGATTTATTCTCTATGTTTTCAAAAGTGTTACGGAATGAATATTCTCACACACTGTGCGAGAATGAAATTCAGTCGAAATGCTTAAAAAACAAGGATTATACGCAAGCTCGAGTTGGTTTTTGGTCGTAATCTATAAAGGGCGAAAACCAAGGACCAAACTGAACAAAAACCGCGGTCATAACTGGTTATTTACTTGAAATCGATAAAAGTGTTGTAGAATGAATATTACATATACTCCATTCACTTTTATAAAGTATCGCGGTTTGCCATGAAATTTTGACACATTTCACCGTATATATTTTGAAAATGTTAGGTTATGGTCATTGCACTGTCAGATACGCCCACAACGTTGCCGTTTCTGCTAAAAAATCGTAGTAATTACGTATTCATCAAAATGTTCCTTTGGGAAATTAATGAATTTGAGAAAATATTATGTTAATTCAGAAGACATTTAACTACATTTTTGCACAACCTGAAATACTCCAGTATGAAAATGTAGTAGTTCTACGAAACCTGCGCCACAGTTAAATCTTCGAAGAACTAACTCCATTTACAAAGTTGAAAAAGAGTAAATAGAAAGTAGACCTGGCAATGTCGCTAAATTTTCACGAGTGCCAAACTGCGTCTGTTCTAGGGGAAAAAACTTGATAAACCTAAATCATGGCCAACCGCGATACTTTATAAAAGTGAATGGAGTATATAAAGTGATGGAATACTGACATTATATGGTCAAATTCGATGTTGGAAGAGCTGTATTCTGTGGCAGTCGTGGAGAAAGATTTTTTGACGGCTCTCTTTATAACAAGCCGTGAAATAGAGTCAACAAGGCAACCTTACAAGAGGAATATCTATCGACCATAGATTCTTCTTTTTCATGCTACATAAAAGAGCAAATAGATTAATTGACGCTGTTTTTCAGAGCTGTCTTTATTACAAGCCATGAATCAGGGTTAACAAAGCCACTCTGCAAGAGGTATGGGTTAGAGCACAGATAAGTGAATCCGCATATTTACATATTCCTGAAAATGTTTGAAGTTCAAAAACACTCAAAAGTTCACATGAATACAAACTTGTTGAAAAATCACACTGCAGAATATATAGGGTGTTTGGTAATTCGACGTGGAAAAGGGATATACTAGACGTCATTTGCAGTGAATTGCGTCGAGTGGTCCGAAAATCTATGGTTACGAAGATATGGCGATTTTTCAACTTTTTTGAAATTTTCTGCTTCGTTATCGAAAATAATTAATTTTGTGAAAATTACTCGACTCTAAATATTCGATGAATATTTCTTTCAAAGCTGAGGAGATGGTCCTCATTTCTTGCGAAAAAGTATTCACTAAAAATTCAGATAACCCGAGATATACAAGGTCATAAATGGCTGCACCTGTTTTCCTCATAGAATCTTGATGAAACGATTGAGAATTACTCGAAAAAAGTATTATGAACTTTGTGTACAAATGTAAGGAAAAACTTCCCTGTTTCATCAGCTTTCCAAAAAGGTACATATGTCCATAATTCTTTCATGCAATCTAAAAATATGGCCGGAAAACCAAGCAGACAACAGACTTTTTCCAGTCATTTAGATATTGAACCATGTCCCGCTTACGGCTTACGAATCACGCCCAGTGAAATAAAGGATATTAGGATAAGAGAAAATCATTAATCGGTATTCAGACGGATTTTTTCGAATTGAAGTGAAAAACTTTTCCGGAATTTGAAAAAATCTGTCTGAATACCGATTAATGATTTTCTCTCATTATTTCACAGACGTTAATCTCCAATTCAGATAATAGGATAGATATCCTATCTATCCTATGGTGCAGCCATTTATGACCCAGTATATCTCGGGTTATCTGAATTTTTAGTGAATACTTTTTCGCAAGAAATGAGGACCATTTCCTCAGCTTTGAAAAAAATATTCATTGAATATTTAGAGTCGAGTAGTTTTCACAAAATTAATTATTTTCGATAACGAAGTAGAAAATTTAAAAAAAAGTTGAAAAATCGCCATATCTTCGTAACCATACATTTTCGGACCACGCTTTACTCGACGCAATTCACTGCAAATGCCGTCTAGTATATCCCTTTTCAAGGTTCACGTCGAATTACCAAACACCCTGTATACAATTTTTGAAACTTTTTTATTTGTAAAATATTTTCATTGCTCACAATTGAATTGCTCAAAATTCGAATGGACCGAATCTATATGTGACTTAAGGGTACTTTTGTGACTTGTAGAATAATCACAAAGCTGGCACTTGTATCGCTTCAAGTTCAAATGGACAGAATTTATATGATACTTGAGATTTCCTTTGTAACTTGCAGAATAATCACAATAATGGCACTTGAATCTTTTCAAGTTTAAATGGACAGAATTCATATGTTCGTTGAGATGACTTTTCTGACTAGCCAAATAATCACATTGGTGACACTTGTGTTGTTTGAACTTCAAATGAACTGAATCTATGTGTTTTTTGAGATTTCCCTTGTGACTTGATGAATAATCACACTGGTGGCACCGATATTGCTTCACTTCCACATGAACAGAATCTACATGTAACTTGAGATTTCCGTTTTGGTTTGTAGCAAAATCACATTGGGCGCATTGGTAGGATTTAAAGTTCAAATGGACAGAATCTACATGTATTTTGAGACTACATTTTTGATTTGAAGAATAATCACATTGCTGACACTTGTGTTGTTTCAGTTTCAAATGAATTGACTCTATATGACTTTTCAGATGTCCTTTTTGACCTGCAGAATAATCACATTTGGGACACTTGTGATGTTTCAATTTCATATGAATTGACTCTATATGTTTTTTAAGATCTCCTTTTCTGAGTGTTGTATAACCGCAAAGGTGACAAGGATATTGTTTCAATTTTAAACGAACAGCATCTATGTTTTCTGGAGATTGATATTGCTGCAAATCCATATGAACTTTATGTATATGTGCTGTGAGATTTTTTTTTCTACTGGCGGAATAAATACATTGCTGACACCTGTGTTTTTTCAATTTCAAATGAACAGAATCTATATGTCTATTGAGACCTTCTTTCCGACTTGCAGCATAGTCACATTGCTGACACTTGTGTTGCTTCAATTTCAAATGGAGTGAGTCTATATGATCTTTAAGATTACTTTTTTGACATGCAGAATAATCGCATATATTACACTTGTGGTTCTTCATATTCAAATGCACATAATCTATATGTCTTTTGAGAACCGATTTCTGTCTTGTAGCATAATCGCATACATGACACTGGTGTTGTACAAATTTCAAATGAATAGAATCTATATGTGTTCGGAGATGAGCTTTATGATCTGTAACATAACCACATTGTCCACATTGGTACGGCTTCAGAATGGAATGATCAGAATCTCTATGTGTTTTCAGATTTCCTTCCACACTTGCAAAATAATCACATTTGTGTTCCTTTACATCTTTGGACTCATCCTCTTGGTCACTCATACTGAATTAAAAAATAAATAACCAATTAGACTGCTTTAAATTATTTTCATAACAAACTTCAAATATCAAAATTGTTCTCATTGTTTATCCAAAATGATTATTCAAAACGAAAATAGTTCAAATGCTACTTGTCATAACTTTGGGAATTTTTTCCTACATATTACTAGAAGTTGAATTGAAAAATTGAAATACTCACCAAACATCAGCTTCTGTTTTAATAATGGAATCAATATCATCTATATATTCTTTTCGTTCATAAATGTTCTTCCCTTCAATAAACTGTTCAGTGATGTCAATATCTTCTGTTTTTGGTATTATGTAGGAATCAACACTGAAAAATTAATTATTTTTTCATCAGATAGGAATTGAAAGGAACTTTGTTGAAGATAAATCCCCAATGAAGTAGAAAAAGTATATTACAATTTACATAGGCCTTTGTATAGTTCTTGGAAGAAAAATGAAGACGCCATTTATTTCATAATCACTAATCAAAGAAACGATGTACTTTTATGAAGGGTAGTAACATTTATTTATTTCATTTGAATAGTTTCCTCAGGTTCATTCATAGACGGTTTATTGAAAATTGCGTTTCTTAAATACACATTGGCTGATTGCTCTCCTCAAAAATCTGCTTATGCTTGGCTTGTTCAAAGAATGAAAATTTTTTTTCATAACAGTAACTTCCATAACATCGTCGAATCGAACTAATTGATATAATATGCAGTTTGAGCAGAATTCAGAAACACTTACTCATAATTTTCGGACTTTACAACAGGTTCATTCCTTTCATGAACTTGATTATTATCATGGAACTGCTCAACTTCCATTTCTGCCATTATGAATATATTTAATTTAATTTATTTAATAAATGGGATCCCCCGTCATTTGTTTAATAAACGGGATCATCCTTTATTTATTTATTTACGGGATGAACCCTTAAAGAAAAAAATCACTGCTTTCGCTTTATTTCAACAAATTTTCAAATCCGATACCAAAGACTACTTTGCTGTCACATTTGTTAGGTTAAGTCCAGAGAGTATGTGGTTCGTTTGTACGTTACATCACGGCCTTCTCTAGACGTAAAGTTGAAGATGGCTATGGTTACATATTCGGTAAGCTCATGGTTGGTGACTACTGACTGTCAAGCCGTTCCGTAAATGAAATACCAAAGGTATTGACCATATTCATCAGCTATCGGTGGCAGCTTTTTGAGCGTTCTTGGGTTGGCAACAATAATAATGATATGTCATTACTGATTTGAAATGAGCCCGCCAATTCATTAACATTTAATTTCATTATATTCTTTATAAAATTTAGGTGCACACAAGATGTACTTACACCTTTTTAGCTTCCATTTTTACCAAAAATTGTTTTTGCTCTATCAAAATTCAAAATAAATAGCACGTTCAAAACTTCAAAAATTGTAAACAATCAAAGACAATTGACATTAATGAGGTTTGACACTGCACATTGACATTGATGACACATTGGTACCAACCCGAAGACGCTCAAAAAGCTGCAACCGATAGCTGATGAATATGGTCAATTGGGAAAAGTAGAATTGACCATATTCATCAGCTATCGGTTGCAGCTTTTTGAGCGTCTTCGGGTTGGTACCAATGTGTCATCAATGTCAATGTGCAGTGTCAAACCATGTGTCAAACCTCATTAATGTCAATTGTCTTTGATTGTTTACTTTTGAACGTGCTATTTATTTTGAATTTTGATAGAGCAAAAACAATTTTTGGTAAAAATGGATGCTAAAAAGGTGTAAGTACATCTTGTGTGCACCTAAATTTGATAAAGAATATAATGAAACCTAAATGTTAATGAATTGGCGGGCTCATTTCAAATCAGTAATGACATATTATTATTATTGTTGCCAACCCAAGAACGCTCAAAAAGCTGCCACCGATAGCTGATGAATATGGTCAATTCGATAGGTGGCGCTCTGAAATGTCAATGTCATCTTAGCAACGAGTAAAACAAATCAGATGTCGTATGAGCCCTTTGATATTGAAGTGGTTTTATTTTGCTGTTTAAGTTATTTTCAGGGGGTGTTTTGTGAAACTTTTGGTTTTTCTTTGATTGTGCTTTGTGTTGTTAATCTAAATTTTGACTCCCAATATTTTTATTTTTGGAGTAATAGGTATGGTTGATGTTTGTGAAAAGTACAACAAGCGTTCAATTAACTGTTTAGTTTTAGGTCTGATTTCGTGTTTTCATTTCATTTTTGATATAGTCATATCTACAAAAGTTGCAGGGAAGGTACGTTTGTATTGAGTATCATTTGAAATTTTTAATACCGACTTATTTTCTTTTCGTTTTCTGGAACATACTTCGTGGCTTGACTGTGGTAGTTTTAAGGAAGGTACTGCATTTAAAAGAAGATGCTTTTTTTCACTAAGACCTGAAGAATATGTTACTCATTTATATATTGTTCACCTTCAGAAATATAACCTACACCATCCACTATTAACTTATAACTATGTATTACACACTTGGTACTAACCTTGACTAGTCTTCCCTTTTAAAATTTAAGGAACACACGGACATACTATCTATAACTGGTTTCCCCATTTTTAGTTTCATTGCCTAAGCCTTTTGAGATATATTTTCCAGAACTCCAAACGCATTTTCAATATTTACCATTCTTCCCATGGGAGGAAATTTATGGAAATATAAATCGGGATTTTTCCCTTCACGGCTAGTGCAACCAAATACAGAACAGTTTCGATTATGCAGCGACATAATTCAAAGTATAAAACTTTAAAAAAGGTACAAAAAAAATCAAACTTGATCTGCAATGAAGACAAAAAACAGAATAAAAACAATGCAATACGAATTGTTTTACTCGTTGCTTCAATTACAATTTTTTTCCGCCAGAGGTCTCATTGAATTCTACTCCGCTACTGGTAGAATATGACATGATATGAGCCTCAACTCAACCAACTCATGTACCGTTTGAGAGTGGCTGGGCATAGAATTATGTCAGCTGGGTCCAAGGACTATAAACTAAATGTGGCTGGGGCCACATAATTCTATGGCTGGGACCATGTCGGAGAACGAAGACAGATAGAAAGAATCACATAATTCTATACCTATAATTTGATCCTTGAAATTAAAAGTGAAACATCTAAAGGGCTGTGCCTAGGGTCAGTGTCACAGAACATATAATAGTCAGTGTGACTAGTGAGCATGTGCGATAACGGAGAGTGGGAACATAGGGGCATCGTGGCAATCAGCGGATGCAGATTTGTTATTTGTCTCTGTTTGTATTGAGTCACATACGGTATCCATGGATACAGAATTGCATGTCCCTCATAGAACTTATAGTACATGGAATGCCATTAGCCTTGCTGCTCAGCTTAAAAAAGTGGATAAACATCTCAAGTTGGAGGAATACCGAAATTTACATGTTCCCATGGATACGACTTGTCACTTGTCATACAGAACAGAAACACAGAAATACTATGAATTTAATCGTCAAAATCCGATTCACTTGGCATTTCGGCAAACATTTCTGTGTTTTTGATCGGTGTGACAAGTCGTATCCATGGAAACATGGAAATTTAGAGATTCCTCCAACTTGAGATGTTTACCCACTTTTTGATCTGGTAATAGCATTCCATCAGAGTTGTCTCTGATTCCATGTAATATAAGTTCTATGATGTCCCTTCTCTTCTCCCTAGGCATGCGTATAGACCAATCCAACAAAACAGCTGATCACCTTTTTTCAAGATGGCTGCTGGAAGAAACAAATAACAAACATTTCTGTTATAGTGTTTCTCTATTATAACTATCATTTTACATGGCATAATTGAAGACATTGAAGTTGAAAATTGAGAAACCAACGGAAACTACCCTGAAACACGTACCTCGTAACTGGATATCCTCGGTTTGTTATTTGTTTCTTCCAGCAGCCATTTTGAAAAAGCTGATCGTGACAGATCGTTGGATTGGTCTATAGCGATGACTGACCCTGGATTTAAGGGGAACGATTGCCACACTTTTGTATACTTATTAGACACTACGCTCAAATTCTATATTTATAATTCTATGGAAAGAATAACCTCAAAAGTCAAAACGGTCGTCAAATTGCCTAATCCAAATATCTTCAATCATTTCTTCTCCCTTTGTAATAAAAGTGTATAAATTTTTGAGATATATAACCTCTCAATGATATTCCACAATATCATAACAATGAAATTAATCATTTAACAAAATGAATCCTGTGGCCAAACAACAAGTTCTAAAACTGTATAAAAATTTACTGAGGTACGGCCAACAATTGAAGCACACTGATAAGGAATATTTTGCAAAAAGAATAAAAAAGGAATTCAAGAACAACAAATACCTTGACGAAAACGAGAAAATAAATTTCAATTTCGAAGTAGGTATTCATCCAACCGAATTTTCACAAATAAATTTCATTGTTTCCAGAGATATAAATATAAGAACAATGATATCATTGAATACATCATCGTGATCAATTATTCAATGAACAAATTCTTTTTCAGAGAGGTTTATCAGTGCTCCTTCGTCAATCGGTAGTTTGATAATAACAATGATTAATCAGATAGTCTCATTATTGAAACCAAACACAATATCAATTATTTTTAAGAGATTTAGAGTGAATATTGATTTTTCCCGAGTACCTGTTCTCAAAGACGACGAATTAGAGGAGAAATTTGTGAGAGGTTCTGGACCTGGCGGTCAGAAAATCAATAAAACTGCAAGTGCAGTATGCCTCAAGCATATACCAACAGGTAACATTATTCCAAATATTGAAATCAAATCATTATACTAGTCTAAGAGAAATCATCTGGTTTTACAAGACGTTATTGATAGAGAGACTGAATCATTGATATAGTATATGAAGACAGGGCAACCGGAGATTTTACATTAAAGAATCTTTCCCAATGTATAGAAAGAGAGGGGCAATTCAGAAACTTTGAATATGAAGAAAGAGGTATATAATTTGCCTACTGATTGTTGGGAATAGTCCTTGCCAGAGGCATCTTGGAAATAATCAGTTATGCTGGGACCAATGATGTTCTTATCTGGCTGATTGTGATGAAAATAGATTCAGTAGATGGGAAAAAATTAGCCCTGTAATGTTCAGGTTGACATCATGGTCTCATTCCAACATTTAGTTTCGTATTTGATAACTTAGGCTTCCTAAATATTGATGTTGATTAAATACAATATTCCATTTCCTGTATAATCTTTTCATGAAGTATCTGAATTTGTCATAAACCAGGTATTTTTTTAGACCCTGAGTGTTCTCTTCAGATATTCTTTTTGCATGAGGTAACTTCAGTAATTTTTTCACATTCTGGTTGTTTCTACCTCCGAAAAGGCATTGATTCAGAGTAAGTTGTGAAATGCATTTTGACCTCAATTTCATGAATATCTTGAAGAAATGTCTCATACTGAAAATTTGCATTCACTGATATTTTCACAAAATATGTAGAAATGCATAAGTGATGCTATGCCCAATGCGAACACAATTTTATGATTGTCAATTCATAGCTGACCCTAAAACCTTTATCCACTGAAAAATATCATTTTTCAATTGAATGTATTACAGTCTCTTTGGTACTTCTGTCTTCAATTGTGTGAATTAGTTGTTAATTTGCAGGAATTGTTGTTAAATGCCATCAGAGCCGTTCACTTGTAGAAAATAGAAAAACAGCTAGATCATTACTAACAAACAAATTAGATAAGTTAGTCAATGGTGAGAATAGTGTTGAAAACCAAAAGAAAGTAATAGAAGCAAAAAAGCATTTGGAACGTAGTCGGAGAAGGAATAAATTGAGAGAAATCAAGGAAGAATGGAAAAAAGATCAGGAACCCTCATAAAACTCTTGAGTAATATGGATATATTCAAACTTTATTTATAAAAACATTTGTAAATAAAATAAAGTATTTTATAAATTTACACATCATTCTTAAGTAAAAAATCACAAATTTTTGGTTATACAATTATGAAACTAATATACAAAACGTAAATTATTTACATCATTTAGAAAACTTAACACTTACTCCTCTAGTTATCTCTCATTTTCAACAAAAAGATATTTCTGAAATAAATAGTGATAATCAATCCTTTCCGCATAAATTTGTGCCACAAAATTGACATAATGAAGATTTTCTTTTCGAATAAATTGTCAAACTTGCAATCGTGTTGTGTATATTTTGAAGTGACCAAACATCCTGGAATTCCGAAGAAATGATAATTCATTGCAAACACACTTTTGGAAAATCAAATACATTTAGTCCACAAAAAAAATTTCATACAGGTATGTAAAGTAATAATACTTATAGATGTTTGAGGATTACCTAGTTATGAATTCAGAACTATGCATTTGATCATTGTGAAATTCAGTTTCATAGGACTTATTTGCAATGTCCTACCAGTATGATTAGTGTATAAAACAAAAAATTTGTACAGTCTCCAAAATCCATGATAAGGCACCTGGGAGTATTTATTTTAATATCACAACTGTAATAATCTTGTTGAATATTGACCATTAAATTAAGACAAACAGAATGTACCCCAAAAGAATTAAATCGATTATTCAGAATTAAACATAAGATGAACATAATTTTAGTCAATTTAGGCACTTGATTAACAAAATTACTGAAAGGCAAGATAACAGGTTCAAGGCACTAACGATTTCGTATACAATATTCACATCTTTGAGTTTTATTAGCTAAGACTGATTACTTCTTAGTTCATTCGAATTTTCGATGACCAACTTTGTTTATTCATATGTCAAATTCTTCCATAGTTTTCGAGAGTCTGTTGCTATCTATTCTTCGTCGTTGACTTCTCCTTACAGCATCAGCTCGTCTGTATGGTTCACTTTTTAATTCAAGCAAAATGTCTTCCAAGGCACCATTATAAACTTCGTCCTGTTGAAGCAGTTTCTTTTCTTTGACTAAACGTGTTTTGTGCTTCAGTTCATTTATAAGGGCATCCTAAAAATTGTATTACACAATCACCTGTTCATAATTTTATTGTTTTGATATGTGAAGGTGCACTGGCTTGAAATGAAGAAACTTGAGCCCAAGATTGAAAGAGATAAAATACTGTTTTATACATTTTTATGAATTAAGGAGAAGTACCTATTTTGCATAAAACTTTTAGAGATAATTCGCAACTTTTGCAATGATTGATGATTAAAACTAACCTCAGTGCCGGAGAGCTGATTTACAAATATTAAACTGAATTCAGTAATCCAACAATATCTAATCGTGCAATGACGGCTTAACCTTCCAAAGTTGCACCTCCTTTACATTTCAAGCCTTAGTAATGAGAGAAAGATGAAGCAAGTAAGCTAACCTAACTGGGAAATGAGTGCATAGCCAATGTCCAAATACGCACCTGCTGTTTCTTCTGATTGATTTTATTCTTTTTGGCCACATCCTCATTTGTTTTGTTATTTGCATTCATTGCTGCTAATTCCAACCTTCTTCTCTGTTCATTTTCTTGATCAGCCACCTGTGTAGATTGAGAATAATAGTAATTTGAATACAATCACTTTATTTTCAATTGAGCTCAGAATGAATAAAACAAACCTTGAAAGCTTTGACAAATCGAACAAGAAGTGGGAAGAATGTGTTAGCATCTGTTGTTCTTGGCGATTCAGCAAAGAATTCAACACATTCACGAAAAGCTTCTTGAGCTGTTTTAGTCTCTGATTTCAATTTTTTCAATTTCTCTTCAGAATTTTGGAGGAAATCCTTAATGACTAGACTTTGAGCCCCTTTGCCCCTCAGATCGGCCTCTTTTCTCACAGAATCCATACCCTTCTCCAGCTCCTGTAGATCTGTTTGGATGTTCTCGAGAGAAACTGCAAATACGAAATGATCATGCTCAAATTCCTGGTTCTATGAACAACAAAAACTCACCAAATGCAGCTTTCTCAATATAGTGGAGTTCAGAATCAAAGTTGAGAAGTTCAGGGAATTTTAGTCGGATGGTATTGACAATATAATGTAAAAGGCACATTCTTTTATCTGTTGTTTTCGTATCCAACAGTGAATCTAGTGACTGAAGTTTGAACCCATATGCTGGACCCCTTTTACTACTGTTAAGATAGTTACCAAATGCTAATACTACTTCTAGAACAGATCTTAACTTCCTGGAATGCTTTACTGAATTTGAGGCAGAGATTATTGCATGTATTTGCTGCAAAATGAAAATATTTCAGAAAATACATTCAAATAATTGGAGAAAGTTATTAGTGGCAGTAGATCTATCATGAGCAATTATAAAATTTTTGGGATTTTGGTAATAATTATCATATAGTCAAACAATGTTTTTCAAGACTTAAAAACAATGATTTTATGAGAGTAGAATAAATGGCTAATTTGTGAGGTACAGACTTTAAATCCCATCAAGGTTATTTTTTATGCTGTTACCACCCAATTGACTTGTTATTTCAGCATGTCAAACAAGCATAATCCAAATTTGGAGCTTCCACACTGGAACACGTCAATGTGAAATCGTTTCCTTTCACTCAATGTGCCTAAGCAGACATAGTGTTCAGTGCTATCAATCGTTTCAAAGATATTTTTTCCATAAACTTCTTGAAGAGGATGAAAGCTCCCCTTAATAAAGTACAGGAATCGCAAGATCGGCAAGAAGCGGATCAAGCAAAATCTCCAAAGGGCCTCCCCGTTTTTGCGGATCAAGGGGCCAAAATCAATCAAGGTGTGTATCGCCGCGACATTCTCAAAGAAAACTATTTGAATGACTATAGAGATGTGAGGTGATCCACCGTCTTATGAAAGAGGTGAAGTCTTAGAGAGCCCTGAGGGGTCAGGGAATCTTCAACAGGCTGGTCGGTCAGTTGTCGAAGCACTGGAAACTGGCCAGAAGGCACTTATTTTTTATTTACTTTTCAAGATGACTTAGGTGCCTCTTCCATGCCTGCAGAGTGAAGTGGCTCGACATGGTAGAGAGATCTCATAGATGTCTGGAAATCAGGCATCTAGTGAGATTGTAAGATGGAAACACAGGCTTGCAGAAAGTGTGGCAAAGAATGGCTAGTCGTCAAAGGGGTGTAGAAAGGTCGAAAGCTGTCGAGCGTGTAGAACGAAATGGAAAACGGAGGAGGGGCACACTAGTATTAGTGCGTGCCCTTTCACTGGAAAGGGCCACACTAATATATATAATACTAATATATATAATATCATAACGAACAACAAGGACTCCAATACACATGTTGTTGGAACAACAATTTCAGACCACAACACAGCTCAAGTAATAAACTTGAAGATAAGAACATCTCAAAACAAACCTATTTACACATATAGAAGGATAATAAATAAAGATACCATCAAGGACCTATGCAACAGATTAGAGGAGCAAGACTGGAGAACACTATCAGACATGGAGGAATCGCAAATCGACAAACAATGGAACAACTTCATGCAATGCTTCACAACAGCGTTCAATATGGCGTGCCCCAAGAAAAAAGTGCCCTTACAAAGACCAAATAAGCCATATCAACATAACACAGAGGTGACTGAATGTAAAAAACGGCTAGACATTTTGCTTACTTGTAAAACAATAAATAAAGCTTTCACAGAGGCATACAAAGAAACAAAAAAAGAATATGATTTGCTACTAATGAAAGAAAAAAGTGATAAATACAAGCAGAAAATTTTGAATTCCGATAATAAAACAAAAAGTCTATGGCAAGCCGTAAAAGAAATAAAAGGTAAAATCAACCAACAACATATTCCAATAGAAGGCCAAATTGAGGAGATTGCTAATGATTTCAATAACTACTTCTCAGAGGCAGCCACAAACCTGATAAAAGAACTGAAGGACAGTCCCTTCACTAGTGAAATCAAAAGAAATAATGAAAGTTTAATATTCGACCCCATAACAGAAGAACAGGTCCAAAACACATGCTCATTATTAAAAAACAAATATAGCAGTGGTGTAGATGAAATTCCAACAACCGTCGTCAAAGCTACCATAACCTTCACAAAGTTTCCAGTAGCATTTATTATCAACAACTGTTTAAAATATGGAATATACCCTAAAAAACTAAAGGAGGCAGTAGTAAAACCCATATTTAAAAAAGGTGATCCAAATGAGTATCAAAACTATAGGCCAATAAGCCTTTTACCAGCATTTTCCAAGCTATTTGAAATGGTAATTTGCAAGCAACTATGTTCCTTCTTAACCAACTGCAATATTTACTCTGGCAACCAACATGGATACATTAAGGGAAGATCAACTGATACAGCTATTTATGAGTTCATGACTGAAATATTACTAGCTTTGGAAAACTCGGAAATGATCATGGGCCTCTTCCTAGATCTATCAAAAGCCTTTGACAGCTTAAGCTATGAATACGTCTTGGAAAAAATGGAACAAATGGGTATACGAGGCACAGCCTTGGAGCTCATACATTCATATCTCAAAGGAAGGTCACAAAGAACATACATAAACAATGGTATGAATGAGTGCCTATCGGAACCTAACCTCATAAAATTAGGTATACCACAAGGTAGTATTCTTGGACCAATCATCTTTACACTTTTCATAAATGACCTGCACACCATTGTGGATGAAAAAGATGAAACCAAAGTCATCAATTATGCTGACGATACAAATATATTATTGAAAGCAAATACCTTTCCTGAAATGACGATCATGGCAGAAGCAGTTCTGAATAAGACAGAAAATTGGTTTACCAAAAACAAATTGTGTATGAATGTAGACAAAACAAGCATAATTCTTTTTAAAACTAACCATGCCGGCTATGACACCCCAGAATATCTGAAATTGGCAAACTCCAAGATACAATTGGATAAAACAACAAAATTTCTTGGACTATGGATAAATGAAAATTTGAGCTGGACAGAACACATTCAAGATTTATCAAAAAAACTCTCAATAACCTGTCACCTTCTGAGGGTAATAAAACAGTATTTGGACATAAAATCTTTGAAAATAATCTATCAGAACTCTTTCGAATCAAAACTGAGATATGGAATTCTGTTTTATGGTGCAAGCTCAAATGTGAATAATGTCTTCAAGATCCAAAAAAGGGCACTAAGAATCATCCTTGGCATGAAGTCGAAAGACTCTTGTAGATGTAAATTTAAACAGAACGGCCTTTTAACAACAACTGCTATTCATATACAGGTGAACCTACTTTTTCTTTTTAAGAACAGACATTATTATACCGAAAACAAAAGTCAGCATTACAATACAAGAACATCACAGATTTTGTACCCAGCACACAAGCTTACAACAACAGAAAAGGGGCCACCATACCAATCAATAAGATATTTCAACCATTGTCCTATAGAAATCCGAACAGAAACTAATATTAATATATACAAAAGGAAGATCTTCAAAATGCTTCTTGAAATTTTGGAATTTTTTATGCGTAACCATTCTAGATAGATGTAAAGTTGGACACAATTTTACTTCTGATTGTTTGCAATGTCATGTATTATGTCATGTAACATGATGATTTAAAATAAAGAGAATTATTTATTTAATACTAGTGTGCCACAGGACAGAAAGAGAAATGGCTCAAGACTAGGGTGAGCAATGACGTATAAGCAGTCATGGCTGGGTTGAAGCTTTTACAATAGAATGGGTAAAGATGCTATGGCATCATAAACGAATATTAAACGACTGCCCTCTCAAATCAACGGGATATATTGTATGCAAATAAACTGCTGAGTTATCGTCAAGTCAATGTAGCCCACCGAAACCGCTTTACGTTTCCGAGGTTCGTCAATTAAATTTTCTAATCTGTTCCAGCGACCTTGTCTGAATGCAGCTTTATAAATACAAATTTTGTACCTGAAATATTATAGTTCTATTGCCATTACTACCTTTCATCCATATCATAAAATATTTCATCAAACTATTAAAATGTATTCACTTACAGGTGTTATCAGATGTATATTGTCATAAAAGTTTCCTATATAACTCATAATGGATAGTTTCACCGATATTCTTTCAACTCTTGTGAGTTGTAAGAGGAATTTATCTTCTTCTGTAAGTAAATTTATATTTTTCTTTTCATTGACATAGTCTCTGTAGGCTTTGGTTTCTGGTTCTGTCGGTACCATTCTTTGAAGAAGTTCAACATTTTCTAATGAAAGTAATTTTAAATCTAGCATATTAACAGCATTGATAACTTTTTCTACAGGCATTTCCAGTTTTCTTCGGGATATTGCTGTAAATAATTATGATATTTTATTTCCGGAAACAACAACAGAAGCTTCAGAACCATCGAGTTTCTTGAAGAATCTAATACTTACCAATATTCCTCAGTCTTGTATGCTCTAGTAGAGAAACATTCTCTGGTTTTTTGAACTTTTTACTAGGGAATGAAGTTAGCCCATCGACCTCATTATTACCATTGGCCATAAGACCAGAATTGCCAATTTTAAATCTCTCTTCGAAGTCATGGAAATCTATATAATTATGTAGCTTGTCATCATCTAGCTCATTAAAGATTGTGCCCCTAACCTATGAAACATACAAGGTTACGAATGTACCAACTTTTCATTAAATAAGGCTGAGTAATTTTTTACCTGATTAGGCTTTAGAGCTACCCAATTGATCGTGGGTAGTTTATATTTAGTTTGTACTTTCCTCTTGATTGTCATTGCTCCATCAGGTGCTTGCATGAAGCCAGCAGGTGGAGGTGGAATGGGAGCTGAGGGAACTTTCAGAGGAGGTGGTGGAGGACATGGGGGTGGGGGCGGTGCAGCAACAGGTGCTGGAGGTGGGGGAGGAGGTACTATCACAGGGGAGTCAGGCATTGAGGTTTTCTCTCGTTGATTATCCTTCAAGATATCAGAGATTCCAGGCACTAAAAAGGTTCATTGTAAAAAAAAAACCGTAACATTCCTCAGTAATATAAGCCTGAAGCAGAGAAAGACTTAATAAGATTCACTTACTTGAATTTCCTTTCGGAATCGTCTTCGAAACATTTTCTAATTCAGCTATTTTCGATTCAAACATAGACTGTCTGTTCTTTGATTCTTGTTCGTGATGTTGCACCACTCTTCTCAGAGTGGTTACTTCTTCGTCTGCTTTTCTCTTTATTTCAAGAAGGTCGTCTCTTTCTAACCGGACATGCGCCAGTTCAGTTTCTAAATGGGCCATCTTCTCTAAAGCTTGATGTTCAAATTCCTGCAATCTCTCATGAAGCTGCAAAGATGAAATATTCAAAAATATTCGATATCATAACATGGAGCAATATTTATTCATTCGAACTTAAGGAAGCCAGTTACCTGTGACACTTCATCTTCAAGCTCTGCTACTTTTTCCAAAGCAGCAGTCTTGGTTTCGCTGTCTTCCATCAGAGCAGCAACATCGAATACGTTATCAAGATAAGCAGATATCTGCACTTGCAGTTCTTCACTTTCAGTATGTTTTAGTTTTTCCAAATAACTATCTAAATTTAAGGCAGTGAATTCATATTGTAAATGGACCCTGAAATTCATGTTTTCCACTGAATGGACTATGATATTAACAAATTGCATACAGGCAACCTAGAAAACAAGAAAAAGGTGAATGTTTGTGGCATATGATTGTGTAAAATTACTTACCATAAATTCTATATTGAAGACCTCATAATTGAGAAATTGGTTCATGAGCGTTTCGAATCTGTGTTTCTCATGACAAACTTCTTTGAAGTTATCAAATGCTGAAAGGATTATTTCGTGACCACCTTTTACAAGACAAATGGCAGCTAATAACTCCAAGACTAGTGCTTTTGTACGTAATCTCTTATGGATTAAACTGAGCGATATGCAGTTGATTGCTTCTCTGTGTTGGATGACCATATTGAAACCATACTGCAACGAATTTCGATTTGACCATATAGTGAAGATATTGGCGAAAACTTTATAATGTTGAACTATTTTCGAACTGAAATTATTCACACTGGGGTTCATGCACTACTTAAGTGAGAAATATTGGAAAATAATCTGATATAGCTTATGGATTAACGAAAACAGTTCTCTTGAATATTGCTTATCTACTCCATAAATCCTGTTTGTTGAGATATAAAATGAATTTGGTATTTTTGTTACGGGGGATATGACCGTTCATGATAAACTATTCTTTTCAAACGAATATCCCATAGATGCCCAGAATGAATTTACGTCATAGTTCTATTTTCATTAACATTATCATACTCCCCTGAAGTTTTGGAGTGGATTATCTATCAGAAGGAGAATCCTTTCATGTGTTATTATTCGAAAATCGGGAAGCATATTTTCATCTCAATATTATCGGATAAAAATAAGGTTAGACAATTCTCAACATTATTAATTCACGTTTTGGGGTAGTTTTCATGAAAAATTATAAAATAGAATCCCAAAGTCCTCAGGTAATGAATCCGATAATGCTGATTCTTTTGAGCGAAATTAATTATTCTCAAAGTTAGGGCATCATTATGAGTTTCAAATTTTTCACCGAATCAAGCACGTAATATCAAAATGGGTATCTTTGTTTCGACCTTAAGTGGTGGAATTGTGGGTTCTACTTCTTTTTGAGCCGATTTCTTTCCTTACATAGGTTTCAACAGTATTCTCTGTTCAATTCCTTCAATTGCGATTCCATTGCATTGAAAGAACCATTTGATATGGATTGAAGTTTTTTATGCAGGGTGTACCGAAAGTCAACGTCAAGTCGAAAATACAAATTTTCGTATTTTTTGTGATTCAACCGTGAATAACATTTCTGTAAATACGAGTCCGAAATTAATCACAGCTGCCTCAGTCATATTGGAAGAAATTTGAAACATTATTTTTGCAAGGGCCTTCAAAAGATGGCGTATGAAGTCTGGATTCCAAAATGGCACAGCAAACTGAATTCTCTCCAAAGTAGGAGAGCCATGCTTCAATATAACTGATATTTACAGATTTTATTTAAATCGCTGTAATTTCGAAAGAATTTTCATATTGCAAGTGGCTATATTTATCCATCCCATGTTTTCGAATTGACATTGAATGTGTTTTAGGTCCCTGCATAATCTTCATATTTTGTATTCATTTTCGAAGTTCATTTGAAGAGTGTATAACCAATTGGAAGGCTTATTTTTGGTAAATATCGACACGACATCATGAACAGCCATCAGTTCATCAATATTGTCACTGATGAGCTTGAATATCGATAGACCAAATTCTCACCTTATTGTTCATTATGGCCCGCATACACATGATGCAAACGTGAATGTCATCTTTCGATTCTCCCATGTTCAATTTCGCAACATGCTTCGATCGTCTCTTCAGACTCGGACTGCCGCTTATGTCAAGGGAGGTCCTAAGATGTCCATTCGTTCTATCCAAGGTAGAATTTTGGTAGTTCAAAGTCGAGCTTGGAGATGCAGGGTTCAGCTTCTCTTCTGACTCTGAACGAGACTCCGCTATTCTTTGTTCATGTCGCATCATACCAAGTCGAAAGCTCAGATAGTCAATAAGGACGTCCAATCCATTGTTGTCTTCATTGAGGAACTCACGCACCCATCTGAAAGAAGCGCAAACATAATTAGAAATGCTAACTCAACATATTCACAGATGAAATTCTCGATTCGGCTTCGTATAAAAGGAAAAATAAAAAACACGACTGCAAAAACATTTAACTGAAAAGAAAAAGTAAGTAAGGGAAGTACGTACAAAATGACATAGGGTTTTGTTTCAGAGGCATAACTTGTAAGTAATGAATTACAGTAATGTCATATTCTACACCTATGATCTTTGGTCTTTTCTTTAAAAAATCCTAATCAACCATTATGAAATAAAAGTTCCAAAAAATAAAATATTCTTAGATAAATTGGGATAAACGAAATTCATTTTGTCAGCATGCTATGGACAAAATGACATACCGGCAACAGACAACTGTAGTTTTCTACTTATAGGTAAAAAATACCGACAACCTTCACCAATGAAACGCTTGGTTCTTCTAGGATCATCATCACAAGATACATGAGACCAATCACCAGTCTTTCCCAGGGATGATCCTGGAGAAGACTGGAAAGATGGTCATAACAATAGACAGGTGGACAGTCGTCTTCATAATCTCGAGAGTTGCTAGGAATATTTTCTTCTTCATTGTCTTCTTTGAATAATGCCCTATAGGTACTTGTCCCCTTCTCTTTGGAGGAGGTATGGGCTCATTTTTTGCTTTGATTGCAATCCTAGGTGTAGAAATTGAAACTAAGTACGTTTATCGATTTTTCGGCTCACGTTTGCCTTGTTCACTTATGAATCGTCCTTTAGGGATCGGATTAACCTCCTCATAGGATCAGCAAGAGTAGGTTAAGAAGCATTGCCCTTACTAGCCGCAGATGAATACTTTTTTATGTTATGTATATGGTTATACTGATTACTCCTAGGACTCCTGAGACCCCTCTGAAACTACAAGCTTCGAAGCTTGTAACTTGTTCGGAGTAAGCAGTTGTGTTCTGTGTAGGCTTTGTTACTGTGTCCTTACGCCACCTTAGGCACAGCACTGTCAATTTTTGACCTAACAGTGGAATGGTGGCCCCCACAGAGATTAGAAAATTTCTTTCCTAGCTCGAGATTGAACTCGGACTTGCCGGATCCTAATCCAATGTCCTAACCACTGGACCAAGGGCACTCATGGATATGAATATGTTAAGACAAGTCCTGGCTCTTTGTTTGCAGATGGAGCCTGGGATGAATGGTCCCGGTGTTGTCCGATAGATACGGTTAATTCAGCTGAAATACCTATGTCATTTTGTCCATAAACGTTATGAAACTAGAAATATATCGAATGAATACAGAAAGTATATTTAACATGAAAAAAGCTTCGTGAATACAATGACAAATAAGTAAAGTTTGAAATGAATGCAATGTTAATGAAAAAAATGGTCAAAACTGGCCATTTCTTCTAAAAATTTGGCGGAATGAAAAAAAATTGTGAAATATTTATTTCTGTTATCACTCATAACGATCGAATGAACTAGAGTAGCGTATATACTATTAATTGTTGTTAGGTAGCGAAAAAAACATTGCGTAGTTCATTGATTAAGTAGACACTGGTTTTTATCTTCAGTCAAATGTTTATTGTTATTTCTTCAATAATTTGTTCATTACAATCTTTCAAGTTCCATTTCAACCTGACCGTCTGAGGCCATCAATGAAATTACAGACATTTGGGCAAAATGTGAACTCTCTTGTCCATGGGAACAAACGTGCAATTAGTTGGTTATCCAGAAAATCGTTAACATTGTGGCATAAGAAAATCGGGAAATATATTTCATTTCTAAGCCAAGTAGCGTCGAACGTATTCCGTACCTAAATACTAGCTTTGTATTTTTGATGCAATAAAGTTACAAGGTTAGTACCAGAGTGATTCCTAACAGTACCCACTCCTTACTAGTGGAGAAATTATAGTTTTGAGTTATTTCAATTCCTTACCAAAATCGAATCGGGAATGTTCTTGACTAATTCATTTTGTGAATTCAGAAAATGGAACAAAGGTGTTCATTTTAATCTACACAGTCTATGGATATAATAACAAAGACCCACTCTGTAGGTTCGGAATTGATATTTCACTTGTTGTTTTTTAACATTCGCTATTTCTCTCATAAAAATAGAATTAAAGTAATTACATCCTATCACAGATATTTTTAACAGAATGAACTTCTTCTTTACGATATTCCATCATTTTGGCAGCTTTTCCACTCTCAGTTAAAAGTTTTGCAAATTCAAAACATTTTTCTGATGATGTCTCGTTTTTTTTCGACTTCTGAAGGACCATTAAATTTCTATTGAACCAGCAGTTGTTTGATCACGATCGATAGAAGGAATATTTTCGAAGTACACATTCATTATTTTCTCAAATCGAATAATTGCAGGCCTTCACCAATCTGATCAATAAACAATAATGAATGACCGGAGCCACAGCAGTTGGGTTGGTTATTTTCGGCCCCTGCAGGCTCAATGAAATGCATACAGAAAGTTAATCATTCCAGACAATGCACTGGCAGTCGCCTCTCAATAAACAAAACGGAAATAAGTAGGGTTCGATATAAAAACGCAGATGTTGAACAGGAAATAAGCATTTTGAGTTGAACATCAGCACTTAATATCGTTGAAACTGAACGCAACAGATTATGCAGAGCATGAAGTTGGTCTATGCAATTGAATAGGTCACATCTCATGAAAACTGGCATTGTTAAATTGCTGCCCTTTGCAACGATCGCGTTACCAATGGATAAAAATGAGGTTGTCAATGAATGCACGTTATCGAACTTTCATGATCTGGATATAAATAAATATAATTTTTGAATTGTACATCAATTTATGGTTAGAGAAAGATTAACGGCATGCAGATAATTTTCTTGAAATTCCGGTAAAAAGGTAAAAGTGTTGAACATGTGCCGGTGTATACAGACTGGCCATACAGTTGGCTATATGATCCGCTAAAAGGGAAATATATTACAGAGGAGGATGTTGACTTTAAGTAGTTCAGAAGAAATTTTCGTTGTTCTCACTCGATATCGATTTTTTTCTGTTTTTTCAGTCGTTCCTGAAGATAAATTATCAGGTATAAGTATTTTTCAGAATGTTAAATGGTACTACAAATATCGGGTGTTTTTTAGAGTCATAGAATTTTCGATAGGGATGGATAACTGTGATTTGACAGAAGGTACAAGTCATGTTGTTTTGACATTTATGTTCAGTAAGAATTGACAAATTATCATGGAAAGACTCACGCGGCAACATCGTTTACATATTGTTGAAATTTATTTTCCGAATCTATTCTATTCGCCAAACTTATAGAAATTTATGGTTTACATAATCGTCCATCAGAGCAGCTTATTCGTCGAACTATCGATACATTTCGAACAAAATTTTCTCTACTCGATGCAACAACAATAACAAGACAAAAAAAACTGTGCGTACAGAAGAAAATATTGCTGCTGTGAGTGATAGTGTCAATGAAGATCCAGATTTGTCTATTCGTCGACGTTCACAACAAGTTGGACTGTGTGCATCCACCACATGGAAAATTTTGCGTAAAGATCTTGGTTTACACACATACAAGATCGAACTGGTTCGAGAACTAAAGCCATAATAAGCGTCTTTTGTTTGATGATTGGGCCCTAATTTGGGTCTAGCTTCAACTTGATCCACTTTTTTATCGAAAGATTGTGTTAAGTGATGAAGCTCATTTCTGGTTGAACATCTACCTAAGGAGCAAAATTGCTGTATATGGAGTGAAAACAATCCTCAAAAAGTTCTGCAGGTTCCATTGCATCCTGAAAAATGCACTGTATGGTGTGCTTTACACGCTGGAGGCATCATCGGTCGATATTTCTTTGAAAACTGGAGCTAATGTTACAGTGAATTCTGAATAGAGAATGACGCGACATTTCATTCTATGTAGTATAACAAGACCGTAGGGGGTTGAAAGTAGGGTTCGCATTCTCAAGAAGAATAAAATATTTGAAATTTGAATTTGACATATTTCGGGATATTCCATAAATACACACAACCAAACTTATATGGAATCACCCTGTTATTTGGAAAAAACGAATTTTAATTAAAAAAAAGTCGCTGAAAAGTGAAGAGCAGTTTTCCCAAAACAAGTTTATCACAAAAATAATATAAATTATCAAAAGATTATTTTTATAATAGAACAAAATTAAAAGTGTAAATTTCTCTAAAAATAATTTTTATGTAACTGAGAATTGAACAACAAATAAAACGATTTTAACAAATCAATAATCAGTATTACCACCCCTGGCATTGATACAAGCTTGAATTCGACGAGGCGTGCTTTCTATTAAGTTGTTAATTTCTTCTTCTGTAACATTTGCCCATTCCTCTAAAGCCGCTTGTATAAGTTGCTCTGCGTTACCAGGATTATTTTGACGAGCTCTTATTTTTCTTTTGATCCTATCCCACAAGTGCTCGATAGGATTAAGGTCCAGTGAACAAGAAGGCCACTCTAAAACAGTCACACCTTCTGTTTCGAAAAAATTTTTTGCAACTCTGCTGGTATGTGGAGGTGCATTATCCTGCATAAATAGGAAATAATCTCCAAAAGCACCTCGCCAGAGCCTCACTACAGGTTGTAGCACTAGATCAACATACCTAGGCCCTGACAGAGATTGTCTAATAAGAATTAAAGGAGTTTTCTCACCAAACATAATTCCGCCCCAAAACTTTACAGTACCTCCTTTGTATTTAGGGATCGGTCTTGCAGCTTGGAGCCTAACTTGCCTCCCTCTACCTCTTAAAATGCGAACACGCCGGTCGTCTGATCGTAGGCCAATTCTGGTCTCATCCGAAAATAAGACATTTTTCCAATCTTCAATAGTCCAATTTTCATGCTCTAAACACCAATTAAAACGGTCAACTTTATTTTGCCTTGATAGTTCTGGAACTCTTAACGCTCTTCTCTTGAATAATTCCCGAGCGCGAAGTCTTTTTCTGATAGTTTCGACAGAAACACTAATACCTGTAGCTTGCAAAAATTGCCTTTGAAGCTCTGAATGAGATACTGCGGGATTTCTTCTTGCTGTTTGGGCTAAAAAGCGATCCTGACTTTCTGTAGTTACTCTTCCACGACTTCTTCTCGGCCTATTCTTTAGGGTTCCTAACTCCAGAAACCTTGCATAGGTTTTTGAAACAACCCCTTGTGTAACCCCCACCGTTCTTGCAATCTGTCTTTGTGACATACCTTGTTCTGCCATAGTAATAATTCTTCCTCTCTGGACTTCCGGTAACCCCACATAAGGCATTTTTTTTTAAACTTCGCAAAAAAACAAAATATAAATTCACTGCGACGTTCGAACGAAATGGTAAAATCGACACTGCAAAGCCAAATCTTATCAAGTGCTTATGAACCTAACTGTTTTTGTGAGTAAACACATGCACTTTTTATTTGCTTCTAACGAAAAAGATATCAAAATAATATTTCATCTTAATACTGGGTGATTCCATATAAGTTTGGTTGTGTGTATGTACAGTAACCAAGATGATTAATTCCTTTCATTTCGCTTTTCCACACTGTATTTAGTAACCTTCAAAGGAATTTTCTTGATTCAATGAAACTTACAAATAGAGGCTACTTTAGGAGAAACCGCTACGCTCAACGATAACTCCTGAAAGAACTCCAATCCACCTTCGGCAAGGGATATCTAAGAACAATGAGGTGGAAGAACAGTTACAAACAATTTTCCTGAGGCAACATATACCCGCCAACAATTTAACGCGATTTCCACCACGATTACATTGCAAGCAAGTTTCTCCCGACACGTTTTTCTTATTTGAAATTTGCCTAGGAAATGTTTATCTGATATAAGCGTATAACTTATTGGATGTTCAAGAAGATACGGGTACACTCACGGTCGATAATTGCAGACTTCGGTTAATTCAATGGATTTCAAATTGTGAAACGATGGGGAAAACAAATGAAGGGTTTCAGAAATGTAATAAGTCATTACGAGTGATTGATTCTCCTTCAGTACCCTCACCTGAGTTGCACAAATATGAATACCAATGATTGGCGATTTAAGAAAATCGCAATCTCAATTTGGTCATACGAATACCAATTGAATATGTACCAATATAGCCCGGGAGCCAGTGATAGTTTTTGGTGACCAATTTTAACCCTGGCCATAATTTGTATATAGCTTAATTTGTATTTGTCTTATAGCATAGTGACCGTCAGCTGGCGCACCAGTGGTGGGTTTGCGAACGGGAGCAACGAAAACACGTAGAAAAAATATTGAGTTTCAGTCATTTTAACCCTGCTGAAATTTACAGAAATGGTAGTTTATATAATTATTCGAATAAAAAAAAACGTCCGCTGGCTGTATGTTGGTGGAAAACCCGTCCGCTGGATATGAAAACTTGTTCTCCACCAACGTACAATCAGCAGACCATTTTTTTGTTCGAATAATTATGTAAACTACCATCTTTGTAAATTTTAGCAGGGTTAAAATGACTGAAACTAAATTTTTTTTACAAGTTTTCATGTCCAGCGGACGGGTTTTCCACCAACGTACAACCAGCGGACGACTTTTTTTATTCGAATAATTATACAAACTACCATCTCTGTAAATTTCAGCAGGGTTAAAATGACTGAAACTCAAAATTTTTTTTACAAGTTTTCATGTCCAGCGGACGGGTTTTTCACCAACGTACTGCCAGCGGACGATTTTTTTTATTGGAATAATTATACAAACTACCATCTCTGTGAATTTCAGCAGGGTTGAAATGATTGAAACTCAAATTTTTTTCAAAAGTTCCTATGTCCAGCGGACGTTTTCATGTCCAGCGGACGGGGTTTCCACCAACGTACAGCTAGCGGACGATTTTTTTTATTCGAATAATTATACAAACTACCATCACTGTAAATTTCAGCAGGGTTAAAATGACTGAAACTCAAAATTTTTTTTACAAGTTTCCATGTCCAGCGGACGGGTTTTCCACCAACGTACAGCCAGCGGACGATTTTTTTTATTCGAATAATTATACAAACTACCATCTCTGTAAATTTCAGCAGGGTTAAAATGACTGAAACTCAATATTTTTTTTACATGTTTTCGTTGCTCCCGTTAGCGAACCCACCACTGTTGAGCCAGCTGACGGTCACTTTGGCTAAGAAAACGACCAAATCAAGCTATATACAAATTATGGCCAGGGTTAAAATGACTGACTAAAAAATGTCACTGGCTCCCGGGCTAATAGAATACCATTGTCTTACTTGAGAAGCTTATCTCAACAGTTTGTCCTAACAAAATTGCAGCCATTCCAAAAAACTCTGAGCGCACGTTCATCCACCTTATAAGTTTTTTGGACATCTGCTGTTTTTTACCTATCAGAATTATTTTCGTTGGATTCTTGAATTCAGATCTACCTACAAGATACTTACAAGATGGATGGACGAGCGCTCCAAATGCTCCTGATATCACGTCAGTGCTTCAGGTGACTCATTTCTGTACTTATTATTTTCATTTTATCATTTTTTAGATGTCATTTCATGTCCACTTGCTGAGGATTCATATTCCACATCAGAGGCTGATATCGAATGAACTTTAAATACCTCACTGATTAATAAGCGGTTTTCCAATAAGAGGTGATATTTTGACTTTCAAAGGAAAATGAAATTTTTTTTTAGATAAATGATCGCATGACTATTTCATTATAAAGAAGAAGATATGCCGTTAATAATGGAAAATACCATCAGCCAAATGACCACTACGACCACGACTACAGGACAATATCCTTTTCATGAAATTTTCCATAACCAAATCGCAGAGTCCTCGATAGCCTCACGAATTCCATCTTTGAGGTCTTGAATCGATGCTGGGCTCTTGGCGTAGCTTCTCTTTCACATAGACCCAAAGGAAAGGAAGAAGTCGCAAAGTGATGAATCACAAGATCTTGGTGGCAAACTGTGATCACCTCTTCGAGAGATAACATGGTCCGGAAACTTTTACTGTAAAAGATCAATGGTTTCTTTGCTTGTGTGGCACGTAGAGCCGTCTTGTTGACAGTCAAAGTTGTTGACCATAAAAAAATCATTAATCATATCTCGATAGCTCAATCCATTCACCGTAACTGTTGCTCTAGCCTCATTCCCGAAAAAGTAAGGTCTATATCTCCGCCGCACCATAAACCGCACCGAACAGTCACACGTTGAGGATAGAGAGGCTTTTCTACAATAACTCTTGGTTCTTACCGAGCCCCAGATGCGACAATTCTGCTTGTTAACGAAGCCACCGAGGTGGAAATGGGCCTCATCACTCAAGATGACTTTTCGATGGAATTCCGTATCATTTTCGTGCCTTTCAAGGAGCCAATCAGCAAGGACACGAAGTTGTTGATGATCGACCGGCTTGAGTTCTTTCTGAACTTAATAAGCTTTAAGACTCAAATCTTTATGCAAAATACGGTGTAATGACGTCTGTGGAATGCCTAATTCCAAAGAACGACGAGAAATGGACAAACCAGGGTTTTCTTCAACTTTTTCGGATACAGCAGCAAATATTCTCGGCTCTTCTTGAGCGACGTGCACGGGTTTTATTCTCGACATCACTGACTTGTCCCAACATCTCAAATGTATCTACCAATTTCTGTACTGCGGTTCCACAAGGTGCTTTACGACGATACAAAATTGTTCGAGTTTTACGAACCGTCTCTGCCATATTCGTCGAATGTCAAAAAATTACCGCTCCAAGTGACATCTACCGGAATAGCGGATAGTCAAGCAGCTATTGAAGTACTGAGCTCCAATATCATTGACTCAAAGTTGATTTGGGAGTGCCGGAGAAAAGTCAATGAGGTAGGCGGGGTTCACGGTCATTCGGGAATCAAGGAACGAAGAGGCCAAATTGCTTGCCAGACATGGCGCACAAACGCTACTGGCCCAGAACCTTTCTGTGGTATAGGGAAATGCAACAATGAGAAAGACCTCCACCGGCTTTCTTACAGGATATTGTCGCCTCAGGAACCATATGGTGAGAATGGGTTTATCGGACACTGAAGGGTGTAGATTCTTTGGGGAGGTGGAAGAAACTCCTATTCACCTAGCCATGCACGGAATGCCTTGCCATTGCAAGTCAAAGGAGAGAATCTTTTGGGCACTCCAATTTGCCTTTGAATATTAATCACCATAAACAAAAACTAAAAAAAAAACGATGCCCGTATCTATCGGCGAGAATTTAAGTAACAATAGCACCCGTTTTTATCACCTTGGTATTGTCAAATATCATTTTGTCAAAAATAGAGGATAACGTCCATAGAACATAGCATCATAAATGAGGGAAATGGAGTAGCAGAAATCTAATTTCCGAAGTATACCACTGGTGTCGCCACCACAGGAGGATAATGACAGACCAGATTCTGGCTTTTTAGCCGTCATCAGTGCCACATAACCTTTTCTGCGGTAGCAACCATCTGAAACGGCAGAACGTTTCAGAGACTCCAAAGTGAGTACTTGAGAACATCGTAGGGAAAAATGAATGTACGTAGAGATCTAGTTTTTGAAGGAACCTCTAGAATGAAGCGTAGACATTTACTCGCTAGGTGTGACACTGTACAGGGTAACCCAAATTGCTTGATTTTGGCTGTTTCTGGTACTTCTAGGCTTGATAGGTGAAAATGTTGAAAGAAGTCCTGGGCTGGATTTTCGTGAAAACTCCATAACTGAAAGCCATTTCACGATATCTTCATTTGTTTTGAAGATATAACGAAATTTTGTTATTTTGGTGATTTCGAAAATGTGCCATAACTTCTTCATTTCCTAAAATATCTAAAAACGTCAAAAACTTTTTCATTGGCAATACGACACCGTATTCAGTTTTTTTTATCTCTTGTATGAAGGGTGAAAAAATACAAATTTCTTATTTTAAATACGAATCTTTTTTTGATCCTATGTTATGCAAAAAAAGCTTTTCGGAAATATTTATTTATGGAGGTTATTTTCGGCCGTTTTCAGAAAATAAAGGTTTTTCCGTCTAAATCTAAGGCAGCTGTAGAACGCCACACGACAACGATGCGATTTCTTCATATCAAAGGAACCGGAACTACCAATATTAACTGAGATAGCTATTGAGTAAAATATGAACATTCACCCGGTACATTAAAACTGTACTCAAGTGTTTCTGCTAGGGCGTAACATAAGTTCTGCCGTTTCAGTTGTTTGCTACCGCAGGAAGGGTTATGTGGCACTGATGACTGCTAACAATCCAGAAACAAGTCTGTCATTATCCTCCTGTTGTGGCGACACCAGTGGTGTACTTCGGAAATTAGATCTCTGCTAGTCCATTTTCATCTTATCATTTTGTCTTCACTGGCAAAATTTGTTTCAATTGATTCCTTCATCCTACACGACGCATTTAACACGAGTAAGTTATTAAGAGACAGTGATTGCCTAGAACAGATTGTTCATCGTAATTCGTTAGCCCAATTGAGGCATTCTTTCAGCCGACGACAAGACAACACCTTCATATTGGTAAGGCCTTTTGAGATCCGTAGCAGTAATTTTGGAGCTTGTCAATTATCGCAACATCTTTTTATATGTAGGGGAAATACGTACAAAATGACATAGGCATCATAACTTGAGTTCGGAGGTATGAAATGCGGAACTGCCTACCACATTACACGACCCGAGTGGCTTCAATTAACCTCTGAAAATTAGCAAGAGCTACTCTGGTTCATTCGGTCGTTATGAGTGATAACAGAAATCAATAGGTCACGAGTTTTTTTTCATTGCGCCAAATTTTAAGAAGAAATGGCCAGTTTTCACCATTTTTTTCATTCAAATTGCATTCAATTCAAACTTTACTTATTTGTCATTGTATTCACGGAGCTTTTTGTATGTTGAATATACTTTTTGTATTAATTCGATACATTTCTAGTTTTGTAACGCTATATGGACAAAATGACATATACAGTGAACGGACAAAATGACATAGGTATTTCAGCTGAATTAACCGTATCTACCGGACAAAACCAAGACAATCCATCTCAGGCTCCATCAGCAAACAAAGAATCAGGACTTGTCTTAACATATTCCTAACAAAATCTTCATCTGCGGCTAATAAAGGCAATGCATCTTAACCTACTCTTGTTGATCCTATGAGGAGGTTTCTCCAATCCCTAAAGGACGATTTATAAGTGAACAAGGAAAACGTGAGCCGAGGACTCGACAAACGTACTTAGTTTCAACTTCTACACCTAATAAGATTGCAATCAAATCAAAAAAGACCCAATACCTCCTCCAAAAACAAGGAGACAAGTCCCTAGGGCATTATTTAAAGAAGACAATGAAGAAGAAAATGTTTCTAGCAACTTTCGAGATCATGAAGACGACTGTCCAGTGTCCATCTATTGTTATGAGACCTTTTTTCCCGATTTAGATCTTCTCCAAGATTAGCCCCAAAGAAGACTGGTTACGGTGCATGTATTGCTTGCATTGGGCTCACGCATCTTGTGCTGATGTTCCTAGAAGAACCAAGCGTTTCATTTGTGAACTTTGTCAGTAGTTTTGTAACTATAAGTAGAGAAATACAGTTGCCTGTTGCCGGTATGTCATTTTGTCCATAGCATGCGAGCAAAATGAATTTCGTTTATCCCAATTTATCTAAGAATATTTTATTTCTTGGTACTTTTATTTCATAAAGGTTGATTAGATTTTGTGAAGAAAGGACCAAAGATCAGAGGTGTCGAATATGACATTACTGTGATTCACTACTAACAAGTTATGCCCCTGAAATAAAACCCTATGTCATTTTGTACGTACTTCCCCTACTTACGCAGTACAAACTCACCCTACGTTGAGTAAAGTTCTCAAAAGCTCCTGACTTCACTTAAGTGCTTTTAGTGACCCATTCTTTGCAGTACCTCATGTAAAAGAAAGCTCGGAACAAGGAAGAAGTTTAGAAAAATAAACCCATAACTTTCAGTCATTAATGAGTCCGATTGAACACTCTTGTTTCATTGATTTGGGTGTTTTTTCTGAAATTAAAATTCACAATCCGGTACTCAAAAGCCGAAGAAGGAATGTATGGACTGAAGTCGCATTTCCTATGCTCGAACATATTATGCAGGCTGTAAATCTACATTCATAACATATTCAAGAGTCACGATGTACCATTCGGCCATCCAGAATGAGTTATGACAATTATCTTAGAAGTACTTGTACTTACTCTATATGGTTGGTCCGCAATGATATTTCTAGATCTCTGAGCACTTGAGTTGAAGTCGATTCGCCCACCATTTTTCGTTTCTGGAACAATGAGGGGATTAAGTTTAAGAGCTTGCCTGCCATTTAGAATATGATATGCGTTTTACCCGGTTTGGATTTCGCATACCAGCGACCAGGTTTAACGTTTTTAATTTGAAATTATTGAATTCTGACTAAATCGATGCATATTTCATTATTGAGGATTAATCTTGCAAAACACGCGGATTTAAAGAAAACCGTAGTAATCGAAGTCTTTGAACGGCATCTGAAAGTAGAGATCAACATCTCCAACTCGTTTATTGTGGATGTCATTATTTTTGGCAATTTTATTGGTGCAGACACCGAGATTTCAATCTACGAACTATCATTCGCAAGTAATATTATCCAATTTTTCCGAAAAAATCGAAAAAACACGTTGCTAAGTAATATTTTAACAAGAAGTCTGAGTGCTGGTGGCAACAAAAAGCCGAGTCGAAGACAAGGATCTTTGCACCTGCACGAATGCTTTTTGTTAAAAAATTATTACTTTGCATTGTGTTTTTTCGATTTTTTTCACAGGAAAAATTAGATGCCCGACTGGTATTTGACAAGACTACTTCATGAGTAACAGATTATTCTGGATGTATTATGTATGAATATACTCCATTCACTTTTATTTAATCACATAGGAGGTCATGGTTTCGTTTTCAGGAGTTGGTGCACCTGATGAAAAGGTGCGCGTATAGAGAATATTGTTAATGACAAAACGACGTTGCCAGTTGCTTTGTTTACATCAAAGTAATAGTATCAAGATATTCCACATTTTGTTAGTTCGAATCGATCGGAGATTTTGGGGCGAAATATCGATAGGAAATCTCCTATTTTTTCGTTCGTCGTCCAGAAGAAGTTTCCTGTCGATTTCGTGGAAGTGTCATTTTTTCCTTTCACGATTTTTGGCGTGAGTACGAACGGCAAATTTGAATTGTACCAAAAATCGATTAATAAGCATAAATAAAGCGAAAGTAAGTACTAATCGACCTTTCTCACTTGATAACGAAGTTTTTTTTAGGTATCTGGCCGTTTAGAAAGATTTCAAACGAAATTCCGGCCCCCCAGAAGTTTGATTAGTTTCGGTATCGTTTTTGGTGCTCAAAATTTATTTGGTATGTGTAAATGGACAAAAAAAGCTTGCTTATACGATCTTCTAACGAAAGCGACCGGAAAATATGGTTCAGGTAGGATTTTCGAGGAATTATGAGGAAAGAACTTGCGGAATGAAATTGCACGATTTTCGTAAGTAAACAGGTTCTGGATGGCCATCATCGATCTCTAAATGATTATTGTTGATCGTTTTCACGTTTCAGAAAAAATAACACGTCGAAAAAGCTAAAAAAAAGAAGAAATATGACTATATTGCAATCAACGGTAGGTGAATTCAGATTCCGATGAATTGAAATGTGTCACTGGAGCTTTCATTCCTATCAATCCTTTGCCGAAAGTAGAAATAGGCTATATTGAACCAGAATACATCGGTTTTTTCCATATTCCAGGAGTTTGTGTCTTATTTTAGAACAGGTGAATGATAAATGTGAAGCATATGTTTGACCTATTCCATTTTATTTGTACGAACCTACTGTGGTAGTAATGTATGAATATTTTTTAAACTAACAAATTACTATACAGTCAGAATATTTTACTCCTTGTTCATAAGATCAAATAAATGAAATGTATATCTATAAAGCTTTCAGGCTTATTAATTTATAACCAAAACTCAGTTACTATTGCATTGAAATTATTAGTTTCTCTGTAAACAAATTCGTTAATTTAGTTATTATGTTTATTTTCTTTGTGATGAATGAATAAAGAAGTTATTTATTTGAAATAAAAAAATATAAGAAATAGAAATGTCATGCACCCTCACAATCATATCACATATTCGGATTCCAGTAGAGGGATATAATGTTCCATTATTCTTGATTCTTGTAATTACCCATCAATTCATCTTATATCTTTGGGTGGATTTTTTTAATGAATTCTTGATTAGAATCAACAATTGATTTCGTCAAGTCTTGAACTTTCAGTTCAAGAGGATAATAAACATTAAATCTTCACAAGCATGCATATGAAAATTATGTGAAAGCAATGCAATTTTCTTCCATGGCGAAAAATAATATATTTCAACAGTAATCTCTTGTACTTTTCATGCAAATAACTAGAAAAGGAATCCTTTCTATTAATTCATATAAACGTTAATTATTTTCGTCCATCACATCTTTTACAATTCATTCACATTCTTAGAAATACGCTAAGAATGTAGAAAGTGCAACATAGTGTTGACTTGGAACATAAAAATATTTTGAAAAACGTCATAACTTCGATACAGAGTGGAATGTGTCAAATTTCCAAGGCCAGAGTTGTGATTTTATAATTGTGAATGGAGTATAGGTATTAATTTTCGTTGACAACAACTGTCAAGTTTTGCCGCGGGTAAACCCGAAAAAACTGCTGACAGCTGCCGCCATATAGTTTTTCCATCTAGAAACCATTATTCTGATTCAAAATTGCGCGTTTCTGATTGGTGGAAATTAAGACGAGGGAAATAGTCGGTATAAAAGGCTATTTGCGTCTTTAATCGACTGAGAAAGTCATATTTTATTCACTGCTTTAAATATCAAATCAATTGAAAATCTGGAAAACTTACCCTATGACTACGTGAAGCTTTTGGGTCCAGGTATGTTCGGAGCTTGTTCAAATAATAGGATGGTGGGTCCTTTGCTTGCACCATTTCCTGAAAAAAAAGGATCAATGAGAAATAGTTGAGATTAAATTTTGGAACAGCTTCTTGTTTTCATGCTGCGAAGTGATAACAACGGCGACAATGGAGAAAGGTTTCAACACTACAAGTGACATTTTGAAAATGCATAACGTAATTTATTATATTGGGGGATAATATAGCTGAAATTGGATACTGAAGAGAATCTACATATTTTTGTGAATAAAACATGGAATTGTACATGAAAATAATGTAACATGATGAAAATAATAGCAATAAACTGAAATTATAAGATAACAGTACAAATAAATTGATATAATGATTCTTTGAAATAATAACAGCTCTGAGAAGATTCTATAAATATTAAAAAATGTGCTACTCAAAATTAATTATGTCATTGATTGCTTCAACTTTGAAAAACTGTTGTGCGAATACGTAAAACGGTAATTTACTGAAGGTTGTTATGGCATGACTGATTTTCACAAGGTCCCTCCCAATTTTGATGGCCTGGAGTATGTTCAACTTAATTGCTTCTTCAATTTCATGGCGCTCGTTCATACCAGTAATTTAAATATTTATATTTGAATAATGTTCGACTCATTCTCTCCCAACGAATGGAAACGAGTATGATGTTGTTAACTATAATCACTGGGAGCTGTATAAATAAATTGAAGGAGATATATTTCATTTCTGAAAGCGGTTTTCAATTTTTGGAATAACGGATTATGCAACTTTTGTAATCTTTCAACGATCATATCTAATATGAAAGAATATAAGTATCAAAAGAACAATGTTCGATTAGTTTTGCTAATGATTTAATCGATATACAGTGTTTTTCACTCAAAGGGCCAGTATATTCATTACCTAGTGAACTGTTAAATAGCGCTACTGACAGAAATGCGGTTCATCTCTCAGTAGGAGAGATTGATTGGTATATTTTTCTTTGCATGTGGATAAATCTAGAGACTAGTTGGAGCTGTAAGTAATTCCTTATTCGGAAGAACATATAAGGATCCTACCGATACTTATCTAAAATTTCAATTCAATTTGTTAATTATATAAATATAAAAAGAAGTATCGTCAGAAAAATATTTTTCGAGAAAGTAGGATCTTCCGTTAATAATTCTCCGTACTTTAACATTTGGCGACAGTGACAGGACTAGATGGAGAATAAAACCCAATTGAAGATCTCAATTGAGAGAGTTAATCTCAAAAACTTGCAGGGAAATAGATAACCCTATAAAGAATACAGAAAATTATTAGATCGTTCAGGACATTTTTCAGATAAATCGGAAAGACTCTGGACGAAAATATTAATGCTTCTTTTGAGATTTCTGGTTATTCATCTCCCTGCAATTTTTGAGAATCATCTCATTAATTGAGATCTTTCCTTCTTCAATTGGATCGAATTCTCCATCGTGTCCTGTCACAGTCGCCTAATGTTGAAAATCAGAGATTTCTCACTAATATAGCAAATTTCTTCTTTCTTTCCTATTTTCAACAGACTTCATAGATGTTATTAATCTCATAATTATGATTATGATGAAGATTTCATTAATGCGAGGCGACCTTATAATAGTTCCGATTGTACCCAACAATGGTACATCTGAAACCGATGGGACGACATGGAATTCTATCCGAAATAAATGTTATTGAAAATTTCGTCATAAGAATACGCATATGCCAGCAAAGAGTGGCGGCCATTTACAAGATATTTTGTTTCATACATAATTCCCAAATATACATTTCATGAATCAATAAATATTTCGATACTTGAATACAGAAAACCATGTTTTATTGAACACTAAAATCTTGCGCCCTTATTGAAACACCCTTCATTATCTCAACATATTTTACCACGTTTAACCGAGAAATAATATACAGTTATGTTAAATTTTTCATTTTGGCATGTTCTTTTCAACGATATTCTCGAAAAATTGTACCTTAAATGAACTGCTCCACTAGAGTTAGAAATATCGTATTTCGTTTTTGAAAGTATGTAATCTTCGAGAAAATTCGCGTTAATATCATTTAAAACTCAATAACAATTTGAAGCGACCCAATAAAAATCAGTTTGAGACAATTCGTCAATCTGGTCGCCTTTTTTCTGAAGTTTGGTTCTTTTCATAGGTATGCTTCATGAATGTTCTTTTCTTGAAATGAAGTCAGTTTATCAACGGCTTCGATTTGAAACGAGTTTTCTGGAAATGCCAAGACGTAAATCAACAAACGCTGGGGCTGATAGGGCTATCGGAATGCTACAGGGTGGCCTAACTCAGGTTGTTGTATCGGAAAGGCTCCAAGTCAGCCAAAGTGTGATATGTCGACTTTGGGAATAGGTTCAGGGAGACAGGTTCCGTGTTGGAAAGATCAAGGCTTGGTGGGCGACGAAAAACAACAACTTCTCAGGATCGTTTCATCACCGTTTCGGCGAGAAGAAACCCTACATCTACATGTAGAATGCTACGGAATACACTTCAAAATGCAGATGGGGTCCAAGTTTCCATCGAAACCATCAGACGACGTTTGAGAGAGGTGAATCTAGGTTCTAGACGTCCATTAAGAGGAAATCCATTAACACGTGACCATAAGCGTCAAAGCCTGGAATGGGCAAGGCAACATATCAATTGGAACGATCAATGGCGAAGTGTCCTTTTCACTGATGAATCCAGATATGGACGATTTTCATATTCTCGAAGAATAAGGGTATGGACAATCCCACGCATACCCCGTAATCGTCGCTATGTCCAAGAAGTCCATCCATTCCGACGGGGTAACTTGAAATCATACTAATATGAATTTTCATCACAAAAATCTTATTTTAACTATATTTTTTTGCAATTTAAGTCATGTGGAGCAGTTTATTTTGTTAACACAAGAACTACATAGTTATTATACAGATGTCGAGTGGTTTCGAGTAAATATTGCTCGTTTCCGTACCAATATTAATTCAAAGAGGAGATGAAAAAATTGGCGCTGAAACAGGTCTTAACAAGTAAATTCTATTCCTATTCCTGATTCACGTTCAAGTCCTCCAAAAACGACTTGAATTTCATACAAGGATCCAACAAATATAGAACGCGCGTAAAATATACTGATGATAATTTAATTCGCGTCACCTTGAACAGAAAGTTGAATGTCTCTGTAATTGTCCTTCCGCCTAGTAGATACATACACCGTACAATAGAAATTAGGAATAATTATTTTTTGCATTTCATTCTATTGTATGACGGAAACATTTCGATTGCACGGTGATGGTTCAATGTCATTTCAATGAAAAATATGATGTACCTACAGTGGCGGAAACTGAAAAGTAAACGAGTTTATGAAGTGTATGAATTAGACATTGCCTAGCTAGTGTCAAACACAAATACTCAGCGAGTTCATTTGAACATTCGAATTGGACGTTAAGCTTCGGAGATACTAAATAATTTTTTTTTCATCCCATATTGACATTTAAAGACGACAATATTCAATCCATGGCAAAAATTGACGCTTATCCACTGAGTGAATTAAAAAATGTTGGATTCACTAGTGGAATAAAATATTGACCACTAACTCTCTGGAAATTACTCATTTCAAAGTAAATTAAGCTTATTATTTATAATACCCTCGACTTCTTTGCTACGTATCCCCTCGAATGTTGCTTCAAAAAGGCGGTGACATCTGCCGATGTCCATTTTTTCTTTCAGAGTCAATATTTTATTGAGTTGAGAATAGTAGGACCACAAAGACGACGACTTAATTTTTTCGGACCGTTCGGAAATTTACGCCAAAATGATTTTTTCGTTGACACTTCAGGTTTTCTTCTTATTTTTCCAGGTGCAAAATGCGGTATTTATTCTTTTCGTACAATATTTTTGATTTTAATGGAATGACTGCTTCTGCTGCCTCAGTTGCTTTCTTTATAATGCACTCGGGAACTACAACCTCGTCGTCACCCGCTCAACATTTTTCGAAACACGTATTTAAAATTATTTGACGGTGTTAGCACTGATTAGATTTTGTTTGAGACTTTCTTGTCGATCGAAATTCTGTGATGGAGTCCTACTTTTCAATTCTCCCAAAAGGGGTCGCGCTATTTTCCATTGCCGCAATAGCGCCACGACCGTGAAATATTGCGGATTATTTCGGAAGTAGGACCCGATCGGCAATATAGAGTGCGGTTTATCTACAATTTATGGTCACAATTTTTAGTTAGGAGTCGATGCACCACGGTTTCTATGCATCTATAGATCTATACACTTACAAACAATTATTTACAAAGTGCCATAGATTCATAGAATATCTAGTGTTGGCACTAATTAGATTTTGTCTAAGACTTCCTTGTCGATCGAAAATCTGAGTATTTGTTCTGGTTTTCATTTCTCCCGAAAGGGGTCGCGCTTTTCTTTCATAACCACAATCTTATATGACATTCGAAATTAATCCATGATTTGATGGAATTCATGACACAATGAAAACATCTGTCATCTCTCTAAAACATAACATAACCTATATCATACAAAAAATAGCGCCACGACCGATAAATATTGCGGATTATTCCGGAAGTAGCACCAGTACTGAGATCTAGAGTGCCGTTTTGATCTACAAATTTTGGTCACTATTTTTAGTAAGGAGTCGTTACACCAGGTATTCTATGCATTTATATAGTGCCCTAGTAACCATCGACCAAAGAGATATGCCGCTATGAATTTGAATTATATATTTCCCCTAAAAAGTTTTTTTTTTTTAATTTTCATCAAAATGGGATAGAATTTTGTACACGATACGTGAGTTGAAAATGTTTATCTTTTCCCATAGAATAATGTGCCCATTAGACAACTGATTTTGAGCTGTAATAGTAGGATCTATAAACCAACCACGATTGTTATAATAACTCACACCTGTAACTCACTCCAGTCTAATACAAATAGGAAAAACAGCTTACCAAAAAAAAAAAAAAAAGGATCGATCGGGAACACTATTTCAGATATCAAGGTAACGTTCTCGCCATTCATTTCTACATTTCCTTTGGTCTGAATATACAAAAATTGCAATTGGAAAACGTGAAATTTTGACGTTTTCTACGTGATTCGACTCTCGACCACAGATCGCTTTTGACAACTGTTGTCAATTTTGAAAATGCAGATTAATTTGAATTTTACCGAAGAAGTCGAAAATAAAGTAAAGTATTCGATTCGCCGTAATGGTCATAACACAATGAATTACACCACTCGCCTGACGGCTCGTGCTGCAAAATTCATCTGCGTGTGTTATGACTTACATTACCGCTCATTGAATAATATACATACTATTATTCACTCGAAGAAAATAACCCAGAAGCCAGAAGTAGGTCAACTTTCTTCTAATGTATAACCATTCATTTATCTCACTTGTTGTATAAACAACTATTATTCTTTTGATCACAAGATCTCGCAATTAAATTCCCCGTTTTTTTTATGAAAATGCAACTTTATTGTTAATAGTTACGAATAAATCATTCAAAATATCGCCCATTGTTAGCTACAACTTTTTCCCCATCTATCTGGAAGAGCTCGAATACTGTTACGGTAATAGTGTTCATCTGATGAATTTCATTTACAAAAGTTTGGACGATGGACTTTGTGTGGCGGGTTGTTTTTTGACCAATCCCGTGCATTTCATTGTTTCAATTTCAACTTCATATTGGACAAGTTATTCAGTTTGGGATTCAGAGGTATTTCAATTGCATGGATAAGAAGTTTTTTAACCAATCGATGGTTAATTGCTAAAGTAGGTCAACACAGCTCAAGCAAGTATCCCTGTTCCTCAGGGTTCGGTTTTTGGACCTCTTTTGTTCATCATTTTTATAAATGACCTGCCGGATTATATCATGAACCTTTCCTTTTTTGCATTAGTTATTAAGATTGTCCTATTTGCAGATGATACCTCGTTCATCATTCCTGCACGAACTTCAAGCGCACTAAAAGCGTCTTGTCTTGTGAATTGTTGGTAGAGTGCTTCTCTGATTGGTGTTTCCAAAACTCCCTCATATTGAATGTGAAGAAAACCGAACTAGTCTATTTTCAAATAAGAGACTCCGACTTAAATCTCAAATCTGGTAATTTGAAACCCTCTAAGTGTATAAAGTTCCTTGGCTTGCATATCCATAAAAATCTGTCCTACAGGGATCACACGGATTTTTTTGCAGGAAACTAAGTAGGTCGTTCTTCGCTCTGAGACGCATAAAGCTTATACTACCACTCGATTCTCTGATAAATGCATACTACTCACTAGTGTACGCGCACCTCAACTATAACGTTGTCCTTTGGGGAAATTCCTCTTTCAGTAATGCAGTTTTTATTGCCAAGAAGAAGGTAATCCGTTTAATTTTCAACTTAAATCCCAGGGAGTCCTGTAGACCCTCATTCATCAATAATAAAATAATGTGCTTTCCATGCCTTTATATTCTCAGCTGCCTTGTGTACACTCGAAAAAACATACTTTTATTGAATAAGAGTTCCCAATTTCACGATTATGACACGAGGCATAAAGAAACTCTCTGTATTCCACCGAACTTCTGAATTTCTGCAGTCATCTATGTATAGTGGCATCCAATTTTTTAACCATCTGCCTGAGAAATAGAAGGTTTTGGTGTACAAAAGATTCAAGAACGAGATTAAGGCCTTACTACTCGACAAGTGCTTCTACGGCGAAGATGAGTATTTTGAGGCAGCTTTATATAAGAATGCAGTTTCTCCTTTGTAGGTATACTTTTATCTATTGTATATTCCCTCCTCTTGACTTTTCTTATGTTAATGTATTTTGTCTAAGGAAGGAATAAAATTATTATCAATTTCGGCAGCTTTCACATTCCATCAGCTATTCATACCGTGTTTCATATATCATAAGGCATAATTTTCGAAGATATTGAAATGATCCAACCAAATTAACAATTTTCTCTTATTTTACAATAACTCTCCGATGCCAGAAACTTATGTATCGACTCAATTCAATCTGCGAGATTTTATATATCACTTTACAAGCACCAGTAATGAAGGGCTTAAAGATCTCGAGTAAATCATAATCCAATTTAGGTATCAATTCTTTATCGACAGAAGCCAACCCTTTTTAACCATTCATGATACGCGTTCGAACACGGTTCAATTGACAATAGGCGTGGCTTGTTCCTTAGGTTACATTGTTTTTCACTTCAATTCAGCCTGGCCAGATATAATTCATTAGGGTCACGAGAGAAAGAGTCAGTCACCTGAGTTATCGAAATAATAGAATCAATACTTAGGTAGTACATTCAGCGACAAATTCCGTATTGCACAAAATTTATGTCATCGGTATTTTATAGAAAAATGCTCACAAGGAGATTGTCATTTTGAATTACGCAACTGTTCATGTTTCAATAAGAGAGCCAGATTTGAATTTTTTGACAGTCCTAACTAATTATAACCTATATACCGCTTCGGATAATTATTTTAGAAACATACAGAATGCAGCATGAATCGAGGATATGACCAGTGACATAAGTCAGTCATTTATTCGTTGTCGCATTTCGCCGAGGGTTTTCATTATTTCACTGGTCCACTAGACAATGTTCATATCCTCATTCCATGCTGCATTCTGTATGTTTCTAAAATAATTATCCGAAGCGGTATATGGTGCTCTAAATGAAACAACGTGCCGTGATTGGTTACGTCGCTTCAAATTCGGTGATTTCCATGTTGACGACCGTCCTTAGAAGGAAGGTCAAAAAGAGAGAGAGACTTTATTGGTGATTTTCAAAACAAACATTGCTTTCACAGGTCACATAAGATAGCAAAATTCACAATATATGTACACATTAAAATGAATTAAATGGTTGACAAGATCAATAACATACAGAAAAATTTATATTTAAACAATTTACAGAAAATCAGTGTCACTCAACGTTACCCTATAAAATTCTTCAATGGAATAAAATACTTTTTTCCTAAGCCTATATTTGAACCGTTTGATCGGTTCTTCAACATTCGAAGACGCTGAATTGGGGATATTGCTCGATGACAATCCGTGCCAATCGCAAGAGCTTTCTTCAGCATCATGATTTACCCTATATGAGTTGAAGCCAAGGGACGTTGCCTGTGAACAACTGCTTCTGCGGCAAGAAAGGGGAGGATTTCTACACATAGTGACTAGTGATGAAAAATGGATCTATTACAGCATCTCAAAGAAAAGAAAGAGCCGGGTCATGCTTCTACGTTGTCGCCTCGACCGAATATTCACGCTGAGATGGATATGCTGCGTGTATTTGGTGGGCCCAGGTCGGTGTTATGTACTATGAGCAATTGGAACCGAGTGAAACCATTAAAACGATTGGGCCGAGCACTGCGCGAAAAATGGCCATAATAGGCCTACCACACGCTCAAGCTTCACCACAGTTTGGCTTGCGCAAACCGGCTTGAACACTGAACACTGAGCGTGTGGTTGGGAAAACTGTATACCGCGCAAACCCCACGGCTTGGCTTGTGAAACTTTCGACCTGCTTGAAATTTTGCCTGTGCAAGCCCGGCTTGCGCAAAAGCTCTTCGTTCGGAGGCATTGCTATCGTGTCGACGCCTTCGTAAAGGATGAGGCTTGCACGCACTTAACTGTGCCGTGTGGTAGCAACTGTTGTGTTCAATCTTTACGTACGAGATGCCTGCGCAAGCCAAACTGTGGTGAAGCTTGAGCGTGTGGTAGGCCCATAATACGAGCAGAGGCATGATAAAGTAAATCTGGAGCATGACAACTTTCGGCCTCACGCTGCTAAGCCCGTTGAAACCTATCTGGAAACGCTCAAATGGGATGGCCTACCCAACACGCTGTATTCCCCGGATATTGCGCCGTCAGATTATAACTTGTTCCGGTCGATGTCACATGGTCTGACTCATCAGAAGTTCCATTCATATGAAGAAGAACAAATAAGGTATGATTCGTGGAAAGCCTCAAAACATACGCACTTTTTCCGATAAGTAAAAGTTGTAGCTTACAATGGGCAAAACTTTGAATTTGTAACCATTTTCTGATCCAGAAAACAGGGAGAACTGAGTTGCGCACCTAGTATTTTGTTTACGAAAAAAATGAGTTTCAAGAGTTTCTTGACCTGAATTGATTGATAAAGACGCGTTTCAACTGAAAATACTTTCAATCGGACCAAATATATGGTACATCGAGATGGGTGTAAGCTGAGATATAAAGATCGAAGATTCAATAAAAGAATATACATGGTTTTGATAACACTTGAGAAAAATTCAGTCGAATAGGTACAATTTCAGCTGAGTTTTTTGTATCGCTTCCTTTTGTTTGAAGAATCAGAAATCACATATTTGAGTAAATTGTTTTGTTCTGAGAAAATAATCAGAATAATAATAGGAAAAACAAGCTGCAGTCAAGCAACGACTCCTCAATAAATACCCACAAGGCTGCTGATGAATATTTACGTTCTAACAACCTTGGTAATTTGCAAAATAACGCCCAGTGATGCTCCAATTTGATAACCAGTTTCCGAATACTCACGGTTACCCACCAACGGATAACCTCAGAGCATGACTCATTTCAATCAAATAACCTACCGAGAATCCACTTTTCTGTTTTTCCATTTATTTCGTACTATTTCTGTAAATCACGAAGTTGCTTCATAAATGCAGGCAATAAGCAGAGGCCTGATTTATTCTTGTACCAACCGTAGCGACCACAATGAGATTAAGTACTTATTACGATAACATCCATTTTTTATTCGGTCGTTATTAGTCATTTTACCAGTAGGTTTCATGGTTATTAAGAACAATTCTTTTTGAATTCCATTTTTATTAATTTTATGACAAATTCCAGAGTGAAGAGTCTACAGGAAATTTCAACTGGATATTACGAAAAATAGTCAGTAACGAAAAAAAGGTGTGAAACTTTTCTTGAAATTATTGATATCATGACATCTGAAACACCTGAGAAAATCGACATCAACGACAAAATTCTTATCAATTTAATCTGAAGCTGAGAAAGAGGATACTCGCCTTTCAATAATAACAAGCTATAATAAAAAAATAATTTTTTAAGACAAGCTTTTAAAATAGAACACTCATGCGCCATTTTGAAGCCGCCATCTTGAATTCCTCAATTTTGGAGAATCCGAACCAGAAAACCCCAAGATACCAATTTTGAATAGAATCGGATTATAATTACCAAACTCAACCGCCATTTTGTTTTTCTTCTATAACAAATATTTCATGATGCATTGTCACCAGAATTAAGTAAACCTGCCAAATTTCAAATCAATCGGACGATTAGAAGTGTGTCATATACACTGTGTCCGTAAAGTATGGAACAAATTCATTTTTAGCTGAACAGGTCATTTTGAGAAAAATTCCTGAAACACGTCGATTTTTGATAATAATTTGCCGTATTTTAAAATAAATAATCTAATACACAGGGTGAATTACGTTCGAGTAATGACGTCACCGTCATTTTTTTTAAATACAACACCCCCATTTTGTCTCAATTTTCGGATTACTCTAGCTGAGCTGATTCCAAAAATGTATCACATGTTGATTCCAATTGGTACAGGGTGGACAACAATACAATAGTTTTGTGTGTGCTCATAAAGTAACGCGTAACATTCTTATTTAGGTAAATTAACAATAGTATCAAAAATACTTAGGGCCGGTTTTATAAAGGGCACGTTCAATCCGAGGTTACTCGAACGAGGATTGAAAGTCAACCCTCGGTTGAAAATAGTTCGGTATTATAAACGTCTTTGCAGCCTCGGTTGAACAACCTCGGATTGAGATCGCTCTTTTTGGGTTGGCTAACCTGAATCTTCTTTCTCGAAGTATTTAGGCACGTTTTTTTTATACCATGTTTGGAAAAATTCAATAATCGTAGTCTAATAAAGACAAAACTAGAAGCTAATTCGAATATTCCCGTGTTTTGTGACGGTCACCAAAGACTAGTCTTTGCTGTCACGGCAGAGAATTTAGAGAAATCTGATTTCCTACATCAAAACAAATTATGTAATAAAAAAATTTGTAATTTATGAAATGAGAACAGACTCCGTGCGAATTTTTTCCTCTCGAAGCTATTGCCAAATACGCTCTAGTCTTTATCACTTTTGTCAACTTATTTGACTCAAATGATCTAAGTTTGTACTATTTTGATATTCTGAAAAGTCTTATCTCAAACTCTTATGCCAAGTAACCAAATAAAAGCTAGGACAATACAAAACATCCAATGAAATTGCATTAACATTTAGTCGCACAAAGATGTAGTTATATTTAGAATAGGAACAAATCATTCTTGATCTTGTTTGATTGAGTACATGAAACACACATTAAATTCAAAGAAAGCATTTATTATTAACTATTCAGGTTGAGAGTCATGAATAGAATCAGTATAGCAATATTATGCAGGACTCCGCAAGTCACAAAAATAATAGTTGTTTTCAAATGTAATCAGATCCCGAATAAAACAATGGGAAATGTTCTTCCACACACCAGAGAGCCTTTAAATTCAATTCATATGTGAGCTTCATTGTATAATTGATCATCCATTGACCTGCGAGATGGGATCGGTGTCATCAATCATTTCTTTAGAGTATATTGAAAATTTTCTATGATGAGAATTACCAAATTTATAAGCTTAGCAACTTGGAAATTTGAAGAAAAGCAATCCTTTTCACATCTGAAGCATTCAGCATTTTCACAACCCATTAAAATAAGCGTGCACCTATACTATGTAATAATAATCAAGAAATCCTTCTAGAACGGTGAGTGAGCTCCAGCAACACGGTTCTAATAAACCGAAATTGGGTCAGTCAATACAACCTTTCCCTTGTTAGTTGCTATTCCTGTTGATTGCTTGGCATTTTGATAGGATGATAAAATAAGCACTAGAATACTTTTTGATAATGTCCAAGTTCTAGACATTTCACAACTTTCTGACTTTTTTCTGATGTTGATTTATGTATACCACAAAAATCTTCGAAAATGTTAACAAATCTGAAAAAATTCAGCTTATTCAGAGTAATTTCATCCACCTGATAAAAGAGTTTTTTTATTCGACCAAAATCTCTTCTTCATGCCATCTTCAAAGAGGTCGAAAGGAAATCATTCGATTGGTATCTTTACTATCTTTTGAATGCCTTGCAGTTATTTCATTATTATTATAACTATAGAGTCATTCCCGATATTTTAAGCACACAGGAACCTGGCAGTTCTATCCCTCGAAGATAAGGCACAAAAATTAAGTTTCAATTTAGGAATATTTTTCCAAACACCAAAGATGAATTATTAATACATAGCAAACCTACTGAAGACTGTGATTAATATCAGGCATTCTATCAATATAATATCATAGAATATTTTCATTCCAAGCAAAAGCAACTGCCACAACAAAATGTTTTGTTTTTAACATAAAGTGAGGTTAGTTGTCGGCCATCCAGAAACGTCAAACGTTTCAATCCTCGATTCAAATCTCAAACGGAGCTATATTCACCGGTTGAGTCAATCCAGGGTTGAATCCGAGATTGGATGTTTATAATACGGAAATCGACATTCGACGGCGGATTTGGGCTCAATCGAGGATTGAAATACTTTTATAAAACCGGCCCTTATTGTCTAGCGGCAATTGGTTCAAATGTAACACCCCGTAGTTTGCTATGTTACATGTTTAGAGTTATAAAAATGAGCTGTTTCCAAACATGTTTGGTACTTGTGGTCTAGCAGACTATTGTATTTTTGTCCACCCTGTACCAATTGGAATCAACATGTGATACATTTTTGGAATCAGCTCAGCTAGAGTAATCCGACAATTGAGACAAAATGGGGGTGTTCCATTTGAAAAAAATGACGGTGACGTCATGCCTCGAACGTAATTCACCCTGTATATTAGATTATCATTTTAAAATACGGTAAATTATCATCAAAAATCGACGTGTTTCAGGATTATTTCTTAAAATGACCTGTTTAGCTAAAAATGAATTTGTTCCATACTTTACGGACACAGTGTATAACTTGCAAGATTTGATCACAGATAGACAGACACCGGGACAGGTGAAACTAAATAAAAGCTGGTAAAAAGTGAAACCAATTTTCGAAACCATCAGAACTGAACTGGGTACTACGGAACCAAAATGTATAGTAGAAATTTTTGCAACGTTGTGACGTCCTTCGATTTTTCCAACACTTAATCAAAATGAAAAGTGATTCAGATTGAAATTCATAGGTACTATGTGCGTGAATGTCAGGAATGAATATTCGTTTCTTCGAATATTGTGAATTTTTCACACCCAGTATGTTAAATCACCATTTTGAAGAACCATTCAATTCCTATACAATTTTCGTTAATATCAATTGATTGGGTGTTTCATTCGAAAAAATCAAGTTTTTGATACTCGAAGTTTGTCAAGTTAATGATTCTGTATAGAATCTCCTGTTTGAGAAATGTAATTTTCAGTCCATAAGGACATTTCATCTTACTCTTGGTGTTGAATGTCCCAAATAATGCTGCTTAAATTTCATCCATAGATTTTTTATGATGGCATTTGTGGTGGTCTGTTTTTCCGAAGATTTTCTTACTTTCAGCAATAACTTGACAAAGCCGCAAAATTTTCGAAAAAAGGAAATACCTCCTTATGTAAATCATTTTGCTCAATTCAACGGCGAAAAAATTTACAGGGGGGTCCATTTGAGAAATGATGATTCATATTGCCCCGCTTCTAAAAAACACTCTGCATATTCCAAAATATTTTTAAAATAAGCAAGAAGGTAAACCATTTAACTTTTATCTGAAACATTTTATCATACTCCTCATTATAGGCGAGATACTGTACTTCCTCACACTAATGGGCCACCCCCTATACTTCAGGTTGTATAAATGTTCGCGAAACGGTTCGGTTGTTTTTGCCTCAGGGACACGTATGGCAATACTTTTTTTTGAATCTGTGGCCACTATTTCATTAATTAGGTGCCGCCATCTTTATTCTCTGATACATTTGTTTTAAACAGTGTTGTCATCGCGATATCGCTCTTGATTGTGCGTGAAAAGCTATTCGGATTTATTTTTGATTATATCCAGCCAATCACGATAAAAAAAATGGTTCGTAAGTGTCTTGTGTGTGAACTATTTGAATCGAAACTTGAACTTCCAATTCCACCTGTATGTTCTAATCTACTCATACTGAGTATCAGTGGCGTAGATTCTTCGATTTTTAGAATTTCACTTACCCTTCTGATATTGAAGAGAGGAACATGTGGTTCTCAATACTTATATTAAACATTTTTATTACCTCAGTACCAATATTGTATGAATTCGCCAAAAAAGATAATACGATCGTAATTTTATTTCCATTCTTCAATACCGATAACACTACGCCACTAGCCCTTTCAAAGTTAGATTCTGTTGCCACGGCAGTATGTACTGAAATTGCTATTATTCACCTTCTCATTGAATACTGAGTAAACTTTGGCTTCACCAATTCTCGAATTTATGAATGAGATGATCTGTCGCCTCTTTTTATGGTCTAAGGTACGAACTTTCGATCCAAATTATCAGCTAATCTAGATAATTTGTGCTTCAGTAATAAATTCACACAGCGGAAATTGGCATAGCTGAGACACAAAATATACCAATCTTATTCGCACCCATAGGCATTCAGCTTATAAACATATCAATCAAATAAAACACTCAAAAGTAATTTAGCGTATATTACTAAATTATCCCATTCAATTATGGAGTGTAGAAGCCAACGAGGCGAGGGGTTTGAACTTGATTCTGTTCTTAGTACCAGCGTAATCTTCGCATTGATGCCCAGAAGGTCGATGGAATAATACACATTTATAGCGTACAAATGGAGTGCAAGCTTATTGCAAATAATGAATGCTAGGTAGGCAATTAAACAGCATACTCAATTACCCGTGGATCGATCCGTCCAGCAATCCATTTTTTATTCCGTTATAAGTTCGCGAATGTTTATTACATTCTATGACGTAAGCTGAAAGACTGAATAATGTGGGAAGCAGTGAACATTTTGAATGGCATTTGTTTATAATAATAGTTTACTTCTCCCATATCAACAGAATTAAATGAATTCGAATCAATTAGCAACAAATCATATATTTTTCCTAAATATGCATTGTAATAAATATTTTTTGAAAAATGTTTATGAGAAAAATTGATTAGTTCTCCACGTGGCTTTGAATTGCTATATTTTATTCATTGACTTAGAATTCTAAGTCAATGATTTTATCATAGTACTTTGGTTGAGGATGAGACGATTCAATGATTGGTTTCAATTTTAGGATGGAATTTATTTCAGCAATATTTTATAGGATGGAATTGATTCTATGGATATTGAAGGCTCTAATGCAAGGCTGTTTCGTATGTCAAATATGACATCATTTGGCCAATATACAGGTTGAGTGACTTGTACATATACTTCATCTGTAGATTCCTCTCATCAAACGAAACACTTTTTTCCTATACCATTTTTCAAAATTCGGTTTGGTTGGAAGATAGAGGTTGTCGAAAATCCATGAAAAAAAAAAACACTTTTCTGTTTATATGTTCGGAACCGTTATTTCGAATGAACTGAATTTTGGGTGAGTTTTTACTCTATTCATGGTGTATATTCCTCGATCGGAACCTATTCAATATCTCTACAAGTATAAAAGTTACAGGGTAGTCGACTCATCAATACACGCTAAAAACCCATAAAACCACTTCAAAAAGATAAACGGTTCATATTTTCGAAAGAATCAATCATTTAAGAAACTAAAAGTTTTCCTATTTTTTTTTTCAATAAAACGCGTCGTTTTCGAGTTATTTCCAATTTTACCCGGAGAAATTTGACGAAAAAATCATTAATTTCAAGAATAATCTGAATGCGTCTCTGAATTGAATATCATCGAATATTATTCCTTCTCTGGTCATGAAACGAGTCTACAATGTTGTCACGATATTTATCAACTTTGTCGATGGAACGATGGAAAACATTGCTGAAGAGATGTTTTAATAATAAAATCCCACAGATGTCGGAGAAAAAATTGAACACCAAGGAGCATTTAATACGCACAGTTTCCATTGAAAATTCATAGTTACCGGTGAAGTTGAATGTCGATGAAATTCAAAATTCGGATATGAATGATGAATCTCGATACAAACTACTTATTAAATTGAGATTAATGAAAACTGAAATGATACCTTATAATCAGTGTCGATGTTTTCATCTAAACAATATCCTCTTGGAATTTTAACTCAACACGGTTAAAATTATATTAATTCACTTCACATAATAATCACATCAGAACAATAATTCAATGAATGTATTCAGAACTTCACATAATGTTTACAGTTTGTTCGGAGCAAAGATATTCTACAATATGTATGTTTCGTAAAAAATTCTTAACCTCAATGAAAATATCAGCAAGCTGACCACATCTTCTTGAAATTTCTGTGCATGTGCAAACATTCACAGAATCGATACAAATTAGAATGAAAAAAAAGTCTTTCTTCATGTTTGGGATTTGTTGATTGTTTGGGAATTTCGAGGAAAATATGAACAAGTTATTAGTGTTTACAAACTAATCTGCAGAAAAATCGAAGAAGGAACTTATTTTGGTGGGATAAATGTGGATTTTAGTTGCAGATATAATCCGATGAAACTAACTGTTTTTGTTGAAATTATCGTGTTTGAAACATTTTTATTCCAATAAGGTTAGTACTTGAGGGTTCCCCAAATGTATAAACTCAATTTCTATCGAGAAATATGAACTTTGCATCAATTCCAGAAGATCATTTCAGAGACGTAGTCAGCCCAATTTTTTTTTCAAATGGCCATATCTTTTTAACAGAGCCGAATTCGGAAAAATGGAAAATGAAAAAAGGTTTTTGGTGCACGAAAATATCAACTTACTTCATGTGATTAAAATTCATTTGTATCCATATCAACTGGAATCAAGAATTCAACTATTATGGGTGAGTAATGGGTGATTTTTTAGGAGCTTCTTTCATGCAAATGTTGACCGCGGTTGCGCAACCATCCATTTAGTCCAATTTTGGTATACTCTTTCCAACTAGGGTAAAATAACTTTGTCCGAAGACCTAATTAACAATTTTTTTTTGTTACTTCTTACCTTACCTTATACTTCCACCAGCCGCCATTGCTGTATATCCCTTAATTTTTCTGTAAATTTTTTTCTTGATGGTTTTGAACTGAAACTATCTTGACAAGTGATAATACTGGGATAGACTGTAATATTTTGAAGTTCCAAATCGAATCAAATACAACAGCGAAATTGGAAAAGAAAACATTTCGAAGAACATCTGCCAACAGATCGCTCTTTGCGTGAAGGTTATTCTTTATATGGTCGGTAATGAGAAACCGGAAACGTGGAAGCTATAAACAAATACTTATTTCAACAAGGGATCCCCTCGAGAACTTCATCTACGCGACAGCAGACCATAGGGGTAATATCATTAAAGGGGGAATTGGAAAGATTGGGGAAGCGGCTAATTTTAACCGAATTGTCGAAGTTGCAGTAGGGAAGTGAAAAGAAGGGGGTTCCCACATCAAGAAACAATAGAAGTTCCACACCGAAAAATTTTGAACGAGTTATGATGGAGTTTTTGAAAATTTGGAAAAATCGCTAAAAAAAGCAAAGATCTGTTTTCGAACATATTCCTGAATTTCAAAATCGTTACTAATACATAGTGTTCGCAACTCAAGTGTGAAAAATGAAAAAGTATTCTGTGTGAAACCAATTGATTCTGCCGTCAACATAATAGATTGCCAATGAATTGAAAATTACCTATTGTATCAATTTCCATAAAACTATTGACCCTGCAGTTTTTCACAAGTGCCATGAAGTTTTGAGAATACGCCGATTTTCAATACCTACTTTCAATTTGGATCGTTCCTGATTCAAATAATTCGTTTGTTCATGCCATTATTGCTTTTCATGAGCTATAACGAAAAAAGCGTTAAGCAAATAAATCTTGTAGGTAGATTAGCATTCAACATAAATTTTGACAGTCAAAAATACTAGACAGCACCTGTTATTACAGAAATATTGGAGATTTCTTGACAGTGTAACCGCGACATTCTGAATGTACGTTCATCCGCTCGAGAATTAACGTGTTTACGGATGGACAAAATTGAATTTGACCACGGATTCGATATCAACAAGTCGAATGTAGTAGATTGAGATCATTTTCGGTTCAAAATCCGTGACGAGAACAGTTTTTCACCTTTTCACCACAACTCTCATTATTATCCCATCTCATATTATTTGACAATATTGAATACAGCTGTTACTATTAGAAATATTGACAATCTGAATACTATTCAATCAATAAAAGCAGAAGAAATACTGGTTTTCTGACTGAATATTTTTGAATAAAGAAAATTATCCTACTCGAAAATGTATTGGCTTTCAAATTGATTATTGCCTATCTATTCATGAATAATTTATATTATAACAACCTGGATTGAGCAAAACAATGCTTATTACATTTCTTATCTTCAATTTCATGATGATATCTCATAAATATTCTTTCGAGATAGTTTTTAAACCCCCAAAATCTGCGTACTCTGAAGAAATCATCCAAGTACTTTTTTTATAGAAATATTACATTCATAAAGTCAATTTTGGATTTGATTTTAATTTGAAATATAGCAGACTTTAATAAGCTTTCAAATAGAGTTCTGGATTTATTTGACCTCTCCCAAATTTCATAATTCTGAGCAGATTTTTCTATTTTAATAAAATGAATGTTCTGAATATCAATATCTCCGAATGTATACATATAATTTTGTAGTTAAAATTTATGGTGACCAAACATTTACATATGTCAACGGAAGCGATTTACTTTAGTTCTGAGATGTTTATACTCTGAACTAAACCATATACAGGTGTCCCAGACTAGCTGTAACAAACTCATAGGGAAGACAGCACATACTTAGTAATGAAAAATGAAATAAATTTCCAACCAAAATGATTTCTAACTTCCACTTCAGACTCATATAGGGTGTTGAAGTTAAAAAAATAGCAATAATCCCAAAATGGCTAAAGATAGTTCGATGCTACTCACACAGTCACACTGTTTATTGAAGGTTAACTTTTGATGTTTTTTTTCATGCTCCAAACGCTTCCAATGTAATTAGGATATGCTTCTGATCCACAACCAGACCGCCAATAACATTTTTGGGGGACACTCTGTACATGCACCTCATTAGTGAATAAAAAGATCAACACGTATTTTTTTTTGAAAATCTTATTAATTTGCAAAATATTTCGAAATGGATTTGGATAAGGTATTAAAGGAATATTCATAAAGTCTAGTGGATCGGTGCGACTCGACCACATAACAATATTTAAAAGTGAAATCAATATAGAACTTCGCCAGTGGCATGTCAGTGATTTTCATACTGATATCGTCTTTTTGATAAATTTCTTTTCATGTTTCTTGGAAATAAGATCACGCCGAAGTAATTATTTTTATTTACATAAACATGCCTGGATATCTCGGGCCATTGACGCGAGTTACAGTTCATAATGTGTTATGATGAAAGAATTGAGGCTTCAATATAAAATAGCACCTTTGGCGCAACAATACATTGTAAACCGTACCTCGGTACGCCACTGCGAACGGTACGATGGACAAAGTTTCGACGGTGAGTCACCAACCGGTATCGCGGATGGCATAATCTCGCAACGTAAAAGCTCGTATAGACCGAGCTTTCCGTCAAATATGCATGAGTACCTGGAATTCCACCCAAACAATGGTTTGTAATTCGAGCGTAACAAAAAATACCGTCTGTCGGCAAGAATTGCAATCATCTGGGTTGGCATAATGCTAACGCCTCCACAAAGAATTCTGTCGCAATATCCATTCATTAATAAATTAGTAGATAAGATATGAAAGCCTTCGAATAAAAATTCTGACGCCTTGTGTCGGACCAAACGAATCGACGCTGAAACAAAGCAGCTCATTATATTTATAATGCCCCAGTGTAAACTTGCTACTTCGCAAGTATTGTCATCAAGAATATAATTGGTGGCATAAGGATCAAATAGCAGGAAAATGACACACTGTCAGTTCGCCGACGTTTCGGAAATGTATTTTTTCATCTTCAGGGCTCTAAAAAGTATTGTCATCGTTGATGGTTCTATGGGATGATGAAAATGAATACTTCATTCAGCTTTAGTGCGCAAATGAGAACTGTCGGAATCTTAGATAATGAAGTATTAGTCCAGATGACGGTCTACCAATCGATATTCACCATGTTTGTGAGTGCGTGATTTCCTCACACACTCTTTTTATTTCATCGTCATCCTGGTGATGACTCATAATTGTAATTTATAATGAACAATCGCCTGTGTGATATTTATAGAAATGTGTGATGATAACCCAGTGAGACTTGTTGATTCCTTTCAATGTTCGCGATATACCAAAGGAGTAGTAGATATACCGGGTGATTGTTTATATTTCACTCAATAGCTATCTCAGTCAATATTGGTCGTACAAAAATGTTTAAATGGGCAAATTTGTAGTTTTTTTATGGGCATTCAGAATTCATTACTAAGGAATGCATAAAAGCATCGTAAACAGAACATTTTTATGAACCGTTTGTTGTTCAGAGTATAAAAAGGGCTACGGAAAATTTCCCCATAATAGTCAAAATAGAGGAATAACGTCCCTAGGACATAGTATAATAAATGAGAGAAATGGACTAGCATTATTTGCAAAGATCTAATTTCCGAAGTACACCAATGGTTTCGCCACATTAGGAGGACCATGACAGACTAGTTTCTTGATATGAATTATGTCCTTGTTTCGAGAAAATGAAATCAAAATATTTTATAGTTTCTAGGTGAATCTGAAAATTCCTCGGTCCGAACCTGCTCCCTCGCCTGCTTCTCCGTAGATGTCAACATCTCTTATTTTTTGTCTTCTTATCTAAAAAATTTGATGAAAATTTCAGTGCGCAGAACTGCCATATGCCGTTTTTTTAAAAAAATTTTTAAATTGAACATTTCATATAAGAAGTTTTCGGTAAAATGACTCATTTTGATGAGTTCAATCACCTGTCAAAAGAAAAGCCTCACCTCAAAATACACCCTGTATAGGTACACAAAAAGTGATTCGGCGTTCTATACGTGTAACAAAAGTCAACGTTAGTACCGTAGGAAAAAGGCATGATATACGGACTTGGGTAATTTCTCGCAAGTTTTACATTTTTTCTACCTACGTTATAAAGGTTGATATTAACATTATCATTTTTTAATCTATAATTATTCTCGGAACGTTTTTGTTTTCGAGTTGGTACTCAAGAAACCATGAATACTTAATGAGGTTACCCTAATCATTGAACGATAAAATATGAATGAAGTATGATGTAGATTGTAGTGAAGATTTCCATTCGAACTCTTTATCTATCTTTGATAACTGGTGCATTTCAAATAACGGATCTTGTGTTTTCATCTTCTTCGTTCATTAGAGCGAAAAAGGTTCGGGACTGATGTAGCCAGTTTTTTTAGTTTGTATACCTGATATATCAGGAAAAAAGTTACGAGATGAAATGATACGATTCTTGTTTGCTCACTCGTTTTCGAAATGTCTGCAACATTCAAGTTTTGTGAATTAGTTTTTTGACCATTCGTCAGAATTTTAAATGGTATGCATGTTGCTTGAAAACGTTATTCACCATGTAACTACGAAATTTCATTTCGATCGAATCCGTGGTTTCGAAATGCCATATTCACGAAACGAATTGGTCATCAGTCAGTCGAACCTTATCGTTTCTCAAGAATCTAGACTTGATACAATGTACAAGACAAAGACTGTTTATCAAGATCTCGGATCATCGTAAACTGGACTAATCACTATCATCATCTTGATTATATCTATTCAAATTCTAAATGTCCATTTCTAATCACGACGATAACAATCATAAGATTCCGAGATTCCAGAAAACTTTCGATATCTCTTAAAACCCAAAATCATGAATTGCTTTGGGCGTTCAATGCTTCATTCAGACCAAATGTCAGAGTGGAAATCAAATGAAGGGTTTTCCCAGATAGCCTCAAGAATTTTATTTTTTAGGTCTTGAATCGACGCTGAGCTCGTAGACTTTCTCTTTCACATGGCCCCAAATAAAGAAGTCACAAGGTGTTAAATCACAAGATATCGGTGGCCAATTGTGATCACCTCTTCGAGAAATAACACGGTCCGGAATTTTTTTCTTGTAGAAGATCAATGGTTTCGTTGCTTGTGTGGCACGTAGCGCCGTCTTGTTGAAAGTAAACGTTATCCAGATCAATACCATTCAATTCCGGCCATGAAAATCATTTATCCTCCATCGATAGCGCAATCCATTCACCGTAACTGTTGCTTCAGCCTCATTCTCGAAAAATCAAGGTCCAATGACCCCGCCGGACCATAAACCGCACCAAACAGTCACACGTTGAGAATAGAGAGGCTTTTCAACAAAAACTCTTGGGTTTTTCGAGACCCAGATGCGACAATTTTGATTGTTGACGAAGCCACCGAGCTGGAAATGGACCCCATCACTCAAGATGATTTTTCGATGGAATTCTGGATCTTTTTCATGTATTTCAAGCACCCAATCACTTGATGATCAGCCGAATTGAGTTCTTGGGTTGACTGAACTTTATGAGCCTTAAGACCCAAATCTTTATGCAAAATACGGTGTAATGACGTTTGTGGAATGCCTAATTCCAAAGAACGACGAAGAAAGGACAAACCTGGGTTTTCTTCAATAATTAAGGCTACAGCAGCAATATTCTCGGCTGTGCTTCAGCAACGTGCACAGGTTTTATTCTTCACATCATTAACTTGTCCCAACAGCCCATTATAATGAATTTTAATAATTTCAATGCGTTGTTGGAGCGTAAATCGTTCCATTTTCATTAATGGCGTAGTTTCCACTCGTCAAATGTCAAAACATGACAGCTTAAGAAGTGACATCTACCGGAATAGCGAAATTCAACATTCAAAACAACATCTCTCATTGCAAACCCCAAAATTTTTTTCTGTCTATTACAATCGGAATATCGTTGACTATTTCACTCATTCCATTTTTAGTGAGGAAGTTTCCTTAGCAACACTCGTTTCTCATCGATAAAACATTCAGATCGGCGAAACCAACAAGTTGGTTTTCAAGTAATGAAATTTTTGACGTTTCTCAAATTCATAGATAGCTTCGGGAAGGAATAACATAGAGGAAACGAACAACGTTCAGTTGATCTATGATGAATACTTATTCGTCAAATAGCGCAGTACGTGTCAATTTTGAACATATTACCATATTTCTCCGTGAAATAGTCATGTCGAATACCACTCGGGCACTCGAGATGAAATTTAAGCAGGTAAAATTTCTCTCTTGTAATATTCAAGTTTGTTGCTTTTCGGTAATTTCGCTCCGAGTTTCGCTCATGATATTTTTTCCAAAATCACTCGCCTAACGGCTCGTGATTTTGATACAAATATCATTCAAAAAATTGCCTCAGCAACAAACTTTCATGCTACAATCGACAAATTTTGCCGGCAAAATTTCATCTCTTGTGGTATTATATATGGAAATATTCATATTTCAATCTCTGAAAATGATTTAATTTATCCCAATTGACACAACGATCGTATATAAATTGAGAGAACGCCAAATAGAAATATTTCATTAATGCATCATCATTCAAGGCTGTTTGATTCAGTTAAAGGCCATAAATTGGCATGTCACGGCTTTGAGGAGGTTCTAATGCCGCGTCCACACTAAACCGATTCCTACTTGGATAGAGTCCGTTCTAGGAATAATTGGTTTTAAGTTTCTTCTTCACGGAGGAGAAACACCGAAATGCCCTTTTGAATATTAGCGATAATTGCATCTAAATATCTGCACTTTCTTGAAGATTTTATTTGATTGTGTAAGAATTCTCATTCGTTCAAAAACAACTTATACATACTTGATCACAGATTATTTCCCATTTCTTTCCAGAGTCATAGTTCCGCAGTAATTTAGCTTTATCGGGTGGGAGGTCCATCGAAGCCTGGAAAAAAAATAACAGGTCATTACAAAGTTCAATTAACGAGAACATGTATTTTATTTATACATCCTAGCACGCATGCAATAAATATTGTTAGAGAATGTTGTTATCTCGGGTTTGGTAGACCTGCGGAACATTTCAACGATAAAAACTCTTTGTAGAAATTGGAATACGGAAACAGCTTTGGAATGCGACAGTGATATTTCCGAATAAAATCAACTCGACACTTTTGAAGGCTATTTGAATCATACCATTGCTGGTTCTCAGAAGTTCGTATTCATGGTTATTGACTTCTTTGAAGGGCCATGAAGAATAGACGGGGCACTGGCTCGCGACTTCAGATAACGCCACCGCCAGAAATCTAAAGGGGTTAAAACGCAAGAGCGTGGATGGCAACTCTGGTCACCCAATCGGAAAATAAACTGATCCACATGAGTTAGGGATATTGACTCAAATTGCAAAAAAATATAGTTAAAATGAGGTTTTTGTGATAAAAATTCATATTACTATGATTTCACGTTGCAAATTAATTTTAGCCTGTCCCTGTAGGTCTGCAGCGTATACAGGGTGGTTAAGAAAAATCGAGTAAAATAACGAAATTTTATTCCCAGAGAATTCAAGCATTTTAAGACTATCAATACAATGAATGTCCTCCACGGGCATCAATAACAGCTTGACGTCTTCTTTGCATACTACACACGAGGTTGTTGAACATTTCTTGAGGAATTTGGTTCCGAAAACGGGGCAGAAGCCCTCTCAGATCATTTAAGGATTCTGGGGTAGGTTGATGATTATCTAATCTTCTTTGGATCATATCCCATGCATGTTCTATGCAATTCAAATCTGGTGAGTGCGGAGGTATTGGTAAATGTGGAATACGAAGCTCCTCGGGCGCATTCTCAACTATGGCTGCACGGTGCGGTCTAGCGTTATCGTCTAGAAATTGAAAAGTTTCACCAATAGCAGCGTGAAAATTTGGCACAACATTGTCAATGGCATGCTCCCTATAGTGTAAGGCGGTCATATTCCCAGGACAAATGTGTCCCAGGACAAATGTGTAGATCTGTGCGCCCGTTGAAACATATCCCGGCCCATACCATAACACTACCCCCTCGGAATGGATGGACTTCTTGGACATAGCGACGATTACGGGGTATGCGTGGGATTGTCCATACCCTTATTCTTCGAGAATCTGAAAATCGTCCATATCTGGATTCATCAGTGAAAAGGACACTACGCTTTTGATCGTTTCAATTGATATGTTGCCTTGCCCATTCCAGTCTTTGACGCTTATGGTCACGTATTAATGGAACTCCTCTTAATGGACGTCTAAAACCTAGATTCACCTCTCTCAAACGTCGTCTGATGGTTTCGATGGAAACTTGGACCCCATCTGCATTTTGAAGAGTATTCCGTAGCATTCTACACGTAGATGTAGGGTTTCTTCTCGCCGAAACGGTGATGAAATGATCCTGAGCAAGTGTTGTTTTTCGTCGCCCACCAAGCCTTGGTCTTTCCAACCCGGAACCTGTCCCCCTGAACCTATTCCAAAGTCGATATATCACACTTTGGATGACTTGGAGCCTTTCTGCTTCAACAACCTGAGTTAGGTCACCCTGCAGCATTCCGATGGCCCTATTAGCCTCAGAGTTTGTCAATTTACTTCTTGGCATTTTCAGAAAACTCGTTTCAAATCGAAGCCGTTGATAAACTGACTTAATTTCAAAATAAGAACATTCATGAAGCATATCGTCGGTCCCATGCCAAAACCATGAATGTGCAAAATTTTGACCTAAGTGCATCCTTAGTCTCAAAATGACCCATATTATTTATTCAGACAACATAAATTGGTCAATACGACTTCTACTACTTGCAGAGAATATGTAAAGTCACACAAAAACCCTATTTTTGCCAATCGTTACAAACTTCAAATGCGATTATCTCAAAAATGTAATCTTGCACATTCATGGTTTTGGCATGGGACCGACGATATGCAAAGAACCAAACTTCAGAAAAAAGGCGACCAGGGGCCCGATTCTCAAATGTCTATCGGAAATGTAGAACGCGACAATATGTCGAGTGTTTATTTCATTCGCTGAAAATGACAATGTCGAACTCGAAAGTGAAAACACACGGGAAGGACTAACATAACGTCACATTAATGACATTGGGATGATAAAAATGTCGAGTGGCTCCTACCCACTCGTCTTCTTGTCTATCGATATTTGTCAAAAATGCGACATTTGAGCATACAAATTTTTGATTTCGTTCGACAATCTGGTGATGTCGCATGCGACTCAATAGACATTTGAGAATCGGATTGACAAAATGTCTCATGCTGATTTTTATTGGATCGATTCAAGTTGTTATTGAGTTTCAAATGATTTTACAGCGATTTTCTCGACGATTACATACTTCAAAAAACGATTGAATACGATATCCCTAACTCTTGTGGAGCAGTATAATACGACCTGTAGCAAACTCGTGCAAGAAGGTCAATTTTTACGAGCGGAATGACATGTGGCACCGTCCTGTTGAAACCACATGTTGTCAAGAGCAATAGCTTCCAAATGGAACACAATAAACTGTGTTATCATAACACGTACGCCATTCACCGTAACTGCATTACCTTCTTCGTTTTTCCACCGTGTAATGCTCATGTTTACAAACTTCTATCTGTCAACTTTCGATCTGTCACGTCATAATCATTTGAATATGACTGTCAAACATGGCGCAATTCAAATCATGCGCTGTCATTGGAACATCCATTAAAATGCTTAATATGTACTTAATTCCCAATACAGGGTCTTTCACGAGGAACCTCACCCATATTTATACGGGAAACTACTGAACGTATTTTCATGAAATTCAGCACTTATAAGTATTTCACGATGCTGATGAAATCTAAAATATATTCAAGGCATGAGCACCTCCGGTTTTTCCGGAAATGACGTCAACTTCCGTTTTTCAAATTAGAACACCATTTTTTAATGCAGAAATAGATTCCTTAGAAAATTTCAAGTTATTTTGATGTAACATTTTTCAGTTTTGGTTGGAAAATTCTCTCTGAGCGGGAAAATTCGAAAAAAAAATCGAAAATAGAGCTCCGCTGAAACAAGAATAACTTCGAGGTTTTTGGATGGAAAATTTTCATTTTTGGGATTTTTCAAGATGTAAGATTGATGTATCCACTTTAAAAATCGAAATCGCGATTCATGATACAGGGGGTGAAAAAGACGCTTTCAAAGTTAGGGATGACAAAATCGTGAAAAATCAATTTTTTCAAATTAGAACCCCATTTTTTTATGGCAGATATTGAATCTACGTTAAAAAATAATGTGAGTGTATGCATCACACCCTTGCCCCAAAGTGGATATTAACTCAGAAAATATCCATTTTAGGGCAAGGGTGTGATGCATACACTCACATTATTTTTTATAGTAGATTCAATATCTGCCATAAAAAAATGGGGTTCTAATTTGAAAAACGGAAGTTGACGTCATTTCCGGAAAAACCGGAGGTGCTCATGCCTTGAAAATATTTTAGATTTCATCAGCATCGTGAAATACTTATGAGTGCTGAATTTCATGAAAATACGTTCAGTAGTTTCCCGTATAAATATGGGTGAGGTTCCTCGTGAAAGACCCTGTATACGTGTTACAACATATCCGATCATGAACAATTTCGTTGACAGCTGTCAAAAAAAATTCCGTTGGATTCTTGTTTTTTGACCGAGAATGGTCCCAATCGTCTGGGTTCGAATCACTGATCGAGTGGTCAAATTGAGTTCTGTCCGTTCGTCCGTCTTCGGAAACGATAACTCTGGGGCGGATAAAACTAGAAACTCGAATTTTCAGAGAAGATAAGGATCTGAAATGTGGCAGTTGTATCAGGATCAGGTACGAATCTTGAGTAGAAAAACGGTGCGAAGAAAACACGTTGCATATGATTGAAAAAACTGCTTTCTAATCTATACAAAGTCTACCTACAAGGTGAAATAACGAGCGCTCAAAACACCCTGACTTCGCGTCAGTGAAGTGACCCATTTTCTTTTATTTACATGCGTTCCGTATTGGATAATCAAATTCTTTCGTTAGGAATTCTTGAATTTCCTGAGTTGTTTATAAGAGTCATGTAAGGAAATCTCCAGTGCTCATATTGAAACTCTTTTTATGCAGGAATTCGTTGATTTCCTCATCATTCATGAGACTATCAATTATAGGATTTTCGATTCCTCGAATATTAAATCAGATATCCCACGAAAAATGTCCTTTTCAGATCGCACTATTCACCTGTCAGCTTAAATTCGAATACACTTTCTACGTTTTCCTTTTCTTTCTACAAAATCTCCCTTTCACACCTCTTTTATCGATTCGTCCAATCGCTAAAAGCCACCTATAAAGACGGAATTCCCTTCGGGCTTTTATGTCTATTCATCACGCGAACTGGCACCGAGCGTATTCTAAAGGACACCGAGTGTGGTACGATGAAGACACCCACGTATAACTCAAGAATACGAGTTGAAGAGGCACTTTTGAAGCCTCGGAACCAGATACTGTATTCAACTTGACAAGCTTGTTTTCCTACAAGAGTACGTACAAGTTGTATCGCTCTGATTGCATACTGCAGAATTTATGATATCTATCATTCAGGGAAGTTTTTATGCCGGGTTCATACCTGAGTAATTGAAGCCGAAATGTTACGTGAAAAGAGACTTTTGGGGGTTACTGCGAGTATGAAATCATTATAAAATCATATCTTCAAATTTGAAGCACCTACGAGGATATATTGAAAAATTTTCAGCTATTAAGTATCTACTATAGAACCAAACAAAATTTCAATGTCAAAATTTTTAATTATTATTACTCAACATATTCTCATCTTAAGGTCGCCGTTTGAAGCGCGTAGGAAAAATCAACCTATAGAGGTGCCACCGTGCATTTTATGGAATATCTTCATAGAACTTACATTATCTCTATGTTCTATGAATATCTCTCTAATCATGAATGAAATGTACAATGGCGCTGTCTATCCGAAACTCGCTGAACTATGACATTAGTGAAAAGATGGGTAAAGCAGGAACTTTTTCCCGCTGAAATTTGAATTTGGCCATTCTCTGCCAATTCCGTATTTCAAGTTGATTTTCTGAATGAAATTATCTGTAGATTCACTTCTAATCGGAAGTTGAATTATTTTCATGGGTCTTTCGTTTGAAATAAAGCAGAAGCATGAGTTGGCTTATTTTCTTCAATTTTTGAATGAAAAAAAATGAACTGTTGAAATGCAATTAATCTCAATTATCTAATTAAGAACTCCAATCCTTTCTGAGTTCAACCACAAAATTTCAGTTTTGAAAGTGAAACCATTTTCAAATGCAACTTGAAATGAAAACACACTACATTGAACGCCAACATTAATTACAGCGAACCTGCAACATCTCTAGACCTTTGAAAAATGTTTCTTTTTGCTCTGCACACCAGTCCTCCACAGCTTTCATTAACTCTTCGTTGGAAGAAAATTTACGACCTTTCAAACTTTTTTTGAGTTGAGGAAAGAGATGATAGTCGAACGGAGCCAAATCGGGTGAATAAGGGGGTTTTCTAATAATTCTAACCCTAAATCACGAATTTTTTGCATGGCAACATGGGATTTGTGTACTGGGGCGTTGTCCCGTAAAAACAAAACACCTTTGGATAGCTTTCCGCGTCTTTTCTCCTTAATTTTTTCCCGTAGAGTGGTCAGTAATGTCGAATAGTAATCTCCAGTTATTGTTCTACCCTTATCCAAAAAATCAATCATTATTACGTACTCCATGGCAATCCCAAAAAACTGAAGCAAGAACTTTTCCAGCAGATTTTTGGACACGAAACTTCTTAGGTCATGGAGAACCAGAGTGTCGCATCCCATCGATTGCTGCTTTGTTTCTGGATCGTAGAAATGTACCTAAGTCTCATCCATAGTAACAATTCGGTTTAAGAAGTCTTAATCGTTTTCGAATCGAGCTTTTGAAGCTTGCAGTCCAATTTTTCACAGTCGCATACGAAGGACATTTATCACCAAGGGTATTGAGCATATCTTCGTGAATCTGCTTACCTCTTAACCCTTTTGAATACAGGTACTTGATGATGGCTCGATAATCCGAATTTTTCGATTTTTACAATTTCGGTGGATATCTATCTTTTTATTTATTCATTGCGTAACTCTGGTTTACTTCTTTGACGTCGAACTTTACACTGACACTTCTAATTAGTATTATAGTTGATATGGTATCGCATCATTTGTTTATGCATGGAACTGTTCTAGGTTAACTAGATATCAATACATCCCCGTAACAACATACTTCACCCACCAAAAGTTAGATGAGCCACTTGCAGAAAAATCAATAAAACCTATTGCATTAATTATCGAATACTCGACACAAAAAATTTTTCGCACCCTTTCTTTCTTTTTTTGCTGGGTGACTTTGCTACATAAAGTTAGCAAGGCCACTCACACATAATGGTTATGAATAGAGACCGGATTATATGCATTTGCATATTCAGGACAATTTCAGCGTTATTTGCATATTTTATATAAGATCCAGTTATGATGCATATTATCGGTACATATTTCCTTCCCGGCGTTCCGAAATGCGATAAAAGTGATGATATCGCGTATCCGAACAAATTCTACCCGACCAAATTCCACAAAATATTCCCAAAATAAAGCCTACAAAGAAAAATTACCAAATTTGCCAATCCCCCCCGAACTAGTCAAACTCGATGGGGAACATGGATCGAAGCAATGTTGTTCCACCTACAATGAACATTTTGAGGCTATCAACGGTGTAGTAAATGACTTTGACAGCAAATTGATATAGCAATTATTTGCACTCATTTTTCTCATGTACCTGGAAGCATTAGGAAGCTTGAAACTCAAGGTATGGCCTTAACTGAATATATCCAAATAATGGGTAAAATACGCCAAATGAACTTCTCGTTGCCTATGGCATTACCAAATAAATTTACTGACTTACCAAATAAACTTCACGTTGCCTATGGCATTGCCAAATAAACTTAAAGAAAAATTTGAGAACATATCGAAAGGAAATGAAGGTTTTGAAGATTTGTGTCTAATCGATAGTTTTATTTATCGGACGACAGAAGTTTTACCAGAAAACATAATGGAGAACGTAGCACCGAAGTTCAAATTTTGCCAATCAGTTACGTCCGTGGATGTGCAGCGAACCTTTTCCACATATAAAAATATCCTGAATGATCGAAGAGACAATCTCAAAATTGAACATCTGGAGCAATACTTGATTGTTAACGTTTACAAAAACATTGAAAAATTTCAATACCATATTATTAAGAGTTACTGATATACTGATTTTGAAATAAAAATAACTATCCTCCTTTTTTTAGTTCCCAAAATTCATTATTCAGTTTTGCATATTCTGCATATTTTCGTGCATATTCTGCCTATATTCGTGCATATAATCCGGTCTCTAGTTTTGAATAATTGTGGTAGTCCGTAGGAAGTAAAAACAGAAAAAATTAATTCCTTTCGAAAATATTGATCCTGCTGGGATTTCGTGATATTTGTTCCGCATTTTTAGCAACAGCGCCTTCCATAATGACGTTTCACCTATTGCATTAATTATCGAATACTTGTCACGAATTTATTCATTCAATTGTCGACGTCCAGTGAAGTAAAAAAACACGCAAATTGCAACAATTAATGCAATAGGTGACAAGTTATCAATGAATATAATCTTGTCAAAAATACGAACTACATCAGTAGACGCGCGGTAGTGTGAACATGCAATTTCATGAACAACCCAGTAGTGTGAACTCAAAAATATTAAAATTGATATTCTGCAGTGTGAACAATAGGACTCTCGATAGTATAAAATAAATCATAAGAAATTCGGTGGGAAAATTTCAATTGAGACTTGCAAAGACTTGTCATTCGATAAGAATTCGTCGAGCGAAATATTGCGATATAAGAAATTCTTGTTTCTGTACGAGATATCGAAGATTTTGGAGGAGTTTTCTGATGGAATGACTATCAAAAATCCTTCTCATTTCCCGAAAATAGCTGGATCAGAAAATTCAATTATTTTATTGTATTTGAATACTCCTAGAAAAGTTCCTAATGTAGAATGTAAAAACATATTTCGAATACAATAATTGATGATCATCACTAACACTGGCCGATACAGCTGCGATATTTTCTTCAATTCGCACTATACGTGAGCGAGCGTTTTGGTGTTTTAATGTCCAACAATGTAAATTTAGTGCGAAATTTAGTCTCAATATCCCGAATAGCCATCTCCAGTGGATCGATTAAACTGATTATAAAATGGAAGAAGCCCACATTTTGATAATAAAATTCAATTATTTGCAAGCGTTGTTCGTTTGTGAGAAGATTCATGGTGAAATGATAAACCAAACTGAAGATTATAGACAGTAACACAAAACGTGCGTGAGCTCTCAAAATCAGTGTTGCCAAAAAAAATAGTTGAAAAATCACCAGTTATGTTGCTCACACTTCAAAACGAATGACCTCATGCAGGAAGGAGCAAAAGATGGAAACATTACTTTTTTTCAACATAGGTACGAATTGCCATTTGATGAACTTTCATTGATATAGGGAATAATTGTCATGTAATGCTAGCGAAAACTCGAAGAAAAAGGTGGAACATTTTTGAACCAGACGCTGATATGGTAGGAACCCCTTTTAACGAACCATTTCCATAAAAATAATCTCTTGGAAATTTTCGAGTTCACCACAGCCCCATGATTCGCCGACATACGGCCATAAAGGCCACGTCTTCAAGTCACGAAAACGATAAAGCCAAATAATACGGGGTGAACGAACGACGATTGTCGTTGAACTTCTTCATTATGCCCTCCAATTTAACACCACCCGACCGGCACAACCGGAGGAGCTGCAGAACAGAAGAGGTCTAAGAATAACTCGGCAATGAAGTTACGAAAAATTAAAAATAAAAATAGAACGCGATGAGTCGAAATAGCGTATCCGAAGCACTCAACTTGACCTTCGTCCCACGCAATCTGATGCCGCTGCAAGAACCATTTATCTTGGTTCAGTTCTAGGTACAGGGAAATATGTTGAACAAGGTTCGAATCTTGCATTCGGAATATGTTCAGCGCATAGCGGCGAGATGTAGAAATCTATACAGGGCGAAGCGGAAATTGAGTCCTTTTTACTAGACAGCGCTAGAATGAGGGTAATGTTTTTTGAGTGAATGTATCGGGTGTTTTTTAAGAGTGGTAGAACTTTAAATTGAAATCAAATAAAACACATCTTTCTTCGTGCACCACTTTCCACTTCATTCAAAAGTCTATGTTTTTCATAAAGAGATAAAGTTTTCAAAGTAGGTACGTTTTTGACGTACTGTTAGCGATAAGTATTGTGAAACCTCACAATTTACAACTAGAGAACTGAAATGATTTCACGGCAAGCGGTTGAGCTATAAAACAATTCGTTAAAATCACACCTAAATGAGGGATTCCTCCAAAAATTTGACTTATCATTCGATAAGTCAAATTTTTGGCAGCACGTTCGTGCTGCCAAATATTTCGTTCGAGGTATCAAAAGATTCGAGTTACAGAAGTTCGACTTATCGAATACAAAATTACACCAATCTTCGTGCAAGATCGTCAATGTTTCACGGGCAGTTTGACATGTGGCAGTGGCACCGTCCTTCTGAAACCACATGTCGTCAAGATCAATGCATAGAATACATGGTGTTGGCACTGATGATATGATTTTATTTTGTTTAAAGCGGGCTGCGGACTACGAGCTATACTATAATATACAGGGTCTTTCACGAGGAACCTCGCCCATATTTATACGGGAAACTACTGAACGTATTTTCATGAAATTCAGCACTTATAAGTATTTCACGATGCTGATGAAATCTAAAATATTTTCAAGGCATGAGCACCTCCGGTTTTTCCGGAAATGACGTCAACTTCCGTTTTTCAAATTAGAACACCATTTTTTTATTGCCGAAATAGATTCCTTAGAAAATTTCAAGTTATTTTGATGTAACATTTTTCAGTTTTGGTTGGAAATTTCTCTCTGAGCGGGAAAATTCGAAAAAAAAATCGAAAATAGAGCTCCGTTGAAACAAGAATAACTTCGAGGTTTTTGGATGGAAAATTTTAATTTTGGGATTTTTCAAGATGTAAGATTGATGTATCCACTTTAAAAATCGAAATCGCGATTCATGATACAGGGGGTGAAAAAATCGCTTTCAAAGTTGGGGATGACAAAATCGTGAAAAATCAATTTTTTTCAAATTAGAACCCCATTTTTTATGGCAGATATTGAATCTACGTTGAAAAATAATGTGAGTGTATGCATCACACCCTTGCCCTAAAGTGGATATTAACTCAGAAAATATCCATTTTAGGGCGAGGGTGTGATGCATACACTCACATTATTTTTTAACGTAGATTCAATATCTGCCATAAAAAAATGGGGTTCTAATTTGAAAAATTGATTTTTCACGATTTTGTCATCCCTAACTTTGAAAGCGATTTTTTCACCCCCTGTATCATGAATCGCGATTTCGATTTTTAAGGTGGATACATCAATCTTACATCTTGAAAAATCCCAAAAATGAAAATTTTCCATCCAAAAACCTCGAAGTTATTCTTGTTTCAGCGGAGCTCTATTTTCGATTTTTTTTTCGAATTTTCCCGCTCAGAGAGAATTTTCCAACCAAAACTGAAAAATGTTACATCAAAATAACTTGAAATTTTCTAAGGAATCTATTTCTGCAATAAAAAAATGGTGTTCTAATTTGAAAAACGGCAGTTGACGTCATTTCCGGAAAAACCGGAGGTGCTCATGCCTTGAAAATATTTTAGATTTCATCAGCATCGTGAAATACTTATAAGTGCTTAATTTCATGAAAATACGTTCAGTAGTTTCCCGTATAAATATGGGTGAGGTTCCTCGTGAAAGACCCTGTATACACTATACACTTTGTCAAAAGATTTTCCAACACAATACACTTTTCACAATGGGAAAAAACCCAAACCTGGTGTTTCCCGGAATGACCTTGTCGGAATCTTGAGCAGCCGACAAAGAGTTTCGTATACAGAATAATATAAAATTATGGACCGAAACTATGAAACTAAATATATTTCGGATATTACAAATAAATGACCATCATAAATTTAAACAGAGATCCTTCCAGAGTCTTGTCAATTGGAAACTTTAGGGAAAAGGACCCCGGAATTACTTTGCCGGAGTCTTGCAAGATTCCGACCCAAATCTCTGAAATCTCTAAAACTGGTGTTTCCTGGAATTACCTCGCCGAAATCTCGAGCATCCGAAAAAGAAATTATTCAGTAGATAATAATATAAAAACAATCGGATATAAAATGTTTATGACAGTTGCAAATCATAACAGAAATTTTGCACTAGAGTTTCTGAGGAAAAAAGTTCTAATGTGGAAATTGCTGACTCAAATAATTGAATCATTTCTATCCAGTACCATCCACAGTCCGAGTACGATCCTGGCAGTCTCTTAGGGCGGTCGAAGGGAGCGTCGTTATGATGATTTAACCAATAGCAGCTTTATTGTGCGCAAACCAGATGATTTTGTTTGTTTACAAAGCTCCTTCTTATATTTGAACGGACTATAGAGTGCCGTTTTTTATCTACAATTTTTGGTCAGTAAGGAATCGTTACACCAGGGTTTCTATGCATCCATCATGTGACATTATGACTGTGAAACATAGCGCGCAATTCAAATCTTGCGCTCTTATTGAAACACCCTTTAGTTCGATCATTCCTTATTATCTGAAACTATTATTTTGTTGCTTTTCTTCACAAAATCGACCTCAATCATTACTCACCACCACTGATCAACTTGTTTATCAATGAAACTAGACCTATACTTAATCATCATAATTTTTTGAATACTGTGTATAGGAGTTATTTCAGTGGATCCTTCAAAATGGTTTACCCTGATTAATTATGTCGTGAATGCTATAATGTTGACATAGTGATGTTATAAATGATCTACAGTTAAATTGCGATTGCAGCACCCTGATGCAACGTCAACTCGGCACAAAAATCCAACCGTAGTTCGTATTCAAGTACAGTGTTAACAACACATGTAGCAAAGATTTGCACAGACTTAGGGCCGGTATTATAAAGGCCAACCGAGGATTCAACCGTTGCGTCAACAACCAAATTCCTTACTATCTGGTAGTTGGCGCACGGTTGAATCCTCGGTTCGCCTTTTATAATACCGGCCCTTAGCTGTAACGAGATTATTCGATTCATTGCATGCCAGGGTGAATTTTCGTAAACGACGGACCTAAATCCGAAGCGGAGTCTGTCCGTAAGGTACTGCCTTTAGACGCGTAGACAGCGGCAAATCGAAAATATGTCGAAGTATGTTCGAAGCATATCCAAAAATTAATCCAGGGCGGTATCGTAATATGCCATACTGAAAGAGTTAACCCCCAGGTTAACCCCGTATTATCGCACTCCCCGGATGACTGACCGTAAATCTCGAAGTCCCATAAATTATCTTCTCACGATTACACAATTCGCTGTCTCGTGTTATTGTCAAGGTAATTTTTTACGTGGAATAGCCCCGTAATTATCTAATGCACAACGCTCAGGGCCGCTCCTGTACCATATTTTTAATTTGCTCCGCCAGTGGTCGACTAAGCAGACAAGGCTGGCTCGGATGATCATGAAAGCAGTTCCGAGGAACGTTTTTGGACTAATAATGGGGCATAACGAAGAATCTGGTGTCAGGTTATGATACTTCTTGACACTTATTCGAAATATTTTATTGGTTATCCCAGACGGCTGGTGTATATGCTGGAAAGTGTGGCTTTGAAGAGCTGAACGAAGCTGATTTTGTTCCTCATATTGCGTCTTGAAATGAATTAACAGTGGGAAACTGAATTCTTATCAAAAAATTGTCTCTATATTTTTTTCCAAGTTCATAGCACAAAAGGAACGGAAATTATGATTATAGTTGAAATTGTCCAAATATCAATTTTGGTTCATAATTTGAAAACAGAAGAAGATGGAGAAATTCAGTTGTCGGAATCAGGCACTTCTCGAAAAAAAAAAGATAACGTCACTGTCATTCATTGTTAGTTCCTCCCAACTTTCTTTAAATGAATGATTTTGCAATAAGAGGTATTATTTTGACGTTCGAAGAAAATTTTTTTTTCGGTTGCCAATTTGGAAAGCATTATTTCAACGCACTAGATTTTCTAAGATTTTATATAAAAATATTTTCTCAAAATTCGAATTCGACTTTTTTTTACATGTCTTCAGTGAAAAAAAAATTCGACCAAAATTATTGGAATTTATGGTTGAACTATCATCCATTTTGAATACTGTGGTGAAAACAGAATAAAATAAAAAAAATAAATAAATAAATGTATTTAAGGCCTAAGTCCTTCAGCCAAAATAAAATAATATTCATTGGTTTTCTTTTTGAAGTGCCAAAGATCACGTTCGGAGTACTTTCATAATTTTTATTTAAAAGACTGGAAGCCGTACGAAGGCCAAAATTGGGCTAATGGACTGCCAGAATGACCCAGATAGAAATATGAATTTATAAACCAAGAGAATTTGTTTCAAAAAACTTTGGTAGGATTCGAACGCTCTACAAGTATGAATTGAATTTATTTCAATCCTATAAATTTCCATTACCAAAGCAACGCTAGTTAATCGAAAGTGGAGAATTCGATTCTCACCACAGTTTTCTGAAAAAAAAATTTTTTTGGTTTATAAATTCATATTTCTATCTCAATTATTCTGGCAGTCCCCTAGCCAAATTTTGGCCTTCGTATGGCTTCCAGTTTTTTAAATAAAAATTATGAAAGTACTCTAAGTGTAATCTTTGGATGGCTACAAAAAGAAAATCAATGGATATTATCTCATTCTGCTTTCTTCACAGTATTCAGAATGGACGATAGTTCAACCATGAAAAATTCCAACAATTTCGGCCGATTTTTTTTTAATAGAGACATGTAAAAAAAAGAGTTCGAATTTCTAAAAATTTTAGAAAATCTAGTCGTTGAAAGAATGCTTTCCAAATTGGCAATCGAGAAAATGATTTTCAACTTTGCAGTTTTTCCGCCATTTTGAATTTTTTTTTCAGAATTCTACACCACAATTGAATTGAGCCCTAAAAAATACTGAGATGTGTTTAGAAACCGTTTTTTCAAATGTCACGCATAACTCACCACATATATCAGAATATTGCTCAAAGTTGACATTAAACACTCTGTATCTCGCTTATGCGTCGAAAACGGGGTATATGTCATAAGGCAAAAATGACTCTCTCGATGCCTTCTACACTATATATGTTTGTCCGGTTTATGGTGACACACCCTGTATACGTGAAATATGTATTTCCAGTATCAACAGAGAAAAAAGATTCTTCAACATTAGCCAGGTCTTTGGAATTATTGAAATCACATAATATTTCCTCAAATTCATTATTTTCCAAAAGTAAACAAATATTTTGATAAATACGTAATTACTACGACCTCTGAGTAGAAAGGACAACGTTGCGTATTTATCTGACGAGAGAATGACTATAACATATAATAAACATGGTGAAATGTGTCAGAATGTCACGACCAACCGGGATACATTATAAAAGTTGTTAATGGAGTAGAGTTGATAGTTTGAAAGAAAAAAGAGCACTGCGACCTTGTATATATTGTGCCCCCCATTACGCATGAGGATGATTCATATTGTTCGTGGGGTGTTCTACCACTGGACCGCCGCTGATTCTTACTTTCTGAGACAGAGAGCGCAGAATATTATTGATAGCAAAAAGATATTGAGATTTCTATGAAAAACTGATTTGGGTACTGCAAGATTCTTCGCACATATTATACTCGCATTGCTTGAGATTGCGATCCACAAGATAAGACCTTCCGTAACAGCTGCATAAGTAAACAATTATGACACATAATGGTAGAGGGGTTGCTTGTTGCTACCTCCCTAGTCCCTATTCAGACTGGAGTGGCCGATTCTACGGAAGGGAGGTATAAAGCTTGATATTTCTTAGTAACTAGAACTCAAGAACTCAACGATGGAGAAAACTGTCTCAAATATACGGAACACAGAAACATTCCAATTTAAAAGATGTAATGACTACCTACACAGGTTCACACGACCAAATAAACGTCATCTCTACTCTTGAAGAATCACAATAGCTGGTGAGAATGACTATATTCCATTTTTTATTCGAAACTTTCTCCTTGACGAAAAGAAAAATATTCATGATATGGACGCCTAACGAACTTCAATGAAGCAATAAAATCTGACAAGTTTCTTCTAGTCAACAAGCCCACCACATCTTATTTCGCATGGAAAATTCGCCGATAAATCAAAAATTCATCAACGAAAACAAGCACAAATTTTAAGCTGAAAGCGACCCCATCATTATAGAAAAAGTTGACGGCGAATCCTTCTTTGTTTTATTGATATATGCTTTCATTCTCCATTATAAAGGGTGTCCGGTAAACCTTGTACAATATTGAAACTGGTGATAGACCAGGTCATGACTGTTCAGAATATCAGAATTTCACCTCAGTAAAAATATCACCATTTTCGAGATAATGGGCATTTGTTAATACAAATTGGTGGTATTCAAATCTGGCATTTTGCCTCTATTTCTTGAAAAATGTATCAAGTTCTGAAAAACTGTTTTGTACGTCTGAAAGCATCACTCATCATTAATCTTCAGCAACAAAAATATTTGAATTAGTCTCAATTTGTAGACATAGCACTCAAAAAACGGAGGTGAGGTAGTGATTTTCTAGATATTTAGAAAATGCCCATTATCTCGAAAATGGTGATATTTTTACTGAGGTGAAATACTGATATTCTGAACAGTCATGACCTGGTCTATCACCAGTTTCAATATTGTACAAGGTTTACCGGACACCCTGTAAAGAAATAGTTCACTTTAGGCACTGAAGTTAAGAGCTCATTCACCGACATTCACCTTGTAGGTCTTTTTGTGGGTAACATTGTATTTTCCAATTCAAGAAACAATCGAAAAAACTTTGGACGGCTGTCGAAGAAATCGTCAATGAGCCCGAACCATTTATTAGAGAAACATTTGAATTTTTTTCGATAATTCGCCAGAATTTGATATGGTTTTGAGTTCGCGATTTTGCATGCAGTTTGAATTAATAACACAACGCACAAAAATTTCATTACGATCAAATACGAAGACTATAGCAAAATAATTTCATCTCGATCGAAGAGTATCGCCGTGTGCAAATTCCAAATTTCGTCGAGCAGGATAACAGTCGACATAAAATCAAATCAACATTTTATTTCCTCCTTATGAAATAATATACTATTATGTCAACATAAACCTGTTGAAGGTACTGATTATTGGAACTTTCCAAAAATAAGAAAATAGTTGTTATGATAGGCAAGGTGAGTCTTTGACTTGTACATATATTTCAACATAGATTCCTCTCATCAAACGAAACACTTTTCCTATACCATTTTTCAAAATTCGGTTTCGTTTGAAACATACAAGGTGTCGAAAATCCATGAAAAAAAAAAACACTTTTCTGTCCATATCTTCGGAGCCGTTATTTCAAATGAACTGAATTTTGGTTGAGTGTTTACTCTATTTAAGGTGCATATTCTTCAATCAACACTTATTCGATATTTCTCCTGGTACTGAAAAAGATGAGCTACTTTTTTTCCGGCTGAAAACATTTTTTGAAAAGTTGTTTCGCCAGGTTGATATCAACTTAGCGACGCATCTCATATCTTTTTAAATAAATAACGGCAAAATTTTGAGCTATTCCGAGTTTGATTCGCGAGAGTTGTTTTGCTAACTTTATGTACATAAAAATATGAGTTGAGAAGCTCGCGACATATCTACTCCCACCTGACTGTCCTATATGTAAAAAAAATCAACTTTCTAAATGGGATAGTTATACCTATATGTATCATATGAGCTCAGAAATAAAAAAATTAATATGTAAATGCCAAAATTCGCACTTGTTGGAAAGTTACAGCCAGTTCAGTGATTCCTAAAAGAATAGCGCAAAATCAATTCGATTATCCAATTTCACGGACTACTTTGGCTATGCTGAACAGCAAGATGCTTATTAGAAAATAGTTGTTCGAAATTACGAAACCAATCAGCAGGAAGTAAGGAATAATGAGATAAATGGGTAGATATTAAAACTCGGACTTCCTCAAAAAGAAGCCTCTGCATATATGAAATGCCGGCTGCTCATACATCTTTCGTTGCTGAAGATGATTTGGTCATTGTATGAGTATACCGAGGGGTATGGTATACGGTATACTTTTAAAGTTACTTTAGACAACAAATTGAAAGAAAAGTCATGGGTTTCTACCACATCGACGTCTAGTTCAAAAATGTAGCACAATTTTCAGAAAAAAATTGTTAACAGACTAATTAGTTACTGAGAGTTATGCTTACAAGGCAAGTTGGCACAATTTTCAATAACAAAATACTGAAGTGTGCTGGGAAAAAACCGACTTCGCTTTTGAATTAGACTCGATTTAGGTACACATAATTCTGAATCTACCTACAAGGTGAACTCGGAGGTGAATTTACCTACAAGCTCTCTTGGTGATAAATGTATCAGTTATTGCGAGCTTGCCAAGAAAGCTAAAGCCGGCCATAGACATCGTTATTTTTCATCCGTTTTCATCGCCACGGTTCGAACCGCCGAGCCATATCGCAGAACTGTTTTGCCCACACACTTCGGTAAATTCTACCCGTTATTTTGCTGTCGTTCACGATTGAGCACGTCATGAAGAGGAAACAAATTTATTCTTCACTGTTTTAATATCAGCGCCTTCCTTCCAATTCATGATATTTTTTCAATAATATTACATAACCTTCCCTCTTCTTGTTTCTATTCCTGTATTCTGCTGATTTAATTCGCCATAGACAAGGATGCAACCTGTCCAAATAGATGAAATCCACAATTAATTGTTTATTCGCCGTCTTCTGATCCATCCCGGTCAAAAATAGCGATAGAAGAAGTGATTAAGAAACAGCAGAAGTAGACGCACTTGTGGAAAGCACGCGACTTGTACTACGCTAATGGAAAATAACCGCCGATTCTCGACGAAATGCCCACACACAGTCGGTATGGCACGACAACCGATGAACCGTCGTGACAAAAATCAAGCATCGGCAGATATTTGTACCGACGATTCGTACCGACGGTTCTTCGCCATACACATCGGTTTTTGGCGCTTTTGCCGGGACGGTTCGTATCGCGGCGTTATAAACGGATGAAAAATAACGATGTCTATGGCCGGCTTTAAGCCGGCCATAGCCAACACAGTTTCAACAATTAAACAATGATATTATAGACGAATTGGGCAAATAGTTTCGGACATATCCATTTTTAGTATTTTATTCTTGTGTTCTTACGATCTTCTCAGAGTTCTGTAACCTCTCGGAAGCTTTAATACCAAAATTTTAATCCAATCGGATTTGTAGATTCCGAAATATTCAAAAGTTTCAATTTTGAGAATTAATTACTGCGATCTCGAACCTACCATAAAAATTCGAAGGTTCTAGAAATATCGTATTTGCGAAAAGACAGATAAAATCCAATTCGACAATGTATACTCCATTCACAATTATAAAATCACAACTCTGGCCATGGTTTCGTTTTCAGGAATTGGTGCACCTGATGAAAAATCTGTGCGCGTACAGAGAATATTGTTTATGACAAAACGTTGTTGCCAGTTGCTTTGTTTACATCAAAGTAAAAGTATTGAAGATATTCCACATTTTGTTAGTTCGAATCGATCGGCGATTTTGGGGCGAAATATCGATAAGGAATCGCCTATTTTTCCGTTCTTCGTCGTCCAGAAGAAGTTTCCCGTCGATTCGTGCAAGTGTCATTTTTTCCTTTCACGACTTTTGGCGTGAGAACGAACGGCAAATTTGAATTGGACCAAAAATCGATTAATAAGCATAAAAAAAGCAAAAGTAAGTACTAATCGCCTTTTTTACACTTGATAACGAAGTTTTTTTAGGTATCTGGCCGTTTGGAAAGATTTCAAACGAAATTCCGGTCCCCCAGAAGTTTGGTTAGTTTCGGTATCGTTTTTGGTGCTCAAAATTTATTTGGGATGTGTAAATGGAAAAAAAAGGCTTCCTCATAAGATCTTCTAACGAAAGCGACCGGAAAATATGGTTCAGGTAGGATTTTCGAGGAATTATGAGGAAAGAACTTGCAGAATGAAATTGCACGATTTTCGTAAGTAAACGGGTTCTGGATGGCCATCATTGGTCTCTAAATGATTATTGTTGATCGTTTTCACGTTTCAGAAAAAAACACGTCGAAGAAGCTAAAAAAAGGAGAAATATGACTATATTGCACTCAACGATTCAGATTCCGATGAATTGAAATATGTGTCACTGGAGCTTTCATTCCTATCAATCCTTTGCTGAAAGTAGAAATAGGCTATATTGAACCAGAATACATCGGTTTTTTCCATATTCCAGGAGTTTGCGTCTTATTTTAGAACAGGTGAATGATAAATGTGAAGCATATGTTTGACCTATGCCATTTCATTTGTACAAACACACTGTGGTAGTAATGTATGAATGTTTTTTAAACTAACAAATTACTATACAGCCAGAATATTTTACTCCTTGTTTATTAGATCAAATAAATGAAATGTATATCTATAAAGCTTTCAGTTTTATTAATTTATATTGCATTGAAATTATTAGTTTCTCTGTAAACAAATTCGTTAATTTAGTTATTATGTTTATTTTCTTTGTGATGAATGAATAAAACTGTTATTTATTTGAAATAAACAAATATTAGAAATAGAAATGTTATGCACCCTCACAATCATATCACATATTCGGATTCCAGTAGAGGGATATGATGTTCCATTATTCTTGATTCTTGTAATTACCCATCAATTCATCTCATATCTTTGGGTTGATTTTTTTTAATGAATTCTTGATTAGAATCAACAATTGATGTCGTCAAGTCTTGAACTTTCAGTTCAAGAGGATAATAAACATCAAATCTTCACAAGCATGCATATGAAAATTATGTGAAAGCAATGCAATTTTCTTCCATGGCGAAAAATTATATATTTCAACAGTGATCTCTTGTACTTTTCATGCAAATAACTAGAAAAGGAATCCTTCTATCAATTCATATAAACGTAAATTATTTCCGTCCATCACATATTTTCCAATTCATTCACATTCTGAGAAATACGCTAAAAATGTAGAAAGGGCAACATAGTGTTGACTTGGAACATAAAAATATTTTGAAAAACGTCATAACTTCGATACAGAGTGGAATGTGTCAAATTTCCAAGGCCAGAGTTGTGATTTTATAATTGTGAATGGAGTATATGTATTTATGAGTGAGTACGAGCTAGTATTGTTGAGCGGATTCAGTAATAAAACTGAATCACGAATCAGTGATCGCGCCAGCTAAGAATTTGAACAAGAGCTCATTACTTTAGGTTATTGCAGTTATATCTTTTCTCTTTCAATTTTGAAAACCTAAAGTAAGAAAATATTCGTGCTATTTCCTAATCAACCAATTATTGAGATTTCTGATTTGCAATCATATTCCTCAAAGTGGTCAATCGTCCAATAACAAGCTAGATAAAGTGACTGACATAGCAAATAGTAGAATAAATTGGAATACAATTCACCTACAGTTTGAATGAATGCGATATCATAGAATTATCTAAGCAAATATTAAGAGCACTCTTTCAATAATGAGAATCGCCAAATAAATATAAATAGAAAGGACTAGATTCACAATCGCTATGTCAATTTAGTGATGATAAGTATTAGTCACTGAGGTTGCTCATCAATATGAATTTGCTCTCGTAGTCATGAAATCGAAACAGAATTCCATCCAAAAATTACTCCCACGCATTAATTGTGAAGTGGCGCCCATGGTTTCACCTGTGTGGGAATTATTTATGCACATATTTGACCAATAAGAATTCGAAAAGGAAGTATTTTACAGGAAATGGCCTAAAAAACGAAGCATGTTGAAGTGAAAAAATCTATTAACCTCTTTCAAATATTCAAACATATTTCACCGTTGTGAAGTTAGCCACATCCACACATACACTCAAAGACAAACAATGGCTCATGAAAACAAAATTCATAACTCACTCAAATGAGATCGCATCGCATTCAAATTTCGAAGTGGGCTTGATGGGTCGATGACAAATTGAATCCCCCTTCATTTGGAGACTTTTGAGCCTCAGGGAGGGAGTTATGGGGGTTTTTGGGGGTGATTTCTTACTAAAATCATAACTCGACGAAATTGGAGTGTTCCACAATGAGCTTCGAATGTATGTTTCTTCAATGCCGAAAGAATGAAATGCAATACCCCTCATAGTTTGTTAGCCCCCACGTTTGGAGATTTGGGGGGTTGTTTATGCAAAATGATGAAAAAAATTCATATCTCGGAAAACTGAGGGTGTTCCACGATCAGATTCGAATATGTTGTTCTTGAATGCCGAAACAATTAAATACTGAAAACCCCATAGTTTGTTAGCCCCCACGTTTGGAGATTTGGGGGGTTGTTTATGCAAAATGATGAAAAAAATTCATATCTCGGAAAACTGAGAGTGTTCCACGATCAGATTCGAATATGTTGTTCTTGAATGCCGAAAGAATGAAATACTGAAAACCCCATAGTTTGTTAGCCCCCAGGTTTGGAGATTTGGGGGGTTGTTACTGCAAAATGATGAAAAAAATTCATATCTCGGAAAACTGAGAGTGTTCCACGATCAGATTCGAATATGTGGTTCTTGAATGCCGAAAGAATAAAAAAGTGAAAACCCCATAGTTTGTTAGCCCCCACGTTTGGAGATTTGGGGGGTTGTTACTGCAAAATGATGAAAATAATTCATATCTCGGAAAACTGAGAGTGTTCCACGATCAGATTCGAATATGTGGTTCTTGAATGCCGAAAGAATGAAATACTGAAAACCCCATAGTTTGTTAGCCCCCACGCTTGGAGATTTGGGGGGTTGTTACTGCAAAATGATGAAAAAAATTCATATCTCGGAAAACTGAGAGTGTTCCACGATCAGATTCGAATATGTGGTTCTTGAATGCCGAAAGAATGAAATACTGAAAACCCCATAGTTTGTTAGCTCCCACGCTTGGAGATTTGGGGGGTTGTTACTGCAAAATGATGAAAAAAATTCATATCTCGGAAAACTGAGAGTGTTCCACGATCAGATTCGAATATGTGGTTCTTGAATGCCGAAAGAATAAAAAAGTGAAAACCCCATAGTTTGTTAGCCTCCACGTTTGGAGATTTGGGGGGTTGTTACTGCAAAATGATGAAAAAAATTCATATCTCGAAAAACTGAGAGTGTTCCACGATCAGATTCGAATATGTGGTTCTTGAATGCCGAAAGAATGAAATACTGAAAACCCCATAGTTTGTTAGCCCCCACGCTTGGAGATTTGGGGGGTTGTTACTGCAAAATGAGGAAAAAAATTCATATCTCGGAAAACTGAGAGTGTTCCACGATCAGATTCGAATATGTTGTTCTTGAATGCCGAAACAATTAAATACTGAAAACCCCATAGTTTGTTAGCCCCCACGTTTGGAGATTTGGGGGGTTGTTTATGCAAAATGATGAAAAAAATTCATATCTCGGAAAACTGAGAGTGTTCCACGATCAGATTCGAATATGTGGTTCTTGAATGCCGAAAGAATAAAAAAGTGAAAACCCTATAGTTTGTTAGCCCCCACGTTTGGAGATTTGGGGGGTTGTTACTGCAAAATGATGAAAAAAATTCATATCTCGGAAAACTGAGAGTGTTCCACGATCAGATTCGAATATGTGGTTCCTGAATGCCGAAACAATTAAAAACTGAAAACCCCATAGTTTGTTAGCCCCCACGTTTGGAGATTTGGGGGGTTGTTTATGCAAAATGATGAAAAAAATTCATATCTCGGAAAACTGAGAGTGTTCCACGATCAGATTCGAATATGTGGTTCTTGAATGCCGAAAGAATAAAAAATTGAAAACCCTATAGTTTGTTAGCCCCCACGTTTGGAGATTTGGGGGGTTGTTACTGCAAAATGATGAAAAAAATTCATATCTCGGGAAAATCAGAGTGTTCCACGATCAGATTCGAATATGTGGTTCTTGAATGCCGGAAGAATGAAATACTGAAAACCCCATAGTTTGTTAGCTCCCACGCTTGGAGATTTGGGGGGTTGTTACACTGAGAGAAATCTTCATTTATATTTAATGAATTTTATTTATACTTAACAAATAACTGTTTCAAATATGGACTAACTTACCTGTATTAATATTCAACATATGATTTCTTATAGTGCATTTCTTTAATGCGAACAAACGATTATTTTTCATAAAAAAAATATTATTTACTGGGTATACTTATATATTTTCTTAGTGAATAAATATTTTATAATATTTAAAAAACATTTTGTAATTATGATCATATAATTGTTATAATTAAAGCAGCAGTATCATTATTTTAAATAAGTCATTTTGTTATTTAACTTATTAATTTTTAATACCTAAAGTCCATTCTTTATATATAAAATTGACATTTTAAATGATGCCATATAATTGTTAACTGGTTGCTATTTGATTATTGATTATAAAGATGTATATGATATGTAATAAATAACAAAAAAAACAATTGCTCTCATCTATTTATTTCAGAACTCAACAATATACACAATACATGTTTGGTATATAACAAAAAAATATTATTTATTCTGTTTTGCGAACATTTATAGCACACAGGCCATTAGATAAAGTTTCCAACGCACGGAATTAATTCGTTTAGTGCAGTCTTGCTCTCTCTCCAACAATACTTCGAGAGTGACGCCTTCATCTGAAAACACGGTTTTTAACATTATCTTATTGATGAAGAATTATCTTCCAATCAAAAAACTTTTGTTTTGAGTCAAGAAATTTTAGTGAATATCAAATAGTTTCTTTGTTATTAATAGATATTTTAACAGTCAATATGCTAGGGAAGACGCTTTTCAGAACTTTCCAATTTCGATAATAATATATTATTATTATCTAGTCCTCTAGTAAACATGAATGTGAATCAAATCAAAATAGCTATATCCCAGAGGGACCGAGGTCTTCTGGAAATACTGAAGTCTAATGTACATAATTACAATTTACAAACCTCTGAATCTCTCCACATATTCACCCATTCCCATTTGTAAATTCTCCATCACTGTAAAAATACACTGTTCGTTTCACCGAAACACGACGCTATAGATATTACATTAAAAGCGTTAATCTTTAATATCTATAATGTAGCACTTACTCAACATTGAATCTCTGAATCTGAAACAGTGAAACTGCAGTCAGTCGCAGTCGCAGATCGCCACGCCGAGAAATAAACCGCGAAATGAAACGCATGCGCCAAAACAAGCCACAGCACCACCACAGATTTCAGAATAATCTGAGCACCACTAGTCACTCTTTTCTTGTATTAGCCAGGCGCCCTGGGCCTGGAGCCAGACTGTCAGACGACACAGTTTGCCGACGTCATGCGTCATGTTGAACGAACTCTTTCAAACCCACCCCACCACTGCCGAATTCGTTGATTATAAACTAATTTTGAATAACAATAAAGGAATATGGGGAAAAAAATCAAATATGTTATGGTTTAAATAATAAATTTTCGAATATTTCCGAGGAAAATGTATTTTTCATTGTTAGAAGGAATTTATTGACAATCAAATGAATATATTGACTACTAAGAAATTTGTTCTACTACATTAAATGTTGCTATAGAGAACCATTTTTTCACATTTAGCCTGTGTTTTTCGAAAGCTTTATTTACTGTGAAGAAACTTTCTTTTCAATAAACAAATCTGCCGCTAATAAATCAATATTAGTCATTTTGGCTATTATTTCTCTCAGTGTACTGCAAAATGATGAAAAAAATTCATATCTCGAAAAACTGAGAGTGTTCCACGATCAGATTCGAATATGTGGTTCTTGAATGCCGAAAGAATGAAATACTGAAAACCCCATAGTTTGTTAGCTTCCACGCTTGGAGATTTGGGGGGTTGTTACTGCAAAATGATGAAAAAAATTCATATCTCGAAAAACTGAGAGTGTTCCACGATCAGATTCGAATATGTGGTTCTTGAATGCCGAAAGAATGAAATACTGAAAACCCCATAGTTTGTTAGCCCCCACGCTTGGAGATTTGGGGGGTTGTTACTGCAAAATGAGGAAAAAAATTCATATCTCGGAAAACTGAGAGTGTTCCACGATCAGATTCGAATATGTTGTTCTTGAATGCCGAAACAATTAAATACTGAAAACCCCATAGTTTGTTAGCCCCCACGTTTGGAGATTTGGGGGGTTGTTTATGCAAAATGATGAAAAAAATTCATATCTCGGAAAACTGAGAGTGTTCCACGATCATATTCGAATATGTGGTTCTTGAATGCCGAAAGAATAAAAACGTGAAAACCCTATAGTTTGTTAGCCCCCACGTTTGGAGATTTGGGGGGTTGTTACTGCAAAATGATGAAAAAAATTCATATCTCGGGAAAATCAGAGTGTTCCACGATCAGCTTTGAATATGTGGTTCTTGTAAGCCGAAAGAATGAAAAAGTGAAAACCCCATAGTTTGTTAGCCCCCACGTTTGGAGATTTGGGGGGTTGATCATGCAAAATGATGAAAAAAAATCATATCTCGAAAAACTGAGAGTGTTCCACGATCAGATTCGAATATGTGGTTCTTGAATGCCGAAAGAATGAAATACTGAAAACCCCATAGTTTGTTAGCTTCCACGCTTGGAGATTTGGGGGGTTGTTACTGCAAAATGATGAAAAAAATTCATATCTCGAAAAACTGAGTGTTCCACGATCAGATTCGAATATGTGGTTCTTGAATGCCGAAAGAATGAAATACTGAAAACCCCATAGTTTGTTAGCCCCCACGCTTGGAGATTTGGGGGGTTGTTACTGCAAAATGAGGAAAAAAATTCATATCTCGGAAAACTGAGAGTGTTCCACGATCAGATTCGAATATGTTGTTCTTGAATGCCGAAACAATTAAATACTGAGAACCCCATAGTTTGTTAGCCCCCACGTTTGGAGATTTGGGGGGTTGTTTATGCAAAATGATGAAAAAAATTCATATCTCGGAAAACTGAGAGTGTTCCACGATCAGATTCGAATATGTGGTTCTTGAATGCCGAAAGAATAAAAAAGTGAAAACCCCATAGTTTGTTAGCCCCCACGTTTGGAGATTTGGAGGGTTGTTTATGCAAAATTATGAAAAACATTCATATCTCGGAAAACTGAGAGTGTTCCACGATCAGATTCGAATACGTGGGGGCTAACAAACTATGGGGTTTTCAGTATTTAATTGTTTCGGCATTCAAGAACAACATATTCGAATCTGATCGTGGAACACTCTCAGTTTTCCGAGATATGAATTTTTTTCATCATTTTGCATAAACAACCCCCCAAATCTCCAAACGTGGGGGCTAACAAACTATGAGGGGTATTGCATTTCATTCTTTCGGCATTGAAGAAACATATATTCGAAGGTCATTGTGGAACACTCCCATTTCGTCGAGTTATGATTTCAGTCAGAAATCACCCCCAAAAACCTCCACAACTCCATCCCTGAGGCTTAAAAGTCTCCAAATGAAGGGGGATTCAATTTCTCATCGACCCATCAAGCCCACATCGAAATCTGAATGCGATACGATCTCATTTGAGTGAGTTATGAATTTTGTTTTCATGAGCCATTGTTTGTCTTTGAGTGTATGTGTGGATGTGGCCAACTTCACAACGGTACATATTTCCCCCTTTCTAATATTCGAGTCGACTTTGACTTGGATTTCGATTGTTTCTCCCCCACCCTTGTATCCGTCTCTTTCTGATTTCACTGAAGGGTAATGCAGTTGTAGCGGATCCTAGTATTACTGAGAAATCTTTTTTTTATTCGCTCCTGAAGAGTTTGAAGTACGACAAATTTGTTTCCGTCATTGGACAATAATCTGATGGATTAACGAAACGAGAAATATATGAAAATAATGGAATTTACTGATAACACGCATTTTTTGCCCATTTGACGATTGTAGAGTCAAGAAAATTACGTGAGTGTATTTCTGTGAGAATGGAATACATATTTTTATTGTTCATCAATGAAACAAAGATATCAAATTTAGAGTGTTTCGGTTTTGTTGGCCGTGGTCCAATAGGGGTTTCACCCTACGTTTCGCCTACAACTGCCAGTTCGGAGCAGTCGTTCATCGGGGTACAAACTCTCACCGAGAAACGTCTGAAGATGCCTACCGCAGTTGTAGGCTGAAAATTAGGTCAAAAACTCAAAAGTTGAAGTGGAATCTGGCCGTGAGAGCCTTCATCAATGAAACAAAAATTCATATTCCCATATGGCCAATGAGAAGTTCCACAAACAACTTTGTACGGAGCAAACGTGATTTTTCAATAAGGAAACATTATATTTTCTAAAAATGTATATTCTAGCATAAAAATAAAAATCAAGATTTTGGAGAATCACCGGGATCCTAGAAATACCCGTTTCCTCCTGCATGTGACTCCCTGTATATATCAAAAAAGAAAATCTATGTAGATGAGCAAACTAATAGTTCAAAAAGAAAAGTTACTTAGTTCACAAAATAGACTCAAACATGTCAGTCACTTTTCGTATTTTGGAAAAAAAATTGCCTTTCAAGCAATTAATATTGAATAATGATACTTCTGTCAGTTAACTTCTGCAGACTGAATCCCTTTCCATTTTCAAAACCATAACAAAAACAACAATTATAAAAACCTATTCAAATTTCCAGCAGATTCTCGACTCAATAATCCCGCCATTACATTTGATGTTTAATTGATAGTAGCTCTGCTAATTTGAAATAATAGTACCGCTACCCAATATAAAAATAATGACAGGCAAAAATATGGTTCACGACAAACTCTCGACAATTAATGCAAAAGTTTCCATTGATTTTCTAGAAAGTGACTGTTAACTTCAAGGGGTTCAAAAATGTTTTGTTCTATAATCAAAGATCACACAAATAGAATATTATAACCCAGATCAGTTCGTTGCACCAGAAAAACATAAAAGGAAAATAATCTGATAATAATGTCTACGCTTTACACAATAATATTTGCATAATAAGGTGCAGGGAACTTTATATAATGCGAAGATTATTTGATCATGAATTTGTGAAGGAAGCGCCAACGTAATAAATATATTTAGAACTCATTTCCTCGAAACTTTATTTATATGATTCACACCAATGAATATTGTGGTACTTCCAGCAAATGGGAAAAGTTGGGTCAACTTCAGCTGAATCGAACCCGCAATAAAACGAGCAATAAAATAAACTTATCCTTTTTTCAGGCATTGATGTTTGAAAAAATCGAGATGCTTTGATAAACTTTATATTCAGTTCGAAGATTATAACTAGCAGATGAGAATTTTTCGTTTTAACTTGATGAAATTTTGCTATTTTCGTTTTTGAAAAGTACAGACTTTTTAGGTGCTTTTATAATAAATGAAAAAAATTTCACGGCTAAGAACTATGGTTTGTGATGAAGGTATTCAGTAGAAACAAGAGTTAGTAATAATAAAAAGATGCCTTTTCGAGTATGAAAAACACAATTTTGAAAAATCGCACCTATAACTAATCTTATCGACAGAAACGTCTTCTGAAATGAAAACTCGAATGAAAACCATCATATGTTAATGTTTATTCGTCTTTCGAAATAGGTATTCAACTTTGAAAAAGGTATTGACCTCTGTATTTACGATACTATTATTTCAGAGTTGATTTCATTTAATACTTCTTCAAAAATTCTCGATTATATCTACTTAATTCAAGCTTTACTAAACACATTGGAAAATATAAATTTACGAAAAAGTTATTGCGATTATACAAAACTAGTTTGAATAAGAAAAAATCCGATTTCAAACGAATAAACTGCATTCCCCAAAATTCCTTGCTCGAAGTTAGGATTGAGCCTACATATTTAATGCGATTTTCATTTCCGATTTCCCAATCCACTTCCTGTCAATTTTCTTATCGATAATCTCATGTTTGTTATCCGTTTCTTTTTTTTTCACGTTTGACTCCTTCGTTTGATACGACGTGAGGTTTTCAATTTAATGTGTGGAATGTCCACAGAAACGTGCGGAAAAGATTACAGAAAGATTTATGATGAACGTGACCATCTTTCGACCGACATTGTTTATTCGAAAATCGAACGTTGACATAAATAGGAAGTAGAAACACAAAATAATGCACCACATTTCAATAATTCCATTCCGAAAATTTAATTATTTTCCTCACTAGTGCGGAAAGGAGTTCCCCGCATGCTAATACCGTTGCCAGAAGGTGACAGCGTAAACTGAGTCGTACTCACTCACATTTCATATTAAATTCCATTAAATAAAACCACTACTCTTAGAAAAAAAACAATTTCAAAAACATGATTTGTACGAAATCTTTGGCGCCCACAAGTTATTCTTTTCATTTAAATTAAAATACAAAGATGTTATAACAAATTTTTCTTATTGCTTCTCAACTAGTCGAGCAGGCATTGAGGCATTCCTAAACAGTTTTCTGAAAATATCTCCAAAACAAGAGAAAAATATTATGTATTTGCTTTAAATTCAAGTGAACCTTTCTGATCAAATCAAAAAGCTTTTGAAAAGAAATATACGTCAAATGACGAGTTCTCAATTCTCAAAACGGATTTGTGAACGAGTAACAGAAGAATGAACATAACACCTGATTCTGTGAAATTCCAGTATTGAGATGATACTAGTTACCATGATACACTCAGTTTATTGTGCTAATTTCCAAGTTATCCCATACAAATACTCCATACGCAGCTGTATTGACGTTTCCGTAAGTTGTTGAACATAATAATAAAATTGAATCAATCTAATTCCAGAAAATCGAGATGATAAAAATGATCAGTTTCAACGCCAAGAATTTCGTTCCGAGTTGAATCTTGTTCGTATCATAATAAATGTTCGAGGACATCGAAAAGTAATTGAATGACAACAGCACCTATGTTTTGCTCTCAGTCCAAAGTTTCAAAGAGAGTGAGCTCAAGGAAATAGAGCGAGGAATAACATGAAAATAATAGAATATTCCTATGAGAATATTTCAGTTGTTAGAACTCAAGTTTTTAAAGGGCTCAAAAGAACAAAAACCTACTCACCAAAACTTTGGTAAATCTTTTTTCCAGTTCGTGAGGATCCGGCATAGGTTGTTTTTGTTTCGGTCTTATGGTACTTTGTCGCACACTAGCCTGCCGACCATGTAATTTTGCTGAATTTACACTTTCAGGCCTATCCGTTTCTTCCGAAGAAGAATCTTTCAAATAAGACAAATTCAAACCCATGTTCGTGGCGGCTATAGCTCCTGTTATGGTACACACTTTTTTACTCGTTATGCGAACAAGAAAACAAAACAAAATCACATACTGAACTAGTAAAATTTATTTACAAACATCAACAGGTTCTGAAAAATTGACCGAAGCCCGTATCACATCACATAATAAACTTTGCTCGTCAAACTAACTTGAAGTTTCATAAAGTTGCCCAAGTCAGTTGTTGATAGTGAGGTTGGTCGGGTGCTGCGAAGGCGCAGATGCGGATTTCAGGGCAACAACCTTGCGTTCATAAACTTACTCCAGTGAGTAGAGAAGACTCGAGAAGAATATGATCACGTGATTTCTGAACGTAAAAGCACTGGTAGAGTAAATTTATGAACGCTTCGGAGTAAACTATCCTTACTCTGAGTAAGTTTATGAACGCAAGGCAAGCGATATTAATCTGGTTTTTCACGAGTTCAGCACCATCTACACGTAGTACATTGTATCTATCAAAATTCAAGTAGCTATCTGTATAATGCAATTCATGCGAGAATTTTTGTATATGGTTGAGAAATACATAATTGTTCTATTTCGGAAGAAGACGATTATGAAACATCTTGAAGGTTGATCCATCTTATAGGAAGATTATTCTGCATCAAAAGGCACAATTTCATCGAATATGTAGTTTTACAATTATCAGAAATCAGAAAAACAAAATTTGGAAACTTGTTTGAATTTTTCCCATTTCCTTAACCGCGACAAGGGATTCGAACCTACCCTGAAAATTTCAAATCTCTAGGCTCATCCATTCGAGAGTTATCGAGTTTGGACGGACGTACCGAATTGAACTTGACCACGGATTCTTGATTTGCGAGTCCATAGTCCAACCTTGATTGAGAATATTCTCGGCTGAAAATTTGAAAAATACAGACATCGTGACGAAATGATTTAAGTGGAAGAAGCGCTCAAAAACATTCGGTGCGTCTCATTTTGAGAAAGTGGAGTTCTTGGCAACTGTCCCTCATCCTTTCCAGCATATTGTGTTGTGTTGGTAGTTTTGGCTAAGAAACATGTTTCAACTAAAAGCCGAAAGGTCAGAAAGCTATAAGATATTCTACAATATACCTAGGTACAGGGTGATTTTTTAAGTGTTTCATTAGTAGTTTTCGAGGAAGGAATTGCGATACAAATTCAAAATCTTGTATTTTTGTTTTGGAGTACATGAACTCAATTTGTAAAATATTTCCAAGCGTAATCTACTTCCGGTTCTACCGGAAACGGATGTGAACTTCGTTATTTCAAATGTATCACCCTGTATATTTATACATATTCGAATTCTTCGTTTAATTCTGCAATGAGTTGATTCATGATATGCGCACCACATCGAGCGATTGTTGAGTTATTGCCTGATTCTCAAATTTTTTGACAGAGAGATTGTCAGAAATTAGTGTTAATATCTTCAAAATCCCTCATTGTAAGAAATATTTTTTGCAACAGTGAAACAAAAAAAAGTAGGTACGCTGATACTGCTTCTTGTACAAATTATGAGGAAATATTATACAGGGTGCCTGAAACAGGGCTTCAAAGTGACTAAAGTGAGCCTCTATAAAACTATGAAATCTCATTTTTTTCAAATGGGAACCATATAATTTTATAATTTCGATCGATTGCTCGTCAAAAAACTTGTAAGAGTGTGCCAAACTTTTCATGTCTTGAGTAGTGTTGCCTTTATCGAATAAAATTCGAATTTCAGAAACTAAAGCCAGGTTTCTTTGTCTATAAACATCAGGTTTATCAAGATAATTTTCAAGTAGGCTATGTCAATAGTAAGAATATGTCAGTTTTAAACTAAGATTTTTTTATTAAGTAATCATTCATTATCTGCTCTGTTTATTTGTCACATTCGCCGCAAATAAAGAACAGACTTTTGATATATCATTCTATTGTACCTAATTATTATTGTTTGTTTTGCATAGTGCTTGATCAATAAAAATAAGTGAGAATGACAATTCCTGGCATAGCCTACTTTGAAAAAAAGTAGGTCCCCCTAGGAGGGGGCAGCCGCCCCTCCCTGCCCCCCCTGGCGACGCCCTTGTACCTACGTGATCTTCGAAAAGGCAATTAATTATAAGCCGATTAAAATTATAAGCTATAGACGAAAACTGATGTTGCCTGGAGGTCAATTTTCATATTTCATGACGGAATTATACTCCATTCACAATTATAAAATCACAACTCTGGCCATGGTTTCGTTTTCAGGAATTGGTGAACCTGATGAAAAATCTGTGCGCGTTCATAAAATATGGTTAAATACAAAACGACGGTGCCAGTTTTTCTGTTTACATCAAAGTAAAAGTATCAAAGATTTTCCACATTTTGTTAGTTCGAATCGATCGGCGATTTTGGGGCGAAATATCGATAGGAAATCTCCTATTTTTCCGTTCTTCGTCGTCCAGAAGAAGTTTCCCGTCGATATGAGTTTTGTGCAAGTGTCATTTTTTCCTTTCACGACTTTTGGCGTGAGTACGAACGGCAAGTTTAAATTGGACAGAAAATCGGTTTATAAGCATAAATAAAGCGAAAGTAAGTACTAATCGACCTTTTTACACTTGATAACGAAGTTTTTTTTAGGTATCTGGCCGTTTTGAAAGATTTCAAACGAAATTCCGGTCCCCCAGAAGTTTGGTTAGTTTCGGTATCGTTTTTGGTGCTCAAAATTCATTTGGAATGTGTAAATGGACAAAAAAGGCTTCCTTATACGATCTTCTAACGAAAGCGACCGGAAAATATGGTTCAGGTAGAATTTTCGAGGAATTATGAGGAAAGAACTTGCAGAATGAAATTGCACGATTTTCGTAAGTAAACGGGTTCTAAGGATGGCCATCATCGGTCTCTAAATGATTATTGTTGATCGTTTTCACGTTTCAGAAAAAAAACACGTCGAAAAAGCTAAAAAAAAGAGGAAATATGACTATATTGCATTCAACGGATTCAGATTCCGATAAATTGAAATGTGTCACTGGAGCATTCATTCCTTTGCCGAAAGTAGAAATAGGCTATATTGAACCAGAATACATCGGTTTTTTCCATATTCCAGGAGTTTGTGTCTTATTTTAGAACAGGTGAATGATAAATGTGAAGCATATGTTTGACCAATTCCATTTTATTTGTACAAACCAACTGTGGTAGTAATGTATGAATATTTTTTAATCTAATAAATTACTATACAATCAGAATATTTTACTCCTTGTTCATAAGATCAAATAAATAAAATGTCGTCAAGTCTTGAACTTTCAGTTCAAGTTTCAAGAGGATAATAAACATCAAATCTTCACAAGCATGCATATGAAAATTAAATGAAAGCAATGCAATTTTCTTCCATGGCGAAAAATTATATATTTCAACAGTGATCTCTTGTACTTTTCATGCAAATAACTAGAAAAGGAACCCTTTCTATCAATTCATATAAACGTTAATTATTTTCGTCCATCACATCTTTTCCAATTCATTCACATTCTGAGAAATACGCTAATAATGTAGAAAGGGCAACATGGTGTTGACTTGGAACATAAAAATATTTTGAAAGACGTCATAACTTCGATACAGAGTGGAATGTGTCAAATTTCCGAGGCCAGAGTTGTGATTTTATAATTGTGAATGGAGTATAGGTAATTTTCACTCGAAAGAATCGTCTCTGGTTGAGGAAAAAATAAAACAAAATGATACCTCCTTATAAAATATTTTTGGTTTCTTTCCGTAATTTTTACACATTTTTCTATTCCTAACATGTTAAAATTGTAAATTAACTTCACATAATTTATGTATTAGGTATTCATCACGAGATTCAATTTTGTTTAATATGTAATGAATGTAATGCACCATAAATTTTCCAAATATTTTTCCTAGTGAAGTTCGTACAATGAAGCTCTCTCCATTCGTTATCTGAGACCCTGAGAATTCAGCGTGGATACTCAAACTGAATAGCATGGTCTCACTATAGAACTTCCACCAAATATGGAAAGGAGGGCACTATAGGTGGATGCAATTCCTCCTACAACTCCCACTATTATAAGTTCCCACAGGTAGACCCTTTCATGTGTGGAAATGTATCTGAAACAAACTCCACTTAGGCCAGAAGTTTCAAAAAAATTGTCGGGAGAAAATTCAAATTAGGATTAATATTGGGTATTCGAATTGTACATGGGTTGTTGTACCGCGAAGATAGCCTTACCTGTTTTCCCATTCATCACTAATCTGGTCGCATAACTTCATGTATAGATATGGTGGAAAAATGAATGTCAGCATCGCTATTGTCGATCCTCCAATAAGAGAAAGAATTTTACTGAATTTTGGAATGGTTTCACCAACAAAAATCAGCCCCAAGATGATAATAGTCCTTGTCACACATCTCCTCCAATTGAATTCTAGAAAAATCATTGGTCAATGGTAATATACGGGGTCTGTAACATCGTAGTGACACTATACAGGATGTCCCAGAAGTCGCGCACCTCATTGAGAGGATCGAAAGCGAAAAATATTCTAAGCCCAAAAATCCATGTTTGAAATTTTTCGATAACGTAGTTAATTAGTAATTAATCCATGAAAGTGACCAATCAGGAGCGCCCTACAGAAGAATAAGTAGGCAGTGGGGACGCGAGAGTGAGACGCCAGAGCTGCTGCCGGCTTTTCACGCAGTAAACCGACACCAGCGTCTCACTCTCGCGTCCCCACTGCCTACTTATTCTTCTGTTGGGCGCTCCTGATTGGTCACTTTCATGGATTAATTACTGATTAACTACGTTATCGAAAAATTTCAAACATGGAATTTTGGGCTTTAAAATATTTTTCACTTTCGATACCCTCAATGGGGTGCGCGACTTACATGAAAAGCCGGCAGCAGCTCTGGCGTCTCACTCTCGCGTCCCCATTGCCTACTTATTCTTCTGTAGGGCGCTCCTGATTGATCACTTCCATTAATTCATCATTACTACGTTATCGAAAAATTTCAAACATGGATTTTTGGGCTTTAAAATATTTTTCACTTTCGATACCCTCAATGGGGTGCGCGACTTCTGGACACCCTGTATATTATTTTAGACGATGTCTACGATGTCTGAGCTTTAACGCTGCCTACGGGTACTAGAGGGTTTTTCCATAAGAGATGTTATTTTGAATAGCCCGCTATTTCAGTAGATGTCACTTTTGAAGTTGTCATTTATTGACATTTGACAAGTAGAAACTAGGTCATTAATAAAAATGTAACGAAACTCGCTTCAACACAAATTGAAATTATTAAAATTCATAATAAACATGATGAAAATTAGACAGGGACGGTTCGTAAAACTCGAACATTTTTGGGTCGTCGTGAAGCACTTTGTCAAATTGCAATAAAGAAATTGGTAGAAAAAATTGAGCTGTTGGAACAAGTTAGTGATGTGAATAATAAAACCCGATACACGTCGTTCAAGAACAGCCGAGAATATTGCTGCTATAGCCGAAAGTGTTGAAGAAAACCCAGGTTTTTCCATTCCTCGTCGTTCTTTGGAATCACGCATTCCACAAACGTCAATACACCGAACTCAAGTGCTACGTTGAACACACAAGCAACGAAACCGTTGATCGTTTACGGAAAAAGTTTTATCTCTCGTAGAGGGGATCACAATTGGCCACCGAGATCTTGTGATCTTCTTCCTTTGATGGGGTCATGTGAAAGAGAAGGTCTACGCCAAGAGCCCAGCGTCGATTCAAGACCTAAATGATAGAATTCGTGAGGCTATGTAGGACACAGTGGTGGATCCAGCTCTCGAGAAAGGGGGGGGGTCACGGTCAGGTGGATTACATTCAATTCTATTTTTTCAATCAAAACATTTTTTATCAAACACAAGATTTCAGGGTTCGTCCAGTCCAGGGGGGGGGTCATGACCCCCATGACCCCCCCCCTGGATCCGCGCTTGGTAGGACATAGGGCAGCCACTTTGCGATTTGGTTATGGAAAATTTCATGAATAGGATATGGTCCTGTAGTCGTGCTGGTCATTTGGCTTTTGTTATTTTTCATTATTAACGGCGTACCGTCCTCTTTATAGTGAAATAAACATCCGATCATTTATCTAAAAAAATTACATTTTTCTTTGAATGTCAAAATAACACCTCTTGTTGGAAACCTCTTCACAATGTTGAAATCATTTATGATTCTCTTGAATTTCATGCACTGAGGTTGGTATTTATGATATAATGAACTCACTCTTTGGTATGTCGAATGCTTCTTCCAAATCTTGACAGACAGGATTGATGAGTATCAAGAATGCGAATATCAGATGTATACCCATCAGTATATTTCCTACCTCTACGTACAGAGACTTGCCAAGAGACACTGCTATGTTGTCAGCCACTTGATCACCAAATATCAAATATCCACCAATGGCTATTGGAAAATAAAGACTGGCGATTGCTGAAAAAATAAACCATATTGAAAATTTCGAATATTCATATTCCTAAATAATTTTTATCGGAGAAAGTTGCAAAAGTGTCTTGACCTATCATGTGGATCGCCAGCAGCCTGCCCTGCAACCATCAGAAGTGGAAGGTAATAGAGAAAGAAGATGTTTATTGATCCTCGTTTCAAGAAGCTGTTGGTTATTTTATAGCTCTAGTGACAAGAATTCGAGGCAAGCATGAAGGCACCATGAGTGATCGTATGCATATGGCCCTACGTATCACCGAAAGTAGTGCAAGGAAGAACTCTGAATTTTTCCACAGACGTCAAAATCTAGGCGTTACAATAGACTAGATAGTGAACTGAACTGGAAACAACACATCGACAAAATTCTGTTCAAGGTACCTAATAGCCATATGGGCATGAAAATGGCTCTTTGTGAAGACTTGGGGGCTAAAACCAGACATGATACTCGGATTCTACATAGCTACAGTATGCTCCATTGTCACATATTCGTATTTAGATGGTGGACATAATTCGAAGAGGTCACCACACGCAATGGTCAGCAGACACTAAAACGAATTGCAGGTGTAGGTGTAACCAGAGCCGGCAATACGACTCCCAGAGCAGAGGTCATACTTAATCTACCTCCGCTACATCTACATGTTGGAAGATATGGCCTGCGAGATGCTTACAGGATCTCATCGAACAGCAAGGTCCTCTTCAGTAACTAGATGGGACCCATAACACTTGGACCTCTTGGCAAAACTCTCTAACGGAATGCCGACTACCTTCGATTTCCAAACACCCTTTGCTACGGACACAAAAAGTGGTACATTTCTTCTTCTTCTTTCCCTATGATAAGCACAATTGCGTGTTTATTCTTCATAACTCGTCTACTTTTAAATTCCATCTTTTAAATGCCCATCTCTCTCGTGGACTTCCCAAACTTCTTCTTCCAATGGGTTATTCATCGCGTGCTATCCTTACCACTGTTTCTTGGCCCATTCGGCTTATGCGTTCGTTCCGTAAGATCTTCATTTCGCCGACCTCCTTCTTTTTGTTTTTGCTGTGTCTGGTCGTGTTTCCGCTGTGTATGTCATTGTAGGATATGGAAGAACGAATGTATACACACTGAGGCTAAGGCACGAATATATGGTACACTGATGGATCGAAATCTATCGAGGGGATAAGCACAGGGCCGATCCTAGGGTGTTGGCCGCCCGCGTGCAGAATCCTTATGTGCCGCCCCAAAAACAAAAATATATATCTTTTTTTGACATAAACCTATATAATATGGAATATAGGAAAAAAACTGTACATATTAGAATGAAGGGGGGATGACCTCGTTACTTTTTCCGTAAATGTTTTGATGATCCCACTGCTTTCCGACATCTTCTTTAAAGATTTTTATGTTATCTCACACAATGAAAATGCAATTTACATACACGCATTTTCATATACTACTGTTTTATGTCGTATTCACTTTACATACACCAGAGGTAGTTACATGTAAAGGTTTTCAACTGAAACATGATTAAGTATACAGGGTCCTGCAATAGTGCGAAAATCTTCCATAGCTGCCGAACCAGACATCTCGGAGATTTCGTTGAAAAGTAAACCTCTTGCACCTTCATTTCTGTATCTCAGGAAATTATTTTCTGATATACAGGGTGTCCCCGATAAGTGTTATTCAACAAATGCATGATTTCTTTAATGGATCACCCTATGTATTCTCACTAATTTTCAACGACCTCCATAACCTCTTTCATGACGCAACATATTAGGGACATTTTCCCAACGGTACAGATCTTATTCGAAGAAAACTGCAAAAAGGTGAGGGAAAAGCAGTTCATTAAAAATCTTCTGATGATTCTCAGAATCGATAGTAACATGAATTCGATCTCGAAGTTTTTTAATTGAAGGATTTGCCTTTTGACACGGTTCCTAAACGATCAACCTGTCATATTCAGAGTGTCCGTTATTAAGGTCCAAATATGAAGAACTTCAAATTATTATTTCTCGATTTTCTCAAATGAAACACCCTGTATTTTTCCACAATAATATAGACAATTGAATTCCTTACATTTTCTCAGAAGTAACCTTAGGATTATTTTAACTGCCGCATCCAGCAGACCCGAAAAATGATGTCGCAACTGAAAATTTTATTCAAATAATAACATAATGAAAACTAACGGACATTCAAAAGAGGTCAAACAATGAAATAAAACTGAATGAATAATAATTGACAAACTTCAAAACCTTCCCGGAATCATACTTCCTGAGCATCATCATAAAAATGATATTTTTTTTCCGTACAAGCAATTCATATTGATCACGTATTCAACAAACTACATAATATATCAGTTTTTATTGGCTTTCCAAGAAAATATTAATCAAGTTATTGCTACTAGAGCTCAAAGATACTTTCGAATACAGTAATTCAGTATGCATTTTTGGAAAAAACGGGATGAATGTGTCCCATCGGGATATTGGGCAGCATAAGTTCGACTTCCTAAAAAAAACAGGTTCTGTGGCACTGCCTTAACATGAAAATCATATATCAACCATCCCATTTTTTCCAAAAATTCATACTGATTCACTGTATTCGAAAGTGTTATATTTTTACAATAGAAAACATTTCCCACACACAAATTTTTTCGTTATAGTATGTAACAGGAGGATCATTATTTATTTTCACACGCAAGAGACCGGAACCCAGAACGGTGGCAACGAGAAATAAACATGAAGCTATGGCAGTAACTGCAGATAAGCATCATTACAAACCATCATAATTGCACCCCAGCCGTTTTTGTGTTTACAACGACGCGATTCTATTCCAACATCTGCTCTCAGGGGGTAGTTTTTTTCGATCTTTGCATCACGTTCTTCTGAAGCAAGCATTCCTTTGTTTATTTTTCCGTTGGGGAACAAGGAATATTCGATTGAAAAATTCAGTTTCATTGAACTTTTTTTTCGTCTCATTCAAAATTTGGATGATCAGAGTAATAATCAATAATTAAAAACAATTATCTCTTTGAGATTTGTTGAAAATCATATTTTTTACAAACTAACATATTCAGATGGCGGCCTGCGGCCGCCCCTTGTATTTGCCCGCCCGCGTGCGGGGCACGCGCTGCACACCTGCTAGGATCGGCCCTGGATAAGCATAGGAGTACCTACTCTCCGTGCTAATAAGGCAAGAACCCTCTGTTTCACAGGCAAAAATAATGACAGTCGGTGCAAGTTTTTGAAAAGAAACCCTCAAAGGAGAGCGCATAAATACTGCAACGATATTTAATCAGCATTAAGAGCTCTGGAATCTATACTCCATTCACAATTATAAAATCACAACTCTGGCCATGGTTTCGTTTTCAGGAATTGGTGCACCTGATGAAAAATCTGTGCGCGTACATAGAATATGGTAAATGACAAAACGACGATGTCAGTTTTTCTGTTTACATCAAACTAAAAGTATCAAAGATTTTCCCCATTTTGTTAGTTCGTATCGATCGGCGATTTTGGGGAGAAATATCGATAGGAAATCGCCTATTTTTCCGTTCTTCGGCGTCCAGAAGAAGTTTCATGCAAGTGTCATTTTTTCCTTTCACGAGTTTTGGCGTGAGTACGAACGGCAAATTTGAATTGGACCAAAAATCGATTTATAAGCATAAATAAAGCGAAAGTAAGTACTAATCGACCTTTTCACACTTGATAACGAAGTTTTTTTAGGTATCTGGCCGTTTTGAAAGATTTCAAACGAAATTCCGGTCCCCCAGAAGTTTGATTAGTTTCGGTATCGATTTTGGTGCTCAAAATTTATTTGGAATGTGTAAATGGACAAGAAAGGCTTCCTTATACGATCTTCTAACGGGAAAATATGGTTCAGGTAGAATTGAAATGTGTCACTGGAGCTTTAATTCCTTTGCCGAAAGTAGAAAAAGGCTATATTGAACCAGAATACATCGGTTTTTTCCATATTCCAGGAGTTTGTGTCTTATTTTAGAACAGGTGAATGATAAATGTGAAGCATATGTTTGACCTATTCCAGAATTTGTACAAACCTACTGTGGTAGTAATGTATGAATATTTTTTAATCCAATAAATTACTATACAATCAGAATATTTTACTCCTTGTTCATAAGATCAAATAAATAAAATGTCGTCAAGTCTTGAACTTTCAGTTCGAGAGGATAATAAACATTAAATCTTCTCAAGCATGCATATGAAAATTATGTGAAAGCAATGCATTTTTTTCCATGGCGAAAAATAATATATTTCAACAGTGATCTCTTGTACTTTTCATGCAAATAACTAGAAAAGGAATCCTTTCTATCAATTCATATAAACGTTAATCATTTTCGTCCATCACATCTTTTCCAATTCATTCACATTCTGAGAAATACGCTAAGAATGTAGAAAGGGCAACATAGTGTTGACTTGGAACATAAAAATATTTTGAAAAACGTCATAACTTCGATACAGAGTGGAATGTGTCAAATTTCCAATGCCAGAGCTGTGATTTTATAATTGTGAATGGAGTATAACTACCACTGCTCAGTGCTCACTTGGGAATGCAGCAATCTCATAAAGCCAGAGGCAACAGAGTGATTCTCTTATGGGTGCCGGGGCATTGTGTCATTGAGAGTAATGAGAAGACTGATGAACGTGCGAAAACAGCATCAAAGGTTGAACCTATCGGGCCTGAACCCTTCAGTGGTCTTTTAGAGGACCACCTAGGCAGCGTGGCAGCAATGGAGATGCAAAACATGATACTCCTCTGGAGAAGACCTCCATATCCAGGATTGAAACAAGAGAAAAGGTTTGTAAAGTTCACTTCTTTCACAAAGAAGCTCAGGCCCAGTTTTTTCAGAGGTTTTTATCAGTTCTTGTGTATCATATGTACTCAGAATTGTATGGTTCATTCCCTCTGCTAACACTCAGATTTGGAGCGGGAAACAGATTTTATTCTTTCATATAATCTGTTCTTTGTCGCCATTTCTTCACACGTGCCATATGCCATGTATTGTTTGATTTAAGAAAACAGTATGTAATTCTCTCTTTCAAAAGAATATATATATACCTGATGTATTTCGGGCTAGAAATTCGAAAATCACGCACATTTAATTTATCAAAATGATAAACACTCTCGTTTCTAGGAACAAGCGATCAAAAATCCCACACATGGAGAAACAACTTTTATATCTTACCTATAAAAGCGCAAATGACACTGATTCCAAATTTGCTTTTCTCTTTCATATCATTCTGTATAGTCGGAAATGTAGATGCCCCACCAAATGCGAACAAAAGTGCTCCGAATCCCAGAAAGAATTCTTCAAACCCAAATTGGGTGTGCTGCACTCTCTCTAGATCTCCAGCGTCACTAATCATTTGCAGAAAGAACAGAAGACAGGCTCCTGCTGTTGTCACAACTGCTCCTATTCCTACAAAACTTCATGATATTGGATGAGAGAATGAAAATGAAGATTATTGTTATTTTCGCAGATGATAAAATTTCATGCACCATGTAACTTTGAACATCTGTTCATCTAGTTTAACGCTTTCATCTGATAACTGAAAAAAAATGTTGTATAGAATGCAATTAAAACGGATAAACGTCAAATGACAGATTAAGAGTAAGGGCGGCGCACACACCGGGGTAACTTGCGACGCAACATTTGTTGGACACATTTGTTGCTCATATCGAAACCAGAGAAACGAATAGGAGCCTTCACAACGATTACACAAACGCTGTTCGTCCTACAAATGCTGCATCCCTGATCCTACATGGCTATAATACTCTCCACTGTCATCCCTGCCTCTTCATTATGGTGGCCATAATCAGAAGAGGACACCACACGCAATCGTCTGCAGACACTGTAACGGTTTGCTTGTGTAGGTGTAGCCTGAGACGGCAAGACGACTCCCACAGCAGCCCTAGAGGTCATAATCTGTCTCCCCACACGAGGACCCTGAATCAAATAGACTTGGACCTCTTGGCAAAACCCTCTGACGTAATGTCAATGATTTCGAAACACCGTTTTCAACAGTCATACGTACAGGCAAATTGTAGTGGACTACGTAACCGTAACTCAAATAGACAGAAAGTCATCCATAAGATACACTGATGGATCAAAATCTGCCGAGGGAGCAGGCATAAAGCTGAATACAGACTATTCTGACGTGACGTGTTTACATGTGGGCCTACGTCAAAATTGTGCGTGATATGAAAAGACATAAAAATGCAACACATCGTTCTGTGCGTTCATGTTCATATTGGGCCAATGTGAGCACTGCACGGTCCTGACGTGACGTGATTTCACGTCACGTCAGAATAGTCTGTATTCACCTTTAGAGTTTGTGGTCCTAAACTGAGAATCTTCGTTCCAACAGGACAAAAACCCTGTGTTTCACAGACGGAAATAATGGCTGTCTATAGACTTTTGGACTCATGCATATAATATGAGTGTCTGGAATCTAACTGCCAGTGATCAGTGCTCACCTAGGAATGTCGCAATACCATAAAGCAACTGGCCATAGGCAACTAAGTGTTTATCTAATGGGTACCAGGGCACTGTGGCACTGGCTCAAGAAGTTTGAACCAGTTGGACCTGAACCGTTCCATGGTTGGGAAAGAACCACTAGGGCAGCGTTAAAGCAATGAGAGTTGCAAAACATGACACTTCCCTGGAGATGATCCCCAGGACTAAAACAAGCGAAAAGCTTTGTTTCGTCGTCTTGCTCAAGGAAGCATTTCCAGATACGGTGTATGGTGAGACTGCTGACTGGGCACTATCGGTATAAGTACCTCTCATATCGAATGGGCGAGTGGGCAGACGAAATTTGCAGGCTATGGGAATCGAGAAAAAAAACCGCCAAACACATGGTGTTCAAGTGCACGGAGCTTACCTGCGTCAGGAACTTACACCTGGGCAAGCCCGCAAGCCGACTCCTTTCTAACGTCTTTAGTTTCTTAGACAGTGGAAAATTATATAGGTAATCAATCTTATGTAAATTCCCATACATGCATATTATAAATTTATGAAGATGAAGAGACATTTTCCATTATAGAACATCTACCTCTAAGATTTACCTGAAATGTTTTGGTGATCCAAACCACATGAGAGGCGTTACAAAAATAGCCATAAACAAAAAGTATGTGCAAGAAGTTACAGTTGGTAGAAAATCCCCAAATATCTCTTGGAATATCTGTGCAGCTAAAAGCAAATTGACCGTTCCAGCACCGAACAGTGTAATTCGGATAGCTATCGTCACAATTGTACTGCAAAAAAATTGAAAAATGAAATATACATACACCAATAAAGAACATCCTGAACCGCTATTTGTGTTTGAAGGTTGAAAAGTATAAATATGAAAGAATATCAACATTTTTATTGTGAAATATATCAAAGACAGCATATATGTCAAAGTTTCTAAGTCACAATAGGTAGTTGAATTACGAAAAATTTACCAATTAAAGCACGTGAAAAAAATAGCTCTAAGAGTAATCGTCCATCCACCATTTTCAAGTTCAAGAAATCTATTGAAATAAATCTTTGAAAGCTCTTAAGAAGTTGGTAGCAGCTGTCAGAGAAATCGTCAACGATCTCGGATCAATATTATGATTTTTATCGATAATTTGCTAGACTAGAATTTGGTGTATTTCTGGTTATTCTCCAGCCAAATACGAAATTAAACAGGGTGTCCCACGGTCGAGTGCCTATTAGACGTTTCTGGAGAACTGGACATATTTGAAATCCGAAAATTGGGATTATGATATTGTTGGAAATTCTCTATAGACCTAAAATATTTTTGGAGCTTGAGCGCTTCCGGTTATACCGGAAGTGGAAATAAATTTGTTCAAAAAATATTTTTTTCAATATTTTCGTTTCTGATATGATTGAGTATCCAATGCTGAATACATTTCTGTTGAAATCATTGTATTCATTCGAATAGTTTTCAAAATATCGAAAAAAAACCTGAAAAAATGTCAAATATTTATAGTCAGTGTTATGTCCTATTCTGAACATTCCGAGTTTAAACCGTTATCACAACGTCAAAGTAGAAGAATGTGAAAAGGTCATGCATCTTTTGAATTTCATAAATATCATCACAGGGTGTTTCAAATTTTGTGTCGAAAACTGTGATCGAAAATTGGCAATAACTTCTAATTTTCAAATCAGAACCCTATTTTTTTATGATTGCGTTGGATTCTGCGGAGAAAAATATTGATAGCACCCTCAGATGTTCTTGATCCTAAATTCAGTAATTGCCGAGATATTTGAGCTTTTCTGGATTTATGTTGTACGTAGAGTCAAATTCATCGAACCTGAAGAGATTCGATGAATATTCTTGTAAATCCATAGTAACAATTATGTCACCTGTGAATTATTAATAGGATCATTAATTTTCTATGGTCACAGAATATTCTCATGCCAACAGATTCGATGACTATTCTTATGAAACCATAGTAAAATCGAGAAGTAAGGTTAAGGCCTAAAATGAGAGCTGTCACTTGTGAATTATTAATGGGATAATTTATCTTCTTTGGCCACAGAATATTCTCATGCGAAAGATATAATAAGATGAATTTGACTCTAAGTATAACATGAATTCAGAAAAGCTTAAATATCTCGGGAATTACTGAATTTAGGAGCAAGAGCATCTGAGAATGCTATCATTATTTTTCTTCGCAGAATCTAACGCAATCATAAAAAATAGGGTTCTAATTTGAAAAACAGAAGTTATGGCCAATTTTCGATCACTGTTTTCGACACACAATTTGAAACACCCTGTGATGATATTTATGAAATTCAAAAGATGCATGACCTTTTCACATTCTTCTACTTTGACGGTGTGAGAACGGTTTACACTCGGGATTTTCAGAATAAGAATAATGATCATAACACTGACGATGAATATTTCACATTTTTTCAGGTTTTTTCTCGATATTTCGAAAACTATTCGAATGAATACAATGGTTTCAACAGAAATGTATTCAGAATTGAATACTCAATCATATCAGAAACGAAAATATTGAAAAAAATATTTTTTGAACAAATTTATTTCCACTTCCGGTATAACCGGAAGCGCTCAAGCTCCAAAAATATTTTAGGTCTATAGAGAATTTCCAACAATATCATAATACCAATTTTCGGATTTCAAATATGTTCAGTTCTCCAGAAACGTCTAATAGGCACTCGACCGTGGGACACCCTGTATATCGATCGAGGCCGTGGTTTTAAATAATAAGGAAAACAAAACTCCCAATTTCAAACATTATCAAACTTAACCGCGGCATAGATCCGAATCTACCATGGAAATTTCAAATTTACGCTTGCTTGGGAATGTTTGACTTATTTGATGTCCCTTGAGAGTCATGAGAAATGTAGAAAGAGACTTGCCAGTTGCCATGTCAAACTTTCAACAACAAAGAACGTTCAGATCCTTCGTGCGCAACTTTCCAATGGTGGACTAAGATCGGCCAAAGGACAATGGACAAAATCCATATAAGAAAGCAAGTTCAAACCAACAATTGTTGCTAGCATGATATTAGATTATTGAGATTCTAAGCATGATATTATGAAACTCTCATTAATATATTTTCTAAGAATTTTCGAAATCGACCCTCTCCCTTAGTCCACCAATGCAACTTTTTATTCTAAATTCCCTTTTCCCATCTACCTCGCAAAAGGACCCATCGCTACATTCGCAATCGCTGGATAAGGGTTTCTCACTTGTGCTCTATATTCCGGATATCTCTCTTCAACAATTTCCCAACATTTTCCAAGTTTCACGCCACTGTATCCAGCATTGAAGGCAAGAATTGGAAGGAGAATCAGACCCACCCATCCTGAAAAACAAAAGAATTTCTACATGAAAAACATTTTTTTATTCTACTACTACTACCAATTGGTGATGCATATGCCCACTGTATAGATATAGTGTGCTTCTCTTTAAGTGGCGACAATTCATTTTATGATACTGATTGATAGAAATTGAAAAATTTTTTTTCTAATGTTTTTCCCCACTAGCTCTTCACCATCGTATGCATTATTTCATGATTTGCCTCTTACTTAACCTACTACAATGGTCATCTAGACATCAATCCTAGTATTAAAGACTTAATACAACTAAAAATATCTGTCGGTTGTCTAAAAATTTCTCCACTAAATGAAGACTCGCTTATGGAATTATATCAAAAAAAAGTCAAGACTTCATCGAATTCAAACTATCATTTTATGAACAGAAATATTCTTGATGAATACATATAGTCAATAGAAACACATCTGACAATATTAATGGAATTTTAGAAACAAAGACTATTTCTTTATAGTCTACGTAATTAAGTCAATATTTTCGAAATGAATTATAAACTCATGGTAGGTAAGTATCTACATCAACCAAGCAGTCATAAATACATACAGAGTATAACAGCCAAATGGAATAAATTCGATAACAAATAAATGAGGAGATGTTAGGAAAAACGCACGGATCGATACGTCGATTTGTAATTTTAACTGCGCATATTTTTCAAGAAACAAAATTATATAGGGTGTTCCATGAGACCGTGGCCGATACCAACTTTCTTATTTCAAATGCAACCTCCTGTATATTATTTATTTTTTGGATTCCTCAGAAAATTCTAGACATAATTCATGTACAATATCCTATACCTATCTTCAACTTTTCGGAAATATTAAGTGTTTTCAGATTTTTTACAAAAATTAACATTTCAAATGAAAATTATATCATTTCACAAATTCGATACATTACACTCAATACTTATTTCCCATTCACCCCTTGATATGAAGAAAGTTAGCAAAAATCATCACTGAGAAGAAATTAAAAAAAACAAAAACAGATTTGTGTATTCTCATAGCCTTAGTAACACGTTGTCTGTTTGCATTTTGAACATTTTCTACATTGACATATATATTTTTCTTTTCAATAATTGAGAAATGATCAGTATTACTTTTTAGGTTTCAAGTATAATGTACCGAATTTTCATTTAAAACGATAATTTTTGCAATAAATCTGAAAACACTCAATACTTCCGAAATAGTTAAAGATAGGTATAGACTATAGGACATTGTGCATGAATTGTGTCTAGAATTCTCTGAAGAATCCAAAAAATAAATAATATACAGGGGGTTGCATTTGAAATAAGAAAGTTGGTATTGGCCACGGTCACATGGAACACCCTATATAATATTATTTTCTTGAAAAATATGCGCATTTAAAATTAAAATCGACGTGTCCGAGCGTTTTTCCCAACACGCCCTCATTTATTCGTTATCGAATTTATTCCATTTGGCTGTAACACTCTGTATATTGTCTCGATCTGCAAATAAACACTTTCTTCACTACAGAGTTATTTGTGTAACGAGTTCAAAAAGTGTAGGTATATTTGTTGAACGATGCATGAAGTTTGTAATCATGCATTTTAAGGATATTTCATCAAGATCGGAAATCAGTTTTGATCAAACATCTTCTTCCTATCTTCTGTTTTTCTGTCATTTGTTAAAGTCTTTCTAGTTCAAAGTGGACCACCCGGTATATTTTGGAAGTTGAATTCTTCAACTTTTCTGGACCGAAGAGTCGAACAAACGTTATTGTTTATTTGATTGATTCAAATCGACAAATTCCATATTCTTGGGATTTTACTTCGCATTCATTTGTTGCAAGTCTCATAGCCCGTTACCCTGTTAATTGAATATCTAGAGCCCATAGGTTTCCAGGAGGGAGATATCTACTCTAGGAATTCTCCAATGGAAAAATACAGTATTCATATTCAAATGGAGCTATTATATTATGATTCAACAAATCAACGATCCGAAATACCAAAACAAGTTTATCCATTATTGCTTGTTGCTATGACAAACCTTCATCGATCATTCATTCTGAAAATTGGAGCGGTCTTCGAACTTTTTCGAGAAATATTTTTAAATTTAATTACTGTAAAGTTAAACCTGAATTCAGTAGCAGGTAAAGAAAAAATGACAAACTTTAATTCATTTCATTTTCATTCATCAGAAGAATTATAACAATAAGGAAAAAATCTAGAATGCACATTTATAGCGAATCTATTTCTTCTGATTTTTTACATATTTGTACGTTTGATTGCATGGTCTTTTATAGAACAGAAACAAAGGAATGAATTTCTTTAAGAAGAGTTTTCCAACAGAAACTTGCACTGTGAACGCGCTATTAAACCTAACATCAAATGTCGAAGCATTCAGTAAAAAAACGCATTCCTCATGGTGGAGTGCAAGAACAATCAAAGTTTACAAATATCTAAAATTTACTACCTGACTTCCGGCAAAGAGTAATTACTCTTGAGTAGTTATTCTTCGCTTCCGGTTCGGTGACTGCAACTGCTAGAGCGTTTACGACAATTTATGATCTTTTATTTATGGTATTTCCATCCGGAGCAATGGGATAGCGAGGTATTTGCCGAACGGCTACGGAGCGGATGAATAAGAAGAGTTTGAAATTTATGTGAAATTAAAATAATCTTATTATCTGCATTGTTATCTTCGAAGGCATTATACTTTTTAAAATTCTTCCTTTAACTTTTTTGTGGGAAATTTCGAGGGAATGGATATGATATATTATTGAACTTCATATTATAACCATCGATAACGATATAAATAGAAGATTTGCATAGTTGCATAATTGCATAGTTGCAAGTTGTTCTAAACTCCTGATAGAGATCTTCTTACCAAATATCGTGGTGGTATAGAATCAACCCATTTGCGATTTTCAACAAAGCTAAATTCAGAATTATATGCAGATATAAAAAGAGAATTTTTCAAAGTGAGTGTTCAAACTATGAACTATAAGTTATATATTGCTAACTGAATTCACAAGTTTTCTCGCCAACAAAGTAAACATTTGAAGTGGATGAAGAATAAGAACGAATAGTAACACCCTTTTATTTGTAGTGGATTGATGCTTCTGGCAAAATGCATCGCTCAAACAATACTTAACACCGACATTAGTTACTGAAGGGTGTCGATATTATTATCGATTCTTCGAACGTAAAAAGTGATGCTGTATACCGAATTTCAATGAAATGTTGAAGTATTATAAGGAATATACAAGCGTTTTTCGAAAGATTCCAGGAACCGGTATTTTTGAAAGTGAGCGTTTATATTTTGATGATTATCATAATTATTATTTTTTTGTTAGTAAACAAAAGTTTGTGTTCTTCATCCAATGACAATTCAAAATTTGGTACCGTGAGATTCGAGAACATTGACAACTGGAACAAATTTGGCGGTATCTATGCATGACTTACAATATTACTTATGATGAAATTATGCGATATCTTATCTTATGATTAGCATAAAAGTATGTAAACAAGTTCGTACATAACCTACCTGTATTAACCAATGCCTTGGGTAAGGCCAATACTCCACAACCAGCCATTTCACCGACGATAAAGACGAAGGTTCCAACCACCGTGAGTCCATTTTTAGCCAAACTAATTTTCTACACACACACACAAGAAGTTAAAGCAAGAAACATACAATTCGAAAATGATACTCACCCTCAACCGTTCAGCTTTTGTAATACTACTTTCTTCGTCAATTTCCAAATCACTCTTAATGGCCCCGTATCCACTCATTTCTGTTGTTATCTTGTTACTATTCGGTTTTTAACCGACTCTTCACTCATTAAGAACACTTCTTGTTAGAATTTGCATTTCTCAATAATAAAAAGGAAAAGATTATTGAGCTCAGAATCGTGAAGCACGTGTTGTAATTTAATCGGCTTCTTATCTCTCAATTATTTTCCATGTTTATCTTCTAGAAAACGAACGAGTTACTAATATAGGTTACTTAATCTGGGGGCTCAAATATTTAAATAATTTCATTTACTCACATCAACATCGCTGTAGCTGTCGTCATCATCTTGGAGGATTATTTCTTTGAAGACGATCGATTGGAATTGAGCTTGAATTTATTATTAGGAACTCTTGATTTCTATTATTTTGTCTGAGGAATGAACTAAATGGTATAAGATAGAACCTACTTCTTAATCTGATAATCAACCACAAATACCGAACAAATATTTCCTGGAATGAATTCGGTCGGTAGCAATGTTGGGAATAATATATCTTCCCTATCCGATTCAATTTCAATGATTTACTGTTCGGCGGTAAAAGATAAAAATAACTAACATTTTGAGAAAATTGCGTGTGTGCTTCTGTACAGGGGGTACCTACATATGTGAAATATTTAGGGATGAGATAGTTCGGTTGGTTTCCAACGAAAAATGTTTTTGCATTTTTTTCTCGAACCTCAGGGTTCGTGAGATATCATCACGGTTGAAGGTTATACCCTGATGAATGACCGCTCCGAACTAGAGATGTTACCGGATCCCCCGCCGTATTCATAAACGCTGGTGAGATCGGCCTTCCTATAAAATAAAGGAATAATAAATCTTGCGTGACCGCAACACCATTATTGAGATCTTCATATGAGTTTTTCAGATTTCAAATAATGTTCTAAGCATTTCCCCACAGATATTTCCAAGTATCGCTAATTATAATAGTAATAGTAGGTGAACTAGTTGAATTAAAAACCGAAAATTACTGGAAAACTATTGGGTTTAGGTATAAGGAAACCCAATGAAGATAGTTGCGATATTAATTTTTACGTTCGACAAGGTACAGAAATACTGGGTGTGCCATTTGAAATAAGAAAGTTTTTGTCCATTATTTGTAGTTGATGTTTGAATATTAATTATGATCACTCAGTATATTCCAGAGTTAAATTTTTTTCTTCTGCATAAGGGTAGCCAATATGTCTACACGAAAAAACATTGTCTGTCTCGTTGGCTTGAAGGGTTTATTCATTAATTGCAAATTAAAAATACTCCTTTTTTTCGATTTTTCGCCATTTTCTCTTAGATGGTTTTCCTAAGGCATAAAATGGTCTTTATAAACTCATCGCATTATTTGAGCTTGGCATTGAATTTTTGAATTCATATATAGAGTATTACATTGAAAAAAGTGTAACCATGGTCTATATCTTTGTTATCGAACATCCTGTATATGTGGAAACAATTTAAATTGTGGATCTGATTGCCTTTTATATTTCACGAAAAAAAAAAATTTCAAAATGTCTTCATTTACTGCCTCAAAATGGGAACCGCGTCTGGGGTGGGCCACCCTGTATATAGAGCTGAAGGACTTAGGTCAATTGCCTTAAATACAATTATTTATTAATTTCATATATACAAATACATAAGTATCGTTCTTTTCGTTTGAAAGATATTTACTTGGTTCCATACTTTATCCCAACCCTGTATCTATATAAAATGCTAACCAATTATTGACAAAAAATCCCCAATATTTCTGTTATAAAATATCCGGGATCATGGAGGATTGCCTTGCTGCTGTTAACATTTTTTGACATTCCGTTGATCGAGAATCCGATAGCAAATTCAGTTCTGTCCGTTCGTCCATCCTGAAAACTGAGGCTAGATACGCCTATAAGAATTCTGATAAAATATTAACGACTTTACTTGAAGCATTTATTGGAGAAACTTTGTCATCGGTTTTCAATTGACTTTCGTACATTGCGAGTATAAATATTTTAAATACGCCACAGTAAAAAAGTTTACTTTCGAGGTATTTTTCTTGTATCTTGCTGCGTTTGAATATGTGACGTTCTTTTGAAGAGACCGACCAATTTTCATCAGTGGCGGCTCGTGACCTCGTGAGCTGGTGAGGCGATTATATAAAAAAAATTTTAGACATAGTGGTTGACTACAACATAATTTTCATATCTAACTACTGAGAGAGAACAGTATTATTCAATGTTATTCAGCATAATAACAGTAACTTTTTTATTGAGAAATCCTCAGGGTGAAAAATGAGAATTTCGGGAATGCGCCATAATATCACTCTTTATAAATAAAATTTATCTATATAATGTCTTCAAAAAATTGACCATTATCTTCGCTGATGGCAACAAACAATGCCTTCTCTATTGACATCATTGCGAGAGCCGAGAGTCAATCTTGGAATATCGTATTCCGCAAATATGTTTTAACGCGTTTCAAACATGAAATAGTTATTTTCCTATCAAGGGCGGAAAGTTGTACTTTCCCGCACTAGATTGCCTGATCCACTATTCATTGGACTCTGAATCAGTATATGCTTCCCGTCTATAGCTCCCAAGCAGTGAGGGAAATTCCACTTATTTTCGAATTCAATTGCAATTTTTTTCCATTCATTTGAAGTTTTCGGCATCTGAAATAAATAATAAATAGGACATAAAGACAGCATCATTAAATTATTATTGACTAGCTGATGCCCGCGACATTGTTCACGGCTTGTATTCCATACATCGCGAAAATCTATTCTTTGCTCCTATTATCGCCCATCTCTACTTAGAAGCTCAAAAATATTTTTTTCATCGTTTCAGAATGTCGAGAATAGCATGGATCAACAGGAAATTGAAAAAGATTCACTCACGGAATCTGCCTCGGTAAGTGGATACGATGGGACATCCACAGAGAAACAATGACATACATCAGACATGGGAGGAAAAGACGCTAATGAAATCGAGGCAACCACGGAATCTCAATCTGCAAACAAGGAGGGTGGTATCGGAAAAAGCACTAACAGCAAGCAAAACCATTTCAAGGTACCAGTTGGGCAAGCAAAGAAATATAAGAGGAAGGCCGTGGATTTGAACGAGACTGAACGTCGTATAGAAGGAGCCTATGAAATCATGAAACAATGTCGAAATACCGAACCACCCAAAACCACTCTTTATAGTGCCTATGGGCAATTAGTGTCTATGAGACTTGAGACGTTAAGCGAAGTGAACAGGATGATTATGATGAACGGGATCGATAATCTATTCTTCAGGGCAACAATGGGGAACATGGGACCTGAATATCAATCAGCATCTCCAGAATCAGCATCTGCTACCTCTTTCATTTACCAATCAACATCTCCAGGACCAGAATACCCAGCATCTGCTACCTATTTCATCCACCAACCGTCTCAATATCAATCAGCATCTCCAGGACCAGCCTTCCCAGCATCTGCTACCTATTTCATGTACCAATCAGCATCTCCAGGACCAGCCTCCCCAGAATCTATCCATTCATTATCGTCTAATGAAACTTATACTGCGCTTTGACTTTGATTATACTTTGATCTTGTTACTTAATAAGTTATAATAATTTGACTAAATAAATTATTTTAAAATGCTAGTTGTATACTAACCTTCATTTGATCCTCGAGAACGCATTAATCAATGCATCACAAACGTCGAAAACGCACCGGGATACAACTTGTGGTGAAAATTTGAAAAGGTATGACAGGCTCACGAAACTGTCGCCACTAGCGAAGAATCTGGGAGCAACACAGAACCTTTCCTGAACTGGAATCGCCTTTCTCATTTGAGTATCTTTTTTCCCTATCAAATGTCCCACTTCATTTAGTAGAAATTCGAAGTCGGTGTAGGACATTCGAAGGAAATTCTCCAGTCTTCCTGACGCCTTTCATCATAGTTGGGTTATGTTGATCAGAAGACATCGAAACCTAGGTCAACATCTTCCCTCTTTGATGAGCTTGCAACAATACTAGTTTCTCTGAATGATGATTTGTGGCAAGTTCAAGTTCGATTCCAGAACCATGGCGGTTGTTGATATTTATATCATTGAACGCGGTGTATCTGATTAATCGATATAATTTTTAATGATTGACTTCTGTTCTAAGTGTTCCGCACTATTTTTTTTTGAGATATCATAAAAATTTGAAAGAGTATTTGTCAGTCTTATGATCCTTTTGTCTGGTCAGACAATGAAATAAGAAACTCTGAAGGAAAAATGGTGTATGTAAACGGGACATCCTAAATTTTTTCACATAGTTCTTTAGCAGCCTTACACTCATCAAATGTCATCACGTAATTTGTTTTCGGAATACATATATCATCTATTTGGGATCAATGAGTTTTTTCGACTCTGTTCATAAAATGTAAATAGTCTGCTTTCTGAAATCTCATTATTTAAATGACAGATATTGGAAGTGTTTGAAGAAATTTTCTCAGTCTTGTAGTTCTTTAGATGCTGTCAGTGGGCATGGAATTTGAAACACCCTGTACTAGTCTAGATTAGTTTCTTTTTCAGTGTGAAGATTTTAACTGAGTGAAATGGCCAAAATGATGAGTGATATATGTCTTTCTCAAACTATATTTTAGACTGTTGTTTCATCAATTGACAAAGGAAACTGAAAACAGCAGTAATGATTTTTGAGTTTCATACTACCACTTATAAATGAAGAAAACAATGTGTAATATAATATTCAATTAATTTAATATATAATTTACATTGTATACATCATTCACACTTAATCTAGAGTTCATTATGAATATATTCAGTCGTAACTTTCACTTCCTCATCATGGAAATCACTGCACGCTGGTTTGAAGTATTTCTGTAACAAAATGGAATTTCTGTATGTTATAACTATAGATATGTTATTATTAATTCTCATGTATCTCAATCGGTATCTTCTGCTATGCCAGAAATAATTGAAAGGGATTTTTATATGGAATGATTATTGATTACATACCTGACATTGGTCTTCGTACATGATGAGGTTGAAATATTCCATCATTGATGATTCTGAAAGGGTACTCAGAGCCCAACTTGCAACAAAGCTTGTACCTTTACTAAGCAGCATTTTCAAACCTGGGATGGTATCAGTATTTGTGTCCTTTTGATTTACCAAACACAAAACATACCTAAAAAATTTTCATTACATACTAGAACAAGTTGGTAGAAAAATCAGCTACTGTTTTTACTAAGTACCTGTTCACCTACACCTACCTATCGCATACTGGATTCTTCTTTAGGAATCTGTAGGCTCGGTTCACACGAGCGATTGGCTCTATTATCTCTAAATTGATTGAGTCTGCTAATTTTGCAGAAATACCCTCTGTACCTCCTCTGGCTCGTCCCTGCTCTTTGATCATGTTGAAGATGAGCTGGAATAAATAATTCGTAAGTGGTTTGATTGGACTTTACCGGTATCCAACTTCGGTGTGACATACTACAGAATGAATATTCAATTAGTTGAATATTTTGGATGTTACATCAGATGGTTATGCTCAATCACTATTCAATTTACTACCATTTGGAGTCAATAATGACCACTTTTTAGGTTCAAACTTGTCAAAAACATTGATTTCAGAATTTGTGTAGTAGAATTTCCTGAGCAAACAATCGTGGGGCACTTTTCCATAGGATTCTTTGTGCGAATATGAAAATTTTCATTATCATTGAAGTGGTCAAGAAAAGAATTGGAATGTTTTTCGAAGTTAATGGTGAATGACAGAAAAAAGTTTCTGTCACTCTGCAAAAATGCACATTTAGATAAAACACCCTGTTTCACTGAAACGATGAGTCACCGATATCAGTTTTTATTCATCTAGTTCATAAATAGGATTTTGCTTTCAAATCTGTCTAATTTGGCTCACTCTGCACTATTGGTTGAACATTTTCATGCCACCCCTCCCTCACCTGAAAAACTCCCTACATCCGCTGGTTCATCAGGATGCTGCTTTATAAATTTTTGATCATACGGATTTGGATTTTTCTTGCGGTTTCAGAGTTTTCCACTTGTGCGGGGATTGAGAAATACGTCAACCAAATATCGTAGTGGTTCGACGAATGAATATGGCCACACGAAAAAATATGTCGTGAACGAATACCGTCGGGCCAATTTTAATGTAGGTATATACAGGGTGTTCCACCATAAACTGGACAAACATATATAGCCGTGTAGATGATACCGAGGAAGTCATTTTTGGCTTATGACAAATACCCCGTTTTCGACGCATAAGCGAGATACAGGGTGTTTAATGTCAATTTTGAGCCATATTCTGATAACTGTGGTGTGTTATGCGTGACATTTGAAATAACGGTTACTGGTCACATCTTAGTATTTTTAGGGCTCGATTCAATTGTGTTGTAGAATTTCGAAAAATAAAATTCAAAATGGCGGAAAACCTGCAAAGTTGGAATTTTTTTTTTCTCGGTTGCCAATTTGAAAAGCACTTTTTCAACGTACTAGATTCTCTAAGATTTTCCGTGAAGAAATTTTTTCAAAATTCGAACTCAACTTTTTTTTTACATGTCTTCAGTGAAAAAAAAATTTCGGCCGAAATTGTTGAAATTTTTCATGGTTGAACTATCTTTCATTCTGAATACTGTGGTGGGAACAGAATGAAATAATATCCATTGGTTTTCTTTTTGTGGCCTTCAAAAGATTACGCTCGGAGAATAATAATGATGATAATTTTTATTTAGAAAACTAGAGGCCGTACGAAGGTCAAATTGATGCTAATTAGCTGCCAGAGTTACCCGGACGGAAATATGAATTAATAAACCAAAAATTTTTTTTTCAAAAAACTTTGGTAGGATTCGAACTCTCTACGAGTACGAATTGGGTTTATTTTAATCTTATGAATTTCCGTTACCAAAGCGACGCCAGTTAATCGGAAGTGGAGAGTCCGATTCCCACCAAAGTTTCTTGAAAAAAATTTTTTTGGTTTATAAATTCATATTTCCGTCCGGGTAACTCTGGCAGCTAATTAGCATCAATTTGACCTTCGTACGGCCTCTAGTTTTTTGAATAAAAATTATGAAAGTTCTCCGAGCGTAATCTTTTGAAGGCTACAAAAAGAAAACCAATGGATATTAATTTCATTCTGTTTTCACCACAGTATTCATAATGAAAGAAAGTTCAACCATGAAGAATTTCAACAATTTCGGCCGAAATTTTGTTTTCACTGAAGACATGTGAAAAAAAGTTGAGTTCGAATTTTGAAAAATTTTTTTCACGGAAAATCTTAGAAAATCTAGTACGTTGAAAAAGTGCTTTTCCAAATTGGCAACCGAGAAAAAAAATCCAACTTTGCAGGTTTTCCGCCATTTTGAATTTTTTTTTCAAAATTCTACACCACAATTGAATTGAGTCCTAAAAAATACTAAGACGTGACCAGAAGCCGTTATTTCAAATGTCACGCATAGGTAACTCACTACAGTTAACAGAATATTGCTCAAAGTTGACATTAAACACCCTGTATCTCGCTTATGCGTCGAAAACGGGGTTTATGTCATAAGTCAAAAATGACTTCCTCGGTGTCGTCTACACGGCTATATATGTTTGTCCAGTTTATGGTGAAACACCCTGTATGTAATTCAAGTTTCCCAAGGCAATAATGACAATGACAGTGATTCTATGACACCGAAATTAGGTTCGGGGTGAGTCAGATGATAAAAAATAAATCACAAATACAGAATACAGTCGAAGATTAGTGTTTTGTTGATAATGGTACTCACGGTAACATACGAAACAATGGGCTCAACGTACTGCTTGGTCTTTATTTCTGTACCTATGTACTTCTCAGCAACATAATCTGCTAGGGCTGCCAAACTCTTAACAGGCGAATCAGAGTCGAAGAGAGCAGATTTTGGATATCCTTGACTGCTGAGGTAACCATTAACCATGAATTGGATAGTGGTCATATACCTAAAGATATTGATAAGTTTCAGATAGAAAAAAAAATTTTTAATCACAGCAAAACGATTTTCGACACTTACTGTTCGTAAATCTTGGGGTCAGAATAATATTCCACGAATTTTCCTATCCTCAATGTCACCATATGTATCCAATGTCGCCTGAAGGAATGGTTTTCCATTAACTCCACAAATTTATCGTAACTGAATTTTCCAGTTTCGTCAGAGAAGATCTTGATGATTTTCTCAGCGCCTACTATGTCCATGATATTTCTTCCGAATTCGGAGTTCATGAAATGATCCGCAAGCACATGGAACCTTTCCAATAATGGAGGAAATGCCCATGAATGCCCAGCATGCCTCTTTTCTCTCTCTTGGGCTTCAGGGCCGTAAACAGCGTTGAAGAAATCCATCACCAAGGGCATATATCCTGGAAATTTGAATTTTGTTCATGTTAAAATTTGAAATATATACTGGAGAGCACTTCGAAGAAAACGTATCATACAAGGTTGAACCCTCGGGTGAACCCTAGTTCAGTGAATCAATTGGTACAGCCATTAAGTGACGAACATTTTGAATCATGCCAAGACCAGTATGGCATTACATTATTTCATGTTTGAACCGAGGTTGTTATGGCTCGGTTAGCCTTCCGGGAACTGCGACCACATAGATACATTGTTCTCTACCCTACTCATTCTATGAAACCCAAGGAGGTCGTCCATGGTGTTGATAAGACCGACATTCTTAGGAGCCATGGCCGTTACCTCGTGGGTATCCAAGACCCGTTTCCCATATGAATGGTTCTTAGGCCAGCCAACTCTGGACACTTGCATACCATGTTTTCAGCTGTTTCTGCTTCTGATCCACAGAGCCTACAAATCTCATCTGCTGACTTTCCCATATATGCCCTGTCAGCAGACCTACCATGACGCGAAGCTAAGCTCGTGACAGCTTTAGGAGCTTACTGGTAAAGGTCGGTGCACGAATTTCTTGGACTGAGTAGGTAAGTCCAGGAGTGTTTCTCCAAAGGGTTATTCTGTTGCCCAACTCCCATTGTTGAACCGCTGCCTTGGTCTTCTCCAGGCTCAAAGAAAGGATCAGGTTCAGGAGGTGTCCTTTCCGGAAACTTTTTAATTTCCTTCAGCACCACAATGCCTTGGCACCAATAGTAGAATCACTTTATTGCCTCTGGCCAGTTGCTTTATGGTATTACGGCACTCCTAGGTCAGCAGAGATCCCTGGCAGTGTGTCCAGGGACCTCAGCGTGGCCTGGATGTCCGTGATGATGAAGACATGCGTTCCTTTGAGGATCATTTTAAGACACTCCTGAGCGCATACGTGAACAGCCAGTACTCGGTCTGTAAAATAAAGAGTTCACTTCCCAGGGCTTCAGATATCCTCATTTTAGGTCCGTATATCCCGATGCCAGTGCCTCTCTCTAATTTCGATCCATCGGTAAACCATATGGATGACTTTTTGTCCAGAAGATTCACGAAACTCATTTGTCTTGGTCGGTTAGCGAAGACCGAAGGGCGTTTCGAAATCGAAGATTGTTGGCATAACATCCGATGGTTTTGCCAAGAGGTTTGAATCCAGTTGATCCAGTATCCTCATATGCCCAACCAGGTTTCCAGGTAGGAGCTTCCCGCTTAGGGATATTCTTATTGCATCCAGAAGGTTGAATTTCCTCAGATGTAGATGTACGGGATGCAAATCGAGTATGCCCTTAAGCGCTGCTCTAGGAGCTGTACCCATTGCTCCCGTGACACCAATACAGGCCAGCCTTATGGCACTACATACAAAACCAATGAGTGAGACTGGTTTCGACAAAAATGGTAGAGAAAAAGAAACGACACTACATTCCCGAATATTTTTGTCGAAACCAGTCTTACTCATTTTTATTACAACGGTAGATATTCGAGATTGCACATTTTGCAGTCATAGCTTGGAAAAATTCTGATAATCGATAAAGGAGAAGCGTGAAGAGATATTTCTGTTTCTTTAATTTTTTCCTAAAACGTCACTATGGTTTACTATGGTCTGTAACTTTCTCATCATGAAACTTTTCAATCTCTTATTTTACAGGATTTTGTACGAACCTGTGATTTGTTCCAGTTTTTCAGCATTTCCAGGCTGGCTCAAAACCCCTCCAACAGTGGTTAATACAGAAAGAACATCTACGCCCCCTTGTTCCTTCTTCTTTGGATCCAAAGAATTGCCGATCATCCCTACTATCCCTGATAGTACCTCTGTATCTATTCCTCTGGCATTTGGTCCTACCATGTTCCCAAGTCCTTGAAGAACTCTACCTGTTAAAGTTAGTTATGATTAGTATCGGAGTATTTCAGAAAATCATATTTTAGCTCACCTAAATTGCCCGCTGCTTTTCCTGCACCCTCAGCATCCCCTCCTGAAAGGACCCCAGAGATGGCGCTGCCCATCAAACCTTGCACCATAGATCCTAAACCTTGACCACCTTGGGATTGAAAGAGCTCTGCGGCTAATTCTGCGAAATTGCTGAAGTCTTCGCTGGTGTGATCATCTCCATAGATTTGGGGACATTGAGTCGCCAATAGGACGAAAAGAATTACTACTGATTTGGCTTCCATTTGGTATACGTTGATTCTGAAAAACAAATCGAAATCAATTTGGACAAATATTCATAGAATGCCACAGCGTTTTTTGATTCTTCAATATAGTTTGTTCATTTGAATGCTGAAAGACTGAAGAAAAATATTTAGATGGAAATTTCGGCCAGAGAATCTTCTACATCACACTGTATAAAGTATTCACAGTAATAATCCTTGGTCATTTAGGGCCAGTAGGAATCATAGTGAAATAACTTTCGGATTGTTACTTTGAATTCAAGTCTCTGAATTTATAATAATCCATCCTGTAATTGGTTAACCGGAATAAATATTTTATTCATAGTGTTTTTGTATAAGTAATATCCCAACGAATTTCGAAGGATTACCAAAATTTCTTGTAATTCTGATAAATTTCACAGTTTTTCATTGAGACGTTTTTTGTAATAATATGCAATTTCTTGTGAAATTTCAATTACTGTACAGATGAACTTATATTTTTCGCCAGTTTGTTCTGTAATTTTGACTGAATCATCTTATGAAATTTTCCGAAAACCATTGAGTTTGAATATACCTAGAGGAACAACGTCAAATGTGCCGTCAATTTATGGCCAAAAATTTTAGCTTCAATAGTCCAAGGGCGTTGTTCCTCTAGGTATATTTGAACTCAATGGTTAATACTTCAGGGAAACTTGTAAGTCTCATTAGTTGATGTTGGGATTCTGCAGGTAAGGAATGACCAGATTTCCGGTGTTGAAAGAGAGTTGAAAAGAATTAATTCATTGTCTCAAATTTACACCATTTTTCAATTTATTCAGGTAGAGTGATAAACAACCGCATACCTACAACACAAATTGCAAGCAAGTGTTACATTTTGAACTGGCGAATGTTTATAACCATCAAATATTCGAGTACGTACCTACATTTTCAACTACTAGTTGAAAATTCAACCATGCAAAGAAATTTGTGGACTTGGCATATTTCTAAGCGAATTCCATAATTTTGGAAAGCTATACGTTTATTCAACTAAACAATTGAACTGAATCATTGGATTTCTTATTTCAATAAGTTATACAGGGTGTTCCTGAATTGGGGGTACAAAGTACAAATAAAGAGACGTGATTACTCATGTGAAATTAATATTAAGAGTATTTTGAACAAGAGCATCATGTTTTAGAGATACTGGGAGTTTTTACTCATTGCATTTTAATTTCTCCAAGCATTTACCTGAAATAAGGCAAAGAAATATATCGTTGAAAGTTACATCATATCACTTGTTAATCAACCGTGAAAAAATACAGGGTGATATTTTTGTGAAACTGTTTGATTCCAAAACTTTTTGTTGTGCGCCAATAGTCTCAAAACATTATGATCCTTTGAAATTTTTTGTATTTGCTACTATTTTTAGACGAATTTATGGTAGCATTTATAGTTTCGACAGATTAGATCAAACCAATATCTTGGGAAATGCAGATGGTGTAAAGCAATATTTTTAGAAATTTAACAACCTGTATCTTTGAAACGAACTGTTTGCGGGCCAGTATGAGACCTTAATTGATATCATCCAAGTAATCTACCCCTATTCGGTTGAGCCTTCAATTCGGGTAAGCCCTTTAAAAAGGAACCACAAACTCGTCAATTCCTCATTACCATAATTAGATTTAATTGTTCTTCATTCATTTCCACATCATGATATTCATAATTATTCAACAACGGTTTCACATTCATGTTATTATTTATTGCAGAATTATTAAGGAAAAACTTCCGCATTGGATGCATTCGATTTCAATTATCCTTCCTGATAATTGGCAAGCTTGTGTTTACAGGATGAAGTAAAGGTAGATATAGCATGAAATCAGCCACAATGAACCTTTCTGGTCGCAGTGGCAGGGCCGGATTACACCTAAGCATTACCATTCCATAAAAATAAAGCACTGGCCACTTTTAAGGTAGAAGCCCGATAGTCCGTTCAAATATATGCTAGCTGTTCAAAGTATTAATAGATTTTGTTGTGAAAAGTGTATTGTGTATGACAGGGTTTTCAGTGCGGTGTAATGAAAAATTAAATACGAAATCCATCAAATTTAAAGTATGCCTTTTAGCCATTGACAAATATTGCATCATTCGGCGAACTATTAAAGAGAGCTATAATAAATAGCACTAAATTCTATTGAGTATTTCCCTCATCAAATTTCAACTGATTATACTAATGCATACTCTAAGCAACGAACGAGTATCACTGAGTATTAAAAAACCATGAAAATACTGTGATATCCGTATTTTCCTGTCCATGATTTCGAATCGGTAACAGCAATATTGAATTTGTTTTTTGATAATGCGGTAGCATTTCATGTATAGGTACTCAATTCACTCTTAAAGTATCCCGGTGGGCCATGACATTCTGACACATTTCACCGTGTTTATTTTGAAAATGTTAGTTTAAAGTCATTTTCCTGTCAGAAAACTCCGCAACGTTGTTCTCTCTACATAAAGATTGTAGTAATTACGTATTTATCAAAATGTTTATTCACTTTGAGAAAATAATGAATTTGAGAGAATATTATGTGAATTCAATAATTCCAAAGACCTGGTGAATGTTGAAGAAACTTGTTTCTCTGTTAATAGTAGAAATATTTCACGTACATATAAGCATGGTTGGAAGATTCAGTTATGCTATTTTCTCGTACGGAAATCAAGAGTTGAGTGTTGAAATTTTACTGGAAAATGATGTAGTACGAGAGATGGCGACCAAGATTTTTGACATATAGCGGCTCGGCTAAAACCGCACGGAATCGATAGATTATATGACCCTGTACCCAGAAATGCGATTTTCAGACATTTTGCGCGTAGCGTATGATCTGAGCGCATTTTCAAAAATGTCAAAAAAAACGACATGGGTGACTCATAGCGGCCCGTCTGATTTCCGGAATGTAGTTAGATAATAGCCCTGAGATACCAATAACACAGTTTTCAGACACCAAGATTGTAGCGTGTACCCAGGAGACCAATAAAAAAAAGTAAAAAAAAAAAAAAAACTTACAGCGGCCCGTCTGAAAATGATTTTTATAGGTTAAGCCGTGTCAATTAATGTGGAAAGATCAATTTTCAGACAAAAAACATGTCGCCTTACATTTTTATAGCATTTCGAAAATGTCAAGAAATCTGACCTAAGTGACTCATAGCGACCTGTCTGAAATTCGTCGTCAATGATTGAATACGTTCCCCAGATGTGGAAAAAAATTATATCAGACAAATTGAATGTAGCATTTAACTAATCAGACAACTTTTCAATTTGCAGTACTTAGCCCGGTTGCATGAACGTGGGGTAAATTTACCTCAGGGGCATCGTTCAATTTTGTCATACACATATTTATCACACATTTATCTAATGTTTCTGAATTCAAGTTTCTTTCCTCAAGCACAAGAAATCAATGCTGAATAGCCGCAATCATATAGAAATACTAGCACTGAACATGAAATTGAGGTGGCTACCAAATTTACTAATTGAAAATTCTGAGGAATGAAAAGATAATACGTACTTTTGTAGTTTGTGGCCAATAAAACATTAATTATTCAGCAAAAATATATGCATTATATTTATTTAGATATTCTGAATTAGTTCAACGTTCAACTCAAATCATTTCTAATATATTCCTGATCCAAGTCCGTAAAATAATTTGAGAAATTTCCGTAATACTTCACAGAAATTCTTTTGATTATAGTCACTAACACCAAATAGATATATTCCAAATGAAATATATAAAAAAATATATGACTTTAATTCAGAAATCAGTTTTACATGAATTATATTCAACGCATCAACTCCTTGTGGTCAGAGCTTGTGGGCAAAGCAAGCCTGTGGCCACATAAATATTGGTTTACATCTTCCATATGATTTTGACAAGTTGACCACACACTTGGTTCATCTCTTTTCTTTGCGATAAGATCGCATATGTCTTTCTCTTACTAGTGTAGCCGGAGTTTTTGCCGGGCGACTCCAGCACATTTTTTCGTTATAGGCGACACTCAAAATGTCTGAAAACCGTATTTTTGTATTTTGGGCATCCATACGAATGATTCAAAACAAAAATGAACCGAGCCGCTATGAGTCACATAGGTCAGATTTTTGACATTTTTGAAGAGACACTCAGGTCAAACGCTACGCACAAAATGTCTGAAAACACAAATTTTAGTGATAAAATAACAAAATCTATGTACAATTTCAATATCAGACGGGCCGTTATACGACCGTCGACCATTTTTTTTTGCACAGCAGAAATGGCCCCCCGCGAAGATGCTACACTTCTGAGTATTACTATACTTACCAGTCGGCTCTAGGGTCATCTTATCTATCGATTTTACACGGTTTTAGCCGGGCCGCTATGAGACATGGTTTTGGTCGTCATCTCTCGTACTAATGGGGAGATAGTGCGTCACTTTGTGATGGTACATTCGAAAAAAAAAAAATAAAACCTACTCGAATAATCCGACAGAAAAACTTTTAAACGGACAGACGGATCTATGGTATTCCCCACTTCTCAAAGTTCTCAAGAAATTGGCCTACAGAAGACATTTAAACACCTTTTTGCCCAACTTGAAATACTCCAGTATGAAAATGTTGTAGTAGTTACTATTAAACCTGTATCACAGTTAAACCTCAAACGAACAAATTCCTTTTATAGATTTGAAGGAGAATAAATAGAAATTAGCATTGGCAACGTCTCTGAAAATTGATAAACCTAAATCTTATTTGGCCAACCGGGACTCTTTATAAAAGTGAATGAATGAAGTATACCTAGTTCTGGTTATGCGATCTCGACAAAATTGAGCACTAAGCTCGAATACATCATTTTCAAAGGACGAACAATCCTGACTTTTTGTGCCATAAATGACTAGACCTTTTAATTTTGAGGATTATTTGGTCATTGATGGGTTCTCATCAACCATTTTCATTAATATAGAAATGAAATGGTTGTACCTATTGAATTTTTCATGTATTCTGAGGTCATTGACATACACTTTATTAGAGGTGATGGATGTATTTTATGTGTTACCGGAAACATTCCTCTTTCGTAGTGTATTATTGTTTTATATTTGTGGGGAGAAATCCACAATATTTCACAACTCTACTAGACGCATGATGTTTTTTAATTTACCCCCAACATCCTCTTACTATACATGGTCTTTCACGAGGAACCTCACCCATATTTATACGGGAAACTACTGAACGTATTTTCATGAAATTCAGCACTTATAAGTATTTCACGATGCTGATGGAATCTAAAATATTTTCAAGGCATGAGCATCTCCGGTTTTTCCGGAAATGACGTCAACTTCCGTTTTTCAAATTAGAACACCAGTTTTTTATTGCAGAAATAGATTCCTTAGAAAATTTCAAGTTATTTTGATGTAACATTTTTCAGTTTTGGTTGAAAAATTCTCTCTGAGCGGGAAAATTCGAAAAAAAAATCGAAAATAGAGCTCCGCTGAAACAAGAATAACTTCGAGGTTTTTGGATGGAAAATTTTCATTTTTGGGATTTTTCAAGATGTAAGATTGATATCCACTTTGAAAATCGAAATCGCGATTCATGATACAGGGGGTGAAAAAATCGCTTTCAAAGTTAGGGATGACAAAATCGTGAAAAATCAATTTTTTCGAATTAGAACCCCATTTTTTTATGGCAGATATTGAATCTACGTTAAAAAATAATGTGAGTGTATGCATCACACCCTTGCCCTAAAGTGGATATTAACTCAGAAAATATCCATTTTAGAATTTAGGGCAAGGGTGTGATGCATACACTCACATTATATTTCAACCATGGAGGTCTGATCATTTTGTAGTTTTCTAAAATTTTATTTTGTGTTTATTTTTGCATTGACTGTATATCTTTTTCATTTGTGTTTTGAATTCTGAGAATGAATGGCTATTATTATTATTTGATGTATGATCTGAAATAAGAATCATAGAAATTTGAGGAATTATTATGTCAGTGCTGTAACATTCTTTGAAATTTAAATGAGAAAATAATAAGTCCCCCATTTTGCCCATATCTGTTGCGATTTCATTTCTGATAATTCATCGATACCGGCCCAACTATAAAGGCATGTCTATGATAACACTCAAAAACATCAATTAATACTAAAGTACAGGTAAGTCCTTGACCTAAAAATATAAAAGAAGGAAAGATTCGAATTCAATAATTTTATGGAGCAGACTATTAACAATGTTTAACCATTTCATTCCTATAATTGAAAGAGCTGATGAAGAAAACCCTATCAATGACCAAATCATAATCATCAACAAAAGATTATCCATTGGCACAAGCAATTAGTGTTGCCATTGGACACAACTCAACTATTACAAACTGCTCCATTAGGTTTACATTAAGAATAGGGTAATTTAAAACAAAAACTATCGTGTTCGAGAATTTTTCTACAGAATAGTAAATACCAAAGATATTAATTTTGACATGACTGTTTACCCACTCAGTTCAGGTAACCAAAATAAATCAAATCATAAAAATTAAAAGAAATAGTAGGTACATTTTGATGACTCAACCTTCAAAGAGTTTCGACCTTCACCCTGAAGAATCCAAGTCATCGAAAAGCAGTTACACATAACTGATACCGCATACTGTACAGTTACTCAATTCACAACTCACCTGTCTACTTAAATAACGAACGAGATCAAACAGTCTTCTGCGATAATCGACACCACTCGAGTAACTAGATCATATTCACATCTCTGGAGATTCTGTACTTTTTTTTAAACCGACTAGACGTCGCTGAAGAGACGGAAGGTTTCCGGAAACTTCAGGTGCTCTCGGACGTGGATGTAATAAGTACTAAGTGGTACCTGCGTGTCGGTGCTCCGAGTCTTTGGGAATAACTGTACCTGTACCGGTACTAGAATTTGGTTGCGTGGTGCTTCAGTTACTTGGAAATAATCAAGAATTTTATTGACCGATCCTCGGCCACTGCCCACTGATGCAATCGTATTCCCGATGAGTCGAGCTGAATGGGCAGAAAGTACAATTTATTGTTCGAATAGATTTTTTGGAGATTCCAGCAGTGGATTGGGAACATTTTCGATAGGTGTCTCATTCAATTATGTGTTTCATTGGGATATTTCTTCGTCACTTCAACGAAATACCACATCTAGATATGGGTTTTACCTATATTTGATAATTTTGTGTTATAAATATTCATTTCCTATGATTCAACAATGAATGAATGAAATATTTATTCGACTAGTAAAAATTTAAATTTCGAACGCAAAAGAATAAGAGTAAAGTACGGTAAAAAAAAATTGACTGCAATTGGTAATTTAATATCGGATGACCAAGTTCACCATAGCCTTCCGCAATATGGAATATATTTTTTGAAAATGTGCATTTTTGAAAAGTGTAGCTTTTTCCTGTGAAAAATTCCGTATTTCTGTGAAAATTCCTGTGCGTTTTTTTCTGTACCATTCAATGCATTCGGTACCTTAAGTTTTCTAAGAATGAAACTCATCAACATTTATTTATAGAAAGGACATTATTTTATTTCAAATGGGATTCTGACACTTTTTTCCAAAAATCTTCAGTATTTCACATTTACCATTAACTTCAAAAAATATTCCAATTCTGTTCATCGCCATTTCAGTATAATACCAAGCGTGGCATTTTTTTGGAAGTGCCCATGTATCTCAGTATTCATCTCGGTTTAGTGTTTGATTCGTTATTCCACAGGATATCGAAGAAGAATTAAAGGAAAACTTCTTCCCTTTTCGGAAACATCTGTAGAACTGTAGATTGCAGATGAGCAATATTGCCTGGTAGTCTCCTGTTTGCAATGCGTGATAAGGAAGACAATTTTTTACTTTAAATGTACGTCATTTTACTGTGAAATTTGGAGAAGCAACTTCTAAAGTCAAATCAGGTGTCCCACAGGGAAGTATATTAGGACCACTTTTATTATCCTCTATATGTACAGGGTGGGCAAAATTGGTGCTACATGAACTAAAACTTTTTAACCCAAGGAGATAGAGAAAAATGAATGGCACCTTATAGTCCTCTTTTTTCGAGAAACTGATAATGCCATCAACTGCATTCCTGTATCTTCTTTCGTTTCCGAGTTATAGGCCAAAATTGAAATTTGGACGATTTCAACTTTGGTCATTATCTCCGTTTCTGTTTATGCTAGGATGTTGAAATAAGAACATTATACAAGTACTTTTCTGATAGCAATCCATTGGCGTACTCTGATTTTTTCTAAGAGGTTCATTTGCTGAGTTATAACATAAATTTGGGTTTTTTCTTTCGGTAACAGTAGTTCGAAATGACCTAGAAAGAATTGCCTCTATATGTACAGGGTGGGCAAAATTGGTGCTACATGAACTAAAACTTTTAAACCCGAGGAGATACAGAAAAATGAATGGCACCTTATAGTCCTCTTTTTTCGAGAAACTGATAATGCCATCAACTGCATTCCTGTATCTTCTTTTGTTTCCGAGTTATAGGCCAAAATTGAAATTTGGGCGATTTCAACTTTGGTCATTATCTCCGTTTCTGTTTATGCTAGGATGTTGAAATAAGAACATTATACAAGTACTTTTCTGATAGGAATCCATTGGCGTACTCTGATTTTTTCTAAGAGGTTCATTTGCTGAGTTATAACATAAATTTGGGTTTTTTCTTTCGGTAACAGTAGTTCGAAATGACCTAGAAAGAATTGCCTCTATATGTACAGGGTGGGCAAAATTGGTGCTACATGAACTAAAACTTTTTAACCCGAGGAGATACAGAAAAATGAATGGCACCTTATAGTCCTCTTTTTTCGAGAAACTGATAATGCCATCAACTGCATTCCTGTATCTTCTTTTGTTTCCGAGTTATAGGCCAAAATTGAAATTTGGGCGATTTCAACTTTGGTCATTATCTCCGTTTCTATTTATGCTAGGATGTTGAAATAAAAACATTATACAGGCATTTTTCTGATAGCAATCCAGTGGCGTACTCTGATTTTTTCTAAGAGGTTCATTTGCTGAGTTATAACATAAAGTTGTGTTTTTTCTTATGGAAATAGTAGTTCGAAATGACTTAGAAAGAATCGCCATTTTTTCCCGTTTCAGAAATGTATCATATGTTATACATCGCCCTCAAATTCGTTGAGATATTATGAAAAATATAGTTTGTATATGGAATTCAAATTATTGAGTACTAAGTAGGCTGAATCATAGAATTATGTGTCTCTACGCATGGTGCAATTATTATTTCACAGTTGAATCACTTGCTGCCCCACTATTCTCATTCGCTAAAATGAAACATTTCAACATATCATATTTGTAATCGAAAGAAATGAAATCTGTAATCGAATGAGCATTTTTTCGGAATGAGAGATCTTGTAGTGACTTTTTTCGGCATGCTCACATGAAAAACATTGGAAATAGGGTAGGTTCGTGGTGTTAGAATAATGCCGCGGCATCTAATAGTCAAATTTATAATAATTTATTGTTTATGTTGGTGTATCACCCTGATAGATGGCGATGAAATGATGAAAATGTTGCGAGTCCTGTAATTTTCGAATCTATGGTTGGACCCAATCAACCATAGAGCCAGGTCTATATAGCATAACTATCTTTATAGTGCTCTAAGAATAGTAGGACAGCAAGTGTTCAACTGTGAAATAAAAATTACACCATGCGTAGAGACACATAATTCTATGATTCAGCCTACTCAATAATTTGAATTCCATATACAAACCATTTTTTTCATAATATCTCAACGAATTTGAGGGCGATGTATAACATATGATACATTTCTGAAACGGGAAAAAAATGGCGATTCTTTCTAGGTCATTTCGAACTACTGTTTCCATAAGAAAAAACACAACATTATGTTATAACTCAGCAAATAAACCTCTTAGAAAAAATCAGTACGTCACTGGATTGCTTTCAGAAAAGTGCCTGTATAATGTTTTTATTTCAACATCCTAGCATAAACAGAAACGGAGATAATGACCAAAGTTGAAATCGCCCAAATTTCAATTTTGGCCTATAACTTGGAAACAAAAGAAGATAGAGGAAAGCACTTCATGGCATTATCAGTTTCTCGAAAAAAGAGGACTATAAGGTGCCAATCATTTTTCTCTATCTCCTCGGGTTAAAAAGTTTTAGTTCATGTAGCACCAATTTTGCCCACCCTGTACTTGCATTACACACACACAATTAATAGGTTCTGAAAATCTGCAACAACAGTTGGATGATCTTGGAAAGTGGCATCGAAAATGGTGACACAACATCAATGATACCAGAATGAAACTCATCAACATTTATTTATAGAAAGAACATTATTTTATTTCACATGGGATTCTGACACTTTTTTCCAGAAATCTTCAGTATTTCACATTTACCATTAACTTCAAAAAACATTCCAATTCTGTTCATCGCCATTTCAGTATAATACCAAGCGTGGCATTTTTTTGGAAGTGGAAGCTCTACTGAAATTCGAAGGATATTCCCTTCGAAATAAAAAGAAGGTATGTGTTTCCAGTATAAATGATGCCATTGTATTAAAAATATTTTACGCCCTATTCGACACTTGCGGGCCAACAATTTTTCTATAAATAACTAATTATATGTAAATTGTTTGGAAAAACTACTGACACCATTGAATTCTTCCCAAAAAATTGAGTTAGGAAAATTGGTTTGACAAGAAAAAAAAAGTTATAGCACCTTTTCCAAAATGCACATTTGCGAAAAACTCCCTATAACTCGAACATACTCCATTCATTTTTATAAAGAAGGTGTGATAATGTGAGTGTATGCATGACACCCTTGCCCTAAAGTGGATATTAACTCAGAAAATATCCATTTTAGGGCAAGGGTGTGATGCATACACTCACATTATTTTTTAACGTAGATTCAATATCTGCCATAAAAAAATGGGGTTCTAGTTTGAAAAAATTGATTTTTCACGATTTTGTCATCCCTAACTTGGAAAGCGATTTTTTCACCCCCTGTATCATGAATCGCGATTTCGATTTTTAAAGTGGATACATCAATCTTACATCTTGAAAAATCCCAAAAATGAAAATTTTCCATCCAAAAACCTCGAAGTTATTCTTGTTTCAGCGGAGCTCTATTTTCGATTTTTTTTTTCAATTTTCCCGCTCAGAGAGAATTTTCCAACCAAAACTGAAAAATGTTACATCAAAATAACTTGAAATTTTCTAAGGAATCTATTTCTGTAATAAAAAAATGGTGTTCTAATTTGAAAAACGGAAGTTGACGTCATTTCCGGAAAAACCGGAGGTGCTCATGCCTTGAAAATATTTTAGATTTCATCAGCATCGTGAAATACTTATAAGTGCAGAATTTCATGAAAATACGTTCAGTAGTTTCCCGTATAAATATGGGTGAGGTTCCTCGTGAAAGACCCTGTATACGAAGAATATTTTCAGTATAAACAAAGAAACAAGTTTCTGCAACATTCGCCAGGTCTTTGGAATTATTGAATTCACAAATCAATTTCCCAAAGTAAATAAATATTGATAAATTCGTAAATACTACGATCTCTATGTATAAACAACAACATCTATGTATCTGACAGGAAAATGAGTATAACCTAACATTTTCAAAATATAGGTACACGGTGAAATGTGTCAGAATTTCATGGCCAACCGGGATACTTTATATAGTGAATGGAGTATACAGGGTCCTGCAATAGTGCGTTCTTCTTCCTTAGCTGCCGAACCAGACATCTCAGAGATTTCGTTGGAAAGTAGACCTCTTGTACCTTCATTTCTGTATCTCAGGAAATCATTTTCTGATATACAGGGTGTCCCCGATAAATGTTATTCAACAAATGGATGATTTTTTAATGGATCACCCCATATATTTTCACATATTTCCAATGACCTTCATCAACTCTTTCATGACGCAAAATGTTGGGGACATTTTTCCAAAAGTTCAGATCTTATTCGAAGAAAACTGCAAAAAGGTGAGGGAAAAGCAGTTCAGTAAAAGTCTTCTGACGATTTCCAGAAGCGATAGTAACATGAATTTGAACTAAAAGTTTTTTAATTGAAGGATTTGCCTTGACATGGTTCCTAAACGATCAACCTGTCATATACAGGGTGTCTGTTATTGAGGTCCAAATATGAAGAACTTAAAACTATTATTTTTCGATTATTTCAAATAGAACACCCTGTATTTTGTCCACAATAATGTAGACCATTATTGTTTTGGGTAATTGATATTTTCTGGAATTTTAAACTGAATTTATTCATCTATTGTAACGACAATTTTAAAACGTTTCGGGTTCGTGCCCTTTCTCAATCTGTTACCCTTGGTGTTCAGTATTTAATCCTTTAATCTTCAATTCTCATAAATTGAAGATTATATAATTTCACTACAATTTTTGCGTGCGGGTCTTGAAAAGTTTGAGTTTTTCATCTACTTTGTGTGAAAAATAGAACATTCGTTTCTCCGCTGTGTTCATTGATATTCCCAATTTATTTTGTGTTTTTTTGTAAAAAAAAATGTGGGGCAAAAGATGCAATAAATCTAGATCATTAGTTGTCCCGTAGTTTTCCTAAAGATCATAGTGAAACCATTAGTTTAAAAATGTATTATGTTCTGTTCAAGAATATCTTGATTCGATTATTCTGTTCAATGTTCTACATCTATGATGGGACATGAATAAACAACATCTCCCTTCGTTTGTGGAAATTGAAATTTTGAAATACGGCTTTTTTAATGTTATAGTTAAGAAAATTGCGGGAAACAATTTACAAGGAGTTGAATTTAGGCATTTTCATACATAATTTATCAAGCGAATTATTATAATTTATAATTTCGCATTATTGATTCAGTTTATGACAGCAATAATGAGTCAGGCATTGAAACTACGCATCAATGAGGATTGAGGAGGACTCGAAACAAAAGGTCGTTAAATACGGAGAAAAGGAAATTTATCGCCTCAATGAAAATTTCATTATAGATCGGTTTTTGTTTCGGTACATTTCCGAGAGATAATTATGAACTTTTATATTCGAAAATTGATTTGTTGGCAGATTCAAATGCCTATGAGGCGTCTAGTTTCATTTATGATTGAAATCGATAATTTTCTGTACAGAAATCGACTACCTAGGTGTATCGGAGTATTCCTGATAAAAAAAAACAATCGGGAAATACATCAGAACTCAAGTAGAGTTATTGGAGCTGGAATCTATAAGACAAGAATTGAATTTCTCCAAAGATATTCTGTAGAATATATTTGGATTTCTCAATCAGAGATGCTCTTATTATAATGAATGCGTGACATCTTCTGATGAACGTTCTCTTCAGAAGTCTCTCATGATCACTACAGGCACTACAGGATTCAGACCGTTTTCCAGGCGGGGGGAGCATGAATTGATAGAAATTTTCTACCAACATTATATAGGAGTGAAAGACATTATAGGAGTTCAAGTTACCTTTACATCCAAAAATTCTACATGTCCTCCTTTCAAAATGTTTGAAAAGGAAAAACCAGTCGACACCACAATGTATAAAAGGATTATTGCCGTAACATTAGAGCTTACTCGAGTTTATTGGGTACCTACTTGGCATTAAGGGCTATTCGGATTAAATCAAACAACCGTTTTTCATATACATCTATACTCCATTCACCACTCTGGCCTTGGAAATTTGACACATTCCACTCTGTATCGAAGTTATGACGTTTTTCAAAATATTTTTATGTTCCAAGTCAACACTATGTTGCCCTTTCTACATTCTTAGCGTATTTCTCAGAATGTGAACGAATTTGAAAATATGTGATGGAAGAAAATAATTAACGTTTATATGAATTGATAGAAAGGATTCCTTTTCTAGTGATTTGCATGAAAAGTACAAGAGATCACTGTTGAAATATATAATTTTTCGCCATGGAAGAAAATTGCATTGCTTTCACATAATTTTCATATGCATGCTTGTGAAGATTTGATGTTTATTATCCTCTTGAACTGAAAGTTCAAGACTTGACGACATCAATTGTTGATTCTAATCAAGAATTCATTAAAAAAATCATGCCAAAGATATAAGATGAATAGATGGGTAATTACAAGAATCAAGAATAATGGAACATCATATCCCTCTACTGGAATCCGAATATGTGATATGATTGTGAGGGTGCATAACATTTCTATTTTTAATATTTCTTTATTTCAAATAAATAACAGTTTTATTCATTCATCACAAAGAAAATAAACATAATAACTAAATTAACGAATTTGTTTACAGAGAAAGTAATAATTTCAATTCAATATAAATTAATAAGCCTGAAAGCTTTATAGATATACATTTCAGTTATTTGATCTTATGAACAAGGAGTAAAATATTCTGGCTGCATAGTAATTTGTTAGTTTAAAAAAGATTCATACATTACTACCACTGTAGGTTTGTACAAATGAAATGGAATAGGTCAAACATATGCTTCACATTTATCATTCACCTGTTCTAAAATAAGACGCAAACTCCTGGAATATGGAAAAAACCGATGTATTTTGGTTCAATAAAGCCTATTTCTACTTTGGCAAAGGATTGATAGGAATGAAAGCTCCAGTGACACATATTTCAATTCATCGGAATCTGAATCGTTGAGTGCAATATAGTCATATTTATTCTTTTTTTCAGCTTCTTCGATGTGTTTTTTCTGAAACGTGAAAACGATCAACAATAATCATTTAGAGACCAATGATGGCCATCCAGAACCCGTTTACTTACGAAAATCGTGCAATTTCATTCTACAAGTTCTTTCCTCATAATTCCTCGAAAATCCTACCTGAACCATATTTTCCGGTCGCTTTCGTTAGAAGATCTTATGAGGAAGCCTTTTTTTTCCATTTACACATCCCAAATAAATTTTGAGCACCAAAAACGATACCGAAACTAACCAAACTTCTGGGGGACCGGAATTTCGTTTGAAATCTTTCCAAACGGCCAGATACCTAAAAAAACTTCGTTATCAAGTGTAAAAAAGGCGATTAGTACTTACTTTTGCTTTTTTTATGCTTATTAATCGATTTTTGGTCCAATTCAAATTTGCCGTTCGTACTCACGCCAAAAGTCGTGAAAGGAAAAAATGACACTTGCACGAAATCGACGGGAAACTTCTTCTGAACGACGAAGAACGGGAAAATAGGCGATTCCTTATCGATATTTCGCCCCAAAATCGCCGATCGATTCGAACTAACAAAATGTGGAATATCTTTGATACTTTTACTTTGATGTACCTAAACAAAGCAACTGGCAACAACGTTTTGTCATTAACAATATTCTCTGTACGCGCACAGATTTTTCATCAGGTGCACCAACTCCTGAAAACGAAACCATGGCCAGAGTTGTGATTTTATAATTGCAAAGGTAAGTACTAATCGCCTTTTTTACACTTGATGATGAAGTTTTTTTAGGTATCTGGGGTGCTATTCTTGAGCAATCGCAAAATTCAGATTCGTGCGCATCTCATGAACTACCTGGGATTTTGCGAATGATACTATGTCTGGGTATTCTTGAGCGTTCGGAGCCTGTGCGATTATACGCTTTTTGCAACGAGTGGTCATTGCCGTTCGTAGACAGGTATACGAATGACAGTAAGCGTAAGTTCGAATAGAATTGAAGTTTATTTTATAAATTTACCCCTGGGGCCCTATTCTTGACATCATTCGCAACTCTGCGTATACGTCTGCGACGGATCAATTTGCGAATACTTCGTAAAAATGCGATTCTTGGCAACCCTTCGCAAAGTCGTTCGAACTTTATCATTCGCATGTTCAAATGATCTTGGCAACAGCGCAATTTCTGAAGAAAACCTACCTGACTCTACGGTCAGCGAAGAAATCAGCTGTTGATGGGATAAACAAACCCTTGTTAAAGAGGTTGATAATATTTAAAAGTCAGGTAGGTGCATTTTGATGAAACTTTGCGATAAAAATAGCGTTTTAAGACGAGTTTATTCAAAAAATTGTGAGTATTGGTTCTTTGAGAATAATGTGAAGTGAAGTTCTACAAAGTTGTTAGAAGATTACCAGTTTGAATGTATTGTACAATCACACATGACTTGATTAAATTAATTTTTTACAAACAAGTATATTTTTCCCAATGTCTATCTGGTAACTCCCGGAAGCAAAAAACTGACCAGCTACCAAACCTATGGAATAAATACACTCAGGGCCCCCGCTACCATATGTGCAAAGTGTGCAATGCACACGGGCGCCATCCTTTTAGGGGCGCCAAAATCCTGGGTCAAAAATCGCAAAAATATTTGCAAAAAAAAATAAACAAAAAATAATGCTAAAATAAAAATGCTTGTATTTGATGCGTCTCTGTTAACGTTCTTCAACGCACAGGGCCCGTATTCTCGACAAGTGATCTTTCGGTGCGTATACATAAATACAATACAGAAAACGTATACGCACCGAAAGATCACTTGTCGAGAATACGGGCCCAGGTACTCTTTCCTCGGACTGGAGGACGAACGCCGCATCCACGCCGCCGTCAATCTCGTTTCTACGAATTTATCCAACCAATGTAGTTGTTCTCATTATCTGATGATACTAACCCATTGAATATTTTATAATATTATTTGGAAACAATTTAATCTCGACCCTTCCAAACCGAAGCATTTCACTAAGAATTCTTGGAATTTTTTTTTCTTGGTTGCCAATTTGAAAAGCACTATTTCAACGTACTAGATTTTCCGCGAAAAAATTTCTCCAGAATTCGAACTCAACTTTTTTTTTACATGTCTTCACTGAAAAAAAAATTTCGGCCGAAATTGTTGAACTATCTTTCATTCTGAATACTGCGGTGAAAACAGAATGAAAAAAATATCCATTGGTTTGCTTTTTGTAGCCTTGCAGAGATTACGCTCGGAGAACTTTCATAATTTTTATTCAAAAAACTGGAAGCCGTACGAAGGCCAAAATTTTGATAATGGGCTGCCAGAATGACCCGGACAGAAATATGAATTTATAAACCAAAAAAATTTTTTCAAAAAACTTCGGTAGAATTCGAACTCTTTACAGTCTCTACGAGTATGAATTGGGTTTATTTTAATCTTATAAATTTCTGTTACCAAACCGACGCCAGTTAATCGAAAGTGGGGAGTTCGATTCCCACCAAAGTTTTTTTGAAAAAATTTTTATAGTTTTGCAACGAGTGGTCATTGCCGTTCGTAGACAGGTATACGAATGACAGTAAGCGTAAGTTCGAATAGAATTGAAGTTTATTTTATAAATTTACCCCTGGGGCCCTATTCTTGACATCATTCGCAACTCTGCGTATACGTCTGCGACGGATCAATTTGCGAATACTTCGTAAAAATGCGATTCTTGGCAACCCTTCGCAAAGTCGTTCGAACTTTATCATTCGCATGTTCAAATGATCTTGGCAACAGCGCAATTTCTGAAGAAAACCTACCTGACTCTACGGTCAGCGAAGAAATCAGCTGTTGATGGGATAAACAAACCCTTGTTAAAGAGGTTGATAATATTTAAAAGTCAGGTAGGTGCATTTTGATGAAACTTTGCGATAAAAATAGCGTTTTAAGACGAGTTTATTCAAAAAATTGTGAGTATTGGTTCTTTGAGAATAATGTGAAGTGAAGTTCTACAAAGTTGTTAGAAGATTACCAGTTTGAATGTATTGTACAATCACACATGACTTGATTAAATTAATTTTTTACAAACAAGTATATTTTTCCCAATGTCTATCTGGTAACTCCCGGAAGCAAAAAACTGACCAGCTACCAAACCTATGGAATAAATACACTCAGGGCCCCCGCTACCATATGTGCAAAGTGTGCAATGCACACGGGCGCCATCCTTTTAGGGGCGCCAAAATCCTGGGTCAAAAATCGCAAAAATATTTGCAAAAAAAAATAAACAAAAAATAATGCTAAAATAAAAATGCTTGTATTTGATGCGTCTCTGTTAACGTTCTTCAACGCACAGGGCCCGTATTCTCGACAAGTGATCTTTCGGTGCGTATACATAAATACAATACAGAAAACGTATACGCACCGAAAGATCACTTGTCGAGAATACGGGCCCAGGTACTCTTTCCTCGGACTGGACGACGAACGCCGCATCCACGCCGCCGTCAATCTCGTTTCTACGAATTTATCCAACCAATGTAGTTGTTCTCATTATCTGATGATACTAACCCATTGAATATTTTATAATATTATTTGGAAACAATTTAATCTCGACCCTTCCAAACCGAAGCATTTCACTAAGAATTCTTGGAATTTTTTTTTCTTGGTTGCCAATTTGAAAAGCACTATTTCAACGTACTAGATTTTCCGCGAAAAAATTTCTCCAGAATTCGAACTCAACTTTTTTTTTACATGTCTTCACTGAAAAAAAAATTTCGGCCGAAATTGTTGAACTATCTTTCATTCTGAATACTGCGGTGAAAACAGAATGAAAAAAATATCCATTGGTTTGCTTTTTGTAGCCTTGCAGAGATTACGCTCGGAGAACTTTCATAATTTTTATTCAAAAAACTGGAAGCCGTACGAAGGCCAAAATTTTGATAATGGGCTGCCAGAATGACCCGGACAGAAATATGAATTTATAAACCAAAAAAATTTTTTCAAAAAACTTCGGTAGAATTCGAACTCTTTACAGTCTCTACGAGTATGAATTGGGTTTATTTTAATCTTATAAATTTCTGTTACCAAACCGACGCCAGTTAATCGAAAGTGGGGAGTTCGATTCCCACCAAAGTTTTTTTGAAAAAATTTTTATAGTTTTGCAACGAGTGGTCATTGCCGTTCGTAGACAGGTATACGAATGACAGTAAGCGTAAGTTCGAATAGAATTGAAGTTTATTTTATAAATTTACCCCTGGGGCCCTATTCTTGACATCATTCGCAACTCTGCGTATACGTCTGCGACGGATCAATTTGCGAATACTTCGTAAAAATGCGATTCTTGGCAACCCTTCGCAAAGTCGTTCGAACTTTATCATTCGCATGTTCAAATGATCTTGGCAACAGCGCAATTTCTGAAGAAAACCTACCTGACTCTACGGTCAGCGAAGAAATCAGCTGTTGATGGGATAAACAAACCCTTGTTAAAGAGGTTGATAATATTTAAAAGTCAGGTAGGTGCATTTTGATGAAACTTTGCGATAAAAATAGCGTTTTAAGACGAGTTTATTCAAAAAATTGTGAGTATTGGTTCTTTGAGAATAATGTGAAGTGAAGTTCTACAAAGTTGTTAGAAGATTACCAGTTTGAATGTATTGTACAATCACACATGACTTGATTAAATTAATTTTTTACAAACAAGTATATTTTTCCCAATGTCTATCTGGTAACTCCCGGAAGCAAAAAACTGACCAGCTACCAAACCTATGGAATAAATACACTCAGGGCCCCCGCTACCATATGTGCAAAGTGTGCAATGCACACGGGCGCCATCCTTTTAGGGGCGCCAAAATCCTGGGTCAAAAATCGCAAAAATATTTGCAAAAAAAAATAAACAAAAAATAATGCTAAAATAAAAATGCTTGTATTTGATGCGTCTCTGTTAACGTTCTTCAACGCACAGGGCCCGTATTCTCGACAAGTGATCTTTCGGTGCGTATACATAAATACAATACAGAAAACGTATACGCACCGAAAGATCACTTGTCGAGAATACGGGCCCAGGTACTCTTTCCTCGGACTGGAGGACGAACGCCGCATCCACGCCGCCGTCAATCTCGTTTCTACGAATTTATCCAACCAATGTAGTTGTTCTCATTATCTGATGATACTAACCCATTGAATATTTTATAATATTATTTGGAAACAATTTAATCTCGACCCTTCCAAACCGAAGCATTTCACTAAGAATTCTTGGAATTTTTTTTTCTTGGTTGCCAATTTGAAAAGCACTATTTCAACGTACTAGATTTTCCGCGAAAAAATTTCTCCAGAATTCGAACTCAACTTTTTTTTTACATGTCTTCACTGAAAAAAAAATTTCGGCCGAAATTGTTGAACTATCTTTCATTCTGAATACTGCGGTGAAAACAGAATGAAAAAAATATCCATTGGTTTGCTTTTTGTAGCCTTGCAGAGATTACGCTCGGAGAACTTTCATAATTTTTATTCAAAAAACTGGAAGCCGTACGAAGGCCAAAATTTTGATAATGGGCTGCCAGAATGACCCGGACAGAAATATGAATTTATAAACCAAAAAAATTTTTTCAAAAAACTTCGGTAGAATTCGAACTCTTTACAGTCTCTACGAGTATGAATTGGGTTTATTTTAATCTTATAAATTTCTGTTACCAAACCGACGCCAGTTAATCGAAAGTGGGGAGTTCGATTCCCACCAAAGTTTTTTTGAAAAAATTTTTATAGTTTATAAATTCATATTTCCGTCCGGGTCACTCTGGCAGCTAATGTCTAAATTTGACGTTCGTACGGCCTCTAGTTTTTTGAATGAAAATTATGAAAGTTCTCCGAGCGCAATTTTTGGAAGGATACAAAAAGAAAACCAATGGATATTATTTCATTCTGTTTTCACCGCAGTATTCAGAATAAAATATAGTTCAACCATGGAAAATTTCAACAATTTCGGCCGAATTTTTTTTTCACTGAAGACGTAAAAAAAAGTTGAGTTCGAATTTTGAGAAAATTTTTCCAAGGAATATCTTAGAAAATTTAGTGCATTGAAATAGTGCTTTCCAAATTGGCAACCGAGAAAAAAAAATTCCAACTTTACAGGTTTTCCGCCATTTTGAATTTTTTTTCAAAATTCTACACCACAATTGAATTGAGTTCTAAAAAATACTAAGACGTGACCGGTAACCATGATTTCAAATGTCACGCATAACTCACCACAGTTATCAGAATATTGCTCAAAGTTGACATCAAACACCCTGTATCTCGCTTATGCGTCGAAAACGGGGTATAAGTCATAAGTCAAAAATGACTTCCTCGGTGTCACCTACACGGCTATATATGTTTGTCCAAGTTATGGTGAAACAGCCTGTATATGTATACATTAGCCAATATTTCTGTTTTTTGTTCCTAAAAGAGATGTGATTTTTAGTTTTGGGTTATTTTATAGTATTTATCAACAGAGTGTCTGTACCCTACTAGTCAAGGAAATACTTCAAAGTGGTTGTGAACAAGAATTTATTTTGAGTTATTTATTTCGTTATGATTTTATTCTGTCCGTTTGTTCTGTTGTGTTTTGTTTGTTTTATGTTTTAGTCTACAAAGAAATATCTAGTTTTTGTCTTCTGAAGTTCAGTTTTCGATTTATTTCAAGCACCTAGCTACCTACCTACCTAATAAATAAAAAAATCCAAAATGCCTTAAGGGGCGCCAAAATTCTTTTTTGCACACAGGCGCCAGTAGCCCTTACGGGGGCCCTGAATACACTAACTTAAGCCATTTTTTCGCGTCAATCACGGTTTAAAACTATTTCAAAAAAATTTCATTTTCAATCAGCTGATTCCAAAAATCAAACTTCAGTTCGAACTATTCCACTACCTGCTTTCAAACCGCTGCAAATTATTTCGAACCATTTGGTGCGTGACGTCACCAGTTCGACGCTTAAACACGAATATTTCAAAACGGACGAAATAATTTTAAAATATTGTCACGCGAAAATATGGCTTTACTCTTCTTGTTATGCTCAAATCTGTAGCCGCAAGTAGGGAGTTGAGAGTATCAATAAAATTTTGGATTATAATGATGCGTGATCGATTATTACAATATGACTCGAATCCCCTCATGAAATATTGTCCAATTATAGATGTAAATTTATAAAATAAACTTCAATTCTATTCGAACTTACGCTTACTGTCATTCGTATACCTGTCTACGAACGGCAATGACCACTCGTTGCAAAAAGCGTATAATCGCACAGGCTCCGAACGCTCAAGAATACCCAGACATTGGGCGCGTTCATCCGACTAAGCAGCTACCGCTACCGCTCCTTCAAACGTCAAAACCATATGATTTTTTCGATTCGTTGTGTCAAAATTATTAACTAATTTGACACAACGGATCGAAGAAATCATATGGTTTTGACGTTTGAAGGAGCGGTAGCGGTAGCTACTTAGTCGGATGAACGCGCCCATAGTATCATTCGCAAAATCCCAGGTAGTTCATGAGATGCGCACGAATCTGAATTTTGCGATTGCTCAAGAATAGCACCCCTGGTCGTTTGGAAAGATTTCAAACGAAATTCCGGTCCCCCAGAAGTTTGGATAGTTTCGGTATCGTTTTTGGTGCTCAAAATTTATTCGGGATGTGTAAATGGAACAAAAAAAGGCTTCCTTATTCGATCTTCTAACGAAAGCGACCGGAAAATATGGTTCAGGAAGCATTTTCGAGGAATTATGAGGAAAAAACTTGCAGAATGAAATTGCACGATTTTCGTAAGTAAACGGGTTCTGGATGGCCATCATCGGTCTCTAAATGATTATTGTTGATCGTTTTCACGTTTCAGAAAAAAAACACGTCGAAAAAGCTAAAAAAAAGAAGAAATATGAATATATTGCATTCAACGGATTCAGATTCCGATGAATTGAAATGTGTCACTGGAGCTTTCATTCCTTTGCCGAAAGTGAAAATAGGCCATATTGAACCAGAATACATCGATTTTTTCCATATTCCAGGAGTTTGTGTATTATTTTAGAATAGGTGAATGATAAATGTGAAGCATATGTTTGACCTTTTACATTTTATTTGTGCAAACCTACTCTGGTAGTAATGTATGAATATTTTTTAAACTAACAAATTACTCTACAGTCAGAATATTTTACTCCTTGTTCATAAGATCAAATAAATGAAATGTATCTCTATAAAGCTTTCAGGCTTATTAATTTATAACCAAAACTCAGTTACTATTGCATTAAAATTATTAGTTTCCCTGTAAACAAATTCGTTAATTTAGTTATTATGTTTATTTTCTTTGTGATGAATGAATGAAACTGTTATTTATTTGAAATAAAGAAATATTAGAAATAGAAATGTTATGCACCCTCACAATCATATCACATATTCGGATTCCAGTAGAGAGATATAATGTTCCATCATTCTTGATTCTTGTAACTACCCATCAATTCATCTTATATCTTTGGGTTGATTTTTTTTAATGAATTCTTGATTAGAATTAACAATTGATGTCGTCAAGTCTTGAACTTTTAGTTCAAGAGGATAATAAACATCAAATCTTCACAAGCATGTACATATATGAAAATTATGTGAAAGCAATGCAATTTTCTTTCATGGCGAAAAATAATATATTTCAACAGTGATCTCTTGTACTTTTCATGCAAATAACTAAAAAAAGAATCCTTTCTATCAATTCATATAAACGTTAATTATTTTAGTCCATCACATCTTTTCCAATTCATTCACATTCTGTGAAATACGCTAAGAATGTAGAAAGGGCAACATTGCGTTGACTTGGAACATAAAAATATTTTGAAAAACGTCATAACTTCGATACAGAGTGGAATGTGTCAAATTTCCAAGGCCAGAGTTGTGATTTTATAATTGTGAATGGAATGGAGTATATGTACGAGGATATATTGAAAAATTCTTAGCCTACTATAGGACCAAACGAAATTTCAATGTCATTATTACTCAACAGTCAACATATTCTCCTCTTAATTGAATACATTTATTACAGCGAACCTGCAACGTCTCTAGACCTTTCAAAAAAAATGTTTCTTCTTGCACAGCAAACCAGTCCTCCACCAGCTTTTATTACCTCCTCGTTGGAAGAGAATTTACGACCTTTTAAATTTTTTTTCAGTTGAGGAAAGAGATGATAGTCGGACGGAGCCAAATCTAGTGAATAAGGTGGGTGTTCATAGTTGTGCATAATTTCATCTATTTATGCAAAAAGCATAATGCCTCATTCCAGCTGCAAACCCAACCTGAACAAAACGACAGTTTTTAAACATTTTCTACTTGAACATGAGATAGGGTTTCCTAGCTTTTTTTCAACCATATTGAAAGTATTGAGAGAGTAGGGCTTGGCCTTATTTTTGGCATCTAGAAAAATGCTATTCAACCATTGAACCTGCAACGTCTCTAGACCTTTCAAAAAAAATGTTTCTTCTTGCTCAGCAAACCAGTCCTCCACAGCTTTTATTACCTCCTCGTTGGAAGAAAATTCACGACCTCTTAAACTTTTTTTCAGTTGAGGAAAGAGATGATAGTCGGACGGAGTGTTCTAGTAATTCCAACCCTAAATCACGAATTTTTTGCATAGCAATATGAGATTTGTGTACTGGGGCGTTGTTCTGTGACAACAGAAACCAAAACCACCTTTGGATAGCTTTCCGCGTCTTTTCTTTTCAATTTCTTCTCGTAGAGAGGTCAGTAATGTCGAATAGTAATCTCCAGTTATGGTTCTACCCTTATCCAAAAAATCAATCATGATTACTCCATGGCAATCCCAAAAAACTTTTCCAGCAGATTTTTGGACACGAAACTTCTTAGGTCTTGGAGAACCAGAGTGTCGCCATTCCATCGATTGCTGCTTTGTTTCTGGATCGTAGAAATGTATCCAAATCTCATCCACATGGTATCTAACAATTAGGTTTGAAAAGTCTACATCGTTTTCAGATCGAGCACAGATCGAACGCGATGCTTCTACCCTTGCACGCTTTTGGTCAACATCAGTGGCGCACCGAGGGGGGGGGGCTGTCGGGCTGCAGCCCCCCCCCCCGAGCTCAAAAATAAAGGATTGTTTTCGTCGTTTTCGAGTTTTTTTTAAGTAAAAACCTGATTACTCTCGAGCAGCCCCCCCCCGAATGAAATTTCTGGGTGCGCCACTGGTCAACATTCAAACATTTGGGGATCAATTTTGCAGAAATTCATGTTCAAATTGACGTGAACTATATGATAAACGCGTTCGTATGAAATCTTCAGTGCTTCAGATATCCATTTTAGCCCAATTCATGTCATGAACTGCATCGATATTTTCGGGGACTGACACAGAAACTGGCCTTCCCGATCCGTCATCATCTTCAATGGAAAATTTACCTCTTTTGAAGCTTGCAGTCCAATTTTTCACATTGATCACCAAGAGTATCAAGCATATCTTCGTAAATCTGCTTACCTCTTAACCCTTTTAAATGCAGGTATGTACTTGATGATGGCTCGATTCTCCAATTTTTCGATTTGAACAATTTCGGTGGAAATCTTTTTTTCAAATTTATTGCGTATCTAACTCTGGTTTACTTTTTTGACGTCGAACTCCACACCGACACTTCTAATAAGTTATTGTTCGTTGATATGGTATCGCAATATTTTGTTTATGCGTGGAACTGGTCTGGGCTAACTAGATATCAATATATCCTCGTGTATGGCAGTGGGTCGTGCCATTGTTGTTGACGAGGAAGATGGATCTCCATTTTTTTTACTCCAGAACTTCATCTTACGCAACGGTGTTTGCGATTCGCTCAGTACTTGAGCCACCAACACCGCTGCCTGGAATTCTCGCCCTTTCATCTGACACCAGTGACACCTACAGACTCTGACGAATATACGCCGTAATGCGTATGACGCATGTTATGATAATTTCCCTGTAAATGCCGAAGGACTGCAGCTTAACTGGAATTACCATAAGGCAATTTATATTTGCGTAATGCTGTGGATTGTTCAAAGTTGAGAATTAATCCAGATAAAGTCCGAACCTCAACAAAATCACCAAACTTTTGAAATAAAAATCAGTATGCGAAACGATTATGATCAAACCAATAATTAGGTGTTGTTTTAATACTATTCTCGGTCGAAGAAACATCTGGGCATCAACACAATGAAGCATGATAATAAAATGAACAGTATTTCCTGTTAACTTTAGGAAGCTCTTATCGCAGGCACACAATTAATTGGGAGCGTAGAATACAGAAATACAACTTGCAGTAGAAATCATGATTTCGAAGCGAAAATTTTCTCAGAGCGCCCGATAGTATTTCAGGAATATCCATTAATTGTGGGACAACCTATATATTATTGATCACCAAGTTAGTATAACCCTGGTTTGCCAGATGCCTCTGTCTAACAGGTTCTCCATAATGAAACAAAATTTTGCAATTCTCATTGAATGATAACACAAATGAATTCTGAAATTTTACTAGCACTAGCACTTACAGAAACCTATGAAAATTCTACTTGGTTCGAGTTTTCTGAAATGCTAATCGTGTTTCTGTGATTCAAGTACATATATAGGGTGGCCATTTGAAAACGAAACAGACGAGATTACAGACGAAATAAATTTTTTCGACAGAAATGCTCGGACAGGTCGATTTCTGTTTCGAGGGGGACAACTTAAGATGTAGGTTACGGACGCATAGCGCTTCAACCCTTGCTACTACAACCCTCACCCCCAATTTTTGAATAGGGAAGATGGGGTGAGTGATACCTCATTTGAAGGGTATTTTTATACTGATTTCAGCACAGTAATTGTTTTTTCATTTTATGCATTAATTCTCGGAATATTCTCAACTAAGTATTTGAAAATGAAGTGGTGTTTTCATGGCACTTGTAGTGTTTTTTGTGAAAAATCGACATTTTGAGCTTCAAATTAATTAATTGATGTGAGTTTTTGATAAATTATTTACTTTACTTTGAAAAGTCTTATTTCTCAGATCAATACTTCAAATCGTTCTGATACCGTACAGTTGGAGAATGATTTCAGTGAATAAAACAGCTAGTCGAACATCTGACCCTAGTAGCATTAACACGTACGGTATGACTTCATTTGCCTAGTGGTAGATGTTTTGCAATTTCAAATACAAGTACGGAAATTTTGGTGTTTCGGAAGCACGAAATGTCAATTATTCGCAAAAAATTAATTTAGGTGATAAAATTAACTAACGCATGAATATTTCGAGAACTAATGCATAAAATGAAAAAACAATTACTGTGCTGAAATCAGTATAAAAATACCTTTGAATTGAGGTATCACTCACCCCATCTTCCCTATTCAAAAATTGGGGGTGGGGGTTGTAGCAGCAAGGGTTGAAGCGCTATGCGTCCGTAACCTACATCTTAAGTTGTCCCCCTCGAAACAAAAATCGACCTGTCCGAGCATTTCTATCGAAAAAATTTATTTCGTCTGTAATCACGTCTGTTTCGTTTTCAAATGACCACCCTGTATAACCAGAAGGATTGTGGTTAGGTCTAGTATATCTAATCAACATAACAAAGCATATACTTGAACGTTGGTAGGTATAAGAAATCGAATGCAAATGTCATATTTGATTTGAAGAAATAGAGGAAACAGCTAAGCGATCATTTCTTCTTGACGCTCTTGCAAGCCCATTCCATTCCCTCCTTAATTCCTTGACCGGAAATTGCTGTACAAGCCTGTATTTGCCAAACTCGATCTTTGATCGAGTGCAAACCTAGAGCTTCCGCCAATTCAGAGGATGGTAGTGAATCTGGTAGATCTTGCTTGTTGGCGTAAACCAGCAAAGGAACTTCTTCTAGTTTATTCTCTCCTAAGAGTTCAAATAATTCAATTCCAGTCTCTTCCAATCTTTTCTTGTCTGAAGAATCAACCACATAAATCTGTCGAAAGATATATTATTGTTAGGTACCATTGAAAATTCATTTACAATAAGAAACAGTTTAATCAATCTGAAAAACGTAACAGTACAACGTTGGTGATGATGGATCGACTCACCAAAACGTCTGTATTCTCAAAATAATTCTTCCAATATGGTCTTATTTTCCTTTGCCCACCGATATCCCATACGTTCAACTTGAAGCCGTCTGAAACTACAGATTTGATGTTGAATCCAGCTGTAGGAGTGACTTGGGTGACATCTTCAGACGCCATTATTTTGAGAATTGTTGTTTTTCCTGCATTGTCCAGTCCTAGAAGCAGAAGTCGCAATTCCTTCTCTGGCGTTTGACGCAGTTTTTTCAATAGAGACAGCAAACCCTGCGATGAAGACGAAAAAAATATAGGTACGTCGAGTACGTCCGGAATAGTTGCTAGTGTGAAATGAACTCGTTCTGTACATGGTGGACAAAATTGGTGCTACATGAACTAAAACTTTTCAACCCGAGGAGATACAGAAAAATGAATGGCACCTTATAGTCCTATTTTTTCGAGAAACTGATAATGCCATCAACTGCATTCCTGTATCTTCTTTTGTTTCCGAGTTATAGGCCAAAATTGAAATTTGGGCGATTTCAACTTTGGTCATTATCTCCGTTTCTGTTTATGCTAGGATGTTGAAATAATAACATTATAGAAGCACTTTTCTGATAGCAATCCATTGGCGTACTCTGATTTTTTCTAAGAGGTTCATTTGCTGAGTTATAACATGAATTTGGGTTTTTTCTTTTGGTAACAGTAGTTCGAAATGACCTAGAAAGAATTGCCATTTTTTTCCCGTTTCAGAAATGTATCATATGTCATACATCGCCCTCAGATTCGTTAAGATATTATGAAAAATATGGATTGTTATGGATTCAAATGATTGAGTAGGCTGAATCATAAACCGATTTCAAGCGAGTAACCTGGTCACCAGTGGTAAATACCAACAGTAACCAACTTCATTCAAGCGCTTTTGGTCATTGTTGGTTATTATAATATGACGTCATGAATTAGCCCTTCGACGTCATCGTTTGGACCGCAGATAACCGTTCGTTACCCTGCTTGAGAGCTGGGTTAAGATAGTGGTCATAATAAGAAGTGGGGTTATGGGTTAAATCAGTTTGATTTACGAGCGCTTTAAAATTACGTTAGACCATTCCATAAGTTCAAGTAGACAGTCAGATACAAGAAAATAAAATATGGAACAATATCGACTGGTTATAAATATTGAAGGAGAATATACCCCAATAAATAATAAGCTTGATACACTGAATAGGTTATCAGTTGAAAAAATCATCAATATTTACGATTATGATATTCGATCCAAAAGGAATTTTAGCATTAGACAAGTCAAGTCTACTGCTATGCAGAAGACTCTATTTTTTGAAGGTATTCGTTTGTACATTGCTTTACCAACTGAAATAAAAAATGCATCATCGTCCATCGATTATGTCATATAATAAGTTGCTGTTCTTGTATTTGAAAGTGGATAATACATTTCATTGATGATTCAACTTAATTATGTGATGAAAGAAATTTGTAGTATATTTTTTGTACTAGCTATGCTGAATAAATAAAGATTATTATTATTATTATATTATCTCTGAATTATACATGAATAAATTAATAATATCAGTTTCAAATATAATTTCACTAGCTAGGGCTACAGTCTGCTACAGATGTAATTAACAAATCTTCTTCACTTGACATGATAAACTTGTAGCTAAATCTGAAACAAATATGAGATAGTATATTATTATACACAGTTCTAAACACTTACCCACAATTCTTTATTCTATTTTGAGTTCTTGAAACCACATTCAGAAAGACGATAAATATAAAATTTGGTTATGTGTTCGTTTTGTTTACAAACATCAACGAGAATATAACCACTTCTGTTCAAGCGCAAGTTGGTTATTCGCGGTTCTTCCTGAAGGGCTATAACCAAGGGCAGGACCAGAGATAACCGCGGTTATTAGTGGTTATCCGCTTGAAATCGATTATAGAATTATGTGTCTCTACCATATATCTAATAATTCCTATATGGGTAATAAGCCAATCAAAATTGAAGCTGGGCTTTGGTAACAATCCAGGTCTGCGCTTGTGCGGCAATATTGAGAATAAAAATATTTTTTTAATTCTATCTCTCTCTGACACATCGTATTATGTCGTGAAACGTATGTCATTCTTAACTTCATGTGAGTAGTTTCGATCGTAACCTCACAATTTAATGTGAAATGTTTCAATCGCTTCATTCCGTTTTCTTCAAGTCCTTAATAACATTGTTAATTCCTATTCATGTTCTAAAATTGAACTGAAAGTATTTAAGTCACTTATTTTCATTCTGGATATCTCTTTTCTTGTTGTCTTTCAGAATAAAACATAATCTCTATCTCTAAATTTCTCGCAATTTTTGAATTTCCAGTTGACGCAAGCGTACAACTCAAGCCTTACCAAAGATTTGGCTTCACTTTGAGAGTGTGAAAAGCAGGGGTATAATCCATATTGGTATTAGTAGATATATGATATATGGTCTCTACTCTCTACGCATGGTGTAATTATTACTTCACGGTTGAATACTTGATGGTGTGATCTCTGTTTGAAACAACTGTCAGTTATTAAGTTATGAAGTAATCGTTGGCGGCATTATTGAGATATTTCAAAATTACGAAAAATATGATATGTTAAAATGTTTCATTTTAGCGAATGAGAATAGTGGGGCAGCCTAAGCGCGTTCGGCATTAGCATCCGAGAGCGGACGGACTTTTTAGTCACGTGACAAATTGTACAGATTTGTCAGATTTTTCTGTAATAAACGAACGGTACGGAGCTTTCAGAGCGTTTTTTCTGTTTGCCAGATATTAAATTAGTGCTCAAAGGTCTATTCGGCCGTAGAGGTAGTCTGGGTTCTATTTTAATTATTTTGTTATAGCTCTCAACACTTCTACCCCTTGGTTGAGATGATTCAATATTTCGAATAATTATTTTTTCATCAAACGACATTTTTTATTTATTACTACACAACAAATAACATAAAACACGAAATTTTATCAGACTGTTCAAGAATATTCGAAGCAGGAAACTCATAAATGCAGATAAAATCCATTGACAATGGCAGAATAGTAATTTCTGTTTCTGTTGTGTGGAAAAAATCCGTTTGATCCGTCGAAATACATCGAGCAAAAAGATCTACATCCGATTGATCAGATTTTCTTGCCGAACGGTCCAGATGTGTACTCCCCTCAATCTGGATGTAATAAACGAACGGTTCAGATCCATCCGACCATCAGTCAGATGTCATTGCCGAACGCGCTTAGTGATTCATATTTTCGAAGCTTCCCCGAACTGACAGTTGTTTCAAACAGAGATCCATCATCCATCAAGTATTCAACCGTGAAATAATAATTACACCGTGCGTAGAGGCACATAATTCTATGACTCAGCCTACTTAATACTCAATAATTTGAAATCCATATCGTCGTTCTAAGATGCAAATTGCCTAACTCACAAAATGACAGTTTTGCAGGAGAGCTAAAAAACGTTGTAAATTTGAATTGTAATTAGAAGCAAACCAAATTTGAATATGGAATTATGGCGCGTACACGTTAAATTTGGGACCTGGGCCGCTGTCAGATCATTGGTTTGTGCGTTTTTCACTAGAAGGCACTAATACCTTTGTTTTCATCAAAAATGGACTTGGGCAATTTGCATCTTATGGGCCTACCACACGCTCAAGCTTCACCACAGTTTGGCTTGCGCAAACCGGATTGAACACTGAACACTGAGCGTGTGGTTGGGAGAATTATATACAGTTTCCCTCAGTGTTCAGTGTTCAAGCCGGTTTGCGCAAGCCAAACTGTCGTGAAGCTTGAGCGTGTGGTAGGCCTCTTAGAACGACGATATACAATCTATATTTTTCATAATATCTTAAAGAATCTGAGGGGGATGTAGGGGAGAGTGGTCCACAGTGAGACAATTTTTACATAATTTTGAATTATTGAAAAAATAAGAGAAAAATTTCCACGATTTCTGGCATTACATATAGGTTGCTCAATATTCCAATGAACTTTGCTTTCGTTGAAGCACTATGTAATCAAATTTTCCTAATTTTGAGTCTTTTGAAAAAGGTGTTTTTGTCTCAATGTGGAACATTTTATGTTCCACATTGAGACACACAAAATCCACAATGAGACAAATTGATTTATAATTCCATTTTATTCAAAAATATAAAAATAAAAATTAATATTCCAATAAAAAAAACAAAAAATAAAAAACCATTCATCGTAAATTGAAAAAGTTGACCATATGAACTGAAAATAACAACCTATCAGATATCCAGGCTGCCGAAGTTCACATCAAATTGCAAAAAATTTTGCTGTCTCACATTCTTTGTTTGACAGCTTAATAATTTTACCGATGTAATAAAAATCTTTTTTATAAGCAGTGAATCTCATAAGAACCTAATCTTCAGCTAGAAGGTTGGTCTCATAGTGGACCACTGCCGAGTGTCTCATAGTGGAACATAGGCACCGAAACATAAAATCTGAAAAAAAAGCAAATTGACAACAGCGCAGCCTAACAACTAAGTGTCTGTAGCATAGCCTCACTAATCGGTTATTACAATAAAACGATCAAACTAATGAATTTGAGAATATTAAATGCGTGATCCGCAAAGAAAATCTGTCGAATTATTGTATTTGATATCAACCAACTATATTTTTTCACTTACTTGATTTCTATTGCGTCCAAATTGATTCACCTCTCAGTTACACTACCGGCACAACACAGGTAACGCGTGGTATAAGCAATGTCGCCAAATTTAAAGATTTTTTTTTTGTTTTTGAGGATTTCTCATTGTGGAACATGTCTCACTGTGGACCACTCTCCCCTAAGACATATGATACATTTCTGGAACGGGAAAAAAATGGATTCTTTCTAAGTAATTTCAAACTACTGTTTCCATAAGAAAAAACACAACTTTCACTTTATGATAACACTCAGCAAATAAACCTCTTAAAAAAAATCAGAGTACGCCAATGGATTGCTATCAGAAAAATGTTCTTATTTCAACATCCTAGCATAAACAGAAACGGAGATAATGACCAAAGTTGAAATCGCCCAAATTTAAATTTTGGCCTATAACTCGGAAACGCAAGATAGGGGAATGCAGTTGATGGCATCATGAGTTTCTCGAAAAAAGAGGACTAGGTATAAGGTGCCATTCATTTTTTTCTATCTCTTCGGGTTAAAAAGTTTAAGTTCATGTAGCACCAATTTTGCTCACCCTGTACAGCATGGAGTTGTGCAAATAATTTCATCTATTTATGCAAAGCACAGTGCCTCATTTCAGCTAAAAACCCAATAACCTGAACGAAAATGTAGGTAGGTATAATACATTAAATAGGGTTTCCTAGCTTTTTTTCAACCATATTAAACGTATTGAGAGGGTAGGGCTTGGGCTGATTTTTGGCATCTAAAAAAATGCTATTCAACCATTGAGTTCAAATATACCTAGAGAAACAACGCTGTTGAACGAATTGGAACTCAAATTTTTGGCCGTAACGTGGCGGCACAAAGTAGCTACTAAAGGAACAATAATCTCTAATCTGACGGGACACTCTGCTTCATTTTGTTAGCTATTCATTTACAGAAATCTGTACGATATTTATTTCCCTCTAGTTCTATAAATCGATTATATATCTTCGTAACAAACAGTGTCAAAGGAAGATCATGTGAATTATTTGAATTACAATGAGAAAAGAAACACGCATTCGTGCCCAGCCCGCCTAGGAAATAGTGCTTCATAGTTCAACTACTCACCGCCAGATGCGAGAGGTAAAAAATTTCGATTCACTGAAACTGCGCCCCTATGAACGGGAGAAGCAGGGCCGGATTAACCCCAGGGCAAAAAGGGCAATTGCCCAGGGCGAATTCAGAATTGGGGGCGAATTCATCGAGTTACTAATTACATACGGAAATCGCTGAAATCGAGAAGGCGAAAAAATATATTGTGCCCCGGGCGCCAAGTGGTCTTAATCCGGCCCTGGGGAGAAGGAACTACAACTAAAAGCAGCTTCAATTCGTTCAAGGGCGATGAACCTCTATGTATATTTAAACTCAATGATTCAAATAAATAATTCATTAGTATTCACTAGAAGCATTGTTTGTCTTAAACAATGCTAGAAGCATATTATATGCTCCTAGGTATTCAGATCGAAATTTTTCGGCAGTTGGCAGTTATCAACACCAACGCACATCGGTTTGATTGTTCGAAAAGAGAAATGAAAGAGCGACTTTCAATATTGATGTAATTCTGTGAAGAAGTGAATTGCGCCCCTTTCAGTGCTTTGAAGTAAAATATCTCATTACTCATAATATTCAGGAAACAATTTTTCATGCAAACGTATTCAGTCTAGCACTGGGGTAAAGATGAGCTTTCGAACTCTTGCTCATTCTCTTGCTCATTCACCTTCTTTGTAGATTCGCATTTTTCAGTTCCAGATACATATTGAAAAAAATTAGCCAGATCTCAGAAAAACAAAAATTTATTATTCCGGGTCTGTTGATACAGAAAGAAAAATGATTTTTTTATGATTCGCTAGAATTTTGTATGGTTCCTGTTGGGCGATTTCGACGAAATTTTGCATGGAGCTTGAATACGCCATTCTCCATGAAAAATCATTTCTACAAATTCAACAAAAATCAACTCTAAAAAGTACTTCCACTAATATCTCCACAGCACTTTGACAAAGAATTTTTTAACACTCGTTATAAATCAGATGTTTCTATGCATCAGGTTATAGGTTAATAAATTGTTTTGATTATTACTGTTGCTATGGTAATAGCATCTGTCAAAGCATAATGTAGAAATCAAATTCCAGGTATTTTTTAAGAAATCCCACAAAGTAATGCCTCAAAAGCATACAAAAATAGATTAAAATATATTACATACCATAGTGAATCTTTTTGCTACCTTTCCATCAATTTAAACGATCTGGAAGTCTACCAAAAACAACAGGGAACTTCAAGGAACAAGCCCTTTTCAGCTAATAAATCGACTGACAGGGTTTTGAAATAATCGATAATATGAAGATTTATAGCAATGGCTTCAACTTGTATAAAAAGTTTAAAACTTACGAACCTCTAATAAAGAAATTCAAACAATTTGAGTTTCAAGATGTGAACGATTTGGAGGTTAGTTTAACATTTGCAGTTTTTAAAACGAAAACCAACGAATTATTTTTATCAGGAGGAAATTCAAACGAAGTTCAAAATATTGAATATGATTTTGGATGTATAACTTGCATATCATGTACGAATGACAGTATTTTTGTACTGAACGCAGATGGTCACTTATTTCAAATAGATATTGTCAACTTGGAGAATGTAATTGAAGTGAAAACTGAAGAATTTCTTCAACCTGGCGACAATTTCAGTCTTTGTGGAATCGGAGATAAGATAAAAGTGGGACTGACAAGATTTGGGCACATATATGATTTTCCTAGGAGAGTAAATTTTGATATACGTTCTACAGTAGACATAAAAGTTGGTGGTGTACATTGTTTGATATTAGATTCTCAGGGAAATGTTTACAGTTTTGGCAATGGCAGGTAACTCTTATCAATGGAATTATACCTGAGCCCCAACAGTTATATTGGCAGGAATTTCATAACCATGCATGATTTTATTTTCAGCCGTGGTCAGTTGGGGCTTGGAACACTTGAAGACCACTCAAATCCAATTCAAATAGAAGCTCTAGCAGGTATAGAAATTGTGGCAATTGCTTGTGGCACCTGGCACTGCGCTGTGATAAGCAAGGAAGGAGATTTATATACTTGGGGATGGAACCAGAATGGTCAACTAGGTTTGCCTCCTCATTCCACCGAGAGGAGTGAAGGTGTATGTGTTATGGCATCTCCTCATGTGATCGATTTTCCTGATCCTAATGCGAATGCAATAAAAGTTGCTTGTGGCAAAAGACATACAATCGTTCTTCTGGGTATGACTTCCTGATAATCAATATTTCTTTTCAATAAGTACGAGTGCTATGAGATTTGATGATTTTGTAAAAACAAATTGAGTCATTTTCATTCTATGAATTTTGAATGTATTGTTACTGCCGATTTCACTTGTTTTTTTATCTAATTTTTCAATCCATGACACAGGGTGTTTCTTTGTGTTCTGAAATTTATAAAAAGGTCAAAAGTGTAAAATATATTTGTTCAATATTTGTCTAAAGCTCTGTAATGAAGGAAAAATGTTGAATAACATGTTCAAGTATGAACATCTCATGAAACAATGAAACACCAAACACCCTGTATATGAATATTGAGTACTTCTTAATTGTCTTCAAATAAATGAATGTATTTGAATTTTCAGATAATGGTGAAATATATGGTTGTGGAATGAACAAGTACAAGCAACTCAAGGAAGATGATCAAGATATTATTGAGACGATGAATTTCTTAGGGGACTTCTCAAGAGAAAAAATTAAAGACATCAAATGTGGGCCATGGAATTCAATTATATGTTGTGAATGAAATAAATATTTTTTTATCATGTTATGTTTTCTTCTCAACTCAACTTCTCAGCTAGTGAGTTCGTCCTATTAATGATAACAGGTGATAAATTCATAGCCACTAAAACAGATATTCCCAAACAAAATTGTGTTTGAGATCATTCATCATACTATATGAAGTTGTTATTGCATGAAGCAAATATTATTTTTCTGATGGAAAAGAGAATGAATTTTTGAAGCTTCAACATAATTGTTGAATATACATAATTCATATACATCAAACTATCAAAGATTTTCAATAAGAAATAAGTAGGTATAAGCTTGATATATTCATTCAAAGAGGTACACCCAGGGATCCCGGTTCAACAGAAAGAAGACATAAGACAATAATAGCCTTAGTTTCTTGTTAATTCATAGGTGTATCGGTGTAGCCACTGTTTCGTGATTCAAAATCAGTCATAATTTCAAGTTTCACACTGAAAGACAGTGCCGACATCTATGCATGAGCAAGGAAATCCGGCATATTTCCTCTTCATTCTGGATTCTGATAACATTGTTTGAACAATGCTGATAAGTGATAATGACAATACTGCCGTCCTACCATGAAAGGTCCTATCTGCTAAATTGTGGTTTAGAGAAAAGCAGGTTTAATGTTAGTCAACATGGCTTTTTATTCAGTTAGGACACTGCGACACTGGACAATGGACAAAACATTTAGGTATAAAATACGGCACTCGTGAAGCAAGAAGCAGATAGGACAATTTCATTTTGTACATAGATAAATAATATGTATGAGCCAAAAGTCAAAATATCAAATTTTGCAGATAGAACCTTTCTTGTTAGCAGGGCAGAATATCATTTATCAGTTTTAAACAATATTAATATAAGAATTCTTTATTGTATTAATACAGACAATGCAGGTTACTTCCTCATCGTTGTCACTCGCTTTCTTTTCCATCGGCTAGATGGCGCAAGCTGTATCAAGTGAAACTCCTACGAAATCTCTTCTACATCTACAATCACGATACACGGTTAGCCGTGATGTAGGTTCATGGGCGCCCGCAGAAATTTTTCTCAGGGGGGGCCAAAATTTTTCTCAGTGGGGGCAAAATGAAAATTATTGAAATATTGAGGGTGTTAAGCTGAAACATGATAGGGCCATACAAATCTCAGGGGGGGCCATGGCCCCCCCCTGGCCCCCCCCTGCGGGCGCCCATGTGTAGGTTTTAAGTTTTTTTAATTAAAACTGACGCAGACCGGTACTCGTCAAATGTCAAATGATTCTCAGAGATGTTGTTAATTTCTATTTACTCTTCTTTAACTTTGTAAATGGAGATAGTTCTTTTAAGGTGTAACTGTGACAAGTGACACAGGCTTAGTTTTTGACTCGGTTTTTGAGAATTTTCAAAAGTGGGAAATTCCATAGTTCCGTCGCCCGTCTGTTCGTCTAGAAGTTTTTCTGTCGGGTTATTCGAGTAGATACTTTTAATCTTTTTTAGAATGAACTACTTATCACAAAGTAACGGACTATTCTGTCCATTATTTATTTATAATCAGTAACATTTCAACACTCGATTTCCGTACAAGAAAGGAGTATCTATAACTGAATCTTTCAACCATGTTTACACAGGGTGATTTTTTTAAGTGTTTCATTAGAAGTTTTAGAGGAAGGAATTGCGATACAAATTCAAAATTTTGTATTTTCGTTTTAGAGTTCATGAACTCAAATTGTAAAATATTTTCAAGCGGAATCTACTTCCGGTTCTACCGGAAACGCATGTGAACTTCGTTATTTCAAATGTAACACCCTGTATATTTATACATATTTGATTTTTTCGTTTAATTCCGCAATGATTTAATGTATGATAATATGCGCAACCATATCAAGCGATTGTTGAGTTATTGCCTGATTCTCAAATTTTTTGATAGAAAGATTGTCACAAATTAGTGTTTATATCTTCAAAATCCCTCATTGTAAGAAATTTTTTTGCAACAGTGAGACAAAAAAAAGTAGATTGATACTGCTTCTTGAATAAATTATGAGGAAATATTATATTATACAGGGTGCCTGAAACAGGGCTTCAAAGTGAGCCTCAATAAAACTATGAAATCTCATTTATTTCAAATGGGAACCATATAAGTTTGTTATTCCGATCGATGGCTCGTCAAAAACTAGTTAGGGTGTTCCATACATTTCATGTATTTAAAATCAGTAGTTTTGCCGTTATTGAATAAAATTCGAATTTCACGACTAAAGCCAGGTTCATCTGTCTAAACATCAGAAACTATTGAATTTAGGAGCAAGATCATCATGCATCTTAGCTTAGCTTAGGGTGCTATCACCGTTTTTCCTCGTAGAATCCAACGCAATGATGAAAAAATAGGGTTCTAATTTGAAAAACAGAAGTTATGCCCAATTCTTCATCACAGTTTTCGACACGAAATTTGAAACACCATGTGAAGATATTCATGCAATTCAGAAGATGCATGACTTTTCCTCATTCTTCTATTTTGACGTTGTGAGAACGGTTTACACTCGGGATGTTCAGAATTAGAAGAATGAATTCAATACTGTCTATGCATATCTCACTTTCTTCAGTTTTTTTTTATTTTGAAAACTATTTGAATGAATACAATGATTTCAACAGAAATGTATTCAGCATTGAAAACTCCTTGTATAACCGGATATGCTCAGGCTCAAAAAATATTTACGGTCTATACAGAATTTCGAACAATTGTATTATAATCTCAATTTTCAGATTTCAAATATGTTCAGTTAATCAGTTCTCCAGAAACGTCTAATAGGTACTCGGACTTGAGACACTATAAAAAAATCTTTAATGGACCTCTTTTTATTGATAGGAAAGAAACTGTACATATTGGATTCAAGGGGGGATTACCCCGTTACTTTTTCCGTGAATATTTTGATGATCCTTCTGCCCTCCGACATTTTCTCTGAAGGTTTTTATGTTATCTTACACAATAAAAATGCAATTTACATGCACGTTTATAATATTTTTATATACATATACTGCGTTCGTGTACTATATGATGAATCATGTCTAGATACATGATATATTCATTTCAACAAAATAAAAAACATGTGAAATAGGAAATAAACACGAACTGAATATATAAAAAAAAACTTATATGTCACAAAACACTATGCGCACAAACAGGAACTACTACATTATCTCTACGATCTAATTCTGATCTAGTTTCCCTAAATGCCAATTCTGACTGCCCAAAAAAATTGTACTACAGCAATCATTCCTTCAATGATGGCACGCCATCGGTTTTTCTCTCGATTATAAACATTTTGTTGTTCCGCATCAATAGTACAATTCTTTTCCGATCTCTATTTTAACTCGCACCAAGATTCCAAAGAATTCACAAGTTTAAGCGCAATTTCATGTTCATTTCAGTTCATTGTTTTTTTTTGTAGTCTCATTCAAAATTTGGATAATTAGAGTAATAATCAACAATCAAAAACAATTTTTTGTTTCAGATTTGTTGACAATCATATTTTTCACAACCTGATATATATAGGCGGCGGCCTGCGGCCGCCCCTTTAATTTGGCCGCCCGCGTGCGGGGCACGCGCTGCACACCTGCTAGGTTCGGCCCTGAATACCCTATCAATCACTAGATGTAGAGGAGTGAGGTCTGAACTGAAAGTAAAACCTCTTTGGTAAAACAACGCCTACTAATTTCACGGAAAACGAAAGCGTTACTTGAATGCCTCAAACAATAGAGTTCATGCATTTCGTTGCGACCATATATCTGAATATTTCCAAGCTCAATTGGATGATGTTCTCAGATTCGAATGCTTTGTGTAAGGTTTATTTCCTATAATCGATGTTGCGGAAATCACAATCCACGATTATTCAATTAATCTTGAAACTAAATATGTGTATTGAAAAGCTAGACAAAATAAATAAGTAATGAAGAATTGAATAATTTGAAGTGTGAGCACAAAATCCACAGTTACAATTGAGCATTGAATTGGAGTATTTATGTGTCAAGCTCATTAAAACATCATTTTGATTTTGCTTTCCCGGCCGTATATGAATGCCATCCGTCGCATGTGCCCTACTTTGTCCAGCCTGTGTTTAACAACACCAGCTATTGTTTTTAGCTTTGAAATAAAACCCACGTTGAAATGTAAGGTTTCCCAATACAAGCCTGTTATCAAAAATTTCCATGAACTGACCAACCATGTGGTTCGTAAAATGAGGGATGAAAACTGCGCCAAATATACACCCGATGCCAAAACACTCTGGCTGTCCTTCAGTCGGGAAAATCGGATGGGAATCGGATATGGGAAATATTTTTGATAGAGTGCTAATGCGTGTAGTGAATTTGAATGATTGAAATTCATTCGATATCGAGAGCGATCGAGAGGTGCAGCCAATTTTGCGAACGGAACAGGTGATGAATTCGGCGCCGGGTTTTGTTAAGCGTAATGAATTTTTCAATTTCATGAATAATTACTGCCACTTTTAATACGAGTTATATGTATACAGCCGTCCGATTTGTTAAACGAATAAATATGAATGATTTTAACTTGAAATTATACAGGGAATGGTTCGAATATAAATAAGCATTGTTGAAAACATCAATGATGATGCACAGCCCCGGATCTACGATTTTTTGTACCCGAGTTAAAACTTGATATTAAAAACCCCGCATTTGAAAACGATGACTGAGAAAATGATAACATTATGTTTAAAAAAAACAAGAAATATAAAAAAACATTTTTAAAGACAAGCTTCTATAATACACTCATCCACCATTTTAAAATCGCCATCTTGAATTCCTCAATTTTGAAGAATCGTAATTTCCGACCCAGAAAACCTCCAGATACCAATTTGGAATAGAATCGGATCATAATCACAAAACTCATCTCCCATATTGTACCGCCATCTTGAATTTTCCAATTTTGACAGAAGAATCATCATTGTCGAACCCAAAACATCCCCAGATATGATTTTGAATGGAATCGGATCATATTTATAAAACTCATCCGAAATTTTGGAGACGACATGTTGTTTTTTTCTATAACAAATATTTCATGATGCATTGTCATACCAGAATCATGTACACCTGCGAAATTTCAATTCAATCGGACGATAAGAAGTGTGTCATATTTAACTTGCAAGATTTGATTACACACAGACAGACACCGGGACATGGGAAACTGAATGAAAGCTTGAGAAATAGGCATCATCCATATACAGGGTGGCCATTTGAAAACGAAACAGACGAGATTACAGACGAAATAAATTTTTTCGACAGAAATGCTCGGACAGGTCGATTTCTGTTTCGAGGGGGACAACTTGAGTGGTAGGTTACGGACGCATAGCGCTTCAACCCTTGCTACTACAACCCTCACCCCCAATTTTTGAATGGGGGAGATGGGGAGAGTGATACCTCATTTGAAAGGTATTTTTATACTGATTTCAGCACAGTAATTATTTTTTCATTTTATGCATTAGTTCCCGAAATATTTTGAACTAAATATTTGAAAATGAAGTGGTGTTTTCATGGCACTTGTAGTGTTTTTTTGTGAAAAATCGACATTTTGAGCTTCAAATTAATTAATTGATGTGAGTTTTTGATAAATTATTTACTTTACTTTGAAAAGTCTTATTTCTTAGATCAATACTTCAAATCTTCTGATACCGTACAGTTGGACAATGATTTCAGTGAATAAAACAGCTAGTCGAACATCTGACCCTAGTAGCATTAACACGTACGGTATGACTTCATTTGCCCAGTGGTAGATGTTTTGCAATTTCAAATACAAGTACGGAAATTTTGGTGTTTCGGAAGCACGAAATGTCAATTATTCGCAAAAAATTAATTTAAGTGATAAAATTAACTAACGCATGAATATTTCGAGAACTAATGCATAAAATGAAAAAACAATTACTGTGCTGAAATCAGTATAAAAATACCTTTGAATTGAGGTATCACTCACCCCATCTTCCCTATTCAAAAATTGGGGGTGGGGGTTGTCTCAGCAAGGGTTGAAGCGCTATGCGTTCGTATGCGTAGAAATCCACCTGTCCGAGCATTTCTATCGAAAAAATTTATTTCGTCTGTAATCTCGTCTGTTTCGTTTTCAAATGGCCACCCTGTATAATAATATAAGTTATAATTATTAATGTTATTAGATATAATATGGCACAATCATACACACATCGTCACAAGTCTTGGCCCCCCTAAATTTCTCGAGATATAAACATTCTTTGTTCTGAAAATGAGATGAATATTGTCGTCTATATCAACTGCAATATATTTCATAGAAAATCTTTGTTTGATACTCTTTGCTTTATGCAGGATGAGATAAAATAAGAAAATTGGAAACAAATCTGAATTTATTTGTTATTTATTTTTGATTAGTTATAGTTATTCCACAACTGAATCCAAGGGCGTACCCAGCCTTTGAGCTAGGGGGGGCAAAAAAAAATCAGAATAGAAATAATGAACTGATTTTCGTATATTATGCTATTAGCATTGAGTTTAAATATACATAGAGACACATCCCGGTTCAACGATTTGAAGCTGAATTTAGTGTAGTTCCTTCACCGGTTCATAGATGGATAAGTGTGTTTCAGAGAAGCAAAAAATTTTCTCCCGCATCTGGCGGTAAGTAGCTGAACTATGAAGCACTATTTCCGAAGCCGAATGCGATGACGATCAGGACCGGCGTAAGAAATATTGGATGTTCAGTTTTTCATCACCTGATTTTTTGGATGCAATAAAACGAAAATTATTTTCGATCTTTCATGAATATGAAATACTGATGTATGAAAAAATAAGGAACTGAATAAAACTCTTTGGACTACAATGAAAACGGAATGAACAAATTAACTGTTTATGTGTATGTAAAAGTGATGTGGACAAATCCAAAAAAATGTTTTTGAAAAGGACTATATAAAACAATTAAAGATTCAATTAGAATACACTTCGCGCCGAAATTCCCTGTTTGAGGACTCACTAGACCAGGAGTCGGCAACCTTTTGAGTCGGAAGAGTCGAAAATTTATAAAATTTCCAAATTTTTTTTTCAAGATCCACAAATTTTTTCTCGCCGATAAACAGTATTGGCAAACACAGAGTGCTTCCTAATTGGAGGTTAAAATGAAGAGGGGAGATTACATGAATAATTTCAAGCGAAAAAGTCTAATAAAAATGTGTCCGAAAACATTAAATTTCGTTTTCGAAATACAGGGTGTTTTTTCCTCATAGTGTCTGCCTGTGGTATGCCAATTTCGATTGCAAACCTACAGGGTGATATTTTTTCTGGGATACTATCCCCTGGTTTCCTCCGGAACCTTTCTTTCTGGAGTCACTGTTGATAAATAGTGGAAAGAAGCTCGGCTGTTATACTAAACTTTATGGTCTCTTGTAGTTTCACCGATTTCGAAAACAAATTCTGGTCGATTCCTCAAAAAAATCAATATTATCATAAGAATCCAGTTAGTATAATCATAATCAGAACTATTCAAGTCTGGGGATCTGGCAGGCTCTGACTAATGTCAGGTTTTCGAGAGAATCGTTTTTCTCTAAATCGATAGCAGATACGATAAAACTATAAGAGACCTTAAAGTTTAGTCTAACAATAAAGCTTATTTTTACAATTTCAAACTTGCAGTGTCTCACAAAAAAAAGTTCTGGAGGAAAACAGGATAGTGTTCCAGAAAAAATATCCCCCTGTAGATTTGCAATCGAAATTGGCATGTCATATCACATGATGTATACTCTAAATGGTAATATCCATGCCAAATTTCAGTTGAATATCTTGTGAAATGCAGATACCTTCTATGAGAAAAAAACTTGAAGAAAATTTAAATTTCAAATCCATGAATCTCAATACGAAACGTTTGTGATCTCATATTTATGGGACTTCTTCTCTCGAAATATGTTTGTACCTCCAATTGTACACCCTGAACATGGCATTATAAGATGATGATCAAATAAATAATACTGGCGAATGGACTTGAAGATCCGCAGCTTCACCTCCAAAGACTAAAGAGCCGCATGGCGCATGTGGTTCGCGAGCCGCAGGTTCCCGACCACTGGACTAGAATATTTATGGTACATTTTCACCCCTCATTTCCTACCTGAGAACACTCCTTCGGAGAAATTCATGGCTAATAATTCATCATTATTGATTCATACCGTTTGTAACGAAGATATAGAATTTGGATGAATCCGACCCTGCCTACGATTCATAGAACTAGAGGAAAATAAATATCCCACAGATTTCTGTAATTCGATAGTGACAAAATGGATCGGCAGATTATAGTTCCTTTAGTAGCTACTATGTGCCGCCACTAAAGTTGGCAAATTGGCAAGGAAACTGCCAAAAATTTATGCATCAAATCGTTGAACTGCGTTGTGTCTCTATGTATATTTAAACTCAATGCTATTAGTTAATGAGTTTTCAAGGAATTTTTGAGCTCTAGCGGGGGCAACTCCTCTTTCAATAAATTGCCCAATATGCCTAGGCATCCCACGAGTCAAAGCCATTAATAAAATTTTCAGGCATATCGTTTCATTCTTCACGAAGGGCTAAACTCAATTCCTGAAAAGTTGAAGGTGGGTTTTGGCGATTGAATATGGCTATCCTTCAGTAATTCCATGCATGCTCAATTGGATTTATGTCCAGTGAGTTTGCTGGCCAGTTAATTCTCTGGATATTGTGCTCTTGAAGAATGTTTTGAACCCTTTATGTGTGGTGTGATGAGGCGTTATCATCCTGATGAATGAAAATATCCCCAAATTCTTCGCGCAGAGGAACAATGATAGGTCCAATGATGTTTTCTACCTAGATGATACCAGTCATTGTTCATTCAACGATAATGAGAGGAGTACGGCGACCGAATATTATACGTCTCCCACAACATTATTGATCCGCCTTGAAAGAGCACAACTTTTCGGTCGAAATAGAGTCTGCCTGGACCCTTCCAAACCCTTTCTTGTCGACTATCACTTTGTAAACCAAATCGTGACTGGTCCGAAAAAAGTTCGTTACTAAAAGCCAGTCTTGATTGTGTTCTGTCCATTGCTGACGGGTAGCTCCATGTCCAGGTGATAGTTGTGGTACTATTGTAGGTCTTCTTGCCCTTAATTAGAGGAATGCATTTGTCTCCTTATGGTACTGGTTGTGACTACCCGTCTATAGGTCCTCAAACAATGACTTCGAAGGGCTGTTATAGATTCCGTTTGATTCCTTCAAGCAAAATTTGCGATATAATGGTCTTCCCTTGCAGATGTTACTCTGGGTCGACCAGGCACCGGTCACCGGGCAACGCTGCCGTTTCCAGGAAAAGGGACACTATGCGCCTGAAGTCTGTGGAATATTCAATCGTTACGCAATCTGGTGGATCGACAAAGCTTCTTGATGTAGGGATACTATTCTTGTCCGGTCAAACTGATAAATTGGATGTCCTAGAATTTCCATGGAATATTCTCATTATTACAACCAGGCACGTAGCCAGGATTTTCTTTCGGGGGGGGGGCCGCAATAAGTGAACATTGCAAATTTTGTATAGGTATTGCAAATTTACCGAATTGGAATTTACCGGTAATTCGGTAAATTATTTAAAAGAGTACCGATTAACCGCGGTATTTATCATTTTTTTTCCGACATAAAAAAAGGAGCCACAAAATGAATAACCAAACTTTAATTCCTATTTTCCTATTGAATAATAAAACAACAGAAAAGTCAAACTCTAAGTGAACTTAAAAAAATAATATAAGTACCTAATTTAAAGACTTGTAACAGGCCCTAAAAATTAGAAATAGTAATAGGGATAAAAAAATATCTGTGGTTTCTTACTTTTTCAACGACTCTTTCGTATATTTTGTTTAATGAAAAAGGCCTAAGAAAACACAGCTTATTGATACTATTATCAGTTAGGCCGGGCTTCACCAACGATTTTAATCTCGTTCAAGGCAGTAAACGAATTTTCTGTGGTTTTCCAGTCAAAAATCAATCGGTAATCGCAGTTATCTCGTTAAACCAGATTAAAATGTTTGGCGAAACCGGGCGTTAACCACGACCTAATCTTAGTTCAAACTTCAAATTGTTCCTGTCGCAGAAGTGGCTCTTGCTGACTCCTAACTAGTAGGCCGCAGCACTCATGACAATGAGTGCTGCGAAAGGCATTTTTCAATACTTCCCCTGAATTCCCCCCTTCCGAACAATATTGCATTTCTGTTTTCACACATTTACACACTTAAATATTTTACAATCCATCCCATCCGCGCTGGCCCTGCATCACAAAAACAACGGATCCGCGCTGTTGTTTTTTACCGAAGTTACCGGTAAAAGATGTGGATTTCTTCGTCGGTAATTTAAGGAACCTTTAAGGCGGTAAATCGGCAAACCGGCAGTGCAGTCCCTAGTGACCAGATTGTGTAGATTCCGCATACAAAAAATAGCATGTTACATTCAACAAGTTAAAAGTTGATAGGGGGGGCCATCTCGCAAGAGATTGTTGTTGATTTATGAATTTTCTGACTTTTCCTGGCTATTTGTCTTACTGTATTGTTCTTATCTGATGACTGCTGTATTATTCCTGGACGGGGAACCTTGATGATGACTATGAGGTCGAAAGCGCTTAGTTCTAACACATTGAATAAATAACACACTGAAGTACAAATTTCGTTTGATTCAATTATTGATAGTAAGTGTGTACGACCATTCACTTTATTAATAAAGTTATAATTACTTACTTGCTGAAGCCAGCATCCAGATTGGATAGGTAATACAAGAAGAAGAAGAACAAGAAGTAGAAAAAGAATATAGTTGAAGAAAAATCAGTAACTGTACTACCATCCCCAAATTTATAGCAAAATCCTATCTCGTTTACCTACTGTGTTTAATCTGTAAGATGTGCCAAAATATCTTTTTTCTATCCCTTTCTGTTTATCTTGACAGTAAAGCACCACGCTAAAAAGTGAGGATTATCTCCCCCTCTGCAATAGATCAGCATTCCTACCACCCCGTCCAGCCTCGCAAATCCATTAATGTATTACGCATTGGTCATATATTTCATGAGTTTAGAAACAGTATATTATAAAATCGGTTCGGCCGTAGGTACTGGATTAAGTTTGATTTAATGGAATTTCGGGCGAATTAAAAATCCAATCGTGGAAGTTACATCAAAGCCGATTTGGAGTTGCGAATCGTAAATCAGAATAATCTGAATGATGCGCCCGCTAATGGGCGCCTATGATGGCCCGTTCAGAACAAAAAGCGATGGCCGTTAATTCGGAAGATATGCCTTCAATAATTGATTTCCAACGATTTAGCCGGTGAAAAGACCGTATATCTGTTAACAGATTGCAGCGTGTTTGGTACTCTGGATGGAGGACCAGGCAGAATTTACAATTTACCTGATTTCGAACAGCGTCGTAGTTGGGTCAGCTATGAATCAACAAGGAACTACGGCTCAGTTGGACAGCGGAGTTTTTGTACTGTTGAACTCAATCGATTATCAAAAAACCCATCGAAACCTTAACAGATTGCAGCGTGTTTGGTACTCTGGATGGAGGACCAGGCAGAATTTACAATTTACCTGATTTCGAAGAGCGTCGTAGTTGGGTCAGCTATGAATCAACAAGGAACTACGGCTCAGTTGGACAGCGGAGTTTTTGTACTGTTGAACTCAATCGATTATCAAAAAACTCATCGAAACCTTAGAAGTGACTGTTAGGTACACGTTAGAGAATTTTGAGGACGTAAACAGACCGAAGTTATGTACCTACCTACACCAAGTGCTTCTACAGCTTGCTGGGAACCAGAGCCAAAGTTGAACAGTAATCTGGTAATGTATACAATATTCACTTTTATAAAGTATCCCGTTTTAGGCCATGGTTTAGGTTCATCAAGTTTTTTTACTCAAAACGCAGGTTGGTACCCGTTGAATGTCAGATGTTTCTCGGAGGCATTGCCAAAGCTAATTTCTTTTACTCTTTTTTTAGTTTGTATATGGAGTTAGTTCTTTCAAGGTTTTACTGTGACACATCAGGTTTTGTAGTACCTACTACTACGTTTTCATACTGGAGTATTTCGAGTTCTGCAAGAAGGTATTTCTTTATTTCAGTATCATAATGAACTCATTACAGCATTGTTTTCAGTTAAATTTTTCGTTTTGTGGTTGTCAGCACTGGCTTCCGATCCTATCCAATTTCAAGGTATTTTTTTAAGAACTGAAAGAATCGTTCTGGAAAAGTGAAAAAATTTTTACTCACTAAGTTTGGGTGCCAGATTACGAAAATGATAACGAGAATTCGGCAATATTCTTCGTTTTCGAAAAAAAAAAATCCCAAAATTTCCGTTTGAGAGTTGAGGTTATACGTAGTTCTTTAGCTAGTTTTCTTCTATTTTCTCAATCAATACTCGTTGGAAATGTTTTATTTTTCAATTTCTGAGCCATACTGCGTTACATTGAATAAGTTCACCATAATGTAGAACATTTAAATGTCCCAATTCATAAATACCTCATTCAAAATACGCTAACAAAACATTATCTGAAACTGAAATTCAAATAACCGAATTCTCTTCAGACCACTTCACAAGTTTTTCGTAAGTATTCTTTGTCATACATGGATTAGGATTTTTGAGGTATTGAATTATTCGAAACATTACTCGCAATTTTTCCCAATTCTGTCGTTCAATCGATTTCTTCAAACATAATTCACGAATTCAATGCGTAATTATGAATTATTTCAAAATTCGAAACGTGAAATTCAAATGTCAATTAACAGTCACACCAACTGCCAAGATACAATACAAAAGTCACTAGGATGTATAATCTGAATTTATCATTTAATTTCGACAGTTTTTCACAAAACTTGACTGAAATAGAGAAAATATCGTCTAATACTCGACGTTGCAGAAGGCAATTCCAACACTCCTGCGTTCGAAAACTCGCTCCTTCGTCACTCGTTTTCGCATACGTGTTGGAATAGGAGCCCATTCTGCCACTAGTTTTATAATAAACTATTAAATGTCTTCTGTAAAGTATGGGTTATTTCACTGTTCGTTTATAAGTTTTTCTTTCGGGTTATTCGAGTACTTTTATTCTTTTTTCGAAAGATCTATCACAAAGTAACGGACTATTCTGTCCATGATTTTTCCTAAAAATTTCAACACTCGATTCTGGATTTCCGTACAAGAAAAAAGCATACCTTAATCGTCCAACCTCATTTATATATGTGAAACACTTCCAGTATTAAGCGAGAAATAGTTTCTTCAATATTCGCCAGGTCTTTGGAATTATTTAGTTCACATAATAATTTGTCAAATATATTATTTTCCCAAACTAAATGAACATTTCGATAAATACGTAATTACTATCACCTCTATGGAAAGGACAACGTTGCTCATTCATCTAATAACATCAATATGGATTGTACCCCTACTTTTCACAGTCAGAAAGTGAAGCCAAATCTTTGGTAAGGATTGAGTTGTACCCTTCGTCAACTGTAAATTAAAAAATGGAGAGAAATGTAGAGGTTATGTATATTTCGGAAGACGACAAGACAATAGATATCGAGGATGAAGATATGTCAGTTAAATTTATTGTGTCTAATTTTAAAATATGAATAGGAGTTAACAATGATATGCAGGACTTCAAGAAAATGGAATCCGAATAAAGCGATTGAAACATCTCACATGAAATTGTGAGGTTATGATCGAAAGTATTCACATGAAGTTATGAATGACATAGTACGAAGTACGATGTGTCCGAGAGAGACAGAATCATAAAATTATTTTTATTCTCAATATTGCAGCACAAGCGCAGATCTGGATTCTTACCAAAGCCCAGCTTTTCATTGGCTCATTCGACATTTCACGAGGAATTCGATGAAAATTATGAAAATAAATGATTGTTTTGAATATTCTTTCTTTTCATGGAAAAATAACTACGACTAAATAAATAGCAACAAGAATAGATTTACATCTGCCATAAACTATGATATATGAATGTGAATAAGTTCTTCTTCATGACATACTACATGAAGATCTATGTATCGCTTGGATATTCCCATAATGTTAAGTGGTAAATTCATCAATTCAACCTCAAAACTTAGCCACTGAATACAACCTTCCAAAATATTTGCTAAATACATACCTAATATGTATATTTACTAAAAATATTGTTCACAGTTGTTTGAGAAACCCTAACACAATTCATTGAGCAAGGTTTCTCCATCAATGGTTTATTCATCCATGCTTTTTTCCAGTCATTTTTCCAATATACCAAAGGCATTACTGGTATATAGTGTTGTGGCATCTTTCTTAGGAAATTTATGAAAACGTATGGAACTGTTTTGACTTTTCCTTGAAAAGCAATTGAAATCAAAACAGTTACAATTGTAAACTTTTTTATTTCTCACAGAAAGATTAAGACACAGCTCAGTATCTTGAATTACGATGATCAATTTCATAACACTCTTGTTGATAATTATGGTATTAACCTTTCTCATCAGTTAAAACTGCACCAGAAAATAAAACTCAAACAAGACGCCTTGTAACCTAAAACATGATAACTTGGTGAATAATATTTTAAATGAATAACACTGATATAAATAGGGAGAGCGGGGCAAAGTGGGGTAGCGGGGCAAAGCGGGTTTTCCCTATTACAGCCTAATGAAATTCCGAGCAGAGTTTCAAATAGCTCGATTTGATTGGTCGACGATCGGCACGTGGTCATTTAGCCAGTGTGACTGAAAGACTGAAACGAGTGAGTTCGTTAATAAAATCTTTAGTATTGAACGGCAGTTTTTACGAGATCCTGAGCTCGAGTAATTGTGTTTTATATTTCTTTTTATAGAGGTTCCATATAAAATTAATTATTGAAAGTTCAAGAGAGACTACGAAAAAGGTAAGTATTTTCAGTTCATGTTTAGTACTTGAAGTCACATAGGGGCAAAGTGGGGTACATTAAAAGGGGCAAAGTGGGGTATTGCTTGAACGGTACCCCACTTTGCCCCTTTTCAAAACAATTCAAATATTAATTTCGTTCATTAACTAAAGCAACTTCTTTTCAGTAAATATGGTTCGAACGTATAAGAGGACTACAGAGCAGCATTCCTGGTCAATGGAAGTAATGAATAAAGCGGTTCAAAATGTTGTGTCCGGAGAAATGGGCTACAAAATAGCTGCCAACTTACACAACGTTCCCCGAACCACACTGGAACGGTATGTTTCCAAATACCGGTCCGATCCGGAAGATTCCATTTTGCAAAAAAAACTGGGCCGTTTCAAAACCGTGTTTTCACCTGACCAGGAGGAAGAATTAGTTCAATACATCAAAATAATGGAAGCACGATTCCATGGATTGACTTCGCGTGATTTGCGAAAACTTGCATTTGAATTGGCAGAAAAAAATGGAATCCCTCATAGATTCAATACGGAGTCTGGTCTGGCTGGTAAAGATTGGTTAAAAGGATGGCTCGATAGACATCCAGACATCAGCTTGAGAAAACCCGAACCAACATCAGCAGCTAGAGCTATGGGATTCAATAGAGTCTCCGTTGAACAGTTCTTTCGACTATTTTGAACGAACATAAATTTACTCCGCAGCGAATTTATAACGTTGACGAGACAGAACTGTCCCTAAGAGTCATTCAAAAATTCTGGCTTCCTGCGGAAAACGTCAAGTTGGAACATTGACCTCTGCTGAAAGAGGAAAACTAATGACTACAATTCTTTGCTTCAGCGCAGTTGGGAATTACATGCCACCCATGTTCATATTCCCCAGAAAGCGTATGAAGCCAGAATTGCTAGATGGAGCACCAGCTGGCTCTTGGGGAGAGTGCCACGAATCTGGCTGGATACAAAGTCACTTATTTGTCCTGTGGCTGAAGAGGTTCATTGAGTAGTCTCATTCCACCAAGGATAATCCAGCACTTCTATTGCTAGATGGTCATGCAACACATGTCAAATCTCTCGAGGTGATTGATTTGGCTCGCGAAAATTGAGTAATTGTACTGTGTTTTCCACCTCATTGTACCCACCGACTCCAGCCACTAGATGTTGGGTTCATGGAGCCTCTCAGCACATATTATTCAAATAGGTAAAAAATTGGCTACGGTGCCATCCAGGACGCGTGGTGACACAATTTCAAACCGCTGCGCTATTTGGAAAAGCCTTTGTATCTGCAGCAACTATGACAACTGCTATTAATGCATATAGAGCCGCAGGTATGTGGCCACCGAATAAGGATGTGTTTACTGATGCAGACTTTGCACCAGCAGACACAACAGACAATCTTGAACCTACTCAGATGCCCTTAATTGATGAAACTATTTTGCAAGGTGGCAACACACCGAGTAGAAAAGAATGCTTTGAACTTGATGAAAATACGCCACCTACACAAATGACCCCAAAAAGGCAACTTTCACCACAACCTGGTTGTTCCTGGATGACTGATAGGCCATCTTCTTCTTTCAAAACAACTCCAGAACAAATAATGCCACTACCAAAAGATACCAGAGTTAATAGAAGAGTAACGAAGCGAAGAGGGAAAACTGCAATCATTACGGAGTCCCCATATAAAAACGAGCTGGAGACCTTGAAAAATTCCACAGAAAAAAAAGAGAAAAAAAAAGAGTTACCAAGGACTTGAATTTCAAATCAGATAAAAAGAAAAAGCTTGAAATGAAGAAACACGATAAACGTTCAGTAGGAGATGATGACGACGCTGAATGTTTATACTGTGGCTACTTATGCTAAGCGTCCACATGTCGGCAACGGACGCATCGGACGGATCGGATTTACGGAATTCCTTTGTAGAAATGCCGCCGCTCCGATGCGTCCGATGCGGATCTGTGGACGGGCTTGCACGAGTTTCTATACAAAGAATACCGAAATTCGTTTGATCCGATCCGTCCGATGCGTCCGTTGCCGACATGTGGACGCTTAGCTTTATGGTCCGAATCCACAGAAGCATGGATCCGTTGCTTGAAATGTTTCCGTTGGGCACACCTCTCTTGTGCGGGGGAAGATGATCTCGATGACGAAAGCACCCATTTATGTGCGATGTGTGTTGCTGAATAGATATTTCACAGAGGCAATATTTTCATTTGTTTACGTTGGTGTTTTTGTTCTTTTGTTTATATATAAATATGTATTTTTATAAGTTTATAATGATAATATATAAGTCAAAGATTTGTAGTTTATTTTTTTGTGGTAATAAAGACTATTTAGTTCGAAATTTATATTTCCAATTCATTCATTGTAACTATCCCACAATGCCCCATAAGGTACCCCGCTTTACCCCTCTACGCGGGGCAAAGCGGGTCAAAATGCCATCAGACATTTATGCCTCATATTTCGTTTATTCTTCATGAAAAGTGAGAGAAAAATATATACAGTCATTCGTAATGAGTTAAACACCGATTTTGATTAAAAATTTTCTGTTCATAAATATTTTTCTTGTAGGTACACTTAAGTGTTAAGTATCCCACTTTGCCCTGCTCTCCCCTACTTTCTCTCGTTTTGATCTTTGGATTCGCCTATGAATAAAAATAAATGAATTTTGAGCAGCACTAGTTTCAAAGAAATGATCACATGAATTTACTGATATGGAGATATGTGAGTATCGATTATGATAAAAATCGCGCAGATAACATTGATTCCGATGATATTTTAAACTATTCCAGGGCTTCACCCAGAGTTATCTTCGTATTGAAGACCAGTTTCACGAATTTGCTGGGATGAAATTAGATATAATTGATATAAATGCAAAAAATATCAGAATATTTTCATTTTCCAAAATAGTAGGTTGTTTCAAAAATATGAACCGAGAAATAAAGGGTTTTCCCAATTTCGGAACATAGTGTAAAGTAATTGAGTAATATAAGCTCATTTGAATATTTTTTTCTGAAGAGTCTATTTGATTGTTGACATTTCATCTTATTCTTTCCGCAATCTTATTCGAATTGTAAGAACAATATCAAATTCAAGTGTTTCCTGATTTGAAATAATACTGAAATTGGCGCTGGTGTGGAACGTCAATTTGGTCATAGTAAAAAGTTCGAGACGAAAGCATTCCTATACATCGACACATTCGCCCAGTTTGCACCTAAATTCAAAAAACAGATAAATATGTCTGTCCTAGAGGACACGTAGAGGAAAACAACGCAAGTGGAAATGCAGATAAATTGAATTTACGCTCAAAACAGCGCTACCTAGCACCTTTATATTTATTATTGGCATATATTCGTTCCAACGTTCACCGGAAGTAGAATAATAGAAGCGAAACGTTGAAATCTCCATTTTCAATGTCAAAAAACGGACGCTATTACAGTTCCTAGCCAAAATGTGACTTACGATGCCGACCTTTCCTGATGTTATGGCGTTAGAGGACAGGGTCGGCATTATTCATATTTTGTGAATGTTACATCTTTTTGAGGGCTCGTTCTGCTTACACCAGAGCTATATAATTTCATTACGATGTCAGCATTTTTAGAAGTTTGAGCCGGGAATGGACTCGGACGATACGGTGATCCTACTCATTGATGGCTGATCCTGGTCAAATTCAAACATTTTATGGCTCTAGGGCTGTGAAGTGAACTTTAGAATCTATTGACAGTTTTTCCATAGCAACGATCCCCGTCTGATACAAAATTCATTTACTGCACCACAATTCCGTGGACGTAAAGAATTATATTATTCAGATTAGTTTTAAACTTTTCATTTCGTCTTCTTCATCAACTGTGAAAACTAGCTTTTTGTCGGGTTTTCTCGCTGGTATATTTTCTAATAAATCTGACTGTTTATCTACAACGAGATCAACTAACATTCACGAATTCTTGCCGCAAGCATTTAAAAAATACGCTGAATATTAATGCAATTTAAATAATCCGGAACGTCCCACTTGGTCATCTCAGGCCAGAATTTTGGACTTTTTTGACTGATATTCTTTCGGACCTTCAAATATTCAACCAAGTGAACATGTTAATTAGCGATGTTTATATTTTTATTCACCTTCGAAGTCTTCTTTATAGTTGAATATTTGAACCATGAAGAACTCGTACAAAAATTTCAGAGAGATCGGTAAAGTATCTGAGCAGCATATTTCCATTGATACATTCCATACAATTTTCTACCGTCCACTTCACAAAATTTTTATACTCTGTGTCATAGGAGTTTCGTGCATTCTTTGGTACTAAGTTGTCCACTGTCTTATTCGCTTTTTCCGATTTTTGTCGGGAATTTCACAATTATCTTCCATAACTGGAGCAAGAACAACTTATACAGTGAATTAATTATGATGACATTGGATTCAATTTCGAAATTTGTTGATTTACTAACAAACTTATGATTATCTTTGAACATTAACATATACTTCATATCCTTGGCTTCTTCACAACATGTTAGTTTTTTGGCAATACTTATGTGAAGAATTCTGTATGACGATCTGTGAACTTAGTTTTCATCTGTTAACTAATTCGTTTACTTGTTGAGTGGAGAAACATAATAAAATCATACTGAAGAAATAGATTAGTAATAGATAAGCATAGTTTCAATATTTCTTTCGAAATAATGGAATATTATTTCAGACAACTCATCTGTTTCAAACAACAAATAGAGACGATGTTACAATAATCGGGTGAATCGATTATCAACAGATTCCCTGTATCAATCATCAAAAAAATTTGCACAAGAGAAAGAACGAGACATTTTCACAGGGAGCAAAATCGAAAAAATCTCGTTTCTGAAACACGTTTCAGGTGGTTCGAGCCGGTCCGACTCTGCTAGCAAAATGTTGGGATCTCTGGTAAACAGTGATAATATAAAGCTCCCGTCATAAATAACCGAAGTCGAGAGGATGTAAAAATCTCCCATATCGCACTTTCTGGCAAAATCTACTTGAAATATTCGGTACCGCACATTATTTTCGTCGATATCGCACCCGATTATTTGTATATTTCTCTAGTAATGTTCCTCTAGGGATTTACCGTGGAACATATTTCCCCCCATGGCATCAATTTGGTTTTTGCCTTCGAACCGAGAGATAAATCATCATAATATGCGTGTGCGCCAATAAAAAGAATGAAAAAATGCATCGCCAGTTTAACTACAGCCGGGTATTGCAAAAATTGATCGTTTTCATTCGATAAGTTCGATTTGGAATTTAATTTACGACGTTAGGGAATGAGTTCAGGGAGAAGTATGACAGATATGCGCCATTTGCAATATTAAAATGCAATTCATTTCATCATGACTTGTTGTAACAGACGGGCTAGAAACACTTTTTTCTATTAGTATACGGCCTTAAGTGTTGGGTAGAATTTCAGTTAACCAACTATTTCTATTCCGTTATTTTTGAGTGCATTTATCCTTTCATTTGTGTTGAAAGGATGAATGCACTCAAAAATAACAGAATAGAAATATAGTAACCTATATATCAGCAAACAGGATCCTGTCGATGACTCCTATTCCAATAAGATTGATCGAGCTCGACAAACGAATATGGAATGAAGCTGACGTGAAAATCCGTTGCTAAAAGTGTCAAATTGTGCACACTTATCCTTATGGTATTATAAAATAACCACGCCACAGTTTTTTTGTTCGAAATAATTCGCACAAGTGAAAGTTTTAAAAGAATGTAATTTATTGAATCGAAAACACTACAAACAGCGAATCACAGGAAAAACTGAAGTTTTCCGGAATTCACGAAAAGGAAGCAGAAAATTAGGAATTAACGGAAGCAGAACTATTCATGAAGTCAATCAATGAACTGAAATAAATATGAAAACGAGACAAATATGCGACATATGCTGCGCTCCACAGCTGACAAGTTCTTCTTGTACACAAAGGATGATCCATATGGGGATTCCCCAGTGGAGAAATTAATTTAATAATTCGAATTTTGAAAATTCAGAATAATTATTTGAAGCGTTCACTTTTGGCGTGAACATTAAGCATTCACGTTTCGAAAGTTCATATTTACCTCAAGCGTGCGAAAATTAATAATAATAATAATAATAATGAATTTTATTCTCTACATAAAGATATAGGAAAACGTCAATTTACAAAATGTATAACACAAACAAGTTTGTAGGTACACAAATAATTAAAGAATAGATACACATCTCATTAACAAACTATACAAAAATGTTACAGTTTAAAAACTCCTGTATTCTATATAAAGCAGTTCTCTTCAAAGCTTTTTTCATCTCCACTCCGAAACGCCTCCCATCCATCATCTTGTAGGTATCCGGGACGATATTATAAAACACTGCGCCCCAGTGGTCTAGGAATTGCTGGGATGAGGCCAACCGATGATAGGGTATTTCTAAAGCTGTTTTATTTCTTGTCTGATATGTGTGTCTGTTCATATTCTTCGGAAACTGTTCTATATTCTGATGTACATATTTCAAACAAGAGAGAATGTACATACTGGGTACTGTTAGGATTCCCTCAGACACAAAGGATGTTCTGCAGCTTTCTCTGCTCCCAAGGCCGCAAATGGTCCTTATTGCTCTCTTCTGCAGCCTCAGCACTCTGGACGCTTCCGAAGTTCCTCCCCAAAATTGAATTGCAAATGAGGCCACTGAATGGAAGTTTGCAAAATAGGCTAATTTAGCTACCTCATCTGAAGCACACATCTTGATTCTTCGTATTGAATATACTGCTGCCGACAATTTCTTCAGTAAATGATCGATGTTTGTCTTCCATCCTAATTTGTTTTCTATATGCACTCCTAATAATTTAATTGATGTCGTATTGGGTGCAGTATGTGAAAGTAACAGGTGTTGTGTTTTGGAGGTATTCACTTTCAATTTATTAGCTTGGAACCATTCATTTATTTGATTCAGTACAATTTGTCTTTTGACATGTACCTCTTCAGTGTTTCTGCCCTTTACTATGACTGAAGTGTCATCAGCGTATAAAGTTGCTCCATAAGATTCTATGCTGCATGGGACATCGTTTATAAAAATGAGGAACAACATTGGGCTCAGTACAGAGCCCTGGGGCACCCCCTTTCCTATGGTTCTTATGGTTGACCTCTGATTTTTCCATGTTACTAACTGCTCCCTATCCGTCAAATAAGAAGCAATCAGATCCAGCGACACTTCTCTCATTATCTGTCACCACAGTGTAAAAAACACCCCCTTAAATATTCAACGGAATCCGAGAAGGGTGTCGTAATCGTATGAAATTTACGGTTAGTTGCAATGTTGCCATTCTCATGTTCTAGTCCTGAATTTCACGTTGTCTCCACATCCCGGCCACCCAGCTCGGGAGACAAATCCCTGACACCGTCTTGATATACAATTTATTTTTGATTTCTCGCTTTCATGAGGAAACTTGACCCGAAAATCAACAGTTCTCTTGCTTATCTTCTCGCATATATCCTGTTTCTGACGTACCTACTGATATCCTTATGCAACGAAGTGATATTCGAAGCCATGAATATAAATTTAGAAGTCTATATTGATTAACCGCAATATTTCGATTTATAACAACAGTGTGATGTTTTGCCTATCTAGCTGGATAAATTTAGATTTTGGTATTCATCAACCCTGCAAGTTTTTCCTAGCATTCTCCAGCTTTAAGATATAATTTGTCTGATAAGCCTGTTTGTTAACCTCATTAAATGTGAACCCACTTTTGATAACTCCGTGTGATCAAAAAATTATTTTTTTTTGCATCATATTTGCAAGGACTTATTGATCCACTAGTTTCGGAAGAGAGAGAGAGAGAGAGAGTTCATTTACGGCCATCGACCTGAGGTCCTTCAATCTATGTAATTCGTAATGTCCGTTTACTCCGTTTAGTACCCAATTCTTCATTACCAATTTCAACTTGAAATTCGGAATCTCATAAGGGCCCTAAGCTTCACTGTGACCTAAACGGTAGTGTTCAACTATCCCTTAAAAGTTCTGTGGAGCTAAGCCGAGCCCATAAAAATGAAACGGTGCAGTTGGGCCCAACTAAGAAATGGTTCCTTGAGACTAACAAAGTTTTTTTTTGTCAGGAAATGTTCTGAGTCGATCACTGGTTCAGGGCTAAAGGTGAAACTATTTCTTTCGCTTTAAGCCTAAAGGACCTGGTAACATATCAGCTGCAGTTTGTTCTTTTCCTCGAACAATGAGAAGGGTGCCTCTATATGCAGCTAGCTCTTCCACTCGTGCTATCATTTGATGGCTATCGAACAGATGAGGATTTAGGCAAAGAGCCAACGAGATCATCTCACCATGTACGAAAACTTAGCAATTTCAAAATATAGAGAACTCCATTCAGTTTACAATCGAAGCAATCGAGAACTTTTTCATGGGAAACTTCAGGCAATTCAATTCGAGAAAATTTAAATCCCATACCTCCTCGAATATCCACAGTACTTTTCTCCCGAAGATGAAGGATAATTTCTATTCCGGAAATGAAAGGAGTAATCATATTCAATATCCATTCTTCCTCGGCTCGTAATTGAAATGAAAGTATAAGATTAAGATAAGATTTGTCGAAAAGTAAAGGAGAAAAACGGAGAATGTATTCCTGAGGACGAGGCGAGGCATTGCGCTGAATGGATATTGGAGCGAGAGTATCAACTTTTGTTCAAAATCTCTGCACTCTAACGATAAGACGGAGCGCTATAGGTAGATTTAGATAGATTAAGATAGAGTGTCGTCCCTCTCGGTTTCTTCCTTATTGTCTCCTTATTCATACTTACTTTTATTCGATCTAATTAAATTGTGTATCCTCGGAAAGGGGCTTTCGGTATTTTAAAAAGTGTTTGCACTGTTTATGACACACTTAAAAGAGATGAAACAGACGACGTCAGCGCTGAGGAAATCTCTCCTCAATTCTGTATAAAGCGTTCGAATGAAATGCGGGTTTTACTCGGAGGAGACACTCTATTATCGTTAATCGAATATACGACGTGTTCCTACCGGCAGCGATGGAAATATTTTTGCCATCTTTTCATATGGATATACGGGCTTTTTTGGGGGAATTGTGGATGAAATATTTTCGCATTATCTCTAATGTCATGTGAAGGAATATATCTCGAATTGTGTGGATGGCGTGTTGAATTTGGGAATCTTGGGATGGATTGATTTCAGATGAAGATTGATCCTAGGAAATGGCTTTCTATTGATCCTTCAGTTTCGAGGTTTAAGGTTTTAGAGCTGCACTAGCATCAGATTAGATTGAGGACTGAGGAGTGATCATCACATATCTAATACCTCTCTATCTACTGATGATTCTGCACTCAGATGGAGAAAGGCATTTTCTAAATGCAAAATTATTCTCCACATGCAAAAGAGAATTTTCATGGTGAATCTCTGTCCTATTGGAAAAAGTATTTTTATTATACTTACATCAGGTACCAGATTTTCATTTCCTGTCTTCCTGAAATCATATGGTACCATTAAAAGGTGAATTAGTTAATCAAAAATTTACTCATATTAGCTACAATTTGACACCCAAGGGATCTTCAATTTCAAATTCTTCCATTGGATCTTTATTACATGAAGATGTGTTACAAAGCACAGTAGGTCCAATATATTCATTGAGCAGGCTGTGACCGATCGAAGTGAAGTTGACGTGATCTTCCGATTTGTCAAACATGGTACAACCTCTCTCGTAGTTATACTTTCCACCGTAGCCACCATTGTATGGATTGTAAAACACCATTGAGTAGCAGGAGGTCGCGGCCTCGAAGCAAAATGTCTTGTCAAGATCTTCGCCTGCTGCACAGTTTCCATCATAAATTTCTTTACACTCATAGCACTCTAGGATTTCTGGAATGTCACTTAGTTTAGTGGAACTGCAAAATGTTCGCAAAAAAATGAAATAGTATTTGAATTTGGGTGATTATCTTTCGAGATTCCTCATACATAATATTCCGAATGGTTATTAGTTTGTGTTTGATCGTGTGAATAGGTTGTGGTCTACCACTGTTCCCGCTTCTTCAAATTTTAAGGTATTTCTCCTTCTCGTATCCATTCACGAACTCGGTAAATTAAAATTTTTCTGGAAATTCATGATTTAGACATTAGAGTTCATTGGGTGATTATTTTCTGCCTCCAAAATTTTAATTAAGAAAAAAGAAGAAGGAGGTTTTTATAAATAAAGTAGTAATGAGTACCCCCTTAACCTATTTTCCCTCTCAGCCTTTTAGTACAAGGATTACTTGCCCCTTGCTACAATCTCCCACCCAAAATATATCTTTCTAATAATTGGGAGTTATAACCTACATCACCAAAAACCTGAAAAGTGGTTGTTCACTAAAGATGACTATGACGTGCATGTGTTTTCTTAGAATACAGCGGCCAGTTATTAATCTAGTGATTTCCTGATCTCTACGCAATCTGAGTAGATTGTAGAGGAGAAGAGAATTTTTCTCAGGCCCAAGCAAAAGTCTTTCAGAACCTTATCTGATGTTGTTTTCATGCACTCCTTAGCAGTACTTTTGGTTATCGCGACTGTTTGCTCTGTACCAACAGAGGAGATTTCCGAACCTTGTTTAGCAGCAACGTCAACTCATTGAAAAGAATTCCACTGTGACTCAGTAGGTACACACACACAAGTATAACCTAAATTGTGGATAACTTTTATGGAAAGAATCTTTAGGTATTCCTAGATGTCTTTAGATCTATATTCAAGGAACGTAACTGCTCTAATTTCGTGAATATAGGATTTAGTGTTGTTGTGGGGTGTCTCAAAGTTATGCAAACCTGAGAGCCTCATAATGAACACCAGATCTCCTGAATATTCAACCTCACAAGCAGAGTGCAAATGTGTTTTTTGGGATTGACTTTGAGCTCTCCCTTTAGGCCACAACTCCTCAACTATTCCCTGAGCTGTCTGCATGAGACCATCAGCGTGCCTTTCTCGTATGAGTATGGCCAGGTCATCCGCATATCCGCTAGAACGCTTAGAATAAGAAGAAATTGTGTTCTTGCTGACAGAGGGGAGATAGAATAGGATAGAATAGAATAGAATAGACTCGAACTAAGTTGTTTTGAATGCTGTGCTTGTCAATTTTTAATTGGTGATAATAAATTCCTGATCTTATGTATATACAGACCCAATACTCTACCGAATATAGATACTTTTAGTTCAACACATTGCTTGATAATGATGTCTGCTGGGAAATGTTGATCTAATCATGGCTGGCGATTTTAATATTGATATTCTCACTCCATCGAATGATTGTAAAACATTTCTGGGAATTTTAGATTCATATAACCTCAAGACTACAACAAAAAACCTACCAGAAGGAAACTAATACATCATCATGCCTTGATAATATCATCACGAACATCGAAGGAGAGACCATAATCATAGAGGAACACCTGTCAGATCACTCGGGCCATAAGTTCATTTCTTATGAGACTACACCCTCTTAGAATTTTCATAAAAGGCGTTTAGACAATACCTATACGCAGCAGTGGCGTACCCAGACATCGGTCTTGGGGGGGGATATGAAACAAATAATAATAATATTTTTTTTATTGCAAAACATGAATAAATTTTCATCTTCTCCCATAGAATAATGTGTCCATTATTCTACTGATTTCGAGCTGTAATAGTATCTATAAATCAACCCCGATAGTTATGATAACTCACGCCAATGTGTTATCTAATACAAACAGGAAAAACAGTGTACCAAATGAATTAAAAAAGTCGGATCGATAGGGAACACTATTTCAGATATCAAGGTAACGTTCTCGCCATTCGTTTTCACATTTCCTTCGGTCTGAATATCCAATAATTGCAATTGGAAACCGTGAATTTTTGATGTTTTTTACGATTCTCGACCACAGAGATCGCTTTTGACAACTGTTGTCAATTTTGAAGAAGTCGAAGATGAAGTATAGTATTCGATTCGCGGTAATGGTCATAACACACTTGATGAATTACACCACTCGCCTGGCCCTGAGGGCTCGTGCTGCAAAATTCATCTGCGTGAGTTATGGCTTACATTACCGCTCATTGAATAATATACTATTATCAGAAATTTTGGTTTGATATCATAAAACAAAGTCGCCTTGGTCTTCTTGCTATATCATCAATAATTTCATTCTCGGAAATTGGCAATTCCCTGTGTATAGACATCATGGCTAGCGGATTCCAGTTGCCAAACTTGTCGATTTTGTTTCGCAATCATCAAATTTCCTTCGTTTGATGAAGTCCGCCAAAGAAGTTTTTTTACTTATGATGATTTTTTCCTGAACCTCTATTAAAAAAATACAACACACCTCTGTAACAATTAAACGAATTATGATGAATGGAAGGCAATGTCAACTCAGGACAAATTCCTACAGGTCGTCTCAAGGAATGAAATAGAAAAATGTCTACTCATCTACTTCATACCAGTAAACAAAATATCACCCTACTGACCCAAGTGCGAATTTAACGCAGTATTATCGGCCGACAAAGGGATCTGGAGCCGAAAACGTCCTGTCTCGATAAGATTTATTCACACTCAAATCGTTTGTTTTGATGTGCCGCCAATCGCTGCGATAGTTGCGGCACTCGGAAGGCTTCATATGTCTTTCATTTTTTATTAATAATTTGGTATACAGTCACCGAAGCGAATATACAGGGTGTAACTGAATAAGTGTAAAACATTTAAGGAGGTGATTCCTCATCGAAAAAAAGATAGGATCTTTCATATAAAGAAACTTCATTGGAGCATCCCTTGTTAAGATACAGCCCCTTAAAGGGGGTACATAAAATTTGTATAACAATTTTTTTCACAAGCACTGAAAAAGTTACAATATTGAAATTAACCTGACGTTTTGTACAACCAAAAAGACACTTAGCCAGTAATTTATTTGGTTTACCCCATGGTTGTAAGGGGTGAAAAACGCAACCCCTAAAATTTATTTCCGATGTAACTTTTTGTCTTATTGTTTGTTTATCATTTAAAAATTTATTTCCGATAGCCTGTTTCATTCTAAACAAAAAATGTCTCTTGGGTTTTTTGCCCAAAATAAACCAGTAAGCAGCAAAACATTATTTTACGAACAACTACAGAGATACATCGTCATAAATGCGAACTGGATTTATTGTTATTTTGTAGTTAGTACCTGCATTAAACGATTAAAGGGTAATAAACAAAACTAAGTTATTAATAACAAAACACACAACATGTAGAAATCATAGTGAATGTTCAATATGTCTACCTTCAAACAAATTTTATGTACCCCCTTTAAGGGGCTGTATCTTAACAAGGGATGCTCCAATGAAGTTTCTTTATATGAAAGATCCTAACTTTTTTTCGATGAGGAATCACCTCCTTAAATGTTTTACACTTATTCAGTTACACCCTGTATTATATTGTCAGGAACTTTACAACTCTCATATATTTTACAGAGAATTCGCTTTTATAAAATTACATTCTTTTGCACCTAACAATGGATCTTCCTGGGGGGGGATATATCCCCCTTATCCCCCCCCCCCCCCGTGGGTACGCCACTGATACGCAGGGAAATCATCTGGTATTCAAGAAATCCCTAGAGACTATTGACTGGACTGATTTGTATGTACTACCATGAGGTAATGAATAATGAAGAAGTCAGTACAAGGAAAAGTATGGAGACAATCGAAAACAAATCAGTTAGTGGAATAAATAGGGTGAGCCTTCTACAGTGTTCAAGCTGTAGCTTCCTTTTATCAAACATTTCATACATTTTCCAAAATTCATCGTCCCCATTCATATCTTCGGAACTGTTTTTTCAAATGATTTTTATATCCATCCAAAATTGTTACAACACTTATTCGAAAAGATTAACGCTCGATATTTTCTAAAATATCGAGCTCTAGTCAAATTAAAGTATTTCTTAGTTTTATCCATTGAGATCTGTCGAAAATACATTAATTTATTGATTGTTTTGGATGCGCCCTTGGATTTTAAATGTCATCAAACTAAAGGGTTTTCCAATAGGGGATGATATTTTGACATTCGAAGAAAATGCCATTTTTTTAAAATAAATGATGTCTATTTCATTATGAAGAGGTAGCTATGCCGTTAATGATGGAAAATAACATCAGCCGAATGACCACCACGACCACGACTACAGGACCATATTCTCTTCATGATATTTTCCATAACCAAATCGCAAAGTGTCCTCGATAGCCTCTCGAATTTAATATTTGAGTTCTTGAATCGACGCTGGGCTTTTGGCTATCCCGTGGCTTCAAAGGAAGAAGTCGCAAGGTGTTAAATCACAAGATCTCGGTGACCAATTGAGATCTCCTCTTCGAGAGATAACATTTTCAGTAAAAGATCAATGGTTTTGTTGCTTGTGTGGCACGTAGCGCCGTGTTGTTGAAAGTAAACGTTGTACATATCAATACCATCCAATTCCGGACATAAAAATTCATTAATCATCTCTCGATAGCGCAATCCACTCACAGTAACTGTTGCTCCAGTCTCATTCTCGAAGCAGTAAGCTCTTGCTGGCCATAAACCGCACCAAACAGTCACACGTTGAGGATAGAGAGGCTTTCAAACAATCACTTTTGGCCTTGCCGAGCCCCAGATGCAAGGGCGGATACAGCTCTCTTTCATGGAGGGGAGGGTTATAACGATTGAAAATCATTAAATCAGGTACACAATGTCTGAAATATTTTATGTGCATTGCGTAACTCTTTCTCAGGTCTTCGATACATGAGTATCGAGAACCTGAGAGAAAAAAAAGGTAATTACCCCCTTTACCCACCCCCACGTAAATTCGTCCTTGCCCAGATGCAACAATTTGCTTGTTGACGAAGCCACCGAGGTGGAAATGGGCCTTATCACTCAAGATGATTTATAAGCTTTAAGACCCAAATCTTCATGCAAAATACGTTGTAATGACGTTTGAGGAGTGCCTAAATCCAAGGAATGACGAGGAATGGACAAACCTGGATTTTATTCAACACTTTCGGCTACATCAGACAAATTCTCGGATGTTCTTTAGCTTATTCTCCACTTGACTTACTTGTCCCAACAGCTCAAATTTTTCCACCAATTTCTGTATTGCGGTTCGACAAGGTACTTCACGACAACCCAGAAATGTTCGATTCTTGCGAACCGTCTGCCAAGTTTTCACCATTTTTATAGTGAATTTTAAAAAGTGATAGCCTCAAAACTGATATCTACCGAAATAGCCGGCTATTCAAAATAACACCTCTCATTGGAAAACCCTTTACATGTTTACAAAGTGACCACCCTGTATTCATCAGTCACATAGATTACCTGCCAAAACTTCATAATGACGGTGATTTACTTGAACTCGTCGTACACTTTGATTTCTTTTCAATATAGTGTTCTATGATTTGTATTTTTGGTAACATTACTACACCTGATTCGGCGAAGGTGAATTCTAGATAATATGCAGGGTGGGACTTTGACTTATACAATCTTTAAAATGTAAATTCCCTTCATTAAATGAAACAAACACCTTTTATATCATTTTTCCAAATACGGCTTCGTTTGATACAAACAAGGTGTTGAAAATCCTTGGAAAGAGAACATTCTTTCCCATATCTTCGAAACCGTTTTTTCGAATAAACTACAATAAGTAGATATTTAAATTTTTTCTCGAGAACCAAAATACTGGCAAGAATAAAATTGGGAAGACATTTAATGCGTGCCAGATAGAAGGCCTTCGAAAAAATGTTCGGTCGTGTTCTATGATATCTATGCTAGTAAGGGGTGGAAAAACATTCTCCATATTTTCTTGCCAGTTTTTTGGTTCTTAAGAAAAAAATCAGAAACACTGTTTCGGGAGTTATCTTACGGGATGAGCCGGGAGGCTAAAACAAGCGAAGCTTATACAGAGTGTAACAGCCAAATGGAATAAATTCGATAACGAATAAATGAGGGAGTGTTAGGAAAAAGGCTCGTACACGTCGATTTGTAATTTTGAATGAGCATTTTTTTCAAGAAAATAAAATTATATAGGGTGTTCCATGCGACCGTGGCCAATACCAACCATCTTATTTCGAATGCAGCCCCCTGTATATTATTTATTTTTTGGATTCATCAGAAAATTCTAGACATAGTTCATGTACAATGTCCTATACCTATCCTTAACTTTTTCTGAAATATTAAGTTTTCAGATTTTTTACAAAAATTAACCTTTCAAATGAAAATTATTTTATTTAACAAATTCGATACATTATACTCGATATCTACTTATTTTCCATTTACCTCTTGATATGAAGAAAGTAAGCAAGAACCATTACTGAGGAGAAATGTTGAGTAACGTTAGAAGATTAGCATGTTGCCAAGACATTCGCGGCGAGCATTTTGAACATTTCCCACATTGACATTAATGTTTTTTTTTTTTTTTATAATAATTAAGGAATAATCAGTATTACTCATTAGGGTTTAAGTGCAATGTACCGAATTTGTGAAATAAAATAATTTTTATTTGAAACGTTGATTTTTGCAATAAATCTGAAAACACTCACTACTTCCGAAATATGTAGTTAATAATAGGTATAGGACATTGTGCATGAATTGTGCCTAGAATTCTCTGAAGAATCCAAAAAATAAATAATATAAGGGGGTAGCATTTGAAATAAGAAAGTTGGTATTCGCCACGTTCACATGGAACACCCTATATAGTATTATTTTCTTGAAAAATATGCACATTTGAAATTATAAATCGACGTGTCCGAGCGTTTTTCCCAACACGCCCTCATTTAATCGTTATCGAATTTATTCCATTTGGCTGTTACACTGTATGTAGGCCCAGCCTATTTTTTGACAAGGAATCACCCCCTAAATTATTTCGCAACTATTCATATTCACCATGCATATTATTAACTGCTCAGGTAGGTAGACATGAAAACATTGAGTATTGCATCCTATACCTTACTACCAAAAAATAATATGGATTGAATATAGGTGGTTCTTTTGTTTTCAGTTGAATGTTTTTACAGTCGAGTTTCTGTTTTTTCTTTAATAATTTGTGTTTGGTAGGGTGGATTACTCCTCGAATGTGCGTTTCCTGAAGATACTTTAAAGAAGTGAATTTAGCAATTCTGTAAATACAACGAAGAACTGAATAATCATTTCCATTTCAGTTTATTGCATCCTATTTTGGAAAGAAACTATGAAAATAGTTACTCCATATTTCAAGAGGATGGAAGAATACCAACTCACCCTATTTCCTGAGATTGCATGGTAGGAAGATTTTGGGTAGGATGATAGGAAAGTGAAAATTAAGGAAGAGAGAAGAAATAAACTTATCTTTTATTAGAACAGTAACAGTTGTAGAAGAAAGAAAGAGAACATGCATCAGTGATAGAAAAAAGAATGAAAAGTTTGTGAGAAATGGACTAGCAGAGATCTAAATTCCGAAAAACACCACCAGGTGGCACTACCACAGCTGGACAATGACATACCGGTTTCTGTCTTCTTTGCCGTCATCAGTGCCATATAGCCTTATACTGCGGTAGTAACCGATTGAAACGGAATTTAGATCTCTGCTAGTCCATTTCTCACATTTATGTTGTTGGTCCAACTAAAGGACGTGATCCTCATTTTCATTGAAAAGTTTCTTCGGATTTCTCATTCCGACTTAGCTCCAATAGGTTTCTCAATATCAAGCACATTCATCCTTGCAATGTTGCACTTCGAAGAATCACAAATTGTCTTGATACCAATAAACTCTTCAAGTCCAATTCTGAACACAGTTTCGTTGACTAAACAGTTTACAGAATCGCATTGTGTGCATCCTCTTTCGTACTTGACCTTTCCACCATGTCCATTATTATACGGATCATAGTAGGATTTGTAAAAGCAGGATTTATCTTCGCTCTGACAGTTATATATTGACAACCTGTATCCTCTAGCACAATTACCGAAATAATGTTCTTCGCAAACATAACAACCCAGTAATTCTGAAAGTGGGAGAATTTTGAGTTACTCTTATTCGTATTTGTGATAACCAGCATAAAAAACGAAGCCACAAAGTGTGATGACGAAAGACCTTTGTGGTAATTCATAGTCAACTCCTAAAATGGGGAATAGTACACTGTTTACCAGGTGGGCAAAGCCTAACATTCCTAGACGATTGTGAAGGTTGCTTGCTTAGTCGAGGCGCAAGCCGAGACAGTTTAGACTGACAATTTCAACTGCGATCAGTCTAACTGTCAGTTGAACTGATCGCAGTTGAAACTGTCAGTCTAAACTGAGGACTGAGATGTGCACACATGAGCAGTTCAATCCTTCAGTTTGTTCCACATGGATTCGAGCAGGTCCGACGATTTGGCCGTCCTCGGTTTGATTTTTGCAATTTTACCAAGAATAAGAAAGAGAAAACGTAAACAGTGGTGCAAGTGGCTACAAAAACGCAATTTATCTTCCCACATAAACTTATTGAGAGAGTTGGAGGAAGAACCTTTAGATTTTCTCAATTTTTGCGCATGACTCAACCGGTGTACCAAAAAGTGCTATCGTTGGTTTCCCCATTGATTGTGAAAAAAGATACAGTCATGAAAACTGCAATATCTCCACATGAAAGGTTGACTGCTGCCCTGAGATTTTTAGCCACAAGACGTTCGTACGAGTGCCTAAAATTTTCTATAAGAATGTCTCCTCAAGTCGAGTTAAACTTGGTTTCTTTTGTAATTATTGCTCGACATCGTGATATGCTCCCTTCCTCGACTTACACTGAACTGAGAACTGAACAGTCCGAACCCCCACGCACGGTCATTTCAGGTAGTCCTTTCAGTTTAAAATATAAAGAAATTCATTTCTCTCAGTTAGACTGAACAGTTGGCAACATCGCGTTAAACTGAAACTGAAATGCCCACTCACGTTAAGTTTAGACTGACAATTTCAACTGCGATCAGTCTAACTGTCAGTTAAATAAACTGAATATGAAGAAATTCATTTCTCTCAGTTAGACTGAACACTGAACAGTTGGCAAAATCGCGTTAAACTGAGACTGAAATGCCCACTCACGTAAAGTTTAGACTGACAATTTCAACTGCGATCAGTCTAACTGACAGTTAGACTGATCGCAGTTGAAATTGTCAGTCTAAACTTTACGTGAGTGGGAATTTCAGTCTCAGTTTTACGCGATTTTGCCAACTGGTTCAGTCTAACTGAGAGAAATGAATTTCTTCATATTCAGTTTAACTGACAGTTAGACTGTACGTGAGTGGCCGGCCTAAGAGAAGTATTATTATTGTTTGGCTTTATTTTTTATCAAATTGTTCGATAGGCAAATAATGTCAAAAAACACAAAAAGTTGCTGACAAGTTTGTTGTCTATTTGGATAATGCAGGAACTTTTCGAAGTGAACTAACTGTTTGTCCTTCTACACTCTGAAAGGTTTTCTATATTTGTTGATTTGGTTGTGGAACAACAAATGGACAAATCACCATTGGTTGGATGAAATAATTATTTCATACTTTTTGATTGTTGTCTGTATTGAAATTGTATTGAAATCATTGTTAACCTTGAATAATTTCCTCATTCATTATTCTTATAATAACGGCTTTTGGAATAATCCTTTAGTTAGGACATTGCAAAATCCGTATTTTTATGATCTACGATAAATTTTCCATCAAATGAGGATATCAAAATGAACTGTAGTAATACAGGGTTCCCCCTAATAGACTACCCATTTTATTTCAATGATAAATTCGCTACGAGATGACAAAAAGGATTTCTGAGCATTCATCTTTTGAATATACAGGGTGTTTCACCATAAACTGAACAAATATATATAGCCGTGTAGACGACACCCGGGAAGTCATTTTTGCCTTATGACATATACCCTGTTTTCGACGCATAAGCGAGATACAGGGTGTTTAATGTCAACTGTGAGCAATATTAATTCTGATAACTATGGTGAGTTATGCGTGACATTCGAAATAACGGTTACTGGTAACATCTCATTATTTTTTAGGGCTCAATTCAAATGTGGTGTATAGAATTCTGAAGAAGAATTTCAAAATGGCGGAAAGACTGAAAAGTTTGAATTCATTTTCTCGGTTGCCAATTTGGAAAGCACTATTTCAACGTACTCGATTTTCTAAGATTTTCCGTGAAAAAATTTTCTCAAAATTCGAACTCAACTTTTTTCTACATGTACATATTCAGTGAAAAATAAATTACGCCCAAAATTTTTGGAATTTTTCATGGTTGAACTATCCTAATTTCTGAATATGTACTTGGGTGAAAACAGAATAAAAAAAATATCAATTGGTTTTCTTTTTGTAGCCTTCCAAAAATACTGGAGACCGTACGAAGGCCAAATTTGGGCTTATGAGCTGCCAGAGTAACCCGGACGGAATATGCTTTTATAAACCAAAAAAATTTTTTTCAAAAAACTTTGGTGGGAATCGAACTCTCCACTTTCGATTTACTAGCGTCGCTTTGGTAACGGAAATTTATAAGATTAAAATAAACTTAATTCATACTCGTAGAGAGTTCGAATCCTACCAAATTTTTTCGAAAAAAATTTTTTTGCTTTATGAATTCATATTTCCGTCCGGTCATTCTGGCAGCCCATTAGCACAATTTTGGCCTTCGTACGGCTTCCAGTTTTTTGAATAAGAATTATGAAAGTTCTCCGAGCGTAATCTTTGGAAGGCTGCAAAAAGAAAACCAATGGATATTTTCGTATTAACCTTGAAAAATTCCAAAAATTTCGAGCGAAATTTTTTTTTACTGAAGACATGTAAAAAAAAAGTTGAGTTCGAATTTTGTAAAATTTTCTTCACGGAAAATACCCTCAATATTTCAATAATTTTTTATTTTGCCCACCCTGAGAAAAATTTTGAAAAATTTCTGCGGGTGCCCATGAAGAAGCCTGGACGTCAAAGAACAGTTCTCACAACGGAAAATATTGAACGAGTTAGAATTGCGTTCACGAGAAGTCATAAAAGGACTGCTAACCGGCAAAGCCTTATTTTAGGAATATCAGAGGAAAGCTTAAATCGAATTCTTCAAAAGGATTTGAAATTGCATCTCTATAAATACCAAATGGCACAGCACCTTAGCAATCAAGACTTGCTACGCCGTGTAATGAACCATGTTATCATAAATCCCAAAGAGTTAGCTATAATTAGGTGAAAAAGAAGTTTGTATTGTTAACCGAAAAAAAAATTAATTCAGATTTTAAAATGGGTAGCATATTATGGGAAACCCTGTACAATAACATTGCAAACCCAATTTTCGAAAAGTCCTAGGTATTCCTGATCCTATTCCTCCTCAAATATGAGTGACCAGCTGTTGAAAAAGTCAACATTTTCATGAGAAACGCTTTATTTGTATTGATGCCATTAGGAATATCACTAACATGTTTATGAGAATTGTATCGAATAAAATGAAATTATTTCGTTTCTGCATACCTTTTCCGTCATTTTTAACCCTAGAAAGACATCCCTGAAAAAGAACAAAACTCAGAAGTACCACTGCGATTTCCATAACTATGTAACGATATTCGTGTGATGTTATTGTGAACTAGTCATGTTTCACTGGTGGCAGATGGGAGCATCACACATTACCAAATAATCACAAACCTTGAATTCAAATCGGACTCACATAGTGTGAAATTTGCAATTAATGATTTCCTCTTCAATTTCATGAATTTCATCACATCATGCGGAACATTCTGATTATGGAAAATTTTAATATTATTGGATTCGATTTGAAGTTGGCGGACGAACCATTTTGTAAACTACATTATATTGCGAAAAATATGCCGGCAAAGTGTTATTCATCGGCACATAATTTGGGCGTCATATAGGTATGGGTTTTTATCGTATCGTCACTCATCATGACCATTTTATCTTCTGATAAACATCTGTTTAGGATTGAATTGTTTGGAATATGTCGTATATAATCAAAATGTTCCAAGTCATACTCACCTCCTGAATACAATTGAAGCCTTCCTCAGCAACGCCAATTAGGAGCTGTTTTAAAGTTTTCTGGTGAAACAAAGCATAGCAGAGAGAAAAAAAACGAAGGGTTACAATTAAAAAAAAGTGTGTTTGTCCACTGCGGTTATCTATACATTCCACCAATCAGAAACGCGCAATTTTGAATCACAAATGGTTTCTAGATGGAAAAACCGAAAAACTGTATGGCAGCAGCTGTCAGCAGTTTTTTCGAGTTTACCCCCGGCAAAAATTGACAGTTGTTGTCAACGAGAATTAATACCTATACTCCTCCATTCACTTTTATTTAATCACATAGGAGGTCATGGTTTCGTTTTCAGGAGTTGGTGCAGGAGTAAAAATATCAAAGATATTCCACATCTTGTTTGTTCGAATCGATCGGCGATTTTGGGGCGAAATATCGATGGGAAATCGCCTATTTTTCCGTTCTTCGTCGTCCAGAAGAAGTTTCGAGCAAGTGTCATTTTTTCCTTTCACGAGTTTTGGCGTGAGTACGAACGGCAAATTTGAAGTGGACCAAAAATCGATTTACAAGCATAAATCTCGGCATAAATAAAGCGAAAGTAAGTACTGATCGACCTTTTTACACTTGCTAACGAAGTATTTTTTAGGTATCTGGCCGTTTTGAAAGATTTCAAACGAAATTCCGGTCCCCCAGAAGTTTGGTTAGTTTTCGTTTTATCATGTGTAAATGAACAAAAAAGGCTTCCTCATACGATCTTCTAACGAAAGCGACCGGAAAATATGGTTCAGGTAGAATTTTCGAGGATTTATGAGGAAAGAACTTGCAGATTGAAATTGCACGATTTTCGTAAGTAAACGGGTTCTGAATGGCCATCATCGGTCTCTGAATGATTATTGTTGATCGTTTTCACGTTTCAGAAAAAAACACGTCGAAAAAGCAAAAAAATAGAAATATGTAGATACTATATTGCATTCCACAGTAGGAGAATTCAGATTCCGATGAATTGAAATGTGTCACTGGAGCTTTCATTCCTTCACCGAAAGTAGAAATAGGCTATATTGAACCAGAATACATCGGTTTTTTTCCATATTCCAGGAGTTTGTGTCTTATTTTAGAACAGGTGAATAATAAATGTGAATCATATGTTTGACCTATTCCATTTTATTTGTACAAACCCACTGTGGTAGTAATGTATGAATATTTTTTAATCTAATAAATTACTATACAATCGAATATTTTACTCCTTGTTCATAAGACCAAATAAATAAAATGTCGTCAAGTCTTGAACTTTCAGTTCAAGAGGATAATAAACATTAAATCTTCACAAGCATGCATATGAAAATTTTGTGAAAGCAATGCAATTTTTTTTCATGGCGAAAAATAATATGTTGAAATAGTGATCTCTTGTACTTTTCATGCAAATAACTAGAAAAGGAATCCTTTCTATCAATTCATATAAACGTTAATTATTTTCGTCCATCACATCTTTTCCAATTCATTCACATTCTGAGAAATACGCTAAGAATGTAGAAAGGGCAACATAGTGTTGACTAGGAACATAAAAATATTTTGTAAAACGACATTACTTCGATACAGAGTGGAATGTGTCAAATTTCCAAGTCCAGAGTTGTGATTTTATAATTGTGAATGGAGTATATACATAATGCATCCCGAATAATCTGTCACTCATGAAATAGTCTTGTCAAATATCATACGGGCATCTAATTTTTCCTGTGAAAAAAATTGAAAGAACACAATGCAGAGTAATATTTTTTTAACAAAAAGCATTCGTGCAGGTTGCAAAAATCCTCGTCTTCGAGTCGGATTTTTGTTGCCACCAGCACTCATGCTTCTTGTTAAAATATTACTTAGCAATAACGTGTTTTATCCATTTTTTCCAGAAAAATTGGATGCTTTTATGATATTACTTACGAAAAAACCTTCACGATTTTTTCTGCAAAGGACCCCGCACTTTCTTTATGTAAAATGGCGTTCCGTCAAATGTTCCAATTTTCTGGTATGATGTAGTAGGTACTCGACCTACTGATCAAAAGTTTCCATGGCCCCAACTCAGTCCTATGACTAATTTTTGAGATACGTTGAAGTTGAGAATTACCCACTTTTACTACGCACGTATCTCGAAACAGAATCGAATGAACTTCTCAAGAAACATTTCATTCCAATTCCATCCCCAGGGTATAACCATATAGAGGAATATGACCGAAAATCGTTACTCAACCGAAGTAAGACACGAATTAAAAAAAACGGCGTTCACTTTATCCGAATCTGTTATTCTGTTCAATCAATAGACACATCTTATTCATTTGTTTAGTGGGGTGCTTTCATTGCTTTCCAATCAACGTTGAATCTTTTCGGAATGGATCCAACCAGATAGGTTGGAAAACTGGTTTGGAGTCACATTCATTCGTGAAATGATTGAAAACAGATGATTTGTTCTCCATTGGCAATGACCGTGATAAGATTTGAAGGCGAATTGGACCCAATGGAAGAAAGAATCAACTCATATAAGAAATTTTGTCTCGAAAACTTGTAACACGAACCTGATAGTTTTGAACAATCAGAAAACGAAAAAATGATTTCATTGGAACAATACATGAATGTCTCATTAAAATTCATTATTCGATATTCACCAATCGATAAAAACTAAAATCGAAGGCATAAAATGAAAATCAGAATTCATGCAATATTTATGAATGCTTAGTAGTCAGCAGATCACAAACAGCCACCCCTTACGCTTGTTCAATAAAACAAACTGCAAGTTATTACAAGGGTTGATAGTGGTCGAGGAAGGGTTGGAAACACTTAGGCAAAGTCAGACGTAGAAAATACAAAAGATCCAGTGTCATATGCACATAAAGATAAAGTATATTTATGATGGGGTGAACGCTACATTGTGTTCTTCTACAACGCGTTTAGATAATACGGACTGGTTATTTGTTAATATGAAATATGTGGCTGCATACGGGTTCTTGGTCAACAATACTTATTTATTTGGTGCAAAAAGTAAATTTATTCAAGCGACAGATTTATCGCGCGCAATTCGGGAAATATATCAACGTTTCTACGTTCATATGTATTTTTCATATTGTGGCCGCCCTGGCCGAGCTGATTTATCTCCGAATAAGTGATTCGTTCGCTGACAAAACGACGTTTAATTGGAATGTCTTTTCGTCTTCTCGAATTTTCGTAGTATCCTTTAGGAATATCACTTGGTTTTGTTTCAAATGGGAATATCCCCATTATTCACTAATTACAAATATTACAATAAAAACTTCACCACGGTTTTCACCTGATTGCGTCAGAAGAATGAATGAGTGAATGTATGTTCATTTCTTTTTGACGCTCGATAGCTCTAAAAGATTGACGGATTTGAACAAAGGAGGTGTCATCAGATTCATATGAATTATGGAAATGGAAAAACCTATCTCTATTTTGAGAATGAAATGATATTATTTTCATGTTATTCAATAAAACGCGTTGTTTTCGAGTTTTTTTTAATTTTATACGATGAAATTTGACGAAAAAATCATAAATCTCAAGGAAAAAATTTAGATGATTTCCTGGATTTCAAATATCACTGAAAAGAATTGACTATCTGATCGCACTACAAGTTAACTATGCTGTCAGAATATTTATCAACTCAAGACTAAAAATCTTTATGATGAAAAAACGATTCATATAGAGATAATCATAAAATCCCAAAAATGTGGGAGATGAAATTGAATTCTGAGGAGCATGAAATTATACATTATATACGTACAGTTTATATTAAAGATTCATCGGAAACGGTCCATTTTTCAGGAAATTATTGAAAATGAATGTCAATGAAATAATTCAAATAGGTACATGAATGATGAATGTCGATACAAACCACGTATTTGATTGAAATCGATCCAAAATAACATCAAACTCAGCACTAAATTATCTATGGCGATGTTTCAATCTAAACAACCAATTTTTGCCAATTTTTCACGTAAATTCTATAAAATCGACCCTCTATGGTTAATATCACATTAATTCACTGAAAATCTTCACATAATCATCACGAGAACGAAGAAAAATACCCATGATGATCACTTTCCCCTTTCATGAAATCATAGCTCTAGAAAAGATTTCCTCTTCTTTGTTTACAGTTGCAGCGGTTGTAGCTAAACGCATGCGTCGTGAACTTGCGTGGCTTGGAGAGGCTACACATCACAGATCAGAGACTGACGTATGAGATGGTTCGATTCCTGATATTGAAGAAGGTGATCTATGCAAGATCTCATAGATATCCCTTCATACTATGTTATCCGAGAAATCAACAAGCTGGCAACGTCTTCCCTCTGTGAAACATTCATAAAATATTATTATTTGATTGTTTTCAATTCAATAAGGTTGATATAGCTTGATTAATCGAAAATTGACAGAAAGATAAGATAAGATATTTTCGGTATATCGAGGAAACAAATAATTTGTTCATAATTTGTTTTACGAAGTAAATTAGGAAAATAGAAGGCAGAAGGTATTTCGAAGGAAGAAATATGGCTTGTAAATCGCAGAAGTAATCGGACAAAACTAAATGGTTATATTGAGAAATATTGTGTTTCCGACATTTTTTGTTCCAATAAGGAGAAATATGAACTCGGCGTTAATCCAAAGAATCAGGTACTTACATATTAAGTGGATTTAGCCCCATATTTCTTTTTAAATGTCTTATCTTTTCACCAGACACGAATTTGTTAAAATGGAAAAAAAGAAAAGGTTTTTTCTGAGCCCAAAATTCTACAGTTGAAATATACATGGTAAGTATTTGACTTGTACATATAAATATTGCAACTGTAGATTTTTGAGGCCAAAAAAAAAACCATTTTTTCCTTTTTCATTTTTCCGAATTCGGCTCTGTTTAAAAGATATAGCCATTTGAAAAAAAATTCTCTGCAAAGACCTCCAAGTTCAGATTCCTCGATTGAAATTAAGTTGATACTTTAGGGAATACTCAAGTACATAATAACCTTATTTCAATAAAAATGCTGAAAACATGATATTTCTTGACAAAAATAATTGGTTTTGTCTGATTATTTCTGCCATTTAAAAGCCATATATCTTCCACCAAAATAAGTTCTTCTTCGATTTTCCTGGAGATTAGTTAGTGAACACTAATAACTTGTTCCTATTCTCCTCGATATCCTAAAAATATCTCATATAGAATTTTCTTTTCATCCTATGATTAATCAACCTAACTCATAGGATTCTAGGTCAAGAACCTAACCTAACCGATCTCCTATAAATATTTCAAAGACCTTTTGAGAAAACGATGCCAGTTTGTTGATTTTCTCTTTGAACATTGGTATAACGGTGTGCTTTTGCGAGGTAGTGGGCGCGCAAGACAAACCGTGTGAATTATGAATCGACCCATCTTAAATCTTATATTGTTGCGAGTGTCTGTGAACGACGCATGCGTATAGCGACAACCGCCGCGATCCGTGAAAGCTAATGGAGAAAATCATTTCAAGAACTCATGTGATGTTGTTTTAAAAGAGGAAAGTGATAATTTTAGGTGTTTTCATTCGCATTCGTGATTATTCAGTGTCATTTAATTTATCATTAATTTTAATTTGATACGTGGTTTGTATAGATATTCATACTCATATATCCAAATTTTGTATTTCATTGACATTTATTCTTAATATGGTAACAATCAAATTAAATTAAAATGTTCCCCTAAAATTTACATATACCGTCGAATTCAAATAGCAGATTTGGCTTTTCTGTGGTTGATGGAACTGTCAAATTATTCCACTCAGAATAAGCATCATTGAAGCTTCAATTCATTATATCATATCATAGCGAAATGAGGGACTAGAAACTTTTGATGTTTCTACTCAAAAATGTGATGAAATCAGTTATCGAAGACAGAAACTTGCTTTCTGTACACATTTTTCAAAATATAATTTTGATAATTTTCTATGTTTCTACTTGAAGAGTCGAATCTTGCAGAAATTTCAAACAAGCTTGATCTGCGTACGTGTCTGTGAAACTTATGGATATAATTCTTTCGAAGAAAGTTGTATAAGGATATGAGCGGGCACTTTTTTGTATCCTAAAGTATCGAAACTCGTTTTTTGTAGCATTCAACTTGTACATTCGAACTAATTGGTATTTTTTGAATTTTTACATTTACATCATTGTGTGAGTATTCATCCAATCCGTAAAAACTTTGATGATTTGAATTGAAGCTGCAATGATGTTAATTTTGAATAGAATAATTCGATAGTTCCCAATAACCACAGAAAAGCCAAATCTGCTTTTTGAATTCAATTCGTAAATGTGAATTTAGAGGAAAAACTCTAAAAAATCCTATTCTGTTAGAAATATGCATATCATGTATTTGAAAAAAAATGAAATAAAATGAATGGTGATTACAGTGATGAAAAAAAAAATTATATTGAAAAAATGAAGAAAAATCGATTTGAAATTCGTCATTTTGATAGTCTTTTTGTGGACACTCTATATACTGGAGATTATAGCTGGGTACTGGGTAGGATACTTTGAAGTCTTGTATTTCAATCCATATAAAACTGTTATTGGTATGTGCAAGGGTTCGTGAAATATAATTGGATAACATAGCCTCTACAAGTAGCATTTTTTTTGTCAATATGGTCAATATTTCGAGAACTGACGAATAAAAATATGTGAAAAGTATACGAAAGCATGCAGGATGTTTCAGAGAATTGAAAAACACTATTGAACATAGTGTGTCCCATTTGAAAAACAAAGTCACCCACTATTCCTTTTTTGTGGGCCAACCGATATATTCGAAAATATTGTTAGTTTGTGCTCTTCTTGTAGTATATCAAGTCTGCATCGAAAAATTTTGTCAAACTCAGTCCGTTACGCCTATATCATCCGCTGCGGCACTAGTGGGACAGCCTGTATATAGAAATAACTCGAAAACGACGCGTTTTTTGAAAAAACATAGGAACACTTAATTTTTCAAAATGATTAATCCTTTAAGAAATATGAAACGTTTATCTGTTTCAAGTGGTTTTATGGTATTTTTGCGTGGATTTATGAGTCGGCTACGTTGTAACCTGCACACCAAGCCAAATATTGAATGTCTTTTGATTGAGGAATGTGCAACAAGAATATAGTAAACTACCACCAACCAAAATTAATTTGAAATAACGGTTACGAAGATATAAACAGAGAAAGGTTTTTTTCATGGATTTTCGACACCCTGTATCCAAACGAAACCCAATTTTGAAAAATGGATTAGAAAAAAAAGTGTTCCGTTTGATGAGAGCAATCTACAGCTAAAATATATGTACAAGTCGAAGACTCACCCTGTATGTACAATTCCAAGACTCACCCTGTTTAATATCGACTTCTCAATCGAAATTGAATTGTTGAATTGAAAGGAATAGATATCAAATATTCGACTCAAAATGACGAAAATGAAGAGGTGAAAGAAAACGAACAGACTGTTGAATGAGGTTTAAAATAATATCTAGGGCATTCATTTATATTATTCCGTACATTTTATCCCAAACGTCCGCATTTTGAAGTACCTATCTTCTCGCCCGAAAGATCACCCACATGCCATCCCATCAACTGAAAGCTTCCACGTTCGATGAAATTTTTATGTTCGCTCACGTCCCTTCTAAATTTTGAAAAGTAAACCCATCTCATCAGATAACATCCACCATTCTGTGCGTAACACCTGGATATGACTTTATACTCGGGAATTTATGTTTGAAATGCCTATTGAAACGTCACTGAATAATTCATGGACAGAGCTGATACAATGTCAGAATTTCATAGTCACGTGAAATTGACAATTATGTAACAAAAGTTCGTGTGGGCACATCAGAATCAGCACAAAACAATGCTGTGGCAGGAACATCCGGAAACTGGGGAAATGGTTTCGGGACAGTGGCGTAGATGCGCAATTTATATTTAAGAGATTGGTTCGCATGGTCAAAAATCAGGAAAATCCTATAGGACTCATGCATGGTAGGCCACACATGCTGTTAGTAATTTCTTTCTTGCAATGCCATGTGATTTGAATCTATTTATTCAATTATATTCTGAACATAAAATAAAAATGAGTAAATTTTGGAAACAAAAAAATATATCGACACAGATTTAACATTCTAGTATACAGGGTCTTTCACGAGGAACCTCACCCATATTTATACGAGAAACTACTGAACGTATTTTCATGAAATTCAGCACTTATAAGTATTTCACGATGCTGATGAAATCTAAAATATTTTCAAGGCATGAGCACCTCCGGTTTTTCCGGAAATGACGTCAACTTCCGTTTTTCAAATTGGAACACCATTTTTTTTATTGCAGAAATAGATTCCTTAGAAAATTTCAAGTTATTTCGATGTAACATTTTTCAGTTTTGGTTGGAAAATTCTCTCTGAGCGGGAAAATTCGAAAAAAAAATCGAAAATAGAGCTCCCCTGAAACAAGAATAACTTCGAGGTTTTTGGATGGAAAATTTTCATTTTTGGGATTTTTCAAGATGTAAGATTGATGTATCCACTTTAAAAATCGAAATCGCGATTCATAATATAGGGGGTGAAAAAATCGCCCTAAAGTGGATATTAACTCAGAAAATATCCATTTTAGGGCAAGGGTGTGATGCATACACTCACATTATTTTCTAACGTAGATTCAATGACTGCCATAAAAAATGAGGTTCTAATTTGAAAAAATTGATTTTTCACGATTTTGTCATCCCTAACTTTGAAAGCGATTTTTTCACACCCTGTATCATGAATCGCGATTTCGATTTTTAAAGTGGATACATCAATCTTACATCTTGAAAAATTCCAAAAATGAAAATTTTCCACCCAAAAACCTCGAAGTTATTCTTGTTTCAGCGGAGCTCTATTTTCGATTTTTTTTTCGAATTTTCCCGCTCAGAGAGAATTTTCCAACCAAAACTGAAAAATGTTACATCAAAATAACTTGAAATTTTCTAAGGAATCTATTTCTGCAATAAAAAAATGGTGTTCTAATTTGAAAAACGGAAGTTGACGTCATTTGCGGAAAAACCGGAGGTGCTCATGCCTTGAAAATATATTAGATTTCATCAGCATCGTGAAATACTTATAAGTGCTGAATTTCATGAAAATACGTTCAGTAGTTTCCCGTATAAATATGGGTGAGGTTCCTCGTGAAAGACCCTGTATTAAGTATACAGAACGGTAAGGGCATTTTACCGATCGAAGACAATTTATTATTGTCTGAGATCGGTAGTCCTTAACGTTCGAGGTACTTATACCGTTTTTTGCACGATAGACACAATTTTCACTCAAAATTAAATATCCGACAAATTTGTGGCTTTATCAATGCTGTGTGGAAATATATTGAAAGGCGTTGTCTTGGTAATGAAAACTCAGTAGATTGTCAATGTGACAATAATCAACTGAATTTACTATAGTGTTGAAAAATGAGCGATAAAGAATCTTCGGACGAAAATGAAATTCAGACAACCTAGGAAATCGGTTCTCCAGTTATTCTCGAGAAATCAAAAGTCCGCTACGAGAGTACATACAATACTTTCAACGAATGGATTCAGAGTTAAGGCATACAAATCAATGAAAAAGTGGTACTGGCCTATTTCGTTCGACGAATAGAAAAGCTGAGATCACCTAGAAGTCTTTGGGCTGAATATTCAACGTAGAAAAGCACAATATTTTTGAACGACGGTATTGACATATCCAAGTTTGCAACCCTTATAGCATTCCTGAAAAGAAAATCTATTGGTTACAAACCCAAAAAATCGGCTCTTTTTACAAGAGAAGAATATAAACTAATTATGTCCTTTCAGGTGGAAATGATATAAGGGGCATGTAGAAGAGAAGAGTTGTACAACATGAGCGTGAGGGACATAGACGATCAGGAATCATTTTTGGTCAATTTCTAGTTTAGCTCCCCCTCTCCGATTTTAAAAATATTTTGTCTCGTGATTGTAGATGTTGAAAAGATACTACAGTTTTAATTTCAGCATTGGCAAATGAGTAGTTTCAGAGAAAAAAAATAAAAAAGATTGTGAATATTTCCACCTGCGTTTAGACTTTATATTTATTTGAATCGCATCGGCAGTGTAAAATGCCGTAAGGTGATTTTTTCTCGAACAGACGGTGTTGCCAAATCTCAATAATTTCTCAAATACTAAGATAGACATAGAACTTTCACACATGGCAGGTGGATTTTCAAGAGATGAGCCTTTAGATATGTTCCCCGATGACGTCGGCGCTGTTTTCGTTCTATTCAAACAAGGGTATGGGCTCCAGCAAGGGGGGGTTCAGGGGGGGCATGGCCCCCCCTGAGTTTATTATGGCCTTATCGTTTTTCAGCAGTTGGGTTGGGTAAGTTCAAGTTAGGCTTTAGACATTTATCCCCTTGTCTCCCAATGACGTCCGTACTGTTTTGTTCTATTCAAACGAGGGTAAGGGCTCCAACAAGGGGGGGTTCAGGGGGGGCGTAGCCCCCCCTGAGATTTTTATGGCCTTATCGTTTTTCAGCAATTAGGTTAGGTTATGTCAGTTCGTTATGGCTTAATTTAATATATTCTGCAATAATAACATAATTCAACTGATATTATGATGTAAACCTCGAGAAATCAACGTTACATTCGGGAAATGACGTTCGAATAAATTCAACATATCGTTGATGGGTTTCGTTTTGGTAGAAAACTTCGGTTACAAATTTTGAGCAATAAAGATGCAATGATTCAACGTGGCAATAAGCATCCTACAAACAGAATTTTCACGTTTCAAATCACGTAGGTAATCGTTACTACGGAGATCAAAAAAAATAATTCGACAGTTGGAAATTAAAACTTCATTCGAGATAAATAATAATATGTGAGAATTTCTTCAAGTGTGGAAGAAGGGGAAGATTTTAATATGTGTGTTTCAAGTTGCGGTTACAATACAGAAAAGAGGATACCGAGAATGTGATCGCATTGTCTTGTCATTGTCTTTCAAGGATTTCAAGGTAAATTTTTGGAGCAATCACATCTAGATTTAATGAAAATATGCTTCATGGTCAACATATTTTTATCAACGGATACTGTCGGAGAATTTCGAAAAAATAAATTATTCTTGAAATTTTCAGAAACCATAGACTCGAGAAAATTTGAAATATTCATTGATTCAGCGCTAATGAAATTGTATATTTTTCTAATGATTTTGAATTCTTTTCAAGGTCATGTCCTTGAAAAAATAGGTCAATGACCTAGACATTTTTGGCAAATTTTGATCTTTTTAGACTATGCAAGACTAATTCTTTTCGTAAATTGTCGTTTTTTCAAGGAAATCTCTAAGAATCTTACCCACCCAGCACCCCTATTCACTCCAGATCCCGTTGAAAAAACAGCAAAATAACTTGTTTGCCAGCATTGAAACAAGTAGTAAATCATACCAAATCACTCGTTTTTCACGAAAAAAAATTAAAACATCGAAAAATCGAGGGGGACCTAAACTAGAAATTTACCTCATTTTTAATTGTGAAAATTCCCAACACAAAAATCAACATTCAGAGAACATTCACAGTCATCGATCGAGATAATGATATCAATTACCCGGAAATATATAGAAAATATTTCAGCCTGCGTCCACAAAATGCGAAGTGCGAGCATTTATTTTCGAGATATCACGGAAAATACAGTAATCAAGTAATCGGCAAAGGGACAATTAGAAGTTAGCCGTCAAAAATTGCAACCTTTTTGAATTTAGAAAATCCGAATGCCTATACTGGCCACTCTTTCAGACGAATATCGGCCACATTTTTAGCTAATAAAGGAGTAGATGTATTAGGACTAGAACGACACAGTGGATGTCGGTCTTCGACTGTGGCTGAAAGTTACGTTGAGGATTCCCTGAAAAATAAACTCGACTTTGCTAAAAAAAATTTGCATACTATGGAACGTAGCGAGGTGCAAAATGAAATGTTGAATTCAGCAGTGGTATTTCCATCAGCAATTGTAACAATTGTACTTTCAATTTCAATATTAAATGAACTTCATTCAAATTGTATGTGTTATTTCATTATTTCAATGAATATTCAATCATTTTCACTTACCGATCAGTTCATCTTAGCACCCAGTAAAAATAACCTACCGATCTAGCAACAAAGGCGGCAACTATCAAAATTCGTTCTATCGTGCAAAAAAAAACTATAATTACAAGAATCAGATTAGAAAATTTATAACAAAAACTAAGAAAAACCATATACTCAAATCGAATAAAATTGTTCGAACTGTCGTCTATTCTGTCTCATACATTAACCACATACAGTTTCATTTCGACTTGAGGCATTTAAAATTATAAAGGGTTGCCTTTGCAAGCTTCTGAATGCTTCTTCGGTTTAGGAGAGTTCATGTATATATGTCGTAGTCTTATTGTAAAATCAGTCATATTATAATATGCCTAGGCTTTTTCAATACGACTAGTCATATTGCAATATCACTGAAATAATAGAGGATCTCACAATTTGACTGACAATTTAAGGCGTATTGTAATACGCCTGCTGCTCATTAGGATTATTGTCAAAAGAATCTGAACGCGATTGTTTTTAGGGATTGACTGTGTAAAATACGACGTATTATGATACGACTGGCAATATGCCAAGCAAATTATGGAAATCGCTCATATTTCTAGAAAAGTTTTTTGGGTTTTCACTCCCAGCCTCTGAAACAGAAACAATTAAAAAATTAAATAAGATGAAATGCTCCTGTGGAAATCTTTGATTTAATTTGTCAGGAGTAAATTGGTTTTGAAAAAATTGTTGCCTAACAATAAAACAATTATGAAAAAAGGAAATAATTGAAATGGGTAACGTAACGTTTCGGAGTCTATATCAGAATCCTTCATCAGACGAACTTAGAAAATCTTTGGAATCAATTTGCTCCTGACAAATTAGTTCAATGATTTACGCAGGGGAATTTCATCCTATTTAAATTTTTTAATTGTTTCTGTTTCAGGGGCTGGGAGTTAGAACCCAAAAAACTTTTCTAGAAATGCAGAATCCTCCCAGATTATGTTTCAATCGATATCTGAAATCGCTTATAGGTGGGACAAAAAAACAAATATATTTGGATTATTTATTACAACATGGTCCACTTTTATGGCATTTGCTTGTGCATTTCATATGGGATTTAAAGCATAAACATTTATTATTACGACACTGTGACTTGTTTGGTTTGCAAGAGCACTTTTTGAACCCCTGTCCTTCGAACTTTGAAAATAATCTTAGAGCTTCTCTCAAGGAAATAACTTTATTCTCTGGAATAGTAATCACTTCATTATCTTTGCATTCAGTCATTTCATCCCTCGAAAACCATCGGTTTAAAAGTCCATGGATTTAGTAAACACCATTGGAGACATTTATTACGGTTCCTAAGAATCCAGAGGTCCTCTATCAACTTTAGGAACTTCGATTGCTACTTTTTGACCTATCTCAAGAGGTAAGATTGTAAGTCACAACCGCAACAACAACACGTTAAAACACGATTAGCCTGACAAGCCGTCAGTCGTATTACAATAAGACGAGTATAACCAGTCAGAATCTAAAGAAATCGCGCGCTTTTGAGTTTTGACAATAATCCTAATGAGCAGCAGACGTATTACAATACGCCTTAAATTGTCAGTTAAATTGCGAGATCCTCTATTATTTCAGTGATATTGCAATATGCCTAGTCGTATTGAAAAAGCCTAGGCGTATTATAATATGACTGATTTTACAATAAGACTACGACATATATGTATATTATTATTCGGGAATATCATAACGATATATTTCATGTTTTAACCGTCAACCATCATCGATTTGTATTGACTCTGTTTGTGACTTATGTTCAATGAATGCAATAAACAAAATATTTTTTTATGCATGAAAAAATTTATGGCCAAGTATTAAATGAACAAACATTAATATGGATTTTTCTGATTTCTGGAGCTGAAATTTATTGAACATTGGGTTGAGAATGTTGAGATACATGGATGTATTCAGAAAAATAAATTGCAAAAATTTGACAATAAAATATACGGGGTGTTCCATTGAAAAAATACCAAGTTTGTGTGCAATCTTAAGAATAGTATTGTGAGAAAAAATATATATTAAAGCAGTTTCCATTTTTTCCCTGTCTTATACAGTGCCTCAGAAATAATAAGATCTCCAAAAGTGAACATTTTCGTTTTCGCCCTGTATTTCAGGAACTGAAGTAGTTGGAATTTTTCTGTTTGCTTTGAAAGTTTTCCAGGAAAGTGATACAGGGTCGCGAAAACCGAAATGGGACACAGTGTACACCTCCCAAAATAAGGATGAAGATTTTGAATCAAAAATGAATTAAAAAAATGAGTCACCTTTTGAACAACCGATCATCAACGTTGCGTTACTAGATCCTAGATCGACCATCAGGTAGAGTCAAGAACACAAGGACATTCTTTTCACATATGGCGAACTCAACTGCGACATTTGAGATCCGAACATACCCAGAAAAGTTTCTACGTTTATCCATTCGTTAGTTATTGTTCATTGAAAGTTTTGCAGGAATTTGGACAACAAAAGGGTGTTCCAATAAGAGCGCAAGATTTCAGAGTTCAATAAAACGTGGATTTCTGTAGCAAAGTATTGAAATATTTTTTTCATTTAGAGCATATACGTTTGGGAATTAAGTATGAACCAAAATATCTTGTAGATGGCCGCCACGGCTTTACTGGCATATGCGTACCCTTTTGACGAAATTTTCAATCACGTTATTGAATACATGTTACTGAAACGGCGTCTTATTTCGGTTTTTAATGCTTCGATGGTTGCAGGCTTATTGACATGAACCTGGGACTGCAGACAACTCCACAGCCAGAATTCTGGAGACTCTGAAGGCGTTAATTCGTGAGTGCGTGGTGGCCAATACTGGTCACCAAATCGGGAAATGACACGACCAGGAGTAAACTCGTACAAGATCTACAGTGTTTCACGGGCGTGACAGCATATCTTCATCTCGTGAGGAAAGCTTACAATATTCATTTTTCTTTCTGCAAAATTTATTGATAATAGGTTCGTTTCTTTTCAGAAGCTGTTTTGACTGGCACAGAATAATTATTTTCCTAACAAGTGCGGGAAGAGATATTTTTCCGCACGAGTTAGGAACAATATTTTTTCTACAAGCGCTTTTACGATATCGATTTGATTTCAACATACCTATCAAATTCGATTTGATATATTCGAATAATTTCATACTTATGACAAATGTTAATTCACATGTCGTTTCCATAGCAACGTGGTCGGTGGCGTTTGGTGCATAGAGACACAGATGCATAGAATATCTGGTGTAACGACTCCTTACCAAAAATCGTGACCAAGGTTTGAGTTTTTGTGCTACTTCCGGAATAATCCGCACAATTTCATCGGTCGTGGCTCTACTGCGGCAGTGGAAAATATCGCGACCCCTTTGGGAGAAATGAAAAGCAGCACAAAATCACAGATTTTCGATCGACAAGAAAGTCTTGAACGAAATCTAATCAGTGTCAAGACCAGGTATTCTATGCACCTATACAGGGTGTTTGGTAATTCGACGTGAACCTTGAAGAGGGATATACTAGACGTCATTTGCAGTGAATTGCGTCGAGTAAAGCATGGTCCGAAAATCTATGGTTACGAAGATATGGCGATTTTTCAACTTTTTTGAAATTTTCTGCTTCGTTATCGAAAATAATTAATTTCGTGAAAACTACCCGACTCTAAATATTCAATGAATATTTTTTTCAAAGCTGAGGAGGTGGTCCTCATTTATTGCGAAAAATTATTCTCTAAAAATTCAGATAACCCGAGATATACAGGGTCATGAATGGCTGCACCTGTTTTCCTCACAAAATCTTGATAAAACAATTGAGAATTACTCGAAAAAAGTATCATGAACTTGGTGTACAAATGTAAGGAAGAACTTCCCTGTTTCATCAGCTTTCCAAAAAGGTACAAATGTCAATAATTCCTTCATGCAATCAAAAAATATGGCCGGAAAACCAAGCAGACAACAGACTTTTTCGAGTCATTCAGATATCCTATTATCCTTTATAAAAATAGGAAAATTCGCGTCCGTTAGGACCGTCCACTTGGGACATATAATCAATGATCTAATTCAAGAAGTAAATCGCTGAAACGTGCTGCTACCGCAGAAGGAAAATGACAGACCGGTTTCTGGCTTCTTAGCCGTCATCAGTGTCACATATCTCCTCTTACGGTAGCAACCAAATGAAACGGCAGAACTTATATTACTCTCTAGTAATATTAATTAATTTGACTTCATCACATGTTAGCGAGAATGGCGGGGATGAAAGGGCGCTGACCGGTGTTTGAGTATCCGTGACCTATTCTGAAACTATTTGCAGAATAGACTCCTATTCCAATACGAATACAAACGGTACATTTCACGAGTAAAATATAGGAGATGAATGAGTTTCTAACCGAATAAGGCTATCCCAATTTAATTTTTTCCAAGTCATTGCGTAAGTTTTTCTTTGAATTTTATTTTTCCGCCTTTTTTGAAATGCGATATCTCCCTAACTACCCTTTATTAACAAGGAATCACCCCTTGAAATGTTTCGGTCTTGTTTTGAAACACCCTGTATATCTCATATATGTTTTTATTTAAAAAATGATGGAATCGGGAAAACGAAAATCCATCGAGCAGTATGCAAAAAAGAAGCATTTAGAAGAGAAAAACGGGGATACAAGAAACCTAATAAACAATAATACATAATAACAATCTGAAAATTGTCAGAAATAGCAATCAATATGATTGGAATGAAAAAATATGCTAATTACTCAAAATAAAAAATCATATAGCTATATAACAAAGTATTCTGCGGAATGTATATAAGAATATATCAAAAAACACATTAACGAAACAAATGATATACAGGGTTAGAATTAAGTATGGAACCAAGTAGATGTCTTTCCAACGAAAAGAAAGATATCTATGGAAATTTGCAGGAAAATGCAATGGAACAAAATGCATCTGATATAGATTTTTTGTTAATAATATACTTCCGGTTTGACAGGAAATGCCATCAACTTCTTTGATTTAAAAGGGACACCTATATATTTCTACAGATTTTGAAAGAGCTTGTTTTTTTGAATTCTAACATACTGAGCTAAGTGTGAAAAAATTGTAAAAACGAGGCATATAGCACTTTAATCAACCTCGTTCGAGTTTTTTGCATAGAAGCAAAAAACTATTTTATTTGTTTCTCATTTGTGAACGCCAGTTTTCAAAAACACAATATTAATCAAGAAAGTTTATTTTATCAAGTCACTAACTTGTAAAACTGACAGTTAACTTGCAAAATTTTTACAAGTTAGTAGTATTATTTACATTAGAAAATTTTGTTTTATCGTCAAATATGTTGAAAATCATGGTACAATTGTTATTTCCAGTAACACAGATTTTTGATGATGAAAGAGTTGATACTGATGATGATGAACCATCTGTTGACTCAGAAACTGCTGAACTCGAGACTGCAGAACATTTGTACTCTCCTTACTACCAAATAATTTGCTAGACATTTCGATTTTTTTGTTGACCGAATCATCGACATAACTCATCGCAATTTCGGTGCTCTTCCACCCTCCTGCACGCTTTAGTGCTAAAATATCTCCACCCGAATCCGCAACCATAGTGGCTCCAGTTCTACGAAAAGAGTGGCTGGTGTATAACTCTGGGTCTTTTAAACCTAAATATTTCGCTATTTGCTTTGGGACACCACCAATAGTGTGCTGGCCAGCATTAAGGGAAATGAACTTTCCATGTCGGCATGTCAAAAAAATCTTAGGTTTTCTGTTCCAGGAGGCCGAAGATTTACATATTTTCTGTATAACATGCAGGGCTTGAAGCTGCAGCAATCATCGGTTATGGTGAATCTTCTTGTTGTTAAATTTTTTGTTTGCCGCAATGTCACAATAACGTATTTTCCCATATCTTCTACATCATTTTTTTTGGAATTTATCTAACCTTTCTACAAATGAGAAACAAATAAAATATAAAACAATAAGGTAACGGGTTTTACTGGCTCAAGGAGTTAACTGACTCGCCTGCGGCTCATCAGTTATATCCTCCATTCGCCAGTAAAAACCCTCTTACCTTGCTAGTAATGTTATATAATATAATAAACTAATCGATGTTTTTTGTAATGTTTGTATGCATAGTAATGAATAAGCGAGTACTAAACAGTACGTCTTCTGTTCTCCAAGTGTCAAATTCTAACTGACGGAAATAAATTTTACAATTTAGTATGGTTCAATTATGTGACAAAGAGCGTATTGGAATTTTAATGATGATCGGTTATGGTGATTGTGCTAGAACTCATAAAGAAGTGTGTCATATTTCTGATAATTTGTATCCGGAGAAAAATCCTATATCACGCTCAACAGTAACCAAAACATTACAACGTTTTAATACAACTGGGATGGTAAAAAATTTGCTGACACCTGGAAGACCGCGGACTGCAACGAACGAACGTAACTGTTGAACAAAATATTGCAATCGATTAAGAAGAATCACCTCAAACTTTCACCACAAATTTGGCACTTAACCAGAGTATCATTCATTTACCATATGTTCACAGTAATCCGTTACTTTCTCATAGAAATGAGAAAGATCAAATTTCCAATTTTTGTGAGGGCAAAGTTGGAGCTCCCAGGTCGATGAAATATCTGACTGAACATTTATTTTCACGTCTCTTCATGATACCACTTCCACATAGCTAAGCAAGTTGGAGGCACCTAGGCTTTGTATATAGGAAATCCGAATCCTAATTTGATCATTTTGATCCAGTAAGTGCATAGCGTATCTAGCCGTTCGTTCATGAGTGAAACGGCTGCGCTTTTATTCTCTGGCAAATAAAACGCACAAGCCCTCTGAAAGGAAAATGAATTCATCAAAATATTCAAGGTTCGTCTCGACATGTGAAATAGATGACTCCCCTACAGTGGCAGGCGGCAGCCTACGCCTCTGACGAACAGCGAGCGCACGTCACATGCATATGATGCCCGCTTTGCCCAGTAACGTAAATATATTAACCATCGCGTATCTGCTAGCTGCTGCAGGATGATAAACAGATTTCAAAATTGATAACTTGGAATACGAAGCCGAAACAGAACGTGGTCCTGTCTATTTTGAACAAATCGAATGTTCGTAAATCGATGTGGTTCTTGCATAGTCGCCTATCCATCACTTTTCAAAGAAAGACTTTGAGGGCTGTGGGGTTTGAATCGGGAGTTTCTTCAGAGTGATAGAATTTTCGATAGGGTTACTGTGATTTGACAGAAGGTAGAAGCCATGTTGTTTTGACATTTCTGTTCAGTAAGCATTGACAAATTATCATGAAAAAACTCACGCCGCAACAACGTTTATAGTTATAGTTATAGTGAAAAGGGGTTACAGTTCACTACGACCTTAAGGTCTATTGTGCCCCCTAACAGAGCTGTTATCATCGCGCCTCCTACAGCTCGCCCTCCAGTTCCAGAGATTTGATGAAATCCAGTATCTGGGACGGCTTCAAGGAGGATAACTCCCCACTTCTACAAGTTTCTGGTCCAAAGCATTCTTTCCTTTGGCTTGCAATGGCATAGCATTCCGTAACCAGGTGAATGGGAGTTTCTTCCTCCTCAAAGAATCTACACTCATCAGTGTCCGATAAACCCATTCTCAACAGATGCTTCTTTAGGCGACAATGTCCTGTGAGAAAGCCAGTGAGTAAGTGAACTTGGTTTTTCCTGAGATGCAGATATTTTTTGGATCTAGCAGTTTCAAAGTTCCGAAGGAACTTTTTGGAGTGATCCATCCCTGGGAGATTCCGCCAGAGTTTTTCTCTTTCGGTTCTCTCCTTCAGCATAAACTCCTTCTATAGGTGCATTTTCCTAAACCACAGAAGGGTTCTGGGCCAGTGAGTGGCGTTCGTGTGCTCTTTCTGGCAAGTGTATTGGCCTCTTCGTTTTCTACGATTCCTGAATGACCGGGAACCTAGATTGAAAAGACCTTATTCTTCTTGCCTACCTCATTGAGTTTGTTTCGGCATTCCCAAATCAGCTTTGAGTCATTGACGTAGGAGCTCAGTGCTTTAATAGCAGCTTGACTATCTGTATGAATAGCTATATCGCACTTGTGATAGTTTCTTTCCAGATTTATATCTAGACATCTTTCGATTGCAAGTATTTCCGTTTGAAGGACGCTTGTACAGGAGCGGAGGAGCCTAACAATAATGCACACTTGCTACTTGTCCCGTAAATCCTAGCGCCAGCTCCTGTAGCTGTTTTGGAACCAACAACGTTTACAAATTGTTGGAATTTATTTTGAAAATCAGTGTTCTATTCGCCAAACTTATAGAGCTCTTCTTGAAATTCAAGGTTTACATAATCAGATCAGCTCTTTCGTCGAACTATCGATAGATTTCGGACAACATTTTCTATACTCGATGCAACACAAGAGCAACAAGACAAAGGACTGTACGCACAGAAGAAAATATTGCTGCTGTGGTAATGAAGATCCAGATTTGTCTATTCGTCGACGTTCACAACAAGTTGGACTATACCCATACAAGATCCAACTGCTTTAAGAACTGAAGCCACTTTGCCATGATAAACATCGTTTGTTTGGTAATTGAGCCCTAGAACATCTTGAAGTTGATCCACTTTTTTAATGAAAAATTGTGTTCAGTGATGAAGCTCATTTTTGTTTAAACATAAACAAGCAAAGTTGCCATATATGGAGTGAAAATGAACTGTGCTGTGCTTTACAAGCTGGAGGCATCATCGGTCCATATTTCTCGAAAAACGATGCTGGAGTGATGTTACAGTGAATGGTGCTCGTTAAAGATCGATGATCAATGATTATTTGGTTCAAAATTTGAATGGTATCGAACCAGGAGTGTTTTGGTTCCAACAAGATGGTGCTATACCTCATGCTGCTACCGTTACAATTGATTTACTGACAGGAAGATTTGGCGATAACATTATTTCGAGAAATGGTCCAATTAATTATCCTCCAAGATCTATTCCAATGGATTCTTTTCTTTGGGGTTATCTCAGGTCATTGGTTTATGCAGAAACAATATACGTTTTGGGAGCCAACATGAGTCGTGTTATTGCTGAGATAAGAGCTATAGTCCGTTCAAATATGAGAAGGAGCTTTGTAAGCAAACAGAATCGTCTGGTTTGCGCACAATAGAGCTTCTCTTGATCAAACGGTTAAAAATACACTTCCTTTTACCGCCATCTTGATTTGCATAAATATATAAGTTTTCAATTGACAAGACTAGTTAAAATACCTAGAGCTACTGTGAAGGTCTAGCTATTCGAAGTGTTTCAAGATTTTGTTGTGAAAGTAGGTATATTGTGTTGGAAAATTTTTTGACAAAGTGTATACAGTGTTTATAGAACAATGTCGAATTCGGAAACGGATACTGCATCTGAGGGTGATATGATGGGGACCACCACCAAAAAGGTCCAAAAGGTCGCATTTCTCTGCTGAAGAGAAAGAGATAACTTTGAACATTTCTCGAAAAGAATTGGAAGAACATCCTGATTTATCGAAAAGAGACTTAGTAGGAATAATTTCAAAATCCTCAGGGGTGAGTGATTCAGCTGTATTCAGAATTCCCAGAGAATATAAAGAGAATAAAACATTGCCGCCCAGTCGTTAAAAATAATCAATTCGGTTGACGATTTCGATATGAACCTTAACAGAAGAATTGTCTACGGTTTTTTTTTCCGGACTTAAATCTCAACGATTTCTAAAGTACTAGAAATCGTGAATGAATGACGACAGTTTTTCAAATTTAAAAAAAACAACGTTCTATAAATTTTTGAAAAAAATGGAATTCAAACTGAAAAAACGTGGTCGTGATAGTCTACTAATAGATAGGGATGAATTAATTGTGTGGAGAACGGAGAAGAGATTATTTGAATAAAATCCGCTCATTAAGGGAACAAGGCAGAAAAATTTATTACCTGGATGAGACATCGATGAATAAACTGATTGTGTGAAATTTCCTCGATTCGACTCTGGACGGAAAGTAATACGAAGGCCATCCTACCGCTGCGCCAAATATGTTGTTATTGCTCCTTAATTCTTACATTTGAACAGAGTATAGTCGTGGTGGACATGTGCCACAAATTATTTTTCAAAACATAGATATTAAAAAATTGGCTTCAATCTTAATTTTCAATGGGTTTCATTTTGAAGTTCTCTCACTCTAGAAAAAAAACCCGATAGTTCATTTCCGTTTGATCTCTTCGGCTGATTTCAGCAAATTTTTTTCTAATTGAAGCTTGATTCCTCAGATACATAACTAATCATATGCCGTCTTATTTTACACATGAAGAATGAAAATGGGTTTTTTTCAAAACCTCATCTTTTCACATTCTCGACTGTCAACGATTTATTCTAGATAGCTTATTTTTCATTCTTCGATTTCACCCCTGTATATAACAAGAGTTGAAGCAACTGAAGACGGCATAAGAACAGTTATGCTCCTGAGGAACCAAGCCTCAATTAAAAACAAAATTGCTGAAATGAGCCAAAGGGTGCAAAAGAAAGTGAAGAGTGAATAAAAATAATTCTGCAGGTGTGTAGAGAAATCTATACAAATCTCAAAATGCCTTCAATAACATTTTTGAATTTCACTCAAAAATCTTGCATTTCTTGAAAAAAATATTCAAGATATTTTCGTATGAGAAAGAAGAAACTCTTGAAGAATGCCTCCTGGCAAATAATGAAAAAATAGGGGTCTTTTTATTTTGTCTCGAGTATCTGTGACCAAATTTTTTAGCATAAATTTCGGCACCTCTGTATGATAATTTCACTAGCTGCTCCATACTGATAGCAATCTATTGCAAAATGATTTTGGTTTTTACCCCAATGACTCTATTGTAATCAAGCTATTATTCAAACAGAACATTTCCTCGTTGAAAACTGAGAAATGTATCGCTTATCCAACTAATCTAGTCTTGCATTTCCAACAATAAATATCTTGATGTATGTCGTGCTCACAGAGTCTTAGGCCAGATTGTTTTCATTTCGCAGAAAACATTACAGTGAGTGTGTATCAATATCTCCACCAAGATGGCGAAAAAGTAGTTAGAGATTACTGACGATATATTGTACACTTGTTTACAGCAGCTTTATTTATAGCCCGAAGATGTTGAGCACATTCCAGATAAATCATATAAGTTATCAGCTCAACAGAAATTATATACCGTGAAAAGATGGATGGCCAGATGCCGGCATAACTCAGAACGTTGTTTGCGATAAACGCAGGCCAGCCGATCGACCTCCCTGAATGATTGCATCTTTTTTACATTCGGGGTTATTGGGATACATTTATTTTATGTATTGGGGAAATCAGAGGTCGGGGTCGGGTATAGCAGGTGAACAAATTGATGGATTTTTCCCTAAAGGTCTGATATTTTTCCAATACGATATCAAAATGGATTTATAGGACCATGCCAACCTGTAGAGTATTTTTTTACATAGCACAACGATCACATTCGAATATCCATTAACTGGAGATGTGAAATTACTCGAGAAATCCTTGCATTTGATTAACATACAAATTGGCGAAGGCGCCGGTCCAATAGATATCAATCAGAAACGACCAATAGGTATGAATATATTTCTCCTTCCTTGTGATTGAATTCCATACTTTTTGAATAATAATATTTTCAATTATCATATAGGTACGGTAGGTTCATGAAGCAAGTCTGAGTTCAAACCCGAGCTAGAAAAGAAATTTTCTAGTCTCGGTAGGGGCCACCACTTCACTGTTGGGTCAAAAATTAACAGTGCTGTGCCTAAGGTGAGGTGGCGTAAGGACTCAGTTACAAAGCCTACACAGAACGCAACTGCTCACTCCGAACTCGATACAAGTTGTTACAAGCTTCGAAATCTTCGCCTTCATATGGTATTGCGGAGATGTCCCTATAGACGTTGTTCTATCCGAACAGTGGCGAAGAAAGGGGGAGGCAGAAAATGTTTATTCCATATTTTTTTTCAAATTCAGTATATTTCTCACCACCGAAATATTCAGAAGTTTGAAGAAGTTTATTCATAAATATTTTAATACAAATAATTTTATCACATTAATTTTTGACCCCCACAAAGTTTCTCCATCAAATCTATGGGATTATCCAACACAAAAATTCATTATGAAGAGTTCATATCACCACTGAGTCCAGGTTTCACCGAACCTGAAAAAAAGGGAGTCAAAAACGATTTATTTTTTTCTGATTGATGAAGGCATATACAGGGTGTTTGGAGGGTGAGTAGCCATAGGTAAATGGTGGATAGGTGATGCTCTTGGCTACTTGTTGCGACTAATAAAATAACATTTAGCCCAAGGTTCAAGGTGTTATAATTTTTTTGCCATTTTTCTAGATATTTCCCATTTTTCTCATCAAAATCTTGAATTTTTTCAAATTTAATGCTCGAGGTGCCTATAAAATGATTTATTTCTTTAGTCTAGTCTTGTCTTATTCAGACTGAATCATAATTTCATACAAACGTCTTCAAAAACATGACAGCGTCGTATCAGACTTTAAAATGAAAAAAAAATAATGTTGTGTCCAATTTACAAAGTTAAATGAAAAAAAATGTGCATAGTGTTGGGTTTTAAAATGGCTTTAAAAACTTCTCTAGTTAATACTCTTTGCAATGGTATGTAACATGTACCATTAATAATCAGATAACTCAACAAAAAACCGTTTTGTCTTCAAGGATGCCTTGGAAGGTTGACGACAAAACTATTTCATTGAGCAGGCAAAATCTTTTCCCTCATTCTACCACAGCTAAAAATAGCGTGCTCTCTCTATCATCGGCTAACAATACTCCCAAGGGCGTCGCCAGGGGGGGGGGGGGACGGCCCCTCGTGCCCCCACCCCCCAATCAGAATAGAAAAAATGAACTGATTTTCGTATATTATGCTATTATTTCATAAGTTTTTAAGGGATTTTTGAGCTCTAGGGGGGGGAGGGGGGCAGCTGACCCCTGTGCCCACCCCCCAGCTCAAAAGCTGGGGGGTAATTACTACATTTGCAAGTCATTTCATAGGCCTGCAGTAAAGGTGCAGTAATGCAGTTTTGAGTTCACTCAACATTTTGGTGGTTCATCAACATATTCTGTAAAAAACTAAAGATAGAGAACTTCAAATCATTGAATAAATTCATTTCTACTTTATTACAGGCTGATTGAGAAAAAACAATTAAATTTCAAATCATTTATTTTAAATCTTGTTCAAATTGTTGGCCATTATTCCTAAATGTGTTGCCAATCGAAATTGCACGAAATACTGAAAAGCGTGGAACAGAATACTCGTATTTTACTCGCAGTAGTATGAAAATCTTCACATATTCCTTTCAATATGATAAATCACTAAATTCGTATCATCCACACAATATTTATTTAATGATTTGAAGTTCTCTATCTTTAGTTTTTTACAGAATATGTTGATGAACCACCGAAATGTTGAGTGAACTCAAAACTGCATTACTGCACCTTTACTGCAGGCCTATGAAATGACTTGCAAATGTAGTAATTACCCCCCAGCTTTTGAGATGAGGGGTGGGCACAGGGGTCAGCTAGACTAGACTAAGGAAATAAATCATTTTATAGGCACCTCGAGCATTAAATTTGAAAAAATTCAAGATTTTAATGAGAAAAATGGGAAATTTCTAGAAAAATGGCAAAAAAATTATAACACCTTGAACTTTGGACAAAATGTTATTTAATTAGGCGCAACAAGTAGCCAAGAGCATCACCTATCCACCATTTACCTATGGCTACTCAACCTCCAAACACCCTGTATAAGTGTATAGAGATAAAAATAATACAAAAAATATTTTATAAGTATCGAATGAATGAAAAGGATATTCCCCATCATTTTTGGTTATTTTGTAACATTTCCACCATCAAAACGAACAAATATTTGTTTGTTTTCTTCATTTCAGTATTGAAGTCTATCATTCAGTTAATCAAACTTTCATCTCATTTTTCTTTCAGAATTTATCGTTTTTTATTACAACAATGTGTTGTTTTCGAGAGATTTATTTCCTTGAATTTTTTTATTCGAAATGATGAATATCCATTTATATCAATCAACGCCAAATTATTGAGGTTTGTTCGAGCCGTCGATTAGTGAAAATTAATTGTTTCTTGCAATTGTGGATTCTAACATGGAATTGAATTTTTTTTAAATGACACGCCCCGCAGGTATCTCCTCGCAGATGATTGGTGAAGGAAAGACAGGGTATTATACAGCCAGTGTGAGATCTAGTTCAGGGTAAGATTTCTTGTTTTATTCCCTGTGCCTCAACATCTGTTCTATTAAGCTGAATAATAAATAATTCAATAAATAAAAATTAATGCACTGCACTGCCGTCTGGCGGTAAACGTTTCTCATTTTGAAGGCTGACAACACTTAAGGAGATAACCGATTAATTTGTACTTGAAAACCACAGAAAATTATCGGTTACTTCCTTAAACCAAATTGAAATTGTTGGTGAAACGATTTTGACAGAAACGCAAGTGAGAAAAATCGAATAGAGGTGCTGAAAAAATAAAAAAATAACAAACGGTTCGGGAGAAATAAACAGCTTCAGTAATTCGTACAGGCTTAAAAACAAGCAAGGTCGGCAATCGACATTCAGGTAATGAAAAGAGACAGTTCTTTCGTGATGAGAGGATTTCTACTTTACAACCATCTGCTCCGTCCAAGTCCATAATATTTCAAGATAGGTACTGCTGAAAGATGGCCTATTTCAGTGTTTGAAGAACTCGCCGTCAAAGTTTCATTGTCGCTTCCGTCAACTCTGCTCAGGGGTAGTGCAAACCCTTAAGTAACCTTTTTTTCTTTCAAGGTAAGATTATTATTCATCTTCGTATCGTCATTGTATTATCCACCACATGAACTTTCGGGAGAGACCAGTCCAGCATATAAATGATCTACCGATCGAAGAATCCAATTCGATTCATTCCGAAATTAAAAATACCACGCATATATAAATAAATGAACGCACCATCCATCAATCCCCGGAAGGCATGTTTTCGACGAATTCGAAGCGTCCGAAAAAAATCCGAACGCTCTTCGACTGCCATTCCCCGAAATGTAGATTTCAATTCCGTCTCGTGAAAAACACATTATCCAGTCAAGTTAAGGATGACCCAAAGGATCTGGAGCCGAAATCGTCGAAGATAAACGAGGTGTCCCCTAATCTACGAGTTTGCAGCACTGGAGGGTGGCGGGGGGATGCGGGGTCGAGGTGAACCATAGGAAAACGGGGCGTGGGGGATGGAAACGGCGTATTCCGTTATTAGCCAGCACTATCGGGGTGCCGTTGCTTGGGCCAAAGTCTTAATTAAATCTCCAAGGAAGGAAAGCTCTCGACTCTGACCTAATTGATTGGTCGACCTGCCGGATGCCCAACAACGGCTTGTGTCGCGCCTCTCGATTCACTGTGACAGCTATAAGATTAAAATCTTCCATCTGACTTCTATGGCGACGATAAAATGGGGTTCATACGACGGGGAAAAACTGACGGTGTCGAAGTCCGGGACGATCGGCATCTGTTTCAATATCTTACCATGTTTGCTAATAATTGAGTCGAGCAAAAAAAGTTGGAAGGGGGTTGTGCCATGGGCGCCTGCAGAATTAAATCAGGAGGGGTATCTTCAAAAAGAGTCTTGTGAAGAATTCGTGGATATTCTCTATATAAGATATAATAAGTAAAAAAATCTCATACAACGATGAGGAAGTAAAATGAGGAATTGAAATTGAAATAGCAATAATCTGGAGGTATTGCGCCCTTCTTCAAATTCGCAGTCACCCAGTATTGAGATACTGAATATGCCCAACACTTCTGGGCATCCAGAAAATCACCATTTCCTGATCTTGTCATGGCCTGAGAATACACATTTTTTGTGTAATTCATTTAATCTTTTCCACTGATGTTTCAAGAGATTCTAGTCGATTTGTGCAAACAGTGGCGTAGCGCGAAATTCGGCGCCCCCCGCAAAATTTCAGTTGGCGGCCCCCCCCTATAGATCTGAGTTGTTTGGCTCGGGGGCCCCTTTAGTATCGGGCCCCCCCCGCACCGCGGGGTTTGCGGGGGCCTCCTCTACGCCACTGTGTGCAATAAGTATGCTGGACAGACGGCCAGACAGACTTTGAATATGACCTCGAACTGTCTAACAGAGAATCCAACCATTGCGAGCTCATGATTTGTCATGATTTTCGGCGAATTGATAACGCTCTTGCCAATATGAATAAATTTTTTATTTTGCTTTTAAGGTCCTGTTTATTCGAGTTGGTTTCTCTTCATTTTTTGTCCGTTTTGGTCTGTTTCTGAGAAATTTTACTGTTCTTGTTCGATTTTGTTTTCGTTTCGTTTTGTTTGTTTATATTTATTTTTCCTGCTAGTTGGTTTTAGTTGAGTTGCGTTTGATGTTGTTCGTTTCTGTTTGCTTTTTTGGGTTTATGTCCATTCTTCTTAGCTTGTATTTAATGGTTTTATTCGTTGTGTGCAATAATTGTGTTCAAGAAGAAAAGATGTAGAAATATTGTTTCTATGTGAGACAGAATTTTGTTTCTTCGAAGTTTTTTGGGATGTGGTCGATTTCCCGGATAACTGTGCTTTTGTAGACATTCATATATTTTTGTGAATGCTTTTTTGGGTGTAAACTGTTTGTATTCAGTTTCTCAATAAATAAATAAATTAACACATACAGGGCATTTCATGAAATCTATGGGGTGAAACCAAATCACTTGTATAAAAAGTGCACAGCAATCTTGGGAAGGGGAATTTCAAGATCCCATAGCGTCATATCTTCCTGTCGAATAGAGTCTTCGACAGACGAAATAGGCTACCAGAGTGTGTGGTTAGTGCGAGCACTGTCAACACTTTTAATAAATAAATAAAAAAAATTATTTTTAAAGACAAGCTATTATAGAAATGCATTAAAAAGGCGCTAGACCGCACCATGCAGCCAATGCAGCCATAGTTGAGAATGAGCGCGAGGAGCTTGGTATTCCACATTCACGAATACCTCCGCACTCATCATATTTGAATTGCATAGAACATGCATGGGATATTTTGCTCCAAAGAAGATTAGATAATCATCAACCTGCCCCAGAATCCTTAAATGATCTGAGAGAGCTTCTGCCCCGTTTATGGAACCAAATTCCTCAAGAAATGTTCAACAACCTCGTGTGTAGTATGCAAAGAAGATGTCAAGGTGTTATTGATGCCCGTGGAGGCCATACATTGTATTGATAGTCTTAAAATGCTTGAATTCTCTGGAAATAAAATTCCGTTATTTCGCCCTGTATACGCTGCAGACCTACAGGCTACAATTAATTTGCAACTTGTAATCATATCAATATGAATTTTCATCACAAAAATTTTTTTTAACTATATTTTTTTTGAAATTTAAGTCAATATCCCTAACTCCTGTGGAGCAGTTTATTTCATGATACATTATCACTAGAATGATGTACACCTGCCAAATTTCAAATCAATCGGACGATTAAAAGTGTGTCATATTTAACTTGCAAGATTTGATTACAGATAGACAGACAGACACCGGGACGGGTGAAACTAAATAAAAGCTTGTAAAAAGAGACTTGATCGGTACACGCGTGAATTTCATTAACAGTGATTTTGTGGCAGTGTGCCTGTTAGAGGTGACCTTTATTTTTCAAAGTTTTTCCTTCTTTATATTGAACATTCTCTTAATTTTGTATTTTTGAGTTTATGGGATTTTTGCCTAAACTCTTATTGAAACTATAATGAAAATAATGATAATTATGATTTTTATCGGTGTTTTTATATCTTTTTATTTGTTTTTCGCATCCTTCATCTGTTTTTTCTGTCTGTAATGTCAGTTCTGTTTATTTCTGGTAGCTTAATTCTGTTCGATTCTGCTGGTTCTTATTAGCTTTTCTGATTGGTTGGTGTTTTAGTTCATTTTTGTTGGCGTATCTAACCATTTGTTTCTCCTTCCTCATTGGGTTTTGTTCGTTCAATTCAATCACTCGCTGTCGATTTATTTCCTCTTCTCGTTCACTTTGGTCTTCAGATTCGCTCGATCTTTTTTGAGTTGTACCCATTGGAAATAAATTTTGGTCGCGAATGTTTCAATTCATCTGGCAGATATTTTGGCTCACATATACGTTCAGCTCTCTCTACGAGTGTTTTGTTGACACCCCGCTTTTTTGGGGATGGTGATTGAACTCCTTGTGTAGATATCTGTCTGTGTGGGTAGGTTTTCTATAAACCTTGTTCGCCATTAGGCTTCCTAGTAACCAATACATCCAGGAAAGGTACTTCAACATCTCTATCTACTTTCATAGTATCTTAGTGAACTTGATGTTTGGGTGCCTGCTATTGAGTTGTTTAGGAAAGACATTCTCATGTTCTTCACCTAGTCGTCAAATCACGAAGGTACCATCCACATATCGCAGCCATTTTTATGATTTCGTTGGGGCCTTAAATTTCCGAAAAAATCATAAATATCTTACAAGTCGTACAGCCAGGGAAAATATAAAATGTTCTTCTTGCACTTGACCCTATTTCTTTGTTTTATTTTTCAATTGTTCATCAGTTTTTCTGACCATGAAAGTCTGAAAAAAAGAAAATAATAACAATAACATGGCATTCCCCCAATATTGATCCAAATTTTCGACCCCCAACTAACCAAATTTATTCCGTGGCCTATCAAGAGTATTATGAAAGAATTAAATAAAAAAGATGAAAGAAATCATATAAACTTCCTCCATCAATAGAATAGAAGTAAGTGGCGTTAACCGTGGCCTTTCCTGAAAATTTAACGATTTAAGAATTTTTCCGTTCGACAGTCTGAGATTATTCTCAGCTAAAAATTCTGAATGCATGCACAGACATCGTGAAATAAGAGATAAATAACACTCCTGTAAGTACAGGAGTGTTATTTATCTCTTCGCAACTTAGCGAACGCTCAGAAGTGAGTTCCCTTCGTTTTCAGTAGAAATTGCTGCTGATATCATGCCAATAGAAGGTAATTAGCTCCGTGCGATAAAAAAATTATAGAATAAGAAAACTCACTCCAGTCTTTAACTCTCGACTTACTCAATGTCTGTAACCTGTAATGCAGTCTGTCTGTAATACTCGCATGATGGAAAGAAGGCCCCTCAATAAATGATGCAGTACAAATCCATTGTATTTCGTTCTCAACAATGGCAACCCCTACGTCTTCCAATGAGGAAAAGGACGTAGACATGACTTACGTCTTGCTATATTTTATGGACGTTAATTTGCAGCTCGATTGTCACTCGGCCTTCTCAGAATTACTGGGAGGGACTGGGAGCAGTGGGAGCTCTTGAAATATAGATGAATGGATATTTTGCGATCTTTACCCTCGCTTTCAGTTATCTGATGTATCAGCGTCGTTGCTTCCGTAATTAAATTTTCGGAGAGACTGTTTCTACCAGAAGTTTGGTTCAACCGAGGGTATTTCTTTTGATCTGGTCTAAAAGATGGAGCGAATCATGTGGTAGGAAATGCAGGAGTTTCTTCATTGGTCATGATTATATTTTTGAAATTTCCCCTCAATCATGTTATTCAGGATGAATTCGTTATATTTTGAAATTGAGATTTCACTGATCATATGGTCAAAGAGTGTAGTATCTTGGGTAGTGACCGAAAGAATTGTCCCATCTCTTTTTTTCGTTTAAGAATTCAAATTGAAAAATTCGACGAGCGTTCGAACGAAGATAATAAAAACGCCGAAGGGTTGAATCAACATTTCAATATCAATTCAAAAGTTTAAGGGATTGTTTTTAGAAACCGATAGTTCATCTCAGATAAATAACTTCTATACCTTTTCAACTTCAAATTGGGATCTATCAAAATCAAATTGGGAATACTCATTTTCAAATTGAAATGACATTCGTGGCTATATAAATCAAGATCATGCATGATCAGAAGATCTTTATATTGATGAAACATAAAAAAAAACTATTAATCTATATTTTAACTTATCAAACATTCAAAAAGTAGCAAGTAACCAGTACTTAAAAAAATTTATGTTTATGCTCAAACTCTCAAATAAATTCAAAACAACAGACGGTATGAACCTCTGGATATGAGCCACATATCTTGTATAGGTAGGTAGGTACTAACTGTAATGGTTGATATATTTCTTCTAATCAAATTTTTCATTCTTCGAAGAAGAACTTCTGTCTGTGTTATGTTTCCATTGTATACCACAATTACCTGCGTTTTCATTGAATCTGCAGTATTCTTCTTTATACAGGGTGGCCAAGAGATTGACTTAAAAAAAAACAACAGTTCCCTCGTGTCATGAGCTGTTCTTATCACCCCCATGTATGTTATGCGATTTTTCACGGTTTTCGAGTTATGAATTTTTTTATGAACTTTGAGAATTTTCGACTTGACCATCTTAAGAAAGATATTAAAAAAAGGACGAGACTTCTCTGTGAAATTCTTTTGCAACTTGAATTTCCATGAATTGTACTTTTATATATAAAATAACCAGATTCGTAACTTTGATAAAAATTATGGAAATGTTGGTCTCAAGTGAAAAAGTTACGTGAATTGGATTATGATCTGAATTTTCGAATCAAAATTAAAAATGTAAAAAGGCTAATTCACGGTTTCTTAGTATGCTTAAAAACTGCGCTCAACACTCAGCTTTTAGAATCATTGATAAAAAAATAATGGTACTTAATACTCTACTTTTGCTAGAATTAGCCTTCAAAGTCATCTTGTTAGAAAAAATCAAAGAACTAGACATTTAAAACAAAGTTATTTTTTGCCATTTTAAGATTTTTCTGATCAAGTTATGATGGAAAATGCTGAAAATTAATGAAAATAAGCTTTAGATGTGGTTCAAGAAAAGTTCTTGATAAAAAAAAGAAAAAGGGCAATTAATCACACATCAAAACGTGAATAAAAAGAAATTTATTTATAAAATTCACAGTAGGTTTTCAATGTGGCCACCTCCAGCCTCAATACACATTCTACACCTTCTTGAAATTTTCTTATTTAATCGCATAAAACCTGCCCTGTTCTTTCTTAGGACACGTTCGGCTTCTCTTAAATTAACCAAACGTCACTTGAATGAACGACACCCGAACAGATGGATCGGACGCAGCGGACCGATCAAGTGGCCCCCACGTTTACCTGACCTTAATCCCATCGATTTTTTCGTTTGGGGCTATTTCAAAGAAATTGTTTACGCCCGAGAATGTTCGAGTGAAGACGAGCTGCGACTAAAGTTAAGCGAAGCCCAACGTGTCCTAAGAGAGAACAGGGCAGGTTTTATGCGATTAAAGGGAAATTTTCTAAGAATGTGTATTAAGGCTAGAGGTGGCCACTTTGAAAACCTACTGTAAATTTCATAAATAAATTTCTTTTTATTTACATGTGTGATTTATTGCCATATTTTTTTCTTTTTTTATCTAGAACTTTTCTTGACCAACATCTGAAGCTAATTTTCATTAATTTTCAGCATTTTCTATCATAACTTGATCAGAAAAATCTCAAAATGGCAAAAAATAATTTTGTAGTAAATGTCTTCTTTGATTTTTTCTACCTCAATGACTTTGAAGGCTAAGTATAGCAAAAGTAGAGTGTTAAGTACCATTTTTTATCAATGATTCTAAAAGCTGACTGTTGAGCACAGTTTTTAAGCATACTAAGATATCGTGAATTTGCCTTTTTACATTTTTAATTTTGATTCGAAAATTCAGATCAAAATCCAATTCACGTAACTTTCTCACTTGAGATCAACATTTCCATAATTTTTATCAAAGTTGCGAATCTGGTTTTTTCATGTATAAAAGTACAATTCATGGAGATTAAGTTACAAAAAAAATTTCACAGAGAAGTCTTGTAATTTTTGTTAATATCTCCTTTAAGATGGTCAAGTCGAAAATTCTCAAAGTTCATAAAAAAATTCATAACTCGAAAACCGTGAAAAATAGCATAACATAAATGGGGTTGATTCGAATGGCCCATGACAAGAGGGACCTGTTTTCTCCTTTTTGACGTCAATCTCTTGGCCACCCTGTATAAGGCATGATTATGAAAAAGAATTTGTAAACTTATCGTTAGTTTCTTACTTTTGACCAATTTCAGAGTTAATTACTTATCGAGTAATTCATAGATCTGATTCACATAGGAATGGATGTCATTCCAATATGAAATTGATTATTCCCAATCTGATTTTGATTATTCCCAATTTGAATATGTTAGTTCCCAATTTGATTTTGATAGTTGAAAAGGTATAGAATATTGGAAGAGATAAGGGGATTCTATTTATATATAGCAATTTTCGGGAATAAAGGGGGTTCAAGATAAGTAAATACACTCAAAAAGGGTTTTCGTGTGCGACGTGAGCGTAGGAGAGACGGCGTCGCGGAAAAGGGAAAATGCGGAAATCGTAGAAAGTACCTGCATTCGTCCGGTTCTCACAAATTTAATTCAAAATTCAAGGGAACTTAGAAGCGAACCAATTCTCTTTTCTGGTAACTGCAAGTGTTTGGTTGGGAGGAAACAAAACTTCAATTGCATTTTTTCTGTTCGTATCTATGGAGTTATCAATCAAAGGTACAACGTAATTCTTGGCCTAGCTCAATGTGGGTTTTCGAAATGAGTGTCCCAATAGTTCGAAGAAGTAAGTGTGCTTTATTCAAAAATCGGTCCACTCGGGAATTGCCCATCTTGGTGAAATGGGTAGATGCTTTACGGATCAATCTACTTCTGAGTCATTTGAAAATAGGTTAACACTTCTACTAGATGTTTTATGGTGCGTTTTATTTACAACGAAACCGAGAAATCTTCCCCTGAAATGAAGCACAGCAACCGAAGTGACGCAAATAACAATCAGCCTAGGATAAATTAGGTGGCGTAAAATTAGATCAGATAAAAAGCGACAGTAGGAAAAAGACTAGTATTTGAGATTAGGACTGTTATGGCCGCTTCCAGAAAGTAATGAATTTTGGGAATTGAAAACCCGCAGGATAAGTCGATTTGAATAGTTGATGACGTGTAGAGTTCGGGATTGGATGAGTGGATGGGAGGAAGGAGTATTATATTCTGAATTGAGCCTTAATACCAACAACGGTTCATAAATAATCCAGAGTTCAGTTACGAGATAATCTCTATATTATGATGAATTCTGAATCGTTCAATATGTGTACAAGCATTAGCTGGAACTTTGGACAAACATTTTCTTATGTTTTTTCATATTCCAACATGGAATGAGGTCTTGATCGACTACCCATTCTCAAATCTGATTCTGTATCCTGAAGAGCATTCAATATGTAAGGCGGGACGCGCCTTTCAATAATAATAATGAAGCCCAATAATTATCAAAACCCTCAACTAAACTGGGTAACTATACTACCACGGAACAAAAATGAAGTGAAAAATTTTGCAACGTTGTGACGTTCTTCCAATTTTCTAAGACACTAACACTAAATCAAAATGAGAAGTAGTTTAGATTGAAATTCATCCACTCATTCTGCGTGAATGTACCATGAGGAAAAAACTTATATGGCATGGTTATAAGGTTGATAAAAATCTACAAACAAGTTTACATATACAGGGTGCGTCAGAAGAAATTTACAGAAAAATATGCAGTTTTCTTCGAATGGAACACGGCATTCATGGCATAATTCCTTCGAGGACGACAAGAGCTTTACACTTATACCTCATTTTTTCAATTTCATTTTTAGTATTTTGAGGGGTTCATTAGAATTCTTATAGCAACCGCTGTGTTCAATATAGATGAACAAAATTTTTACAGTAGTTAGCATAAGGTATCAGCTTCATCATTCGGTAAACATTTGAAGTTTTTTTTATACAGAGTGTCTAATATAAATTCACCAATTTACTCAAATTAAATATGCGATAACTCGAATTTTTCAAATGGAACACCCTTTTTTTTTTCTTTTTCATGAAATTTATCTTTCGAATATCTACTCTTTTTTTACAAAGTAATCGTTTTTTTAAATAATGTGAAATATCTCAAAGAAGAGCGGTACAAGTATGGGACATACTTCTTTGAAAAAGGAGACATCAAAAAAAAAATTCATGAAATAGAAAAACACATGGTGTTCTATTTGAAAGAATCGAGTTATCGCATATTCAATTTGAGTGAATTGGTAAATTTATATTAGACACTCTGTATGAAAAAAAACTTCAGATGTTTACCGAATGATGAAGCTGATACTTTTAGCTTACTTCTGTAATAATTTCGTTTATTTAGATTTAGATCAGTGGTTGTTATAAGAATTTTAATGAACCCCTCAGAAAACTAAAAATATCCTCAAAATACGAATTACAGATGTGGCAACGCCGTTATGAAATTCAAAAAATGAGATAAAAGTGTAAAGCTTTTGTTGTCCTCGAAGGAATTGTGCCATGAAATACAGGGTGTTCTATTTGAAAAAACTACATATCTTTCCGCACCCTGTATATGTAAAATTATATTTAGTTACCTGAAAACACTGTTATGTGAGTTTTATCGACACGGTTTAGTTTAGGCGGTATTTTAGCCTTACGTCCTGCTGACGCACCCTGTATACAATTATAGTATTGGAATGTTCGCGAACCGGCTCGTTATTGCAGCACCGTTTTTTTGATCTGTAGCCAGTTCATTCATTAATTTCGTAACGCCTTTTTCATTCTGATTTACTTGTGAGGTTTTGAACAGTGTTGTCATCACGATTTCGTGTTTCATTGTGTGGAAAGTGTTATTTTCCAGCCAAATATGATGAAAAATGGTTCGTAAATGTCTTGTGTGTGGTAAATCCGCATATTTGAATCATAACTTGAGTTTCCAAAGGTTTGTTCTACTTTTTTCATACTAAGTATCAGTGGCGTAGATCCTTCGATTCTTAGGGTTTCACTATTCAGATTGCCTTCTTATATTGAAAGGAAGAACAAATTGTCCTCGATCATTCAATCTCACATTTTTCTTAACATTACATTGTATGAATTCGCCTTATAAAGATCAGTCACTCGTAATTTCATTTCCATTTTTCAATACCGATAACACCACGCCACTGGCCCTTTCAAAGTTAGATTCTGCAATGTTGCCACGGTCGCATCTGATAATATTGCAATACTTTATGTCATCTTCATTCCACTCATTGAAAACTGATTGAATTTGGCTTCACCAATTCTCGAATTTATGAATGAGATGCTGTGCCTACGAGTTATCAGTGTAATCATAATCATTTAGCAGAGCTTGATAGATCACAAGACCTTATGAATTCGAAAGTAAAACTCCACAGTTAACAGTTCATTGTCCATTTGAGATATTTGGGTTTTTTTTTTGAGGAGGATAACAAGTGAAAACACATGAAAGCTACTACAACGAAAACTAGCAAATGACGAATCGACAGTTCGGCAAATCCACAGAACATCATTTATCGATTCGGCTGTTTATAGCGAAAACATTTAAAAGTCTTTCGCCTTCAATGTAAGAAACATATACCTACCGCCAGATGGCAGTGCATTGCATTAACTTTTATTTATTGGATTCTTCAGCTTAATAGAACAAATGTTGGGGCACAGGGAATATAACTAGAAATACTACCCTGAACTAGATATCATACTGCCTGTATAATTTGGTATAATACTCTCTTTTTCCTTTATCAGTCATCTGGGAGGAGATACCTTTGGAGCGTGTCATTCAAAAGAAATTCAATTCCATGTTTAAATCCATAATTGTTATTAACAATTGATTTTCACTAATCGACGGCTAAAACAAACCTTAATGACTTGTCTTTGAGAAAAATGAATATTTATCATTTCGAATAGAAAAATTCAAGGAAATAAATATCGCGAAAACAGCACATTCTTGTAATATCATTTACAAAAAAACGGTAAATTCTAAAACGAAAACTAAATGAAAGACTTCAATACTGAAATGAAAAAACACAAAAATATTTGTTAATTTTGATGGTGGAAATGTTGAAAAATAACCAAAAATGATGAGGAATATCCTTTTCATGCATTTTATACTTATAAAATTTTTTTTTTATTATTTTTATCTTTATACACTCATACATCCCTTCATCAATCGGAATAAATAAATCGTTTCTGACTCCCTTTTTTTTCAGGAATGTAGACCCTTAAAGAAGGGCTTCTCTCTATGATGAGCTGTTCTATCTGAAGGCGTCCAACGTGCCTTTAGAGCAGAAGAAGCACACCACATACAATATACCACGACGATATAAATAGCGATGAGAACCACCCCAGGAAATCGAAAAGTAAAAACTCACTTCCATTATCTGAACTCGGTATCGGTAACCAAGATATGCCAAAAGAAGCAGAAATGTATAAGGGATGGAGAACTCATTAACTCAACTTAATTATGAAGTGAAATTCCATTTAACGAACAACTTCGTTCACTCTCGCAGAATACCGCACAATTTATACGTCCAACTGAGGAGTAGAAATTATTCTTATCTATCATCCCTATTGGAGAGTACGTTGTTTTTGTCTCGGAAACTTCATGAAGTGGTAGAGAGATAAATTTAAATTGAATAATTTCGTACTGCTGAGTCGTTGAAAGTGCTCGAATTTTCAAAAGTTATAATTGCTAAATAATTTGATTTTCTGCACTGAGGACTTCTGACTACAATCTCGAACTCTTTCTGGACTGGGCGTGTAAGGACTATAAGACGAGTCGTTTTCGTTATTGCATTTGTAAACGTATCTCTGGAAATATCTACTTATTTAGGGCAGTGTTAGAGAAACTTTCAACATTAACAGTCTGCTGTTAATTGGCCCAATCGTTTTTGGCCGATTTAGTTGAACATAGTTTGTTATTATTCCAGAATTCGAGTTCATCTTGTAGAAGTTTCTGAGAATACCAGAGAATTAGGAGAAAATTGAATACACTCTTAGTGCTGACGTCATTCAGCCATTCACCGACCATTTTTGTATCGAAACAGAAGGATCATCCTTTGAGTTCTTTTTGCAAATGAGAAGTGGAAGTGCTGGGACATCAGTTATTATGTAATACCCTATAAGTCGCGTGAATAAATTACTACTCTTGTCAGCGGCAACAATTCTCCATTCGTTTCATTTTTCAAAGGTCACGATTTAAATTTTTCGATTTATTTTGTTTTGAATTGAAGTTGAAGGATGTCTTGAGGCAAGTAGGTATACTACTCTGTCAAGAAAGTACCGGGAATTTTCGATTAAAACAACATCGAATTTATTGGGTCGCCTTCAAAATAGGCTCCATTTGCTCCAATACATCTATGCCAACGGCACTTCCAATTATCGAAACATTTTTTATAGGCGCTTTCCGCGATGGACTTTAGCTCTCGCGCCGAATTTTGTTTTATGGCTTCAATCGACTCAAAACGGGTGCCACGAAGGGGCAATTTTAGTTTTGGGAAGAGAAAAAAGTCGCAGGGAGCCAAATCCGGCGAATACGGTGGTTGCTGAAGCACGTTTGTTGAGTTTTTGGCGAGAAGGTCAGTCACAATCGTAGCTCGGTGATAAGGCGCGTTATCGTCATGCAAAATTCATGAGTTGTTCGCCCACAAATTTGGCCGATTCTTACGGATACGCTCACTCGAACGTTTCATAACGCCTAGGTAATGCTCCTTTTTTACCGTCTGACCCTCTGGTACGAATTCGTAGTGCACCACGCCACGGATATCGAAGAAAACAATGAGCATCATCTTCATTTTCGAGCGGCTTTGGCGTGGTTTTTTCGGTTTCGGCTCATTTTTTGCCACCCATTCCGATGATTGCTGGCTTGTTTGCATATCGTACTCGTAGACCCAGGTGTCATCACCAGTTATAATGCGTTCCATGAATGTAGAATCGGAATTATAGCGATCCAGCATGTCTGAAGCAACCTGTTCGCGATGACGTTTTTGAAGAAAATTCAGGTCTTTCGGTACGAGTCGTGCGGCCACCTTTCTCATGCCCAAAATATCAACCAAAATCGTACGTGCGGACTCGTGGGATATCTTAAGATCATGTGCTATCTCTCTCGAGCTGGTACGACGGTTTTCAAGCACCCTTTCCTTAATTTTATCGACGTTATCTTCGGTCGAAGACGTCGATGGACGTCCGGAACGAGGCAAGTCTTCGACCACTTCACAACCGTCCTTGAAGGCTCTGTACCACTGATATGCACGAGTTTTCGATAGAGCATTATCATCAAAGGTCTTTTGCAACATTCACCCATAGTAAAAATCGGCACGCACTCTGACATCGACTAACTTAACCAGCTGTTGCAAACACACTAGTTGACAGATCCCGCTCAAGCTTGGCATAGTAATTAAGGACAGTGGTACCAACCTAGGTAAAAATTTACCTGCCTCATTGCCCCGCCAGATTTAAATCGATAATTCCCGGTACTTTCTTGACAGAATGTATATTATCAAGTGTCTATGAAAATTGACTTCATAATCGTTTTCGGCGGTTGTTCATCATGTTTTGGTAGAAAACTTATCGGACAAATCAATTTTATATATTTCGAAGATCAAGGAACTACTGAATAAGACTTCAGAAAGTGTGAACTCGAAGAGAACTGTCTGAAATTTCAGGGGAATAGTGTCCCTCTTGTAATATAGATGTCGCTCTTTCCATTTATGGTTTTTCATTTACAGTTTTTGATCCTATGTTATGAAAACTGAACGCCTTTTCCGTTCCCTTCTCACTCAGGTCCTCGTAATCATAAACATCTGGTCTGGTTTGCGAAGAAAAATGAGCGATCAAGGGATCATTGTTTGGCTAGGTGCTATTTCATTGGTATTTGTGAGCTTCAAAGAAATATTCTTGATGTTCAAAATCCAATCTACAATAGTACAATATTTCATTCATCCATATCTGATTCATTCTCACATACGAATTTCAATAATTCAGCTTTTATTGTTTTACTCAAGTAAAGTATTATTGTTTGCTGTTTTTTATGTGATCCAGTGTCAAGGGTTATCAGCCGTTTTTCAGAAAAACTCTTTTTCCTGCTCGAGCTTTCGAGATTTAATTCATCTCTTCATCAGAAGCACTAAAATAACAAAAAGAAAAACATTACGGTGACACGATAAAATTAATTCAAATTAATTGAGGGTGGAAAGAAACAAATTACCCATGGAAAATGAAATTAAACATGAAAGATAGAGTGACAAGACTCTCAGACCCATCAAACATAAAAGAAAAATTATATAACTTAATGCAGGAGAATGGTTACCCAATGAGACTAGCAACAAAATTGATCTACAAAATACCAAATAGGACAGAATCCAATGAAAACACCATTTTAGGCACAAATGGGACCTTACAGTTGCCACATAATTCGTATTTTTAGGATATTTTTAGTGTTTCAAGGGGTCCATCAAAATTCTTATACCAACCGATGTGTTCATTCTAGATGAACGAAATCTTCACAGAAGTTAGCTCAAGGATGCTGATACTTCCTTATTCGGTAAATATCTGAAGTTTTTTTTATGCAAGTGTCTAAAATAAAGAAGAACAAGAAATGTTGATTCATGTCTAATATAAATTTTCCATTTGAAAAAATCGAGTTATCGCAATTTTATTTGAGTTGAACTCCAGGCGTTTACCGAATGATGAAGCTGATACCTTAAGCTAACTACTGTAAGAATTTTATCCATCTAAATTGAACACAGCGGTTAGCGGTTGCTATAAGAATTCTGATGAACCCCTTAAACACTAAAAATATCCTTAAAATAGGAATTATGTGGCTACGCCGGGATGAAATTAAAAAAATGAGGTATAAGACTAACTTGTTGTCTTCGAAATAATTATGCCATCAAATACAGTGTATTCCACTTGAAAAAACTACATATTTTTCCGTAACTTTTTTTTGACGCATATGTAAAATTATTTCGTGTTTGTAGATTTTTGTCAACTCTATAACCATGCCATATAAGTTTTTTTCCACACGGTACAGTTTAGGCGCTATTTTAGCCGTACGCCTGTATATGGGATATTCATTCCACAAAAAAAACCATGACACCATTGAATTCTACGTGAATGAGTGTGTGAGAAATTTTGGTACAGAAAGAAAGAATTGTCAGGATATGTGTTATATTTAGCAACATTTCGACAATGCACATTTGGAAATTAACACCCTCTGAAACGAGGGTATACATCAAAAAAAAAAAAAATCAAAAAATTTTATTCAGGTAATTTCTTGCATATACAGGGTGTCCCACGGTCGAGTGCCTATTAGACGTTTCTGGAGAACTGGACATATTTGAAATCCGAAAATTGGGATTATGATATTGTTGGAAATTCTCTACAGACCGAAAATATTTTTGGAGCTTGAGCGCTTCCGGTTATACCGGAAGTGGAAATAAATTTGTTCAAAAAATATTTTTTTCAATATTTTCGTTTCTGATATGATTGAGTATTCAATGCTGAATACATTTCTGTTGAAACCATTGTATTCATAGTTTTCAAAATATCGAAAAAAAAAACTGAAAAAATGTCAAATATTCATCGTCAGTGTTATGTTCATTATTCTTATTCTGAAAATCCTGAGTGTAAACCGTTCTCACAACGTCAAAGTAGAAGAATGTGTCAAGGTCATGCATCTTTTGAATTTAATAAATATCATCACAGGGTGTTTCAAATTTTGTGTCGAAAACAGTGATCGAAAATTGGCCATAACTTCTGTTTTTCAAATTAGAACCCTATTTTTTTATGATTGCGTTAGATTCTGCGAAGAAAAATAATGATAGCATTCTCAGATGCTCTTGCTCCTAAATTCAGTAATTTCCGAGATATTTGAGCTTTTCTGAATTCATGTTATACGTAGAGTCAAATTCATCTTATCTTTTGCATGAGAATATTCTGTGACCAAAGAAGATAAATTATTTCATTAATAATTCACAAGTGACAGCTCTCATTTTAGGCCTTAACCTTACTTCTCGATTTTACTTCAATGGTTACTATGGTTTCATAAGAATAGTCATCGAATCTGTGACCATAGAAGATAAATGATCCCATTAATAATTCACAGGTGACAGGTCCAATTATTAGTTGTTACTATGGTTTTTTGAGAATATTCATCGAATCTGAAGAGATTCGATGAAATTGACTCTACGTACAACATAAATCCAGAAAAGCTCAAATATCTCGGCAATTACTGAATTTAGAAGCAAGAACATCTGAGGGTGCTATCACTATTTTTCTCCGCAGAATCCAAAATTTGAAACACCCCGTGATGATATTTATGAAATTCAAAAGATGCATGACCTTTTCACATTCTTCTACTTTGACGTTGTGATAACGGCTTACACTCGGAATGTTCAGAATAAGAATAATGGACATAACACTGACTATGAATATTTGACATTTTTTCAGGTTTTTTTTCGATATTTTGAAAACTATTCGGATGAATACAATGGTTTCAACAGAAATGTATTCAGCATTGAATACTCAAGCATATCAGAAATGAAAATATTGAAAGAAATATTTTTCGAACAAATTTATTTTCACTCCTGGTATAAACGGAAGTGCTCAGGCTCCGAAAATATTTTAGGTCTGTAGAGAATTTCCAACAATATCATAATCCCAATTTTCGGATTTCAAATATGTCCAGTTCTCCAGAAACGTCTAATAGGCACTCGACCGTGGGACACCCTGTATAATAGCTCGAATGAGACACATCCATATAGAGTTTTTACTATTGAGTTTGTCATATAAATTGACGATCAGGGATCGACCTTAGTTATCGTTATCTAACTTGTAAATAGTACTTGCCATTCAAAAGAGTCAAATTTGGCTCGCTTTGATGTACAAGTCAAAAACTCAGCCTTTATGGTTTTCGAGAAATAATCGCCTTGCTTCTAAATTTCTTTTTTCAATCGACATATCTTGGACGTGGAATTCCATATCTTGGTGGTATAAAGAAAGGTATTATGCGATCCAAGAAAAAACTATTATCCGAGAATACTCGGAAACGTTGCATAATTGAAAAACTTTTCCTATCGTCATTCGGAGTTATCCTTCGTGTCAAAAGTAACAGGATATCGATCGAAAAGAGGCAGAATTTCCAGTTCCGAAAGGAACCGTAACAGCTGTAATATATTTCAAGCAGAAACTGCTAAGGTAAAAGATTCTAACTAAACGGCGATGTTCCAATATTTCCCATTGCATGTGATTCAGCTCCTTAATTTATGATGCATGCGGGCGATCGTTATCTCCGAGAAGTATTTCATTCGAAAGTTTGCCCCTGTGGCACTTATTCTTGACGGTTCCCGAGGTCCTGGAGAAAACTCCACATATCGTTGAAATATATCTGGATTATATTTGAGTTCCGAATAAGGGCGGAATTTATGTGGCTGTGAGCCGAACTATGTGAGGTATTTGCTGTTTTGAATTGATTACGAACTAGAGATATACTCACTGAGGATTTGATGGACATTTTGCATTGCGCAAAGTATATCTTTATATCAAAAGAAGTTCGATTCATTCACATCATCATATTCGAACATAAAGGTTGATTTTTTAACTATTTTTTTCTGAACACTGATTTTGACAGCTCACGCACGTTCAGTGTTTTGTGTCACTGTCAAACATATTCAGTAGTTCATTTTACAATTCAACCATGAATCGTTCAACAAACGAACAACGCTTGCAAATCATTGAATTTTATGATCAAAATGCGTACGCTGTTAAGAAAGTTCATCGAGCGCTTCTTTCATTTTATGGTCAGTTTATTCGACCTACTGAAGCGGCAATTCGGGTTATTGTTACTAAATTTCGCACAAAATTCACAATGTTGGACATTAACCACCAATACGCTTACGTACAGTGCGAACTGAAGAAAATTTCGCAGATGTATCGGCCAATGTTAGTGATGACCATCAATTATCGATTCGTCGCCTACCCTGAGATAATATCCAACTTATTCTGCCCGAAATGGATGAGTATGACTTGCATGACATGTGCATGCTGAAAAATGAATCAATAGTTGCAAGTTCGCTGAACAGTTTATTTCACAATAACCGGTCGATTGGCCGCCTAGATAGTGCGATTTATCGCCTTTAGACTATTTCTGGTGTGACTAAGTTATGGGTCATGAGTATGCCAAAATTGGACTAAGCAAATGCACCATTTGAGGCGCAGCCGCGGTCACCATATGCGCATAAAATATTCTTCAAACATTATACAGGGTGTCCCAGAATAACACCGACAACGCTCGGCCATATATTCTCAAGACGTAATTAATACGATAAGTCGAAAAAAAGCTAGGTAAAATGTTTTCAGTTTTTAAGTTATAAGCCATCAAAAATGGCGATTTTTTTTTCAATTTGTGATAAAATTTGGTGGATTAATTCAGTGACAAGAGTTACTTCTTTTTAAGAAAGACAAATTGAAAATATGGATCTATGATTTTTAGCCACCTTAAACCATTCGAAATTTTTTTACCCAAATTTTTTTATCATTTTGATCTACTTACCGTATAAATTGTCAATTTTAGAAGAAAAATGCCCTCTTGCAAAATTTTCCTAGGTACAACCTTTTTCGAGAAAAATCAGCCTATCGTTTCATCATAACGCCATATCTTTGATGGTACCAACCTTTTTTTCGACTCATCGTATTTATTTCAACTTGAGAATATACGGCCGAGCATTGTCGGTGTTATTCTGGGACATCCTGTGTTATATGGACCGTATCGACTCAAATAGAGATTTTATGCATTTTTCTGTATTGTGGTTGTTTTTTTTTCAATTTCCTATAGCTCTTGAAGGACTCACACATTATTATCATTATAATGAAGAAACAATATTACTTATGTGTTCTAGGTTGCATACATTTATTAACAAGCCATTAAAATCCAAATCTGTACTTGACCTTTTTTGCGGTAAATCAACTTCCACAACCTCAATCAACAAATATGTACAGATGTGGAAAGGCCAAATGTAATAAATTCATTATTACATTCATGAAATATCCAGAAACACATCGAACTTGAATTCAAAAGTTTTATTCTTCTACGTGAAAATCGGAACTCTCAAAAGACAGGTAGCTAAGTACCAATTTTTCAAATAGGAAGTATAGGGTTGTGATACGTGATTTGAAAGGTCGCGTCATTCTCTATGCAAGAAATGTAATCATTTCCATATTTATTGCAGAAATAGAAATAAAAAAATTAAATCATGTGATCGACGAAATTATCAGAAATGCCTTACAATATTCTCAAATCTTATTACGATAATACTGAATTTATTTACCTTTAAGATGTGATAGAAAGAAAGAAAAAAATCATAACATCAAGTTATACACGCCGCGGATAATAAATATAATATCTTAATAATGATAACATCTTTATTTGACATCGAAATAATTTACATGCCACGTCAAAAATTTCATATATAGTCTATACGAGTAAATGAAATAAATTTTAGAATATCTCATAAAAACAATAGTAAATGTGAATATGAAACAGAAAATCTACAACACAATATCATATAATTCAAATCACAAACAACATTAAAAGTTGAAATTTCAAAACACATAACAAAGGAATTCTTCTTTCTGTCCAGTTTTCTTATAAGCTCTGGTATTTTATTAAATAATTCAATAGCTAGATCAATTTATACTCATTTGGTTTTTCTATAAACGATGCCGTTCTATCAAAAAATTATTTGTTTTCCTTGTGTCGTGCTCATGTAGTTCAGCATTTGTCGAGAAATTTGTTTTATTATCAAAAATGAACTTCAGGCTTCATAAGATGAACGCCAATGGAATGGTACGTATAATAAAGTATTTGAAGAGATGCCTTCAGCTCGTCCTACTCGACACTCCGCATATACCTCTTAATGCTTCTTTCTGTTTTAAGAGAATTCTCTCACTAGACTGTAACCCCATAATAAAATGCCGTAGGTGGCAACCGATAACCGAATAACAGTTAGAATAATAAGCAAGCAGATTTGCTTCAGTTGACACCACAGCCTTCATCCGCCTAATGGTGTAAATGTAAATTGGCAGATCCTTCAGAGTCCAGATTGGAATTCAGAATTTGTGTCTTACTTTTGTTGAGTTTCAGATCATTAGATGAGAACCAACTGTCGGCAATTGCTTGCAGAATTCTCCTGCAATATCTCAATGGAAAACGCTACATTCAAAAAGCTGATATCATCAGCATATAGAATGAATTTACTTGCTTCAGTATTAACAGGTTAGTCATTCAAATATACGATGAACAATAAGGGTCATAAAATCGAACCTTGCGGTACTCCTGTATCAACCGATCGCTTTATGGACTCCTAATTTTTCCAATCTACAACCTGACATCTGTCGGTGAGATATGAATCAAAGATGAGCAAGGCATTTCAACGCTCTCCGTAGTATTCAAGCTTTTGCAGCAATATGTCTTCTATATAGGTACTACACAATCGAAGGCTTTACTGAGACCAAGATCTCACAACACTGCCGACTATCGATTGCGTTGGCTATCGCTTCTAAGAGTATATCCATGATGGTTGTCTCCAAGGACCTTTTTACTCTCCAAAAAAGAAAACAATCTCGTTTGGAGAATCTCTTCCAGAATCTTCAACAGACATGGCAAAACAGATATAGGTCTATAATTGGATCAGACATCGGCATCTCCATTCTTATATACTGGAACAGCTCTAACTGTTTTCAAAGCCCTATAGAAAACACTTCCTGCCATATGCACAAATGAATAAGGGATGATATTCATTTACCTTATGCAAGGCTCAGTATGTCGCAGAAGGTTCCATTTCATTTGGCAGCCAAACTATGTATACAGGGTCTTTCACGAGGAACCTAACCCATATTTATACGGGAAACTACTGAACGTATTTTCATGAAATTCAGCACTTATAAGTATTTCACGATGCTGATGAAATCTGAAATATTTTCAAGGCATGAGCACCTCCGGTTTTTCCGGAAATGACGTCAACCATTTTTTTATTGCAGAAATAGATTCCTTAGAAAATTTCAAGTTATTTTGATGTAACATTTTTCAGTTTTGGTTGGAAAATTCTCCCTGAGCGGGAAAATTCGAAAAAAAAATCGAAAATAGAGCTCCGCTGAAACAAGAATAACTTCGAGGTTTTTGGATGGAAAATTTTCATTTTTGAGATTTTTCAAGATGTAAGATTGATGTATATGCGAAGTCTGTCCATGAAGGATTTTCAGCATCAACAGTTTTTTTTTGTTGAAATATGTTTTATAGCGTTGAGGAATTTTCATAGTATTTGACGATTGTAAATCTTCCTGGTGTAAACATGAATGAATCTATTCTATTCTATTCATGGTTCGTAGTGGTCGCAGACTCGCGGAGTTATCGAAAACAATGACGTCATGAGTGGCGTTGACCTGAGCGTTTTCATGTGGAACAACATTAAAGTCATGAAATAAGCCTGAGAAGAATGATATCGTCGGTGCTATTTGGGAATATGCGGAATTACTCAGGTCAGTGTGAGCAGGTGTTGGCTAATGTACGGATTAGATTAGATTAAAGGAGGGGCGATAGAGCTCTATGCAAACTCTGCGAACACTTTGACCTAAAGATCTAATAGATTTATTGTGTGACCCCACTCTGGCAGTCTCAATGTTGTACGGATATTACTCGTTTCGATTAGCTCATTCATATGAAAATCAATCATATTGTCTCCCAAATATAGTTCGTATTCAATAACTGCAGCTTATGCCACAACCTCTGAAATTCGTTCCTCACCCAACATGACTGAAAATCAATGAATAGAATACGTCGAGTCGTTCTAGAAACCCCTGAAATATTCGAATAATTTAGACATTGACGATCGTGCGGAAGCAAGGCGATAACGCTATTCGTTACAATCTTCCGAAGAAGCGGGAAATATAGTTGGCTCAAGTCATCCGTGAAGAAGATAGATGAAAGCTGGAGAAATTTCCTTAACGATAAGGCTCCCAGTCATTGCTGCACACTACCATATCGATATCAGTTGGAAAACTGGAAAACATATTGAAGTATAAGCTTGGATATACCTTGAATATTCCCCTAATCTTCTCTTACTACTTGGATATCAGAATTGATGAACGACCATATGGAAATACGTATGATTAGGAATCGGGAAAGACAAACATTAATCAAGTTTCGTTATCGAAATATGAAGACTGCGCTTATATGTACATATAGGGTTTCTCGTGAAGAACTTGAAGGGAGGGTTTATGGATTCTAATATAATGATCATATCATATACCTACCTACACAATTATTATGACCTTGGAAAATTTTGTCGAGTGGAATCTGAGGAAATGAGCTGAAAATCAAAGTATTATTAATGGAGTAATTATGAGAAAAATTCACACAAATAACTGAGATCACACAGAAAGCATTATATCGATTTTTGATGACACAGGGTGAATAAAATACAGGAGCTCGTGGTATAAGAAAACAAAAGTATGAATTTTGAACACAGGGTTTATATGAATAGTTGACAAAATGTTGGGGCTGATTCCTTGTCAAAACAAATTTGTTGATCTCTATCAATAAATATTTCTTTCTTGCTGTATATTTAAAGACTTGTACAGAGTGTCTCATTATAAATTACCAGATGGCTATCTCCGTTATTTTTGATCACCCTGTATACATCGAATTAGCAAGGTTGTAGTATTTGTCCTGAATCGTCGAAATCTGATGATAAAATTGACATATGTCAATCGTGTGTCAGATTTTCCACATATGTCTTGCTTATTTTAAATGAGACACTCTGTATATTTTGCAGTTTATTGATTCTCCTTAAAAATACAATTAATTTGATGTAACACAGGCAAATATCTTGCATTTTATCTAATATTGGATGTAAGGAAGTTTTCGTTTATGTGTGCTGATGAATTGTGGTCATTTTGAACATTTTGAACAAATAAATTCAGAATACCAAAGACGATTCTTAAGTTAAACGTTCTTTGATAACATGTACTCAATTATGTAATATTGTTATTTTGTTATGATTAGTAGGTAATATGTTGTTAATAAATAAAAATATGTTTAACTAAGAATGTCATAATAATTACCCATATTACAGAATAGAAAATCGTACAACAAATAAACTCTCTTGTTTATATAACAATATAAGTAAAACCTCTATTTTCAATTGGTTATATCTCAAAAACAGTTGAACGTAAGTTTGCCTGTGATGCATCAAATCAATTGTTTTTTTAAGGAGAATCGATAAACTGCATATTATACAAGGTGTCCCATTTAGAAAAAGCAAGACATATGTCGAAAATCTGACAAGCGATTGACATATGTCAATTTTGTCATCAGATTTGGACGATTCAGGACAAATACTACAACTGTGCTAGTTTGAACTATACAGAGGGTTAAAAAAAAACTGAGATAGACATCTCATAATGTCTCATTATGAGACACCTCGTACATATATTTTGACTGAAGATTCCTTCTATCAAATGGAACACTTTTTTTTATACTATTTTTCAAAATTTGAATTCGTTTGAAAGATAAAGGGGGACGATAATCTATGAGAAAAACACGTCTTCAGAATCGTTATTTCAAATGAACTGAATTTCAGTTTAGTGTTCACTATATTCATGGTGCATATTCCACAATCAACAATTATTCTATATTCGGGGCTATTCACTAAGCAAAGTTGCTATCCATAACAACTTTGCTTAGTGAATAGCCCCGATTATACCGGTATAAAAGTTACAGCCTAAGCCGCCTCATAACTCCACGCGAAAATACTATAAAACTTTTTAAAAAGGTGAACGGTTTATATTTTGGAAAGAACCAATCATTCCAGAAAATAAAAGTAATCTTGGGTATTTTCAATAAAACGCGTGTTTTCAAGCTATTCCTTATTTTATCCGACTATTTCCCTCGTCTTAATTTCCACCAATCAGAAACGCGCAATTTTGAATCACAAATGGTTTCTAGATGGAAAAACTGTATGGCAGCAGCTGTCAGCAGTTTTTTCGGGTTTACCCGCGGCAAAACTTGACAGTTGTTGTCAACGAAAATTGATAATAGATACATAGATGCATCCAGAATAATCTGTTACTCTTGAAATAGTCTTGTCAAATACCATTCGTGCATCTAATTTTTCCTGTGAAAAAAATCGAAAAAACACAATGCAAAGTAATATTTTTTTAACAAAAAGCATTCGTGCAGGTGCAAAAATCCTCGTCTTCGACTCGGATTTTTGTTGCCACCAAGGCACTCATGCTTCTTGTTGAAATATTACTTAGCAACGTGTTTTTTCCATTTTTTTCGGAAAAATTGGATGCACTTATGATATTACTTACGATAAAATTTGACGAGAAAATCATAAATCTCGAGAATAATGTGAATGATTCTCTGGATTTCAAATACTCCGAATCGCAGAAATATTATTATTTCTCTGATAGCAGTACGAGTTGACAGAATTTTCATCACCTCGGGACTAAAATCTCTTTGATGGAAAAACGTGTGATGTAGAGGACTAGAGGTATGATAATGAAATACCACAAATGTTAGAGATAAAATTGAATTCTAAGGAGCATGACATTATACATTTTATACGCATAGTTTCTATTAAAATTTTTTTTACCGGTCCATCCGGAAAATATTAATAAATTCAGATATGTATGAATGATGAATATCGATCAAAACCAATCAGTAAATTGAAATTAAAGAAAAGTAAAATAATACTTAGCACTAAATGATCTGTGGCGATGTTTCTATCAGAACAATGTGCTTTGTGATAATTTTCCAAAATCCTAACTGGAACAGAACTAACTCACTGAATATTACATCAAATCGCTGAGAGGCTTCACATAATCATCACAAGATCGGAGGAAAAACACCTATAATAATCACTGATGAAAATGAAACAATTATCAGCGTTTCACAAACTAATCTTCTGGAAAATAGAAGGAAAAAGTAGTTTTAAGGAAGAAATATGTAATTTGCAAAAATAATCCGACAATACTGAGTGTTTTTATTAAGAAATATCGCGTTCGTAACATTTTTATTCCAATAAGGTTAGTCTCGGTTAGTACTTGGGTGTTCCCCTAACGTATTAACTCATTTTCGATCGAGAAATATGAACTTCATACCAGAGAATCGTATCAGGCAAGTATTCGGCGCCATTTTTTTCTAATGGCTAAGAATATCTTTCTAAGAGAGCCGAATTCGGAAAAATGGGAAATGAAAAAGAGGTTTATATAAGTCTGAAGAATCTTTACCATTAAAATATATCGTCGGTCCCGTGCCAAAACCATGAATGTGCAAAATTGACCGTTTTGACCTAAGTCCATCCTAAGTCTTAAAATGACCCATATTATTCATTTAGACAACATAAATTAGTCAATATGACTTCTACTTCTTGCAGAGAATATTTAAAGTCACACAAATTTTGCACATTCATGGTTTTGGCATGGGACCGACGATATGTGAAAGTCAAAGACTCACCCTGTACATTGATCATCAAAAAATTAAATGATCGTAACGAATCGAGTATAACAAATACATTCCCATCATACCAACTTCTTCACTCGACGTATAATCGAATATTGTCTTTGCTCCTGTGATATTATAACTGATTATTATTATGGGTAGTTGAAAATGGAAGTATCTGCCCAAAAATTGCCTCACTGCAAAAAAATCTTGAATACAAATATATTGAAACGCAATGACTATCAATGATAAATAATAATGTATGGTCCTAAAGTTTTGGGAAAAATTTCAAAAGCATATAACTCTGACTAAAATAATCTTATATTTTTATCAAATTATTCAACATTTCAACTTAACTATCCTCATTATAAATCAAAATTCAAATAACAGACAGGGGACCTTTATTTTCGATTTGCCTAATAATTACCCTAACACGTTGCTTCTCAATCAGACCAAATGGAATGTTTCCCAAAACTTCAGGACCATACGTTAATAATATTACTTTATTGACTTTATTGACCATAGTCAAAGGCCATCGACCGGAGTCCTTCAGATAAATATTAATATTGGAAATTAAGAAAACGGGCAAGTTAACAAGATATTCACTACAAAAATTACTATACCACAGTCGAGATAATAAATACTTTGCTGGAGAATTGAATTATTCATTCGATTGCTTCTCCTTGCCCATTCCGGACCTGCATTTCCTTTAGTACCAGAAAAAAATGATGACATTATCAAATAGGGACCAATTTTTTTGCTGGTTACCTGAGTGAATTCTTTCTATTCCTGCACATCAAGAAATGGGTTTTACTTATTCAACAAAATTATTTCGCAACTCGAACTCCTCCATCTAGACTGCCTTGATACGTCTTCCATTCCGCTGTATCGAGGAATGGCATCACAAGGGAAATATATTGTGTGTATGACACCCACGACCGTCATATCTCGGGTCCGCAATATAATTTCGGGAGGTCGTAAAATAAAGATTTCAGATTTCCTTCACTATCCGGAAAGAGTACGGTTCTGAGACCAATATACCGAAATAAATAAGGAGACTAGGTCGCGCCTTGCCCAGTAGTAATTATTTTATATTTCAAATAAATGACGATATCAGACAATATTTCATTGTATTCGCAGGGACGTAATATCGGAAATGTTTTCAGCTATAGAGCTGGACCTGTTGTTGCACGATTCTAAAACCCCTACTAATTTCATACTAGGAATCTAACTCTTCTTTCTTCTACCTCGAGAGAATATATCATCCGTGGTCATGCGGGATGTCAAATTCTGGGGAAGATTTAATTGAAATTATTTTATATACAGGGTGAGTTTTTGACTTGTACATATATTTCAACTGTAGATTCCTCTAATTAAACGCAACACTTTTTTCCTATACCATTTTTCAAAATTCGGTTTCGTTTGGAAGATGCAGGGTGTCGAAAATCCATAGAACAAACACTTTCCTGTTTATATCTTTGTGACCGCTATTTCAAATGAACTGAATGTTCGTTAGTTAATGATAGAGGACCTACTGCTTCCTTGTTTCAAGAGAAAATCAACACAATCTGGCATCTTCTTCTCAAACGTTCTATGATAGCTTTCATAGAATATGTTTAGATGGGTCAGGTTTGGTCATTGACCTCTAATCTTTTGACCTAATTTAATGGAGTTATGTTCGATTAGTGTCAAAATAATTCTTTTGGAGTTTTGGGGGAAGAGGAGAAATTCAACAAGTTATAAGTGCTCACAAACCAATCTTCATGAAAATCGAAGAAGGAACTTATTTTGGTGGGAGTAATGGCTTTTTAGTTGCAGAAATAATCCGATGTAAAACTGTTTTTGTTGAAATTATCGTGTTTGCAACATTTTCATTCCAATACGGTTAGTACTTGAGAATCCTCTAATGTATAAACTCAATTTCAATCGAGAAATATGAACTTTGCATCAATTCCAGAGATCATAGTCGTAATTAGCCCAATTTTTTTCAAATATGGCTATATCTTTTTAGTAGAGCCGAATACAGAAAAAATGGAAAATGAAAAAAAGGTTTCTTTCGACCTCAAGAATCTTTAGTTGAATATATGTACAAGTCAAAGACTCACCCTGTATAACATAGATCAACAAAATGTCAAATAACCCTTTTTCGAAGAATCTAACGAAATCATAAAAAAAACAGTGTTCTAATTGGAAAAACTAGATATAATCGTACTTTGTTTACAATTTTTGGGGCAACTTCAGAAACATCCTGTGATGAATTCCTCAAATTCAAAACATACGACGATAACGCGTATGCCCCCTCTTCCACAGTTCATTCTTATTGTTTGAAAAATATTAGGACCAAAGGCGGGTTTATACAGCAAATAGGTCAAAAATAAGATATCAAGAAGGAAGCGTTCATACAGGAATCAGAATAAAATGAGGAATAAGAATGAGCACAGGAGATGGCCAACTTCTATCTTATTAGGTTACTTCATTTCATGTCGGAAATAGGTTTGTTTCCAATTTCTTTTTTAAAATTGGTAGCAAGAAAAAGCCGTTTCTTGAAATCTTCATTAATCAATTGATGGCGAAAAAAATTGCAGAAAGACAAACAGTATCTGCATGGGCGCCCGCAGGGGGGGGCCACGGGGGCCATGCCGCCCCCTGAGATTTTGATGGCCTTATCGTTTTTCAGCACAACACCCTCAATATTCAAAATAAGAAATTCACGTCCGTTAGGACCATCCACTAGGGACATACAATAAATGAGAGAAATGGACTAGCAAAGATCTAATTCAAGAAGTAAATCGCCGGAACGTGCCGCTACCGAAGAAGGATAATGACAGACCGGTTTCTGGCTGTTTTGCCGTCATCAGTGACACTGCTTGTCATCAGTGACACTGATGACAGCAAAAAAAAACAGAAACCGGTCTGTCATTTTCCTTCTTCGGTAGCGGCACGTTCCGGCGATTTACTTCTTGAATTAGATCTTTGCTAGTCCATTTCTCTCACCCTCAATATTTTGATAAGTCTTATTTTGCCCCCCCTGAAAAAAATTTCTACGGGCGCCCATGAGTATCTGCATTTGACAAGATATTTGCAAACCTTCAGGTTCCATGTTTCCCTCCAGAACTCTGTTGGTGGGCCAATGTTAGTTCGAAAAATTGAAAACAGGAGCTTTGTTATTATACTAAACTTCATGGTCTGCTGTAGTCTTGTCGTATTTACTACCGATTTCAAGATAAAAGTTTTAACGATTCTCTTGGAATCCTCAGAAAAATCAAAACTGCCATAAAAATCCAATTTGTCTGTGAAATCTGAACTGTATTAAGACTGGACATCCGGTGGGCCATGACTGATGTCCACCCTGTCCAATCTACTTGGTACACCGTGTATCCCGAAAACGAAACTTTTGCGGTCCCACGCTTAATATGTGTAAAGAGCACCCCTTTGAAATAATTTCCTGAGATGCGGAAATTAATGTAAAGGGTGTTTTTTTTAGAGGTAAAGAACTTCAAATTGCAATAAAACAACGATGGATTATTCGATTGACATGAATTTTATTTATCCGAAAGATAATCTTGTGGCAATACATTTTAAATGTGATTTCTGGCATATGACCGCCACGGCTAGCTCGGATGTAGTCCAATCTGGACGTCCAATTTTCGATGACTTTTTCCAACATTTGTGACCGTATATCGGCAATAACACGGCGAATGTAGTTTTCCAAATGGTCAAGCGTTTGTGGCTTATCCGCATAGACCAATGACTTTACATAGCCCCACAGAAAGTAGTCTAGCTGTGTTAAATCACAAGATTTGGAGGCTAATTCACAGGTCCAAAACGTGAAATTAGGCGGTCACCAAACGTGGGTTTCAATAAATCGATTGTGGCACGAGCTGTGTGACACGTTGCGCCGTCTTGTTGGAACCAGAGCTCCTGGACATCATGATTGTTCAATTCAGGAATGGAAAAGTCAGTAATCATGGCTCTATACCGATCACCATTGACTGTAACGTTCTGGCCATAATCGTTTTTGAAGAAGTGCGGACCAATGATTCCACCAGCCCATAAAGCGTCTCTGGGGATGCGAGTTATCAATAGGAGTAAACGTGGTGCGAAAACGTCCCATGGTTAATCAAATTAACTGCTCTGATGGACGATTTTGTCGACGATAAAATGGACGTAGTGCGCGATACGTATTCCGCACAGAACCATTATTTTCTAAATAAAATTGCACTACTTGCGAGCGTTGTTCAGGCGTGAATATATTCATGATGAATTGCCAAACCAAACTAAGAATAAATCACTTGACAGCTGTTAAATCGGTCGCCATCTTGAACAGTAATTCCAACTTAAAGTTCTATACCTCGAAAAAAAACACCCGTTATAAGAGGTCTACTTTCCAACGAAATCCCTGAGGTGTCTGCTTCGGCAGCTATGGAAGATTTTCGCACTATTGCAGGACCCTGTATTGCTCATTTTCTCGCATACATCCTGTTTTTCACGTACTGATACCCTTACGCAAGAAAGTAATATTCGAAGCCATGAACAGCCATGAATATGAATTTAGACGTCTATATTTATTAACCGCAATATTTCGAATTATTACATAATATGATTATAATGATAAATCTCGAGTCCTCCGAGGAGACCCTTTGAAGCCTGTGCGAGTTGTGAGAATCAGTTCCTCTTTGCACAGGATATCTTACTGTGTCCGTAGGCTTCCTTATGGACAGCATTGTTAATTTTTTCTCGGAATTGAACTTTTTTTCTCTAGGATCTCCTCCCTCCGATTGTATCTCCAATCAATATAACCTCCATGTATCCCTTAAGGTGGGCGTTCAATGTAGTGTGTTTTTATTTCAAGTTGCATTTGAAAATGGTTCCACTTTGAGAACTGAAATTTTGTGGGTGAACTCAGAAAGGATTGGAGTTCTTAATGAGATAATTGAGATTAATTGCATTTCAACAGTTCATTTTTTTTCTTTGAAAAATAGAAGAAAATAAGCCAACTCATGCTTCTGTTTTATTTCAAACGAAAGACTCATGAAAATAGTTCGACTTCCGATTAAAAGTGAATCCACAGATAATTTCATTCAGAAAAACAACTTGAAATACGGAATTGGCAGAGAATGGCCAAATTCAAATTTTAGCGGGAAAAACTTCCTGCTTTACCCACATTTACACTAATTTCATAGTTCAGCGATTTTCGGATAGAGATCGCCATTGTACATTTCATTCATAAGTAGAGAGCTATCCATAGAACTCATAGAGATAATGTAAGTTCTATGGAGATATTCCGTAAAATGCACGGTGGCGCCTCTATAGGTCGACTTTTCCTATACGGGCTTCAAACGGCGACCTTAATATAGATGCATCTATCCCTTAATTTTATTTTTTTTAATTTGGCGCATGCATAGAACTGAAATCTCTGTGTATATACACAGAGATTCTGAATCCATTTTTGACGCTGCATAGAATTCGTATGATCGATATTGGAAATATTTGGATCAAAGGTGGAATCTCTCGTTTTTATTTTTTTTGCTGTGTTCAGAGCAAGTATATTTTCCATCGCATCAATGATCTCTTCAGAATGTCTAGATTCGCCAAAACAACGACTAAATTTCACCAAGAACAGCCTTAATCTTGGCTGCTATGCCGACAAGGAAAGAATCGAATTTTCTTTCAGATTTAATTCTGGTCGCATTCCTCTCCAAAAAAGCATCCCGACCCTGTCCGAATATTTGGAAAGACCGTTCATAACGGAAATTGTTATATTGGCTGCCGCTGTCATAAATTGCAATATCTGTAGCCAATAACCGCAGTTTCTTCGACCGTTTCGCAAAGGTACGGAGCTCCTTGGCCAACAACGGGAAGTATTCTTTTATATTGCGATTATATTTTGAGGAAGAAACTGACGTTCATACGGAAGCTATAGTTGAGAAATGGGGTCGACTTTCCTCTCATGAATGCAATAACGTCTCAAAACCTACTATTTGGGGAGAATATGTTCGAGTCTTTTTCTTCAGCTCATTGAAATGGATTACGAATAATTTCTTATTTCTACCCTTTTTTCGATGTCCATCTCAAAGTTCCACAATCACCATGTATTGTTCATAATTGAACTAGTCTCATCGGCTTTCCCCCTCAATCTATTTATGTAATCAACTCCTCTTCGATTCTTCTTGTACCTCTCTTATTTGGGTCATAACCTGTTTCCCTTCACGGTGTCTCTACTGAAGTGAACACCCAGCTCTCTAACCATCTTCTCCTAGGTCTTCCTTCATCTCTTTGATTTCGAAACAAAAATATTCAAATACCTCTGACTGCAGAGGAAATCATCAAACTATTTGACGTTCCTAAAATAAGATGAGCACTTGCGTTCAAATCTCGAAAAACGCATAATTTTGAGAGAAGCGATCATTTGGAAAATGAAATGTTTCCTAATATTTTCATACCGTTTCCTAGTTTTCTAGTCCTAATTTTATTCAACAAACTTTGTCGAAAAAGTCAAAAATTCGAAGATACTTCTGGATGCAGCCCTGCAATTTGAATTGACTGAAATATCACCCATTCATCAATGGCTTCAGTTTGATTTCGCAAATTTCTCCAATTTCATCTCGTGCTACCTGTGAGCAGTGAGTAGATACTACAATACGAACATTCATGAATACTGAAATAACAAGCATTTTAACGTTGAAATTTGAATGAATAGTTTTTTTGAACTACTTTTTAGAGGTCCTAGATAGTGGATACATAGTCGTTAATCTATTATCTACGGCCACGTCAGAGCTTAAAGATGTCTTTAAAATGGCTGTAAGTGGCTGTTTCCATGGCATAAGATAATGAAATTGATTATCTTGCAACGGATATCTGGGGTTTCCTTTAGACCTTTAATCGGCCAAAGATAATTTTCATTGTATGATCGTAATTGTTTCCAATTTTAAACAATTCGAACATAGCTTGTTCAAAATCAAACAAAAGATGCATTGTGAAGGAAGAAATATAGCATTTAAATCAATATCATTGAGTTTAAATATACAGGGTCTTTCACGAGAAACCTCACCCATATTTATACGGGAAACTACTGAACGTATTTTCATGAAATTCAGCACTTATAAGTATTTCACGATGCTGATGAAATCTGAAATATTTTCAAGGCATGAGCACCTCCGGTTTTTCCGGAAATGACGTCAACTTCCGTTTTTCAAATTAGAACACCATTTTTTTATTGCAGAAATAGATTCCTTAGAAAATTTCAAGTTATTTTGATGTAACATTTTTTGGTTTTGGTTGGAAAATTCTCTCTGAGCGGGAAAATTCGAAAAAAAAATCGAAAATAGAGCTCCGCTGAAACAAGAATAACTTCGAGGTTTTTGGATGGAAAATTTTCATTTTTGGGATTTTTCAAGATGTAAGATTGATGTATCCACTTTGAAAATCGAAATCGCGATTCATGATACAGGGGGTGAAAAAATCGCTTTCAAAATTAGGGATGACAAAATCGTGAAAAATCAATTTTTTCGAATTAGAACCCAATTTTTTTTTTGGCAGATATTGAATCTACGTAAAAAAATAATGTGAGTGTATGCATCACACCCTTGCCCTAAAATGGATATTTGTTGATATCCACTTTAGGGCAAGGGTGTGATGCATACACCCACATTATTTTTAAACGTAGATTCAATATCTGCCATAAAAAAATGGGGTTCTAATTTGAAAAAATTGATTTTTCACGATTTTGTCATCCCTAACTTTGAAAGCGATTTTTTCACCCCCTGTATCATGAATCGCGATTTCGATTTTTGAAGTGGATATGTCGTAGTCTTATTGTAAAATCAGTCATATTATAATATGCCTAGGCTTTTTCAATACGACTAGTCATATTGCAATATCACTGAAATAATAGAGGATCTCACAATTTGACTGACAATTCAAGGCGTATTGTAATACGCCTGCTGCAGAGCTGTGCCAAAGCATTTTTTGCATTTTCTGAGAACACTCCTTATAGTAATGTATATTTTTTTCACACCATCAGAGAGTAGATATTTCAACGAACAAAAAGCCCCCAAACTTTTTGAAAAAAGCTGATATTTTGACGTCAGAATTTTCGATTGAAAATTAGGGTGCTTTTTTGATATTAAGTTAAAATAAGACGAAAACATAAATATTTTAAACCAAATAAATTACAGTGTATTCGGGATATAATAAGGTAAGTTTTCACCAAATTTCGTAGAAAAAGAAATTTTTTTGAAAAAGATATAAATAAAAAACCTAAAACTTGGTTTTTTGAAATTTTCATATAAATTTTGAGGTTATGTGAAGAAATTGCGAATACAAAAGTTGTAGATCTTTTTATTACCTACAACTTTGCCATTTAACTTTTTTCCATAGGACTTGTAGTTTTGCCGGAAATCAAGGAAAACCATTTTTCACCCTCAAAAACTCACCCCCTCCCACTTCCCGGACTCGGATCGACCGTAATTTTTTTTCCTTTCATTTTAATCATATTCCCCCCCTTTTTAATGGGTTTCATCCTACTGTAATTTTTTTTTGTTTCAAAAATTATCGACCCTGGTCTATATGAATTATAGGCAGGATTGGATTCGTACAAATTATATTTCTTCATTACAAAAACAGCGTGAAAGGGAGATCATGTAGATCATTTGAACTAAAATAATAAATAATCAGGCATTCGTGCCTAGTCTCCTCAGGAAATAGTGCTTTATAATTCAGCTACTCACCGTCAGATGTGATGGTAAACAATTTCGATTCACCTGATCCACTGACATCTCCTGCCGAATTTTTTCTTTTTCCGAAAAGTTCAAATCACTACTTTAGGGCAAATGTTTTTATTCATGTCTCGTCCCGGTTCCGTTCATAGGACTCAACAGACTGGACAGTATGAAATGAATGAGGATTGAAGGACGTGTCTCGACTTAAAGCTGAACGTACTACGGTACTTAGGTATTGCTTTTGGTTTTTACTCACGCTGTGGACAGGGAGTCGCCTCTCTTAGATGATAACATTATCTGTTCAGAGAATTTTTCCAGATATAACCTACTTTGAAGCCGTTACAATAAATTTTAATCACTAATGAATATTTGGTGCCCCATTGGCAGATACCCGGTATATTTTTGAAACGATAGAATATCGACTAGTTTCATTTCTTAGAAGTCAGTCGGAATTGTGTTTGTAGAAGCTCTTTTCAGAGAATGAAGGAAAAATATCGAAAAAATCTGTCTAGAAATAGATTTCTGTAATACATCATTCTGTTTATGTCATAAAAAATGTTTTCTTTTAATTAACTGCGCCAGAACTTTCTTCTATTATTACCGCAAGTCATCGTCCGTGAAAACATATTATAAATCTCCATTTTTTGTCAATCGATTTCAGATGAAAGCACCATATTCCATTAAGGTGGTATATAATTGGTTCTCAGTTGTTGTTCATAAATCTTCGGGGAAGGCAGTGCTCGCGATTCCTGAAACTTTCTCGAGTTCTCTTTCAATACACTCTTCAATATAAAACTTCTTTCCCCAACCTATTCAGATCATTATACTCATAGAAAGTTTCAGTTTTATTTTAAATGGGACCTCGTTCTTAAAAACCTTTCGGAAAATAATTTGTATTTTACTAATGCTGTGAATTATCTGATGATCCCATTTTTGTGAGAATTTTCATCCACTGCATACAATACCAGTAGGCAGATTGAACTTTTCAACAATAAAACTAAAAAATAGTTCGTTTTTGATTCCAGGAATATTACATCGACAAAAAGCAACCAGGAGTTCCTTTCCTTACCAAGAGGTATTCGATCAGGACATGAGCGTTATTTTAGGGGGGAGATGATGGTCAGTACCAACTTCACAAAGCTAATTTTTATATCAGAAAAATGGGTCAACTAAAGCACTGATGTGATGTCTTGAGCGCTTGTTCATCAACCTTGTAGGTAGATTCCATATAAGTATATGCAATTAATCAGCTGCAAGTAATTTTAGCTTGAGGACTGATGGAACAGCAAAAAAGGATTAACCCTTATTTCGTGCTGCCGAATTTTTGTGTTCCATGTGTTGCTCGTTGCTCTTTCATATCTTCAGTTTGTTGTTTACCTGCATTTGATTACGAGTCATTAGGAGAATGCATTTATTTTCGAGATTTGGTATTTTTTAGTACTTGAATGAGCTGTGATCTGAATGGGTACAATTATTGTGGTGACAAAGATGTGCAGGGTGTTTCTGATTTGGTACGAAAGGTTTCAAAGGGTGATTCCTTGTTCAAAATGAAAGGTAGTTTGTTATATAAATGTTGAGTCAAAAGTCAAACTTTGGGAAGATATCGAGGTTAAAATATGTTTTCATTTTGTATCTTGAAAACGAAGAAAGATATTTTATGGAAATATTACTATTATAAAAACACACTTTCTCGATATTTTTTGATACTTTTATAATGATTAGACTACCCCTATTGATTCATGCTTGTTAACTGAATTTAAAGAAAAATTTACGCAACGACTTGGATAGAATTGGATTCGAATAGGCTGATCTGGTTTGAACTTCATCATTCCTTAGATTTTTCTCGTAAAATTTACCGTTTTGAAATAAGAAATGAGAAGTCCTAAAATACATTGTCCTTTCCCGACACGTAATGATTCACATTCAATTACTAAATACAAGAGATGAAGAAGTTTCAGATCAGGCTATCCGAATTCAATTCTATTCAGGTCGTTGCGTATGTTTTTATTTGAATTTAATTTTCCTCCATCTTTACTTTCGACCGAACATTTATATAACGAACTACCCTTCATTTTGAACGAGGAATCACCCTTGGAAATCTTTCGCATCAATTCAGATGCATTATGTATAAAACCCAATAAAGAGTTAAATTTTGAATTGTTTGGCTGACTGGTATTGAATTGTAACCTCACAAAGTTATTATTTTGATTCCTTGGACCCACCTGGCTCAGTTTTTCGTTTCCTATATCCTATATTCGGGGCTATTCACTAAGCGAAGTTGTTATGGATGGCAACTGTAAATCGTCGTTATGTTCACAGCCAGTTGCTAAGCGTGAAATTGGTATTCACCATTTCTGTAAGTTGCTATAGAAGTTGCTATGTATAACAACAAGTGGCTATGAGAAGTGGTTCACTGGCAACAGCTTCAGAGGTGTTGTTAACGAAAACCACGTGCGTTGGGCACTATTTTGGAATGTTTTTCTGTATTTGTGTGAATAATTCAATATTTTAAATCTATAAAAATGGCATTTCTCGTGCAGATGGACTTTTTAATGATTCATGAATTAATACAAAGGTATGTGGTGCTGTTGTAGGATGCATAGATAGTACTCATATCTCATATTGCAATCATTAAAATCCTCCAGAGAATAATGAAATTCACCCCGGGGCTGTTTATTATAACCGAAAGGAGTATGCTAGTATAAAGTATATGTAACTTCAATAAATACTCGTTACTCAGGGTCAACTCATGATGCTGCTATATGGCAAATGTCCTTTATCAGAGAAAATATGAAGCAAAAATATTTTGAAGGTAAATGGCTTCTAGCAGATTCTTGCTATCTCCTGTACATGTCATATATCATAATAAGAAATCATCTTATTCAACATAGTAACAAATGAAATCTTATTTTTCAAATATTCTAATTAGTTTTCAAATTCACAAGATAAAATGCTATTAGAAATTTGTGTTTTTTTGCTAACTCTGGGTATATACATATTCAAACAAACCCAAGTAATAAAATAAAATGAATCAACACGTTAAAAAAAAATAAATCTCAATCCAGATCGAAATATTTAGTGCAGTGCCGAAAGCTGCAACATAAAACATTTAGACTATTTAGAGGTTCCAACCACCGATGAGGGCGCTGCTGACTGTAAACAAACATGACGGAATTACAGTAACCTCTTTTGGAGCAACGTTGTTTTGATATGTAAGACAGATTATTTTACGTGATTTTCTTAGTTCTCGTGATGATTTTTTGGAGAATTTCAGTGAATTAATGTATTATTGACAGTGCAGTGTCGATTTTATAAATTTTGTTATACAAATGGGCTTTTTTCCATTCTAATTGGATCGACAATTCACGAGGTATTCGATGGATCAATTTCATAATCATCTTGTTGATAATTATGGTATTATCCTTCCTCAGCAGTTAAAACTGCACCAGAAAATTAGACTCAAACAAGACGCCTTGTAACCTAAAATATGATAACTTTGTGAATACTATTTTAAATGAATAACACTGATATAAATACCTTCTCAACAATTTTGATTTAAATACTGATTTATCTGTTCAGAACACTATAAAAACTTCGGAATATCAATCAAGAATACCTGGATATGAAACAAAATATTATAGCTTAAAAGCACGTGAAACATAGAAGATCTCAAAGCATTACTGATTCCGTAGTTTGGAATTTTTGCCGAAAGAGGGCGCTTTATTCTTTGGATCCGCCATATATCCGCACCAATGACATACTTTTTTAGTAATTTTAGATCTATGAACAGTACATTCGAACTATTCTGCGGTGGTGCCATGTCTATCTTCACGGAAGGTTGTTATGATAACAACAGTTGCCAACCGTTTATTAGAGAATACTGAAAGTGGTCACCAGTGGTTATCAAAAGTTGTTATCAGAATTGCTATGGTTAGCAACTGTGATAACCACTTCACTTAGTGAATAGCCCTGATTGTGTCTTTGGAAAAAAGCCGAAAGGAATTTGAAATCTCTTCTTTATACGAGTATTTCGTTGAGCTAATTTTGTTCCTGTGTTTTGTTCCAGTAGTAATTTATATTTTGAATTTTTTCTACCTCCGATGAAAAATCATTGAAGATTCAAAACGATTTTAATGACAGTTAATTTTTTTTTCTGTTCCACCGGTCCGCAAGCTGAACATATTTATAGCGAACTTGTAAGTAGACTCGTTTTCAAGAATCCAACGGGAAAATTTATAATGTATTGAATTATATTATTACTGAGTTTGCGTTATAATTGTGGAATGGGAAATCTGGGGGAAAACAGATGTCGACTTTTCTCTCCTACAGTCTTAACACCTCAGTTGTATTATGGACCTTAAATAAAGCGTATAGTAGTAATTGTATCTATAAGTATTATTTCCTACAACCTTTTACGAATATATCACAGTGGCGACGAGGATTAATTCATAATGCCGAATCCACCGGATAGTGATATTGGTTCCGATGCGGGCAGTGCAACAGTGTTGGGCCACCTGCAGGAATTTAACTTCCAGCAATCAGACTGGACAATATATAAGGCTCGATTGTATAATTACTTCGACGCTAATGATATTACGGACAACAAAAAACGTGCAATATTCCTAAATATGCTCAACGAAAAATCATATAGACTAATGTTCGATCAGTGTAGCCCCACGAAACCTGAAGAAATGGAGTTCGAGGCACTAATCGCAGTGTTTGACCAACATTTCGCGCCGATTAAAACACCTTTTGCAGAAAGAATAAAATTTTATGAAGCCAGTAGACGTTCGAACGAGTCGGTAAATGACTGGGCAGCACGTGTTCGTAGATTAGCAGTGGAATGCGAGTTCGGAACGCATCTTGATATGGCATTGCGGGATAAATTTCTCTGTGGATTCGGAAGAGGACCTGTGTTAGATAGATTATTGGAAGAGAAGGTAACAGCGTCACTAGCAGACATGGTAATTCTGGCGAACCAAAAATGGCGGCGATGACGTCATACCAAGGAATCAAGGAAGATGGTGCAGGTGCATATGGGGGTTATTCAGAGCAGATGGAGATGAAGCAGGAAATGCTTTATATGCGCAATAAGACCGGAGGTGACAGAGACAGCAGAGGTACAACCAATCAGTACGAAGAAAAGGACAAGAGGCAAACGCAGTTCAAGAATGGCGAGCATAGACGTCAAAGTAATTACCAACACACCAATCAGCAGCGAAGAGATGACGACTATTGCGCAGTCTGTGGTCGCACAGGACATGTCAAAGATAAGTGTCGATTTACTAATTTTTCTTGTAACTTTTGTCATGCTAAAGGACATCTTGAAAGAGTTTGTTTTAAAAAATTGAGTTTAATGAAAAGAAATTTCAGTGGATTCAATAATAACTTTTTAACAGAGGAAGATCACCACCACGTAGATGATGACGATCTAAAACTCTATAATTTGAATGATTCGAAAGTCAAACCTTATTGTATTGAGGTAAGAGTTGAGGGAATATTGTTGAATTTTGAAATTGATACTGGCTCGGGCATAAGTGCTCTTTCAGCAAAATTGTTTCACGAGTCATTTCCTGATAGAGAATTGGTTCCGACTGACAAAGTGTTGTATTTTTACAATGGAATGAAATTAAAGCCGTTAGGTTTATTCAAGGCTAATGTTGATTATAAAGGTCTCAAAAAGAATATAAATTTATATATCATTGAGGGAGGAGGACCTCCATTAGTGGGAAGAGATTTCCTTCAAATTTTTGAATGCGCTGTGATAAATGTAAATTATCATAAACTGGATACAATGAAAATTGATAATATTGAACTGGAAAATTTGTTATTGAAGTTTCAAAATTTGTTTGCACCTGGGCTAGGAAAATTCAATAGGGGACTAGCTAGAATTAACTTGAAAAATCCGAATGTTATGCCAGTTTTCTATGAAGCTAGGCCTGTTCCATATGCTATAAGAGAGCAAATTGAAAAAGAAATTGATCGTCTCGTTTTTCTAGGTATTCTTTCCCCGGTGGACTACAGTAGCTGGGCATCGCCAGTGGTGCCGGTTTTTAAGAAAAATGGCGACGTGCGCCTTTGTGGCGACTTCAAGGTTACTATCAATCCTCACATTGAGGTTGATAAATTTCCTTTACCCAAAATTGAAGATATATTCAGCACCTTGAGTGGGGGAGAGAGATTCACAAAATTGGATCTTTCGCACGCTTATCAACAGGTAGAAGTAGAGGAATCGTCTAGAGAGCTTCTTACAGTCTCCACGCACAAGGGGCTATACAGGTATAACAGATTAGCTTTTGGTGTATCGTCGGCACCCTCAAAATTCCAGAAAATCATGTATTCCCTTTTCCAGGGTATAAATGGCGTCGTCTTTTTCCTTGATGATATCTTAGTAACGGGTAAGGATGATCAAGAGCATTTAGATAGATTAACTCAAGTTTTTAAAATTTTAGAAAATGCTGGTTTCAAGTTGAGTATTGAAAAATGTGAATTTTTTAGAAATCAAATCAAATATCTTGGCTACATCATTGATAGGGTAGGTTTACATCCGTGTGATGATAAAATTTTGGCAATCAAAAGGGCCCCCCGTCCCAGTAATGTAGCTCAACTACAAAGTTTTTTAGGAACAATTAATTATTATGGGAAATTTGTAAGGGGATTGTCTAGTATTTTATATCCACTTTATGGATTGTTAAAAAAGGGGGTTACTTTCGAATGGACAGTGGATTGTGAAAATTCATTTTGTGAAATTAAAAGAAAATTGATGTAGGCGGAGGTTCTGGTGCATTATAACCCCGGATTGCCGGTAAAATTAACTGTGGATTCCAGTAGTTATGGGGTAGGAGCGGTGCTCAGCCATTTATTTCCATCCGGGGATGATAAGCCAATAGCTTTTGCTTCTAAAACTTTATCTAACGCCCAGCGATCGTACTCAGAATCGTACAGAATAAAAAAATATCAATTGGTTTTTTTTTTGTAGCCTTCCGAAGATTACGCTAGGTGTACTTTCTCAATTTTTATTTGAGAAACTGGAGGCCGTACGAAGGTAAAAATGGTGCTGCTGGGCTGCCAGAACGACCCAGATAGAAATATGGAATTATAACAAAAAAAAAATTTTTTAGAAAAAAAAAAAATTTGAGAAAAAAATTTTTTTTTTTCATTTTAACAGAGAAATTTGATAAGGTTCGAACTCTACACTCTCGATTAACTAGTGTTGCTTTGGTAACGGAGATTTATAGGATTAGATTAATCCAATTCATACTCGTAGAGTTCGATTCCTACCTAAATTTTTTGAAAAAAATATTTTTGGTTTATAATTTCATATTTTTATCCGGATCATTCTGGCAGCCCTTCAGCACAATTTTGACCACCGTACGGCCTCCAGTTTCTCAAATAAAAATTAAGAAATTACACCGAGCGTAATCTTCGGAAGGCTACAAAAAGAAAACCAATTGATATTTTTTCATTCTGTTTTCAACAAGTATTTAGAATTAAAGATAGTTCAACCATAAAAAATTCGAAAAATTTTGGCCGAAATTTTTTTTTTCACTGAGGACATGTAAAAAAAAGTTCGAATTTTGAAAAAATTTTTTTACGGAAAATCTTAGAAAATTGAATACGTTGAGATTATGCTTTCCAAATTAGCAACCGAGAAAAAAAATTCCAACTTTGCAGGTTTTCCGCCATATTGAATTTTTTTTCGCGAAATTCTACACCACAATTCAATTGAGCCCTCAAAAATACTGAGATGTGACTAGAAACCGATATTTCAAATATCACGCGTAACTCACAACTGTTATCAGAATATTGCTCGAAGTTGACACTGAACACCCTGTATCTCGCTTATGCGTCGAAAACGGGGTATATGTCATGAGGCAAAAATTACTTTCTCGGTGTCATCTACACGGCTTTATATGTTTGTCCAGTTTATGGTGAAACACCCTGTATATTTGATGGGCAAAGTAGTCCAAAATTGGACTGGTCGAATGGACCATATACTCGTTACCGGTGGACATATAATTCATATTCAATCATATTCAATAAATGACATGAAATAACCCTACAGCTCTCAAGCTTTTGAAAAGAGACCTGATAAATTATATATCATGTCAAGAAAATTCCAAAACAAAATCACAAAAACATGATATTACTATACCCAGCATCCAACTAGTGAAACCATGGGGAAATAAATGGGTCGACGTACGTCCGCGAAAGGAAATTCAAAAAGCGTCCTAGAATTTCCTTTAAGAAAGTTCTGAGGCACCTATACGACCCATTTCCTGATTTATAACGTTCCTGTCATCATGTGAAAACACAAGACCGCAACCGAAAGACAGGTTTACTCAACGTATATATTTCTCTGTGATGAAAACTGAAAAAACATAAGCGGGCGTTCACTGACTGCCTTGATGAATTGTTCCCTATTCATGGTATTACATTTTCCCATTTTGTCTTTGAATAAGATGAATATTTCGATGTTATCAGTCAGATATTGAAAAATGGGAACCAGAAGCGACTGGTATCAGGAAAGGAAGTGAATATTGCAGATGATTGTTAGGGGTCTCATAAAATTGACCTTTGAAGGATAGTTCTATCTGATAGAATATGAATCTATGATCGAGAAATCAGAAAACAATCGCTATGAGAAAACTCAGAGACTTCAGATCGATGTAGGAGGTGGGATAATGGATGCTTACGACACTTGGGACTCTTGGGAGTGCTGCATTTTTAAGGGTTGAACTTTATATTCCGTACACAGGGTGTTTCACCATAAACTGTATATAGCCGTGTAGATGACACCGATGAAGTAATGTTTGCCTTGAGACATATACCCCGTTTTCGACGCATAGGCGAGATACAGGGTGTTTAATGTCTACTTTGAATAATATGATAAGTATGATCTGGTAAGTTGAGCGTGACATTTGAAATAACGGTTTCTGGTCACATCTTAGTATTTTTCAGGGCTCATAACCTGCAAAGTTGGATATTTTTTCTCGGTTGCCAATTTGAAAAGCATAATTTCAACGTACCTATACTCCATTCACAATTATAAAATCACAACTCTGGCCTTGGAAATTTGACAAATTCCACTCTTTATCGAAGTTATGACGTTTTTCAAAATATTTTTATGTTCCAAGTCAACACTATGTTGCTCTTTCTACATTCTTAGCGTATTTCTCAGAATGTGAATAAATTTGAAAAGATGTGATGGACGGAAATAATTAACGTTCATATGAATTGATAGAAAGGATTCCTTTTCAAGTTATTGGCATGAAAAGCACAAGAAATCACTGTTGAAATATATTATTTTTCGCCATGGAAAAAATTGCATTGCTTTCACATAATTTTCATATGCATGCTTGTGAAGATTTAATGTTTAATATCCTCTCGAACTGAAAGTTCAAGACTTGAAGACATTTTATTTATTTGATCTTATGAACAAGGAGTAAAATATTCTGATTGTATAGTAATTTATTCGATTAAAAAATATTCTCGAAAATATTCATACATTACTACCACAGTAGGTTTGTACAAATAAAATGGAATAGGTCGAACATATGCCTATCATTTATCATTCACCTGTTCTAAAATAAGACACAAATTCCTTGAATATTGAAAAAACCGATATATGCTGGTTCAATATTGCCTATTTCTACTTTCGGCAAAGCAATGAAAGCTCCAGTGACACATTTCAATTCATCGAAATCTGAATTCACCTACTGTGGAATGCAATATAGTCATATTTCTTATTTTTTCAGCTTTTCCGACGTTTTTTTATTCTGAAACGTGAAAACGATCAACAATAATCATTTAGAGACCGATGATGGCCATCCAGAACCCGTTTACTTAAGAAAATCGTGCAATTTCATTCTGCAAGTTCTTTCCTCATAATTCCTCGAAAATTCTATCTGAACCATATTTTCCGGTTGCTTTCGTTAGAAGATCGTATAATGAAGCTTTTTTTCTTCATTTACACATTCCAAATGAGCACCAAAAACGATACCGAAACTAACCAAACTTCTGGGGGACCGGAATTTCGTTTGAAATCTTTCAAAACGGCCAGATACCTGAAAAAACTTCGTTATCAAGTGTAAAAAGGTCGATTAGTACTTACTTTCGCTTTATTTATGCTTATAAATCGATTTTTGGTCCAATTCAAATTTGCCGTTCGTACTCACGCCAAAACTCGTGAAAGAAAAAATGACAATTGCACGAAACTTCTTCTGGACGACGAAGAACGGAAAAATAGGCAATTTCCTATCGATATTTCGCCCCAAACTCGCCGATCGATTTTAACTAACAAAATGTGGAAAATCTTTGATACATTTACCATACTTTTATTCTGATGTAAACAGAAAAACTGGCAACGTCGTTTTGTCATTAACGATATTTTATGTACGCGCACAGATTTTTCATCAAGTGCACCAACTCCTGAAAACGAAACCATGACTTCCTATGTGATTAAATAAAACTGAATGGAGTATACCTACTAGATTTTTCGAGACTTTCCGTGAAAAAATTTTTCCAAAATTCGAACTCAATTTTTTTTGTCTTTAATGAAAAGAATATTTCGGCCAAAATTGTTGGAACTTTTTTTCATTCTGTGTATTCTATATTCAAATATGTATTGTGTATTCACATGTGTAGATGACAAGAAAAACGTAAACCTTTTCAGAACCTTTCATTCCGCGCAGACTCGGTAAAAAACTGCCTCAATTTGCAGAGCCACCTCCGTATTAGATGGAGCCGTTTAGGCATTCTATATTTCGGTAACTTCAAAGGACGCCACATTTGAGAAGAAGATGGGAAACTTTCATTCCTTGAAAATTACAATGCTTATGCCGCTATATATTACGCCATTGTATAAATTATAAATGTATTCAGCGATTTGAATTTTATAGTGCACACATTTCAAAGCAAGAAAGAATGGGGTAACTGATGTGCTTATCATTTACTGATGCATTGATATCAATTCCCTTCCGACCGATCACTGACTCATCAAATTTGTTCGATTATGAATGTATTATTCTGCAGATTTTTTCTTGTTTTTTGATGAAGGAGTCTGTCCCAGCCTTCGAAAAGTCATCTTCACAACTTCTACGTTCACATTGTTCTAACACTATTTGTTATTCAACATTGTTTCAAGAAAACTGCTCTGACATATAATGTATCTATAACTTATAACGCATGAGAGATTTCCACAAAAAACTAGAATGGATCAAATGAGTTTCAGAAATTGAATTGAAAGAAAGGTCTACTCCATCGAGGAGCAAATCCCTCAAAATGAGTTGAGTATTTGAGGTCTATTTACTATTTATTAGTTCATGAGGAGGTATTATGTAACAGAAATCATATATGTGAGACCGACATCTTTGACCTATTATTTAGCGAGCAAAACATTATGTTTGGCCGTTAATAAAAAACAATATTGTTCATAACACGAAAACTATCCAAAATAATAATATAATGATATTTATTGATTTCAAAAAATATTCATACGAAAAACTGAATAGGATGCATAAATAAAATCGAAACAAGTCAAAATTCTCAAAACAATATTATTTCCCATGGTTCCCCAGATAATCAAGGAATTCCTCTACGCTGTATGGCTCACATTTCAAAATCAATCTAAAAGTCTTTTCTTTGAATTTTCTAAAGTTGCTTGCTGATTGGAGGTGTTTAGGCAATGCTGAAAATAACTTTATAGCCATATAATAAATGTTCTTTTCGAACATTGATGTCCTATGCTTTGGCATATAATGAGGTAGAACTCCTCTCATATTATTAGGATTTTTATCCTGAGAAAAATAAGATTAATTTTTCCTGAAGAAAACCAAAACTCTAAACACAAATAATCCATAGAGGGTGAGAAAACCCTGTCCCCTGAAGTGCCCTCAGCAGGAGTGCCTATACCCAAGGCCGAGAACAGTGCGAATTGCCCATTTCTGTGATACGAAAAATACCTATGCAGAAGAAGAAGCGCCCCAAAAAATTATCCCATATGACAGCAACGACTGGAAGTTACTGTAGTACAGGGTCTTCAGTGTACTCAAACTAACCTGTTTTCTCATCATTCGCAACGTATACAGGGTGTCCCACGGTCGAGGGCCTATTAGACGTTTCTGGAGAACTGAACATACAGGGTGTCCCACGGTCGAGGGCCTATTAGACGTTTCTGGAGAACTGAACATACAGGGTGTCCCACGGTCGAGTGCCTATTAGACGTTTCTGGAGAACTGGACATATTTGAAATCCAAAAATTGGTATTATGATATTGTTGGAAATTCTCTACAGACCAAAAATATTTTTGGAGCTTGAGCGCTTCCGGTTATACCGGAAGTGGAAATAAATTTGTTCAAAAAATATTTTTTTCAATATTTTCGTTTCTGATATGATTGAGTATTCAATTCTGAATACATTTCTGTTAAAACCATTGTATTCATCCGAATAGTTTTCAAAATATCGAAAAAAAACCTGAAAAAATGTCAAATATTCATCGTCAGTGTTATGTTCATTATTCTTATTCTGAAAATCCCGAGTGTAAACCGTTCTCACAACGTCAAAGTAGAAGAATGTGTAAAGGTCATGCATCTTTTGAATTTCATAAATATCATCACAGGGTGTTTCAAATTTTGTGTCGAAAACAGTGATCGAAAATTGGCCATAACTTCTGTTTTTCAAATTAGAACCCTATTTTTTTATGATTGCGTTAGATTCTGCGAAGAAAAATAATGATAGCATTCTCAGATGCTCTTGCTCCTTAATTCAGTAATTCCCGAGATATTTGAGCTTTTCTGAATTCATGTTATACGTAGAGTCGAATTCATCTTATCTTTCGCATGAGAATATTCTGTGACCAAAGAAGATAAATTATCCCATTAATAATTCACAAGTGACAGCTCTCATTTTATGCCTTAACCTTACTTCTCGATTTTACTTCAATGGTTACTATGGTTTCATAAGAATAGTCATCGAATCTGTTGGCATGAGAATATTCTGTGACCATAGAAGATAAATGATCAGGTGACAGGTCCAATTATTAGTTGTAACTATGGTTTGATAAGAATATTCATCGAATCTCTTCAGATTCGATGAATTTGACTCTACGTACAACATAAATCCAGAAAAGCTCAAATATCTCGGCAATTACTGAATTTAGGAGCAAGAACATCTGAGGGTGCTATCACTATTTTTCTCCGCAGAATCCAACGCAATCATAAAAAAATAGGGTTCTAATTTGAAAAACAGAAGTTATGGCCAATTTTCGATCACAGTTTTCGACACAAAATTTGAAACACCCTGTGATGATATTTATGAAATTCAAAAGATGCATGACCTTTTCACATTCTTCTACTTTGACGTTGTGATAACGGTTTACACTCGGAATGTTCAGAATAAGAATAATGGACATAACACTGACTATGAATATTTGAAATTTTTTCAGGTTTTTTTTCGATATTTTGAAAACTATTCGGATGAATACGATGGTTTTAACAGAAATGTATTCAGAATTGAATACTCAATCATATCAGAGACGAAAATATTGAAAAAAATATTTTTTGAACAAATTTATTTCCACTCCTGGTATAACCGGAAGTGCTCAGGCTCCGAAAATATTTTAGGTCTGTAGAGAATTTTCAACAATATCATAATCCCAATTTTCGGATTTCAAATATGTCCAGTTCTCCAGAAACGTCTAATAGGCACTCGACCGTGGGACACCCTGTATTTGAAATCCGAAAATTGGGATTATGATATTGTTGGGAATTCTCTACAGACCTAAAATATTTTCGGAGCCTGAGCACTTCCGGTTATACTCGGAGTGGAAATAAATTTGTTCAAAAAAAATTTTTTTCAATATTTTCATTTCTGATATGATTGAGTATTCAATGCTGAATACATTTCTGTTGAAACCATTGTATTCATTCGAATAGTTTTCAAAATATCGAAAAAAAACCTGAAAAAATGTCAAATACTCATAGTCAGTGTTATGTCCATTATTCTTATTCTGAAAATTTCGAGTGTAAACCGTTATCACAACGTCAAAGTAGAAGAATGTAAAAAGGTCATGCATCTTTTGAATTTCATAAATATCATCACAGGGTGTTTCAAATTTTGTGTCGAAAACTGTGATCGAAAATTGGCCATAACTTCTGTTTTTCAAATTAGAACCCTATTTTTTTATGATTGCGTTGGATTCTGCGGAGAAAAATAGTGATAGCACCCTCAGATGTTCTTGCTCCTAAATTCAGTAATTGCCGAGATATTTGAGCTTTTCTGGATTCATGTTGTACGTAGAGTCAAATTCATCGAATCTGAAAAAATTCGATGAATATTCTGATAAAACCATAGTAACAAATAATAATTGGACCTGTCACCTGTGAATTATGAATGGGATCATTTATCTTCTATGGTCACAGAATATTCTCATGCCAACAGATTCGATGACTATTCTTATGAAACCATAGTAACCATTGAAGTAAAATTGAGAAGTAAGGTTAAGGCCTAAAATGAGAGCTGTCACTTGTGAATTATTAATGGGATGATTTATCTTCTTTGGTCACAGAATATTCTCATGAGAAAGATAAGATGAATTTGACTCTACGTATAACATGAATTCAGAAAAGCTCAAATATCTCGGGAATTACTGAATTTAGGAGCAAGAGCATCTGAGAATGCTATCATTATTTTTCTTCGCAGAATCTAACGCAATCATAAAAAAATAGGGTTCTAATTTGAAAAACAGAAGTTATGGCCAATTTTCGATCACTGTTTTCAATACAAAATTTGAAACACCCTGTGATGATATTTATGAAATTCAAAAGATGCATGACCTTTACACATTCTTCTACTTTGACGTTGTGAGAACGGTTTACACTCGGGATTTTCAGAATAAGAATAATGAACATAACACTGACGATGAATATTTGACATTTTTTCAGGTTTTTTTTCGATATTTTGAAAACTGTTCGGATGAATACAATGGTTTCAACAGAAATGTATTCAGAATTGAATACTCAATCATATCAGAAACGAAAATATTGAAAAAAATATTTTTTGAACAAATTTATTTTTCACTTCCGATATAACCGGAAGCGCTCAAGCTCCAAAAATATTTTTGGTTTGTAGAGAATTTTCAACAATATCATAATACCAATTTTCGGATTTCAAATATGTCCAGTTCTCCAGAAACGTCTAATAGACACTCGACCGTGGGACACCCTGTATATCACACTATTCAATTTGCTTCTCAGATGCTTTATATGGTGTTCCCATTTCAAACTCTCATCAATAGTGAGGACCAAAAAAAAAACAGAATCTCTAATTGATATCTCAGTAGCTCCAACATCTATTGTATCCGGATAATCTCTCCTACTCCAGCTTGAACGAAAAATCATAGCCTCTGTTTTATTCATGTTCAAAAGTAACCTGTGTTCAGCACACCACTGCTTTTCATCTGCAAGAATTCACACTGCCGCCAACTGCACCTCATGCATAGTTGTTGCACGCAAAAGGAAGTGTGTATCGTCAGCATACATAACCGGTCTACAGGCGAGGTAACGACAAGCACCAGGAAGAGCATTGACAAACACTACAAAGAGAAGAGGACCGAGAACACTTCCCTGAGAAACTCCAGTCTTCAGAGTTGCTATCCTAGAGAAACGGCTCACTGCCTGTTCAGAGATCCGTACCCTCTGTTTCCTATCAGAAAGGTAGCTCTTTAGTAACCCTAACTTGCTGTCTCTCATGCCATAATGTTCAAGCCAAGACAATGATATCGAATGATCAACTAGATCGAATGCCTTAGTGAGATCCAAAAAGAGAGCAAATGGAACATCACCACCATCCAAAGCTTCAACTATAGTGCTCACCAGCTCAAAGGTTGCAGTTTCTGTGCTTCGATCTCCCAAAATCCCATGCTGCGCTATTGGTGCCGCTACAATATCAATATTATCCTTGATTATTCCTAGAGGGATTTCATCGCAACCATATGCATTATTATTTTTCAATGTTCTTACTGTCGACTTAATCTCTGCCGCTGTGATTTCAAAAACATAAAAACTATTAGGTACTCTCTTTGATGGACTGAAGTAAGTATTTGGGATCGAAGGACATTCAGCAAATTCCCTGCAGTTATTCGCAAAAAATCATTAAATTTATCCGCCAGGACCTCAGAGTCGGCCTCTGATTGTGGAAGGTTATCTTTCTTAGTTTTCTTTCCTGTCAGTGAGTTGATGATCTGCCAGACTGTTCTTGATCTTTTGCTGGACGATAGAATCTTTTCATTACATCGCACTGAAAACCCTTTCATAACATATAGATTTAGAACATCGAAAATGACTCTTTTCCGTGCGGCCGCACCGCAATAGTATATTTCATTACAAGTCCAGAAAGTAAGCTTTTTCCGTGCGCGCGCGATGTGTTCCCGTGTGAGGCGGAGCCGAACACGGGAACTCGTGCAAGCACGGAAAAAGCCTTTCTGGACGTGTAATGAACGATATTTTTCATTACACCTCACTGAAAACAATAACACGGGAAAAATTTGCAGCAGAAAGCATTTCGAATTTGTGAAACAATAATTATTCAAAACACTGACATCTACTGTCACGCAATCGTTGCTCTGTGTCTCAGCATAGGAATCATAGGATCGATCTATGTTTCAGCGCACCGTAAAACTTTTTGCGGTGCGGCCGCACGGAAAAGAGTCATTTTCGATGTTCTAAATCTACATGTTATGATAGGGTTTTCTGTGCGGTGTAAAGAAAAAAGTTTTACGGTGCGCTGACGCATAGATGCATCCTATGATTCCTATGTTGAGACACAGAGCAATGATTGCGTGACAGTAGATGTCAGTGTTTTGAATAATTATTGTTTCACAATATCGAAATGATTTCTGATGAAAATTTTTGCCGTGTTATTGTTTTCAGAGAGGTGTAATGAAAAATATCGTTCATTACATGTCCAGAAAGGCTTTTTCCGTGCTTGCACGAGTTCCCGTGTTCGGCTCCGCCTCACACGGGAACACATCGCGCGCGCACGGAAAAAACTTACTTTCTGGACTAGTAATGAAATATACTATTTTGTCATAGTAGCTTCTCCTGGCACCTGTGAGAGCTGTATCGTAATAAAGTTTGATTTTTCTGTAAGTATCCTTATATTCTGGATTTCGTGTAGAGGCAACATAAAAGTATCTTCAGTCGTGTAACCCTCACAAAACACTCATCAAATAGAATCTTAACTACATTTGGATAACATCACCATTAGAAAGCCATTTCAAAATTGAGCACTAGATAGTGGCGAAAAATTTTTTCAAAGTTGGAATATGTTGGTGCCAACTTCACGCCGGCTGAAAAAACAGTCAATATCTCAAAAACTACAAATGGTGAAGATGTCATTTATACGGCACAAATGGGCACAAATTGGGCATCAAAATATTGGCATCGAAATTTTTTTATAGTTGGAATATGTTGGTGCTAAGTGTGAGGCTGGCACCAAGATATTCAATCTGAAATAACCCAAAAACTAAAAGTGATAATGAAGTCGTTCAGACGGCACAAATGGGCACTAAATATTGACATTAAAATTTTTTCGAAATCGGAAAATTTTGGTGCCAAGTGTGAAGCTAGCACAGAAAACTTCAAACTCGAATAACTTGAAAACTATAATGGTGCTAGAATTGATTCAAACGGCACAAGTGTGCATAAATTGGGCACTAAATATTGGGGATTATTCCAGAATTTGTGCCGACATTTTTTCGCCAACTTCAAGGGGCCGTTCGGGTCGGTATAATGTCAGTTCTGAACTATTGAGAGCGCGTATATCAAGAATCAATATTGTCTTCTTTTGTCTCTATTTTATTTTTTGTGTATATGAAATCCTGTAGGTCTGATTTTGTAGTCTGCTTGAGTATTCATGACTTACGAAAAATATCCTATAAGACGTTTTCATTATCTTGAAAAAAATTCTGGCATTCACTCATAATACGTCCATTACAAACCCGATTTCTGAGTCTGTATTCATTAGAGTGATTAATTCTTGAGGTCGCAACACCCAACTTTATAAAAATGAAGAATCGCTCAGACGCGGATGGTCGGACTGTGCAGAAGGCACTGACTAATCTCTTCAGAGAGGGCGAACAGTGTCATTTACATTATCGTAGTTGACGACCCTCCGGTTTCCTACGCTTCCATCTGGGGGCATAATTTTTTGGGGGACTATTCGTTTTTTCGGTCTCGCTGGACGTGACGTTTAATCTGACTAAAGGGCACTTTTAATTAGTATTTTCGGGCACTTGATATTTCTGCGAATCCGCATCGGCAGAAAGGGAGCTGCTTGTATCTAATCTGATTTAAAGACGATCTCTATTTCCGACTTTGCTTGGACGTTGATGGGATTGTTGCTTGATGGAGCATGAAAGAAAAGGAATTGATTCGTTAGTTCTTCTGGCTGAGAGAGAGATTTATGTTTGCATGTCAGCTATTCATAATATTCATTAAATGTGTCGTTCAATGTAAAAGTGAACCATCTGTATGCAACTTCTTTCAGTGTGCTTTCTCCGTTGATGGAGGTTGAAACATTCTAATTAGGGAAGATTTTTGTGTCATTCCGGAAGAAGTTTGAAAGAAAGATTAGGCAGTGCAAAACTTATTGCCCCAGAAATCACGAAGGGCCATTTTAAAGATAAACTGGGAGCACCTTGAAAATTGTGGGTGAGTGGTTCAAAGCCGACCACACTCTGCTACAAAAGTCACACTTTCAGAATGAACGACAGGTAATATAGGGGTAAAGATATAGTATATAACATTACTAGCAAGGTAAGAGGGTTTTTACTGGCGAATGGAGGATATAACTGACGAGCCGCAGGCGAGTCAGTTACCTCCTTGAGCCAGTAAAACCCGTTACCTTGCGTGTATTGTTTTATATTTTATTTGTTTCTCATTTGTAAAAAGGTTAGATAAATTCCAAAAAAATCTCAATAATTTGTCGCAAATGTCGTGAGCTATAGAAACGTTGCCGTCAACATGTCTGTTTATTTTTCTTTACATTTGTTTTGGCGAAAGCGAAAATAAATGTACCAAAAGAAATCATTGAGGCAGCCAGCAGTGTAGCTTCAAGTTTGTTACCTGCAAAATCAGCTACGAGCGAGAATACGACGACTTCAAAAAGTGGCAAAACAAAAAAAGTGTGATTGGGGTAACTGAAGATGTTTTGTTGGTCTACTTGAATCAACTATCGGCTAGATTCAGCCCTAATACTTTATGGGCAAAATGGTCTATGCTGAAAAGCTGCTTGGAAATGAAAGAAAATGCCCCTGCTCGCAGGTTTTTCCTTAAAAAATTTATTGAAAAATATGACGTTTAGTTGTCATTTGCAGATTTCAAAAGGTAATAGCGTTTCTGAAACGAAAAAATGAGCGTTATACGCCAAAAAAGGCCAAGATATTAAGTAAAGAAAAGGCTGAACAATTTTTTTTACATGCTCCTGATGACCAGTGGTTGCTGTCAAAAATTGTAACACTATTTGGGATTTTTGGATGTTGTCGATGTGACGAAATTCTCTCTTTAAACATGAATGATGTAGAAGATATGGAAAAATACGTTATTGTGACATTGCGGCAAACAAAAAATTTAACAACAAGACTCGCCATAACCGATGATGGCTGCAGCTTCGAGCCCTGCATGTTATACAGAAAATCTGTAAATCTTCGGCCTCCTGGAACAGAAAGCCTAAGATTTTTTTTTGACTTACCGACATGGAAAGTGCATTTCCCTTAATGCTGGCCAGCACACTATTGGTGGTGTCCCAAAGCAAATAGCGAATTATTTAGGTTTGAAAGACCCAGAGTTATACACCGGCCACTCTTTTCGCAGAACTGGAGCCACTATGGTTGCGGATTCGGGTGGAGATATTTTAGCACTAAAGCGTGCAGGAGGGTGGAAGAGCACCGAAATTGCGATGAGTTATGTCGATGATTCGGTCAACAAAAAAATCGAAATGTCTAGCAAATTATTTGGTAGTAAGGAGAGTACAAATGTTCTGGAGTCCTCGAGTTCAGCAGTTTCTGAGTCAACAGATGGTTCATCATCATCAGTATCAACACTTTCATCATCAAAAATCTGTGTTACTGGAAATGACAATTGTACCATGATTTTCAACATATATGACGATAAAACAAAATTTTCTTATGTAAATAAGAACTAACTAACTTGTGAAAATTTTGCAACTTAACTGTCAGTTTTACAAGTTAGTGACTTGATAAAATGAACTTTCTTGATTAATATTGTGTTTTTGGAAACTGACGTTTACAAATGAGAAACAAATAAAATAATATTCTGCATCCGATGAAGTAACTGAACCCTTATAGGATCACTCGCCAGAGAAGAGTTTTCCCCTTCATCGAATACGCCTCTGGCTCAAATCCTCAAAGTCCTCCAGAAGTCCTAAGATCGGCATAAAGGTCACGAAATTTATGAATACTTGATAATATTTCCCAACCTTCGCGAGATATAATTGAAACGACATTTTTATTTCTGCGTAATTAATCAACCACTTCAGAAAACGTGACTCGACCGGCAAAAATTAAAATATCCAATTAAATATAAATGTAAATTGGACTCTTGAGATTCCATTTTTAATTCGATCATTTGAATTCGAATCGAACGCGATGGTAATTTTTCTGAGCAGACAAACAAAGTTTCTTTCCGCCATTAATTCCCCGGTGGAGAAAGATATTCCTCGCATTTATATGGAATCCTGGATTTGAAATTCGGCGAGATAACGAGTAAGGAAGAGATTTTTCTGTATTGAAAACTTGCATCAGTTCAGCCTTTCGAACGTATGCTCAGTATATTCTACATTTTACGGCTACCAAATTGGATTTCATCATTTCAATGTACTCGAATGTCGACAGCGAAAAAAATTCAAACTCAAAGCTGATGAGAGGGTGCCGTAGGAAACTTAATGAAGTATAGGCAAGAACACCAAAGTTTCTTCAGTCTGGGTTTCTGGTCACTAAGGGAACGAAGAAAATGAAGAGGCCAATACTCTAGCACTCCACCTTCAGTGTCGGTCTCTTTCTGAAAAAAATTAAAATGAACTCATGCAGTTTTTCGACCACACGCTGTCATGCGAAATTATCGGTAACTTTTACGCACTTGTGCAATTACTACTATAATTTTGTCGAATTACAAATCCATTTTTCATACATACAGTTTCAACCGATCTGAAGGAGTAGTTGGATTTTAAAAGATAATTTTGAAGAAAGCCTGAATATTTGCTCAATCCATTGCCTACATTTTGTTGACCGATTGTCACATTCTATTTAAATTTTCGACTTGATGACACTTGTGTGGTTTGTAAGTTGATATTTTTTGCATATTTTTTTAAAATGTCTTGTTTTGGTTACGATCAATATTTTGTTCGATATTATGCTAGAATAGTTTATCCAGGCAACTTACTTGTTTTTTTTTTCAGTTTTAGTGTTGTTTGTATTCTGTTTTTAGATCTTCATGGTTTTTGAGAATGGCGAAAGCCGAAACATGTCAAACATAGATAAATAAAATGAAGGTACCATTTCTTTAGAGGAGTTTGAAGACTATTTACCTATTTTGAAGACTGTGTTCCCCCTCTTCTTATCAGATAACTCTTCGGCATGGGTTTTTATGAAGTTATTTTTCAACAAATCTTGTCAAGACCCCTCTTTCATCTGGCAACCTTCTATTTAGAAAATTACTACTGGCTAATAAACAATTCCCATCTTTAACAGGTATGGGAATCCTTTCAGTATTAGGAATCAACATTCTGCTGAAATTGTATCAATGTTTGAATGAAGAAGTCACAATTTATGCTTAAAATGGAGGAAGTAGGAGGTGTTTCACATCAGGCTGAATATCTCGAAAGCCAAAGAAGTGATGAATAACATGCTGCCACTTAAAACACAAAGTTGAGTTCAGCCGAGTGTCCAGCCAAGAAAAAATGTTCCGAGAATGTTCTTATTTTGTCGGGCTTGAGCCTTGAGTAACAAGATAACATAATTGTAGAAAATAGATTTCTCTCTGTTTCCAAAATGGGGATATGGTTGCAAGATCGTTATAGATCGATAGATATCGGGGTTTTCTAGAGTGATAGAACTTCTAATTGAAATAAAACGAAAATTTTCATTTGAAAGATAATATTATGACATTCATGTATTCAAAATAATTTTCGGCATATATCCACCACGACTAAATCTGAGAACCGCATTCAACCAGATGAATTTTGGACCAGCCGATTTATTGCAGTCCTATTTTTAATCTCCGTTGAGTCTACTAAAATAGCTGTTCCGTCGAACTCCGCACAATACCTTTCCCAGCTTGTCCAGGTGTCCGGCGTCGGTCTGTCTTTCAGGGCGTGAATACTCATGATCAGACCCTAGGACCCAAACGAAACAATACCAAGGAGCATAGGATAACTGGAGAGAAGGCTCCGCTACAAAAATGAACTGTCAAAAACGTCCGAAGTTGTCAGTTCGCCACAAGGTCACGAGATGGCGCCAACGTCGTTAGTAGCTCCAGCATGGCTATCCTTTAAAATTATCTTCAATGATTATTAGTTGTTATCACTTTTTAGGTACGATTTGTGACTATATCATGATATATTCTTTTGAAAGAAAGCACTAGGTACATACTTTTTTTTCGTAAATCCGACGATATAATGCATATAGCACGTGTAAAGAAATGGCTACAAGGAACAGTTTGAATTAAGGAAGAAAAATCTGTTTCCCGCTCCGAATCTAAGTGTTAGTAGAGGGAATGTGAACGGGGTACCATACAATTCTGCGTATTATACACGAGAACAGATAAAACCTCAGTCTTGCCGTATAATAATAATAATACTTACCTGAATGTTCGCTTTTTTCGATGAGGATATTGTTTTGACAAATGACCCCGCTCTTTTTCTATGGAAATGGCGTTTCGTCAAATTTTCTGAAATTTTGGTATAATGTAGAACTCGACCTACTGATCAAAAGTGTCAATGGCCCCAACTCAATCCTATGACTAGTTTTTCAGATACAGGGCGTTGAAGTTGAGAATCACTCACTTTTACTACGCCCGTATCTCGGAACAGAATCGAATGAACTTCAATTTTTCTCGAAAAACATTTCATTACATCCCCAAGGAGCAAGCATATAGAGGAATATGACCGAAAATCGTTACGAATACAGGGTTATCCATAATTGAATGCGTGCCCGATATGGAAAGTATAAAATATGTCAGTTCCAGAGCGAGAACGTTCGCAAAATGAACTATTAAACTAGATATTATGTTATTGTCACATCGAAAAAGTCTGAAATACCGGAAATTCATACTGGGTGATCCATTACTATAGAAACTATTCTCAAGGAAGGTTAAATGGACACCCTGTATTTATGGGTTGATTCAAGGTGTTTGTTTAATTTTTTTAGAAAATATCATCATGGACTTCAAAGAATACAGGGTGATTCAGTCATGAAATGAACTTTGAACCTCACGAAAATACCCAAAAACCACCTCTTTTTTTCATCACCCTCTATCTCAAGATTAAATCCGATGAGGTGGGAGTTTTCTTTCACCATTGTACTGGATATAAAAACATCAATATGGCTGAGAGTTCTTATCCACTTCCTATGACCAGATTTTTTTTATGTAATATGAAAATTATTTATTTATGTTATTCTATTCTGATTCCAGCCAAAAATCTGGTCATAGGAAGTGGATAAAAACTCTCAGCCCTATTGATGTTTTTATATCAAGTACAATGGTGACAGAAAGCTCCCACCTCATCGGATTTATTCTTGAGATAGAGGGTGATGAAAAAAAGAGGTGATAAGATATGTGACATGTAGCCCTATAAACGATCACAGCTTTATCTATCGGGCGTCACACGAAACTCTAACCTGCGCCGTCATTGGGAGTTCAAAATGATCTGTCGAGCGTATGAAGCCTTCCCTCTAGTTATTCTATGCTCCTAGCCAATACTATGGTACGTTTATCCGAATAATCGGTGTCCATAGTTAGTCTGTTCTTCATGGCGTGAATACTCATGATAAGACCGGAGGACTCATGCAAACCAATACTATAGTACGTTCAACCGAATAACAATCCTACTCTGTCCCGATCCTCCGTGGCCGTAATTAGTCTGTCCTTCATGGCGTGAATACTCATGGTCAGACCCGAGCGCCCCACCGAACCAAGGCTATAGAAAGTTCGACACATCCTGTTTAACCATATAATTTAAGAATTTATCAGATACATCGCGTTCATTGATATATAAATACCAACAACCGCCATGAATCCGACACGAACTTGCCATCATCTTCAACCAGGGAACTGCGAAAGTTCCAACCTCATCGAAGTGGGTAGAAGTCGACCTAGGTTTCGATCTTGTTCTGATCTCTTCAGGACAACATAACCCTACAACGATGAAAATTGAGGTGGAACGGAGGTCCTCTTATACAAAACTAGACGAAGTCTTTAAGGTACAGTTGGTTGAAGATGATGGCAAGTTCGTGTCGGATTCATGGCGGTTGTTGATATTTATATATCAATGAACGCGATGTATCTGATAAATTCTTGATATACGATTCCTTTTTGGAGATATTTTTTCTATGATCATATAATTTAACCTGGTCAAACCCGCCTCTTTCAGACGTAAAACAAGCTAAGTTGTAGACAACACAACTCTTTTGAGTTTTGGGACTTAAACAATATCGGACAAAAATACCTGTTGTGCACTTTTATACTGACCCCTTTTATCTCCGTTTGACGTTGTGAGACTGTATATTGGAATGCGCCGTTTAATTCTCATCCCCCCTTCTATTAATCTATTCTGGCTGACTCGTACTTACTCGGGAAATATTTTATTACGTAAGTGCTCGCGGTCAGACAAAACTGACCAATCTTTCAATTTGTATATATTTCATATTTCTCTTAATGTAACTGCATTTTTGTATCACTATTTTTGCTATTGGAATAAACTGTGTGAATTACTCTTTTTATGATTTCTCAGTTATCGCTAACAGCTTAGATAGCAAAGAACTCTGTCTCCGACTAGCAGCTTTCCTGGTAGGTTTGCTATTCTCCCTCATAAGGAAAAAGAATATCTTACGATGTTTTTAAATGTAATGTAATATTTATTTCAACATATAATTTATTTCGTTGAGCATGGAATTCAAAAACACTTGGAGCACACTTGTGATAATTCACAGAAACCGAATTAGCATTTGCTGAATTTTTTTATTTATCAGTAAATATTCATCTTTGTGAAAACTTCACGGTCCCTAATATGACACTATCCCCTTTCTCCCTTGGTCAACTCATTTTCAAACGATTTAAAACATGAAAGAGAATTCGTATTGTGAACTGAAAATGCATTCGAAAAATGTTTTGATAATTGGATTATTATTTGGCGTGAATGTATTTTTGCACGAACCCTAATTTAAAATCATTTAAATAAATTTTGATGAACAATACATATGTTTTGTTTCATTGGCCGGTTCCCACACACACATTTGATTTTGACCTCTGGTCGCGGAAAAATTAGAACATGTGCGAATTAATTTCTGCCTACTGCTCATGACATAACTGATATACGTGTCTTCTTTCTTTTTCCATACCGCACAAACAAATCACCGAACGCCACTTTCGTGCTCGTGATGAATGATACATATTTCCATAGCTCGAACATAACAAGGCAATAAAAATTTATCTCCTCGCTTTTCATATAAAGTTTCCCATATAACGATTATGTTACTCGATAATAATGCGAAAGTTCTGCTCAAAATGAACCAATGAATCATCTTATTCACACCACATTTAACTGATGGCAAAAATAGACGTAACTGTTTTACGAAAGTTCACACATAATAGATGCAAGAAACAGGGCATCATCATATGTCATTTCTCTGGGTAATTGTCCCAGAACGACTGTTTTGAGTGAAACTACTGTTTACTTGATTCGTATCGAAGAATCTTCTGCTTTAGCGCTATGCTAACAGTTCGGTATATTGGAAATTTTTTCACAAAAATTTTCTTCCCCAAGTGAACTAAAAAAAGTCTGAGAGGGCATATCTATATCTCCTTAGGTTAGCTCATGATATCCAATTTGAATACCGTGCACCATTAGTCCATAATTGTCTGAGTTATAATGTCGATTTTTTCATCCCTGATCGATTCGGAATTCTTATTATGTTTTTTCGGTATCAACCACATCGAAGACTAATAATCTTCACGATTGGTCCTCTTAAACTTCCGCCTGGAATTTCCCCGAACCGTCCATCCCCAATATAATAGCGCAGGAAATGAGGAATTTCGTTGGATTTCATCCAACTTAGGTATATCTAAACATACAGACCAAAATAAAGCGAATTAATACATTGCTTTATCACAATATACCCTTCGTTAACTTCGACGGCAGTAATGAAACCTGTTTGTGTTTGTAACACAAACTCCTTTTAACATGTTTATACGTACCTGATTTCGTTAACTTTGCGTCTCTTGTTTAGCCAGCTTTGTTCTCTGAACTTCGATGCTTGTGCGGGTATAATTGATTGTTATAAATCTCCGAGGGGTGAAGTTTTTGTCATTCGTCGTTTCATGAACGCAGCCTGAGGTGATAATGTCAAAGGGGGTGGTTTGCAGATATTTTGAAGCTCGAACTGAGTTGTAATCTCCACCATGAAATAATTTCCAGATGAGCATTCGATTGTTTAATAGATCCTCGAATGGAACAATAAAACTTTTATCATATGATGAATAAGCGAACCAATAATCATACTCAGGGTGAAGCTTAGTTCACATTAGAATGAAACAAGTTAGTTCTGATAGTAAAATAAATTCATCGGACATCTCAGGACTTCCAATTATGAAAAAAATAACAAGTGAATAATCCTCATAATAAATTGAATGCAACGCACCTTTTTTCTCGTATGTGACGAAATGGAAATAATAACAGTTCTTTATTGCCTCTATAAAATTTGCCATCGACCGACGGTCGTTTGAAATGGAAATATTTAATGAAAATGTCAGGTTTGAATAAGGTATGAGTTGTCAAGGAATTAAATGCGGATTTTTCTCAAGGATATAGAAAAATCTTAACATTACCTCAATTATTGAATGACTAAACTACATAATGACCTTCATTTGGGAAAACCCAACTCATTAGATGTAATTTAATTGGACTTCTTTCATTTGGGAAGTTTCGTATTTCATATTTAGGTTGAAAAAATATTTTGAATGACCTTTCAATATGTATTTCATTTGTTTCAATTATGTGTATGTGATACGTACAGTTAACAGTATTAGGATTATTCGAAGTACATATCTTTGGAAGAAGTATTCTTTCCTCAGTGAAGTAAAAAGATTTGTACCGGTTTCAAGTAAACAGGAATTCTATTGCAATTGTTTAATGGTTCATCCTCGTCTAAGAGCCAAGTTAATAGTTCAATATATTCTCCTCTCTCAAGAAAATGAATTTCATGCGGTTATTACGCATCGAAAGAGTTCATTGGATTATACTACATCGGGTATGTTTCTTGATATTCGTGAAAATATTCAATGAAAATTTCAGGTTTGAATATGGTATCAGTTATCAAGGAATTAAATGCGGATTTTTCTCAAGGAAATAGAAAAATCTCAACATAACCTGAATCATTGCAGGACAAAAAAACACGATCAACTCCATTCGGAAAAACCCAACTCATTCTGATTTTTTTGGTATCAAAGTTACTGCCTAGCTGACTCATAAATCCACAAAAAATTATTACAAGACTTGATGATAACTACTCGAAAACGGTTAAAAATTCATATTTTTGAAAGAACCCATCTTATTTTCATTTTTAGTACTGAGGAGAATCATATTGAGCAGACATTTAATGCGAGCAAGAAGGCACTCAAAAAATCATCGGTGGTGTACCTCTGTGATTGCAAGGGGTAGAAAGAGCCATCCGTGAGCGTGAACCTTGTTTCACAAAAAACTTTTATTCATATTCTGCATATTCAAACTATCGGGTATCTCAAAAACCGAGATCAAGTAGTGCACATAATATGAAGCCTTTCTTTCATATTCCAGGCTTGTTACATTCGTAGAAATACAAATGGTGGTAAGAAGGTAAGGGAGGGTAGAATCAAAATGATACATTTTGAATTTTCCATTTCGATGTCATTGATATGCACAGTATTCAGGACATGATATAAAATCCATACGTCGAAATGATTTATCATTCGGTGACAATGCAGAATGAAACAAATCAGTCATCCGGGTTAATTGAATTGAAAAATGAGGTTCTATCGGACCGTCCATTACGTTACTCAGTGAATAATATCGAATTATGGAAATTTTGTCCAGCACTCTTTGTCCCTTCATGAATTTTTCAACAACGGAATTTAGCGTGAAAAATAATTTCAGCCTAATTTGATATTATTATATCGTTAGGTAATCTTGTTGATTCTTTTTTGATGTCTAGTGCGGAAATTGAAATTGGCAAGCCGAAATATCATTAAAATCAATACAAAAATTGACGCATATTCTTGCTTTTTTCTGCCCATCAGATTCAGGAACTGAATCTGAAAACTTTTCCTGGAACAGACGTTGTCCAGATCAATACCATCCAATTTCTGCCATAAAAAATCATTAATCATCTCTCGATAGAGCAATCCATTCACTGTAACTGTTGCTCCAGCCTCAGTCCCGAAAAAAAAGATCCAAAGACCCCGCCGGACTATAAACCGCCCGAAACAGCCACACGTTGAGGATAAAGAGGCTTTTCAACAATAACTCTTGGGTTTTTTGAGCCCCAGACAATTTTGCTTGTTGACGAAGCCACTATGGGTGAAAATAGGCCTAATCACTCAAGATGATTCTTAGATGGAATTCCGGTTCTTTTTCTTGCATTTCGAAGACCCAATCAGCAAAGAAACGATGTTGTTGATGTTCGGCCGACTTGAGTTCTTATGTGAACTGAACTTCATAAGCCTTAAAACCCAAATCTTTATGCAAAATACGGTGTTATGACGCTTGTGGAATGCCTAATTCCAAAGAACGACGAGGAATGGACCAACTTGGGGTTTCTTCAACACTTTCGGTTACAGCAGCAATATTCTTGGCTATTCTTGAGCGACGTACACAGGTTTTATTCTTCAAATTACTAACTTGTCTCAATTACTATATTGCGGTTCGACGACCCAAAAACGTTCGAGTCTTACGAACCGTCTCTTTAAATTGCGGTTTATGATTTTATCCATGTTACATAAATAAAATGTTTCTTTCAAGTATTTGGACAACTTTTTATTTGAAATTTCTTTTTACATCAATTCACCGACGTTTCGGTCTCCGATCGGACCCTTTTCAAGTCTCCTCATTTCTATAGTCCATTTTAATGCATTGTTGAAGCGTGTATCTTTCCATTTTTATTGTTGGCGTAGTTTCTATCCGTCAAATGTCGAAAAAAGCAGCTTCAAAAGTGACATCTACCGAAATAGCAGCCTATTAAAAATAACACCTCTTGTTGGAAATCCCTTTACAACTGATCTAACATAAGAAGATTTACAAATAATAATTTTATAGTTGACAATAAATAAATTCAAGTGTGATTTCCAATACAATCAATTACCCAATACTTTTTTGAAACCAGTGGAATAAATAGATCCAGAAATATCAAATAATAATGATCTTATAATATTCGTGATTCCATTTCGTCGAAAAAAGTTTTCGATTGTTTAATTAAAATATACCTACAGTGCTTCCTTAATCAAATACAATGAGAAAAAAGAAGCGTAACGACGGAGCATGCCTTACATCATGGACTTTTCCATGATAATAGATTTATTTGCGTGAAAAGTCCTTCTCCTCTACGTGTAATAAGTAAATGTCAATATGGCTTTCCTCAATATGTATAAGAATATTAAATGACTCGGGGATAGAATGTCAGGTATAGCCCAAAGCTGAAAATTTCGAGCTGTTCTGCATTTGGGCTTCGGATACACAGATTTACTGCTTCCAATATTCCTTTCTGTGTTTTTGTCAGCGGTTTCGATGTACAGAGCCGATGAAATTCTAGTATAGGAGTACAAGTTACAATATCGTACCTACATACGCAAACATAACTTACCCACAAATCTTAGACTATGGTCTAAGGCACTCTAAGGTCTTTCAAATCAATTTTGTTCACATGATGATTCTTTATGGAATCGAAAAAAGTTCGACACAACTATTGATTTTTTCATTTATCAGTGGACATGTGGATAACGTGAACAAATGACATGCATATTTAACCTCCAGTGACAAAAACTACCAAAAAGTTTTCCTCATAATTTGACCACTACTTCTTGGATCTAGATGAAATTTTGCGATTGAATAGGAAATTATATATAGGTACAGGGTGTTTCACCATAAACTGGACAAACATATATAGCCGTGTAGACGACACCGAGAAAGTCATTTTTGACTTATGACATATACCCCGTTTTCGAAGCATAAGCGAGATACAGGGTGTTTAATGTCAACTTTGAGCTATATTCTGTGAACTGTGGTGAGTTATGCGTGACATTTGAAATAACGGTTACTGGTCACTCCTTAGTATTTTTTAGGGCTCAATTCAATTGTGGTGTAGAATTTTGAAAAAAAAAATTCAAAAGGGCGGAAAACCTGCAAAGTTGTAATATTTTTTTCTCGTTTGTCAATTTGGAAAGCACAATTCCACATCGAACTCAAAAACCTAGATTCCAAAATTGGTTCAAATTAACCAACCGGTCAATTATCTCCTCTAATGTTCCCAATTCACAATGCGTTAGCAAATTGTTTTTTATCATAAAATGCCAGTTTCCCCGGAAGCGGATCACTTTGGAGTAACAATAACAATATCGAACCAAACTGGTAACAGATTCGGACAGGACATTGAAAAATTTAATGCACATGTAGGTACTTTGTGTTTTTTTTTCATGAACCATGAATACCTACCTACTTATTTATGTAAAATACATTGGCGTATCAGAATTCGTTGTGCAAATCTAAATTTTTTCAGTCGTGTAAAAGTTGAGGGGTGAAACCTTTGTGCAAATTCAATATCTCCGTCATTGGCACGTCTAAAGAAACCCAGTAAAGTTCAAGAAAGGTGCTATTATTGGTGACAAATGTGTGTACAGAAACTCAATTCTGTAATTCAAACAGTTCCCGAGATATTCGGGGCTATTCACTAAGCAAAGTTGTTATGGATAGCAACTGTAAATCGTCGTTATCCCATGCTTATTACATGGGATAACGACGATTTACAGTTTGTATCCATAACAACTTTGCTTAGTGAATAGCCCCGATTATTTCTATTTGAACTCGGGTCGTTATGGCTCAGTTGGCCTTCCAGGTACTGCGACCACATGGGTTTTTCGTTCTCTGAGATATTAGCAGAAACTGAAAAAAATATAAATTTTTTTGTTTATCGGAAACGAAGGCCCGAAAGAAAAATGAAAGAGAAAAAAGAACTGTTATTTTTTCACGAGAAAACTATAGTTTACCGTTAATACAATTATTTAGGAACACCCTGTATAACTATATTCTAAGCTTTCTAATTTGAAAGACTATGAAAAACAGAATAACTTCCTATTTCTCAAAGTCCGTTGAGTTTTTTTTTTGTATCGGTATTCCCTCAGAGGGATTATTTTCCTTTCCACTAATCTCTCTAGTAAAAAATTTCGTTCCCAACTCCAATTCCTTCACTGTAAAAGGATTTGATGGAAACATGTATTATTTCACTGGTTATATGGCTGTCCGAAGAACCCGTGATGAAGATATACGTTGAATGAATGGATGGTTCTCCTAACCATATCCAGTAAGCACATGTTTCATTGTATCAAAAATGATGCTGATCCCTCTAACAAGCGTTATATTGCTCAGATATCATAAGAAAGGAGAAAAAGGGATGTTAGGAGAGTTTATATCTGTAACGTGATGAAAGTAGAGATCTATTCTATTTCTATTAGGTATTATAGGATAGGTTCAGACATTTCTACTCACTGTGAATAATAATAAGGTACGATTTTCATGATTCGAGCTGAAATTATCTATTTGTTCCGTAAAAAATATTAAATCGATTTTGCTTCACCTTTGAAGGAACCGAGTGTCAGTTATTGCATTTTGGTGTACCTCCTAATTCTGTAAATCTTAGCATATCTCGTTTCAGCAAGTCTTCATGGTTCATCAGAAAATATTGCTGATTTCAGAAATCATTGAATGCAAATCTATTCCACCATTTCTAAAAAACTATCGAATAATTCGAAGAATGAATGATCCCTGGGACCATAACCTGAGTATTTTTCCTCGGACGAATTCGTTGATCGATACTATATGAGTTCCTGGTTCGGATAGAGCCCTTCAGGATTGTTGTTAATTCCGTACCTGATCCGAAATTTCAATGAAGCTTATCGTTCGACAATATAGTTTCTATATGCAAATTAAGACAAACGCGTAAAGCGTATCCTACAAATCCAACTGTAAAGACGTGTCGTGGCTCCATTCAGATTATGATCTTGCAAAACAGCTTATCAACATTCCAAATACAGCCAAGGCGTGCCATTCCATTGTTCATTATCAATGGAACACTTGACTGCTATCTGACTTCTCAACTGGCTCTCCTTGAGTTTCAATCTGAAGGAGATTGGAGAGGTGGCGAGCCAAGCGTATCGCAAACACGCCGTCTATTGTGTTAGGAACGCTGAGCTGACGTAATTTGGGGGTTGGGAGGGTTCGTTCTCATTGAACTTCCTGTCCCCTCAGTGATCGCTTCTCGCGTATTTTTCTCTCATACTTGAAAACATGGACGCCCGCAAAATTGAATCCTAGGGGGCACAAGACCAAAATTTTTCTACAAATAAAACTTCAACAATTCTTATTTTACATAATACCAACAAATTTGCACGGACGGACAGAATTGAATTCGACCACGGATATTCATCAGTTAATCGAACCTTATCGTTTCAGACCATTGCCGGCTCTGGAATCGAAAACTACAGACAAAGTGACGAATATAATAGCGTTCGTTTGAACAGAACAAACGCTTGAAATTAAACCTTTAAAAAAAAGTGAAAAAAAGAAAATAAAATTTTCCTTTAAAATTTCAGCTTTCAACCTGTAACCTCATTATACAAAATTTATATGATCATAAAAACTAGTAGGTACCGTTATGATTTCTTAATATAAGCCTTTTTTATCACGAAAAGAAATAAATTTGGAATCTATCAAATCAATGAAAATTTAAATTTTGATACGCCCGGTGAAACTCTATCTCCCAATTGAGGATCCAACTCAAAAATGAAACATTCAGATATAAATTAACATTTAATATCTGTTTCAAGTTCTGAATTACCCTAATTCACATTCAATAACTTAATCTATCTCTATATTAAAAAAATACACTCACTTATGTCTATATTAATTGAATCTCTCTAGTTGGTTCTTCTTCTTGCTGTGTCTTCTATATAATTTGTATTTGGTAGTGATTGTTCATATGAGTCACATACAGTCGTACTCGAAGTATCCGGAATTCGGTGTTGCAGTTGATGACGTTTTGATTATCCTTTTATTGCCTTTTTTCGATTGTACCATTCAATTTTCCTCTTTATTTCCCCCAAAATATTCTTGATTTTTCTATCTGATTTTCCAATTCAACTTCTTGACTTTTATTTCTGATTTTTCAATTCAATTCTTCTTTTTATCTCCTTGGTTTCCATACTTCAAGAAACTTCTACCTCCTTGATTTCTTAATCTAATCTCAACTATTCATAGAATCATAGATGCATAGAATGTTTCTATGCATCTATATAGAATCCTTAATCTATGTACAAACTTCAAAATTTCAAAATAACTCTATATCTAGATCTTTCATTTTTAATTTGGCCTCAACAAATCTAAATTAATTTTGAATTTTGAAAATATATTTTGAACCATAACAGTACCTACCTATTTAATTGAGTAACTTAATCTGCTAAGTTCAATTTTAAAATTTCAGTTTAATCAAATACTTATGGGTACCACTTACGCAAACCTCGCGAAAAGCTTTTATATTCACATAAATTGTGTACAATGAGGTTATTGTTGAAATTTTAAAGAAAAATTTTATTTCTTTTTTTTTCAGAGCATTCAAATAAAAGCTTTTTTTAAAGAAGGTTCTTCGCTTTAAATTCATTTTTTCCTTTACAGTTATCGCTGGCTAGGTTTCTGAGTAATTTTCGGCAAGCTCTTCCATTTGATACCCATATTGTAGAAGTGAATGAAAATAATTATTCCGTCATCTTGGATAGTCGGCCATATTGGATATAGAATGACGTCACATAGCCTATCGTGGAGTGATTTTGATACAAATGTCTTTCGCGAAATTGCCGAAAGCAACAAACTTTCATTTTACAATCGAGAAATTTTGCCGGCAAAATTTCATCTCTAGTGGTATTATATATGATAAAACTCTATTCACATCTTGAAAAATAAACAAATGGATGTTATTCACGAATATTTTGATTTCCATCTGAACTAATTAATGGATTTAAGCCACGACGAGGAAATTATTCTCTTTTCTTCGGAGCAACAAAAGAATTACAATGAAAATAAGTTCAGTTAAATTCATGCAATTAGTGGGGCTTAACTCCACTGCACAATTTCGAAAAGTTTTAATGTGTGTTATTAAAGGAAATTTACGTGCAGAAGGATAATTTAGGGCAGCCTTCTCGCTTCTTTTATGGTTTCAATGAGAAAATGGATCTAATAAAGTCTTTCAGTTTATAAAATTATATCGAAAAAAAGTGGTACACCTTCAGATAAAACACGACGTTATGGTTAAGGAACCCTCGAAAGCATTATATCTTGGAAAAACTTCTGTTTCAGCATCTCCGCATATACAGATGATGTCGAGAATATGAAGAATACTTTTGAGCATGCGCCCTCGCCGTGTTTCAGGAATATGCTCCAGATACGGAACAAGAATTTTTTTCGAATCAACGCCATTACTCTGTTCTTTTCTTGTTCAATACTCGAGTTCACTATCGACTAACGAGCTCCATCTTTCCATAATTTTCAGAGCCTTTTGTACTTCATCGCAAACGTGACATGGTGGGTGATTCGTCATAATTGATGGTAAGAATACTATTCTCTATTGGAAACCTTAGGCACATAAGCCATTTTCCGCCATGTTTTATCTTATCCCAAATGTAGAGACCTCAATCGCACCATGAGAAATAATGTTGAAAAACTTCGCCAGTTCTGATTGGCTCAGAATATTGGCCTTAGTCTATCATCTATGGCCCCTACTTCTTACTCCTACCTACAAAAATCTACAACGACGCCTATGCCTTAGGTCGTTCAGACCTAATTTATTGAAGTGGAATAATTTCTCCTTAGCCAGAATAGGACCCTTTTCTACTCCATGAAACGAAGGAAAAGTTTATTGGCCATGTTCTGCAAAACTGCGGTTTCGAATTAAATTGTAACTTCGTAGTTGTGGGACTAGAAGGAAGTCTCCGGCAAATGCGGAGACAATAATGCACATTTACATATTATAAACCACCTTCATATTCCATTTCAGAATGCATGAAACTTCGAGTTTTCACCCTAGAGAGGTTCTGCTTTCTTGTTATTAAAGAGAAAGTCAGATTTGAAAGCGTAGGGTATGCAAATCCCTTTAAAATTTAGATTGAGTTTAGGTTTACCTATATCGGATAAAAAAGTTTTCATTCGACATGTGATATGTAGGAAGGATAATGCAAATTTTTTGTTTTTTTATAATGCGCTCTTGTTCCTGGGAACAGGACAGGATAAGAGCAGTTGAAGCTATAGACTAACTGATGATGGACTATGTGACAGCTCCACCTTCAAAATGCAGAAACAAATAATTATTGTTATATCGAAATGGATCTTGTGAATGATTGTTTGTATCATCTCAAACATGCGGAATACGACTCTAACCTCTAACATTTCATGATCCTGAAAAATGAGCTAGGGTGAATTCGTTTGATGTAAAATTATTCATCAGTCATGGGTCCAAGCTGAAAGCGATACAAAATCAGAATTGGTTGCAAATCAGAATTGAATCGTCTGCATGTTCTTACTGTGACCAAATTGGCTATGAAGAATAAATGATTTTGAGAACTGCATTCATATAGCTGTTATAATATTCCATTTCGATTTTTTCCAAATGCATAGTTTCGTTAGTGATTCACCTATTTTTGAATCTGCAATCTGACATTCTTGCTCCATGATATTTCGAAGCTACCTTCATTAATTGAATAATTTCTAATCTCGAAGACCCAGATTAAAAAAAAAGACATTGAACAACAATCATCAATAAAAAATATGAATCAGACTAAGTCACTAACCTCTTTCAAACATTTCTTCAATAGGTCCGTCCCTCTATCGATAGGAAATCGATCTATCATGGTTTCAACCTAATTTGGTATTGCATTGATTTCCTGTCGATTTGGTTCATGATAGGAACGAAAACATTTGTGTTTTGACACGTTTCAGAGCAAATGAGAATTCATATAATCACTGAATAGAATTTTGAATCATATAGATACCTATATTCTGAAAAAAAGATTGAATGAAATCTGCTCTAGGTATAACACGAAATAACAGAGCCTGAGATAACTCTCAAATTATTGAATTTAGAAGCATTATCTTCCCCAAATATTATCATTATTTCTTCTCGTAGAATCCAACGCAATCTTAAAAATATAGGGTTATTTTTTTAAGATGAAAAGTTATGGTCGAATTTGGTTCCTAATTTTTGACACAACATTATGAACATCTTATGATGATATTCCTTAAATTCCAATGGTAAAAGGCATTTCCTCATTTTTTGACTTCGAGAATGAGAAGACAGATAACGCTGAGAAAGCAAATTATACTATATAGGGTGCTTCAGCAAGGCGTACGGCTATTTTAGCGTCTAAACTAGACCGTATCGAGAGAAACTCAAACGATATGGTTGTGAGGTTGACAAACATCTAGAAACCAAAATTGATTTCACATATACCTACAGGATGCGTAAAAAAAAGTTATGGAAAAATAGGTGGTTTTTTTTAAATTTGCATGCCATAATACTTTCGTGGATAACAAAAGTTTCACACTTATACCGCATTTTTCAAATTTCATCATGCCGTGGCCACATTTTTCGTATTTTCAGGATATTGTATCCGCTAATTTCAATCTAGATAAACGAAATTTTTACAGTTGTTACCGGTATGAGCTTCATCATTCAGTGAACATCTGAAGTTTTTTTTTCTGAACAGGGTGTCTAATGAAAATTTACCAATTTAGTCAAATCAAATATGTAATAGCTCGATTTTTTCAAAAGGAACACCCTGTATTTTTCTTTATTTTTCATAAAATTTGTTTTTCAATTTTCTACATTTCTTACGCAGAAAGCCCTATACCTAACTCGCTTTGTTTTTGAGATATTTCACATCAGAGTATGGGACATACTCTGTGAAAAATGTAGACATTTGAGAAACTAATTTCATGACAGAAAAATACAGGGTGTTTCATTTGGAAAAATCGAGTTAACGCATATTTAATTCGAGTAAATTGATACATTTACATTAGACACTCTGTATGGGAAAAAACTTCAGATGTTCACCGAATGATGAAGCTGATACCTTGAGCTCACTACTGAAAAAATTTAGTTCATCTGGATTAAACACAGCGATTGCTGAAAGAATTTTGATGAACCCCTTAAAACACTAGAAATATCCTCAAAATACTAATTATGTGGCAACGCCATGATGAATTTTGACAATGAGGTATAAGTGTAAAGCTCTCGTTATCCTCGAGAGAATTATGCCATGAAATACAGGGTGTTCTATTCGAAAAAACTACCTATTTTTCCATAAATTTTTTTTGACGCACCCTGTATATGTAAAAATATTTTTAGTTTGTGGATTTTTGTCAACCTTATATTCATGCCATATAATTTGTTTCCACACGGTGCAGTTTAGGAGCTATTTTAGCCGTACGCCTTGCAGACGCACCATGTACCTATACATAATATTGATAACGCATAAGCCCCTTTATTTCAGTTTTTTCCTGGTATTTCGAAGTCTTTCAGGGCTAACGCATCATTTCGAACAGAATGTCATTGAACATTGAAAACCATATTAGAGAAGAAAAAATGAAAAAAAATTTGGGGAAATTGATTTTCATTTCCGGTACAACCAAAAAGGTTAAGCTCCAAAAATATTTTAGATGAACATGGAATATCGAACAATACCATAACTTTCAGATTTCCAGAAGGTCCAGTTTTCCGGGAACGTCTAATAGACACCCAAATTTTGAACACCCTGTGCTAAAAATTTCAGGTTCAGTTCTCCGATTGAGCTATTTAGATCTAATTCATTTGAGAACGGTGATATTCATCGGACCCAATGTGTCGAATATTACTCAAACAAATGATCAAATCTCAAAAATTGTAGGTACTGTCGTTTTTCGAAGAAAAGACCGTTTCGACAACATAACGCACGACCAACGTCCACTATCCGAATTCAAGGGGTTGGAGTTGCCGCGCAGGGGGATCACTTGATATGACCATGCTTTTCAATGTACCACCATGGATACGTTCCACAGGCATATTTCACAAAAGCCAGAAGAAATATAGTCCATCCAAGAATGATTGACATCAGAGCAGGCCTTGAAAGTCCGGTCGCAGCTTTATTTCTAGTTACAAAAAAGTAACTAAAAATTTTCTGTGCTTTCATCATAGATATAGAAATAACCTAAAAATTGAACGATATTTTTTTAAAGTGAGGAACTTTGAACATGAAAATGTTCCCAATTTTCACATACAATTACCAGTGTGTGAATCTGTATACCAGCAGTATATTATTTTCATCTTGTATTCATACATTTTCGATCTTACGATCAATTATAGGAGCATACAGCCTGGAAATTTCGGTTTGATAACGAAAAATATCGTGGGTGATTAAATAGCACGGTCCTTTTCAATGTTCAATTGTTCAATATGAATTCGCAAAACCGAAAAAATCTAGTTGATAATTTGAAGCGTGTTACTGCAATGTGAATGGATTGGGAAATTTGTAATAGATATCAAGACAGAAACAAAACTTAACCGATGGATCTATTTAATATATGATGAATTTTGTCATGACATTGTAACTTTCAATATTTGCGAACAATGAAGGTGTAAAATATGAAATATGAAAAATATAAATATTCCTATTATTCTGTTTCAACAACCACAACATGTTGATTTTTCCTCCTCTGGGCAGAACTCGTCATATGTTCATAATGAAAGGTTTTGTCAGCAATATATCATAGCATTCCTTATATTTTGACTAATCTTCTCTCATTTCTTTTTCTACGTGCTCTGTGCAGGCTTTCCATTTTTTAGCTGTTCACTCTTCAAGAGCCTCATTTCAAAGATATTTATTTAACTTGCTCAATTTTTTGCCAAATTCGTTCGAAATATTAATGACAGAACAAAATGTCAGTGTTATTTCCAACACCAACCAGAATTCTGCAACTCAAAATATAACTGAATGGGCATTACCAACATAATTTCGATTTTCCAAAGCCCCCCGAGATGTCAATCATTCTTGGATGGACTATATATAATACTACAGCAAAAATTATCTCAGTATGTTCAAAGTCTGAATATAAAATGAATTCAGCAAATTCTCCTTTTCCTTATTGATTTGCAGTCATTCAAATTTCGCCTCAAAGTTGAAAAGCGAAGAACTGAAATTATTATCAGTTCGGCAAGGGAGACAACGGGAGAAAAGTGACTTGTGTGAAAGGTTATTAAATAGACTTCAGTGCCCAAACTTCCTGAACATCTGGAACCAGACGACGTCGTTTGTGTAGCGATAAAGAAACATCTTCCACGGACTCTGACGTGTAGAAGTTCCATTCCATTGTGCACCATTCAAAATGAGAATTTCGCAGGCAGGAATTGATTATGGACTGCCCTTCAAAATATTCTGCGTGAATGGCTTCCAGTATTAATGAAAAATACGATTGAATATCTTATCTTATTAATTGAAAGCAAGTTTCTTTTCGCCATAGCGAGCACGACCAGAATGAAGTTACTGGAAACAATAGTCCGGTTGAAGCGGAAAAAAATAAGAAGAAAATGACGAAGGCTTTGAAAGCAAGGAAACACAAATATACCTAGCTAATATTCGACGACAATTCCGTGGAAAATCTATATGGCTAGAAAATTTGATGAAGAAACTCTAAAAGCTCATATACAAAGCAATCTGTGAAGCTATAGGAGCTATTAGGTAATGGGTGCCACATTAAAAAGGAAAAAGGGTATTTCCTAGCAGATATTTTTGCACATGAAAACCATCATAATATACTTTCCTATTTCTGCGCGGCCATCCCAATCCCTTAAATTTGAATAGGAAAGATGCAGCCCCACCAACTTCCATGCAATGGTATAAATTTTGCACAAACTCCCTTATATTCAGGAGCATTTCGGAGGCCATTCGACCACATTAGTCGACAATTAGTGCGTAATTATTTCAGAGGGGCATAATATTCTGGATTTCAAGTGGCCCCATAAAAAGAAGTCTAGAGGGGATAGATCTGGAGATCTGGCTGCCCATTCTTTATGATCCCTCCGACCAATCTACTGGTTAGGGAAGTTTGGACAGATATAATTTGCTTGATACGGCAAGTATGGATTTCGATCGGGTCGCTCAACACAGTCAGGAGCCTTTATTTTGTTGAATTCGTGTATGGGTGTCTTGATAACGGCCGTTTTGTCGCGGGGTTGTTCTTCGACCTATCGCGGGCGTTTGACAGTCTCTCCTTCCGAATTCTTGCTGATAAATGCTACAATTTGGGTTTCAGGGGTGTGTTTCTGAACTGGCTCTCTAGTTATCTCGAGGGTAGAACAATGAGCGTGAAGGTTGACGACTTTAACTCTAGCGAACGGGAACTGAACATTGGAGTCCCACAGGGGTCGGTTTTGGGACCGCTTCTGTTCCTATTGTTTATCAACGACCTACCTGTTAATTTGAGGAAAATGATGGATAACTTAAATTTGCCTGATCCCCTTCCAATAGAGAGGTCGATCAGAATACTACTATTTGCCGATGATACCTCGATGCTGGTCAATTCTTTGATGGAGTATGACATGAAGGGCTAGCACATAAAATGATAACTGCAGGTTAATTCACCCGAGCTATGCAGAATGATGAGAAATTATTTGGGGGATAGAGACTTTTGTGAAAAAGATGTCATTCCACATTCAGATATTTGGAAGTCGGAAGGATCAATACTAGAACCGCTACTCTATTATATATACAGGGTGAGTCTTTGACTTGTACATATATTTTAACTGTAGATTCCTCTCATCAAACGAAACACTTTTTTCCCATGCCATTTTTCAAAATTCGGTTTGGTTTGGGAGATACAGGGTGTCGAAAATCCACGAAAAAAACACTTTGCTGTTCATATCTTCGGAACCGTTATTTCAAATGAACTGAATTTTGGTTGATACTTTACTCTATTCATGGTGCATATTCCTCAATCGAAACTTATTCAATATCTCTCCTAGTTCAAAAGTTACAGGGTGGTCGACTCATAAATTCATGTAAAAACACTATCAAATCACTTGAAAAGGATAAACGGTTCATATTTTCGAAAGAATCAACCATTTTAGAGAATAAAAGTATTCCTATATTTTTTCAATAAAACGCGTCATTTTCGAGTTATTCCTGAATGTATACAAAGAAATTTGAGGAAAAAATCATGAATTTCATAAAAAATCTGAATGCTTCCCTGGCTTAAATATCATCGAATATTGTTTCTTCTCTGGTCTCTTAACAAATTAACAATGTTGTCAATGTTTATCAACTGAATTCCGAGAAGCATGAAATTACACAGTTTATAAGCAAGTTTCTATTAAAAATTTATACCCGTCCTTCAGGAAAATATCTATCTTCTTAACAATATCCTCTTGGAATTTTTAATCGACCCTACACGGTTTTCACATCACAAATCACAAGCATCACCTGTTTGCTTTATTCTCTGCGAGTAAATAAATAAATGAATTGAATCCATAATCCATGTAGAAAGGTTATCGCGTTTAAGCGTCGTTCATTTTATCACAGACTGGCTGGCCTGTGATGAGACACCACAGAACAACGGCTTGTCTTGCGTGGCGGCTACATCGCAGCCAGCAGCGCACCGCGACTGAAATTTAGATCGGCGAGAATCAGAACTACTCGTTTGGCATTTCCAAAGAGCAATGCGTAGAAGCCTTTAGCGAAAAGTAAACAATACTAGTTCTTCCGTTAACGATAGGGGACGTTCTGCTTTCTTGAGTTCCATTGTTGAAGAGAAAATCTGGCAATCTGGCATCATCTTCTCTAGAATTCTGTGATCACCATCACATCACAGAGGAGATGGATTAGGTTAGGTCATTGATCTCGAATCAGATGACTTTGAAATGGAGTTAGGATAGGTTAGTGAGAAACTAATTTTTATAAGATAGTTTCAGGGTATCGAGGCAAATATGAACAAATTATTAGTGTTTACAAACTAATCTTCAGGAAAATCGAAGAAGGAATTTATTTTGGTGTGAGAAATATGGGATTTCAATTGCAGAAATGATGGGACAAAACTTAGCGTTTTTGTTAGAATATCGTGTTGGTAACATTCTTATTCAAATAAGGTTAGTGCTTGAGTATTTTCTAAATGTATCACCCAGAATATCTAATAATCACATCAATTTCAATTGAAAAATATGAACTTTGAGGTGTTTGTAGAGAATAATATCAGGGACGCATTTAGCACAATTTTTTTTTTCAAATGGCTATATCTCTTCAACCGAGCCGAATTCGGAAAAATGGAAAATGAAAAAAAGGTTTCTTTAGGCCTTAAGAATCTACAGTTAAAATATATGTACAAGTCAAAGACTCACCCTGTATATATCGGGTGTTTTTTGGAGTGGTTTAATTTTCGATAGAGTTAACTGTGATTTGGCAGAAGGTAGAAGACATGTTGTTTCGACATTTCTGTTCAGTGAGCATTGATAACTTATAATGAAAAGACTCACGCCGCAACAACGTTTACAAATTGTTGAGATTTATTTTCAAAATCTGTGTTCTATTCGCCAAACTTACTTACACTTCATGAAATTTATGATTTACATAATCGTCCATTAGAGCTTCTGATTTTTGGTTTCGATTGAAATAGTTCGTCAGAGTTAATCTACATTGTCGACTTTTGGAAGGATTTCACTAACAAACTAACAAAATCATAAGCAACTTCGATTGGAATGGGCCAATGGGCATGATCAATGGAGGTCTGTTTTGCTCACAGATGATTCGAGATATGGATGGTGTTCAGATTATCGGCGTGTTTGGGTTTGGAACTATCATCTGGTGCCGAGAAATTTCAGATCGTTTCAGGAAGTGCATCCGCTCAGGGTGTTTCAATGGACGTACAGAATTGTTGGTGCTTGATGCTACCATGAATGCGCAGATTTACATAGACCAAGTCATGGAGAATATTATTCCTTCATTTTATGCTGCTATTGGGCTGAATTTCTTGTTTTTGGAAGATAATACGCCACCCCATCGTCAGAGAATTGCCGATGAAGCTCTAAAAATTCATGATATTCCGGATTTCGTCCAGCCACCAGCCACCTCGGTTGCCAGACCTCGATACCATTAAACACGTTCGTGATCAAACACCCGCATATACACTTCAACTAGAACAGCATTTACCGCAACTCTAGAGAAACTTGATCAAGAATGCAATCGAAAAGCAAAGACTTTAAAAGGCTGATGTTCGAGAAGGAGATACTCTTCACTGAACTTCATTTTCTTGAATTTTCGGAGAAACCGACTTTGTGATACGAAAATAATAAAAAATTTTCACATGCAACTGTGAAAAATGTAAAGAAATGAGCAACAGAATGAGATTAGTGAGTAAAGAATTCTCAAATTCAAAAATTGTCTCAGAATTTCTGATCTTCTTCAACTTTTGTGGAGCATTATACTGCCGTCCTAAGCCAAAAGGCTGGTATGGATTTGAGATACTGCCTTTTGGCTTAGGACGGCAGTAGGTATATTCCATGACGAATATTTTTCAACGACTACTTCACTCATTCCATTTTTAGTGAGGAAGTTTCCTCAGCAACTCTCGTTTCTCATCGACAAAACATGCAAGCTGGCAAAACTAAGAAGTTGGTCTTCAGCGATAAAATTTGTTACGTTTCTCAAATTCATAGATAGCTTCGGAAATGAATACTATAGACAAAACAAACAACGTTTAGTTAATCTCATACTTATCCGACTAATAGCGCATTTCGAGCCCAATGAGACAATATTACTGTTAGACATATTTTCTCGTTAAAAGTCATGTTGTCGAATACCACTCGAGATGAAATTTAAGCAGGGAAAATTTATCTCTTGTAATATTCAAGTTTGCTGCTTTTCGGCAATCTGGCGAATGATATTTGTATCAAAATCACGAGCCGTGAGGCGAGTTATTTTGGGAAAAATGTCATGAGCACAAACTTTCATATTACAATCGAGAAATTTTGCCAGCAAAATTTCATCCCCAATGGTATTACCACAGGGTACACCATAAACTGGACAAACATATATAGTCGTTTAGATGGCACCGCTGAAGTCATTTTTGCCTCATGTGTTTAATGTCTACGTTGAGCAATATTCGAATGCCTGTGGTGAGTTAGCCGTGACCTTTGAAATAACGCTTTCTGGTCAAATCTTAGTATTTTTTAGGGCTTAATTCAATTGTGTTGTGTAGAATTTTGAAAATAAAATTCGAAATGGCGGAAAACTTGCAAAGTTGGAATTTTTTTTTCTCGGTTGCCAATTTGGAGAGCGTTTTTTAATGTACTTGATTTTCTAAGTTTTCCCGAGAACATTTATATCGAAAATTCGAATTCTACTTTTTTTACATGTCTTCAGTGAGAAAAATATTTCGTCCAAAATTGTTGAGATTTTTCGTGTTTGAATTATCTTTCATTCTGAATATTGAGGTGTTAACAGAATAAAATAATATCAATTGGTTTTTTTTGTAACCTTCCAAAGATTACGCTCGGAGTACCTACTTCCATATTTTTTATTCGAAAAATTGGAAGACGGACAAAGGCCAAAATTGGGCTAATGGACTGCCAGAATTACCCGGATAGAAATATGAATTTATAAACCAAGAATTTTTTTTTCAAAAAACTTTGGTGACAATCGAACTTTCCACTTTCGATTAACAAGCGTAGAGAGTTCGAATCCTACCAAAGTTTTCTGAAGAAAAATTTGTTGGTATATAAATTAATATTTCTATCCGAGTCATTCTGGCAGCACATTAGACCAAATTTGGCATTCGTACGGCTCCCAGTTTTTTTAATAAAAATTATGACAGTACTCCGAGTGTAATCTTCGGAAGGCAACAAACAGAAAACCAATGGATATCATTTTATTCTGTTTTCATCTCAGTATTCAGAATGAATGATAATTCAAATACCAATTCCAACAATTTTGGACGAATTATTTTTCTCACTGAAGACATGTAAAAAAAAGTTTAGTTCGAATTTTGGATAACAATTTTCACGGAAAATCTTAGAAAATCTAGTACGCTGAAAAAACGCTTTCCAAATTGACAACCGAGAAAAAAAGTTCCAGCTTTGCAGTCTCTCCGCCATTTTGAATTTCTTAAAGATTTTTTTCTACACGACAATAGAATTGAGCCCTAAAAAATTTGACCAGAAACCGTTATTTCAAATGTCACGCATAACTCACTACAGACATTCGAATATTGCTCAAAGTAGGCATTAAACCGAGCATTAAACACCCTGTACCTCGCTTATGCGTATGGTGAAACACCCTGTATATGACAAAAAACAATCGAGCTTCTCTTTTAAGGATAAATTTCTGTTGAAATTTTTCCATCAGTATTTTGCTCGAAAAACTAACATTCGATAAAATCACTCGACCTCGATCTCGCTCATGTCAGTTTTTCTCGTAAAATTACTGATTGGCCAAATTATTTTGTTACAGAAAGAAAATTATCAATAAAAAAAGCTCTCGTGTTTTTACTGTTGATAAAACTGATTGATTTGATCAATTTGTGACCTTTTAAGATCGACGAAAGAGAATTCTTGATGGTCAGTCTCCTCATATCAATCAGTTCAGATAAATATGGTATATAACTGAAGGAAATAGATTTTTATTCCTTATTGGAAAAGTATCCACTTTATACAGTTCAGAACTACTTCGGAAGAATATAGCTATCAATGAATTAACTCTCGAAATGCCAATTTGAAAAGTTTTACCAAGTACCTGTCCAATTCCAGCAGCAAGCCGAAAATCATTATCCTCTAAGCCCTTCTGGAGTAGTTCGGGTAACAACCATCCCTCATTTCATATAAAACTATAGCCGATTCAGCAGAATGCGGCCGATATCTCTGGGGCGCAACCCACCGTCTTTCCAATCTGAAACGGCTCTTTTTCAATTAAAACTCACAAATGGGAAATCTAAAATTCCGTAGGTAAGCCAACACAACGTGCGAACCGCGCTCGATGGACGAGTTCTGTTGTGCCTGCACAGCAGTACAATGGATTAATTGGTACCGTCGCTACTCCCTGATGCTAACGAGTCAGTCGTTTGTCCATCCGTCTGGGACATATTCAATTACTTCGTATTCCTACAAATGAACCTGATTGGTTAACTCGAATGAAAAATACGCCAATCTGTCGATCTAACAGAGTTATATTCAAAAGCAGAAATGGATCGAGTTATTAGGTTGCTTTCGTGTCGTCCTCAGACAATGAGTCCAAAGGATATGATAAATATGGCAAACAGGATGCACACAATCTCGCATTTTCATTTATTTTGACGAGTCGTGATTATTATATCTGGAGTATGAATAGGATCGTTCGATTTCGATAACATACAGGGTGGGTCAAGCTGAACGCCTCGGACACTCGTTGCCAAATAATACATTTTATCGGTAAACGGCCTAGTGAAGTGTATGTTTGTCGATTTGGACTATATTTTGAAAAAATTTTATTTCATACAAGCTGTTTTAAAAGAGCGTGGCGTATCAAGGTTATGTTTTTTCAAATGGAACACCTTGTATTTTCTTGCGTTTTTGAATTCTCTGAGGAAAAATAAGTGGCCTTCGCGAAAGTACCCATATACCTAACTCTCTCCGTTTGCGAGATATCCAATTATTTCTCAAAAAGTAACGTTGTCAAAGAAATTCAATATCATTGGAATTAGCAACGGTAGGTGTACAAAATTTTGTCTGGTCCCAATCCCTTTCAGCTAGTTACTGTGCCTTGAGTAGACGATCAAGTATACAGTGTGTTTAATATTGCCTAAAACATTTACCGCATATTTGAACTCCAATAACTTTGTTATTTCAAATGGAACACCCTATATTTTTTCACATGACAAGATTCGCCTTTTCATTTCCTTTCGAACCATACCATTTCCCTATACTTAAATAAGTTATCGAAGTCTTTTCCAAATCCGTTGAATTTTTCGAATCAACATTGTTTCATCTACCTGAATCTACTGTTTTGAGGTTACTGATTTTTAATTGAAATTTTATTCGAAAAATAAAATTGCTAATGCAACACGTATAGGTTAATCGAGTGTTAGCAGAATCATGAGAAGACACAAATATCATCCATACCACATTCGGCCGCATCAACATCTGTATGGAAATGACTTCGAACGCAGGCTAGATTTCTGTTTATGGTACATATTTTGAAAGATTTGGCGAAAATATTAGCTTTCATGACCATAATCTATTCACAGACGAATCAACCTTCCATAACAATGATATGATGAATCGACTTAACTATCATTATTATGACACCGAAAACAGACATTTGTTCCGAAACGTCGATAGCCAGAACCGGTTGAATCATAGGAGACACCATAATTGGTCCGTATTTCTTTGACGGGCATCTGGATGGGGGAAAATTTGTAAAATTCATGAGGCACATTTCAAACGTATTGCCAAAAACTATCTGGATAGAAAATTCACAGATAAATGGATAGGGAGTGGTCCTTATAACTGTCCAGCGAGATCACCTGATCTTACACCATTAGATTTTTTTTATGAGGATATATCAAGAATATTGTTTACAGTACACCACCTTTACAGTACACTCCTGATGATATGAAGTGAGGATTGAGAATGCCTTCCAAACAGTTACACCAAATATTTTGACAAATTTAGGAAGCTCTTTCGAAAAAAGAATTACACGCTGTATTGAAGCTGATGGTAGTCATGTCGAAGATGTATTATGCCTTTTTCAATTTTTACAACTTTTATCATTGAAAAGTGTATTTTTTCGTAAGTAACATCATAAGTGCATCCAATTTTTCCGAAAAAAATCGAAAAAACACGTTGCTAAGTAATATTTTGACAAGAAGCATGAGTGCTGGTGCCAACAAAAATCCGAGTCGAAGACGAGGATTTTTGCACCTGCACGAATGCTTTTTGTTAAAAAAATATTACTTTGCATTGTGTTTTTTCGATTTTTTTCACAGGAAAAATTAGATGCCCGAATGATATTTGACAAGACTATTTACTGAGTAACAGAATATTCGGAATGCATTATGTATGTATTATTAATTTTCGTTGACAACAACTGTCAAGTTTTGCCGCGGGTAAACCCGAAAAAACTGCTGACAGCTGCTGCCATACAGTTTTTCCATCTACAAACCATTTGTGATTCAAAATTGCGCGTTTCTGATTGGTGGAAATTAAGACGAGGGAAATAGTCATATATAGATAATATACCACCAGAGATGAAATTTTGCCGGCAAAATTTCTCGATTGTAAAATAAAAGTTTGTTGCTTTCGGAAATTGTCGAAAAGCAACAAACTTGAATATTACAAGAGAGAAATTTTACCTGCTTGAATTTCATCGCGAGTGGTATTAGACATGACATGACTATTTCACGAGAAAATGTGTCTGAATATGGTCACATAGGGCTTATATTGCGCTATTTGACAAATAAGTATACATCATAGATCAACAAAACGTTGTTTGTTTTCTCTATGGTATTCATTCCCGAAGCTATCTATGGATTTGAGAAACGTCAAAAATTTTATCGCTTGAAAATCAACTTGTTGGTTTTGCCGATCTGAATGTTTTATCGATTAGAAGCGAGTGTTGCTAAGGAAACTTCCTCACTAAAAATGGAATGAGTGAAATAGTCAAATTAAAAACCAGTATTCCCAAAATGGTAGATTCAAGTAGGTGAAACAATGTTCAAAAAATTTATAATATGTAAAAAAAAAACACTATACCAGATAAATTACTTAGGTGATCTTTTATCTCTCAACATGTTTCGAGCTTGATAAAGCTGATCTTTAGGAGTAATCACGTAAGTGAAGCTGAAAACATAAAGAAAGCTCAAAAACAAAACAGAGCAAAAAAAACAATCAAAAAATTAAAAAACAATGTAACTCAACTCAAGTGACATGACGGAATGATAAAATGAAACAAAATGAACAAAAGTCAAAATGAACAAAAACAGGTTAAAGAATAAAATTGGTTGAAAATGGTCGATGAAAATAGTAGAAGTACAGTAACATAAAATCTTCAAAAGGTCATTATCATTAAAAAGGTGAAGTAATAAGAAACCAGAGGGTGCAAAACCTGTTTTTGTTCATTTTTACTTTTGTTCGTTTTGTTTCATTTTATCATTCCGTCATGTCACTTAAGTTAAGTTACATTGTTTTTTATTTTTTGATTGTTTTTTTGTGCTTCGTTTTGTTTTTTAAGCTTCCTTTGTGTTTTCAGCTTCACTTAAGTACGTGATTACTCCTGAAGACTGAAGATCAGCTTTATCAAGCTCGAAACATGTTGGGAGATTAAAGATCACTTAAGTAATTTATCTGGTATAGTGTTTTCTTTTACCTATTATGGATCGTCCATTCACTTAAAAAAAATAAAAAATTTATCGGATTTCGAAAAGACTTCGATAACTCCTGTAGCAACACATTCAGGTATAGGGAAATGATATACAGGGTCTTTCACGAGGAACCTCACCCATATTTATACGGGAAACTACTGAACGTATTTTCATGAAATTCAGCACTTATAAGTATTTCACGATGCTGATGAAATCTAAAATATTTTCAAGGCATGAGCACCTCCGGTTTTTCCGGAAATGACGTCAACTTCCGTTTTTCAAATTAGAACACCATTTTTTTATTGCAGAAATAGATTCCTTAGAAAATTTCAAGTTATTTTGATGTAACATTTTTCAGTTTTGGTTGGAAAATTCTCTCTGAGCGGGAAAATTCGAAAAAAAAATCGAAAATAGAGCTCCGCTGAAACAAGAATAACTTCGAGGTTTCTGGATGGAAAATTTTCATTTTTGGGATTTTGCAAGACGTAAGATTGATGTATCCACTTTAAAAATCGAAATCGCGATTCATGATACAGGGGGTGAAAAAATCGCTTTCAAAGTTAGGGATGACAAAATCGTGAAAAATCAATTTTTTCAAATTAGAACCCAATTTTTTTATGGCAGATATTGAATCTACGTTAAAAAATAATGTGAGTGTATGCATCACACCCTTGCCCTAAAATGGATATTTTTTACCTCGAAGTTATTCTTGTTTCAGCGGAGCTCTATTTTCGATTTTTTCTTCGAATTTTCCCGCTCAGAGAGAAATTCCCAACCCAAACTGAAAAATGTTACATCAAAAAAACTTGAAATTTTCTAAGGAATCTATTTTTGCAATAAAAAAATGGTGTTCTAATTTGAAAAACGGAAGTTGACGTCATTTCCGGAAAAACCGGAGGTGCTCATGCCTTGAAAATATTTTAGATTTCATCAGCATCGTGAAATACTTATAAGTGCTGAATTTCATGAAAATACGTTCAGTAGTTTCCCGTATAAATATGGGTGAGGTTCCTCGTGAAAGACCCTGTATGGTTCGATAGGAAATGAAAAGGCGAATCTTGTCATGTGGAAAAATATGGGGTGTTCCATTTGGAATAACAAAGTTATTGGAGTTCAAATATGCGGTAAATGTTCTTGGCAATATTAAACACACTGTATACTATTGATTGTCTACTCAAGGCACAGTAACTAGCTGAAAGGGATTTAACGGACCGGACTCCTCCAGAGCTGGTTGATGCAGTGAAAATACTGCTTCTTTAGAATAAGTGCCGAAGGAAAATCATGAGAAAAGTTCGTATATGCATTTGCATATGTCGAACCAACTGTGCGGAAATACCATTTCCTTATAGTGAGGAAATCTTGACTTTTTCTATGACCAATTTCGACTGGAATGTCGAAATTTCCAAGCGATTTGCGGAAAAATTGATTTTTCTGAGTACGGCATTGGAAAAATGATATTTGGTATGAATAATCCAACAGATGGTATAAAGTGTTACGAATTCTGAAAAATTCATTCAATCCTGACATACAGTACCAGAAATATGGTCGAATGAAATTTCAGTCAAAATGAATAAATCATATTGTATAGTGATACGGAAAGATGGGATACATTTCTAAGTGGCCGTTTCGTGATGCTGATGATAGACCCTATATATGGTAGGAGTAGGTGAAGTTACTCGTGGGACACCCTATATAAATAAATGTTCTTTCATTCCTCCTGTACAATGTAACTTTTAGTTCCCTGCAGGTCAAGGTTCAAGAGAGGTAAGTCGTTACCTACTTCAGTCTATTTATTATTAAAATACCGTATGAACTTCTTGAATTGAGGGCTCTATATTTCACCCAGGGTTCATTTCACGAAGGCATTAAAGTATATACTAACATAAAAGTATTACGTCTAACTGACACGAATGATGTACGGCCCCACCTCGTAATAACATCACGTAAACTATAAGACAAGGCACGGCAAAATCGACAAACATATTGCCCCATCAAGCGGGCTCATAAAGAACGGCAAAGCCTGAGTACACAAACACGGGGAGCGGCAGAATGATGGGCCTATTCTTGAAAATACTGGAAATAGATATCGCTTGATGGCTTCATTCTGCTATTTACATTTTGCGTGATTACGCTGTCAACTCGTTCGATGGAATTGATGATGATGACATGGATTGTGAAAATCTGAAACGATGTATGGAAGTTGAGCAGAAAATGTGAATGGATAGGTTCTTCCATTGGAGGTGATTTATGAGAGAGAGAGTCTTCGTATAATTTATGTTATGTATAACCAAATAGACGTCGCATCTGAATTGATATGATTGGCATAAGGCATAGTTATGAACAACACGAATTATGAGGGAAAGATATAGACGATATGCTTTTGAACAGTATGAACACATATTTTTTTCAATCAAAAAATATAAAGCATATAAATCCTCTGGTTTCAAAACTCGAAAACTCCATTTTAGGTGAAAAATTGGTTAGATACGGAGCTGGATTAGTTTATAGTTTGTTGTGAAAAGGGGTTTCAGTCCTCTGCGACCTTAAAGTCTATTGTGCCCCCTAACAGAACTGGATTTGTTTTCTTCTCGTGCACAATCCAGTGCTATTTTATAATTCAAAACCCAGTTAATATACTACATAGAATTGCCTTCGAAGTAGGAGGTTGGTTTCAGAGCCCGACTTTAAGCTATATTCGAATCAAAACCGGACTATGGAAACAGTTTTTTGAGATTTTCCAACATTTGTGCTAAACGGACGGGTTTTGAAATTAGAGGATTCATAGGCACGTATGAAGGAATGGTGATATTGAACAGGTCATATAAAAATAAATTTGTTTCCCCTCCAAATCAAAGTGTTAGCAGAGCAAATGTTAACGGGACACCAAACAATTCTAAGAATGCAGAGATAAATTCTCATTAAAATCTCTGTGCAGTAATGTGTATAAGTGTAATGAATCGAAATATTTCGCCAATATAGACTCCTGAAATTTATACAGGGTGAGTCTTTGACTTGTACATATATTTCAACTGTAGATTCTTGAGGCCTAAAGGAACCTTTTTTTCATTTTCCATTTTTCCGAATTCGGCTCGGTTGAAGAGATATAGCCATTTGAAAAAAAAAATTGTGCTAAATGCGTGCCTGATATTATTCTCTACAAACACCTCAAAGTTCATATTTTTCAATTGAAATTTATTTGATTATTAGATATTCTGGGTGATACATTTAGAAAATATTCAAGCACTAACCTTATTTGATTAAGAATGTTACAAACACGATATTTCCTAACAAAAACGCTAAGTTTTGTCCCATCATTGAAATGCCATATTTCTCACACCAAAATAAGTTCTTCTTCGATTTTCCTGAAGATTAGTTCGTAAACACTAATAATTTGTTCATATTTGCCTCGATACCCTGAAACTATCTTATAAAAATTAGTTTCTCACTAACATATCCTAACTCCATTAATCAAAGTCATCTGATTCGAGGTCAATGACCTAACCTAATCCATCCCTCTGTGATATTTCACAGAACTCTAGAGAAAACGATGCCAGATTGCCGATTTTCTCTTCAACAATGGTATAGGCGAACTCAAGAAAGCAGAACGTCCCCTATCGTTAACGGAAGAACTATCACAGAGGCACTAGTTTTGTTTACTTTTCGCTAAAGGCTTCTACGCATTGCTCTTTGGAAATGCCAAACGAGTAGTTCTGATTCTCGCCGATACAGCGCTACGATCTAAATTTCAGTACAGTGGCTATATTACCACAGTGACGACAACTCATGTCTCATTTTCTATTGGTCGGCCGCCATGTTTTGTCGAAATGACAATGCGCAGATTTTCTAACCCATCTATGATTGTTATTGTTTATTTGTCAACGGCCAGCGCGTGTGAAGCAGTGAAGTTGTTAAGTTTGTGGAAAGCAGCGACTTCGAATTTTTCATAGTTCAAAATGCCCGGCTGTGCAACTTCTGGAAAATATATAGCACGATTCAGTTCATTTGCGACGAAATACATTGTGGATCGAAGATCGTATTCAAAATTATGAGACGTTTTGTGGTCTAGAGATTGAGAATAAGGACTTCTCTCGAGAGTTATGGCCATTAAGCCAATGACTGATCAATCAAAATGAATTTACTATTGGCAAATAATAATCTTCACTTGTGTATGTAGCTCTTCAGTTTTTTCTGAATAATAATTTAAGTTAGAAGTTAAAGACAACCAGTATTTTCCTGTATCTTCGGGGAAATATATAGCACGATTCAGTTCATTTGCAACGTCATATCTTAGATCGAATTCATGGAACATAATGTTACTTCCTAATGAAATTGAGACCTATAATATGAAATATTGCCGTAAGTTACCGATGTAAAATTCAAAAATACCGCCAAAACATCTCGACAAAACATGGCGGACTTTTGACAGTTTTATAGCCAGTTGTCGTCACTGTGGTTATACAGTCACTGTAAATTTCAGTAGCGGTGCGCTGCCGGCTGCGAGTGCGATGTAGCCGCCACGCAAGACAAGACAAGACGTTATTCTGTGTCTCCAGAGTCCAGTCTGTGTTACAATGAACGACGCTTAAACGCGATAACCTTTCTACATGGATTCGATTTATTTATTTATTTTCTTGCAGAGAATAAAGCAAACAGGTGATAAATGTGATGTGAAGACAGTGTAGGGTCGATTAAAAATATTGTCAAGAAGATAGATTTTCCTGAAGGACGGGTATCAATAAATTTTCAATGGAAACTTCTTGTAAACTGTGTAATTTCATGCTTCTACGTTGATAAACATTGACAACATTGTTAATTTGTTAAGAGACCAGAGAAGAAACAATATTCGATGATATTTAATTCAGGGAAGCATTCAGATTTTTTATGAAATTCATGATTTTTTCCTCAAATTTCTTCGTATACATTTAGGAATAACTCGAAAACGACGCGTTTTATTGAAAAAATATAGGAATACTTTTATTCTCTAAAATGGTTGATTCTTTCGAAAATATGAACCGTTTATCCTTTTCAAGTGATTTGATAGTGTTTTTGCATGAATTTATGAGTCGACCACCCTGTCACTTTTAAACTAGGGGAGATATTGAATAAGTTTCGATTGAGGAATATGCACCATGAATAGAGTAAAGAATCCACCAAAATTCAGTTCATTTGAAATAACGGTTCCGAAGATATGAACAGGAAAGTGTTTTTTTTCGTGGACTTTCGACACCCTGTATCTTCCAAACGAAACCGAATTTTGAAAAATGGTATGGGAAAAAAGTATTTCGTTTGATGAGAGGAATCTACGGTTAAAATATATGTACAAGTCAAAGACTCACCCTGTATACATGGCTCGGAAAATCATTCAGTTGCTTATCGGTATGGCACAGCTCAGGATGCAGGCTAGGCGATAACGATTAAAATTATTGATTTTCGGGTCAAGTTTCCTCATGAAACTAAGACGGTATCAGAAAATCGTTCCACGAACTGTGTGTTCCCTTAGTGTAGACGACTGCAGAAAATTCGAGGCTAAGATCGTGGGACCTGTAATATTGCAACTACCTAAATTTTTCATATGAATTACATCCATTCGGAATCCACTCACGGGAGAGGAAAAAGGAAATCTTCAATTTGCTTTGGAAAACGAAGAATCGACAGTAGCTGGAGAAGCCTTAAACGGGAAGGTTAGCTCGGGATCGGTTTTAGGGTACTTCAGTGTTTGGAAGAACGGTCTCAAAGCGGAGACGGAAAAAGTGATATTCGGGAAATGGCGGAATTAAGTTTGGACTCGGAAGTTAAGAGAAGCTGGAAAAGCCTTAAACGGGAAGGTTCTCACTTGACTCAGGAAACGGTTTTAAGGATGGTTTGAGTAATTCAGTTTTCAGAAGTTAGGTCTCAAGCGGAGACAGAAAAGTGCTATTCGGGGAATAGCGGCATGAAGCGTTAAGTCGGAAGTTGAAGGTTCACAGAAATTAATTAGAATTATTTAGATCACGTCTCGTCGATAAGGCCAGGAGTGAAATTGATCTGCGAGTGAGTGAAGTGTTGTGTTTTTTTCAGAACGTTTTCATCATCCTCTGGATTACTTGCCGGGCGGAATAAGGTCAGGTAATTTTGTGTATCCTTGGCTTGTTTGAGTAATGGTAGAAAGCTGCATGTGACGCCAAGAACACTAAGAGTCCAGAGTACTGAAATCTCCCCAAGTTTTCGGTACTTTGAGTTGTGATATTTCGAGATCACCCCATGTTTTTGGTTCTGGTATATTTTGATAAACCCCCAAGTTTTTTGATAATTTTATTGTGCTTTGATAATTTGAATTTGTTTTGATGATTTGCATTGGTTTGGATCCAAACGCGTGTTCATCGTTTGTTCGCAAAAATAAGTTTTCCTATAAAAATCGTCGTCCAAGAGCTCCTGGGTAGTTATCATTTTATCGAGATGTTTTATTTCGCTTCAATATGTTGAGGATCGATGTATGGCTGACATTAAATGTTGTGGAGACATCTTTACTCGATTTATATGGATTTCATTCGAACCCAAGCAAAATTGAAGTTAATGAAATTCGAACCCAAATTAGACAATTCATAAACTACAACAAGTCAGCACGAAACAATTTCCTAAGGCGATATAAAGAAATTAATATTGCCACATGAAAGTGTTTTACGAAGTTTTTATGGTACTCTATGGAAACACAATGTTATGGTTTTTCTGTTCTTCTTGGAGGTAAAAATGTTTAGCAATATTGAAATAAGACTTGGTATCTCTTTTCGTTCAGCACGGCTATCAGTTCGCCACCCTATGACAGCTCGCCTCAGATTCGTCCCTACGCCGGAACTAATTAGTTTCGTATCTATAATAAAGTAAATTCGTTCCGTGACAAGAAAGACTATTCAAGAGGCCGAAAACAAGCAGATACAACTCTTCAAGTCAGACAAAACATTCTTCCAGTGTTTACTTTGAAGTATTATTGATCCTATCCCATATTTTTTCATCAATTCTCGTGGTGATAAGAATTGGTACAGCAGTCCATTTTTCTCTCCAATGCTCTTGCATAATTAACATATAGTCGATTCATGAGATGTTTAGAAAAGTAGATTGCTGAAAAAATAAACAAGAATACGTTTAATAGTTCAGCGTATTTACAGGTGCCGAATTACTATTTCAACATCTTTTTCGTGCAGTTTCAATCTACACTCCCCATGAATAAATTCAAGAGAAATAGCCCAATTTGAGGCCCATCATCTCATCGGGGTAATTGGATACGGAGGAGCCTTTCAACAGCTCCGATTAGGTTTCCACGTACATTTTTGGGTCAACTCATGCAGCCGCAGTATTCGTTTTAACCGGTAGCCTGGACCATTTCCGGTCCTGCCCTTTTTGAACGAACGGGTTGCTGAAAGAGCCGGATGTATGGGTAACTCCACCAGCCACGTTCGATATTGAATTCATTCGTAGCTATTTCATTTCGAAATCGGAGTGATTTTTGCTGCTACGGGAATTCGTTCACTTTCTGTTGTTGAAAATATGTTGGAAAATGTTCATTATCAAAACATCGAAGTACAGAATTATGCAGCAAATGGAATGTTGCGCTGGAATCGAAAATTTAGAACGTCAGATAAGTTCGCAAAACGACTGTAGTGCATCGAAATTGAAACAGGAAACATTTTGCCGTTCTTTTTCCTTAATTTACCTGTGAAAATAATAGGCACTTCTATTATAAAACACTTATCCGGAAAATCGGCCATCGAGATGAAAACATACCCTGAAATAGTCTAGGTTTTTCCGCTCGAGAGTATATTTATACTTCATTCACTTTTATAGAGTATCGCGATTTGCCATGAAAATCTGACACATTTCGCCGTGTATGTTTTCAAAATGTTGGGTTATAGTCATTCTTCTGTCAGTTGAACGAGCAACGTTGCCGTTTCTGCTAAAAAATCGTAGTAATTACGTATTTATCAAAATGTTCCTTTACTTTGGGAAATTAATGAATTTGAGAAAATATTATGTGAATTCAGAAGACATTCAAATACATTTTTGCACAACTTGAAATACTCTAGTATGAAAATGTAGTAGTTCTACGAAACCTTCGCCACAGTTAAACCTTAGACGAACTAACTCCATTCATTAAGTTGAAAAAGAGTAAATAAAAAGTAGACTTGGCAATGTCGCTTGATTTTCACGAATACCAACCTGCGTACGTTTTAAGTGAAAGAACTTGATAAACCTAAATCATGACTAACCGCGATACTTTATAAAAGTGAATGGAGTAGGTACACATAAAAACTGGGCGAGTATGTGCCTGACAAGATTTTTTATACGGTTGCATAACTCAAAGTTATTTCTTGATTGAAACTCACTGAATACATCAAGGAAATAGGCACACTTATACTTACCTTATTGAAGCAAAAATCTGAAAAAACGATATGTCGTAACAACATATCGGATGTTGGAAGCCAGCATAACTCGTGTTATTGCTGAAATAAGGCCAGAATGACCCGAAAAAGTGGTCAAAAATTAGTCTGGTCGAATGCTGTTCCTCCGAGCTAGTCGTGGTGGACTGCCAGAAATCTTTTTCAGAAAAATGATCATAAATTCATCGTCCAATGAAAAAAATTTACAGATTTCGCAATCCTTGCAACTATCAGAGACATTGGAAATGATAACACCAACATTTATTTGCATTTGAACTTAAAATAAAATAGTATTTTCAATAATAATAATAAGCAATAATAATTGCAAGAAAAATTCCTAACATAAACATGTGAGAGGAAACTTGGCACCGTATTTTAAAACAAAAATGTTCTTTCTAAAGTAAGTATGCTTAAGATATAATAATATATATATTCTTTTGAAAGAAAGAATTACATACTGTTTTCTTAAATCAAACAATACATGGCATATAAATAATTGGATGAAGCTGGGTCCAATCTGTCATTCCTGTTCAATATTTTCGTAGTGAATCTTGATTGTAGCAAATCTGGGTTTTCATGAAATTGGCTTTAGATAGAAGGATTCAGTTTTTACTAAAATTCATGAATCCTATATGTACTCGGATCAACTATCATCGGATGAAGCTCATAACATCCAGTCCAATATTTTCGAAGCGAATTTTTATTTTACCAAATCTGAGTTTTCTCGAAATTGGCTCGAGATAGAAGGATTCTGTTTTTACTGAAATTCATGAATCTTACATGTACTCAGAGTAAACATCATCAGAATAAGCTGAGTGCACCTCGTCCAATATTTTCGAAGAGAATTTTTATTTTACCAAATCTGAGTTTTCCCGAAATTGGCTTGGGATAGAAGGATTCTGTTTTTACTAAAATTCATGAATCTCATATGTACTTAGATCACTTCTCGTCGGATGAAGCTGAGTCCATCCTGTCCAATATTTTCGAAGTGAATTTTGATTTTAGCAAATCTGGGTATTCATGAAATTGGCTTCAGATAGAAGAATTCTGTTTCTACTAAAATTCATGAATCTTATATGTACTCGGATCAACTATTGACCTATTCTTCAAATACCGAAATAATTGCCCCAATCTGTCTACGTTGTGGCGAATTTGACGAACCGCTCACCGCGGCCCAGATCTCACTTGATTAAACAACAATATAAACACTCGAAGTGCTAATGGGGGAAATAAAACAATGACATATTCTTCAAATACCGAAATAATTGCCCAATCTGGCATCGTTGCGGCGAATTTGACGGACCGCTCACCGCGGCCCAGATCTCACTTGATTGAACAACAATATAAACTCTCGAAGTGCTAATGAAGGAAATAAAACAATGACCTATTCTTCAAATACCGAAATAATTGCCCAATCTGTCTACGTTGTGGCGAATTTGACGAACTGCTCACCGCGGACCAGATCTCACTTGATTAAACAACAATATAAACACTCGAAGTGCTAATAAAAGAAATAAAACAATGACCTATTCTTCAAATACCGAAATAATTGCCCAATCTGGCTACGTTGTGGCGAATTTGAAGGACCGCTCACCGCGGCCCAGATCTCACTTGATAAAACAACAATATAAACACTAGAAGTGCTAATGAAGGAAATAAAACAATGACCTATGCTTCAAATACCGAAATAATTGCTCAATCTGACTACGTTGTGGCGAATTTGATGGACCGCTCACCGCGGCCCAGATCTCACTTGATTAAACAACAATATAAACACTCGAAGTGCTAATGAAGGAAATGAAACAATGATCTATTCTGCAAATACCGAAATAATTGCCTAATATGGCAACTTTGCGGCGAATTTGACGGACCGCCCACTGCGGCTCACTGGTCGCCGATTCTCGTGTGCTGGCCCAATACATCTATTGTAATGAAAATAATGAAACTCCCTGACGATATTAACATAATTTATCTATGACCACAATAATCAACCCGAACAAAAAAAAATACTTGAATCTCAACGTTTCCTTAGGAGGTGTCACCCAACTTCTCTCCTGATACCGATTGATTTCCTCGCCTCCTGATCACTCCGTTCTCCCTCCTTCCATCGCTTCTCAACCTCTCTGCGCGCCGCATCAGCCAGCGCATCAGTCACATTCTCGTTACACTATGTTAATAAATCACGCGATAACTTTCGAATGCTTTATTTGGTCTACTGGCGACACCGTGTCTTTTGACCTTGAACTAGGGTTGCCAACTCTGAGCTATTGAAATAAAGGACATCAACAGCTCGAGAATTGTGGACGGGCAAAGGATTAGCAAAAAAGACTGCAAAGTCCTTTGACACCTTCTAAAAAGACAAAGGACATGGTTTCAGAATAAAGGACTGTCCTTTGAAATAAAGGACGGTTGGCAACCCTACCTTGAACGAAAACTCGCAACTTGCCTGCAATATACGAACATAAACATTTCCAATGTTAAAAATTTGGCTGCAATCTTATTTTGAATGTGTTTTATTTCAATTTAAAGTTCTATCAGTCTAAAAAAACACCCGATAGATAGACTTGTTCGATTATATTTCCAAACTATCTATTTTTGTGCAGAAATGCCATTCAACTTGTATAGAAAGAACTGATTCCTGTCATAAAAGAACCAGCCCTTTGAAAGCATTTCTTCGCATAGCTTCGGGACCGTTTTTCAAACGAACTGAGTTTTGGTGAAGAGTATAAACTCTCCTCATGGTGCATTCTTCTCAATCAACACTTAGGGCCGGTATTATAAAGGGGACTCCGTATTTTTAGTGAGGAATTTGGTTGTTGACGCAACTGTTGAACCGACGGTTGCCCTTTATAATACCGACCCTAAGTGTTGATTGAGAAGAATGCACCATAAGGAAAGTGAACTCTTCACCGAAACTCAGTTCGTTTGAAGAAACGATCCCGAAGCTATGCGAAGAAATGGACTTTTAACAAACCGTTGACCCTGTCTTTCTCTAACGGAATCGGAAAATTGAAAAATGGTATGAACAGGATTTCATTCAATGAAAGAAATTTACAGTTAGAAATAATGTACAAGTCAAAGACTCACCCTGTGTACAGGGTGGGCAAAATTGGTGCTACATGAACTAAAACATATGATACATTTCTGAAACGGGAAAAAAATGGCGATTCTTTCTAAGTCATTTCAAAGAACTGTTTTCATGAGAAAAAACACAACTTTATGTCATAACTCAGCAAATATACCTCTTAGAAAAAATCAGAGTACGCCGCTGGATTGCTATCAGAAAAGTGCCTGTATTATGTTTTTATTTCAACATCTTAGCATAAACAGAAACGGAGATAATGACCTAAGTTGAAATCGCCCAAATTTCAATTTTGGCCTTTAACTCAGGAACGAAAGAAGATAGAGGAATGCAGTTAATGGCATTATCAGTTTCTCGAAAAAAGAGGACTAAAAGGTGCCATTCATTTTCCTCTATCTTCTCGGGTTAAAAAGTTTTAGTTCATGTAGCACCAATTTTGCCCACCCTGTACTTGGTTCCAAACTTCATGAATAGTGGGGAAATAATTGTTTTTTTTTTCGTGGATTTCCAATATCCTAGTTATCTTAGGCTATTATAAACCTCTGACATTGACTATTATCCTTTTTATTGCCTTTGAACGAAAGTTTATCTCAATCGGATTAGGTTGATTTAGGCATATACAATTTTCATACTTACCTTATCGTATTCTTATCAACAGTCACTATAGGTAGGTAAAACCTCCCTTGCCTATTTCGGCACATAGCCTGATTTCAGAGTCTATGGTCTATGCTCATTTTAAATTTTTCATATCTGAGTTTTTGGATTGAAATGATTTTTGTTATCAGGATGAAGGGTTTTGAATAAAAAGTCAAGATTTTGAACAATGTCCATATTATATTTTATCCCACATACACACGGCACGTAGTGAACCTTGTTTTATATAATTGTAATAATTATATTATGTACATTGTAAGAACGTGTAATAGATATACATGAAGGACCGAGCCTTTGTCGAACAAACACTAACGAACGATTTTTTTATCTATTTTTTCAATATTTCAGGGCTCAGTAGTGGTTGCCCGACATAAAACATAATTTTTATATTATGTTACAAACTTTTATCTGTACAATCATCCTATTATAGCAAATACGTCATTCGCCTTCAATATTATCATAGTGTAAAACTTTGTTATTAAGAATATGCCACTTATATTTATTATAGTTGTTTATCATATATTATTATATTCTTAATGTAAAAGTCGAAAGCATCCACAGAAGGAATATGGTTATTGCTTTTTTATTGCAAGAAGCCTTTTCACGGCCATAACACAATTAAAGATTATAAACATTGACCAACGAGTACGCCACTGGAAATACACAAGATTTGTCCAAAATCTCTGAACATTTTTAATCAATCACAATTTCCTTTTGGACCGGGAGCCGTTTCCATTAAATTTCGACTTTGTTGACGAAGTTTTATTTGAAATGAGGTAGAATTTAACGAACTGAATGAGAGTGTTCCACGACGTCAGTGGCTACTCGTCGAGAATGGATAAGGGCTGCAACACAGGGATAGGGAGAGTGTCGTGTTATATTGTGGCGACACCAAACCACTTCTACAGAGTAAAATTAAAGAGTACAATTATATGTATAATATAATATCAATATATACAGCTTGTATACACTTAATGAACGAATCTAAAGTACGTATTAAAGTAAAACAACAAAAGGGCACGGGGCGCCTTAAGTATACAAAAAAGGGGCATTATTCATAATTCTTTCCTAGCTAAATTCAAAAACCCCCTATTCATGACAGTAGACTACTATAGAAAATATTCAAACAGCGATTGTGTCAATGATAATAAACAGTGAATTTTCGATGATTCAACGATAAACAAGTAATTTTTCATAATTCAGGAAATATCTAGTGATTTTTCTATTATACTGCCATGAAAGTTCGCAAGATACAAAGAAAAATAGAAAAATTTGGACAGCACATTTCAATTTTCAGTGTATAGTAAGGCCCACGATATACAGTTTCAATCATACAACTGAAAATTCACAGTGTGTGAACAATATTGTCTATAATATTCCATTCGGAAAAAATATGTTACAAGAACCTCTATTCTAGCCTCTAAGAATTTCGGAAAATGTACCTTCGAACTTATCACATAATAAGCATCACTGAAAAACGTTTGGGAAATCTGTATGAGATCAATCAGAAATTTGACTCAAAGATTGTGCAAGTTTTTTTCAATAAGAAATTCATATATTCAGTTTTGATCGGTACATTTTATGAAATTGGGCATGCAAGACCGTGATCGATTATGATATGTTGTTATATGAAGTCTGAGGCCATGTAAGTGTTGGAATGTGCCTTGACCACGCACTCATGCCTTAACACCATGTATAATCAACGGTCAATATTTTACTCAATGAAAATCTCAATTTCGTTCGAAGAACGATGTGTTTATGACGAATAAAGGTTAGATCTCGTTTCTCGAGCTACTCCAGATGAATATTATTGACAACTTCGGAAAATCAGATCAAAAGCCGTTGACATGTACAGGGTGTTGATATTAACTTATCCCTATAACCACTTAATGCGAGAAAATAGTTTATACATATCAAAATATATAAATGAAGATATTTTTGGATTACACTAGCTACATATACCGTATTGCTCTGGATTGACATTAAAAATACTTTGGTTTCACCAAATAAAGTGAAAATTAAAATTATATGCAGTCCTTGTATTGACATTAGTATTGACATATTATACCTTTGGTCAATTTTCACCATTTTTGGACGGAAGGTCGTCACCTGACCAGGTGCTGCCTTCTGTCATTCTTGTCCCGTAATCCACCAATATTCAAATCAACACCCAAACTCTACCGCTGTTTCGAAATCATTGAAACTATTTTATGTGACCAATTTTTAGAGTCTCCTTAGAAAATACTCAGAGAATTTAACGATTGGGCGTGAACTGATTTCGAAAGTAGGATAACTAGAAGATTGTTTCCTCATTTTTTTTTTATTGAACTAATTCATATGAAATATCTGATGTGCTTTTTGTTTCTATGGAAATGATCGATACTTAAATAATGGGCGAATTTATTATTCAATTCAATGTAAATAGATGTATCTGACAGGTCATTAAATTTGAATATTGGTTTACTCGCTGCCAGCCCCAAAATAGGACTTATTAAATAAATAACGCACGATTTCACAGAAACGCGCTTCTACCCACTACGATTAATAAATCAGCTAACGTTCAATCGTTGCGTTGGTTCAAATGGCCGAACATACGTCCGCATTAGGTCGACGTCTCCTAATTTAACGCCCATAATCTCGGGTCTGAAATACTGGAGCACTTTTTTCAATTCCGCAACGGTTTGAATGGAATGTCAGACTTTTTTTCGAGGGGATCGAAATTTTTCTAAACGAATGTTGTTTCGAATAACGCCAATATTAGTCCTATTGGTAGACCTCTTTCATTTAAATTTTCCGTTTGATTCAATCATTTTAAATGGCAGTATCACCAACTGAACACCGAAAAGGCTTTGAATATTATCGGTGAAAAATTTCCTTGAAGTTTTTGATGCTAAGAAAAGCGGAAAAACGCATGAGATTGAAAGAAGATTACGTATTTTCGTTACTGTTCGAGAAAACTCATAAACTAGTTTTCATATTGGATTAATATAGTTGACAAATGTAGAGAAAACGATGATTTCAAAAGAGAGCAAAGGAAACTTTCAAAATTGGATATGGATAGAGATGAATTAAACTCGACATTTCTATCTATTTTTCTACAGCCAGCATCAGAAAGTCCTCCATCCGATTTCGTTATACTGTTTATTGAAGTGGATTTCGTCGACCACCTAACGTGTTTCTACTCTCGAAATGAGTTCGTATCGTGGTATATTTGTACTGAGGAGAGAAGCGACTGCTGTCATTCCGACAGCAATGATGATATTCATTTAAAAAGCCTTCACCAACTTGGCGGGTTATATAAAATGAGAAAAAATGATCACAAATAAAAACACACCATATACACTACGTATTAAAAATTGAGAACAGGCAATATGTTCATTCGTGCACAGATGGACGAATGAAGCCCGGATCTCACCAATGTGATTATTGTAGAGGTGCGCATGACAGATCAGAGGAAATGCGACACAGCGTTTCCATCTGTCACGAAACGAACTTTTTCAAATTGATCGATTTTTCATAGAATATTCACTCGATAACAGGAAACATTTATATAACATATAATTTCAATTGATCTGACCTATACTAAACAGTGAGACAGATCTAGTGTCAAGATATTACAAGAGGAATACGTCAAAATTCTACAAGCTACACAGACAGCCGGTGCCACTGATCGGAGTCTATGCGTCTAAAACTCCTCCGCCACCATCTTTCTAAGTCATTATCACGCCATCGTGACTACAATCGAACATACAGCTGAAAGTTTTTTGAAGACACTGTTCATTGATCGCTACAATTGATATAAATATCAAAGGATGATGTGAACTTGCCGTACCATTATTCAGGGAAACCAACGGAAGTACCGCTTCTTGTCGAAGTAGAGTTGATGTTGACTATGGTTTCACACTTCTGCTGATACTATAGTGATAGAGTTTTTTTTTCTTCATAGCTTTAACTAGCTTCAACAGAACCGCCCAAAGAAAATGTTTTTTGTTGTCACCTGAATAAAGATAAGTCGCATATAAATTTCGATTCTTAACAGTATCTTCAATAGAGTGATTATTGAATCTTGCAGATAATGATCTGATATTTGCAATAACGAAATAATTTTTTTTGCAGTTTCGCATTTCGATTGCAATGCATCGACCAATTTTTAATATATTGTGACGGAGCTACAATGTTAGGCCGATCAATGGTACCAATTTCAAATAACAATAATAATTATATACAAATCTCTTAAATAAGTATCCAAGTTGTAGGTAGTATCATTTTCACGCGCAACATACAATATGTGTTGCATTAACACAAACACTTACCATATTATATAATTTGTTCTTCATATAAATAACTAATTCAAGAACTATAATTATAATAATATGATGAAATAAAATTTATATAAAAACAACTACTGAATAACGTACAGAAATGACGAAAACAATGAAATTATACGATAAAATTACCACGGCAATTCACCAATTGGTCCTTAATTATAATATAATGTGAGGATAATGTATCCCATTTTAAAGATACCCTGTAATATATCATATGTAATAATCAACGCAAGTCGTAACCAATAGTGCCTGTGTTTGGTGGAGTCCACTCTTTCGGTAGTCGCCGAGCAATTTCGTCAACTGCGACAACATAGCGACATCACCGTTTTTCTTTAATAGCGCGATTAAACGTTACTACACATAAAATTTCCATCTTTGTAAGCTTCAATATTGAAAATCCATGCAATGGTTTTTGCATAAATTCAATTCTTCATTCATCAGAACAAAGCTTATGAAAAGCCACACAATATCGTTATTTTCATCGATCTAGCAAAGCGGTAGATGCAGCTTCAAAAAACATTAAATTGAATTATAATCCGTTACTGCAACGACAGGGTCTATATCGAAAATTATACCATTATAAGAAGGATCAATAGGGATTTTCAATATTTGTATTGAAAAATATGAAGATTTATTGAAACGAATGTTTATCGAAGGAGAATAACCTTGAAACGATCTAGAAAGGTACTGAAAGAGACTAAGATTTCTCACAAGTGATGATTGATCACCTTTTTGTTGGGAATAATGTCGAAGACCTTGGATCACTATGAAAATTAATGAAAGAAGAATCTTATTCGCCATAATCGCCGATCTAAAAAAAAATTCTTCATTTCTATGACTGACAGAGTAATATTGTTTATGAATTAAATGTAATTTTGAAATTTATTACTTCCTTAGTACTGGCTTTTGCAGATTTTAAAATGGGCGGATAACTTTTAGTTATTCCTGTTAGTAGGTGTGAGTTTATTTCAATGACAAATGATATCCGGCAGATAAAAACACAAAGAATGAATAAGTAAGTTTCCAAGAAACAACAGCAAATGCTTGAAAAAGAAAAAACTGCACTGTTAATGCAGGACCGTATAAAATCAATGATCTAGACTTTCCTTGAAGAAGACTTCTGAATTAAAAGCTAACGGAAAGTCAGATTTTTGATGACCGTCACAGAAATGGTGGGACTTATTATTTCGATTCTTCAATAAACATTCGAATGCACCCTAGAATGATCATTCGTATATTGTCGAATTATTCAAAAAAATCGACTTGCAGCTTACCTGAAATATTCGAATGAAATGCGCATGCTCCGAGTAAAAAGCTAGTTGCCAAGTTTTCGGTATCTCGGCGGCTGCCGGAAGTAGAGGGCGCAGGAAATGGGGAGAATTCTGACACCAAACATTACAACAACAAGTGTAGCCGCGCCTGGCGGAGTGCTACAATTAATTATATTATTAAATATTATACACACAAAAGTGAATGTACAGGTGCAGATGCAAGACGACTGAACACAGTAGCTGCCTAGTCGAAATTCACACACAGACACACACATACGGCAGTACTGACTTGACCGGGTACATGTGCATGTGTACTGCAGGACCCGAAAAAAGCATTTCGACTGATCACAGTAGCTGCCAAACAGTCCTAGCGGTATGGATACCGTTAGAAAATGCGGGTGGTTGAAGGGTCCTTGAACTGAAAACTCCCGACTAATCACAGTAGCTGCCTAGTCGTTTCTCACAAATACAATATATCCTATCAACTTCAGTGATATCCATTAGTGAAAGCAGCTGGAATCAAGGGTCCCTGAAAGGAAAGCATCTATCACAATTCTTTCGGTATATCTGACCGATGTTATGATGTATCATAATCATTAGATAAATGGTTATTTTCAGAATTTCGTCATTTTCCTTAGCTACCCCAGGTTACGATATCGAGAGAATTGATATTGATACATCGAGAGATTAGTGACGAAATAATTTGTATCTATGTCGGCGCATAATTTCATAATAAAATTCAATGGAAAAATTCAAAAAGCTGCTCGCAAATGTTTATGAAAAAGCAATGCATCAAAAATGTTCATGAAGCATCAGATCAAAAGTGTATTTTAAGAAAAACAGTGGTATTTATACAGGATGTATTTAAAGGTAGGACTTTTCTGTCGACAGATGTGAGAACTCATCAAAGTAAATCATTTTACCAAAAATTCTTTACATAAATTATGCTACCGCTTAGAGAAAATGAAACTAGAATATTTTCCAGTTTCTAGGTGAATCTGAAAATTCCTCAGTCCGAACCGGCTTCCTCGCCTACTCCTCCGTAGATATCTTTTGTTCCTTTTCTTCTTATCATATATGACTCAGAATATCGATTGTGATCAGTCGTGTTACGGCGAGGGTAAGGTGTAGATTGTATTTTATATTTCGAAAATGCCGCACGTTTATTCAAATAATGAACTCGTACATATGCTTTCAATTTATGATGCCAGTTCAGCGTATAAGTTGTATAGAACCACGGATACTCAAACACCGGTCAGCGACCTTTCACCCCACCACTTTTTGGCATCCATGTTGTGACGTACAATTAGCCAACAGATGCGGTGTTTACAATGTAGTGTGTACGGTTTTTGAAGTTTTCTTGGTTTTCTGGGTGAAAAACAGTACTTTTTGATATTATTTCAGTTCATTAATTAGAATAGGACTCAGAAATGAAACATTTCCAATGAGTCTTGATTGAGAAAATACAAGAAAACTGGCTAGAACTATGTATAACCTTACCTTCCAAACGTAACATTGGGATTTTTTCTTGGAAAAACTGAAAGGATTGCAGACTTTTCATTTTCGTAATCTGGGACCCAGACTTGGTGAGTACAAATTTTTTTACGTATCCAACACGGTTCTTTTAGTTCTAAATAAATTGATTATTATTTTTCTTATATTCTCATTCTTGATCTTTTCGTTTACAGATAATGTTCCATGTGTAGGAGAAATTGATTGGAAAATTAAATACGAACAGCAGCTAGAAAAAAATAGTCAGCAACAGAAAGAAATTGAGATGCTAAGGTAGCTATTTCAATTAGTAAAACTTATGACGAGAAGAAAGCTCCAACATATGTCATACAATATCTCATACATATGCTATATTTATGATCGATGTTGAAAATTGTAGTGTTTCATGCTCATTTCAAATAAAACATTTTTACAGATTTGTTTTTATTAAAAAAAAAATTACCAAATCAGAACTCAATGACCAAGTTGTCATGTTTTCAATTCGAATAAACCTCTTTTATAGTTTCTGTGTTGAAGCAGTTTTTATATGAACTTGAAAAAAAAAATTTTCTAGTGGTGAAACATAAAATGTACTATCAACATAAAAAAATATTTCTGTTATATATTTGCTCGGATTAGAGTAACTACCTAGCTCATTCAAGGAGCTTATATTCTTAAAAAAATGCAAAATACTTTTACCAATATTTTGTTCTTGAATCAATGAAATTTCACAAACGAATTATACTAGAAAAATCATTCATACGCTATAATTAGCGATAAAAGCCATTCATCTCATTCAAAATTTCGAATCGTTGGCTAATTTGACGTCATCACATGTTAGCGAGAATGGAGGGATGAAAGGGCGCTGACCGGTGTTTGAGTATCCATGGTATAGAACAAGATTTCCGCTAAGAAATCACCCAACTTCGCGGATGTTCATAAACATGGTGCAGATATGTAGTGATATGCAGGCCAGAGTAGTATTAAGGTATTGATGCCCAAAATTTTGAATGAATGTTTAAAATTGAACATTTCATATAAGAAATTTTCGGTAAAATGACTTATTTCGATGAGTTCTAACACCTGTCAGAAAAAAAACCTTACCTTGAAATACACCCTGTATCAAGGGTGTTTCGATAAGAGCGCAATATGTATAAAACGAAATATCTTGTAAATGGCCGCCAGTCGCCACGGCATACGCGTACCCTTTTCACGAAATTTTCGATATCGTTATCGAATACTTGTGGTGGTATTTCATTGATACAGCGTCTAATTTCGGCTTTCAATGTTTCGATGGTTGCAGGCTTGTTGGCATAAACCTTTGACTTCACAGCCAGAAGTTGAATCGCAAGATCGAGGAGGCCAAATCTGGTCACCAAAGTGTGAAATGACACGACCAGGAGCAAACAATTATTATTTTTTGAGACTTTTTTGATGAAAATTTTGTGAAAAATAACTCCAAATTTATTTGCATGCATCTCAGTATTTACATCTATTTTCTCGATAACGATGATTGGAATTTCTTGAACCAAATATACAGGGTGTTTCACCATAAACTGGACAAACATATATAGCCGTGTAGATGACACCGAGAAAGTCATTTTTTCCTTATAACATATACCTCGTTTTCGACGCATAAGCGAGATACAGGGTGTTCAATGTCAACTTCGAGCAATATTCTGATAACTTTTGTGAGTTACGCGTGATATTTGAAATAACGGTTTCTGATCACATCTAAGTATTTTTGAGGGCTCAATTGAATTGTGGTGTAGAATTTTGCAAAAAAAAATTCAAAATGGCGGAAAACCTGCAAAGTCGGAAATTTTTTTTCTCGGTTGCCAATTTGGAAAGCATAATCTCAACGTACTCGATTTTCTAAGATTTTCCGTGAAAAAATTTTTTCAAATTTCGAACTCAACTTTTTTTTTACATGTCTTCAGTAAAAAAAAATTTTCGGCCAAAATTTTTGAAATTTTCCATGGTTGAACTATCTTTCATTCTGAATACTTGGGTGAAAACAGAATGAAAAAATATCAATTGGTTTTCTTTTTGTAGCCTTCCGAAGATTACGCTCGGTGCATTTTCTTAATTTTTATTTGAGAAACTGGAGGCCGTACGGAGGTCAAAATTGTGCTGATGGGCTGCCAGAATGATCCGGATAAAAATATGAAATTATAAACCTCTACGAGTATGAATTGGATTAATTATAATCCTATAAATCTCCGTTACCAAGGCAACTCTTGTTAATCGAGAGTGTAAAGTTCGAACCTTACCAAAGTTTTTTGGAAAAAATAAAAAAATAAATTATTTTTTTTTTCGATTTTTTTTAATTTTTTCGAAAAATTTTTTTTTTGCTTATAAATTCATATTTCTATCTGGGTCATTCTGGCAGCCCACCAGCACAATTTTGACCTTCGTACGGCCTCCAGTTTCTCAAATAAAAATTAAGAAAGTACACCTAGCGTAATCTTCGGAAGGCTACAAAAAAAAAACCAATTGATATTTTATCATTCTGTTCACACCCAAGTATTCAGAATTAAAGATAGTTCAACCATGAAAAATTCCAAAAATTTTGGGCGAATTTTTTTTTTCACTGAAGACATGTAAAAAAAAAGTTGAGTTCGAAATTTGAAAAAATTTTTTCACGGAAAATCTCAGAAATTCGAGTACGTTGAGATTATGCTTTCCAAATTGGCAACCGAGAAAAAAAATTTCCGACTTTGCAGGTTTTCCGCCATTTTGAATTTTTTTTTGCAAAATTCTACACCACAATTCAATTGAGCCCTCAAAAATACTTAGATGTGACCTGAAACCGTTATTTCAAATATCACGCGTAACTCACAACAGTTATCAGAATATTGCTCGAAGTTGACATTGAACACCCTGTATCTCGCTTATGCGTCGAAAACGAGGTATATGTCATAAGACAAAAATGACTTTCTCAGTGTCATCTACACGGCTATATATGTTTGTCCAGTTTATGGTGAAACACCCTGTATACAGGAATAGAGCCCATGAAACGAAACAGAGCCAATAACAGCATAACAATCGAAAATGATCTCAGAAAACGGCGATTATGTCCAAATTTTCTCCTGATGCTCTACGATCACACAACACAGTTTTGCATTGGATTTGGCGTACGTATTTCGGTAAAATCGCCAGTATTGGGATTTAATTTCATTGGTTTATGTATTGATTCGAAATTGACATCTCGCATCGTTTTCTCATAAAAAATTGTTATGGGCTCTTTTTTGTTTCAGAGACGCATCCTAAATTTAAAAAATCAATTCTCTTGAAAGATCCCATTTTTACTTATTCGTTTCAAAAACAACCTAGTTTGGAAGCCACTAGAATCAACTAAGAATGTGAACTTACTGGATTGTAGTTGAGTGGGGCTCGGCTAACAGCGATGGCAGGAAAACTTGATGGCTGCGGACTAGTGGCCTGCACGTAGCCCACGCTATCTCCTGCGCTGCTGTTGTACATATCAATGGTGGGTCCAGGCGAGTTGGCCGCTGGGAATCCACCGCGCGTACTTGCCGCATGGGGCGAAGCTGGGGGTCCAAAACCTTGCGCAGCAGCTGCTGCGGCAGCCTGGTAGTTGTTCATCACTGCAAAGGAAACGGAGAAGTGTGGTTGCGGTGGTGCCTGTGCTCCTGCCGACTGGTCGGCTGCAGAAGGTTGCGACCAGCTTGCTCCCGAAGACCCTACGACAGGTAACAAACGTTCTGGAGCCGACCGAGTCTGCCTTAGAGGAGGTGAAGGAAAAAGAAAATCTACTGGGATTCTTGATCAAGGCTCTCTTGAATTAAAGTCCTGTGGACTGTTTTCAATGAAGGCAAACATCAGCAACTGAAGATTAATATTTCAGTCAGTACTGTCAATGTTTTGGTGAGCAATGACTTGAGATGTTGAAGAAATGAACGTGGCGTATCTATTGTGAGTTCACAAAAGATTACACACATCAGTTTAACAGTACCTTCGTTTCTGGATAATTATATCACGATTCGAGTATCAGATAAAAACGAATGCTAAGGTAACAGAGATTCCACAGCATAACGTGTCACTGTTACTGTCATACTATGAAGTAGACCAAGTCTATGTTTCCCCTTGTCTTTTATGATGTCTCTCACGGAAAAAAAAGACACATATAGGCTCTACAGCCACACAAGCATTGTATTGGATTGGAGATCGATTGAGTTAAAAGAAGGAAAAGATGGACGATAACTGGATTGCATGTGTACCAACCATCATCGATCGAAAAGTTTACTTGTAAATGAATCCAGACGAGCATGCATTTTTGGTCTTAGTTGTACGTGTGCGACAGTCCTAATTTAACCTAACTCTGGTATATATATTTCTGGCAGTCCAAAATTAAGAAATAAAATTCTGTTGGTGGATTATGTTTTGACACAAGCGGATTCTACAAACAAGTAGACAAGCGCGGATCCAGGGGGGGGGTCATGGGGGTCATGACCCCCCCCTTGGACTGGACGAACCCTCAAATCTTGTGTTTGATAAAAAAAATCAATTGGCGGGTATGTAATCCACCTGACCGTGACCCCCCCCTTTCTCGAGAGCTGGATCCGTCACTGCAAGTAGAGGGCAAAGCTAGTATCCAGCCCACAAGAACAACATTGCCAGGTATCGTTATGGAGAAAGATTAACATTTGTTAGACCCCTAATGAGATTGATATGACACTGTCGAAAGTCAATGGGTTGTTGGTTAATAATTTAATTCTAGAAATACTTTATTGATGTTAATGCGTATTATTGAGTTGACTGGGTGAATATTAGTTAGGCTCATTGTGAATTCAGATTGTAACCGTTGTTTTCTTGAAAATGAGAGGAGATACTCTCGAGCAGATGAGAATTTTGAAAGTGAAAGATCCAATATGGCTTTTCTATTCTAATGTTTATTTTTGGTTGACGGAAATCGCTCATATATATGGAAAATACTTCAAGGGGTGCCAGATGAATCGAAACCGAACACACGTATCAGCCCGGATATGATGGATGAAAAAAAAGTGATTGTTTCCTCCAGGTTTTCGTAAATATTTGTTCGAATTTCCATTCTGTTCCGACATACCCCTGAAAAATTTCAGTTTAACATGTCAGTGTGAATTTATGGGACCATTCGAATATCGTGCGCCAAGAATTGAGTTTCCATTCTCATATATTTACAGAGGCTTGACGAATGATGCTGCAAGTGTCGTACATCACGAAGAGAATTCGCATTAATTTTGTCAATCCATAATCTGATTATGAGAGAACGCAAACGATCATTGAAGACGAAACGGCTTCAGCTTACGCGCTCATATTGAAGATTTAAACATTTAAAGGACATGGTCAACGAGATACAAACGAGAAAGTCGGAATGGTGTCTAACCTAAGACCATAGAAAGCTTCTCATTCATAAATTCGACAATTGGTGAAGCCAAAATTTTTCAAGAAGTGGAAGAAAGATAGCATAGAGGATAGCAATATCATTAGATGCTGCAGATGCATTGCAGAATCTAACTTTGAAAGGTCCAATGTCGTGATAATATCGGTATTAAAGAATGGAAATAAAACTAACTCTTTCGATGAATTCATACAATGTTCTGGTCATTGAAAAAGATTTTGTGTTTGGTAAACAGCGTCTGCTGAATTCAGAATTGATAACCGAATGTTCTTCCTCTCAATATCAGAAGGGAATCTGAAAAGTGTATTCTAACAATCGAAGCATCCACGCCACTGTTACTCAGAATGATAAGAGTAAAACATACCTGTGTAATCTCAAATTTACCCTGTTTGTTGTTACCACAAACAATACACCATTTTTCAGCGAATTTTGTTGATATTATTCAGAAATAAATCGAAATCTCACTTTTCATACACCACGAAACGCAATTTCGCGTTGACAACACTGTTCAAAACGTCATTGGAAACACAAAATTGAAATAGCGGTACGAAATCAATGAATGAACTGGCCACAGATTCAGAAAACGGAGCTGCCATAACATGCACATTTATTATCTTAGGCAAAAATGGGCGAGTCGTTTCGCGAAAATTTCGATACTAAATGTGATGTGAAGAAGTTCCTACATTAGAAGATAATATAGGTATATTACCCATTATTTGAAGAAACAAATACTCATTTCTGACATTCGCGCACAAATGATTGAGTGAATTTGAATCTGAAGTACCTACTTTACGTTTTGATTGCTAGTTTATTTATTAGAAAATTTTTTGACAGTTCCAACAACCAATTAAATTTCCTCATTTGATTTCAGATGAACAATTTCACCCAATCATGTCAACATTACATCGATAACAGACCATGGGCTGTTTTCACGTTGCTATGGACACATATTGATTTATTTCGATTTTGAAGTTTCAAATATTTAATATTTCGAAATGTCACGATTTGGTTGCAATACTGACGATAATATTAATGAAATTATAGAATCGAACATACCAAAAAACACCGTTTACAGTAAGAAATTTGTATGGAAAGCATTTATAGACTTTTGCAACGATAGAAAGTATCAATTAGATGGAAATCGGACGGCGGAAGAATTGGCGTTGATTTTAAAGGATTGGGCTGTGAACATGAGGAGAAAAGATGGTAAAGAGTTCAAAGAAAGTACGGTCAAAACCATATGGAATATAACAAGTAAGCTGTTACAAGAAAAATATTATAAAGAAATGAAAGTTATTATTGACCCATTCAAAAGTGTTGTATTTCAACAAGCGCGAGCTGCCCGTGATTCTATACGACGAAAACTGCAATCAGACCCAAGTAAAAGGAAGCAAAGTTCGGCAGCATTGAGTTCTGTGGAAATAACAAAAATGGGAATTTATGGAATGAAAATACTCCTGAAGGGCTGCAACGGAAATTCTATCACATAGCCACGGTAGAATTAGCTTGGCGAGGTGGGGAAGCTGCTGCTTGCTTGACTGAATTCTTTTGTATCGAATCAAACAACGATGGTTCTGTAACCAACCGAGTGGAATATAACCCTGTATTCAGCAAGACTTGCCAGGGTGGTTCAAGAATGTGTACTGGAAGCAAGTTTTTAATAGAAAACGATGACAGCAACGTTTGTCCTGTCCGATTATTCAAAAAATTGATGTCGAAAAGGGGCCCAAATATTAAAACCAACAGATTATTCGTCAGACCAAATCATCAATGGAAATCCGAAAATGATCACTGGTATGATAATATGCCCATTGGAAGAAATACGATTCAAAATTGGACAAGATCGTCTGCCGAAGCGATTGGATTGAATACAAAGGAAAAAAAAATTACTAATCATTCCAATAGATCGACCGCGGTTAGTCGATTGGCCAAAAGTGGTGTACAAGAACAACAGCTTATAAAAATTACGGGTCACAACAATGCCAACTCAATAAAACCCTACTTGAATATTGACGAAGAACATCATAATGAAATTATTAACAGCATGCGTAGTGGAAATACATCTTCATCAGTTATAGAAACTAACACGTCTGGATCTTCATTTCACTTTTCTAATTGTTCCTTTGTTAATTGCACCTTTAAATAAATTGTTTTAGCTCTGTATTTTTTCTATAATTAGCAAAAAATTTTCTATCCGAATAACCCTCGGACATTGATAAATGCTCAAAAATTCTATGACAACTTTCTCAAGCTTGTTGCTTGTAGACAACAGACCTCCGCCTACGGCGTCGGTCTGTTTCCAAGCAACAAGCTTTCGAAATCTGTCATAGAATTTTTTCGAACAATTATCAATGTCCTTGGGTTTTTACTACTGAAAATAATGTTGCACAATGTTGCAAAAATTTTTACTACATTTTGATTCGGTAGCAGTCACCCAGATTTTGAAGATTGGCATTCTGATAGTCAAGCTGATACCAAAGCACTGACCTCCTATGTCATCGGCTCAAAGATGATATGAGAGTGCCGCAGGAAAAATAAGGTCTCTTCATTCCGGGTTCCTGGTGTCTCAGAAACCGAAGGGAACGAAGAGACCAACACCCAATAAGAGAGCAAAACGCCAAACTGGCCCAGAACCATTCTGTGGCATGGGCAAAGAAAGAGTTTTTGGAGAAGAAAGAAGCATGCGCGGGACAAAGCGTGCAACTGCTCGTACAGACAACGCAATAGGTATACGCAATGGTAATGAGAAATTCTCCTACTCTCGCAAAGCTGACGTTGTTTGAACAAGCAGTCATGCACTAGCTTCCACGGTACATAAGTTCTATTTTCCAAACTGTCAGCTTTTCTGTGTTCCTTGTACGGATTCGGATTCCGCACCAACGTCATTAATCAGTGTAATTGGACCATCCTCGATATGTTCAAAGGACGCATTACATCCTGATATCGTTTACGTTTAATTCCTTACATCGCACCTATAGCCTTTGATCAGAATATCCCCTAAACGTTTTGCAAGGTACAGAACAGAATAAACATGCAGAATATTAGTAGTAATTACCTGAGAGCGCCTGGGTCAACAGAGGAGTGTTATTGTTAGGTGTCAATTGTCCATTTGTTATATCCACTGAAAATACACAAAATATTAGACATAGGCATTGGAAGGAGCGATGGATACAGCGAAATATCATAGGGATTGCATAAGTTTTCGTGTTGTAGACTGATTTTTGTGTTTGTTGAAGTTGATGTGAATATACCGGAGTATCAAGTTTTTTAATAATTTCCATTCGAAACAAGAGACCTTCTTTTCTAATAGTCTGGAAGAAGTTGACATGAAGGTTCATGATGAAAGAGAATACGTTTGACGCGAATATAAAGTCTAAATAGGTACTAAATGGAAGCTTGAAAGAAGAAGACTGGTTATGCTCTAAACTAAACTATATCTAAAAGGTCTAAACAACGTCGTAAAATTGTTGAGTGTTCGTGTGATTACATTCTGTATACAACAATAAATTTCAAAGCCCGGTTCGATAAAAAAATTGTACAGGTTGATAGTAAGACAGGTAAAGAGTGTTTCAATAAGAGTGCAAGATTTGAATAGTGCGCCATGTTTGACAGTCATGATGTCACATGATTATCGTGATTTTGACGTGATAGATTCGAAGTTGACAGATGGGAGATAGTAAATATGGAAGGGTAAAACAACGCGACCTGATTGTCAAAAATTATTATAACCATGAATGACGAACGTGGTTAATCTATAAAATATTGACGATCTTGCAAGAGCAAGCTCTTGGTGTTGTCATTTCCAGACCTAGTGACCAGTGTTTTCAATAACGTTATTGAAAATTTCGTCAAAAGGGTACGCATATGCCAGCATAACCGTGTCGGCCATTTACAAGGTATTTTGTTTCGTATATGTATAATTCCGAAATGTATATTTTCTAAATAAATAAATATTCCAATACTTTGCCACAGAAAACCATGTTTCATTAAACACTGAAATCTTGCTCTCTTATTGAAACATCTTAATATCGTTTGAATCTCCGAGTCATCTTCGTTCTGTCCTTCACAGCTTCTCGATATAAATTCATTTATTTCGTTCAGAAATATTGCGAATCATCGCAATGAAAAAATTATTATTTATTCTGTAATAAATACATAGAATTATGCTAACCAATTTAGGAATGTCAATTTCTCAATAGTGGAAAATTCGATCGCATTCATCTGTTTTCCATTGAAATTGCATGAAAATAAACAATAAAACTTCCCCAATGTTTACTGACGAAAAAAATACTGCAGCCAAAAAACCTCACGATAAAAATAATATTTTCGTGACTAATCGATATTATAAATATTGAAAGAGCTTCAGCATATTCTCCATCTAACCTTCACGTCAAGTTCCATTTACAGTATAAAACGAAAAAATGCTTTCATTGCACCGATACCAAGTTGTATTTACTTGAATCTGAATACTCGGTCTATCAAAATGGAACTGGTAAACATAGTGATGACATATTATCTCTTATTTCCTTTTTGAATGTGTATTGTGTTGTGAGTGTAGGAATGTGGGGAATGAAAACTGCAAACTAGATCTAAACCTGACTATTATTATCTCGTTCTAAACATTTGTTATTATCTGCCGTCTGTTAACATCAATGAAACAAATCTTAGAAGCTGAAATAAAGGAGAAGATAATATTATGTGGGAAATCATTTTGGAGCTGAATGTGTGATATTGTGAAGGAATAATGGATAGTGATAATGTTTCAGATAATAACAAATGAGCTACACACTGACACACACTTGTTATATGTTAATATAATTTATCTATTGTCTCTAGTAGTAATATAAAATAGCACCTCAAAAATTGGACCATTGTCTACATCTATAGTGTCTATATTCTAGCTCTACCCATTTTCTATACTATTTCTTATAATCTTAGAAATGATTTATAACTCGTTTATGGAAAATGTATAAATTAACGTATATTGACTATTTAGCCTTCACTACTCTCGCATTTACAATAAATGTTGTTAATTCTACAATCTTGATGTTTTTCAAAACACCAAGCGAATCCAGGATTGGATTTCGCGAGATATTCGTTTCAACATCAAGCTATTCTACTTCTATTGTTAAACATCGAATAAGATCTGATCTATAGTCACGATAAATCATTAAATCACATGACTTCTATCAGCACTATTATTAGTAGTATTTTACTCGCCCGTCGTAAGTGTAGACAAATTCCAATATGTCGCCTGCTTCGGTAGGTCACACACTGTTCAACACCTCAGGTGTATTATTTCGTCACCATGACTTTTTTTGTAGAGTTACGATGCTGAATTCACACCTGATTCTTTTCTTCATGAGCAGACTTTAGTTAATCAAAAGGACTAAACCACTGTGCTTCTCTCATATAGTTTTGGAATTTTGACAAACTACCGATGTTTATTTTGTCTGTTATATATTAAAGAAAATTGTTTAAGTATTAAATAGATAGTGGTCGTCTACATGCCATCTATATTTCACCCAGGGATAGCAGAATTTATTGATTGCCAGTGCCACACCACCATCTTATTATACGGGTGAGATTTGCATTCGGATTTCTGTGCGTCGTGGCGCTTAACGCCAACGGCGGCGGCGCTTTGGGGGTCGAATTCGTGGTTTCTCATCTATGGGCATAAATAATGAGATCGCACACGAGAAATCTCGTATTGATTCAATTCATCTTCTTCATTTATTAGAGTTCAAAGTTCAGCTTTTAATTGTTCTTTATATGTGCGGCTTTTTAGTATTAATATTCATTGGTCTGACTGGGAAAGATGGACGAATTTTCGGCTATTACGGTAAATTATTACCGATTATTGCAATGATGGTTAATTTGAGGATTTTTGCCTATTCATTATTGATATTATTTTTTTTAATAATGGAGCAATGGAGGTTCTTCAATCGATCCTCAACTGAAATTTCAATATAATCAAACTCATAATGGATGAGAATTTGACTGAAATGAGAACATACAGGCTGTTCTCAAACTGGAGGTGCAATCGAAAAAAGGAGATTACTTGCATAATTAAAAAAATATATCCCACAAACATGGGAGTACGAACGTTTCGTTTTCGAGGTTGATTTTCGATTCACTTTTATAAAGTACCCAGGTTGGCCATGACATTCTGACACATTTCATCGTGTATATTCGGAAAATGTTAGGTTATAGACATTTTCCGGTCAGATAACTGAGCAACGTTGTCCTCTCTACATAGAGGTCGTAGTACATATTCACGTATTTATCAAAATATTTATTTTGGGAAAATTTGAATTTGATGAAATATTATGTGCATTCAATAATTCCAAAGACCTGCTGAATGGAGAAAATTTTTTGTCTCTGAGTACTTGAAATATTTCACGTAAATGAACATGGCTGGAAGATTCAGTTATGCAATTTTCTTGTACGGAAATGAAGAATCGAGTGTTGAAATTTCACTGAAAAATAATGGAAGGAATAGCCTCTTACTTTGTGATAGTTCATTCGAAAAATGAATATAAGTACTCGAATAACCCGACAGAAAAACTTCTAAACGCACAGACGGACCTATTGAATTCCCCACTTTTCAGAATTCTCAAGAAATAAGCCTACAGAAGACGTTTGAATACCTTATTGCACAACTTGATATACTCCAATATGAAACTGCAGTAGTACTAAGAAACCTGTGCATTGGCAACGTCTCTGAGATTTATTTTCACATTGTCGTCATTTCACGAGTGCCAACCAGCGTCAGTTCTAAGTAAAAAAAACTTGTTGAACCTAAATCTTGGCTAACTGGGATACTTTATAAAAGTGAATGAAGTTTACCTGTTCTGCTATATGTTCCTATCAGTTATTCCTAAAACATTCTTGAAAATTCTCCTAAATTGAAAAAAAATGGAACTTTTCTGTTGTTCTATTGACTTGTTCTTCCGAACAGTTGATTCGAATGAACTGAGTTTTGGTGGAATGTTTTTTTCTACTTAATCAGCTCATTTCTTAATCAACAATTCAAGTAACAGAGAACCTAGTTCAAATCCACGGAAAAATACTTGAATACTTGAAAAAGACACGCGGTAAATTTTTTTTCAAATACCAATTATGTTTTGAACCGTTTTGGTGCTAATAACAATTCAAATCGTCGATAGTCGTAAATCTGTACATTAATTCTGAATACGCCTCTATTATTGAATTATCACCGAACTAGATGAACAAAATGTGGCAGTTTTATTTTAGAACTGTAATCAATATGAATGAATTGATGTCGATATCCAATTATCTGTAAATTCGTTATATGATTTTTTCGGAGAATTGATTCCCCATGAAGTATGAGCCCTAATTATGAATCCAATCAATAACTAACAACTTTCAGGTTGACATCCATTCCAAAAAATCATATAAGGGACGTACAGGGTGGGCAAAATTGGTGCTACATGAACTAAAACTTTTTAACCCGAGGAGATAGAGAAAAATGAATGGCACCTTATAGTCCTCTTTTTACGAGAAACTGATAATGCCATCAACTGCATTCCTCTATCTTCTTTTGTTTCCGAGTTATAGGCCAAAATTGAAATTTGGGCGATTTCAACTTTGGTTATTATCTCCGTTTCTGTTTATGCTAGGATGTTGAAATAAAAACATTATACAGGCACTTTTCTGATAGCAATCCATTGGCGTACTCTGATTTTTTATAAAAGGTTCATTTGCTGAGTTATAACATAAAGTTGTGTTTTTTCTTATGGAAACAGTAGTTTGAAATGACTTAGAAAGAATCGCCTTTTTTTCCTGTTTCAGAAATGTATCATATGTTATATACATCGCCCTCAGATTTGTTAAGATATTATGAAAAATATGGTTTGTATATGGAATTCGAATTATTGAGTAGGCTGAATCATAGAATTATGTGTCTCTACACATGGTGTAATTATTATTTCACAGTTGAATCACTTGCTGCCCCACTATTCTCATTCGCTAAAATGAAACATTTCAACATATCATATTTTTCGTAATTTTGAAATATCTCCATAATGCTGCCAACGATGACTTCAAATTTTAATAACTGACAGTTGTTTCAAACAGAGACCGCACCATACAATTAAGTATTCAAACGTGAATTAATAATAACACCACGCGTAGAGACACATAATTCTATGGTTCAGCCTACTCAATAATTCGAATTCCATATACAAACTATATTTTTCATTATATCTTAACGAATCTGAGGGCTATGTATAACATATGATACATTTCTGAAACGGAAAAAAATGGCGATTCTTTCTAAGTCATTTCAAACTACTGTTTCCATAAGAAAAAACACAACTTTATGTTATAACTCAGCAAATGAACCTTATATAAAAAATCAGAGTACGCCACTGGATTGCTATCAAAAAAGTGCCTGTATAATGTTTTTATTTCAACATCCTAGCATAAACAGAAACAGAGATAATGACCAAAGTTGAAATCGCCCAAATTTCAATTTTGGCCTATAACTCGGAAACAAAAGAAGATAGAGGAATGCAGTTGATGGCATTATCAGTTTCTCGAAAAAAGAGGACTATAAGGTGCCATTCATTTTTCTCTATCTCCTCGGGTTAAAAAGTTTTAGTTCATGTAGCACCAATTTTGCCCACCCTGTACAGGGTATCCCATTATGGGCACTTTTACGGGATATCTCCGTTATTTTTAACGTTAGCGGGATGCGGTTTTCGCGACAGTGTGCTACTTTTTTATGAAACTAAAGATGGCGCAATCAGTTCTTGCATAGCGCTCTTAGTTTGTGCTATACAGGCTGGAAATGAAAAGTATCACTTTTTAATCACCCTCCGTATCTCAGTTGTGCTTGAACTTGGAGAAATGGTTGAAACGCATTCCTATAGATTTTTTTCCGTAGAATCTAGTGGCGTAGTCAGTTTTCCAATTAAACTTTCCGTTTTTGAGTTATTGAGCAAACATATGTTTTTTTAAATTGGACACCCTGTATATTATTTTCTATTCTTATTAAGCACAATCTCAGCTTTTCAGAAACATATTATTTTATGCGGTTATTTTCAAAACCAAGCTCAGAATTCAAGATTTTGTAATTCAATTGTCAATTACTAAGTAGTAGGCTATGACTGTTTATCAAAAACAAAAAAAGCATTGTCAAGATTTCGTTAGAAATCGAAAATAATGTTAACATAATATCTACATCACATGATCTAATATTTAACCTAATTCAATTCGCAATTTTTTGAAAATTTAAACAATTGATTACCTGTAAAAACTAATCATTAAATGTTTATTAAGGAATCCGTAACAATAACAAAATTTTGTAATTTTGTTTTATAGATGCTGTTCAAAATGACGGCCATTTTCCCGTATACAAAATCTGCAGAGTTTCGTTATTCTTTTAATGGCGTTCAAAAGAATCATAGGCCTTCTTTGCAAATTCTCAAAGGCCAAAATAATTGCCGCACGAAGCTCCGCTACTGAATTATATTTTGTTTTATAAATTGTATTTTGCATATAACCCCATAAAAAAAATCTAAAATTGAGAGATCCCGAGATCGAGGGGGCCATCTTACAGGCCCGTGTGTACCAATCCATCTCTGCGGAAAGTTATGATCTAGAAATGGCCTTACATGTCCAGAGTTGTGGCTTGGAGCACCGTCTTGTTGGAGATAAACGGCACCCTAATGGGCCAACGGAACATTGTCCATCAACTCTGGAATAACTTCCTCAAGGATTTCTTGATATCGACGAGCTGTAAGACCCCCTTCAAAAATTCGATAAGCAATTCGTCTCCCCAACCCCAAAGCGTCCCAATCTAATATTTAAAAAAACAAATAAGATTAGAACGTAACCATAGTGCTCCTAAAGGTTACCTTTGAATGTATAGTTCCGATGCTAATTTTCATTGCTTTGGATGAAACAAACAAGCATGTCATATTTCTCGTAATTTTCGTAAGCAGCCATAATGAGAAAAAACTTAAAACTGAATCATTAATATAATGTAATGAATAATGAAAACTGAGAGAACTGTGAACTTTTAAACCAACCTACAAAGCTTTGACATTTATTTTTTGTCATAGAGCCTACTACTTAGTTATTGACAATTGAATTACAAAATCTTGAATTCTGAGCTTGGTTTTGAAAATAAATGCATAAAATAATATGTTTTTGGAAAGCTGAGATTGTGCTTAATAAGAATGAAAAATAATATACTGGGTGTCCAATTCGAAAAAACATATGTTTGCTCAGTAACTCAAAAACGGAAAGTTTAATTGAAAAACTGACTACGCCACTGGATTCTACGGAAAAAAATCTATAGGAATGCGTTTCAACTATTTCTCCAAGTTCAAGCACAACTGAGATACGGGGAGTGATTAAAAAGTGATACTTTTCATTTCCAGCCTGTATAGCAAAAACTAAGAGGGCTATGCAAAAACTGATTGCGCCATCTTTAGTTTCACAAAAAAGTAGCACACTGTCGCGAAAACCGCATGCCGCTAACGTTAAAAATAACGGAGATATCCAGTAAAAGTGCCCAAAATGGGATACCCTGTACTTCCCCAAATATTTTCGGAAAAATGCCGAATTCGGAAAAATGTTGAATAAAAAAGGTTTGTTTCAACTTCAGGAATCTATATAAAATTTATCGATTCACCTCGTATATCGATCAATGAAGAATCAAGTTCGAGGTGGGCTACCTGCACAGGAATATCTGCGCCCTTTTCGAAATGATCAATTCAGAAGAATATTCCAAAGCTTCAGCAGTAGCTCGTGTAGCAGCAGTATAATATGCAATTGCTCTAGTGAATGGACCCTAAACTACGCCGAAATGGCGAAAACTTCAATCGTTAAATCCCATCTTGAGCTTCCGTAACTATTTCTCGATCTACCGCGGAGCACAACGCATCCGCAGCAGCCATCAAGAGTTATTCAGCAGCCACCGCAACCCCGGTCGAGATATGAGGAATTTTGAGTGTCAATTATTTCAAGAATCGGCGTTCGTGGTCGTAGGGCTCGGGCTCCGAGCGCCATTATGCCCCTAATGAATGGCTGGCGAAATTAAAGTGGCTAAACGGGCTAAATTGATCGTCTCAATTGGCGAAGGACAATGTGGTATTACTACTGAAACATGAATAATGAGCGGTTGGAATGCAAGCTACGAACAAATCCTGGAATTAATTGCTTATTTTATTGTTCGATCGAAAGGGGGCGCCTCATTAGTGGGGAGAGAGAGAGAGAGAGAAAGTGCCCGAGGAAACGTTTTTCTGTTTTTCAGCGATTATTTAACGCGTGAGTGCCCGAACGAAGGGGATTTCTTCGGATTTTTCCTAATCCGTACCGGCTTGATGGGACTGCTTGAAACCCGAATGGGGATATTTTGAAACCGCCCTACCAGTCCTCTGAAAGTAGAATAAAATGTTAACGATAAATGAAACGATGTAATCGAAAAAAGAGGAGTATTTCGCAACAGGAGATATTTCATATTCTTCATCCAAACAGATTTGCTGTCGATTCAGAATCGTATCGGAGCAAATTATACTTTTCAACTCTTTAGGAGAAGGTAGACAATATTGAGATATTAAATGACAGGTGGTTGAGAATTTTGGGAAACATGCACCTATGTGTTCAAAAGAACCAATATCCAAAATCGAAAAGGAAATCACTTAATAGTCACGAAAAAAAGGATTAAAAATTTCATTTCTGATATGTTGTGTTATCGAAATAACAACAGTTACCGCTGAATATTTGAATTGATCATAGAGAAGCTTCAAAAACAATTAATTTGAGCAGTTTCATTGAAGATATACAAAAAAATAGACAATACATGTCATTGAATGTCATGCATAGTCACCTACTGAGATGGAAGGTCAAAAGTTTACGGGAATGATCTCGAAAATTCGGTTTCCTCAATGATAAGTTTCGCTTCATCAGTCTTAAATTCTTTCTGCACTGTATAGAGTTGCTGTTTATATTTATATAAGTCAAAATAATCTTCATATTTCAAATGTAGCACCCAGTAAGTAGAACTTTTCGCTCTCTATTTCTTTGCTTATATTTTTTTATAGAGTTTTTTTTTCAATTTCTCCAGCAGTTCAAACCATGCTTCTTACTGCGGTACGTGAATTTGCAGAAAAGGCTAGACTGTATTTTTGACAATTTCAGGCGAACCACAAAAAGTGCAATTATTCGAAATAGAATTAAACAATACAATAAAGGGAATATTCTAAAGGAAGATTACAGCGAAACTAAACGATTCTCAAGTTTCCTCCATAAACTCCAATCACTTTTATGAAGTATCCCGGTTGGCCAAGATTTACGTTTATCAAGTTTTTTTTTACTTAAAACTGAAGCAGGTTGGCACTCGTGGAATATCGACAATGTCAGACAATTCTCAGAGATGTTGCCCATGCTAATTTCTACTCTCAATAGTATGTCCATAAAACATTATTCCATATGTTTTCATGGAGAATTTATTCAGATATCATATCTTGTCATTACACCCAAAGGTAAATGAAGCTAATCCCAGTATAATCTACACTACATGAATATCCCAATTCAGTGTATCATTCATTAGATTCCCAAGAACTTTGTAAATGGAGTTAGTGTTTTTAAGGTTCAACTGTGACACAGGTTTCGTATGTATACTACTACATTTTCACACTGGAGTATTTCAGGTTGTGCAAAATGCTATTTAAAGTCTTCTGTAGGCTTATTTCTTGAGGATTTTGAAAAGTGAGAAATTCCATAGGTCTGTCTGTTTTTCTGTCGGGTTATTCGAGTACTTTCATTCTTCTTTCGAATGAACGATCACAAAGTAACGGACTACTTTGTCCATTATTTTCCAGTTAAATTTCAACACTCGATTCTTGATTTCCGTACAATCAAAAAGCATGACTGAAACTTCCAACGATGTTTGTATAGGTACGTGAAATATTTCCAGTATTAACAGGGAAAATTTTTTTTTCAAAATTCGCCAAGTCTTTGGAATTATTGAATTCACATAATATTCTCTCAAATTCATTATTTTCCCAAAGTAAATAACATTTTGATCGTAATTACAACGACCCCTATGTAGAGAGGACAACGTTGCGTAGTTATCTGACAATAAAATGACTAGAACCTAACATTTTCAAAATATACACGGTGAAGTGTGTCAGAATGCCATGGCCAACCGGGATACGTTATGAAAGTGAATGGAGTATGAAGAATATTTTCGTGTAAGGTCTGTAACCGAAGAAAAATTGGAAACATTTCTGAACGAGAAATCAAAAATTTGATAAGTAAAAAAGGCAATAAATATTGAAATTAGAATGTTTGTCTTCGTGAGCAATGTCATTGAATTATAGTGTAATAATGAGTGAAATTCGTTCTAATTCACAATTACAAATATCAACAATAACAGAATTTACGATGAAATTATGATTTCATCAGTTATTATCGCAACTGAATGCAGAACTCAATCACCAAAAACCTTTAATTTCAAAGGAAGATACCAACAGAAATGTGCCTAACAGCGTTTTCCAAAAATAATGCAATTACAGGTGTAATCTGTATTAAAATTGGTTGTAAATCGGAATTGATATTTCATCAAACCTTCTGCACGTTCTGGCTATCCTTCGATCACATTGAACATGAAGAATTAACAGTTTTATCAAATTTAATTTGAGACTAATTTCAAATGAATGGTTCTGTTATAGATGCATTGATTATTGACGAACCTTCACAAGGAGAGTATGTTACATGACATCGTTTAGCTACTCGATGGAAAATATGGCAGAAACTTTTCGATCGTTATGTAAACTTGGTTTCATTTTGAAAGCTATTTGGTTGTAAAAGATCGAGAAAGCACCGACTTGGGGTCAGGTGCTTTTTAGCTCTATGGTTCAACCTATTCCGTTAAGGTGAAGTTCCTTACGTCAGTTTTATTGCAGGTGTTCCTTTTGCAATATGAAATTTGTTTCCACTTTCTGATATAAGCGGCAACACTACAATATTGAGATTTATCAGATGGCGAGATCAAAACTGGTTGTTAGAGAAACCAAATATTCAAATTAACCTATATACCGTGAATCGATGAAAGGTCATTCGAGAAAGGCTTCGAAATATTCCTCATGAAAATTAATTCTGATTGCAGTAATAAAAATGACGGATTATTGTTACTCGGTAGGTAAATACAGATTTACTGAAATTGGGTAATATTTGGTTAATTTCGAGAATATCGAAACTTATTTCAAATCCTGAAACTAGCAACCATCAGAAACATTTCTGTTCGAAAAACAACTTTCGCAGGCGAAGCCAATTTCCCCCGAGCTACTCGAATAAAATGATCTCACGAACTCGGAGAAGCGTAAACCCGAGTTCTTTAATTAATCTTGTAAACACATCCTAACAATCAGATGAAAAGACCCCTACGCCCGCTTTAAGTGAGAAGTTTATAATTATATTCAAGAATTTGGCATTTTTTGCCGAGCTCCGTCTTAACCTGCCTCGCGAAGACGGAAGAACGACGAATAATTAAATATAACAAAGGGTGGAATGCATTACAATTACGACCGATTTAAAATTTAATATCCCAAGTGTACAGCTGCGGAGGTTCTGATGGCCTCTATCACCTTCCAGAAATGGCAGGAAAAGTTATTAGTTGAGAAGCACGGGGCGCAGTTCTTGAAAGCGTAATCTGGTGAACCAGGTGTGGATTCGCATACAGTGAGAAACGGAGATGGAATGACCTGGACGATAAAGAGAGACTTCAAATTCCCATTGTTCACGATGGAGAATAAGTTATCGGCATTCTATAAAGGCAGTTGATTATTCATACAATTCTCATCTTGAATGGATTCGCCAAAGTTGGAAAGCGAAGGTTTTCTAAAATTGTCATTTGGAACTTCATTGTGTGACTAAATTGTCAGTATGCAGTGAGCAATAGAACTTATTGGCAGTTTGATCGAGACTGTCCAACGAATGAGATTCAGAGAATTATGCTTTTCATTTCTCCTGTTTCCCTTTCCATGAATAGTGAACATTACAAAGGTGGCGACGAGGATGGGATACATAGTGAATCGCAAAGGTCGATCCCCTACTCATGTAATTCCAATGTATCGTTTCGTTTATTTCCAGTTTAAATTTTGTGTGGAAATAGCGTAGTGCCCAAAGAAAATGTCATAACTTCGGAACCGTTCAACATAATTCAATCATCCTTTTTCCAGTCGATTCCTTAAGTTTCTGTGCATCTTTTGAAACGGGCAAACGATGTCTGTGTTCTATCGCCTACTTTATTTGTTTTTAAATAACAAATCGAATTGACTCGATTTTTTCAAATGTAACACCCTGTATTTTATTGCACACATCTCTTGAAAGCTCTTCATCGATATGAGGTTTGTGGGGTCTACTCCGTGAAAGAAATTTCAAAATAAGAATTGTGGATGCTTTCAGTAGAATCTAGTAAAACGTTGTCATGAAATCGGAAACATCTATACAAAATAATTGAATTTTTTTCCGAAATCGCTATAGCAGTGTTTGAAGAAAAGTGTTAATGATGGGAACAGGAGAATATCAAGAATACAATTATAGTAACGAGAACATAAAGCGGTGAATAACAGATATCTACAGATTTATTTCAGAAAGTAAACGTCACAAACCTTTTATCGACAAAAAGCGTTTAAGGAATGCTCGAAGGAATGTCATACTATGGTGCAATAAAATGCATTTGCATTCGCGAAAATCGAGTTAACTCAATCTGTAGTTTGTCATTTAAACACCAGTGTAGTAGGCTATTAGGCGATAGAACACAGACATCGAATTCTCATCCATTTCAAAAGATGCGCAGAAGCTTGAGGAATCGTCTGGCAAAAAGTTGATTGAATTATGTTGAGTGGTTCCAGAGTTATGACTTCTTCTTTGAGTAAACGCATGACGCTATTTCGACATCTAAATTGACTTAGGTCAAAAACTAATGCAGATAATCGACAATTAAGTGACAAATCCAAAGATGATGAAAATAGGGGGTTGCCATTGAAAAAAACAGGACCTATGTTTCATTTTCGGACATCCTGAATGTGGTCGAACATTTTTTCATGCGGAGGGTGCCACCTATCGTTTGGAAAAAGCAATCCAAAGTTTGAATAGTAACGGAGTTATGGATCATTTGAGTATTTCCGTATTTGCGTGCATGTCACAAAGAGCAGAGAGGATTTCGAAACACATAAGCATCTTTATGTCCTAATATCCACGAAAAATAGAAACAATAGTGAAAAAAAAATGTTCAAATTCTGTTTCTCAAATTATGTTGTTTTGAATTTCTCAGATGAAAAATGCCGTTAGTTTTTTCGTGGCAGATAAAGATATACCTTCCGAATAAGTCGTCTCTTTATCGTCCAAACCAACCAGGAATTCAATCGATAAAAATTAAAATTAGTCATTGAAACTGCAACTCACATCTCGGATTATACATTCGTTTATTTTCCATCAAATATGGCCTCAAAATAATCAGTTGCGGCTTGACGCAACAAGCCGCATTCTCATAACATCGAATACTTAAAAATATGTACAACATTCATTCAATCATCCTTAAAATTATTGGTATTATAAATATATAGGTATGTTTGTGATTTTCTTAATTTTTGTGATCAGAATGGGTGCATGTCGATACCCAAATGCTAGGGGCTGTAAGACGTGACAAAAACCATTATTATTTATTTACAGTTACTCTCCATTCCAAGCAGAAGTATGATCTGGTTAATTGAATCGAAAAGTACCTAACTGGAATGTGTAAACCAAGGAATTCATCCTATTTGATTCATGACACAGATATGAGGAAGATCCCTGGTTTTAGAAATATGGAATCAATGTCCCCAGATGGCAATAACTACCTATATTGCAAAATCCGGATTTGCATATAATTGGAACGAAGAAGAACCCAGATTCTCCCTTTCCCCTTGTCCATGAAATGGCAGCCGAACTGAAATTCCAATCTATGCTACGCCGCTTGATCCAATATTTATTCGACGGTTCGATTGCACAGTATGACCTGGAATATCCGCGTTCAGAATCTGAGCGCAACAACAAGACCATTCAACTATACCAGCTCGCCGATCAGTTAGAATGCACTCGTATCGTAGAAAAATGTAGGGGATTATGGAGTAAAAATGCAATATATGAACAATGATCTACTATTATTGATTCTCTAGTTCGATGTTGATGTGAATTCCTTGTTACGGATGACTCTGAGAGTCCTTTCCAGTCACGAATACTTCTGCTTGAAATGTGTCAGAAAATGGACGAAACGACCTTTAATGTAGACCCATCCGAACCAATCACCAATATGTCATTTTCCGCCTCATCCCCGAGCATTTGGATTAATCGGAACGGACACCCATGCAGTGTGCTGGAAGCATTCCAAGCTCCCTCATCATACATTCATTAATGACGGGAAAACAGTAGGATTCCTCCAAAGGCAAACCGACTCCCTAACAGAGGCCTGTGAACGACTAGAGTCCCCGAAGATTCCGCCGGGACAACGTCATCTCCGAGAGATGCAAAACGTGTTTGCATAACCGAACTCGATCTCAATTAGACCTTGCCACACTTGACAGATCTATCGTCCACAGCGGTCTCTGTGGATTGTCGTATAGCCAAGCGACAACAGTCGAATGCTTGCAGATGTATACAATAGGTGAATGAGATAGAGAGAGACAGCGAACGAAGAATATGCCAAATTGAATATCGATGGATCCTGTGTCCTCTGTGACCTGTTCGGCAATCAATTTCGCCATGCTCTGTCCTACGTTTAATGTCTATATCAAATATTACAATCGCGATTGGTTGACTGTCACACGCTTGATTTATTTCGAATCGGCGGAATTAATAACGTGCCATTTCGTACCGGCTTCATTATCGGCTGTTCCCTCACAACTAGGAACTAAGAGGACACTATTCGGATGTAAGGAATTTCCATGAGATCTCAAAGGACAAAAGATGCACCTTCATTCATTTCGACAGTTGCTTCCTCGAACAAAAAAATAAATTCTAACAGAATTAAGTTAGCCGCGAATGGGATCGCCTAGTTCGGACATAACCTAATGGCACTTCAACCATCCACTAGTCCCTGACTGGCAGACATGCCATGCGCCTGTGAACTCGACCCCATTTGGAATCTTGAAGGCCACTGCCCAATAGGCTATTTATTCTGGTTCGTTGTACTGTTCATAAGTTTGACTCACAAAAGCGATCTGGGCCCTGGATGGAATGAGGGACGGGCTCTCATTATTCTGATTTTAATCCGGGCTTTAGACTCTCGCCAGGAAACGGGAGACCTCGAGAACGAAGAAGTGATGCAAGTCTTCTTCTCAATATTCAACAAAAGTGTCACAAACCATTTCATTGGCCCCTTCGACAAGAGGGTGTAGTGATGGTTCCTACTTCCCAAACAACCCTCCACAAGGATCTGTACACAAAAGCAATCTCCATACCGAAGGTTCAATCTATAAATTCGACGAGAGTCTAATGCATACATACGGATTGTAGGCATCGAGGTATCGTTAAAAAATTATTTAATGTTTATAGAACAAGCTCATACGACAACAGACGGTATAAATTTTTCCTTTATAGCGATACAAAAATAACGGATCAACAATAACAACAATATATGTCAATAAAGATAAGGTTCAAATGCGAAAAGTGAAGACCATTTTAGCATCATTTAATCCAAAGAGAACCTTCCATGATATCGTGTTCTTCTGAATGATCTTGTGCGTTGAGGATCTGAACGAAATACGAAAACCTTTTTGCATTTGAATCTTCGAAATAAGAAATGCAATTGGATGGACACAGGGAGGTCGCACAACGGAGCTAACTCAAACTAATGTCTGAATGAGGGTTCTTGACTAGTATACGATTATATGGCCTAAAGATTAGATTTCATCACCTAAGCTATCTCTACACCTATCGGTTATATAATTATGTGAACACCTAACCTAATCTATGTTCGAAGAATTCTAAACGGCTCAAACGGAAGGTAGTCGAACGATGGAGCTATACGATACGAAAGAACTATCCCCCTGTTCTACTTCATTAGGAATTGAGAATTCCCAATGACTGCATTTTTCGACTTCACCTAGATATACCTAACAATGGACTCAGCAGTCACTGATCACAGTTGAAGTGATTTATAAAGACGGTTGACAAATTAAGTAACCTCCTAGATAGAACTATTTATATTGTGAAGACTGAGCTGAAAAATTAACTAAGAACATGAACAATTTTGTGCTGTGTCAACACTGTGCAGTTCACAAGATACAACTACGAAATTGGTTGGCAACTGGATTCTGTATCAGTTGGTATTGGTTATTTCTGGTTGCTAGATCGAAAGAAACCGAGATGACGGGTTAGAACGACAAACTATAAATGAAATCGCCCTGATCTATGGGTAACCTTATCTCATGTCAAGTTCTTTCTGCGACTTCTGTATAACAATGTTGACTTTCAACTCCAAGCTGAAATTAGTATGACATTCAATTGTCAGTGCGATCAGAAATCAAATGATAAATTTTTGTACAAGCGTACAAAAAACTCCGAGCAGTTAATTCAACAATTTTGCGATTTGTCCAAGTACATGAACGTGATGATATGTGGGGGTAGTTCACAGGGGCAGGGCATGCAAGCTAGTCGCCGCGGCTGTGCTTCCATACACCCCAAGATGGTGTTCGAGGGGGTATGATAGCAGAGGGAGCGGGTGGTGGTGGTGATGATGGTGCAAACTGGCCAAAGCATTACCTGTTGGGTATGGAAGTCCGAAACTAGGGTAGCCCGAATAACCTCGACCAGCGGCGTAGGCCGCATAAGCGGCCGCAGGGAAACCTGAAAAAGAAATAAGTGTTAGAAATTTATTAGGAGGTATTTTAAATTCGAAAATCATGTGTATGCCTATTCACTTTTCAGATAATACATTCGTTGTCGATGTGAGAAGCTGAAAATGCGTTGAGATAAAATAGGCATTTCTCACGTCTTTATTAATTTGAAATGGATCATCCAAGGCATCGAGGGGAAGCTACTCTGCCATCAATTTCATAGATAATTTTTTACAATATTTGGAACCTCGATTAGTCGATTGTAAGAAAACTTGAAATTGAGTTTTATTTTCCACTGTGAATTTTCAGACCGTCCACTCCTTTTCGAAATAAAATTGTTCAAAATAAACCCAGAATCAGAATTTCTCGAAGCTGTCCCTGAAAATTTTTCGGCACCACTGTTTCATGTCATTCATTTATAATAAAGATTTGAAGTTAAACGTGGTTAAAAAAAAAACATTAGACACATTACAGAACAGAAAACGTATTATACACCGAAATTCTAATAAATGATTTGTTTTGTTTGGAAATGTTATTCGCTGCAAATCGTTGTCAGTTAGAGATCGACTTCGATTGAATATTTGATTGTTGAGAAGTTCTGCAAAAATTGGAAACAATACTGGTTCATCAAATACTGAATTGCATATTGATCCAAGAAAATTTTTAACTGGTTCGAATAATAAATTTGCTGCTCTCATATTTAATATATTTCGAGTGATACGGAATCATTTAGTTTATAACAAGCATTATTTTATTTTCCACAAGAAGAATTATATCTTCAAATGGCTTCTTATGTATGTATTTAAGAAAAATAATTGATTTTTTCAAACTAGTGAATATTTATTTATCCATTAACCATTATTTTAATACAATCAAATGCTTATATCGGTCTGAGAAACTCTTGAGTCAGTCTAAAATTCCATCTTCATATGCATAAAATATGCTATTACTTTGAAAAAATATTTCTTTGCTTCAAACAAAAAACAGGATCTGTTAATTCATAACTTGTAACGATTGAATGAATGTTTGATTTTTCAGAGCTACATCACTCAAGTATCTCATAATCCCAACAATTCTTTTATTACAAGTGTTTGTGTATTCGCAATAAACAAATTTCCCTCCGGCAATAAAAATTTCGAACCATTTTTTTTCGCTCATGGAAAAAACATATTATTTTCATATCCAAAAGTTTTTCATTAGTGTGAAATTATAAAAAAAAATACTACATATTAATATAATAATCGTTGTTTAACGGAATTCGTTGAACGAATTATACAGGGTCTTTCACGAGGAACTTCATCCATATTTATACGGGAAACTACTGAACGTATTTTCATGAAATTCAGCACTTATATGTATTTCACGATGCTGATGAAATCTAAAATATTTTCAAGTCATGAGCACCTCCGGTTTTTCCGGAAATGACGTCAACTTCCGTTTTTCAAATTAGAACACCATTTTTTTATTGCAGAAATAGATTCCTTAGAAAATTTCAAGTTATTTTGATGTTACATTTTTCAGTTTTGGTTGGAAAATTCTCTCTGAGCGGGAAAATTCGAAAAAAAAATCGAAAATAGAGCTCCGCTGAAACAAGAATAACTTCGAGGTTTTTGGATGGAAAATTTTCGTTTTTGAAATTTTCCAAGATGTAAGATTGATGTATCCACTTCAAAAATCAAAATCGCGATTCATGATACAGGGGGTGAAAAAATCGCTTTCAAAGTTAGGGATGACAAAATCGTGAAGAATCAATTTTTTCAAATTAGAACCCCATTTTTTTATGGCAGATATTGAATCTACGTAAAAAAATAATGTGAGTGTATGTATCACACCCTTGCCCTAAAGTGAATATTAACTCAGAAAATATCCATTTTAGGGCAAGGGTGTGATGCATACACTCACATTATTTTTTAACATAGATTCAATATCTGCCATAAAAAAATGGGGTTCTAATTTGAAAAAATTGATTTTTCACGATTTTGTCATTCCTAACTTTGAAAGCGATTTTTTCACCCCCTGTATCATGAATCGCGATTTCGATTTTTAAAGTGGATACATAAATCTTACATCTTGAAAAATCCCAAAAATGAAAATTTTCCATCCAAAAACCTCGAAGTTATTCTTGTTTCAGCGGAGCTCTATTTTCGATTTTTTTTTCGAATTTTCCCGCTCAGAGAGAATTTTCCAACCAAAACTGAAAAATGTTACATCAAAATAACTTGAAATTTTCTAAGGAATCTATTTCTGCAATAAAAAAATGGTGTTCTTATTTGAAAAACGGAATTTGACGTCATTTCCGGAAAAACCGGAGGTGCTCATGACTTGAAAATATTTTAGATTTCATCAGCATCGTGAAATACTTATAAGTGCTGAATTTCATGAAAATACGTTCAGTAGTTTCCCGTATAAATATGGGTGAGGTTCCTCGTGAAAGACCCTGTAGAATCTGTGTCAATGATTTAATTTAAGCTATATGTGTGGTCAGGTATTTTTCAAGTATGAAAAATGAAAACAAGCATGAAGTGATATTAATTTTTACCATCGTGACATTACATTGGCGACGAGGATGGAATACAAACTGACTGGGGCACAATGAAATGGGGCAGCAGGAATAATTGTGATTGAACTTCAAACAGTGCTCTCAAGAAAGCTTCGGAAAATAGTGGAAAAAAGATAAATTGTTGTGAAAATCAAAGATTTGACCGTGGAGGATGTAGTACAACTCAAGAGGACAATAATTTGAAAATTTTGTCAAATTTCAATCGATACTTTGGAGGCTGTTTAGAGACAATATAATATTGATACAATATCAATAAATGGAGGGGTCAGATTAAACTTCACGGAAGCATCGGTTAGTATTGTGGCACTATTAGTAATAACAATATTGTGTGAATATTGCTAATCAAAATGAATTATTTTATATCGAGAGCACAAGAGTGGGGAAAAATAACCAAAAAAACATTCACGTGCTCTCTGGACTAGTCCTGAATATAAAGCAGATAGCAGGGCAGGCCGTTAAACCCATGATCGTAAAAAATACAGGGAGTAACGTGACGCTCGGTCGTAATCCGCAATACCGATAGCATTTGAACGAAATAAAATTTCGAAAATTCCCGTTTATTATTAACGTATTTTTCCATAAAAGGTTTTCATACCCCATGGCATCGTGTGTATAAATCTATGTCATATTGTTAAAAAATACTCTAGGGAGCAGAACAATAACAATCGCCAAAACGATTTCAATTTGATATTATATGCGTGGATAAAGAGTTCGACACGTTGTTAGAATTTTATAGTTTCGGGTTGTGATGTCATTCGAGTGTGAAGGTACCATTTACAGAACGATATAAAACGGGGAAAACGAATAATTTTCAATTTTAGTCTAATGTTATTCTGATAGTCCAAAGTGAATGAGAATATAAATTAAAATTTCGTAATCACGAATTCTTTTATAGCCTCTGAATATAAAATATCTATGGATTATATTATAAGCAAATGTTGAATCAATAGTAGGATATGTTTCATTATTTTCAAAATTGGGCTCTGAAGCAAATAGATAGAAGAGAATTGTAAAGTATACATTCAGAGATGACATTTCAACACCCCAAATGAATCGAACACAATATGCATGCTGGCATGTTTGATAAAGACAGCGATTAATTGTGGGTTTGAACAAGCAGTCATGGTTATTCTATCGAATGGTTTAAGATAAATAAATCTCAGATAAAGTGCATCTATCTCAGTGGTTTAGAAATGTCGAAGGAAAACCACAACCGCTCCCATGAACCAATTTTGAGACTACCTACAGGTTCGGGAAATATAAACAATTTCAAAAAGAAGATTCAGATGAATTCATTCAGAAAAGTATGCTTTTTCAATGAATTTAAAATGTATTTTTTTCAATGAATCTGGAGTGGCTCAACATCTTTAAGTCTATTTCATACAGAATTATCCATGCCAAGAAACAAAAATTATTTTAAAGTAAAGAAGCAAAATACACTGTGCAAAAAAAATTAACGCACATTATGGAAATCTCAAATTCATTCTACAACTGAAGGTGTTCTCAATGATAATTATTTTTATCAGAATTATGCATGCGTATGTTATCCACTTTCAACGTTTTTCTTCAATACAGATGTTTTCTCCCAGCAGGAATAAAAAAGATATTATCAGATTTTGGATGTATTGGCTCCATTCTAAAATCAGTTGTTCTCGATCAATTCTGGTGATCAATAGTTTTTCTTTCGTTTGATTTTTTACACTCTATCGCTATGCAACGCGAAACACGCAATTTGACCCAAGAGGAATGTGCCCAAGCGGTAGTTTTGCGAGAAGAAGGGTGGACATACACAAGAATTGCAGAAAGGTTTGGAGTTTCCCATACAAGTGTCCCCAGAATGTTGCAGCGATTCAGGGAGATAGGTATGAATGTCCGAAGACCAGGACAGGGTAGACCACGGGTAACAACTGCCATTCAAGAACGTTACTTGAGAGTTTCTTCGTTGAGACAACGGTTTGCAACCGCTCGCCTCCTTCAAAATCAGCTTGAGCGAACTCATGAGGTGCAAATTAGTACTCAGATAATGAGAAATCGCCTCAGAGAATATGATTTAAGGCCTCGTGTCGCGGCAAGAGGCCCAGCTCTTACCCCCGCCCATCGAAGGGCGCGTTTGGATTTTGCGAGAGAGCATATCCATTGGGAAGAGGCCGATTGGGAAAGAGTTCTCTTCACAGATGAGTCTAGATTCTGTCTCTACCATTGTGATCGACGTTCCCTTGTATACAGACGTCCACATAAAAGATATGCTCAGTGCAATTTCCTAAATACTACTGGTTGCGGGGGAGGATCGATTATGGTATGGGGTGGAATATCTTTGACTGCTCGCACAGACTTAGTGGTCGTTGATAATGGAGCTATGAATGCTAATAAGTAGGTATATAAGGAACATTCTTGAAGAGCATGTAGTGCCATTTGCCCCATTCATTGGTGAAAATTCCATTCTTATGACGATAATGCCAGACCCCATCGTGCGCGCATCGTTCAGGAGTACCTTGAAGAGGTTGAAGTCTCTCGAATGGAATGGCCAGCAAGAAGTCCAAATCTCAATGCGATTGAGCAGGTTTGGGACAACCTCAATAGAAGGCTGAGAAGTTCAGAAAATCATCCAGCTACTCTTAATGACTTAGGAATCCAACTTGGAGAAATCTGGGAAGGATTAGATCAGAACATTTTAAGATCACTCATTTTGAGTATGAACCGTCGTTGCCGAGCTGTAATTAACGCAAGGGGTGGAAATACCAAGTATTATATCACTTATCAGCATTTCAGTATTTTGAAAATTGTTCATTTCTCTTCTTTCACATAAGATTCGGTGAAATCCTGAATTTTTCTTCCATTTAATGTGTCTTGTTTCGTTCAAAACCTTCCCGAGAGAACATAAAAAATAAGTTATTGAGTCAATGTAGAGTAAACTTTCATTAAAATTGAGATTTTCAGAATGTGCGTTAATTTGTTTGCGCAGTGTAGGTTTTTTATCCAGGATCCAGGAAATTGATACATTATGAGGACAAAGAACTTAGTCATCAATTGTTAACAGTTAATACCTCCTATGGCTCTCAAATAGAGAATGATTTTGTTGAAAATGCATTATGTTATTGCAAAATATGCAGATATCAGTTTTGGTGACCTTTGCAACGCCGATACTTTAGCAAGTGATTAATACAGGGCTTATTCGAAGAAGTATAAGTATTCAATCTGCATCTCTTATTGGTTTCTTTCACCATGTATGTTCTAATTCAAAAATAGTCCGTATAGAATTTTAAATATAAAAAAAGTGTAGCACTTACCGTCAGGAAGAGCCCCAAGGGACCACATGAAATCTAAAAGAATAAAAGTCGCTATTAGTACTCGTCGAAATGAACTCTTTTCAGAAACATTCATTAAAAACACCATCTATCAGCAACTATTCGTATGAATGTAAGCATTCATGAAATTTCATTCTATAAGAACTACCCACTACACGTTATTCGGTTACGACGGAAAAATCCAGATTAGCTATTTCTGGCATCCACAATTAGGAAGTTATTTCGATTTTCAACAACTGCAGAAACATTCGACTATTCTACGTCATACAGTACTATTCATTTTTTCAGTACCAAAGAGCGAAAAGTTGGAAATACCCATAAGACTCTGATTATTACCAAACTGATATAAGCTATATTTAGATTTTTCTGAGGAGTCTGGGTATTCAACAACTTTTCTCAGTTGAGCAGGTGACTAACTAGAATTTTTCTTAAATCTAGTATAGATATGGCAACCATTGATTCATTTTTGGTGAATATGCGACTAAGATTCTTCTAGAGAATGTAACTATATTGATAAAATACATCAAATTATGAATTGCAGTCCTAGAAATGTAATTAGTTTGACCTCTTCCGACTTACTGGGACGAAGTGAATGATACAAGGAATTCTTCAGCACTCTGTCTAGGACGTCTATACTAAAAACTAAATTACAATTTAATTTCCAATTGATTTAGCACAGCCTAGCCTATTTAGGTATCTACACTCAGTTAGAGTTAGATTAGAGACTGAATAAAGAATCTGCATCATTATGGCTTCAAAGAAAAATTGTTTCCATTGTACGTAGCTTTGAAGCTATAATTGGTGCTATCAAATTATAGTTAAGGCTCTTATCATCTACATAAATCCAAATATTACACTAGTTAAGAGTTAGTCTTCACCAAGTTCCTATGTTCTACATCTAGAAAGTATTAGATCGCACCTTAAGGAAGTGGGGGATATTTGAACACAAAATGGACGTAGGCAGGCCGGATTCTGAACAAGTACCATGAACTGGGTGGTAAACTGGACAAACCTGAAAAGTTTCAACTACTGCCCCCACTTGTGTGAAAAATGCTCTATCGATACAAGTACTCAACTAAGAGTTCATTAGGTTATACATTTGACAGTATCATTTTGCCAAGTGACACTATTCTCTACCTCGACTGAGTTTGACAAACTCCTTTCTTTATATTCTACTACAACTATTGGAAAGATTCACATTGTCAAATATGACCGATTCTACATAAAACTGTGCAGAGTTCATTGTTCAGCCAACAAAGAAGGGCTGGTGTATGGAAAAGTTGGTGAACTTCATTCATGTTGGAAGGCAAGCAAGAAGGGATGTCATAAGAAACAGTAATTACCAGTTTGTCGACGTAGCTTGTCAGTTGGCAAAGTAATACTTCTAACAGTTTCCATACCTATCTCCTAAACAGGCGTTGGAAATACAGGAACTTCTCAAGACTCGAAAATTCGCTAGTTCGAACTTTATATCGGCAACTAAACAAATTACAGATTCTCCGATGAAATTTCATGTGCTTCACAAAATAACTAATAGCTGCAGCATTCGGAATTGTTCGAAACTTTATCAATGATTCATTAAATGCCTCTCTCGGAGTTTCTTCGATCTTTTGCCTCGCGTACAATGTCTCTATTTGTGAGTACAATTCGGGAAATTGTGCAGATGTGACGAGTTCCAGAAGAGTTTTCGTTTTAATTTTTTTTCGAACGCGTTACGAAAGAGGACGTTTTAAGTATTTGGGAAAGTTCGGCGTTTCAGGGATTCGATATTCCGACTGGATCTTCGAGTTGGAATGGATTCGATGTTCAATGAAGCGAAATTGCATTCGGATGGAGTTTTCACATCTTCAATTTGAAACGTCATGCATTTCGTGATCAATATCGAAGAAATGAATATGGAACTATTTTTCAGTATTCTACATATTTTTTCAATAACGCTGACAATTGTCCCTAATCTTAACCAACCCGATATTTTCAAACAACAGAAAATGGATTGCTTAGAGTAACTTTTTTGTGGCGTAAACAAGCATTTCTTGATCCTTCTTCTGGGTGACTTTCTACAACCTGAACCAAACAAACATCGTTATAGAAAATCTATAACCACATTTACAAACTAGATACAAACTTTTCAGTAAATTTGAGTACCAAGCAATTAGATAAAATCAAAGAAAGATAATGAATAATAATGAATTTACAATACTGACCGATTTTTTTATTTTTTCAGGTTGTATTCCCACAGAAAAAGTATGAAGGAACAAAAATAAATTTTTACTTTTTTCATCTTATTCAGAAAGCTCCATATTTTCAATTCATTACTCAACTGAATAATTTTGAATTCCAAATCGAAAAGTAGGACCTTTTTTTTTAATTATTACATCTGTTTAAATAATTAGCTAATAAATCTCAGACTCAGCTGAACAAGTTTTGAGTCGAATCCAAAGTTCTTGCTGAAGCTTTCAGTTCCTGTTTCTTGTTATACATAGACTTTTTTTGATATTGTCAAAATATTTCGTCCGGCTGTTTTGGCTTGAAACATACATGTTCGATAAAATCTGACAATATTCAAAAACACTTTGTTAAACAGAAACAAAACTTGACCTCCTCACTCATTTAAAAAAATGTGAGTCCTATTTGCTGTTACTGACGTTATAACTTGTTTTTCAGGTTGTTTAGAAGTTTCCAATTGCAAGAAATTGAGTTTTTATTAAGGTCCTGTTATTTTGAAATTTGTTTCGATGCGGTAGTTTAGTCTGAACTAATAAACCCTTCTACTGAATTTGAAGTAAGTCGATTGAACAGTTTTCACTCAATGAGTTCGACAAACTTTTACCACATTCAAAAAACATTCGGTATATCAGAAACGGAAAGCTTTAGCAGGTTCACTGCACTGTTATTCCCATCCCATAAGATATGCTCATTTATTTCAAAAGAAATCAAAGATACTACACAATTTCCCAAAAAATCGAAAACTGCAAATATTTCCTCATTAAAAGAGCCCCACAAAACATATCGTGAAAATTGTGAGATCTCATATTATTTCATATGAGATTAATCTTGAGATTTTTCGGGCTGAAAGATTTCCAGAAAGCATTGGCGTCGATAAAATATTTTTTACTGGTCGACCGAAATCTGGGAGAATTTTCACTCCGGTACTTAGAGAGCCGATAGGCTTCAGGTCAGTGAAAACAAACGACCGACACTCAGATTACGAAGGGGGACGAAGGGAAATTGAGACATAAAAAGCGAGTTAATGGAAGCGGTTGAAATATAGGTGTATGTCACTACGGGACGTGGATCTATCGCGGGAAGTTCGGAATTCCGCAGAGATAGGAGCCACTGACATGAATAATGCATGTAGAATCCCCATATTCACTTACTAAGGGTTTTCACTATAAACACTGATATGTTTACTGGAACAACATCCATATTTTATAACCTCGTACTGAATTTTTGATCATGGGCTACCCGTTTTCAAAAATACAAACTTACTTCGCACTTTGTGCCACACATAATGTTTTATGTACATATTTCATAAATATTTCAGAAGATGCGCAGCCGAAGCCCTACTTCAAATAGAAAAGATTTGAATATTTATAAATACGAGAACTTGTTTTTCACTTGGACATTCTGATATCTAGCAACTTGAGGTTATTTTAGTACATATAAATCGATAAAATACCGGACTCTCGTAACCGATCAAGTTCACTGCCAAGCAATTCAAGATATTGAAGATTATCTTAATATCAGTCTAGCAAAAAAAGAAATTGGTTTGCAAATGGCGTTTTACATGGAACCGATAGATGATCAGTACTGATTACTCTCGGATTTGGATCAGCTTGCATGTGAAAACCTACTTTTTGCAAATACATCCAAGAGCTTTGACTACGGCCGATGAAAGGCATACCACACACATGTAAAGAGCTGGATTGAGTCGTCGCTTAACAATAAATATTGATGCTAGTTGTTGTCTTTTTCTTATAAACAGTGTATCAACGCTCAACTGTAGATTTATCATAAAAAAATAAATTTTTTTTGAGTTTTTTGCTAATATCTCATGAACCGTTCGGAAAACAGAATTGAGTTTCTGTAGACACATTGTCACTAATAATAGCTTCTTTCTTCCACTTTCTTGCCACTGGACAAATTCGCATTTGTACAGCAAATTCTGATGCGCCATCGTATTTTGTATAAAAAAGGTACTCCTGGTTCATTGCTCTAAAGTGAACTGTTTTCGAGAAAAACGGCGTTTTATGATCAAAAATTGAATTAAGGCAGTATGACAACTAACACAGTTACCATTGAATTCTTGTGATCTTGTTGACTATGGTCGCTAAAAATAAAGAAAAGTAACTTAGCAATTCATACATGAAAACCAAGTGGTTGTTGAAATTATTAAACTTGTTAATTATCACGACTCATTCTTACAATTACAAAAAAAAATTTACAATGCGTTCGCAAATTGTTTCTGATCATAAAATACCAGTTTTCTCGAAAACGGTCCACTTTAGAGCAATGGACTAGGAGTACCTTTTTATGTAAAACACATTGGCGCATCATTATTAGCTGTGAAAATGCAAATTTGTCCAGTGGTGTGAAAGATGGGGGGTAAAACCTTCGTACAAATTCATTATCTCCGCCACTGACACGTCTTATAAAACCGAATGAAAAGTAAGAAAGTAGCTACTACTAATGACAATGTGTGTACAAAAACGCAATTCTGTAATTCAAACGGATACTCAGATATTCGCAAAATTCTGAAAAAAATTTTGACACCCTGTATCTCGGAAAGGAAGAACAGGAGACAAAAATGGAAGGGAAAAAAATGTTATTTTTTCATGAGAAATCTACATTTCACCGTTGATACACTTATTTAGGAAGACCCTGTATCTCGGACATTAAGGGCCAGTATATTCATCTACCTGTAAATTGCCAACTATAGCGCTACTGACAGGAATGTGGTTCGTAAAGGTCTTTTCATCTCTTCGTAGGAGAGAGTGATTGGTAAATCTGTATCAGCAAGTGCATAAATCTAGAAAGTACATGGTTGGAGTTGTGAGAAAGCCCTTATTTGACAGAACATATAATGATCCTGACCTAACATTTCAATGGTGAGGATTTTTGTGTGAGATGAACGAATTTTGTTATTCTCTGTTGAGCAGTTAGAAATAATTCACTTTGTTGGTGATGGATATTGAATTCAATTTGTTTATCATGTGGAAATATATGATTTGTATCAACAGATTATTTGATAAAGTCATCAATTGCGATTATATAATTTGAAAGTATTGCCAGGAAAATGATTCATCTCAGGATGAAGAAGGATCTCCCTAAAATAATTCTCCGAATTTCAACATTTGGCGAACGACATAACCTGATGGAGAATGTGACCCAATTGAAGAATGAAAGATTTCAATTGCGAAAGGTATTTTCAAAATTTTGCAGGAAGATAGATTACCTTATAGAGAATCCAGAGATCGAAAAAAATTAATATAAGATCGTTCTGGATATTATTCAGATATGATGTGAAAAATGGACTAGTAGAGATCTAGCTTCTAGTCCATTTTTCACATTAATTCTTGTTGGTTCAACTGAAGGACATTTATTATTATTATTCAGATAAATCGAAAAGTTTATTCATTCTGGACGAAGATATTAATACTTCTTTTGGGATTTCTGCATTCTTCATACAGTCTATCTATATTCTTTTTCGAATTTTCGAGAATAACCTTATTTAGTAAGATCATTCCTTCCCCACTTCCAGTATCAAAAATTAGAATGAAAACCTACCGTACTTGATAGAACCAAATGAATACTACGAACAGGTCAATCCGTATTCTTTTTATAAATGTAGCCAAATCAGTTTTCGCAGAATAATAAAAGACCTTCTCAAAGATCTCTTATCACCTTGAGGTTTTTGCGTAAGTTTCATTCATCATCTCTATCTCACGTAGGTATGGCACACAGAACTTAAACGCTCTTAAAAGAACTTGATCGAGTTATTAGAGCCCGGACACTGAGATTTTATATAAATGGACATTTTCAAGTTACGAAGCTTAACGATTAAAGCAACATCTATAAATTTGTGTGTATATAATATAGCATTCTGAGAAAATATACCAGCTAATTTGAAAAACTACCGAAAGGCAGGCGTCGATTACACGTTTACAAGCCCAAACCCGGTAATGTACTGGTATAGATAGTGGGTAAATCCAAGCCCTGAACGCCGAGTAAGTCGCTCATACTATAAGTAAGCGTTGGCGGCCCCCTAGCCATCGGTCGTAGGGCAGGGGTGGCGAAAACTCTTTTGCAACCCGTCACATCGTACACAGAGGCGTAATGCAGAGGCGCGGGGCCCACGGCAATGGCCGTGAGGGGTATGGAGGGACCAGCTGTAGCTACCGGTAAACCTCCAGCGCTACCTGGGAGAGGATAGGGTGCGTATCTTAATGCGGAGGTGGCTGAGCTGCTTGCGACCTGGCCCGAGTTCAGCATTAGCAACTCACCGTATGCGCCACGACCAGCTGCCCGTGTCTTCGCCAAATTCGCTGGAAGCATTACTTCTTTTGGTTGTGCCTTCTTGCATTCTACCTGTAACAAGAAGAAAAGAAAAATGAAATATCATGAATATAACAATGAAAGATGTTATCATAGTTCATAAGTGCCACAATTAATCAACAGCCCCGCATACCATTCGCAAAATTTGAGAAGGAAATGGTAAAGTGTACTCCATTCACTTTTATAAAGTATCTCGATTGGCCAGAATTTAGGTTAATGAAGTTTTTTCACTTAAAACCGACGCCGGTTGGCACTCGTGAAATATCGGCAATGTCAAAATAATTCTCAGAGACGTTGCCAATGCTGAAGGTATTTGAAGAAATAATCTGTAGGATTATTTGTCGAGAATTTTGAATTTTCTCAACATTCGCCAGGTCTTTGGAATTATTGAATTCACATATCTAATATTTTCTCAAATTCATGATTTGCCCAAAGTAAACAAACATTCTTGTTAAAGTTTGAATTTTTTTCATAGTTCCTGTTTCTGCACTTCACAAGACATTCAACTAAAATTTGGCATAGAAATTATAATTCGAAGTTTATAGCACGTGACATGCCAATTTTGATTGTAAATCTACAGACTGATATTTTTTTCAGAACACTGTCCTTGTTTTACTCCAGAACTTCTTTTTGGTGAGCCATTATAAGTTTGAAAATTGTTGTTATAGTGAATTTTGAGATCTCTTGCAGTTTTAAGTATCTGCTGCCGGTTTCGAGAACAAAATTTTGAATTACTTCCTCGAAATCCTCAGAAAAATCCAACTCGTCATGAAAATCCAGTTACTCAGCTGCGGTGAATGAAAGAATTATTAGTTTCGATGCTTATTTTTTTGAATTGTAGCAACGATGCAGTTGAATCTCTCGTGGAGTGTAAATATGATGTGAAAAGTTCAAACTTTAATATCCTGTTTCTCGAAAGCGAAATGTTTGCGGTCCCATGTTTATGGAACTGTTTTTCTCAAAACCATAAAAGAAATTTTCCAACTCTGTTTGCACCTCCAATTTGGAAGCCCCCTTTATATTCAATATAGTATGATTTCAAGGTTCTCTTGAAAGATTTTGTTGAATTCTTTACATTCCAAATTTGAAGATTGTGACAATCGAAAAAACTCTTTTCATCTCAACTGTTCTACTAAATTTTGTTGACTAAAATTTCCTTTGGTATCTCGTTATCGAGGTGGGTTAATTTGTGAACTTTACATTTCTGAACTGATTTCTTCATGGGAAATTTCAAACTGAATTTGTGTTTTCATTATATGTGTATGTGAATTATTGTTTTTCTCAAAATTAAAAAAAAATCATTAAATTCTTCTTTTAATCTTTCAACCGATTCATTGGAGATTTCTTTTGTATTGTTAATATCTGAAATTGAATAATTTTTTAAAATAACAGTACAATCTCTCAATTCAGAATTTTTTTCTAACATTTCTCATCTTAGATTGTTCTTGGAATTTGTCTATGCGGATATCGCAATCAAGAATGTTGAAAACCAAAGGTCTCCGTCCGGATTGACCACGAAAGGCCTTTCCATCATTTCTTCAATGGAACTTCCACGTACAAGAATTTTAAATTTCAAGGTTCAAAAGTTTTCTATTTGGAATAATATTATTTTACATCGTTTGATTTTTAATTTTTCAAATCAAAATTAGTGAAATTATAGGTTTTCATTTACGAGTTTTTCATCTGAGATTTTATCAACTCAAATTCAATTCCCCAATTATCTCGAGAAACAGAAATTCAACATTTATTGTCATCAATATGATTACAAGACACGTCAAATGAGTTATATTTTCATAAAAAAATAAAAATATGTGAAAACAAACAGAAATTAAGAATATGACATAGACCAAAACTGATACAATAGACATTTAAATACTGCGAGTAATTAATAGGTACGTCAGAAAAACGAACACGTTACGAGATTCTGTAACAGGATCAGATAGAAACATCAACTAGAATTATAGATATCAAGATAAGCGAATGAAGCGTGGACGAAATAGAAATTAAAATTAATCATTTTATTTCGAACATCGTTACAAAATGGCGAAAGAACCAAGTCGTATTGAAATAATATTTCCTTTTATTTTAGTGATCCTGATACAGGATAAGGTGAGTAGTGAAATTGTCATATTGTCATACTCATAGTCTCCGATGCGTGCACAAATTCTCAAGACCATCGTACCATTTGAAATTGATGAAATCCACTTTGAAATATTTCGTTACAGAGATAGCCAAATACTGGTCAAGCTAATAAAAGTGTATCGAAAGCAAGTCGCCGTGCAGTTCATGCTGATCATTGAGAAGGAATATTTTGAAACAATATCATTCTAATGTATGTCAAATTCAATTATATTTTAATAATAATGATAATAATAAGGTCTTTATTTCCAACGAAAACCTCAAGGGGAAGTTCACCAGGAGGTGTTCTACCACTTAACCCTTGTTACAAAAAAAAATGTGCTGTGAAGTGAAGAAAACGTACAATCATACAACAGTGCATACAGAAAGACAGTGAATACCATACGGGGACAATCAGAGATTCAAGTCAGCAGCGGCTGAGAAGGAAATCCTTGATCTTTTTTTTAAATTTTTCACTCTTGAGCTGCTTAAATTCATGGGGAACAACGTAGTACAATTTGTATACAGGGTGGCCCACCCCAGACGCGGTTCTCATTTTGAGGCAGTAAATGAAGACATTTTGAAAATTTTTTTTCGTGAAATGTAAAGGACAATCAGATGCACAATTTAAAATTGTTTTCACATATACAGGGTGTTCGATAACAAAGATATAGACCAAAGTTACACTTTTTTAAATGGAATACCCTATATATGAATTCAAAAATTGAATGGCAAGCTCATATAATGATGAGTTTATAAAGACCATTTTATGCCTTAGAAGAACCATTGTAGAGAAAATGGCGAAAAATCGAAAAAAAGGAGTATTTTTAATTTGCAATTAATGAATAAACCGTTCAAGCCAACGAGACAGACAATGTTTTTTCGTGTAGACATATTGGCTACCATTATGCAGAAGAAAAAAATTTAACTCTGGAATATACTGAGTGATCATAATTAATGTTCAAACATTAACTACAAATAATGGTCAAAAACTTTCTTATTTCAAATGGCACACCCAGTATTTCTGTACCTTGTTGAACGTAAAAATTAATATCGAAACTATCTTCATTGGGTTTCCCTATACCTAAACCTAATAGTTTTCAAGTAATTCTCGATTTTTAATTCAACTAGTTGACCTACTATTATGATTAGCGATATTCATAGAAATATTTGGAAATATTTGTGGGGAGATGATCACAATATTTATTTGAAATCTGAAAAACTCATATGAAGATCTCAATAATATGGTGTTGCGGTCACGCAAGATTTATTATTCCTTTATAAATGATTAGGTAACGATCGGAATAAAAAAAATTTAAGGGCATGTACCGGAAAAGATTGAATGATAATGACACTTAATGCCTTCTAGGCGAAATTAATTTGAAAATAATTGAAAAAAGAATTGATATTCAGAAAAACAGTAGATACCTAATCATTTATAAAGGAATAATAAATCTTGCGTGACCGCAACACCATTATTGAGATCTTCATATGAGTTTTTCAGATTTCAAATAATATTGGGATCATTTCCCCACAAATATTTCCAAATATTTCTATGAATATCGCTAATCATAATAGTAGGTTAACTAGTTGAATTAAAAATCGAGAATTACTTGAAAACTATTAGGTTTAGGTATAGGGAACCCAATGAAGATAGTTTCGATATTAATTTTTACGTTCAACAAGGTAAAGAAATACTGGGTTTGCCATTTGAAATAAGAAAGTTTTTGACCATTATTTGTAGTTAATGTTTGAACATTAATTATGATCACTCAGTATATTCCAGAGTTAAATTTTTTTCTTCTGCATAAGGGTAGCCAATATGTCTACACGACAAAACATTGTCTGTCTCGTTGGCTTGAAGGGTTTATTCATTAATTGCAAATTAAAAATACTCCTTTTTTTCGATTTTTCGCCATTTTCTCTACAATGGTCCTTCTAAGGCATAAAATGGTCTTTATAAACTCATCATTATTTGAGCTTGCCATTCAATTTTTGAATTCATATATAGGGTATTCCATTTAAAAAAGTGTAACTTTGGTCTATATCTTTGTTATCGAACACCCTGTATATGTGAAAACAATTTTAAATTGTGTATCTGATTGTCCTTTACATTTCACGAAAAAAAAATTTTCAAAATGTCTTCATTTACTGCCTCAAAATGGGAACCGCGTCTGGGGTGGGCCACCCTGTATATTATATCTAAAACTTCTCTCGAATGTTGATGTTCTGTGGTGAGGACATGACAATAAATTTCTATATCTTATGTTGGCGTTGTGGACATCAGATCTGTATCTCAGCTTGTTGAAGAGATATGGTGGACTTCTCTTCAAAATTATTTTATGGAAAGTATAAAGTGCAAAATAATAAAAACGAAGCCTCATTGGGAGCCAACTCAACTCTTTAAGTTTATGTGATACATGATCAAACTTTCTAATCCCAAAAATAAACCTAATACAGTTGTTCTGAACACGCTGTATTCGATCGAGCGAGTCTTGGTCCAAGCAAAAACTATAAACAGGGAAGCAATAATTGAATTTTGATAAGACCAAAGCCTTACATAACAGTGTCTTCGTGAAGATAGGCAAATATGATCTATGGGGAAACAACACTCTCAAAGAACCATAGGCTTTACCAATCGCGCTTACTACATGTTCTCGAAATCTCATCGAATCATCCAAAATCAGACCCAAATCTTGAGCATTATCCACAAAACCAATGACATCATGCGAAACAGCCAGCCTGAGACCCTCCCTAACAGTTTTCTTATTGTTCGAGAGCGAGAGCGAAAGATTTGTTGCCATTCAGATTCAAACCATGCTTCCTTGCAATATCCCATAGCCGATTCAAGTCCTCGTTCAGTTTAATGGAGGCAACATTCAATTCATCAATAGAGAAGTCCAGGAAAAGTTGAAAATCATCAGCATACATGTGCACCTTACAGTGATGAATGAACTTAGGAAATTGGCTGGTATATAAGATGAAGAGTATCGGTCCAAGAACGGAACCTTGAGGTACTCCACTCAACACCAGTTTGGCAGAAGAAACTCTACTACCCAATTTAACCACCTGAGAACGACCATTTAGATAAGACTCGAAGAGTTTTAGTGCCTCCCCGCATACTCCACAAGAACCCAACACAGCAAGAAGAGTCCCATGTCTGACCGTATCAAAGGCTTTACTGAAGTCGAGCAAAAGCAAAGCTGAGCATTTGGATTCATCAAATGACTGCAAAATGTCATCAGTGACATCAAGAAGAGTACTGGTGGTACCTACTGTAACCCGGTCTAAAACCAGATTGAACATCAGGAAGAATCTTATTTGAGTTGAGATACTCCTCAAGTTGAACAACCATTATCTTCTCCAATATTTTGGACAATCCCGACAAAATACTTATTGGTCTAAGATCGGATTTTCATCATTTCCCTCCGTTCTTAGTTACAACACGAAGCTGATTGGTACTAATGAAGACGAACAGAACAACCCGAATCAAATGGAATGAATCTTCCCTACTCAATCCCTTCACTTTGAATAAGACTATGATTTCAGAAATCAATATGTCCCTTTGCCTGCAAACGCGAGGGAAAAGCCACCAGAGACGCTTAAGCTTGTTCGCAATATCCGAAGCAGTCAACGTGCGATTCTGGGTTATGTCACAAATGACGGAGGTTTGTAGCATGTAAAACGCAATTTACATTCTTCCCAAGGGTGCAACACTTCGTCTTCCAAGACGACCACCTCTCGGAGATAATGACACAAGAAAAGACTAAGTGACAGCATTATTAATGTCCTTCGTTATAAGGTATGCCTCTCCTTGCGACCCTTCCAGCGGATCGAAGCCTTCTGCAAGATTTGGTATGAGGAAAGGTACGAATGCAACTTTCTGTACGTGCCTTCGTTTACGGGGAATTTTCGGAATTAATGGCCGATAGGAGTGAATGATGTTTCTGGGTTCCCAAGAAATTACATAAATTCCCCAGTTTTCGGGAGGAAGGAGAACGATTTAATAATATATTCCTGTGATGTATGATCCTTCACATCTCGAGCTCAGAAATGTTGATTTTAATCCGAGAATTTCTGAAGCCGTATACATATGGAACATCCGAAATCTTCAGCTGTATAGCCCTCAACGCGTTATTAAATCTGTGACCAATGTTTTCGCGCGCTTTTTCGTAATAAAAAAGTTATCATTTTTTCTCAATCTCTTTTATTTTGAGCTGAAAACGGTCTCAAACGAAATATGGCTCCACTGATGAAAAACTCGCGATCGCATAAACATGGTCATTCTCTTGCCTATAAACCGAGTATTTTCTGTGTTTCATCGTTTCATCATCAATATCTGCAGTTGTCGCAGTTTTCATTTGATATCCCTCAAAGTTATAAGCCGTAAGTTGATCCACCCCGCTCCAGTGTTCAGTTATACCGAAAAGGTCGGGTTTAGTTTTGTTCAAAAGTAGATGGAATTTGTTGAAAGCAGTATTTAATGCTTGAACGTTCTGTTGTAGTATACAGAAGTTCCTCTCTGTGTTTTTTACTTGTTTATTATTGTCTTCTTTCTGTTCTGAAAAAAGTTTCTGAAAGAAAATTCCCTCAATATTATCCCCGATGGCCAAAACTCTTGGCTGAAAACAGTGTTATATGCTTCTTCTGTGGGTAGACCTACACTAAAAGCTGAGTTAGAGCCCTTTGTGTCTAGCTTCTTTACGATTGTATCTCCCAGTCCATCTGTTCTAGCCAAGTAATTCTTTATATCTTGCTCCTCAACTTCTTTTCCGGCAATCTTTCCAACATAAAGCCATCTTCTCTTTGCAGCACCTGTAAAAGTGTTTTGTTTGTCATTTGTTTTGGACCCATTACACACTATCTCTTTGTTTTTTTGTGGAAGCTTTGTCGATCTAGTTCTTCTCCTCTCATAAGTCACCTGATTCCATTCTTCATTCTTACTGTCCTTTCTGTAATTCAAATCCAGATCCTTCTTTTCATCGTTTACATTGATTGTTTGTTGATCAATGTTTAACCTCACATTCGGTACTGTCAGATTAGGTTTGGATGATGGTAGTTCTAAAGATCTCAATGATGTCATCTCAGCATAAGTAGTTTTCTTGTTATCATTCATTACGTTTTGTCTTTGTTTATTTTCCCTGTTTGATGTTTTTTGTGCATCATTATCTGTGGTCGTTTTTTCAGCTTGAATTTGGCTCTTTTCCATCAGGACCTCTAATACTTTATTTTTCTCTTGTACTGCCTTCAGTAGTTCTTTGAGATACATCAACTCAATATTCTTAATGTTGTTTTCATTACGGAGCTGACTGATTTCCATTGCCAGTTTCTCAACGTTTCCTTCTTCATGTTTACATGTCGCTGATTTTTGGCTAGCAGACTGTTCCATACACTTTGGATGGAAAACTTCGAAGCACTTGTAGCACTTTATCAATTCAACAACCTTTTTTTTGCATTGAGCACATTTGAACTCAATTTCTTTATGATTTTTCGGGAGATCGTTTTCACTCACTTGTTCTTCGCCCGCCATACTTGCGCAATAGTCGAGACATGCATTTGCCGGAATCGCAGGGAATTACGTTTTCTGCCTTCTTCCGACTGAAAACTGATGCTTCAAAGTGTCAATCCGACGCCAATCTTAGTTTAGGAAAAAAAGAAAAGTCCGTCCTAGCCATATCTTAAGGGGACGTTATACTCTGGCCGACGGCACCGATTCTCCATTCAAAAGTGCCTTTCATTTCTCCAAGTTCACGCCCTCAATTTTCCCCCTGGAAGCTTGATTTTTTTTTATGCTCCTGGAATTTCCGACAGTTCTCTGCGATTTAACACTTTCTGGAAGTCTTTTCAGTGTTTCCATCATTTTTTGCATTATTTAAGCGAATATCCAAATGGATTCTCTTCAAAATTAGAAAATAGATTTGTTGAGGGCACTCCAATGAATTTTCTGAGAGAAAATTGATGAACAGACGCCAAAAAACGATTATGAAGTCAATTTTCATAGACTATCAAATCCAAAAAATCGGAGTGTCCTTAAGACATCTTTCGATTTCATTTGAAAAAAAATTAAGCTTGTAGGCGAAAAATTGACTTGGAAAAATGAAAGGCACTTTTTGAATAGAGAATTGGTGCCGTCGCCGATTTTTTCATGCGGAAAAATAATTTCTTCGAGGAGAAGAAATTGGAATGCCCTCAAGAAAACCTTTCACTTCAATTTGAAAAAAAAATCAAGCTTTTAGGTGAAAAATTGAGGGCGTGAACTTGGAAAAGTGAAATGCACTTTTTGAATGGAGAATCGGTGCCGTAGCCGTCGGCCAGAGTACACACAACCAAACTTATATGGAATCACCCTGTTATTCGGAAAAAACGAATTTTAATCAAAAAAAAGTCGCTGAAAAGTGAAAAGCAGTTTTCCCAAAACAAGTTTATCACAAAAATAATATAAATTATTAAAAGATTATTTTTATAATAGAACAGGAAATTGAAAGTGTAAATTTCTCTGAAAATAATTTTTATGTAACTGAGAATTGAACAACGAATAAAACGATTTTAACAAATCAATAATCAGTATTACCACCCCTGGCATTGATACAAGCTTGAATTCGACGAGGCATGCTTTCTATTTAGTTGTTAATTTCTTCTTCTGAAACATTTGCCCATTCCTCTAAAGCCGCTTGTATAAGTTGCTCTGCGTTACCAGGATTATTTTGACGAGCTCTAATTTTTCTTTTGATCCTATCCCACAAGTGCTCGATAGGATTAAGGTCCGGTGAACAAGAAGGCCACTCTAAAACAGTCACACCTTCTGTTTCGAAAATTTGTTTTGCAACTCTGCTGGTATGTGGAGGTGCATTATCCTGCATAGATAGGAAATAATCTCCAAAAGCACCTCGCCAGAGCCTCACTACAGGTTGTAGCACTAGATCAACATACCTAGGCCCTGTCAGAGATTGTCTAATGGGAATTAAGGGAGTTTTCTCACCAAACATAATTCCGCCCCAAAACATTTCAGTACCTCCTTTGTATTTAGGGATCGGTCTTGCAGCTTGGAGCCTAGCTTGCCTCCCTCTACCTCTTAAAATGCGAACACGCCGGTCGTCTGATCGTATGCCAATTCTGGTCTCATCCGAAAATAAGACATTTTTCCAATCTTCAATAGTCCAATTTTCATGCTCTAAACACCAATTAAAACGGTCAACTTTATTTTGCCTTGATAGTTCTGGAACTCTTAACGCTCTTCTCTTGAATAATTTCCGAGCGCAAAGTCTTTTTCTGATAGTTTCGACAGAAACACTAACACCTGTAGCTTGCAAAAATTGCCTTTGAAGCTCTGAATGAGATACTGCGGGATTTCTTCTTGCTGTTTGGGCTAAAAAGCGATCCTGCATTTCTGTAGTTACTCTTCCACGACTTCTTCTCGGCCTATTCTTTAGGGTTCCTAACTCCAGAGACCTTGCATAGGTTTTTGAAACAACCCCTTGTGTAACCCCCACCGTTCTTGCAATATGTCTTTGTGACATACCTTGTTCTGCCATAGTAATAATTCTTCCTCTCTGGACTTCCGATAACCCCACATAAGTCATTTTTTTTAAAACTTCGCTAAAAACAAAATATAAATTCACTGTGACGTTCGAACGAAATGGTAAAGTCGACACTGCAAAGCCAAATCTTATCAAGTGCTTATGAACCTAACTGTTTTTGTGAGTAAACACATGCACTTTTTATTTGCTTCTAACGAAAAAGATATCAAAATAATATTTCATCTTAATACTGGGTGATTCCATATAAGTTTGGTTGTGTGTATATCGTCCCCTTAAGCGATCCCAAGTTCAGTTGAAGACGTTGATGGCCTGTCAAAAGGGAAAAATCTTCCAGATTATCTCAACCATTCAGTGCTTCCGCAAACAAAATTCAAATTGCAATGCAATATTCAATAATCCCCTTTTGTGGCTTCCCATGTATCTATCTTAATAACCTGTCCTCAGATCTACCTCAGATTCATTAAGCTTCCCTCTCATTGTTGATTATTTCAACAAACGATTGCCTGGAAAGTTAGGAGGTTGAAAACATAATATGTTTGTAGATATGTTTTGGAGAAAAAAATCATAGTTGCTCAGTGGCATACGATATGTGTATACCAGTATAATCCTGCCTCATTTGGCCACACCACTGGTGAAATCTGGAAAAGAATCCTCCATTTCGACGTGGCAGGGTCTGAAAACGGAAAGCATAAATCGACCGAATCCAGGAATAATGAATCGGAATCAATTAAAGCGTTGAGAAAGTGATTAAGGAGAATCACATTTTTAACGCTGGGATATCCGTTACGACGCTCGTATAAATTCGTTAAGGAGGACAAGGGGAGACATTCTTTATCCCAGGATACGTATTTCGTATAAGGAACGGAAAAGTACAAGAATGCGGTGATGCCGAGGCAGAAAGATTGCGACGCCATTCATCTAGGGGGAATATTTAATCAGCTATAGAAATCTAGAGAATGAAGAGGACACTGCACTGAAATTTATCGTTCTCATTCTGCATTCACACAGAATGTGCATATAAAAATGTTTATAGCGGGTGGAAATGAATTATTTGTATAGTTCCACGACGCCACTCATTCGTAGCAAGTGGAGGGATTCAGATTAGATCGCCTTAAAGGATTGGCGAAAGGTCTATGCAAACCTCCTAAGCACATGAAGATCTATTGTGTAACTCCGCATTGTTAACCAGTCGAACAAGTTGAGCAGTAAAGTCTCAATGAACTTCACCTCCATCACTTATTCTCGTTCTCATTCCAGATACCACCAGCCAAGATGTTGTAGCCTCTTTCGGTGAAGAGCTTGACAATCCCAAAGTAGGTGTTCGACTGTCTTTCAGTGGCTTCGTGACAGGTATCATCAGGATCTACGTCCATGTTCTGAAGATGATTTTTTCCCTGTATATAACATCTGTGTAGTCGCCAGTTTTTAGCTCTCCCTCTCCATGCCTCAAGAGCCCATGCAGATGACACAGATTTCAGGAGAAGACCTAAAGGAGGTAGGTCCATAAATACCCTCATAGCAGTGGATGGACCAGAGCGTGATGTTCTGTGATAGATAAGCATGACATTCTTCGTATTTTGTCAAAGGCTAGTTGCTTCGTCGATAATTTAGCTTCCGATCACCAGATGCAACCTGCATAGCTGACAATTGGCAGATCAATTGATTAAAAAATCGAGTTCGTAAGCTCGGGTTTGAAACCCCATGTATTTATGACCATTCCATGACAGTTCAAGAGGTTTTCGAGCTTTTGGTCAAGTACAGTTTCGAGGAAATTTGTGAAGGGTAGGACGATTCGGTCTATCGTAACTCTTCACTTCTTCCCCTTGGTGAATCCTGCATTTTCGAAATAATGAAAGAACTTTCATAAAAAAGGTTTTTCGGTTGGCCAGCTATGTCAGGTATTCAGATATTGAATCTGCCCAACACTGCTCAGCTTTAAATGAATAAAATCGATGACGCTATTGAAATTGGAAAATTTCGATGATAAATTCTTTGGACAGCTTCTTGAATTTGAGAGAATTCCAAATTTTTGGAATGGTCAAATATAACTTGGTGATTTGGTTCAATCTCGAACCTATGTTCGACTCGGTATTCTCATTATTATGAAGGGTTTCCCAATAAGAGGTGTTATTTTGACATTCAAAGAAAAATGCCATTTTTTAAGATAAATGATCGGATGTTCATTTTAATATTTTATTATCAGAAGGTATGCCGTTAAGAATGGAAAATAACATCAGCCAAATGACCACCACGACTACAAGGCCATATCCTTTTCACGAAATTTTCCATAACCAAAGTGGCTGCCCTATGTCCTCGATGACATCACGAATTTCATACTTGAGGTCTTGAATCGACGCTGAGCTCTTGGTGTGGACCTTCTCTTTCACATGGCCCCAAAGGAAGAAGTCGCAAAATGTCACAAGATCTCGGTGGCCAATTGTGATCACCTCTCCAGGAGTCCACGGTCCGGAAACTTTATCCGTAAAAGATCAATGGTTTCGTTTCATATGTGGCACGTATCACCGTCTTGTTGAAAGTAAACGTTGTCCAGATCAATACCATCCAATTCCGGCTATAAAAAATCATTAATTATCTTTCGATAGCGCAATCCATTCACCGTAACTGTAGCTCCAGTCTAATTCTCGAAAAAGTGAGGTCCAATGACCCCGTCGGACCATAAACTGCACCAAACAGTCACACGTTGAAGATAGAGAGGCTTTTCAACAATAACTATGGTTTTCTGAGCCCCTGATCCGACAATTTTGCTTGTTGACGAAGTCACCGAGGTGAAAATGAGCCTCATTACTCAAGATGATTTTTCATTAAAATTCTGGATCATTTTTATGCATTTCAAGGACCCTATCAGCAAAGACATGTCGTTGTTGATGATCATCTGACTTGAGTTGTTTCTATATGAACCTCAAGACTCAAATATTTATGCAAAATACGGTGTACCTAAGCTCATTTGTGGTATGCCTTATTCAGAAAAACGACGAGGAATGGAAAAACCTGGGTTTTCTTCAACATTTTCGACTACAGCAGCAATATTTCCGGCTGTTCTTGAGCGAAATGCATGGGTTTAATTCTTCACATCACTAACTTGTCCCAACAAATTTTTTCACCAATTTCCGTATCGCGGTTCGACAAGGTGCTTGACGAAGATCCAAAAATGTTTCACGAACCACCTCTGCCAAGTTTTCACCATTTCCAAAGTGAATTTTTATAATTTGAATGCGTTGTTGACGAGTGTATTGTCCATTTTTATTTAATGGCGTATTTTCTACTTCGAAATTGACATTAACCGAAATAGCGGACTTTTAAAAATGGAAAACCCTTTAGAGGATGCTCTGGCTGACTTTTGATTGTTTCCTTTCGCTTTCAGCCTTTAATCGAGGGAAATTTAACATTTTCAAAACGTTGGCTCCGTTGTTGTATGAATTATCCAATTGTCCAATCTGACCTTCTATTTGATGAAGCATAAAAACGGTTTCGTCCATAGGAAAAAGTGGCCAACAATCCCACTGAAAACTACAAAAGTCCAGTTTGTTCTAAAGCAACAACCTCAAAAACACGGAACTTATTAATTCCCGTATATCAGAAAGGTTCTTGTCCATCAAACATACAGGAAACAAAAAAAAATCAAATGGGCAAATCAAGAAGAGCAGGAATCAGGCTTTGGGGTCGACGAATAGATGTTCGCGTCACAAATTATGTATCGTTCTGTTCTGCGTCCGGCGCCCTCCATGTACAAAGGAGCAACGCAGGGACTCCGATGTCCCCGGCCATAAATCTTGAGTCCAGGAGGCAGCAGGAGCAGATCCCGACCGGAGCGGTCGGGCGGGGCGAAAGAAACACAGGAACGTGGCAAGAGACGGGTTTTGTGCCAGGATAAGTTCGGACAGATTGTTTTGTTACTCGTATTGCGAGGAGATGATGTCGCTGCACGACTAAATTGCAATTGTTGCAAGTTTGTTCAAGAGATAGGCCAACCTAACGACCAAACAATGTTGGAGATCTCTGGTCGGGGACTCCGGACTTTCAGGGGGTAGATTTGTTGTTGAATTTACAACTTCCTGCGGAGAAACTCGAGGATGAGATATTATTCGACATTTTAACAAATGGAGAATGTCGGAGTAGGTAGTTTCCGAAAATTATAGTTGCGAATATGAATGCAAGCATCGACATATACAAACGACATGAATGGAGCGAAATCTTCAGATCGAATTGAATTCCTAAATGCTATTTTCATGTCTTAACTGTTCCAAACTAAAACAAAACACTTCACAGCACATGATTCAAATTACACTGTGTCATTGTTGTAGTATCATCCATATGAGACTACATGAGAGAAAATAAATTTCCATAAATTTATTTCTGAATCTGAATTAATTTAGGCTCGTAAACGCAAACAAATATCTGGTATATAGCTGTTCTCAACAAAAATAGTAATTTTCCTAATTAGTGCTTTCCATTCATGAAATTATGGAATTAACAAAATCAGCTGAAGAAAGTAGTGATCGTAGTATTAATTTATTGTCATCATTATTATATGACTTGCCAACAATAATAATCTGAGAAATACATATCACATTACGAATGACATCACATGAAAAAATGTCAAAACTTCTTCCACTGTCTTGTTGAAATGTGGATGCATGAGACATTTATTATTTTCTGGTGAGGGATTGTACACTTTTTCTGTGCAATGGAGTAACTAATTGATTTCTTAATCTTGTGTTCTCGTCGTGGAACCATCTTTTCCCACAATACTTGTCCTTGTTGTTATGAACAATGAATTTTTTCACTATCAAGAATTCTGCAATTAGGCAAATACAGGGTGAGTCTATAACTTGTGAATATATTTTAACGAGGAATAATTAGTTTGCGGCTTGAAGACTGGACAAATCAAAGTGTCGAAGTTTCGATCCCTGGTTTGGATCTGTTTCAAGACTGAAACATTTATTAACGTGTAAATATCAACTCTGATAAAAATTAAAACAATACCTTGCTACACAAGAAACTCAAAAACACAAATCACAATGATCAAAGGAATTCAACTGATATCAAGAACAAACTTTTAACCTTCTCTATGGAAGCAGCCAGGTCGGTCAGGTCGAGAAAGTATCAGAAAACAAAATTAATTAATTAAATTCACTTATTCAAACGGTTGTTAGAGGAAGCACAATGTGGTCATGAAAACTGTAGGTCATTTTATGTAATTTTCTTATTTTCTGTCAATTTTCTATAAAACAATCATCACTCCTAAAAACCTGAATTGAAACAAGAAGATGAAACGAATGGCACATGTTATTCGGGGAAATCAATTCATATCAACTTTTTTGTTGGATGCAACAAAATGTAGAATTGCAGGTGGAATGCACTAGTTAACGGATTATTTGTTTTAAATTTTGGTTAATAAATTACTGTAAGCAATACTGAGTGATTCTACATTCTACAGTTCTTAGGTTAATACAATAGTATCATTTATTGAAATATGGATCATCTCACTTATGCATGGCTTAAAATAGTTCTTTTCCTTGTCCAAGATCTTTACATTTTCAAAATAAAAATCATGATCATTTTCAAAGTAGTGGGCAGCGAGAGCTATTTTTTCATTTTTTTTTTATTGATTCTCTGCAATCATAAGAATGTTGAACTATTCTTTTTTTCAAATATTGTTTTGTTACTGGTATCAATTGAAGTGACTGAAAGCGGTTATTTCTCGATTCAAAATATGGTACTGGATTCTGAAGGAATTACTTACTAACTTTATTGGAGGAAAAATGTTGAAAAAAAAAACATATTTTGTCACAATTGGCATTTTTTTCCGAGCGTAGTTTGGGAACACAATAATGTGTTCATATTCACCCAGAACTAACTGATGAACAAACGTATTCCACTTAAATTTATCAATGTTTATTTTGAACCTATATTTATTCACATAAACATTGATATTCGCCTGTCATAGATATATAATATTTTCTCGCCTATGATGCAGCTGCCAATAATTCAAGTCTTTCCGAATAAAAAGTCGTCACCGTGAGTAGAAGAACTACTGTAGACTGGAAAATAGTTATTCTGTGTTATTATCACTGGTCATAACAAGAAAGAGGTGATTTCGTTGATGATCCGAAATATTTGGAAATAATTGGAAGTCTTTGGAATAAATATCAACACGTTTCAGAGATGTTGAGATGATCAATTTATTAAATATGTAGGAATAAATAAATAGAAAGTATTTATATCAATATAAAAGTAAAGGATTATAATATGAATTCACTGATAAAAGGATATATCAGCATAACTTATCCAATCCAATTGAAAAATTGAAGTGATATTATCATTGTTGAATCGGTTTCGATGGCATTCAAAATACGGGTACGGAATCAAAATCACAATGACATTCACGAATCTTTGAACTAACCTTGTCGGATGAAATCAGGAGTCACTCGTTTTACGCAGAAACCTAAGGAATACTTTCTCATACAAAAAAAAGATTGCCATGTGATACGATTATAATGAGAAGGGGTATGTCCAAGGGAAATAGCATGGGAAATTATCATGGAGTGATAAATAATACAATTAATGACGTGAGAAAATCATGCAAAAAATGTACTGATTATTCATGAGATCTATGAATGAAAAGAAAAGTCCGATGACGGACACTGCGCTGTACTTTTTTCGCAAGCCAGTAAGTCTACAATGGGACTTCTCATTATATTGCATCGTATATGTAATAACTAATCAAATTATATCAGAAGAGAAAACAACTAAACAGAAGATACATCGGAAATATAATAACAGATTAAAAAAATCAATTCTCCCGTTGATTGACGAGATCGTCGCCATACAGATTGCGAAAAACTACCCCCTTCCGACTAGAGTACCCATAAAAAGTGGGGAAAAACAATAGGAAAAGAAATAAAAGTCCATGATTTGAAGGAGAGATAAAATTACCGAGACTAATCAAATCGAATATAGAAACATTTATAACCTAATAAAAACTAGACCCAGGAGGAGAGGAATGAGATGTAATAAAAGTGGCAATAAAATTAATTTCCTCCAATTTATCACTCGTTGCACGAGGCCATGGAAGTTCTGTGACAGAAAGAAAATATGATTTGGTAAAGTTACAATCACACGACGAGGGTTTTTAGGCGAAGAAGAGCCGATACAATGCAACGACACCAAGTGATTCAATGGCGGTCCTATTTCACTGTCACTCAAAATATTCATTTTTTGGTCCACTTCAATATTATTGACATTTTATAGTCGATTTATATTGAATTTTACCGTAGGTGTTTTATAGCATTGGGGGTCAAGTAAAATTTGTTCTGATAGCTTTTATGATATTTCTAAAAAAGTCTTTGGATTCTACAGTTCTTCTCATTTCTTTTCCCGATTTAGAATTCAGATTTCGAGACCGAAACTGATCATTCATTACTCTCGGTAAAAATGTCAGTCATTCGAGTTGAGTACGTCAGTGGCCTCCATTTAGTTTTTTTGCTCTTCATTGATTTGTGACTTTTCGTTTTCGAGATGAAGGGGGTGTTGAATTTTCTATTGATTTGAGGTTTTTCTCTCACAGCATCTGCATTTTCCCATGATATTCAACTGAACTCTGACGTAGATATTACAATTCAGAGTTTACACCATGTCAATTGTAAATATACAGGGGTGATATTTTTTCTAGAACACTGTCCTCTGATTTCCGAGAAAAAAATTATTATTTTAATCCGTCCCATCTGTTTTCATAATTTTCATTCCAATACTCCCTAGTAGATCCTTTATCTCGAGAACGAAACGTTTGCGGTCCCATGTCTATGAGATTTTTTTCTTGAAATTATGAAAGAAACCTCCCCTCTCCGTTTGTAACTCATATTCAGAAACAAACTGTATATTTTCATTATAACTTAGTTTTCTAGACACATGCAAGTATCTAATGAACAGAAAAATAGAATAGCAACAGCGTTTCAAACGTATGCGTACAATGATTTTGAACTTGTTATTGCTTCTGTTCATTCTGAAAAAAAATTGATCGTACGAAAGAAGAAAAGTATTATTCCACAAATTTTTTTCCTTGGATTAAAAAGTCAGGCGAATACTCAATGGTGAAAATATTCGATTGAAGAAGTGTATTCTGAAATTATTGATGAAAACAGCTGAATATACATTTGCAAATTTTGTCCAATCCGATGCTGAGCAACAAAATTGATATGAAAATGTTCAAATACAAATAACTGAGTTTTTATGCGAAAACCATATGATTGCAGTTTATTTTTATGAAGCTAATCATGCCTGCATTCATGACATTGAAAGCAGAAAAATTTTCAATAATTCACACAGGAGTATCATCAGCATATGAAATTAACCATTGAACTTCGTTTGAATATAAATTACAGAAAATATGAACGAGATCCTGAGAACGATTCCTGGGGTAGGTAGTACTCACCTACTTTTCATATTATGGAAAATGGTAAATAATACGTCCTGTTTTTGAGAGGTTACAAAAAAACCTGAGTTGTCTTCAAAAATGGTGGACAAATTTCGTTGACATCAGTTGCATCTTTCGTAAAATATTTTTTGTAAATTCCGCCCATTTCACGAATAAAGAGGAGCCACTTTCCGACAGAAATGTCCAATCCGCTCGGTAATTCCTTTCTATATTATACGATATTGCCGATCGATCAAATTCTTTTGTTGTGTTCCATACAATCAGCAGATTTTCGACAAAAGAATAAAAAGTTTCCTAACACGCGACGAAGTCGTAGTGATATTTCATAGGGGAATATTGACATAAGCTGTAAAACTTCTATTCTCTGCCAAATTGGACGAAAACAACACAATAATACGTCTTATTGTCACAAAGCGTCGAACTTTCCCCGATCTAATAAAAATTGAGAAACTTACCATTTTATTGTTGATTTCATGAAAGTGTATTTCACAAACTTTATCTACTACGTCCTCGCTCTGAAATGTGACGAATCCAAAACCTGAAACAACAAAGAAAAAGAGTTACTCAAAGAACGTCGACTGATGAAACCGCAACTTCCGATGTCGTTTATTATTTGGACTTCTCGCTAGAATAGTCGCGGTTTGCTTATTTTAAAACTTTGTCTCGTTTTTCGTTCCTTTCTTCCTGTCAAATAGATAAAAAGGGGCAGCGATTTATTGACGGGAAATGAAAAGTATCTTATTGTTTCGCCGGTATCGACCAGGCATTATTTCTAAGTGCCAATATCCAATTCATTTCAGCTGCTCTACGTTCGTATTTGCGAAGAACAATAGGGAATACAAGGACGGTCAGAAAAAGCATTTCAATCAGGTTGGAAAGTACTCACAGAATAAAATTATGAATTAAGTGAAATCCTAGTGCTTACTATACATCGAGTAAACATTTCAATCTGCCTCAAAGTGGTGAATGCGCCGGTCGAGGCTCAATTTATTTAATACAGTTCCTTCTGGTATATCTGCATAAAAAAAGTTAAAATATGTTTCTTGAACAATAAACCACAGATGAATCTTTGGGAAGATACATCGTGTTAAGATTTGAAAAAAATTGATTTGTGAAAATGCATTTTTTTCCAATACAAAAGCCGTTTTTATATTGAATATAGTGGCGTGCGGTCAACGGCTTGCATATTCATCAGAACTAAAATATTATCTCCTTGATTTTTCGAACAAAAAAACTATTATAAACTCAATTATTCGATTTTTAACAGATAGGGTCTCACTAGATAGATATATACTGCGAGTTGCTTGTGAGGATTGAAAACTTTTCGGGAGAACGAAGCATACTCCAAAGCTAGTTTGAATAAAGGTGAATTTCTGAGTTATGATCCACTCTCACCATTCAAATTATCCTCAAAACCCGGATAAATCCTTTGATAGATTTCCTGTCGAAAAAGGGATTCCCATAAACATATATCATCAAAAATGATATGTGCACTTAATATATCCCTCACTATCTATTAAAATTATTTCACCAATGTCATTTTACTACTCCCATTACTCGGTTTATCTTCCATAAAGCAGATTTATTCCTTCAAAGGTTGACCTAACCCCCATAAAGTCTCGGATCGGGATAAATTGCGTTTGATTTTTCATATAAAGTGGGAAATGCCTTGTTAGTCGACAGGTTTTATTGCATATTCTGTGCATCTTATGGTCGAATTTATCGAGCGCATTCCCGCATGGAAATACGGGGCGTAAAAGCGGCGATTTCCGCTCTATTTGCAGGAATAAATTGAAAACAAAAGACTTCAGGTTTATCCTTTTTCTCGTTTTCCCTAAATGGCGAACAGGAAATATTATTCGCGGATTTTAGAGGTCAGAAATGCAGAAACCGAACCATTATTTCCCAATCTTTATCTACCAGATTTTCGTTTCATATCTGCATGAAGATAAAGCAATCCAACATTTCGCTTGGAATATGTAGGTATGTTGTTAGATGATTAGATATTAGATGATGTGTATAACTAAAAAAAATGATCACGACAATTTGATTCATTCTGGTTGCAGAAGGAGTTCCTTATATGTAGACTACTTTCGGATAGTATTGAGAATTTAAACTTTAATAGCATGAGATTGCGGCCATCGAAACCAGTCGAGATAAATTATCAAAAAAAAACGAAAAATCCAAATGTAAAATCATTCAAAAAAATTATAATTACCAAAATCATTACGAAAGAATGAGACATCGAAAATGTTATCCAAAAATATATAAATAATTTTTTTTTCTCTTCGCATCTGGATCAGTAGTGAAATGGAAGTGTTGGGCTGAATGCGATGGGAATCCGAGGAGTACACAATTTAATTCAATAGAAGTGTATACACAAGGGCGGAGAACTTTTCAATTTAACTTTTACGTTTTAGTTCCTGGTAAACAATAAGATTTGGGAAGAGAGTTTTTTGTCTCAGAGATAGATGAATTGAGGGTGGCGAGGATAGAAAATTCATCCTTTCAGTGCACAACCAAGAAAAAGTTCGGGATACTTCGTTACAGCTAGAGATGAATTGCTTTCCTCGATTTACATCCTTCTGGTCCTGAATATGTATCGTTCGAAGATGCACAAAATTCATAAGGGTATTAAAGATTTTGTAGTGAAATGTTCACACCGGTCAAGTTTCATTTGAAATTAGGCTATTTTTTATATACAATTGGGGATGACACGGTTGTGGAGCTTATTTAATGACATCAATATGGCTTATACACCGGCTTTTCACAGTCACAGAGTGAAGCCGAATCGTTGATGAGAAATGAATTTTACGCATGCGTCAATTGGAAATTTAAAAATTGCGGGAAAAGTAGAGGTTATGTATATTCTTCAAGTGTCAACAAGAGAATGGATATCGCGGATGGAAATATGTCACTCGAATATTGTCAATTTAAGTCTGAAATAACAAATAGGAGTTAACAACAATATACAGAGATTGGAAAAAACTCGGGGAAAACGAATTAAAGCGATCGAATAAGATCACATCGAATTGTTAGGTTAGGATCGAGAGCATTCACATGGAGTTATGGATGACATACGTTTCACGACATAATGCAATAATGTGTCAGAGAGAGATAGAATTGGTGAGTTATTTTTATTCTTAATATAACTGCATTTGCGCAGATCAGGATTCTTGCCAAAGTTCAGCTTCAATAGTCAATACTCATTGGATCATTACCCATATTGGAATTATTAGATACAAGCAACCCGTCCCAGCTTCGCCCAGGTAAAAAAAGGCTTCGTATTGAGTCGACCGCGGGTCCGAATAGTCTGAATCTGAAAATTGATCCACGCGGCTACTCTTCTATAGATATGCTGGTCCCCTTCTCACACTGCGGTGCCCTCTCCTACCCGCGTACTTTCACGATCGTGCGGTTTTATCTTCAACACTTCAACCTGCCATATCGTTTGATGTACTCGTTGTAATTGTATTATGTGAAATCCAATTTCATTCTAAATTAAATACTGGGGATAAATACAATATTAGGTTGGATCAGGATCAATACCCAATTCATAAAAACACACTCCCAAATAGTGCATAATTTTGGAAAACATCTGATTACCATAAACAGGTAATAGCAAGTCAATCTTGAGATAGATACAGGGTGGGGCAGAAAAACCTATCCGATTTCAAAACGTTATAAAATTAAAACCACTCAGCTTGTCAAAAATTTTTTTTTATTAACATATCGCAAATTTTATGCCATTTGTAAATTTAAGTTTTGAAAAGCACATCACTCAAATGTCGTCCTTGGGAGCGGATACACTCATTTAGGTGCTCGCGGTAGCTTTCCATGACTTTCACCGTCATTTCCACAGGAATTTCTTCAATTGCCCGAGCAATTTCCCTTCGTAAAGCAAGAAGGGTCCTTGGTCGATGCTGGTAAACCTTCGATTTGAGGTAACCCCAAATTCTGCCTGTTTACGGCGCCACAAAGGTGAAAATGGGCTTCGTCCGTGAAGAGCACAACATCGTCGTTTGGCAGTTCTCGGAGATCGCGACACAGGTTCGTACGGGTTTCAAAATCCCTTTCACTTAATTTCTGTGCAACAACCATTTTGTAGGGATGCATTTTGAGGTCCCGGTGCAAAATTCGCCGAATACTGCGGTTGGAAATCCCCAAAGCGAGCGAATGTTTTCGCGCCGAACGACGCGGGGAACGTTCAATCGCGGCTCTCACATTGGCCACGTTTTCAGGTCCTGTTGCTGCCCTGGGACGTCCAGGCGACTTCTTTTTCAATGCTGAACTCGTCTGTCTAAAATTTGACACCCACACTTTAATCGTAGCGTGATGTGGAACAGGATCATGACGCCCGAGTCCGAAATGAATTCGAAAAGCACGTTGTGTAGCAATTATCGAACCGCCGCATTCGATAAACCGCTCAATAACAAAAGCACGATGTTCACCAGACCAAGGCATGTTGACTACTGACAAATGGCATAAAACCAGCTTTCTAACGGTTTTTACCCCACTACTCTACCTGCTCTCTCTTCTGAGAAAAAGGAATTTGAAATCGGATAGGTTCTTCTGCTCCACCCTGTATATGCTATCGCGGACTTTTTTGTTGTATTTGAGAGGTACATTTCTGTCATACATTGTATCCACGTAAAGGTGAATACAGACTATTCTGACGTGACGTGATTCCACGTCACGTCAGGACCGTGCAGTGCTCTCATTGGCCTAATATGAACGTGAACGCACAGAACGATGTGTTGCATTTTTATGCATTTTTATATCACTCACTATTTTGACGTGGGCCCACATGTAACCACGTCACGTCAGTATAGTCTGTATTCACCTTTAGTCCTACAGTTTTTGCAGCGGACATGAAAAAAGCTAATTATGACTAATTTTTTTGTAATTATTGAAGTTATAGCAGGTATCCTTGATTTGTTTTGGTGGTAAGTATAGCCTATGTCACTCAGGGATAAAGTAGCTTTCTGAGGGTGAAAGAATTTCTGAAATCGGTCCAGTGGTTTCTGAGTCAAGTCGTATCAAACACACAAAAATACAAATCTTTCCTCTTTATGATATTAGTATAGATGAAAAATTGAGCTATTATGTTAATGAAACAAAAAGGTTAGCAGTATAAATATTAATCTCAATGTTAGAAGATAACTCTGCCAATGTCTGAAACACATGGAATGAAAATGAAAATTGTTGTTTGTAGGAATTGCTTCTGCGTTATTAATTCTACACCATATAATAATAATAATAATATTCAAGAAATTCAAAACGAAATCTTTTGAATTTTTTTGTCGTTATTCAATTCGTCCTAGTCAACACTACTCTTCTTGATATGGTTTGAGAATTGCGTTCAAAATGATATGAGCATCTTTTCATCACTTGTTAATTAATGTCTGAGAACTCGAAATTGTGAGACACAAAAGTATCAGTTTCACTTTTGGACCGAGACCGCACATAATTGTCAGCAAAATGAACTGTTTGAAATAATATCCCTAGAGAGATTGAAGTTCCACCCCTCAGCCACTCAAACCATAATCAAGATGTTTCCCCAAACGAGAAATGGCGTCGCCTAAATGTCCCCCGAATTTTTCCATATCCTCCGCAATTCTAATTTACTAACCGGAATGAAACAAATTATGAGCCTGTCGTAATTCAATTTCCTCTGGAAATTTCGTTCATAGCAGACGCAATTCGGGGTTGAGCGGGGACGAAATACCTACGCAACCGGGCCGCAAAAATGAGTCGATAATTCAATTGTCCGCCCATAGAACATAATTTCCGAACGTCAAGCGTCTGAAAAAAATGCTGCGTCGTATATCAGAGCATCGCAATTATGCAAATCAAGCCTCATTGCTCAAAATCTGACACTTTCAATGGAGTCTTTACTCCCGATCGGCGCGTCTGTAAAAGAGATATAGAGGGAGGTTAGGAGAATGTGCTTCAAGATGGAGGACCGAGCAAATTTGTCAAACTTCCAGGCAAACTGGAAACGCCGTCATTGGAACCATGAGACGGGCCCGTATTCGAAAATCTTTCGATACGATGGGCTGGAAGAAAAACTTGATCGATATGGAAAGGATGGAAGATATTAATGTAATTATTAGTCGCCAAAATTTAAAGATGTTATTCCTTGGACTATTTTAAGGACATTTTATTCTTTGATTATTTTTGAAAAAGCGCTTTGTTGCAGAGGTATGGAACGAAACAAATTTTAAACCATTTTTTTATATAACTTTATTATATTATAATAATATATTAATATAAATATTGTTTATCAAGATAATTTTCAAGTAGGCTATGACAATAGTAAGAATATGTCAGTTTTAAACTAAAATTTCTGTATTTAGTCATCATCAATTATCTGCTCTGTTTATTTGTCACATTCGCCGCAAATAAAGAACAGACTTTTTATACATCATTCTGGTGTACCTTCGATTATCTATTACCTATTGCTTGTTTTGCATAGTGCTCGATCAATAAAAATAAGTAAAAATGACAATTCCTAACATAGCCTACTTTGAAATAGACGAGCACTGAATTTGAAAGAGCAGATAAATACAGAAATTTCAGTTTAAAACAAACATATTCCTACTATTGACATAGCCTACTTGAAAATTATCTTTATAAACCTGATGTTTAGACAAAGAAACCTGGCTTTAGTCGTGAAATTCGAATTTTATTCGATAACGGCGAAACTACTCATTTTACAGACATGAAATGTTCGGCACACCCTAACTAGTTCTTGACGAGCAATCGATCGGAATTATAAAATAATATGGTTCACGTTTGAAAAAAATGAGATTTCATAGTTTTACTGAGGCTCACTTTGAAGCCCTGTTTCAGGCATCCTGTATAATATTTCCTCATAATTTATATACAATAAGCGTACTTTCTTTTGTTTCACTGTTACAAAAAAAAATTCTTACAATGAGGGATTTTGAAGATATAAACACTAATTCGTTACAATCTCTCTTTCCAAAAATTTGAAAATCAGGCAATAACTCAACAATCGCTTGATGTGGTTGGGCATATCATACATGGAATCATTGCAGAATTAAACGAAGAATTCAAATATGTATGAATATACAGGATGGTACCTTTGAAATAACGAAGTTCACATCCGTTTCCGGTAGAACCGGAAGTAGATTCCGCTTGAAAATATTTTACAAATCGAGTTTATGTACTCTGAAACAAAAATACGAAATTTTGAATTTGTATCACAATTCTTTCCTCGGAAACACATGAAAAAATCACCTTGTATAGAAGTGGTCTTAATATACTTCCCTGTGGAACTCCTGATTCGACTTAAGACGAGGTGGATGTTGCTTCTCCGAATTTCACGGTAAAATGACGAGCTGCTCAATATGATTTCAGAATCATTTAGTATTTATTATTGCTTACTAAAAATTACATGTTACATTTCTATCCTACAACAATAGCTGGAAATGGCTACTTTCAGCTCGGATACAACCATCTAGACTTCTAGACTGCCCAACTCTTTCCAAAACACAAGGGTCGGTTTTTATTAAGTTGAACCCCGCAGTTATCTTTTTTCTTAAATCGTCCACATCTTTCACTGGCCTAGTATAAACTAAAATAGGCTCCGTAGAAAATAATCCAGGAGATTGAAGTCCGGAGATCGAGCAGGCCATACGTGAGGTCCACCTCGACCAATCCAGAGATCTCCGTATGTTGCTGTTAAAAACTCTCGAGCAACTACACTAAAATCAGCTGGTGCACCATCTTGCATAAACCACATTGCCAGTCTTGTAGCCAATAAAATTGTACATGTTATCCTCGAATCTGTGAACTTGTATTGATTGGGGAATAAATATTACCACAAATCCGAACCAGATGTTTATTGATTCTGAACTATGGCAACTGATTTTTAATTTTTTTCTTCTAATAAACCGTGCGTTTCTGCCAAATTGGGATTATAATATCATTATTGTTGCGATTTCAGGAAATATTGTTTCGTATACTCTTCTGCGGTTTTCAACGTTACCACGAGCTTGTTTTCTGAGAAGTGAAATTGAAACTCAAATAAACCACATCTGGCACATATTATATCAACTAATTTACGGTGTACCGTATTCGTTTAAGCGAATCGTCAAATCTTGTTCGGAATAGTGCCTAATCCGACAGAAAATAGGAACATTAATGATATTCAATGTTGATGTAATGGAATCCGCTATAATATTAATTGAATAAGCATGTACCGTGAATCACGAGCCATCCAGACCACGAAACAAAACCGTATATCCTTCAACGCTGGCTTTCAATGAGTTCGGAATGAACGTATATTTACACCCTCTCAAACTGGTTCCAACGTTCCGTTATTTATATACATTCGAATGGATAAATGGCTTTCCCAGAACTCCCTGAAGCAATTCTTCAGGGGTAACGAATGGCAGATATGCGAATGGGGAAGTTTTTGAGATACGAGCTCTTTCGAGGGCTCGAAAAGCGTCTTTCGTTATTTCAGAAACTACATGCAATTTCGTTGTGTGTTACCCCCAGTTTTCTAATTAATGATCGCGACAGGTGTGGGGTGAGATGTCTCTATAACTCGACGGTTATAAAGCGGGTACATATATTCTCCATTTATTCCAACACGACGACGTTAAGTATGCAAATTTATACGAAAATCGTTCCTGGATTGTGTAGAAAAAGGACTCATATCGTCATCACATAGAATAAGGTAGAATAAAGGTTGAAAAAGCACTTGAAGTCAGGATTCTCTGGGCGCTTATTCATACACATTGTTCGTCCATTCGCATTTTCCATTTCAGGAATAGAATTTATGAGATTTTTGACAAATGTCAGAAGAAAATTTGACAGTTACTGTCGAAGAAAAATTGTAGTTTTTTTTTGATAATTTGCTGCAATTTCCGGCTTATCCAAAGCTATCGAGAAACAGGAAATGTGATCGAAAGACTGTGGAGTGGACGTCCAAGATTTACCAATCTCGCACAAGATCAGTTTCTTTCTTTGTCTACCCGTAAAGAGCTTCTGAGTCGTTGGAGCTTGATGCTACCACGAATGCGCAGATTCACATAGAGTCAGTGTTTGACAATATTAATTCTTTGTTACATGCTGATATTGGTCCAAATTTCATATTAATGGGCAATAATACGCCCCGGCATGCCAGAATTACCGATGAAGCTCTGGAAATTTATGGTATTCCACATACCTCCATCATACACTTCAAGAACTTTGGAGAGAAATTAATTGAAGGCGTTGTAAGGCTATGCGATCAGCGATCCAAAAAAAAAACACTTCCAACTTTTTTTTACAACCTAAGCGATTTCTTCGACAGCGGACGTTGAATTGTTTTTCTATCTGATCTTGAATCCTAAACTCTACATCTACATTCGCGTACAATCACTCATATCGTTCCGATATTTCTGTTCAACAGCATTGATTCAAATAATTGCTCATGTAACGCATAAGCAATTTTTATTCACTCAAGATTTCTCGGAATCTAGGTATATCGATTTCAATCTAAGATGGATCCCACATATTGATTCCATTTGTAAAAAACAATAGTTCTTACTTTGCAATAAGTAGAGTCAAAAAATCAATTCCTCAAAGTGCTATTATCAACATTTGAACAATTATTTTTATACTCCATTCACTTTTATAAAGTATCTCGGTTGGCCAAGATTTCGGCTTATCAAGTTTTTCCACTTAAAACTGACGCAGGTTGGCACTCGTGACAGTGAATATAATTTTAGAGACGTTGCCAATGTGACACAGGTTTTGATCTATGTGGTCTTCGAGAATCGAATCGCGTAGAAAACGTCAAAAATTCACGTATTAGTACGGTGTTATTAACCTAAAAAAAGGCCTAACCTTGACATCCAAAGTAAAAGTTTTATTCCAACTCCAAATTGTTCTATATAACCCTCTTATTGTTTGGTAAAAAGTTACACCATTTTGAGCGTCGGGTTTGGGGGGGAGGGGGAGAAAAAGTAGGAACTTTAGTAGTTTTTTTAGTTGTTTGGAAATTGGTTGAAAACTAAGCTGTTTAGCACAAAGACTGTTATATACAAAAATATTCTACATGAAATTTTAAACTAAAAATGTCCTATGCATATTCCCTGTAAAATTTACGGTTCATGAGTTGCAGACGATTCTTCAAGCATCGGGTGATGCTGACCTATTAGTAGTCTTAACAGCTATTGATGAAGCAAAGAAAGATGTTCAAACGTGTGTTATTGGTGATGACACGGACTTATTAGTACTGTTGACTGTCCACGCACCTTCTGGGAATAAACTGAAAATGGTCGTACCTAAAAAAGGAAATCACCAGGAAAAAGTGTACATTATTTCTGACATTCAGCAAGGCATTGGGGATATGAAAGATGTTTTTCTGGAAATAAGCCTTCACAGGATGTGACACTGTGTCTGCTGTCTATAAGAAGGGAAAAATTGCACCTTATAGGAAAGTTCAAGCCAACACCGTTCTTCGTGAAAAACTTCTGGTCTTCAACAACCCCAAAGCCGACCCCAGTGCAGTGGCTGATGCAGGAAATTACTTCCTACTTGCAATGTTTGGAGCCAAGAACACTGAAGATCTAGATTGTCTCCGCTACCAGTCCTACTTGAAAACGATTGCAAAGCAGCCTATACATGCATTACTGAAGTTGGATGCACTACCCCCCACTTTAGGAGCGTCCAGAGAGCATTCATTTAGGACCTTCCACCAGGTACAATAGTGGCTGAATGAAGATAAGGATCCTCTCGAGTGGGGTTGGAAGAAGATTGGCGATCACCTGACACCAATTACAACAGCACGTCCTGCAGCCCCCCAGGAATTACTGTCCCTTATAATGTGTACTTGCAAAGATGAATGCGTTCGTAATTGTGAATGCAGAAGGAGTGGTCTAAACTGTACTAGCATATGCAGCAATTGCTCAGGCCAAGCATGTGATAACATGGACAATAATAACATCTTAGACGACGAGCTAGAGGAGGAGGATAATGTGCTGGAGGATGAGTGAAGTTAATAAAGACATTGAACATTCCAAATTTGAAAGATATTTATGCTTAAGAAGTGAATTTATGTTGCAATGTTCGTAGAAAGTTCAGGGTGGGTTTCTCCGTACCACAGGTTTATATGGCCTAGGCCTGTGGAAGCCTCTTTTCCCTTAAAAAAGAGTGCCCCTTGATAAGGTGGTGAGGTTGTCGTTCTTTCAAGGGCTTATCACTAACATACCACCGGCCACTGAAATAGCAACATTCTTTTACGAAGCTTATTCTGTTAAAAAATTATCAAAATAACGAAAAAGTTAACATTTACACCGTCTGTAACTCTTGAACCGTACAATTTAGAGTGATTATGAAAAGGACCATTCTTATTTAAAATTTAACGTAGAACATTTTTGTATATAACAATGTTTAGGATAAACCGCTTAGTTTTCGAAATATTTACGAAAAACTAAAAAAACTAGTGATTTTTCAAATTCCCCCCCCCTCACCACCAAACCCGACGCTCAAAATGGTGTAACTTTTTACCATAGAATAAGGGGACTATGTAGAGCAATTTGGTGTTGGAGGAAAACTTTTACTTTGGATGTTGAGGTTTAGGTCTAATTACACCGTACTAGTATTCCAAATGTAATTTTTGGATATTCAGACCAGAGGAAATGTAGAAATGAATGGCGAGAACGTTACCTTTATGTCTGAAATAGAGTTCCCGATCTATCCCCCTTTTTTTATTAATTTCGTAAGCAATTTAATTTTTCCTATTTGTATTAGAGTGACTGCTTCTCATACGAAATATTTATCAGAGTGAGTTATAGGCGTGATTTATTATAACTCATGCTATTAGTTTATATAGATACTGTTACAGCTCGAAATCAGTTGAATTATGGATATATTATTTTATGGGAGTGGATAAATAAACAATTTGATGAATACTACCAATTACTACGATCTCTATGTAGAAACTCCAACGTTGCGTATGTATCTGATGGAAAAATGACTATAACCTAACATTTTCAAAATACACGGTGATATGTATCAGAATGTCATGGCAAACCGGTATACTCTATAAAAGTGAGTGGAGTTTAGTTCACAGCCTCATATCCTATAATATCATGCTCTGGGCAACTCCACTGACGTAAATAGGGTATTCTTCATTCAAAAGAGAATTATGACCTTCAATATACCTGCGATATCCTCTTGTCGTCCGACTTTTGTTGAAAGAGGAATTCTAAAAGTGGCTTGTAGATACATCTTGAAGTGCCAAGTGTATTTCAAGGAGGAGGGGGAAAACTTCACGAAACTCTCTAGCTTTCACAACTATAACACCAGAAATGAGGAAATATTCCATATCTCCAAACATAATACGATAAAGTTCGAAAATTCACCACAACATCAGTGTATCAAATTATTCAATCATCTACCGAGTTGCATTAAATCTTAATTAAGAATATTAAGGCTTAATTAATTGAGGATTGCTTTTATACTGTTGCTGATTATTATTGTAAGTCATTTGTTCTCATTTCCAGTAGGTATGTATTTTTTCTCTATATTTTTTTTCCGACTCATGTTATATGACTAAGAAGATCAATAATAGCTATTTATGTAATATGTACATAAATTTGGTCTTTATGGACGAGTCCAGAGCGAGTAAAGCGAGCGAGGCCAATAATTTGGGCAATTCCATAAGCCTAATTATGTGACTAAGAAGATCAATAATAGCTATTTATGTAATAAGTACATAAATTTGGTCTTTATGGACGAGTCCAGAGCGAGTAAAGCGAGCGAGGCCAATAATTTGGGCAATTCCATAAGCCTAATTATGTACGAGTTGCATACAAAGCTTTATGTTTGACTGCAATTAATATATTTGTCGCTTTATTTCAAGAAAACATTATGTGTGCTTTTGCTTTTCTTACCTTAGCGACCTTAGCAGCCTCACTGAACAAAGTTGTTGACTTCGTTAATTCTGTGGCAAACGTCATAATAATCTCAAAAATGGATAGTAGAACAGTGTGAAAAATTTAGCCGCAAGTGCCAAAGAATCTCTTCTACCCACTAAAAGTGCTTCTGGAAATTTGTATGCGGCCTATAACAAGTGGCGTGAAACGAAGAAAATTGCAAAATCGAGAGAAGACTGTGACAGTTGAGTCCAATAAAGTGGTGTCCAATAAAGTAGTCAATTATGGACGCTAAACGAATTAATGATACAAGTGTTTATGAAGCTCGATGACACCCGATTCATGAATTCGTTTAGCGTCCATAATTGACTACTTTATTGGACTCAATTCTCACAGTCCTCTCTCGATTTTGCAATTTTCTTCGTTTCACACCACTTGTTATAGGCCGCATACAAATTTTCACAAGCACTTTTGGTGGGTAGGAGAGATTCTTTGGCATTTGCGGCTAAATTTTTCACGCTTACCTATCTCAAACTATCCATTCTTTGGATTATTATGACGTTTGTCACAGCATTGAAGAAGGAAACAACTTTGTTCAGTGAGGTCGCTAAGGTCGCTGATGGTTACTAAGGTGAGAAAAGCAAAAGTACACTTAATGTTTCTTTGTGATAAAGCGACGAATATATTAATTGACATTTCAGAAAATAAAATTTCTGCATTACACTCAAACATAAAGCTTTGTATGCAACTCGTACATAATCGGACTTATGGACTTGCTCAAATTATTGGCCTCGCTCGCTTTGCTCGCTCTGCTTTTGGACTCGTCCATAAAGAGCTAATTTATGTACTTGTTACATAAATAGCAATCATTATTATTCCCTATATTTGATATGTTGGCAGAAAAATCCCTGAAAACTCATAAGAAAGAGGTTTTATTAACAAAGCTAACGGAATTACAGAACTACATATGCTTGAATTTCTATCTGTGAATGATAAAGAATAACCCTCCTAAAATCGAATTCATAGAACATTGAGATATAAAATTTCAATGGAGCCCAACCCTGATCCTTCGCAGACGACTTCAGAGCACCCTCATAACGGCATCCGTCAACATGACAGCATACACCACAAAAACGGCTGTTTACATGATGAAATAAAAGTTCACCGGAACATATAACCCGCTCAACTTTTCCTCGTCCCAGAAGGACCCGAACTTCCAACTGCTGACAAATTTAATAATTTTATTTTTCGCCCTATCTGAAACACGGCCCTGGTCAAGTCGTTTTGTTTCCGCGGAATGCACCGAGGCATAAAATCGAAATAAGCTGTATTTTCCCTATTCCGAACTCCATTCAAGTTAGTCCAAATAAGTCGGTTAAAAAGGCATTCGTTGGCTTAGAAGTTCTGCGATCTTGCCGTTTCGAAGCGTCTCTAATTAATTAGTCTTTCCTTGTTTTCTGGTGGAATACGTGGCATCCAGTGAACTTAATCAAGTCGAATGTCGGCAGGATTATCATGTTTTGTGTATGTCCAATGAATTTCGATCAATCAAATTGAAATACCAGCAATATTAACCTACAAGGTTTGACCACAAAGTTATACTCACTCTTCGTTTCCAACTTCACATTAGTAAAAAAAACTGAATCAATGATGCAATTTTTGTAATATTTGCGACTTTTTTTGGCCTTCTTCAAAAAGCACCTAAAAGAATTCCCGAAATTAGGCAACATCAGGTCTATTGAAGGGGACATTTAGGAGTTTGCTCATTATCGCTTGACTCCTGAGAATTCATCTGATTGGTTTCTTCATAGATGAGTGTTTGAGCCTGGTTTATAGCTCTAAAGGGTTGGTTTGCTTATGAATTTGGTCCAATGAAGTATCACCGCCCCTGAATGAAGAATAACTTTATCGCGCTCTGTGATTCCGTGTTTTTTTTCCTATGACTCCAAACCCCTGACCCGTGCGGGGCAGCAGTAATCAGTACTCCATCCCGACGGGGTCCGTTATTGATGTAATAGTCCAAGATCCCAGAGCAATCAGACATAACTTATTTTCACACGGATGAAACCTGAAGTTTTCAGTAGCGTCTCGTGTGCCTTGAATACTTACGCGCTTTGTGGAACTTGCCGAGTGACACCTGGGCAGGTACCAGGTGAGAAAGGTAACTAAAAATAAGAATTATTTAACTTAAATTCACATGGCTGATTTTTATATATGTCATGTAGAATATTATTCTAAAGTAATATCATAAGTATCAGACACTTTTGATGGGCCAGAGCTTTTGTCAGACGCTTTTAAGCTACCCAAAAAATGAATGAACTTTACTTATTTTCACATGTCTGATTTTTCAATATGTTATTGAAGTATTTATTTAAAAGTTATTTTCAATCAGTCAGACAAATTAGAGTGACCAAACATCCCCTAAGACAAAAATTATTCGGCCAGAAGTATGAGGGCGAGAGCACTATGCATGCGCTTCAGAGTGAGTGAGACGTCCATAATAACTCGGTTCCCCTTCTTAAACTCACCATATGTTTCGATCTACTGTGTATGTGCTGTTTGCCTGTAATATAACTTATATTTATATATGCAGAGTGTAACAGCCAAATGGAATAAATTCGATAACGAATAAATGAGGGCGTGTTAGGAAAAACGCTCGGACACGTCGATTTGTAATATTAAATGAGCATATTTTTCAAGAAAATAATATTATATAGGGTGTTCCATGTGACCGTGGCCAATACCAACTTTTTTATTTCAAATGCAACCCCCTGTATGTTATTTATATTTTGGATTCTTCAGAAAATTCTAAACATAATTTATGTACAATGTCCTATACCTATATTCAACTTCTTCGGAAATATTAAATGTTTTCAGATTTTTTACAAAAATTAACATTTTGAATGAAAATTATTTTATTTCACAAATTCGATACATTACACTCAATACTTATTTCTCATTTACCTCTTGATATGAAGAAAGTAAGCAAAAACCATTACTGAGAAGAAATGTTGAGTAACGTTAGAAGACACCAGATCAGCATGTTGCCAAGACGTTCGCGGCGAGCATTTTGAACATTTCCTATATTGACATTGATATTTTTTTTTCTTTTTTTTTAATAATTAAGATTAATAGAATCAATATTACTTATTAGGTTTCAAGTGTAATGTACGGAATTTGTGAAATGAAATAATTTTTATTTTAAACGTTGATTTTTGCAATAAATCTGAAAACAGTAAATACTTCTGAAATAGTAAAAGATTTGTATGGGATATTGTGCATGAATTGTGTCTAGAATTTTCTGAAGAATCCAAAAAATAAATAACATACAGGGGGTTGCATTTGAGATAAGAAAGTTGGTATTGGCCACGGTCACATGGAACACCCTATATAATATTATTTTCTTGAAAAATATGCTCATTTAATATTACAAATCGACGTGTCCGAGCGTTTTTCCTAACACGCCCTCATTTATTCGTTATCGAATTTAGTCCATTTTGCTGTTACACTCTGTATATATAAATATAAGTTATATTACACGCAAACAGCACATACACAGTAGATCGAAACATATGGTGAGTTTAAGAAGGGGAACCGAGTTATTATGGACGTCTCACCCACTCTGAAGCGCATGCATAGTGCTCTCGCCCTCATACTTCTGGCCGAATAATTTTTGTCTTAGGGGATGTTTGGTCACTCTAATTTGTCTGACTGATTGAAAATAACTTTTAAATAAATACTTCAATAACATATTGAAAAATCAGACATGTGAAAATAAGTAAAGTTCATTCATTTTTTGGGTAGCTTAAAAGCGTCTGACAAAAGCTCTGGCCCATCAAAAGTGTCTGACACTTATGATATTACTTTAAAATAATATTCTACATGACATATATAAAAATCAGCCATGTGAATTCAAGTTAAATAATTCTTATTTTTAGTTACCTTTCTCACCTGGTACCTGCCCAGGTGTCACTCGGCAAGTTCCACAAAGCGCGTAAGTATTTAAGGCACACGAGACGCTACTGAAAACTCCAGGTTTCATCCGTGTGAAAATAAGTTATGTCTGATTGCTCTGGGATCTCAATAATATCAGGACGATATTATTCAGCACCCAGCAGAAACCATAGTAGCTGTATTTACACCTCAGTTAATTGGACATATAGAATTGCGGTAAGTGATAGTCATTGCTCAATCCAGTAAACCAACCAAACAGATAGATAGATAACTGTCATTTATTGCAGAGCAAATGGCCATCGACCTTGGGTCCTTCAGCCTGTTCTTTCAAATACATCATTAATATATTTCTCGTATTAAACAATAAAAAAGAGGAACTTGTTTGTTGATTTATTTATTCCACCAGTTTATTGTTGTTGTTGAATTAATTGATTATCTGGAATTAAGAAAATTCCAGATAATCAATTAATTCAATAACAACAAAAAGAGGAACAATAATAATTTTATGTTGAATTTCAAATATACTGTATAGGGTCTGTCTCGGGTGTTTTCTTGAGTAGCTATGATTGTTATCATCTTGGTAGAGGGCTAATACATCTTCTTGTCTTCTGAGTTTTTCAACAAATCTGGTTAAAAGGGTATTTAGTCTGCATCTTATTGGCTCAATGCTGGTGCTTGAGTATAGTAGGTCGTTTGGTGGATTATGGAGTATATTATTTGGGTGCCTCATTCTCGTAATTGTTCTGAGCGCTGTTGTCTCTGCTACTTCTATATTTCTCAGTGCTGGTCTTTTACAGTTGTTGAATATTGGGTGGGCATACTCTAGTAGTGGGCGGCAAATTGTTTTGTTGATTTTTGCTGCCGTGTTAGTGTCGATACCTTGTTTTCGGTAGGTTAATTTGGCGAAATTTTCTGCTCTAGAAATAATCTTCTTTTTCATGTTCTTAGTGTGAAGATTAAAATTCAATTCATTGGAGGCAGGTTGGATAGTTTTACCATCGAGTTGTAGCATAGGTGATGTTGCTGAAATTCTGTGATCAAACAAAACAAATTGTGATTTTTCAATATTTACTTTCAATCTTCACTTTTTGCACCAATTCTGAATGTTTTCTAGCAGATCTTGTAATTTCTTCACGCATTCAGCTAGTGTTTTTGCATGTTTTGCAGTATTGTGTCATCTGCGAACTGTAGAAGAGATTGTGCCTACTTTTACTTCCAATTCCCTCTTTTCTAAGAATTGTTTACACAACCTGATCAGTTTAGCGGGGACTCCTGTCTAGTGTCTTGTACAATTTATACAACAATCCTTTGTGCCATATGCTGTCAAAGGCCTTTTCAATATCTAAGCTTATAGCAGAAGTTTTTTGTGATTTGAGAGTTGCATTTTGGGCATTTGATACAAGTATTGTGAGTGGATGGGCTGTTGATCTTTCATTTCTAAATCCAAATTGAAAGTTTGGAATGTGCTGTTCTGTATGAGGTATCATCAGCGTTTTTATTATTTTCTCGTACAATTTCCCTAGCACAGGCAGTAGAGTAATGGGCCTGTAGCTTCCTGCTCGTTGTTTATTTGTGTTCGGCTTGGGAATATTTATGATCTGACCTGTTTTCCATATTTCCAACCAAACATTTGTATTACCTTATCGAAATCATGTCAGCGACCTTTTGGGTTACCATCATTTTTTTACTTCCCTTTACTTTTGGGTCAGAGCGGCCCATTCAATGAGTTCGATTGCCTCAACACTCAGCGTCTTCGACATATAATGGTAATATCTCCATTTGGACAAAGTCGTTCATTTGTGCTCACGCACTACTGAAGATAATGTTTCATTTTGAACTTCGTCGTTTACCGAGAAGACGTTGATACACTATGCCTTTACGCAAGAAAGAGACGCCCGATAGAACCACTCAACAAATCAATGTTCTAAATCCTGAATAAAAAAATGCCACATTGAAAATACGGATGTAATCGGAAGGAAGAACATATATCTCCCCGGGATGATCTCTATGCGCGTCTGACGAGGCTTTGCAGTCTCTCATTCCTAATAACGCTCAGCCCGACTATTCCCTACCCCATCCATCCCTTTTTTCCTGCTCCGCTGCAATCCGCAATCAGATACAGAGCGTCTGAATGTATCATTTATAAGGGAATTTCAACGTATTGCGGAAAAACAACTGAAGAGGGGGGCCTCGACATGAAATATTATATCCGATAAGAGGAATTTATCGCCAGCGGAATGTTTTATATTAATAGAAAATATTGCTGACATTTTTCGAGATGAAAAGATTCAGGACAAGATTTTTGCCTGATAATGCTCGTGTTCGTGGTTTTTGCAGGGGACATTGAAGGTTACGTTATGGCACATATTATAAGGGTGCCAAAACCTGCCGACCGGATTATTATAAGAGTTACGAAAAAACACATTGCTGAGTTTTGAACGGATCAGATACTTGGTGTACTGTCTCCATATAATTACATAAATAATATTAGATAAGCGGAATTAGCGGATGATATTATGTGAATTGATACATCAGGTCAGCCTGAATTCATCGAGAATATAATATTTATAACAAGACATTCAAAATTTCGATATTTGAATTTTTTGCACTGGTGGACACTCGGTGTTATATCTTCGACTTGAAAATAGGTGGAACCAGTATGGAATGATGAATTGTCGCCCCCTTAAGTAAAATAAACTGTATACTTAGATATATACAGAGTGTAACAGCCAAATGGAATAAATTCGTTAACGAATAAATGAGGGCGTGTAGGGAAAAACGCTCGGACACGTCGATTTCTAATTTTGAATGCGCATATTAAAAAAAAAATAATATTATATAGGGTGCTCCATGTGACCGTGGACAATACCAACTTTCTTATTTCAAATGCTGTATATTAATTATTTTTTGGATTCTTCAAAGAATTCTAGACACAATTCATGCACAATGTCCTATGCCCATCTTTAACTATTTCGGAGTATTAAGTAATTTCAGATTTATTGCAAAAATCAACGTTTTAAATCAAAATTACTCTATTTCAGAAATTCGGTACATTACACTTAAAACCTAATAAGTAATACTGATTATTTCTTTTCTTTTTTGAAATTCGCTGATTATTCGATGATTTTCTTCAAATTTCTATTACTTCCTTGGGTACTCATATACAAACAGTGATTTGAAATCTTAAAAAATATACAAACGCGTATCGCGAAATCCTTTGGGTTTATGAAACAGTATTCAATCGGTAATAACAAGAGAAAACCATTAAGATTTGTTATATCAATCATTCTTCGTCATGCTTTCAAACTGAATTCATTGCAAATACATCGGCCACAACAATAGCCCGAAATGCAGCAGATATGAGGCCGGCTCTGCGGTAGGGAATTTATATTCAGGTGCTTCGCCCGATAATAGAAAGGGCGAAAAATGGAAAATACCACCTACGTGTACAAAATGCTTTCCATCAATCAATTGATTCACTTCATTGTGAAATATAATGGCATCACCATTCGGAGGTTTGTCAGTAAATATATGTATTGTGAGGTAAATGTACATATGAATACATATTTCTATCGATTCGAATTAATGTCGGTACCTGAATGTAACCTAATTTAGATCGAGGTAATATGAACTTTTTCGTGGAGTATGCCTTAAATCACATTCTTATCGCATAGATTTCGTTCATTTCAAAACAGAAATGCTCACAGCTGTCATCATTCTGGCCAGTTATTTCTAGTCGTCGAATAATGAAGATCGATAAATTGCATTCATGTTCGACTGCCTAATAAACACTCGATTTATAAATTCCTAGTGGTTAAGGCGATTGTAAAGAAATTTTCTAGTCTACGGTAGTTTGACTGTTGGGTCGAGAATTAACAGTGCTGTAGACAATTAATACCAATTGAGGAAAGAAATAACGGCAATGAAGACAATTGAATATTTTTGAAATTCCGGAAAAAGTCAAAAATATTCAATTGTCTGCATTGCCGTTATTTCTTTCCTCAATTATATTTACAGACGTTAAACCATTCTCATTAATACCAATATGAATTCACACTCCTGATGAACTGATCGACAGAAGTACCAGAAAAACTTGCCCTTTCTTTTGTCTCTTCAGAGATCTGATAATTATAGATTGGTATCCGACACCTCTGTTCATATCGATGCTTTACATAATATTTTGCCAATTGATTGTGGCCAACATGCTTCAAACTTGCGACATGCAATTTCATCCAACTGTAAGGACAAGAGTTTTTGCTCTGGGAATCCAACAATTTGTTGGACATAATCCGTTCTTATCCCTTGAGAAGGCAGTGGTTTTCAAGAACTACTCCTCTGGACCAATAGAGGTGCCCAATCAAGTGTTCCATTCACCTCATTCTTCCCATCCATTATTTCACTGATCTGAATTGTCACGAAGCTGCATTACTACGTCATAACATAGAGTGCTAACGAAAGATTAGACGATCACAACGCCAGGCCAAAAAATATAAGTAGGTATAAAATCTCCTTCACTGTAAAAAAAACTGTTTGGAATCACAAAAGAAGGATTCGCCCCTATCCCTCTTTCGAAAAATGTGCTTAAGTTCTCCTGATATTAAAGTGTTAAACCTCCAAAGTGCGATATAAAATGTTTCAAAGAAATACCCATTCCGGAAACTGTGCTGCTTTCGGTAAAACATAATTCAATAGAATGTTCTGAGGTATCCACTTCACACAAAAGCGGGGTTAATTTTCCAAGAAACGATGGTTGAGTGTAAATATCAGATTTTCTGAAGATGATCATACACCAAAGGGTAAGAACTGTCATGGCATCAGTTATGAAGTGCCAATGCTGCCAACAATGATTTTATGAAATGTTTTGACGTGGATAATCTGAGTGTATTATAGTGGTGTATAATATCTCAGTACAAAAGCACATCCTCAAGAACTCCAAATGAGATATTTATTAACGTTCCTTCGGAAATACCTATGCGGAAAAGAGACCTCTTACTGAAACTCCTCAAGTCGTTTCTTACCAAGGAAGAGTAAACTAGAAACAAATTTGGAATTCCATCCCGCCAAGAATGTTAGATAATCATCTCGATATATTATGTTCTTCACAGTCTGTGTAATCACTTTCTAAGGCGTTTCGCAAAAACGAAAATGGGAAAGAGTCCAACTTAACTCGGTCCTCCTTATTACGGTTATTACAAGGAAAGCCTTCGAGGTGTTTCTTGTTTCTCTTTTACCATTCCCGCTACAGACCCAATCTGCATAACTTAATGCTTATTACGTTCTGCAAACTCCATAGGTGTGAAATTATATTTTTATAAGCGAGACAAACTGAGTGTTAATGCTCTACCGGAATTGGATAATGCAGCCAGAAGTATTTCGGGGGTTTTTCGGTTGCTGAGCGTCTGATTTATGATATGAGCTTGGAGTCTGGAAAAATGGATCCGTATCTCCTCAGAAACTGTACAGATGGGAAAAGCGCTTAGTGGTTTGGTAATGAGAATGTTGATCATAAAACCGAAAGTGGTTGCGAGAAGACTTTCATGGAGAAATTCAAGAAAACTCATATTCAGATTGTTGTCGAAAGGAAAGACACGAATAAATTATAAGATATGATTGGGAGAATTTATACAGGGTCTTTCACGAGGAACCTCACCCATATTTATACGGGAAACTACTGAACATATTTTCATGAAATTCAGCACTTATAAGTATTTAACGATGCTGATGAAATCTAGAATATTTTCAAGGCATGAGCACCTCCGGTTTTTCCGGAAATGACGTCAACTTCCGTTTTTCGAATTAGAACACCATTTTTTCATTGCAGAAATAGATTCCTTAGAAAATTTCAAGTTATTTTGATGTAACATTTTTCAGTTTTGGTTGGAAAATTCTCTCCGAGCGGGAAAATTCGAAAAAAAAAATCGAAAATAGAGCTCTGCTGAAACATGAATAACTTCGAGGTTTTTGGATGGAAAATTTTCATTTTTGGGATTTTTCAAGATGTGAGATTGATGTATCCACTTTATAAATCGAAATCACGATTCATGGTACAGGGGGTGAAAAAATCGCTTTCAAAGTTAGGGATGACAAAATCGTGAAAAATCAATTTTTTCAAATTAGAACCCCATTTTTTATGGCAGATATTGAATCTACGTTAAAAAATAATGTGAGTGTATGCATCACACCCTTGCCCTAAAATGGATATTTTCTGAGTTAATATCCACTTTAGGGCAAGGGTGTGATGCATACACTCACATTATTTTTTAACGTAGATTCAATATCTGCCATAAAAAAATGGGGTTCTGATTTGAAAAAATTGATTTTTCACGATTTTGTCATCCCTAACTTTGAAAGCGATTTTTTCACCTCTTGTATCATGAATCGCGATTTCGATTTCTGAAGTGGATACATCAATCTTACATCTTGAAAAATCCCAAAAATGAAAATTTTCCATCCAAAAACCTCGAAGTTATTCTTGTTTCAGCGGAGCCCTATTTTCGATTTTTTTTTCGAATTTTCCCGCTCAGAGAGAATTTTCCAACCAAAACTGAAAAATGTTACATCAAAATATGTAACTTGAAATTTTCTAAGGAATCTATTTCTGCAATAAAAATGGTGTTCTAATTTGAAAAACGGAAGTTGACGTCATTTCCGGAAAAACCGGAGGTGCTCATGCCTTGAAAATATTTTAGATTTCATCAGCATCGTGAAATACTTATAAGTGCTGAATTTCATGAAAATACGTTCAGTAGTTTCCCGTATAAATATGGGTGAGGATCCTCGTGAAAGACCCTGTATACCACACTTCTTTTTATACAGTGGAAATCTGATTTCACTAGAAATACCCAGGAATGACTCCTTCAATTTTTGCCGCATGTTTACCAAACACCCTGTCTATACACTTTCCACAAAGCAAGTTCTATTCTTGAGGCTCACTCTAACTCGGTTCGAATTAGGATTTTTATCGCTTTGAGGCCGTGCTTTCCTTCCATTGACAACTGCCGAGATGATTGAACGCTGACTAAATATCGTTATGAAAATTCCCAACCTCCGCCCAGCTTTCCATTTCCGAAATGAAATATTCAAATGCATATCCCAGGTTTTCACGAGTGCATAATGAATTCAATTGGCATATAAATTCCCCTTGGATGAATAAGGTCTCGGCTCAGGATTGAGCACAATTTCGAGCGAAATTGCTGACGCAAAGTGAGGTACAAGCTGGGGGAGAGAAGGAAACGGAACTAACTTCTTCTGTTTGTTTACCCGTTGATAAAACTTTGAGAACTCATCTCCGCGTTGCGTTGGTTCGCAAAGGCGACCCTTCCCCTCTCCCCGCGCTACTTCACCAACGTGTAGCGCGTCAGGTTGTCGCCCGAACACTTTAAAAACTAAATAACCCTATTAGGATGTTGATGTCGCTGTTAAAAGTTTATAGGCAATGCCTTTATTTATTTATTCTTGGCATTCCTGGGATCCCCTCCAAGCACACTACCCAAAGCTTTCGACTTCGAGTTTAAATCAATACTGAGATATTATGGAGTAAATTAAAGTGTGCTTTCTCATTAGAGGAATGAAAAACCTCGAAATCCATTAGTTAGATTCAAGATAAAATTTAATATAACATGAACGTTGCCCGCTATACAATTTTATCCTATATCACCGTGTCCACAGCCTCTTTATGAAGATATTACGACGGCTCTGTAGATGTATTCTCACTCTCTTTCCGCGGGTATTTCTGACTGAACAGCCAACACAAAGTTGAAATTCTCTTAATGATAATTTTTATGTTCCTCATTTTTCATTCATTTTAAAGTTTATTAACTCTGGAACAATGAAGCCGATTTTGGGCCATTTACCTCGAGAGGTCCTTTTTTTCAAAAAGTTAATCGTGTTGTTGACGGCCTTTCGAACGGACTTTTAAGATAGACCATTCGTGCAATGTCCTTATCATACAGGGTGATTTCTTAAGTGTTTCATTAAAAGCATTCGAGCTCGAGGAAGAAATTTCGAAACGATTCTGTATTTTCCTTTTGAAGTACATGAACTTGAATTGTAAAATATTTTCAAGCGGAATCTGAACTTCGTTATTTCAGATGCAACACCCTGTATATTTATACATATTTGAATTCTTCGTTGAATTCTGCATTGATTTGATGTATGATATGCACAACCACTTCAAGCGATTGTTGAGTTAAAGCCCGATTGTCAAATTTTTTGAGAGAAATAGTCCCAAAAATTAACATCCCGCACTGTAATACATTTTTTTCGTCGCAGTTGGACAAGCGGAAGTACGCTGATACTGCTTCTTGTATAAATTATGAGAAAATATTTTACAGGGCGTCTGAAACAAGTCTTCAAAGTGAGCCTCAATAAAACTATGAAATCTCATTTTTTTCAAATGGGAATCATATAGTTTTGTAAATCATTCTAGTGTACCTTTTTATTATTGCTTGTTTTGCATAAGTGCTTGATCAATAAAAATAAGTAAGAATGACAATTCCTCACATAGCCTACTTTGAAATAGACGAGTATACCACTGATTTTGACTGAGCCAAACCTGGCTTTCGTAGTGAAATTCAGTCAAATTCAGTGGTACATATACTCATTTTTATTGATCAAGCACTTATGCAAAACAAGCAATAATAAAAAGGTACAGGGTGGGCAAAATTGGTGCTACATGAACTAAAACTTTTTAACCCGAGGAGATAGAGGAAAATGAATGGCACCTTATAGTCTTCTTTTTTCGAGAAACTGATAATGCCATCAACTGCATTCCTCTATCTTCTTTCGTTTCCGAGTTATAGGCCAAAATTGAAATTTGGGCGATTTCAACTTTGGTCATTATCTCCGTTACTGTTTATGTTAGGATGTTGAAATAAAAACATTATAGAGGCAATTTTCTGATAGCAATCCAGTGGCGTACTCTGATTTTTTCTAAAAGATTTATTTGCTGAGTTGTGTTTTTTCTTATGAGACAGTAGTTTGAAATGACTTAGAAAAAATCGACTTTTTTTCCGTTTCAGAAATGTATCATATGTTTTAGTTCATGTAGCACCAATTTTGCCCACCCTGTACACTACACCTTTTCCAATTGTAATTCAGAAAACGTAAAATGTAATTCAGAAAAGCAAATTGAATTCCAGAAAATGGAAATTGTAATTCAGAATAGTAAGTTGATACATATCATATACCTACTATTCTGAATTACTACAATTTCCATTTTCTGAAATTCAATTTGCTTTTCTGAATTACATTTTATATTTTCTGAATCACAATTGGAAAAGGTGTAGAATGATTTACAAAATTATATGGTTTCCATTTGAAAAAAATGAGATTTCATAGTTTTATTGAGGCTCACTTGGAAGCCCTGTTTCAGGCACCCTGTAATATATTTTCTCATAATTTATACAAGAATTAGTATCAGCGTACTTCCGCTTGTCTAACTGCGACGAAAAAAATGTATTACAGTGGAGGATGTTGGAGATATCAACACTAATTTGTGGCACTATTTCACTCAAAAAATTTGACAATCGGGCTATAACTCAACAATCGCTAGAAGTGGTTGCGCATATCAAACATCAGATCAGTGCAGAATTCAACGAAGAATTCAAATATGTATAAATATACAGAGTGTTGCATTCGAAATAACGAAGTTCACATTCGTCTCCGTTAGAACCGGAAGTAGATTCCGCCTGAAAATATTTCACAATTCAAGTTCATGTACTCTGCTGAAACACTTAAAAAAATCACCCTGTATTCTTCAATCTTCATCGAGGCATGAAATCTGGCTGAAGTTCAATTGAGGTATTTACTTCCCAAACCCGTTTTTCTCGTTCTGTGAATTTATTTTTAGTCGGTATCTTCCTTTTCGGCATAAGAAAACCTCAACTACCAATTTCCAGATTCCAACTGAATTTTCACCTCGTAACCTTCGCCTTCACCATTTTGCAACCACGTATACTGATAGAACTACGGTAATTTTTGATCCTGTTGGCTTGATCGTATGGACAAGGACGTTATTCATATATCTAATGAAACCAATACAGGGTGTCCCGCGAAATCAATACAACAATTTGGGGTCTCCTAATTTTGTCTCAAGAATCTGTGACCCAATTTTGATGCATCAATTTAAGGACACCCTGTAGTGGTATTATTACATATATGTTCTGCGATTAGTATGGGTAGTTGCAAAATGGTGGAAGCGCAGGTTACCGGTACAATATTTCTAGGGCATATTATTTAATTCCTATGCAATGGTGACTTGTTGGTCAGTGTTTTTCTGAACTTCTGATAAAATTCTGTGTGCCAATTTGTGTTTTCTCATACGAATCTCGAAATGTGATTAATCACATTAATGTAAACAATTTTTTTTTGAATGACAATCCTAAAAATAGATTGAAACTAATGTTCAGTTAATTATTGTTCAAATTGTCCGATATGAGAGAAAATGATATTATGTCATTGGTAGAATACCGCTAGGGAATCAAAGTAGAACGAAACTTCGCTAGATTAGGAAAATCAATATTTAATATGGGGACGTCGAGGGCAGCTTAATTAAATCCACTAAATACGAATTAGGAACGAAACATCCACCCAAACGAAAAGCATCGTTCGAAGTTTGGAGCTTTGTTCTTTCTGTTCATTTTTGGAACTCACAACCTTTTTCTGAAGTTTCGAATTTTAAGTATTTTGATATTTGAGTTTTATTTTTTCTTGGTTATTTGTGTTTTTTTGTTCCGTTCTTGGTAAGTTTTTTTTCAGTTTGTATTTATAGTAATTATTAATTCGAAGACGAAATGATTTTGCCAATTCTGAAGGGTATCTCAAATTTCCCGTTTTTTTTAACGAATAAAACATAGATGGCGCACTGAATACGTCTGGGCCGGTGTTTTGACATTTAAGAAGTGTGATGTATAACATTTATAAAAATGGCTTCGTACACGATACAACAACGCTTTCAAATTGTTGAATTATTTTATGGAAATCAGCGTTCTGTGAAAAGTGTTTCCAGAAAATTACGTGAATTTTATGGTTTACATGAGCGTCCATCTGAAAGCACTATTGGTCGAATTATTGAGAAATTTCAAGAGACCGGTTCGGTGGAATACCAAAAAACTGAAAAATACAGTAATAGCGGTCGTTCAAAAGACAATATGGATTTGGTTCGTGAAAGTGTTGCTGAAGACCCTGAAATGTCCATTTGACGACGTTCACAACAAGTTTGACTTAGTGGGTCCACAATATGGCGTATTTCACAAAAGGATTTAGCTCTGACGGCATATAAGGTTCCAATAACACAGGAACTTAAGCTACAATTTATTTATCGAGACAGAAATTTCCTAGACGAATAATCTCCTGAAACGGTGATGTCAATTGGCCACTAAGATCATGTGATTTGACACCGTTGGATTATTTTTTTGGGGTTATGTGAAAATCCAGGCCTATAAGAATAATCCACAATCGATTCCTGAACTAGAGGAAGAAATTATTCGTGTCATTAGTGAGATAGAGTCTCAATTATGTCAAAATGTCATTTCAACGAAAGAGTGGACGTGTGTGGAGCTGTAAGAGGAGGCCATTTGGCAAATATTATTTTCCGTCCATAAATGTCATAACTGATACTTCGACCACCAATAAAAAGGTTTTGAAAATGAATGCGAATGATGTGTTTTATAATGAATGATTTTATCGTCTGTGTATTCAATTAGGAATTCCGGAATTTCAAAAAATTGTCTGCATGCCGCTAAAATCTTTCCTCCTGATGTGTTTTATTCATTCTAAAAAACCGCGCAATTTGAAACACCCTTTAGTTCTGTTTCCAGCCAAAAATTTAAATGGTTGAAAATGGAGAACGAAAATTGAGACACGAAGCATTTGCCGAAAATGAGTCAATAAATTTAGTGTGAATGGTAACTAGGTACCAAACTCGTTCAAACAATCAGCAACGGCACTTGTAATCCGCTCCATTTCCTTCAAATAGGTCACTATTATCCCAAGTATATTCAAAATAGAATGCATGCAACGCTTCGGCGCATCCGAAATTCGGAAGATTCCGCGAGATCTCCAACTTCCCGGGTAGACTTTCTCGAAATTCCAGACACGTCCGCCAGAACCCTAACTTTTGTCTAGTGATTTTATTTATACACAATAATAAAGCCGGAGATGTAATCGCCGGCTTATCGTGGTCGATTAAAACGAAGCTTCCCCCTTTGAGAGGATTAACCTTTGTAAGTTGTTCGTGACTTCGACTGACTGAGCTACTGCGCGAATACTCAGACAAGGAAATGAATCGTATCGATTATGCCTGTACAGGTGGAGGAAGTATGGCACTTGAACACGTACTAGGGTCGGCTTCTATCGGAATTTTTGTCGGTGAAGTATCGGTCCTACGAAGAGTGCTTTCTCAATTTTCCGTTCCGATTGAGGGAGTCCCATCGCATCGATTGGACAACGAATTCGAGTTGAAATGTTTCTACCGTCACAATTGGATTTTCGTGACTTCGTTCAAGAAAATGGATCACGAGGAATTCCAAACGAAATGGCTGAGTCTCGTTTTCAAACATCGAAGAATTTTATTAACTTTCATTATATTTTGAATGCCTCAAAGGTTGTGATTATGCCAATCGCAACCTTTTACTGGAATACAATGTGAATCAGTTTGATTTTGAATTTTACAGGCCTAAAATAATTTATGCAAAATTCAGTTGTTCTTTTGATGGTATGTGGGGATTTGTTCGTAAACTGGTCTGGAGAGGTGTTCAAATCATGTTTCTTATGCTCAGATTCCTCAAGATTTTATGTTCTTATAAGAATTTCGGGAAAAAGACGAGATATTTCACATTATGCTCCGAAAAGGAATTGGATATACAACTTGGATCAACAATTGTCTTAATCTGGGTTCCATCTCATGTGGGAATCGAGGGCAACGAAACCGCCGACCGAGCCTGTAAAGAAGCTTCAAACTCCAACCTTTGCACAAAGCACATTTAACTCCCACAAGACCTCAGCTCACACTTCAGAAGATCAGTCAACGCACAATGGCAGGCACAATGGAGCAGCTCCAGAGGAAAACTACGTAGTATACAAGACTCCGTATGGAACACCATCCAATTACCAGCAATGACAAGGAAGGAACAAGCTGTACTTAGACGACTTCGTATTGGACACTTATGACTCAGCCACGGCTACCTTATGAGCAACCAAGACCCCCCAATGTGCTCCCACTGTGACACCCCACAGACGATTCCTCACTTCCTGGTAGAGTGCCCGCAATACGGAAACCAAAGAAGAATCTACAAAATTGAGCTGAACCTAAGAGAAATCCTACACAACACCACAAACTTTGAAAACCTGTTGAAATATCTCAAGGCAACTCAACTGTATACCCAGATTTGAAATTCTTTATAATATTGTCGTGCATATTGTTCTTGATTAGACTGTAACCGTGTCAATGACCTCTGCAGTCGAGACACACAAATTGAATGAAAAACAAAAAATATAGAAGAAGAAAAATGAAGTTTCCATTCCTGGCTTGAAATTCTGAAAAAAAAAAGAAATAGTGAAGAAATGATATAGCCATTGTTTGAGCGCTCAAAAATGGTTTAAATTAGAAAATAATTCATGATTATTTTCCAAATAATCTTCGAACAATATCATTCCTAATTCACGAATATCCAGGTCTTTGACTTGGACACATATTTTAACCGTAGATTCCTCTCATCAAACGAAAAACTCTTTTCCTACACCATTTTTCAAAATTCGGTTTCGGTTGAAAGATACAGGGTGCCGGAAATCCATGAAAAAAACATTTTTCTTACCATATCTTCGGAACCGTCAGTTCAAATGAACTGAATTTTTGTTGAGTGTTAACTCTATTCATGGTGCAAATTTCCCAATCAAAACACATTCAATATTCATTGTTTTGTGAAAGTTACAGCGCAGCCGACTCGTAAATTCACGCGAAAACACTATAAAACTACTTCAAAAAGACAAACGGTTCATATTTTTCGAAATTATCAATCATTTTAGATAATAAATGATTAATAAAACGCGTCGTTTTCGAGTTTTTTCTAATTTTATGTGATGAAATTTGAGGAAAAAATCATGAATCTTAAGAGTAATCTGGATGCTTCACTGGATTTTGAATATCACTGACTAGCAGAAGAATTAATATCACTCTGATCGCTGTACAAGTTGACCATTTTGTCACAGTGTTCATCAACTTTGTTGAGACTAGAATCTCCATGGAAGGAAAACGATGTGAGATATGTAACAATAAAATCCCACAAATATGGGAAACAAAGTTGTATTCTGAGCAGCATAAATTATACCTACTCTTTATACGCACAGTTTCAATTGAGAATTCATTTTCACCGGTCCCTCAGGAAAATATTAAAAATAAATTTTAATGAAATATGAAATTCAGATATATGAATGATGAAGATCGATACAAACCAAGTATTGAATTGAAATTGATGAAGAATAAAATGATACTTAGCACTAAATAATCTGTAACGATGTTTCTATCTGAACAATGTTCTTCGTGATTATTTCCTGCCAACTTTCAACAAGGGAAAAATTCTGCACAAAAAAATGAACCAATTTTTACAAGTAAATTTTTGACACATAATTATCACTTGATCGAAGAGAAACACCTATAATGAACACTTTCGCCTTTCATAAAAACATAACTCTAGAAAAGACATCTTTCCAAGAGCTCTGTGAGATATTTATAGAAGATTATTGTTTTGAATACAAAATCAAATGAAAAACCTTTCTTCTTATGATATTTTTGGGATATCGAGGAAAATATGAAAAGTTATTGGTATTCACAAATTAATCTTCAGGAAAATGGAAAAAAGAATTTATTTTGATGGGAGAAATACGGCTGTTTAATTGCAGGAATAATCGGACAAACAAGTACTCGTTTTTGTCGGAAAATATTGTGTTTGTAACATTTTTATTTCAATATGGTTAGTACATACTTGAGTATTCCTCAAACGTTTTAACTCAGTTTCAATCGAGAAATCTGAAGATTGCATTCATAGGAGAGTATGGTAGCAGGCAAATATTTGGCCTAATTTTTTTCCGAATGTTTTTCAAATCTTTTCAACAGCACCGAATTTCGGAAAAATGGAGAATGAAAAAAAGGTTTATTTTGGCCTCAAGAATCAACAGTTGAAATATGTGTACAAGTCAAAGACTAACACTGTATAAAAAGTTTTTCCCTTCCTAATAAGGGAAAAGATAATGAAGGTTGACATTTGGGAGTATCATTGATATAATCCCTCATAAATGCAATGTAAAGAAGCTAATGTAACTCAACCAGACTTGCTCCCTTATTCGAATATTTTTCGCATAACGTAGAAAATAGAAGTTTTTCCGGATTGCCGACATTCGCTCAGAAAACGTCATTGAAATCATGACATGAGACGACAAATGTAGCATTCAGAATAGAACATTAAGCACAACATGTATATCTCGTTGGGTAGGAGTGTCCCCCAGGATATCATTATTGTCCGGGTAAAAGTAAACGCCGAGTAGTGACATTTCCCAGGATAATTCCACTGGGATGCATGAAATTCCGGACTGGTACTGACATTTCTCTGTTAAAATGTCCGTCAAGGGGCTTTCACACCCCAGGAAGTAGCGCGAGGAAACAGGTGTCGATTTATTATTAATTTCGATTACAGCGCACGCTCAGCTGTTTGGAACGTATATTTGGTGGAGGATTCCTGTTTTTCCTCTGATTGACATGTGAATATTATGCGGGATTATAGGGTGGGAAAACTGTAATGCTAGTGATGAAATAGCGACAAGTGGCGTTGATGAAAAAACGAAATGAATGGGACGAACCAAGATTTTTCCTGCTGACACGTAGATATTGAAAGTGCTGTCAAAGTGGATTATGACATGGGACTCATTAAAATACATAACAACTGATTTCCTAGACATTTTTTCTATTTGAATTTTTTTCGAAATAGTGCTTTATAGTTCAGCTACTCACCGCCAGATACGGTGGTGAAAATTTCGATTCCCACTACTGCGCCCGTTGATGAAAAAACGAAATGAATGGGACGAACTAAGATTTTTCCTGCTGACACGTATTAAAAGTGCTGTCAAAGTGGATTATGACAAGGGACTCATTACAATACATAACTGATTTCCTAGACATTTTTCCCCTTTTAAATTTTTTCGAAATAGTGCTTTATAGTTCAGCTACTCACCGCCAGATACCTTGGTGAAAATTTCAATTCCCTGAAACACAACTGCGCCACTATGGACGGGAGAAGGAACTACAACTAAAAGTGGCTTCAATTCGTCCAATGCCGTTGTTCCTCTAGGAATATTTAAACTCAACGTTATAAGTAAATTTCACTGATTACAAAAGACACACCGATATCATAGTCAATCAAGGATATTCCAAAATTATCCAATGTGTAAGGAAGACCCGTCTCCACTAAAGAAAAACAGCCTGTATTTACAGGATAGAGGAGACAACACAATCGAAGTTTCGTCTGCGAAATTTCCCACACCAGATTAACTAACGTCCTGCACTTACGATGCCCGGAAAAAATCACTAAATCCGAAGATTGCGCCCGGGCGGTTCTCCCCAGTGTCACCAGATACGGAAGTGAACAAGATAATCTTTCGGCCGCTTTATTATGCCCATTTTTAACGCTCGACATGGACATTTTTTTCCGGGAAGATTGGTGACTCCGGTCTAATTGAATGGAAGGGCATCTCGGGGTCCTAGGAGAGTTTGATCGATTTCGGGCGCTGTCGGTAAAGCGTCCTTTGTTTTTATCTACGCCAGGACCCGACCCATTTAGTGTCGACGAGGTGATGGCTTCTGATTCCGATTGCTTCTTGGATGGATTGAGAACCTCCATCGTTCGATATTAATCCAGTTGAATACTTTATTAACCCTCGATGAGTAAGGATATAATCATTGTGTCATAACATTTCTACGAATTTTTTGACAGATGTCAAAAAAATTGACATCAACTGTCAATTGAATTGTCCATGATCTGCTATCACAGAAGTACCGGGAATTTTTTGTTGATATTTTCCATTAATTCACAGAATACTTCCTTGAGAAATATAAAGAAATATACTCCATTCACAATTATAAAATCACAACTCTGGCCATGGTTTCGTTTTCAGGAATTGGTGCACCTGATGAAAAATCTGTGCGCGTACAGAGAATATTGTTAATGACAAAACGTTGCCAGTTGCTTTGTTTACATCAAAGTAAAAGTATCAAAGATATTCCACATTTTGTTAGTTCGAATCGATCGGCGATTTTGGGGCGAAATATCGATAAGGAATCGCCTATTTTTCCGTTCTTCGTCGTCCAGAAGAAGTTTCCCGTCGATTTCGTGCAAGTGTCATTTTTTCCTTTCACGACTTTTGGCGTGAGTACGAACGGCAAATTTGAATTGAACCAAAAATCGATTAATAAGCATAAAAAAAGCAAAAGTAAGTACTAATCGCCTTTTTTACACTTGATAACGAAGTTTTTTTAGGTATCTGGCCGTTTGGAAAGATTTCAAACGAAATTCCGGTCCTCCAGAAGTTTGGTTAGTTTCGGTATCGTTTTTGGTGCTCAAAATTTATTTGGGATGTGTAAATGGAAAAAAAGGCTTCCTTATACGATCTTCTAACGAAAGCGACCGGAAAATATGGTTCAGGTAGAATTTTCGAGGAATTATGAGGAAAGAACTTGCAGAATAAAATAGCACGATTTTCGTAAGTAAACGGGTTCTGGATGGCCATCATCGGTCTCTAAATGATTATTGTGGTTCGTTTTCACGTTTCAGAAAAAAAAACACGTCGAAAAAGCTGAAAAAAAGAAGAAATATGACTATATTGCATTCAACGGTAGGTGAATTCAGATTCCGATTAATTGAAATATGTGTCACTGGAGCTTTCATTCCTATAAATCCTTTGCCGAAAGTAGAAATAGGCTATATTGAACCAGAATACATCGGTTTTTTCCATATTCCAGGAGTTTGCGTCTTATTTTAGAACAGGTGAATGATAAATCTGAAGCATATGTTTTACCTATTCCATTTCATTTGTACAAACCTACTGTGGTAGTAATGTATAAATCTTTTTTGAACTAACAAATTCCTATACAGCCAGAATATTTTACTCCTTATTCATAAGATCAAATAAATGAAATGTATATCTATAAAGCTTTCAGGCTTATTAATTTATATTGCATTGAAATTATTAGTTTCTCTGTAAACAAATTCGTTAATTTTGTTATTATGTTTATTTCTTTGTGATGAATGAATAAAAATGTTATTTATTTGAAATAAAGAAATATTAGAAATAGAAATGTTATGCACCCTCACAATCATATCACATATTCTGATTCCAGTAGAGGGATATGATGTTCCATTATTCTTGATTCTTGTAATTTCCCATCAATTCATCTTATATCTTTGGGTTGATTTTTTTTAATGAATTCTTGATTAGAATCAACAATTGATGTCGTCAAGTTTTGAACTTTCAGTTCAAGAGGATAATGAACATCAAATCTTCACAAGCATGCATATGAAAATTATGTGAAAGCAATGCAATTTTCTTCCATGGCGAAAAATTATATTTTTCAACAGTGATCTCTTGTACTTTTCATGCAAATAACTAGAAAAGGAATCCTTTCTATCAATTCATATAAACGTTAATTATTTCCGTCCATCACATATTTTCCAATTCATTCACATTCTGAGAAATACGCTAAGAATGTAGAAAGGGCAACATAGTGTTGACTTGGAACATAAAAATATTTTGAAAAACGTCACGACTTCGATACAGAGTGGAATGTGTCAAATTTCCAAGGCCAGAGTTGTGATTTTATAATTGTGAATGGAGTATACATGCATCGAGAAATTTGCCAATATGTCAAATTGAATTCGATTTCTATTTCTTGTTGGATTTCTATTTTAGAATGTTTCGCAAGTTTCGTTTAGTTTTTTCTGGGTTACTTGTTTTCTTTTTTGTTTCGTTTTAGATTCAGGTTTTTCTCAGATTGTATTTATAGTGATTCTTCATTCAAAGACAAAATCCTCATTACCTATGACTTTGTTATACTTATCGAAAGCAATACAGAAAAAACTGTTGTGGGTTGTTGAGCAATAACTACTGAGCGTCTTTAGCGAGGTCCTGTAACTTTCAGGCCGATTCATAACTGCTGCTGCCGACCTGCCAAGCGTATTGTAAGGAATTCATGTCTGGAGATAGATAGCTGATTTGGTCGTCTATGCTTTCACCGCACACTAATTCGATGGCCACCCTGAATAAACATCCTGGAGTTCCAAATCCAAGATACGTCGCTTCGCAAAACACCAACTCTATTAGCCTTTAAGCATGGCCTTCTTCAATTAAAGCCACAATTCTTGCACGGTCAATCTTACTTATCAGTCTATGGTTAAGGTGAGCAGTGAAAACCGTGAAATTCTGTTTCTGATCAAATATTCGCTGTGCCAATGTGAAGAAATCACAAATAGAAACGAGGATTGTTAGCCTCCCATAGTTTTTCCCACTGGACTCTGGGAATATGTAGAATGAAGCGTCGACTGGCTAATCCAGTATTTAACACGAGTCCACAATTGAGAAGTTGAATCAATTGTGTTCCCTGCAGATCTGGGTCGACTACGATTCTCTGAGACACAGTAAAACTTTATGAGTCGGCAGCATGTATCAGTAACGGCCAAAATAAAACGGTGACCTCGCGAAATGAGGAGGTTGCTAGCTCTGGATCTACCATTAAAATAGGATTCCCTCCACACAGCTCGGCTTGGATAAACGTTAATTTCGCAAGGAAAGCGGTGACTCACTTGATAGCTCAAGAAATGAAGTGGCGAGTAATTGAATGTCTGCTACTTAAACGCCACTTAATATTTGCTTTTATTATGTAATTCCGCTGATGTTCTCCAGTCTCCTGAAGTTCGACTCCACAGTTGCATAATGTGGCATGTAAACTTCGAGGAAATGTTACAACTTGGACGCGACTAGCTCTCGTAAACTAACCGAGTCTGGAGAATTGCCCCAGGGATGCCCATTCAAGACGTACATTGGTGCATAGATATTCTCGTTCAAAAATACAGTCTGTCACTTCGAAAACAGGACTGAAATATTTTGGGATGAAAAAATGCGATTTTATACTCCATTCACTCCAATGAAGTATCTCGGTTGGCCATCACATTCTGACACACTTCACTGTGTATATTTTGAAAATGTCAGGTTATAGTCATTTTACTGTCAGATAACTACACAACGTTATACTTCTCAAATGTGTGCAAATATTCACAGAATGGATAAGGTTAGGTTGTTTGATAATAAATTCTGATGAATTGAATGAAAAGCCTTTCTTCATAAGATTGATTGGGGATTTCGAGGAAAATGTGACCAAGTTATTCGTGTTAACAAACTAAAGAATGGAAGAAGGAACTCATTTCGGTGGGAGAAATATGGCTTTTTAGTTGCAGATATAATCGGATAAAATTAACGGTTTTTGTTGAGAAATATCCTGTTTGTAACATTCTTATTCAAATGAGGTTAGTGCTTGAGTATTTCCTAAATGTATGAACTCAATTGTAATCGAGAAATATGAACTTTGAGGTGTTTGCAGATGATAGTAGTTCTGTAGCAGAGATGTAATCGGCCATTTTTTTTTAAATGGCTATATATCAGTTAAAATTCATGTACAAGTCAAAGACTCACCCTGTGTATAAAATGGAAATTTTCCATTTATCATTAATTGCCTTCTCGTGAAATGCATCCTGATGCATATGATATTCATCATCAGTGGGCATCCCTGAATCTGATCGAACCGAAAGCATTCCCCTAATTTCGAAGAGTTCCACGTTGTTGTCGGTTTGTTTCGAAGGAGAATGGAAATAAAATTGGTTTTCGTTTCTATTGTATTGCGCCATGAAGGGTATAACGGTCTGAGACTCAGGATGAAGCATAAACCAGGGGGAGGTCGGAGAACGAACTGATTGCTAAACTGCTTCGATAATGTCTTAGCGTAATCCTGACAAACTGCAGTAAAAGATTTCATAATTTCCATCTCATGAATACATTGCTGGCATGGTGTTTTGGAAAGTTTCTTCGAATTCCTCTTAACGTTCGCAAAACAATTAATATTGGAACCAGAAAATGAAGATCAGAATGAATAAAAAATCCCCAGTCGAAAAATGGAAATAATCCGTTAATTTCACAGGCAGTTTGAAAAACATAAACTTCAGAAGAGTAGATGCTGACTTCCCAGGGCTCATTTGCTTATGCGCACAGGCACCGAATATCACGAAGTGTTCGAGCTCACTTGTCTCTATAAATTTGTTAAGAGAAGGCTTCAAAAAGACATTTAAGCTGATGGAAATTAGCTGTCAACATCGCGCAACACAAAGGGACAAAGGTGAATCTCATCATCAATATATTTGCACAGAATTTCAAACACCAAAGGTGTCGGCAATTATTGATATTCTCCTGGAGCATGAGTTCAGAAAAGAACCAAAAAAACATAACAATTAGAAATATAATCAGTTTATTCAATTTGGGAGGTAGAGATAGAGGCGCTTGTCGAATGGAGACTGCTGCAGGCAAGGACTCGTCCCTCTTGTTTATGTTCACATATCAGTGTGTCGCCAGGTTCGTTGTGAACTCGACAAGTTCTGTCTTGCGTTGAGCATGAGGGTTATTTATCGCCATAGTTATCGCGAGGATTCCCCAGAGACCGAAATTCAGGGAAAAGCAGCCTCAGGGGTGCACATACAAGAGGAACTGATTACGTTCTAGCATCTCTCATTTCGTATTCTATTGAGGAAATTTGTGGATTGATTTAATGAAACTGTGCTGCTCGGATACTTAACCGATCTGTACGAAAAATTTTCTCCGAGTTCTTTATGGACCAAATTAATATTTAAAGATAGATTTACCTCACACAGACGGTGGGATCGTTCCGACGAGCCTGCCATCTCAGAGGGCAAGCGGATGTTTATTTCAAAACATGATTTTTTTCGTATGCAATTTGTTGGAATGTAAATTACTTGATGAATAAACATATTATTATTATTATTATTATATTAGATGCATAGAAACCCTGGTGTTGGTCATATTCCTCCATTACCTCAACAAGGTATTGCGAATTATTTCGGGAACTATGCAGATCATAGTTTTCGTCAATTCTTCAGTGGAGCGGGGGCCATTAGAATATAGGTTGTTGGAGCCTTTTCGTCACATCCGGTTTTACTTCACTCCCGGGATTTTCATTATGGTGCAAACCTGCACTAGTCACTCATTGTAATTGAAGTTGAATAATCATAAAACTTAGTACACTCGGTTCGTCCATAAAGGGAGAAAGTTACTACTGGCACATTTGTTCCTCTTAAAATATGTATGGCGGACTCCTAATTATTACAGGAGACATAAACGACATAAATGTAATCCCCAGCTGGCATTGCGAATTTCCAGCCATAAAATTTATGGAACAGAATGTGGTACAATGTGCAATGAGAGCCAAACGAAAACGCTGAGTTTATGGTAGGGCCAGATGAAGCGAAGAATTATGTATGGAATACTGTACGTGAAGATTGCTCGTTGTTGATTAACATGGTATAGAGTGCTTTCGAAGGGAGGAATTCCATAGTTTCACACTTTACTCTAGGAAATGATAAGTAGGTATATGTCAAGATTTCGTTCATATGTTGACATAAGATATTCAGGTGTGAGCAAAATCACTCACAGTTGACCCAATGGAGAGTTCAGTTTTACACAGGGTGTTGCATAAGTGGTTTGCCACATGCTGGTGGTGTATGCAAATGCTTGTTTTATATGTTGAGCTTATCAATGTAGAATTTATAGGGGTATTTATGAATGGTGGCTTAGATTTCGGATATCCATAACTTGGTATTAGCGCTCCGTTTTCCTTTGAAACAGCTGATATAATTTCAATATTTTCAGATCAGATTCATCATTCAAACTTCGTAATGTTCTTTATGTTCAACTGCTTCATAAACACTTGATTAATGAATTCGTTTAGCGTCCATAATTGACTTCTTTATTGGACATCACTTTATTGGACACAACTTTATTGGACACAACTTTATTGGACACCACTTTATTCGACACCACTTTATTGGAATCAACTGTCACAGTCTTCTCTCGATTTTGCAATTTTCTTCGTTTCACACCACTTGATATAGGCTGCATCCAAAATTTCATAAGCACTTTTAGTCGGTAGGAGAGATTCTTTGGCATTTGCGGCTAAATTTTTTACGCTTTGCTCTCCCGAACTATCCATTTTTTGGATTATTATGACGTTTGTCACAGAATTAACGAAGTAATAAACTTGGTTCAGTGAGGTTGCTAAGGTCGCTGATGGTTACTAAGGTAAGAAAAGCAAAAGCTCACTGGATGTTTCTTTGTTATAGAGCGACGAATATATTAATTTCCATTTCAGAAAATAAAATTTCTGCATTACAGTCAAACATAAAGCATTGTTTGGAACTCGTACATAATTAGGCTTATGGACTCGCCCAAATTTTTTAAAGACCTAATTTATGTACTTGTTACATAAATAGCTATTACATCAGTTGGACGAATGTGGTTATTGCTCTGATGAATTCAGCCTCGAGAATCAATTGTTTATTTTGAACAATTTACTTGTAACAAACGAAAGAACTCATACTTCATGTGATTTTTGAAATACGGTTCTGCTTTTAATTCATTCGTTATGATGTTGTATATCTTCTGCTGAGATTTTGTATTTTGAAGCTTTTTGTTCAACTATTCTTCATTCTGAATTGTCAGCTGCCTAAAAAATTATTGGAAGGATGCCTAATCAAACTGTTGATTATTTTGCAATATCATATTGAATTAAGATCGAAATACCTTCAATGTTCCTGGAAAATGTAATCCGTAAGTGTACAACACAACACTCACTCAAAAAGTACTTTGATTCGGAAAATAAACTTTGGCTCAGAAATACACCAACAATGAGTAACTTTTTGGATATCATATTTGTGAACGGTTTTTGCTATGGAAATTATAGAGCAGCATTGCGAAAATATCTTTTTCCGGGATCTGTGCTGTGAGGCATTTGAATGCAATAGGTAATTATGATACCCAAGAATTCACAGTTTGGTTATGCATTCTTCTAATCAATTTTCATGCATCACCTTGAGGCAAAACTCAGTTCATGCTGACAGTTGAGAATGTAAAATACTTGAACAGAAAGGTTTGAAATTGAAAATGTGAGCAGAATATATCAGATACTATCACGAAAGGACCAAAAAGAACACGTATTTCAAAGATGCGCACAAAATATGAAATCTTTCGTTTGAGACTTCTTTGAGTTTGCCATTTAAAATAAAATGACTTCATTTAACTGAATGGCAATGACAACATTATGGAAAATATAGATTTTGAAAATATTGGAAATAAATATGCTTTTTTCAAGGGTTTTTAGGGGTGGAAAATCTCACAAAATGGAATCAAAATCAGACTGCTTATTCCCAATTTATGGATATCAGAAATTCAAGGTCGATATCCATAAATCAATATGTTTCTCCGGAACTAATATCGGAAATGTTGAATAGGCAAAATGTTATCATTCATGGTTTCTGATTTTCGCCGTGAAAAATTTTAATTCGGTAAACGATCCTGTGCTATTCAATTTCGTCTACCGGAATTGTTTTAATGTACTTACTACTGCTGTGTCGTAAAACTGGTCAAGTGATAAATTCAGAACTCACCTGAAACAAAAACAAAAATTCAATCACACGAATGAAATTTCATATCTACTTCCATTCAATACTGTCATCATAGAGGAAATTATTTGAAAAATATCACATAAGCATTACTCATCACTACAAATAACTGGCGTTATAGTTCACGTAGTTTGAATATTGCAGCTTGAAAAAGACTATTGAAGATCGTCAGAAATTGGTTAAACTATAATTTTAATTTGAACAAATTTCGTTATCAATTTATTGAATTGAATTCAGAAGAGAGATATTATTACTCTAAAATGAATCTCAATGCACGTAATTCATTCACCTGAGAAAGTGAAAACGCTTTTTCTTCGTAATTTCAACACTTAATCCAAGAGTATAAGAGCCAAATTTAATTTATTTGTGTAGCGCAGCATCAGGTAATATAACTTAAAGGAGAAGCCATTGAAACCCCCTTAATCGATTATTTGAGGTGAAAATGTAATGGAAAACATTCCACGTTATTTACATTTATTACCCCATCCATTACCGTTTTGGGACTGCCAGCATTACTGGAGAAGGCCGATGGTGTTGCAGGATATTGGGGTAAGTGATCAATATCGAGAGTTTATAAATACAGGAGCGGTAACAGAACACTCCACAGATACCTTCGACGTGTTTCCGGTAAATTGGAAAACACGAACTGTATGGGTACCTACTTGGGTAATTTCAACACGAAACGTTCATGAAAACGAACATCTGTAAAGGCGTAGTTTGGAATATACAGCGTGTTGAAATTTAAAACAATAAATGGAAAAATAAAAACACGCTTCATAGCAATCCGAACTCAAAAGTAGAAAAATGTTTGCATAAGACGTGTTTTTCCTACAGCAATTTGAAGTCCACTGTTTGAATTTTTTAATGGGTTCAAAACAAATGAAAGGAAATATAAGGAAATTATTTTTTCGACTTTTAAAAATATGATATATTGTTTATACTGATTACTCCTAGGTCTCCTGAGGAGACCCCTCTGTAACTTGTGCATATTGGGATGATTTTTATTATACTTTTGAATTATAAATAGCTACCAACGAAGATTTGAAGCAGCTCATTCTTTTTCATCCAAACTAATTCACTTCAGGACTTTTCACATGATTTTTTTCGAGTTTCTCTTATTCACATTCGAAATCGTAAGTTGAAAAAAAATTCATATGAAAAATTTTCGACGACTGAAAATAATTGGTTCGACTAATCTATTTCCAATTTCTGTTGTTTTCATTAATTGCTGGGCTGGAAATTTTCAAATTGATTATTTTTTTGGAAGTAATATCATAAGTGCATCCAATTTTTCCGGAAAAAATCGAAAAAACACGTTGCTGAGTATTATTTCAACAAGAAGCATGACTGCTGGTGGCAACAAAAATCCGAGTCGAAGACGAGGATTTTTGCACCTGCATGAATGCTTTTCGTTAAAAAATATTACTTTGCATTGTGTTCTTTCGATTTTTTTCACAGGAAAAATTAGATTCACGAATGTTATTTGACAAGACTATTTCATGAGTAACAGATTATTCTGGATGCATTATGTATGTATTTTTAATTTTCGTTGACAACATTCGGGGCTATTCACTATGCAAAGTTGTTATGGATAGCAACTGTAAATCGTCGTTATCCCATGCTTATTACATAGGATAACGACGATTCACAGTTGCTATCCATAACAACTTTGCTTAGTGAATAGCCCCGATTATGTATGTATTTTTAATTTTCGTTGACAACAACTGTCAAGTTTTGCCGCGGGTAACCCCGAAAAAACTGCTGACAGCTGCTGCCAAACAGTTTTTCCATCTAGAAACCATTTGTGATTCAAAATTGCGCGTTTCTGATTGGTGGAAATTAAGACGAGGGAAATAGTGGAAATTATCAAATATGAATTATCTTATGAACACGGTTATTTCGTCTATAATTTTTTTGATTTTTTTTTGAATTTGTTCAAACTATTTCAGATTCAATTCTTATTGAAATCTCATAGTTTAATTTAGCATATTCAAAATAGTTTTTAAAATCTTCTGAATCAGATTGCACTTGGCTTTTTTTTACTATTACCACACTCAAACATTTTTAAAATCAATTGGGAGGTGAACGATTCATCTTCGTTCACTTTGGTCAAATTTTAAAATTTTACTTCCAAAAATTTTCGATCTAAAACTTTTTGAGAACCTTTGAATCGAAGTTTTTTTCTTTCTTTGAAATACGTCTTTTATTTCATTGAAGAGCATTTTTTGTTTGCAAATTCTCTAATAATCCAAAAAACAGGAGCGGTTTAATGATTAATACATTAAAGAGGCATTAATCTACAGCATGGGGTAATAATTATTACTCACTAATTTGGGAAATGATTCCGAAATTATCAATGGAGAAATTTCCTACACTCTGATAACACAATGAGTGTGATGTGTGATTAAATATTTCAATACACAAATCATTCAAAATATTGCTGTATTCTCCAAACTCTCGTGATAATTCGTAATTTTCTCGTTCCATATGAATTTGATATGGCCACCATTAAGTAAATATTTGATCCCGTCTATTCCTATTCTATACGCATTACCAAATTATTGAAATACCACTACCATGAAAATCGAACAGTAGAATGGAAATGAGCTCGCAAATTAGCAACATCATTCAACATAATCCACTTTATAGATTTCAGATGTGCATTCGACACGATTCAAAGCAATCTATCAGTTCATTTTATTTCATAGTCTGTTTGCCATAAAATATTACTATTGATTATTGATAAACAGATCCTTATATTTGATATCAAAGCCTTAATGTATTGTGTTGCAATGACCACTATATAATACTATGAGGTCTAAGGGTAAAAATGTACAGAGGTGTAGCGCCTGTGAGGTATAAATACACACAACCAAACTTATATGGAATCACCCAGTATTACGATGAAATATTATTTTGATATCTTTTTCGTTAGAAGCAAATAAAAAGTGCATGTGTTTAGTCACAAAAACAGTTAGGTTCATAAGCACTTGATAAGATTTGGCTTTGCAGTGTCGATTTTACCATTTCGTTCGAACGTCGCAGTGAATTAATTATATTTTGTTTTTTTGCGAAGTTTAAAAAAAAATGCCTTACGTGGAGTTATCGGAAGTCCAGAGAGGAAGAATTATTACTATGGCAGAACAAGGTATGTCGCAAAGACAGATTGCAAGAACGGTGGGGGTTACACAAGGGGTTGTTTCAAAAACCTATGCAAGGTTTCTGGAGTTAGGAACCCTAAAGAATAGGCCGAGAAGAAGTCGTGGAAGAGTAACTACAGAAAGGCAGGATCGCTTTTTAGCCCAAACAGCAAGAAGAAATCCCGCAGTATCTCATTCAGAGCTTCAAAGGCAATTTTTGCAAGCTACAGGTGTTAGCGTTTCTGTCGAAACTATCAGAAAAAGACTTCGCGCTCGGGAATTATTCAAGAGAAGAGCGTTAAGAGTTCCAGAACTATCAAGGCAAAATAAAGTTGACCGTTTTAATTGGTGTTTAGAGCATGAAAATTGGACTATTGAAGATTGGAAAAATGTCTTATTTTCGGATGAGACCAGAATTGGCCTACGATCAGACGACCGGCGTGTTCGCATTTCAAGAGGAAGAGGGAGGCAGGCTAGGCTCCAAGCTGCAAGACCTATCCCTAAATACAAAGGAGGTACTGTAATGTTTTGGGGCGGAATTATGTTTGGTGAGAAAACTCCTTTAATTCCCATTAGACAATCTCTGACAGGGCCTAGGTATGTTGATCTAGTGCTACCTACAACCTGTAGTGAGGCTCTGGCGAGGTGCTTTTGGAGATTATTTCCTATTTATGCAGGATAATGCACCTCCACATACCAGCAGAGTTGTAAAAAAAAATTTCGAAACAGAAGGTGTGACTGTTTTAGAGTGGCCTTCTTGTTCACCGGACCTTAATCCTATCGAGTACTTGTGGGATAGGATCAAAAGAAAAATTAGAGCTCGTCAAAATAATCCTGGTAACGCAGAGCAACTTATACAAGCGGCTTTAGAGGAATGGGCAAATGTTACAGAAGAAGAAATTAACAACTTAATAGAAAGCATGCCTCGTCTAATTCAAGATTGTATCAATGACAGGGGTGGTAATACTGATTATCGATTTGTTAAAATCGTTTTATTTGTTGTTCAATTCTCAGTTACATAAAAATTATTTTAAGAGAAATTTACACTTTTAATTTTCTGTTCTATTATAAAAATAATCTTTCAATAATTTATATTATTTTTGTAATAAACTTGTTTTGGAAAAACTGCTCTTCACTTTTCAGCGACTTTTTTCTAATTAAAATTCGTTTTTCCCAAATAACAGGGTGATTCCATATAAGTTTGGTTGTGTGTATATCCGGCTTGGCTTAAAAGAAAACTTACAACAGGGCTCTCAAAACAACCCGTTTTGCGGCGTTGTCAGATCGTGTTCCTGGCATCCTTTATAGACAGTTATAATTCTGAGGGACGGAAAATGAAGTCATGATACGAAAACGCTGACATCACATACTTATCGGAACATAAAATCAATGAGTGAAATGGCTCTTTCACTATATCTTTTGTTGAAATATAGTCATTGTTCAAAACGAGGGAGTTCCTAAGAAGGCCGAACAATATCGTGACGAAAGCCAATTTTCAAAGCAACCCGCTTGTAGCGAAGAATAAGTAACCCGAAAGAATCGACCTCTTGTGATACGAAAACCGTATTTCGATTCAGGAAATATTCATTAAGTCGCAATTCTGTCGCGACCATTGTTCGTAGCTGTCGATACATTTATTCAGCAGCTATGTCTTTGATTAATGATGACGGCACATGTTGTATCTCACCTGAATATCGCTTATAGGCGAAAATCAAATGGGAATCGTGTATTCAAGTACAATGGGCCTTGAGGCTCGGCAGGATTTGGGGAAAGTGAAGCGGAGGGTGGCCCGGAGGGTTCTATTAAATCGATGTAGGGTGAAATTAGCAGGTATTGTTTGTGGGAGAAGGAAATAAAGCTTGATTAGGATCATTATAAGGTCTCATCTCGAAGCTGCCGATGGTTACGTTATCATCAATTGTGTCACGAAATTTTAGGGTGTATTGTGATATCGTCAATGGTGTCACGCAAATTCCCGTCCTATAATGGTTTTCGAACATATTTAATGATCAAGTAATGATGGATTCTCGAAAATGTTACTATAACCCTATTGAAAGCTCTACAATCTCCATCGAAAGGACAATGAACTTAGAAACCATTCATCAGTGATGGTTGAAGATAAACATTTTGTTATTATTTCAGAACAATTCGAAGGAATATAATGGCGAATATTGCCCTTTCATTACAGGTAGATTTCCACATCTATTATTTTTTCTCTGCATAGACGATTTTTTGTGAATTGGTAATGATGAGTTTCACCCTCTGTTGATGAATACTCAAGTTTGAGAACACTCTGCAGTTGTAAGTGCAATGAATCGTGAAAATAGAGGTGATCTTTTCAGTTATGATACGAGGAATCTTAGCCTACTATAGAACCAAACAAAATTTCAATGTCAAAATATTTTATTACTTAACATATTCTCTCCCCTTAATTGAATACATATATTACAGCGAACCTGCAAAGTCTCTATACCTTTAAAAAAAATGTTTCTTCTTGCTCTACAAACCAGTCCTCCACAGATTTCATTACCTCCTCGTTGGAAGAACATTTACGACCTTGTAAACATTTTTTCAGTTGAGGAAAGAGATGATAGTCGGACGGAGCTAAATTCTAACCGTAATTCACGAATTTTTTGCATGGCAACATGAGATTTGTATACTGAGGCGTTGTCCTGAAAAAACAAAACACCTTTGAATAGCTTTCCGCGTCTTTTCCCTTTAATTTTTTACAGTAGACTGGTCACCAATGTTGAATAGTAATCTCCAGTTATTGTTCTACCCTTATCCAAAAAATCAGTAATGAGTACTCCATGGCAATCCCAAAAAACTGAAGCAAGAACTTCTTCAGCAGATTTTTGGACACGAAACTTCTTAGGTCTTGGAGAACCAGAGTGTCGCCATTTCATCGATTGTTGCTTCGTTTCTGGATTGTAGAAATGTACCCAAGTCTCATCTATAGTAACAATTCGGTTAAGGAAGTCTACTTCGTTTTCAAATCGAGCACAAATCGAACGCCATGCTTCTACCATTGCACGCTTTTGGTCAACATTCAAACATTTGGGGATCCATTTTGCAGAAAATTTTCTCATGTCCAAATTGACGTGAACGCGTTCGGATGAAATCTGCAGTGCTTTAGATATCCGTTTTAGCCCAATTCGACGGTCTCATAAAATCATATCATGAACTGCATCGATATTTTCGGGGACTGACACAGAAACTGGCCTTCCCGATCGGTCATCATCTTCAATGGAAAATTTACGTCTTTTGAAGCTTGCAGTCCAATTTTTCACTCTCGCATACGAAGGACATTGATCACCAAGGGTATTAAGCAAGCATATCTTCGTGAATCTGCTTACATCTTAACTCTTTTAAATACAGGTACTTGATGATGGTTCGATACTCCAATTTTTCGATTTTTAAAATTTCGGTGGACATCTTTTTTTGTAAATTTATTGCGTAACTCTGGTTTACTTTTTCGACGTCGACCTCTACACTGACACTTCTAATAAGTTATTATTCGTTGATATGGTATCGCAATATTTTGTTTATGCATGCGGAAATGGTCTAGGCTAAGTAGATATCAATACATCCTCGTATACATAAGATTGATTTGAGGATATTAATTTTAAGCAGATACAATCGTCACATCTATTTTCAATTGATGATTCAAGACACATCGATTGCTAATTGGTCAGTGACGTATGTTCAACTTGACTGTTCTGTTCATATGATCAATATCGATATCATTCAATAAACCTGAAATTTTTTTGTGTTATATTTTTTCTACTGCCTAACTTATACCCAAACAACACACTCACATCTAAATGACATCTAATCGATATCAAAAGTGATCTAAAGCCATCTTACTCTAAATTCTGATTGAAATTAGATTATCTAAATAAGATGTTTTCTATACATGATGTCTAGAAAACATCCTTTAGATGCATTATCTAAGACCAGAAGAATTTTTTATATCCTGCAGATATCCAAAAATGTATAGCTTTTTGATTACACATTTAAAAGCCGTATATTGAATATCAAATTTTTAAAATCGTGGAGGGGGTATTTTATTTAACGTTTAATGGACATCTTTTGTTTTACGTATATTAGACATCAACATTTGGCTGTTTTTTGTCATCTAAAATACATGAATAAAACATATAACTCATATGGTCATAAAACAGTAGATTGATTGACATTTTTTAGATATATACTGTATATATTGTCTTTAAACGTACGGTTTTGTATGTCTCAAATATGTCAATAATTGTATTTCAATTCGATCACACGTTTTTGAAACGTTTATATGATATCTAATTGATACTATCGAAAAAAGAATAACTTTTTGACGTGTAATAAATATGCCATGTCACATCAATTTTAGACATCATTATTCGACATTATTTAGTCATCTAGAATACATATATAAAATATCTAACTTCGAAGGTCGAAGAATTGTGAATTGATTAATTTCTTTAAGAAGTATTATTATAAATAAAGTCACTCAACCAAAGATTATGAATGTTTTCAAGATGTCGATGGAAATATTGCATTTCGACCATACGTTTTTAAAATGTTTATAGAATATCCATTTGATGCAATAGAGAAATGAGCAATTTTTTCACGTTTTTCGGATATGCTATGCTACAATTTTAATAACATCATATTGAAAATAATAATTTATTTAGGTATGAATTCGACCAGCAGATACCGGTTGTTTTTAAATTCATGCGACAAAATTAAGCACATGAAATTTAAGATGGGTCCTCCCTATAACAAAATTTTCTCAGCGCATCCCCTTTCGAAATATCACCCCTTAAAGTTAGTGACTGAAGAAAAATCCTTGAACGTGCACGGCAATCCATGACACGTAAACTACGTTAACATATTTTGGCATTTCCAGCATTCAGCATTCAATATGAATGGTTTTACATTTTAAATATTTTCTACCCAATTTATTGAAAAAATTATAAATTATGGTCCTTTTTTTTCTCTTCAACTATTGGATGACACGGGGGTCAGACAATTTATCTACGTTAAATTTAAAAAAACGAAATCGATAACTTGAATAGCACCTATTCAAATGTGAGCGTGTTTCCATATTCCGTTAAAATATAAAATATAATAAAATAGGTGATCCTATGCGATCACGATGAGAAAAGAGAGCGAGATGCGAACTCCTATATCGGGCTCGATCACGTGGTAACGAACCGCCGAACCGAACCGACAAATGTTAAAGTTCATATAGGTAATATAGGGATAGCGGATGGATAGGGTTATAGATAGGAAGACATTTGAACCTGATCATTTCGTTAGAACACTGCTTCGTCAAAAGGTCAAGTCGAATAGTGATTGTTTTTGCTTTCGCCTTAGCTTAGAGAATATAGTATTTAGTGATCAGTGCTGTCACAATTGAAGAAGATGAGTGCAAATATTGCTTATGGTAGGTACCTAGTTCTAGTAAGTATAATTTCTTCATCATTTAGCTCTTGAAATGTAGATGGTTCAGGTCTGGGATCACTGTTATAAAAATGAGATTTATTTATAATTTTCAAAAACTAACCTGCATTTTTGGATTCAAGCAAAATAGGTATTATGGTAGATCTTAAATGAAAATATCTTCCATAGATGGATCATCTATTGAGATCTATAGAATGATGTTTTTTAGATAACCGTTCAAAAGTGAATATGTAATGTTGAATTATATAGGAACCTACTATTCCCGGTGTAGTACCTAAAATGTGTTCCTCCTAATATGTGGTGGCACTGAGATAAGCTAATTATTATAAAATTGGATATTTGTTATCTTTCATGATGCGATGATCTAGAAAAGTCGATTGAATGATATCTTTCAGACAACCGTTCACTAGTGAATAACTTTTGATTAGGTACTACTCCCTGAATATTATACCTATAACATGTGTTCTACTGAAAAATATGTTGATTAATTAATGATTAACTATTGTAAATTAGGTAGGTATATTGTGATTAGAAATCTGTAACCTTTCATAGAATGATCATCTGAAGGAGTCTATTGAATGACATCTTTTGAATAACCGTTCTATTGAACTGTTATGTCTGTTATCACAATTTTGAATACTCTGTTTATTTAGATATTATCCCAGGTATATTATACCTGAAATCCGCTCTTTTTGAAAATATGTTTATAGTTTACACACGATGATCAGTTTTGAAATCTTTTCAAATATTTTAGGATAAATATTTCAAGATCATCTGAAATTTCAAATTATAGAATTTCATAATTTGCGTTGGAGATTTCGTAGGCCTGAAATTATAAGTCTCTATCATAGTAGTAATATTTTTCTGAATAAATAACTTGGAAAGAATATTATCTAAGAAGTCTATTGATAGACCTCTTTGAGATATTGATTGAGTAATAAATAATACTGAACCACTCGACTTGAAAAACTTGCTGAAAAATATTACCATTACACTTAAGTCAAAAAGTCGAGCACAAAATAAAGATTCAATCAGGATTTGAAGAATAATTTAGTTTCTAGAGTTTGAAATCTTCGAGGAAATGTTTAGATGTTTTTCAGATCATCTTAGACATTTGTTGTGATTGTTTTTAAAAGTTGTACTTAATTGCAATAAAATAAAAAAAATCACTTATTTTGGTTTGTGTGTTGATTCCAGAGGCTGTTTATAATCTGTTCGAGAGTGAAACCTCGGCAGATCTCAACGACACGACCATAAAAAAGGCAATTCAAGACTGGTTACGCCTTGCAAACCAACGGTACGAATATGAGACAACGAAGAGAAAATCCTCACAAAGTGCCAGTGCCTAGGACATTGTTATATATATTTTTATTTAAACAAATTGTCTCGACTACATTGGTCATTGACACAATTTATATTTTTCATACATTTGAATTGTTTATTTATTTTTTTATTATTATGAATATACCTATTTATTTTTTCATATCAGAACTTGTTTTTGCTTTCCTAACTGCTATGAGAGATTTCAACTGTGTAGATAAAATATATTATATCTGATAATTAGCAGGGCCGCCCACCACAGAAACATGAAACAAGAAGCATGACACAGTTTTCATTGATAAAATAAGACTCGAGGTGTTTTTATGAATGAAAATGTTTTATAATAATAATAATAATAATAATAATTTTATTTATTCCTTTAGACCTCTGATACAGTGTAGGAATATTGTCAGCAAGTAGGTTGAAAATGTATACACACACATAAAACTCAATAAAAATCATCAATATCTAAAACACGTAACAAAAACATTCAAATTACACTTTTGACAACAAAACTTATATATGTAATATCACCTAATGTTAAAAAGGTTACAGTTTTCACAAAATATAAACATTGTTTTTTTCTAAATATTCATCTATAGAATAGTAAGCTTCCGATAACAAAAACTTCTTTAGTTTAGAATTAAATATCCTCTCTTGTGATATATTCCGCAGTTCTTTAGGAAGCCCGTTGTAAAGCCTGAGACTTAACGACCCTGGAGCATTCTGGGACTGAGTGAGCCTAGAAAATGGGACATGAAGGTTATCACCCGAACGGGTCTTGTAGACGGTGAGTTGTTCTCGCCTGGGGAAAGCCGATATATTTCGCCTGATGAAAATCGCACTATGGTATACATAAATTGATGGAAGAGTCAAGAAATTATCTTTAAAGTATGGCCTGCACGATTCCCGGCCACCAATCCTGAACATTGTTCGAATAATCCTCTTCTGCATCTTGAAGACCCTGCCACTATCCGTACTGTTTCCCCAACACCTAACACCATAATAAAGGGTGGATTGAACGTGTGAACTATAACATATGCGCAAAGTTTCCGAGCTGACACAATCTCTCAAGCAACGAATCATGAAATTTTTACTCGCTAGAGACGCACATAACCAGTCAACATGATCCTTCCAGGACAAGTGCATGTCCATGTGTAGCCCAAGAAACTTCACCCCGTCGGACACACGCAGAATATCTCCCTCACGTCGGATCAGCGGAGTAGAATTAGGTACTACACCATTTGGCAGAAACATCACTACCTCTGTCTTATCGGCGTTCAGAGCGAGTCCATTGATCCTGCACCAGGCTGACATACGCTCCAAGCAACAACTACTTTTAATGGCCAATTCATCGATGGTTTTGGCTTTTATGAGTGCTGAGCAATCATCCGCATAAAGTGTGGCTGATGCCGTGTCCTGCCGTTCCAAGAAGCCAATCAGGTCATTAATAAAGATGGTGAATAATACAGGTCCCAATATGCTGCCCTGAGGAACTCCCGATTCAACAAGACGAGGCCCCGATAGAACTTGCCGGCCGCGTTCGTACAAGCGGACTCTCTGGTATCGGTCGGAAAGATACGACCTCAACCAGTCCAACGGAGGACCTCTTACACCACAGTGGTACAGTTTGTCGTACAAGACATTCAAATTGACGGTGTCAAATGCCCGACTCATATCATAATACATTGCTAAGCACTTGTTCCTCTTTTCAAAGTTTTCAACAACCTTATCGTAAAGAGCAAGGACTGCGTCCTGCGTACTTTTTCCCTTACGAAAACCGTATTGGCCCCCCGACAGAACACGACGGGCGTCCAGAAATGACGAGAGCCGTGATACAAAGGCCCTCTCAAATAATTTTGAGAAAACAGACAACACTGCGACCGGTCGGTAGTTTGAAACGGATTTAGGGTCACCCTTTTTCAAAATCGGTGTTATAAGAGCTGTCTTCAGTTCTTTGGGGAAGTAGCCGTGGTTAAATGAGAGATTTACCAAGTGCGATAATGGAACAGAAATAATATCGGCAACCTCTTTCAATATGTTGCATGGAATCCCGTCTGTACCAGCAGATTTTTTTCGTGAAATTGAAATGATAATATCGCGTATCTCATCGGGTGTAACATCGAATAAGTACATTGAATCACAACTTTTATTCAGAGGTGAACATGTGAATTGTCCAGGCTCGAAATCCTCAGTTAAATTCCTTACAGATTCGATAAAATAATTATTAAAACCATTTGTCTGGTCTGAGACATTCATTAAATTCTTACCGTCTACATCATGAATGGCATGTTTCTTGTTTCGCGTTTCATGTTTCTTTGGTGTGCTTATAGGTTATCATATATGTATGTATTCTTCATACTCACAATCTGATCTGATGGAAATGCAATAATATTGAAAATATTCAGAAGTTATAAAATTTAAATCTATATCTGCATACTTTTGAAGTCTCTCACCAAATCTCCTTAGGATAACCATGATCCTGAAACTATCAAATGTCAATTTTTTTTTAATTTTCAGACCATATAACCCTTCTTCGAAAAATCAGTAACAGGTCATTAATATGACGTTTTTCAAATCATTACATCCATATTGTTTTGGAATTGACAATATTTAGATGTCAAAAACTATACACTACAAAGACTTTTTAGGGACATTGAACAAACGTTCATCTTATGTCATCTAATATACGTGTACAATATTACCAACTATTTTCATAAATAATATTCCGTCTAATAGACGTCCAATTTCGATCATGACGACAATGCTCCAAAAAAGATCTATGATGTTATATATTTTAGAGGTCATGAGTGTGGATGTTTTTCGGATCATCTAAATATTATCAGATTGTTGATCGAAAAAAAACGACAAAAATCTAATGATATATAGACATTAGCGAGTCATCACAATAACATAAATCCTAAAACGTCTATTACATGTCAAACGTGATACTAAGTTAGGATAAACTAAAAAAAACAGAAATTTCACTTGTTATAGAAAGACTTTTGTTTACGTAAAATAGACGTCTAAAAAAGTAATATTTTTCAACGTAAATCTCGCGGACATTTTTACGTCGAACCTAGGTTAGAAATTCAATACATTTTGATGTTTTATAGATCATCTAATAATCTATTTCATATAGTCTATAAAATGTTTAAAAGATGTGTTTGTGTTGTTTGGGTATGAATATCTCTACAGAGTGTATTTTAAGGTGAGGCTTTTCTTTTGACAGGTGATAGAACTCATCAAAATAAGTCATTTTACTGAAAATTTCTCATACCTATAAAATGTTCAATTTAAAAATTCATAAACAAGCGGCATGTATACATATATACGCACTAGAACTTTCTGCAAATTTGTTAGATAAGAAGACAAAAAACAAGAGATTTCGATATCTACGGAGGAGCAAGCGAGGGAGCAGGTTCGGACTAAGGAATTTTCAGATTCACCTAGAAACTCGAAAATATTCTAGCTCCAAATCGGTTCAACGTTTTGCCATATGAGACGCAATGAGGTTAGAAATCGGCTTGAGCGAACGGAATACACACCGATGTTCCGAACAAGGAATGGCTGATAAAAAACGAGTATAAATCATCACTAGTAACGTGCGCATCCACCCCCTCACGAAACAAATGAACGTTATTACGTTACATTTAAATCCTTCATTTATTTCGTTAATCGAGATTTGTCTGGTCGGCCGTGGAGCTGTGGCCGCTAGAGCTATCGCGCACATGCCTGGCTGCGGATATTCATTCAATATTCACAAGTCTTGCTCATATCCGTTTGTTATCCGGGATTCTAATGCAATTAACAAAATAACTCGTTAACCGACACCACGTCGAGTCCTCTCACATTATATTATACCGTTCCATTTCGTGGTTTCGCACCCAGTCAGGGGTATACTTCAAAGCGTATGCCCCTTTCGTGAAAGTGTTATGAATAACGAATAGTCCAAATTCAGGTCCACTGATAACTTCCGTACAAAATACGATATGTGCGGTAATTCATTTGGGCCTAGTTGATTAATGCTCTTCGAATTCCTACTCATATTGTTGGGCAGTAAAGTATCAAGAGGCATTCGACTAATCACTTGAGCAAATCTTCAGTAAATAGAGTTCCATGTGAAACTTCAACAATAAGAAATGGAACGAAGATTTTACCTAATACAGGTTGTTCAAAATAGTGGAGTTCTAGTGAATGGTGCATTCATTCCGATCATGCAAGGAGTGCCAAACTCCAAACTAATCCCAATCACTCCCTGGTGTTAATAGAATACCTTACGACTGCGGGAAAGTTGACATCGGGAATACCAAAATGATAATAATTTATACACGGATCACAGAAAACGACTATATCAAACGGAGAAGTCTGCACCCGCGAAACCTGCACTGATAGATGGACATAACGTTCTGTTCGCTGAAACAGACGTTATTCCCAACATCAATAGTGATTTCCCTGGGATGCATATGGGGGCCATCGAAATTTATGAAAACAAAAACAACTCGAACAGGAGAGAGGAGTGTCTCATCATTCATAATGCTTGGTTGCCAGCGATCTGCAATGCTAAAACTAAATATTTCACAAACGAAGGCCACGCCAGTGGTCGAGCTGCAACTATACCTAAATTCCTAAATACAGCGATAGATCACCAGTTCAGAGTAGTCATTCATCGGGTTATAATTACCGACCGAGAAACCTCTGGAGATGCCTACCGCGGTTGGAGGCGGAACGGTAGGTGAAATTACTAGTGGACACGTGGAAGTGGAAATCATAACAACAAGAAAGAATACCTGTTTGGGCCAGTCTTGTCATGAATTTACAACTGAACACTACAAGCTAGCAATTGATTACAATGCAAAAGGAAAATGACAGAACGATAATACGTATAATTCCTGTTAGTTATCCATTACTGTAATTCATCCCCCCTCATCATTCCAAGCTCGAGAATACAGGGGAACTGTACATATACCTACAATTTATAGAGGATACTCAGGAGAATATCAACTTATCTTCATAGTTTCAAACAAGACGATTTTCGGTTTCCACCGAGAATTTCATTCCGTTGAAACTTCTGGACGGTTATCTTGAATAGTTCATTTTCGGTAAAAACCGAAAATATTCCTGTATAAAACCATTGAGTTTAAATATATATATAGGGCTCAGTGGGTTAACCTCTGGTTTCCGTTGACTATTGGTCAACGTTTGATTGGGTTGTTGTATGACAAAAATCTTGAATTGACTTAGAGCAGGTTGTAACTCAGTAGGTTAACCTCTGGTTTCCGTTGACCATTGGTTAACTTTTTACTGGGTTGTTGTATGACAGAAATCTTGAATTGGCTTAACCTCACTTGGAAGGTTAACCATTGGTTTCAAGACCGATTTGATGCAATAATTTTTGGCAGCAACTTTAGTGGCGACACATATTTGCTACTGAAGGAACTATAATCGGCTCGCTATTTATTTACAGAAATCTGTACGATATTCATTTTCCTCGAGTTCTATGAATCATAGTCAAAATTAGTTGTCGTTTTATTGCATCCAAAAAATTAGGTGTGATGAAATACTGAACATCCCACATGTCTTACGCCGGTCCTGAAAATAGTGCTTTATAGTTCAGCTACTCACCGCCAGATGCAAAGGAAAAAAATTTCGATTCTTATACCTTGAAATTTATAAAAACTCGTCATAACCTTAAACCGTATTTATGAGATCTTCGGTTGAGTGCAATCGATTAAGAGGTGATGAAAAACCATGTAAATTTTATATTTTCTTTATTAATCGTCAAAAGAAATAATATAATAGTAAATCAAATATTTCTCTAATAGCATTCTTTTTGCATTTGGTTCAATATTATTCTTTAAAATAATAACGGCCTCTTTTTGCAGTTACAGGTAACCGAAATAGCTTCATTATTTGATCCTGGTGCACATGTGCACAACTGACAGGTAGTATGCATCAGGGAATACATAATAATTTGATTTTAATGAGTTTACTTCTCTTGCCCATCACGTTATTATTGCACTTTCCCTACTAACAATTTTCATGGGGTAAGTGTAATATAAAGCTGCGTATACATGTGCGAGCCGAACCTATCGCGAACCGCTCGCGAACCAATAGCGATGATTATTTGGACGGCATGTCGAACGTCTATAGAGCCGCTCGCAAACCGTTCGCGCCGATCCATCGATAGTCGGTTTTTTAGCTGCGAGCCAAACCTATCGCGAACCGCTCGCGAACCAATGGTGACAATTATTTGGACGGCATGCCGAACATCAATAGAGCCGCTCGCAAACCGTTCGCGCCGATCCATCGATGGTCGGATCCTTTCACGAATACGACGCGAGCCCAGTGTAAGTTCGTAAGCCGTCGGTATTGGTTCGCGAGCGGATCGCAAGTGTGTACGTGAAATTAACGAACAAGACACGAACACTTCGCGAGCGGTTCGCGATAGGTTCGGCTCGCACATGTATACGCAGCTTTTCACGAACACAACGCGAGCCCAGTGTAAGTTTGGACGGCGCGTGGACAGGTTCGTCAGTTTTTCAGAATATCAATATTTTTATTTCGGTAAGTTCGTTCTTGGTTCGCCGTCGGTATTGGTTCGCGAGCGGATCGCAAGTGTGTACATGAAATTAACGAACACTTCGTGAACGGTTCGTGATAGGTTCGGCTCGCACATGTATACGCAGCTATAGTTTCAATACCTGAAATACAAAGTAAAAATGGATAGTCCCATTACATTTATTAATAATGCATCACACATAACCGGCCAAAATAGCAAAACCGTGAAAAATTGTAAATTTACACACAAGCTAAAAAAAATCCGTCCCACATGACTTCGGACCGATATGTACAGCGCGAAGATCGTTTCGGTACTGAACTTTATAGGCCTACCACACGCTCAAGCTTCACCACAGTTTGGCTTGCGCAAACCGGCTTGAACACTGAACACTGAGGGAAACTGTATACAATTCTCCCAACCACACGCTCAGTGTTCAGTGTTCAAGCCGGTTTGCGCAAGCCAAACTGTGGTCAAGCTTGAGCGTGTGGTAGGCCCATCACAGATGCTGCGCAGAGTTGTCAACTATTAACATTAGGTAGAATATATCATTTCTTGTAAGCATAGTCAATAAAGGTACCGTATTTTCTCATAATTTATTAATGGTGGTTCCTGATTGCAGTTACCCCATGATTTCACTTACCCCATGATTGTACTTACCCCACTTTACCTTATCTGACACTCATTTGCCCCTCTATGGACGGGTAAAGGAACTACAATAAATTCAGCTTCAAATCGTTCAAGGACGATGTTCCTCTATGTATATTTAAACTCAATGATAAAACTTAGATATCCATTTGATATTCACTGGAGTAGAAATGTGTACAGTTTATCATGACACATTCTGTTTAATGTCAGGGAACAATTTAAATAATAAAGGGTTTTCCAATAAGAGGAGTTATTTTCAATGTCACGCTATTTCGGTAGATGTCACTTTTGAAGTTGTCCTTTCTCGACATTTGACGAGTAGAAACAACGCCTTCAATAAATGAAACGATACACGCTTCAACAATGCATTGGAATTATTGTGAATTCACCATAAAAATGGGGAAAATTTAGGAGAGTAAAACTAGAAAATTCTTGTGTCGTCGTGAAGCACCTTGTCGAACCGCAATACAGAATTTGGGGGAAAAATTGAGCTGTTGGGATAAGTTAGTGAAGTAAAGAATGAAACCTGTGCACATGGCTCAAAAACAGCCTAGAATATTGCTGCTGTAGCCTAAAGTGTTGAAGAAAACCCAGGTTCGTCCATTTCTCGTCGTTCTTTGGAATAAGGCATTTTACAATCGTCATTAGACCGTATTTTGCATAAAGATTTGGGTCTTAAGGCTCATGAAATTCAGTTAACACAAGAACTCAAGCCGGCCGATCATCAACAACGAAGTGCCTTTGCTGATTGGCTCCTTGAAATGCATGAAAATGATCCGGAATTCCATCCAAAAATGATCTAGATTGATGAGACTCATTTCCCATTCGGTGGCTACGTCAACAAGCAAAATTGTCGCATCTGGGGGTCGGAAAACCCAACAGTTATTGTTGAAAAGCCTCTCTATTCTCAACGTGTGACTGATTGGTGCGGTTCATGGTCCGGCGGAGTTATTGGACCTCACCTTCTCGAGAATGAGGCTGAAGCAACAGAAACGGTGAATGGATTGCGCTATGAAGAGGTGATTCATGATTTTTATGGCCGGAATCGGATGATGTTGATCTGGACAACGTTTACTTTCAACAAGACGGCGCTACGTGCCACACACGCAATAAAACCATTGATCATTTAAGGGAAAAGTTTTCGGAGCGTGTTATCTCTCGAAGAGGTGATCACAATTGGCCACCGAGATCTTGTGATTTAATTTAACACCTTCCGACTTCTTTCTTTGCGTGGGTATGTGAAAGAGAAGGTCTACGCCTCTTGGCGTAGACCCAGCGTCGATTCAAGACTTCGAAGATGGAATTCGTGAGGCTATCAAGGACATAGGGCAGCCACTTTGCGATTTGGTTAAGGAAGATTTCATACGAAGGATATGGTCGTGTAGTTGTGCTCGTGGTGGTCATTCGGCTGATGTTATTCTTCATTATCAACGACATACCTTCTTCTTTATAATGAAATAAACATGCGATCATTTATCTATAAATATGGCATTTTTCTTCGAATGTCAAAATAACACCTCTTATTGGAAAACCCTCCACCTACTTATATGATTTTGTACCTACTTTACTATTCTACATCCCCCTGGGGATACGGGGGAAAATAGAATAGATCCCAGGTATGGTCTGCCTGTCGTAAAAGGCGACTAAAAGACCCAACCCAAGCCAAGGTGGAAGAGATCGTGCCGAGGGCTGAATGGCACTGGGTTGCAAAATATGTGTGTCGCAAACGATTCCTTTGGGGCACCAGGGGACACCCCATAGTATGAGACCCCTTACTGCGGTATGCCGGGCTCTGCCGCAGCGGACTACCTTTCCCTTGCTACTCGTGGGAACACTATGAACCAAGAACCAAACAAAAAAACCAAACCGCTCACCCGTCAAGGGAAGCAATCCGGGGCTTCGGCCCCAACTACACTGCCCACCCGCGAAGGGAGGCAATCCGGGGCTTCGGCCCCAACTATACCGCCCACCCGCGAAGGGAGGCGTCCCTCGGCTTCGGCCACCCAAAACACCAGCTCGGAGAACCCGCCCACCCCGACCGCAGGGTCGAGTGGAAACGGTAAGCCCAAGCAGGTGAACCCTTCCTTGCAGGCGTACAGGGACCGAAGAGCGGCCTATCGTCTGCTAGAGAAGCTGAAAGACATACCCGAAAAGGAGATGTCGGAAAAGCAACTGGCCTCGAGAGATTGGGCTCGAGAAGTTGCTGCAAAAGCCGCCGCGCGACCCCAAAAAACTGAAGCTGAAACTGCAGCTAAACCAGCAGCTAAGCGACAGCGATCGGGAGAGCAGAGCGATCAACAAGCGAAGAAGCCCAAAACGGGGCCCTCGCCCAAGCGCCCCTACAGTGCGGTCGTGAAAAACGAACTCGTCAGGGCGGTTATCGATAAAAGCCACCAGGATGGCAACATCACTCCGTCAAAATGGATGATGGTCGAGATGGCGCTTTTAAAGCAATTCAAGGAGCTCCTCAGAGAAAATCCGGGAGCTCCCCCTCAGTGCACGGACGCAGGCTGGTTCCAGGGCCGAGTCAAGCTGGTATCGTGCGCTGATCAGAGATCAGCAGATCTATACGAGAAAGCGATCTCAAAAATTGGCGAAGTCTGGCCAGGCTCAAGACTAGAGGCTGTGACGAGGGAGAACATCCCGCGCAGACCAAGGTCAAGGACCTGGATTCCGGCAGAGCCATCAGATCCTGCAGAGATAATTGAATTCCTGCAGCTCAGCAACCCTAGCCTCCCAACCCACGATTGGAGGGTGGCAAAGGTAGGCGAAGAAAAAGAAGGAAGGCGAGAGGCTGTTGTCATCTTGAACAACGAGTCGGTGGCCCCCATCTTGGAGAACAAGGGGGTGGTCTACTATGGGCTCGGGTCGGTGAAACTCCTCATCTACAACGCAGACGCCAAAACCACCACACCCCAAGAGGAGAAGGTGGCGACGACGTCTGACGATGGCGCATCCGATGGCGGCAAAAGCGGCGTCTCAGAAGCTGCGGCAATGCTGAGTCGCCTCAACAATGTGGATGAAGATGAGCTGCTAGACTCATCCGGCGGGGAAACTGCGGATGAAGTTCCTGCAGATAAATCTCCACCACAGTAAAGCAGCATCAGCTGCACTTCTCCTCCGCTTAGCTAAAACCGGCGAGGAGATCGTTTTAGTCCAAGAACCCTGGGTGCATAAACAGCGGGTTTGCGGACTGCAACTGAAAGACTACAATGTCATATATATACAGGGTAAAGAGCCGCCTAGAGCATGTATTCTTGTTAACAGGAAATACAGCTCTTTTACCTTACCAAATTTTTGTGACAGGGACAACGTGTGCATTGTGGTGCAACTAGGTCCGGTTAGTATATGGTTCATGTCATCATACATGGCGCATGATGCAGGACCTCCCCCGCCGAGACCGCTACAAGCAGCCCTATTGGAAGCAGCAAGGACGCGGACACCGGTCGTTATCGGCGCTGATGCGAATGCACACCATACTATATGGGGCAGCACCGACACAAACGAAAGAGGTGAGTTGCTTTTAGAATACATTCTAGATAACAACCTTCAAATATGTAACAGAGGCGGTGAACCCACCTTTATTACAGCCGTAAGGCAGGAAGTTCTGGACATAACATTGACCAACGAACATGCCGCTAACCTGATACGGTCCTGGAGAGTATCCCGAGACCACTCCATGTCAGACCACCGATACTTGGAATTTGACATGGACGTACATGGGCCAACAGCCAAACAGTTCCGTAATAAGCGTAATGCGGACTGGGGTATGTACAAAGAACGCTTCTCTCAGGCCCTACCGGCAGAGATACCAGACATTCCCACTTCTAGGGCCGATCTGGATCAGCTGGTAGACAGCCTCACAGAAGCTTTCAACGATGCGATGAATGTTGCATGCCCGATGAAAACGGTCAGGGGAAAACCCAAACCGGCCTGGTGGTCTTCTGAAATCAGTGACCTCAGGAAACAATGTAGGAAGCTGTTCAACCAAGCTAAGAAAACCAATGAATGGAGTGCTTATAAAGCCGGTCTGAATAGCTTCAAAAAGAGTGTTCGACTCGCAAAATTCAAATCATGGTCTGAATTCTGTTCTAGCATCGACTGCGCTACAGAAGGCAACAGGCTGCGAAAAATAATCTCGTCCAACCCAGTGGCGCCAAGCTATCTCAGTAAACCTGATGGCACATGGACGACCACGGACGTAGAGACCGTCGAGCTACTGGTAGACACACACTTTCCTGGCCAACAGCTAGGTGGGCAATGCGAACCAGCAGCTCCTAGCATCGAAAAAATTATTAACCCATCAATCGTCACCTCGAGCAGGATTGAATGGGCTATCGCACAGTTTCAACCCTACAAATCACCTGGTAAGGATGATATTATACCAGCGGAAATGCAGGTAGTCTCCAACCTGGCGATTCCATGGTTAGAGGTCATATACAAGGCCTGCCTAAGCCTAACTTATGTACCCAAGAAATGGAAGGAGGTGAGAGTTGTTTTTATACCTAAAGGGGGTAAACAATCGCACAACACCCCCAAGGATTATAGGCCTATTAGCTTATCATCATTTCTACTAAAAACGCTAGAAAGATTAGTAGATTCATATATAAGAGATTCACTGTTAGGGGAGGGAATTCTTTCCCAATCCCAGCATGCCTACTGCAAGGGGAGGTCAGTAGAAACAGCCCTCCACGCGCTAGTACTAGAAGTTGAAAAGTCTTTAAACTGCAACGAATACTCACTGATAGCCTTCTCAGACATTGAGGGGGCGTTCAACAATATAATCCCCAGTGCTGTTACAGGGGAAATGAAAAATCTGAGAATCGACAAGTCAATCGTCGAATTTGTTAACCACATGCTCTGCAGCAGAGAGATTCACGCAGAGATCTCTGGCTGTCAGATACAAAGAGTGGTCAATAGGGGGACTCCGCAGGGGGGAGTGCTCTCACCCCTACTGTGGATCCTTACCCTCAACGGCTTTCTCCAGAGAATGGAAAGGCTAGGAATTAAAATTGTGGCCTACGCCGATGACATTGCGATTATAGTTTCAGGGAAATTTCCAGAGACTCTGTCGGATGTCATACAGGGGGCACTAAATGAACTCGTGCACTGGTGCAACAAATGCGGCCTAGGGATAAACCCGGGCAAAACGGAACTAGTTCTCTTCACGAGGAAGCACAAAATACCCTCCTTTCGCCTTCCCAATATAGGGGGCCAAGAAATAAAACTCTCCGAACGAGCTAGGTACTTAGGAATTGTCCTTGACCGAAAGCTGTTATGGAGAGAAAATATAGAAGAAAGGGTGAAAAAGGCGACAGTTGCGCTATACACCTGCAGAAGAACCATTGGCAAACAATGGGGGTTGAGACCCAGCATTGTCCATTGGTTATACACGGCGGTCGTAAGACCCACACTTATGTATGGATCATTAGTATGGTGGCCAGCCCTGTGTAAGGAGGTCAACCGGAAAAGGGTGGGAAAGGTACAGCGACTAGCTGCCGTTCTCATGACGGGGTGTCTTAGGACAACCCCGACTAAAGCCCTGGAAATGATCCTACATCTGACTCCATTAGACCTATATGGGAAGGAGTGCGCGGCTAGCGCCGCTGTCAGACTCAATGCAGTCTCACCATGGCCTAAGGTAAACTACGGCCACTCCAAAATTCTGAAGGAATTCAACCTCACCTTAAATAACACAGACTACACTAAACCCACCCCGATGTTCGACCGCAAGTTCTCAGTGGACATCCCGTCCAGAGAAAAGTGGACAGCGAACCTAGTTAAGCCAAATGGGACGCTCTTTTATACAGATGGCTCAAAACTAGAGGGAAGAGTAGGAAGTGGAGTCTTCTCAGAGTCCCCATCCCTCAACTTATCATTTCGTTTGCCGGACTACTGTAGTGTTTTCCAGGCAGAAATGGTAGCTATAAATGAAACAGCCAAATGGGTACTTCAAACAGGACTTGAGTCCAATGAAATATCTATTCTAAGTGACAGCCAAGCTGCCATCAAATCTCTAAACTCAGTCTACCTGACCTCAAAGGCGGCTATACAATGCCGTAGAGCCTTAGATGAGCTGGCGACTAAAGTAAGAGTCAATGTTGTCTGGGTACCCGGCCACAGGGACATAGCAGGAAATTGTAGGGCGGATGAGTTAGCTAGAGCTGGTACAACGCTCACAGCTATATCCGCTAATACTAGACCAGGGGCACCTATCGCTGAACAGAGGTTGCTCCTCCGGAAGGAAGTACTCCGCCTAACCAACCTCAGGTGGCGGGAGGAGCTTTCTTGCACTTCGTCAAGACAGGTATGGCCGGAGCTTAACCTGCGACGCACCAAAGATATTTTATCTCTTTCCAGGAACTCCATTGGAAACGCGATTGCGGCCATCACCGGACACTGGCTTGGAGGATGCCATGCTGCACGTATGGGAATCCTTCAACGCAACGACTTCTGTAGAAGCTGTCGAAACGAGGAGGAGGAAGAGACGATGGTCCACTTACTCTGCCACTGTCCTGCCCTATCCAGGAAAAGATTCTCGGCTCTGGGACAGGCCTATTTTGACAACCTATCCGATCTTCAGTCGGTTGGTGTCAAAAGCCTTATGCTGTTCATTAACAGCAGCTACTGGTTCTCACGGTAGTGGTGGGGGTGGTAACCACCCTAATACGGCATCACAACGGGCCCCTGGCCTATGTGGGTTCCATCCCGAACCACCGTGCTAACCTAACCTAACCTAGATTCTGAGCAGAAGAAAAATAATAATAGCATTCTCAGATGCTCTTGCTCCTAAATTCAGTAATTCCCGAGATATTTGAGCTTTTCTGAATTCATGTTATACGTAGAGTCAAATTCATCATATCTTTCGCATGAGAATGTTCTGTGACCAAAGAAGATAAATTATCCCATAAATTATCTCATTTTAGGCCTTAACCTTACTTCTCGATTTTACTTCAATGGTAACTATAGTTTCATAAGAATAGTCATCGAATCTGTTGGCATGAGAATATTCTGTGACCATAGAAGATAAATGATTTCATTAATAATTCACAGGTGACAGGTCCAATTATTAGTTGTTACTATGGTTTTATAAGAATATTCATCGAATCTCTTCAGATTCGATGAATTTGACTCTACGTACAACATAAATCCAGAAAAGCTCAAATATCTCGGCAATTACTGCATTTAGGAGCAAGAACATCTGAGGGTGCTATCACTATTTTTCTCGGCAGAATCCAACGCAATCATAAAAAAATAGGGTTCTAATTTGAAAAACAGAAGTTATGGCCAATTTTCGATCACAGTTTTCGACCCAAAATTTGAATATTCATGACCTTTTCACATTCTTCTACTTTGACGTTGTGATAACGGTTTACACTCGGAATGTTCAGAATAAGAATAATGGACATAACACTGACTATGAATATTTGACAATTTTTCAGGTTTTTTTTCGATATTTTGAAAACTATTCGAATGAATACAATGGTTTCAACAAAAATGTTTTCAGCATTGAATACTCAATCATATCAGAAATGAAAATATTGAAAAAAATATTTTTTGAACAAATTTATTTCCACTCCTGGTATAACCGGAAGTGCTCAGGGTCCGAAAATATTTTAGGTCTGTAGAGAATTCCCAACAATATCATAATCCAAATTTTCGGATTTCAAATATGTCCAGTTCTCCAGAAACGTCTAATAGGCACTCGACCGTGGGACACCCTGTATATATATAGGGCTCAGTGGGTTAACCTCTGGTTTCCGTTGACTATTGGTCAACGTTTGATTGTGTTGTTGTATGACAAAAATCTTGAATTGACTTAGGGCGGGTTGTAACTCAGTAGGTTAACCTCTGGTTTCCGTTGACCATTGGTTAACTTTTTACTGGGTTGTTGTATGACAGAAATCTTGAATTGGCTTAACCTCACTTGGAAGGTTAACCATTGGTTTCAAGACCGATTTGATGCAATAATTTTTGGCAGCAACTTTAGTGGCGACACATATTTGCTACTGAAGGAACTATAATCGGCTCGCTATTTATTTACAGAAATCTGTACGATATTCATTTTCCTCGAGTTCTATGAATCATAGCCAAAATTAATTGTCGTTTCATTGCATCCAAAAAATTAAGTGTGATGAAATACTGAACATCCCACATGTCTTACGCCGGTCCTGAAAATAGTGCTTTATAGTTCAGCTACTCACCGCCAGATGCAAAGGAAAAAAATTTCGACTAAGGTAACGTGGGGCAAGTGCAATCACAAAAAAGCAAAGTGATTCTTATACCTTGAAATTTATAAAAACTCGTCATAACCTTAAACCGTATTTATGAGATCTTCGGTTGAGTGCAATCGATTAAGAGGTGATGAAAAACCATGTTAATTTTATATTTTCTTTATTAATCGTCAAAAGAAATAATATAATAGTAAATTAAATATTTCTCTAATAGCATTCTTTTTGCATTTGGTTCAATATTATTCTTTAAAATAATAACGGCCTCTTTTTGCAGTTACAGGTAACCGAAATAGCTTCATTATTTGATCCTGGTGCACATGTCATTGTGCACAACTGACAGGTAGTATGCATCAGGGAATACATAATAATTTGATTTTAATGAGTTTACTTCTCTTGCCCATCACGTTATTATTTCACTTTCCCTACTAACAATTTTCATGGGGTAAGTGTAATCTAAAGCTGCGTATACATGTGCGAGCCGAACCTATCGCGAACCGCTCGCGAACCAATAGCGATGATTATTTGGACGGCATGTCAAACGTCTATAGAGCCGCTCGCAAACCGTTCGCGCCGATCCATCGATAGTCGGTTTTTTTAGCTGCGAGCCAAACCTATCGCGAACCGCTCGCGAACCAATGGTGACAATTATTTGGACGGCATGCCGAACATCAATAGAGCCGCTCGCAAACCGTTCGCGCCGATCCATCGATGGTCGGATCCTTTCACGAATACGACGCGAGCCCAGTGTAAGTTCGTAAGCCGTCGGTATTGGTTCGCGAGCGGATCGCAAGTGTGTACGTGAAATTAACGAACAAGACACGAACACTTCGCGAGCGGTTCGCGATAGGTTCGGCTCGCACATGTATACGCAGCTTTTCACGAACACAACGCGAGCCCAGTGTAAATTCGTAAGCCGTCGTTGGTATTGGTTCGCGAGCGGATCGCGATAGGTTTGGCTCGCAGCTAAAAAAACCGACTATCGATGGATCGGCGCGAACGGTTTGCGAGCGGCTCTATAGACGTTCGACATGCCGTCCAAATAACCATCGCTATTGGTTCGCGAGCGGTTCGCGATAGGTTCGGCTCGCACATGTATACGCAGCTTTTCACGAACACAACGCGAGCCCAGTGTAAATTCGTAAGCCGTCGTTGGTATTGGTTCGCGAGCGGATCGCAAGTGTGTACGTGAAATTAACGAATAAGACACGAACACTTCGCGAGCGGTTCGCGATAGGTTTGGCTCGCACATGTATACGCAGCTTTTCACGAACACAACGCGAGCCCAGTGTGAGTTTGGACGGCGCGTGGACAGGTTCGTCAGTTTTTCAGAATATCAATATTTTTATTTCGGTAAGTTCGTTCTTGGTTCGCCGTAGGTATTGGTTCGCGAGCGGATCGCAAGTGTGTACGTGAAATTAACGAACATGACACGAACACTTCGTGTTCGGTTCGTGATAGGTTCGGCTCGCACATGTATACGCAGCTATAGTTTCAATACCTGAAATACAAAGTAAAAATGGATAGTCCCATTACATTTATTAATAATGCATCACACAAACCGGCCAAAATAGCAAAACCGTGAAAAATTGTAAATTTACACACAAGCTAAAAAAATACGTCCCACATGACTTCGGACCGATATGTACAGCGCGAAGATCGTTTCGGTACTGAACTTTACAGATGCTGCGCAGAGTTGTCAACTATTAACATTAGGTAGAATATATCATTTCTTGTAAGCATAGTCAATAAAGGTACCATATTTTCTCATAATTTATTAATGGTGGTTCCTGATTGCAGTTACCCCATGATTTCACTTACCCCATGATTGCACTTACCCCACTTTACCTTATCTGACACTCATTTGCCCCTCTATGGACGGGTAAAGGAACTACAATAAATTCAGCTTCAAATCGTTCAAGGACGATGTTCCTCTATGTATATTTAAACTCAATGATAAAACTTAGATATCCATTTGATATTCACTGGAGTAGAAATGTGTACAGTTTATCATGACACATTCTGTTTAATGTCAGGGAACAATTTAAATAATAAAGGGTTTTCCAATAAGAGGAGTTATTTTCAATGTCACGCTATTTCGGTAGATGTCACTTTTGAAGTTGTCCTTTCTCGACATTTGACGAGTAGAAACAACGCCTTCAATAAATGAAACGATACACGCTTCAACAATGCATTAGAATTATTGTGAATTCACCATAAAAATGGGGAAAATTTAGGAGAGTGAAACTAGAAAATTCTTGTGTCGTCGTGAAGCACCTTGTCGAACCGCAATACAGAATTTGGGGGAAAAATTGAGCTGTTGGGATAAGTTAGTGAAGTAAAGAATGAAACCTGTGCACATGGCTCAAGAACAGCCTAGAATATTGCTGCTGTAGCCTAAAGTGTTGAAGAAAACCCAGGTTCGTCCATTTCTCGTCGTTCTTTGGAATAAGGCATTTTACAATCGTCATTAGACCGTATTTTGCATAAAGATTTGGGTCTTAAGGCTCATGAAATTCAGTTAACACAAGAACTCAAGCCGGCCGATCATCAACAACGAAGTGCCTTTGCTGATTGGCTCCTTGAAATGCATGAAAATGATCCGGAATTCCATCCAAAAATGATCTAGATCGATGAGACTCATTTCCCATTCGGTGGCTACGTCAACAAGCAAAATTGTCGCATCTGGGGGTCGGAAAACCCAACAGTTATTGTTGAAAAGCCTCTCTATTCTCAACGTGTGACTGATTGGTGCGGTTCATGGTCCGGCGGAGTTATTGGACCTCACTTTCTCGAGAATGAGGCTGAAGCAACAGAAACGGTGAATGGATTGCGCTATGAAGAGGTGATTTATGATTTTTATAGCCGGAATCGGATGGTGTTGATCTGGACAACGTTTACTTTCAACAAGACGGCGCTACGTGCCACACACGCAATAAAACCATTGATCATTTAAGGGAAAAGTTTTCGGAGCGTGTTATCTCTCGAAGAGGTGATCACAATTGGCCACCGAGATCTTGTGATTTAACACCTTGCGACTTCTTTCTTTGCGTGGTTATGTGAAAGAGAAGGCCTACGCCTCTTGGCGTAGACCCAGCGTCGATTCAAGACTTCGAAGATGGAATTCGTGAGGCTATCAAGGACATAGGGCAGCCACTTTGCGATTTGGTTAAGGAAGATTTCATACGAAGGATATGGTCGTGTAGTTGTGCTCGTGGTGGTCATTCGGCTGATGTTATTCTTCATTATCAACGACATACCTTCTTCTTTATAATGAAATAAACATGCGATCATTTATCTATAAATATGGCATTTTTCTTCGAATGTCAAAATAACACCTCTTATTAGAAAACCCTCCACCTACTTATATGATTTTGTACCTACTTTACTATTCTACAACTCGAATACGAATCTGAATACATCGACTGCGATCAAAGACCAACAAAAGATAGAAATCAACGCCGCCGTTACTCTTTCCGTTCGATTATATGCCGGAAACCACACCGTCATCAAACGGGTTCGTCATATCGATGTCAGACCCATTCTGCCGCTTTATGGAACATGAATGAGGGCGAACTTTTCACGTCAATCATAATCGTATCGAGCCATTTAATCTAGGGGAAAAAATCAGAGCTGACTGACCATCCCTGGTGGCGAGCACGCCTTAGGGTGAAGTTCGTTCGGAACTACGCCAATCAATGAAAGCGTTACAAGGATAAATGTGCTTTTATAACTTGGACAAAATGAGAAAATTTAGGTAGAAATCCTTGAATTCTAGAATCTCACGCATGAACGTGTCATTTGGTCGGTCAGTCGTTTTGAGAATTATGCCAGTGATTTGTTTTTGTTATATTCATTGTTGATATTCAAGTTGTCATTGAGATGCTAATTTTCAACAACGAAATAAAATGTTTCATACAAGTTAAGCCATTTCGGCAATTCTTAATCTATTTCAGGAACAATATCAGCGGTATTTCTCCAAATGTTGCTTGCTTTTTGACTTATTAAATGTTTTCTTCAACATCTGTTCTTCTTACTTCAGGTTTGAATGGCTTTCTTGTTATCCTTAGACGTGACATGAGTGAAAAAATAAGCCAGTATGACTATTGATATGAATACTTATATCAATGAATGCTTTGTAACTGATTAAGCGACATAATAAATGAACAACTTTCCTCTTGGGGCAGATTCTTTCATTCACATTTCCAAGAACACAAATGTAATGAATTCAAATGCATTTTTACTCTGACAAAAAAGTAATTACAATTTATCCATTGTCGCATGGTGACCAACAAAAACGTTAAGCGATCAATATCGCAGTATACATTGATTTGGAAATCAATGTGAAATACATTCAAAGATAAAGAAGAACTGAAAAAATGAATCAATACCGAGAGAGAGGTTCTAAGAAATCCGATACTACACTGCGCAAAAAAATCAACGCACATTCTGAAAATCTCAATTTTAATGAAAGTAAACTCTACATCGACTTCATAACTTTTTTTTATAATTTTTTATGTTCTCTCGGGAAGGTTTTGAACGAAACAAGACACATAAAATGGAAGAAAAATTCAGGATTTCACCAAATCTTATGTGAAAGAAGAGAAATGAACAATTTTCAAAATACTGAAATTTGAAAGTGATTCAATACTTGGTATTTCCACCCCTTGCGTTAATTACAGCTCGGCAACGACGGTTCATACTCAAAATGACTGATCTTAAAATGTTCTGATCTAATTCTTTCCAGATTTCTCCGAGTTGGATTCCTAAGTCATTAAGAGTAGCTGGATGATTTTCTGAACTTCTCAGCCTTCTATTGAGGTTGTCCCAAACCTGCTTAATCGGATTGAGATCTGGACTTCTTGCTGGACATTCCATTCGAGAGACTCCAACCTCTTCAAGGTACTGCTGAATGATGCGCGCACGATGGGGTCTGGCATTATCGTCCATAAAAATAAAATTTTCACTAATGTATGGGGCAAATGGCACTACATGCTCTTCAAGAATGTTCCTTTTATACTTATCAGCATTCGTAGCTCCATTATCAATGACCACTTGGTCTGTGCGAGCAGTCAAAGATATTCCACCCCATACCATAATCGATCCTCCCCCGAAACCAGTAGTATTCAAGAAATTGCACTGAGCATATCTTTCATGTGGACGTCTGTATACAAGGGAACGTCGATCACAATGATAGAGGCAGAATCTAGACTCATCTGTGAAGAGAACTCTTTCCCAATCGGCCTCTTCCCAATGGATATGCTCTCTCGCAAAATCCAAACGCGCCCTTCGATAGACTGGGGTAAGAGCTGGGCCTCTTGCCGCGACACGAGGCCTTAAATCATATTTTCTGAGGCGATTCCTTATTGTCTGAGTGCTAATTTGCACCTCATGAGTTTGCTCAAGCTGATTTTGAAGGAGGCGAGCGGTTGCAAACCGTTGTCTCAACGAAGAAACTCTCAAGTAACGTTCTTGAATGGCAGTTGTTACCCGTGGTCTACCCTGTCCTGGTCTTCGGATATTCATACCTGCCTCCCTGAATCGCTGCAACATTCTGGACACACTTGTATGGGAAACTCCAAACCTTTCTGCAATTCTTGTGTATGTCCACCCTTCTTCTCGCAAAACTACCGCTTGGGCACATTCCTCTTGGGTCAAATTGCTTGTTTCGCGTTGCATAGCGATCGAGTGTAGAAAATCAAACGAAAGAAAAACTATTGATCACTAGAATTGATCGAGAACAACTGATTTTAGAATGGAGCCAATACATTCAAAATCTGATAATATCATCTTTTTTTATTCCTGCTGGGAGAAAACATCTGTATTGAAGAAAAGCGTTGAAAGTGGATAACATATGCATGCATAATTCTGATAAAAATAATTATCATTGGTAACACCTTCAGTTGTAGAATGAATGTGAGATTTCCATAATGTGCGTTAATTTTTTTGCGCAGTGTATTAATGTGATATCTGCAATTATCCTTGGTATTTTCTTTGTGACAGGTTGAGGTCCTATAATATTTTTTAAGCAATCTGAAGACATTTCGAACCAACAAATCATCTGAAATGGGTTTTGTGCCGGCTTTTTTCCGATAGAATGAAGGCATCAATCATCTACCCGGAACACGAATGTGAAACTACGCCCCAATCGGAAAAAACGACCATTCCGATCGAAGAAAATCCGTGGGTCTAAACTTCCTTCGTGAGTGAAAACACAACATTTTTTGCCCGACCGAAAACCATTCTAAAAGACGTAAGATCGTGACCTGTTACTCGAATGATAAATGAAAGCAACTCGCACAAAAAACTTATCACATAAAGTTCCTTGGACACAAACAACTTGACTACCTCCGCAAATTTAGGGTCCCGCGGATATTGCATACGTTTACCCTAAATTTCCAATTCTCTAACAGTTCGTTATTGAACGGAAAACGGCCAAAGTTCTCCCCCAAGGTTTCGACCCTTACGCATTTTCGGAAGACTTCCATATTCTCCCGGATATATTGGATTATTGATTTTCGACCTGATATTATGTCAGAGGAGACCTGAATTGATACCATATTTGGTTGACAGGCAATTCTGAGAATTATATTGTTTTTATTTTTATGGATCGAAACTGTTACTGTATACCTCGTAAATATGTTGATTCTTGTCCACACACTCCAATTAAAAATGCTTTTCCTGGAAAATTTTGTGAAATTTGTACATTCTTATTTCTTCAAAAATACAGGATCTCCTGTTGTGCGGATCAAAATAAGTTTCACAAAATTGTATCTTTCTTTAATATCTACTGGTTTCAGAGCTTGAACTTTTGTGAATTTCTGTGGGGGCACGTCATGGAAAAGGAGAATTATTTGAGCAATATTTGCATGCATTTCTGATATGAACTTGAAGTAAAAATAGGTACAAATATGATGTATTCTTTTTTTGAACTTACGGACTTTGGTAAATTCAGAATTCAATTTCGACTCATAATTATTTGGCAAACAAATTCCTGTCCCTTTTTGATTCTAAATCGGTATGAATTTCACTGAACTTTCTTCATATTCATGTTTTAATTTGATCACACTTACGGCTTGATTAGGTTAATTCTGGTTCTGTTGTTGATGCACTGATTGTCAACCATGTTTCAGAACATTTCATAGCTGGACTCATTTGAATGTGCAATTCTATGTAGTTGAAAGCTTATCAGAAAAAAACTGATGTCTGTGCCTGAAGTCAATTTTCATGACAAAAAACCGCATATCGATATCAAAATGTGAAATGTGAATTTTAGAATATACTATTCTGTAACTACCGAAAATTCTTCTTTACTGTGCGTTCCAAAGTATTCTTTTGGACGTAGAACTCAATGGTGTTGGTAGTTTCACCTGAAATTTTCCGCCACCAAAAATTATCCGTAGAGAAATGTCCTTTTTCAGTTGAGCTTGGAATTACATATTATATTTGAAACGAAAGATTATTGGACATCTCAGAAGAAAGTTTAATTGGAACAAAATTAAGAGGAAGAAGAAGAAGAAAAAACGTAGAGATTTCACTTTGAACTCCTTTTTTTTTCGATGTTGGGATGAAAATAAGAAAACGAGAGTTCACTCGAGTTTAATGATGAATGTTTTTTTTGCGATTATATAGATGCATAGAAATACCAAGTGTAACGACTCCTTACTAAAAATCGTCACCAAAATTTGTAGATCCAAACCTAGGAGCATAGAATGAATGGAGGGAAGGCTTCATACGCTCGACAGATCATTTTGAACTTCCAATTTCGGCAGAGTTTAGAATTTCGTGTGACGCCCGATAGATAACGCTGTGATCGCTAATAGGGCTATATGTCACATGTGTCTTGTTCTGTAGCACTACAGTTGCAAAGAATATTATGTGGTTGTCATTTTTATTGATACTTTTTTACGACTAACACCAAAGTGATTGAATAATAAAACTTTTTGTTGTTGACTGAAAGGATTAAAGGAGGTCGAAACAAATTGTATTGAATTCGAATATTGTTTGAAGTTACTATAATATACGAATTGAATCGGCTTCGATAAAAAAAAACATTTCTGCGGCTTCAACTATCTAATTTACCTGATGGTTTTTTTCATTTCAACGTGTGTTGCTAAGTATAATATTTTTAATTGATATAGTGTGATTTATTATGCTATGTACTATATAATTATTGAATGAAAAAACAAGGTAAACAGTTTGAATTTTTATTGACAAGTATCAAAACATATTGAAAAATTTTAATATTACCTATTTTAGCCAAAAAGGCCTCGGTGGGATCATGACGCATTCAAAATTTCTGAAGAAGGGAATAATCACGCCTTCTGATTGACTTGTAATGACGTCCGGTTGTTCCATATGCAGAAATCGAAACAAATTCTTACTACATTAAAATTCGACAATTCCATCTCCGTTTTTTTTTCAGCTTCTAGAAGAAGACCTGTACGTTACTTGAATAAAAGAATTTTCTTGAGTCTCACCCTTCAAAATAACAACAAATATTAATCATAAAATATTGTTGACATATCACCGCATTCTAATCGACTATTTATGCGCAATTATATGGAAAGTCTATGATCGGAAATAAATTTGTCAAAACGAATTTTATCTCAAATATGTATCGTTATAGCCATGCTGGAGCCACTAACGACGTTGGCGCTATCTCGTGACCTTGCGGCGAACTGACAAGTGCGGACGTTTTTGGCAGTTCATTTTGGTAGCGGAGCCTTCCCTCCATTCATTCTATGCTCCTAGTCCAAACGACACTCTGAATTTGAGTTCTCGTTTTACTTCCGGAATAATCCGCAATGTTTTATCGGTCGTGGCGCTCATGCGGCAATGAAAAATAGCGCGACCCCTTTCGGGAGAAATGAAAAGTAGTTCAAGAACTCAGATTTTAATTCGATCGACAAGAAAGTCAAACGAAATCTAATCAGTGTCAACACCAGGTAATCAATGCATCTATGTGATTATGGAGTTCATGTCAAAAATTTCATCGAAACATGTATTAATTTTGAATGTCATATAAAATTGTGGTTATGAAAGAACAGCGCGACCCCTTTCGGGAGAAATGGAAAGTAGGGCCCACGCACAAGAAAGTCTCAAACAAAATCTAATCAGTGCCAACACCAGGTATTCTGTGCATCTATGTTTCAATGTGGTCAGTGATGACGTTGCATTCTTCAACTTCTGGTAAAATATAGCGTATGGTATACTTTGGAAATGGTTCCAAGTTCTTTCGAGATATACAAAAATGTATACGGTGTACCACTTCAGTTTCTTTATTGATAACAATTTATTCAAATACGCTTCGAAAATATTTAGTATTGGCATTGCACATCGCTGGCAACAAAGCACTACGAACAATGGGAGTCTCGTCTTTCCTGTTCATATTGTTTTTGTGTTTAAAGATTCGATAACCTCCATCATTATCTTAGGATGAATATGGATGCTCAACATAAACTTAAACGATAGACAGCAAAACTTGGCTTATATCCTCCCATCTATTTCTGTATTCCATAAATTATCCTCCCAGTCATAGAGAAGACCTTACACTAGGAAGAAATCTGTATCTTTTAAATACCTACGAGATTGATATTGTAACATCTGGTGAATTGGTAGATCAGTTAGATTCTTTCTTCCCGGGGATTTTGTCATCAGCTCCCTCTGTCCCGTTTTCCCAAGTGATATTGTTCCAGAATCCGGAATTGCGGTAGCACAATCGCTCCTTTTCGGCAGCATCGCACATCCCCGGCGAATTGGATTAGAGAACAGTTAAGTACGGTACATTTCCACGTCCCGTTCCTAGTTCTGTTTCCACAAAACCTTCCCACCAATCCCGGTATAAGCTTTAAATAACACCGAAAGTTGAAGGAGGATTTGGCGGATGGGTCCGGACTCCGGAAGGGTCGCTACTAACGCACTCGACATTTTATCCCAATTCTTCGCTTCTTTTCAGTGAACAATCTGGGGACAATCGTAAATTTCGAGCTCGGACGAGAAGCCGGAGTTCGGGATGAGTTTCATGGAGTTTTCAGCGTTTCCGACTGAAAATATTGGATGAAAAACGTCGCGACCTGAATGATGAGCCGTGCCCCCTTAAATTATGGCGGAACTTCATAAAAACGTGGGCGCTTCTAGTGGAAATATCCTTGGTCGAAATTCTTCCATTAGTTCTTCCTCTTGATCTTCGAAAAGCGGAATGGGGGAAGGGTGAAGAGTTCAGAAAATGACGATAATGAAATCTGCAATCGTGATATTTTGCTTCACATCCTTCGTTACTGTGAATTCTTGCATAACATTCCTCAACATGAACTTAGTTAATACTTTCCATTTTGAAAAATGTGTCACTGAAAGGGCTTACGGCAAATATGGATGCATAGAAAACCTTATGTTGGCACTGATTAGATTTCGTTTAAGATATTTTCTGAGTTAATATCTACTTTAGGGCAAGGGTGATGATGTATACACTCACATTATTTTTTAACGTAGATTCAATATCTGCCATAAAAAAATGGGGTTCTAATTTGAAAAAATTGATTTTTCACGATTTTGTCATCCCTAACTTTGAAAGCGATTTTTTCAACCCCTGTATCATGAATCGCGATTTCGATTTTTAAAGTGGATACATCAATCTTACATCTTGAAAAATCCCAAAAATGAAAATTTTCCATCCAGAAACCTCGAAGTTATTCTTGTTTCAGCAGAGCTCTATTTTCGATTTTTTTTTCGAATTTTCCCGCTCAGAGAGAATTTTCTTTTTTTCTTAGAAAATTTCAAGTTATTTTGATGTAACATTTTCAGTTTTGGTTGGAAAATTCTCTCTGAGCGGGAAAATTCGAAAAAAAAATCGAAAATAGAGCTCCGCTGAAACAAGAATAACTTCGAGGTTTTTGAATGGAAAATTTTCATTTTTGGGATTTTTCAAGATGTAAGATTGATGTATCCACTTTAAAAATCGAAATCGCGATTCATGATACAGGAGGTGAAAAAATCGCTTTCAAAGTTAGGGATGACAAAATCGTGAAAAATCAATTTTTGCAAATTAGAACCCCATTTTTTTATGGCAGATATTGAATCTACGTTAAAAAATAATGTGAGTGTATGCATCACACCCTTGCCCTAAAATGGATATTTTCTGAGTTATTATCCACTTTAGGGCAAGGGTGTATATGTATCATGAATCGCGATTTCGATTTTTAAAGTGGATACATCAATCTTACATCTTGAAAAATCCCAAAAATGAAAATTTTCCATCCAAAAACCTCGAAGTTATTCTTGTTTCAGCAGAGCTCTATTTTCGATTTTTTTTTCGAATTTTCTCGCTCAGAGAGAATTTTCCAACCAAAACTGAAAAATGTTACATCAAAATAACTTGAAATTTTCTAAGGAATCTATTTCTGCAATAAAAAATGGTGTTCTAATTTGAAAAACGGAAGTTGACGTCATTTCCGGAAAAACCGGAGGTGCTCATGCCTTGAAAATATTTTAGATTTCATCAGCATCGTGAAATACTTATAGGTGCTGAATTTCATGAAAATACGTTCAGTAGTTTCCCGTATAAATATGGGTGAGGTTCCTCGTGAAAGACCCTGTAGAGTATTTTCTAGCCTGTGACATAGTTCCCAAAAATCCAAGTTCATCCGATTAAATGTCATGCCTGTTACCGTATGCATTTAGACATTCCGTACTCACGTACGGCACCAAACGCGAGTAGCGCTATGCCATTAGTCCGACGAACTCGAACTGAGAAACCAATCACACTTCAAATGCGAAATACTAAATATTTTCTCCACATATATATTCATTATATTTTATTATTCCATAAAATACCGTTACCCACTTACACTGTCGTTTTTCTTCTGTATTTTCCTTGCTTGAAAAATCTAGAGAACATAATATAGGAATACCTATCTATACAAGGGGTATAGCCGTATCATCCAAGGTCGTGCATTTTCATAGGTTCTCGGCTTGTCTAGGGCTTGTTGAAAGAAAGACAACTATTGTTGTTCTCTGTCTATATTTAGGACCTTTATTAGGTCCTTCTTCAGAACATTAGCTGATATTTGGCTGTTTTCTTCACAGCGAGTTGCTCATGTCTTGAAGGAGGACCCAATAAAGGTCCGAAATATAGACCAAAAACAGCAATAGTTGTATTTCTTCCAACAAGCCCTAGACAAGCCGAGAACCTATGAAAAATAACGACCTTGAAAATAACTTATTCTCAAATCGCTTACAACTTCTTTCGGTATCAACGATTTCCTACACAAATAATACATACAGAGTGTAACAGCCAAATGGAATAAATTCGATAACGAATAAACGAGCGAATAAATGAGGGGGTAGGAAAAACGCTCGGACACATCGATTTGTAATTTTAAATGCGCATATTTTTCAAGAAAATGAAATTATATAGGGTGTTCCATGCGACCGTGGCCAATACCAACTTTCTTATTTCAAATGCAACCTCCTATATATTATTTATTTTTTGGATTATTCAGAAAATTCTAGACATAATTCATATACAATGTCCTATACCTATCTTCAACTTTTTCAGAAATATTGAGTGTTTTCAGATTTTTTACAAAAATCAACATTTTTAATGAAAATTATTTTATTTCACAAATTCGATACATTACACTCAATACTTATTTCCCATTTACCTCTTGATATAAAGAAAGTAAGCAAAAACGCCTGAAATGTTGAGTAACGTTAGAAGACAATTCTACACCAGATTAGCACGTTGCCAAGACGTTCGCGGCGAGCATTTTGAACATTTCCTACATTGACATTAATGTTGTTTTGTTTTTTTTAATTATTAAGAAATAATCAGTAATACATATTAAGTTCTTAGTGTAATGTACCGAATTTGTGAAATAAAATAAAATAATTTTTATTTAAAACGTTGATTTTTGCAATAAATCTGAAAACACTTAATACTTCCGAAATAGTTGAAGATAGGTATAGGACATTGTGCATGAATTGTGTCTAGAATTCTCTGAAGAATCCAAAAAATAAATAATATACAGGGGGTTGCATTTGAAATAAGAAAGTTAGTATTGGCCACGGTCACATGGAACACCCTATATAATATTATTTTCTGGAAAAATATGCGCATTTAAAATTACAAATCGACATATCCGAGCGTTTTTCCCAACACGCCCTCATTTATTCGTTATCGAATTTATTTCATGTGGCTACCCGCGCTTGGTGCCGTACGTGAGTACGGAATGTCTAAATGCTTACCGTATTCAGAAGAACTACTCCAGACAAGATTGAAGTTATTTCGTGTTATTATAATTGGTTATAACGATAGCGAAGATTTTATATCCTCATTTGATGTCAATTTTGAACTTAGACCATAGAAAGAGGACTTTTAATAGCCTGAGGATTCGAAAGATTTTGAAATAATTTGTATGAGATAATAGGGTCTATCGTTGGAATAAATATCAGAAAGACAATAAATATCAGAAAGACAATTTAGAATTATCAGATCATTAAAGATGCCGGAATCAATTGAAAATCATTTGTACCAAATAAAAAGTGGATGAGAAAATGAATGTAATATCAATTCACTGATAATTGGATATTTTATCATCAGTATTCCTCTACAATTGAATAATGAAAGTGACAATATTGTGAAATTGAGTTCGATGACAGTCAAAATGCTGGTTGAAATAAAATAAAAAATTGCGAATTATTCAACTAATCTTACCGGATAAAATTGAGAAATAACTCGATACTTTTATGCGAAAAAACTCAAGAAGATTTTATGTTTTGATCTTCGAGTAGACTTATACAATGTTCCGAGGATTTGAAACTCCGTCAGCAGCTCTTAATCAGAAAAAATATTCAATAGGTTGATTGTGAAAAATGTACCAAAACTAAATAAATATATTCACCCATGCTGAAGGACTCTTGGTCAATGGCCAATTGCATAGACAATAAAGAGCAGTAATTATTATTTTTATATTCGGCAAAATTCAGTTCTTTAGATATGGATAGAAAACTCTTTTTTGCAAAGATATTGAAAGGAAGCCGAATTTGAAAGAAAAGTGAAGAGAAAGATTGATTCATTTGATGGGAGGACTCAACATTTTATTGGAAGTACAAGGCGAAGAGTCACCCTGTATTCACCAAATTGAAGTCCAAGACATTTTCGAGAACGAATAAAATTTGTGCAACTTAAAAATTTCCGTCAATTATATCCGTTGAAAGGATCCTGAAGAAGGAACCCACTTAGCATAATAAGAAGCCATCCCATTTAGAGGAAACGAGTCAAGTTTCGCGTTCAAAAGATTATAAATTCCTAGTTAGGAACTCTGGAACTATTCATTCCATTCTAATTATTTCCGAGGAACACATTTAACGCAGTCTAAAATCCCCATTACAAGAGAATAACAATTATAATGAATACAAATTCCCGGAGATTCAGAGGAGACGGCGGTCAGAGGCGCAGCTTGTAACAATGGCCATATACAATACGTTCAATGGGGGATTAAAATGAAAGATTTCGAGAACTGCTACATTAGTTACAGGGGAATATCCATGTAATATAAGAGAGTTAGGCCCGCTGAACCTTTCAGGCCTACTGCGGACCCCTAGGGATACCTACAGCTCTATTCGAATTAAAGTCCCTGGGAAGCTCGTGATTTTGAAATTCAAACAAGGATAATGGGTCTGGAGAAGCTGAATGAATTTTGTGCTCGCTTAATTTCAGATAGGTAAATAGTGAAAGGACTCTACGACTCTATCTTGACGTGGATTGGAACTGCCGGAGAGTTCTCGTCCTGCCGAGGACCTCTTGTACAAGGTTGAACTGGGAAATTCATTAGGGAGCTGTGTGAAGTAATCCTAGAAATCCACGTTTCCAAGGAGGAATTAATTCAAATGTCCGCAGCCATCCCTTATCAGTGGAAAACAGTAAAATTCCTCTTTTGATGTATCCTGATGCTGCTACCGTAACAACTGATTCATTGAAAGAAAGATTTGGCGATAACATTATTTCAAGGAATTGTCCAGTTAATTGGCCTCCAAGATCATGCGACATAACTCCAATATTTTCTTTGTGGTTATGTCAAGTCATTGGTTTATACTGATAAAGCAGAAACAATAGAAGCTTTGGAAATCAACAAAACTCGTATTTTCGCTGAAATAATGCCTAAATTAATCGATAAAGTGGTCCAAAATTGGTCTGGCTGAATGCAGTTTCTCAGAGCTAGTCGTGGTGGTTATACAGGGTGAGTCTTTGACTTGTACATATATTTTAACTAAAGATTCTTGAGGTCAAAAGAAACCTTTTTTTCAATTTCCATTTTACCGAATTCGGCTTTGTTAAAAAGATATAGCCATTTGAAAAAAATTGGGCTGACTACGCCTATGAAATGATCTTCTGGAATTGATGCAAAGTTCATATTTCTCGATAGAAATTGAGTTTATACATTTAGGGAACACTCAAGTAACCTTATTAGAATAAAAATGTTGCAAACACGATAATTTCAACAAAAACAGTTAGTTTTCAGTTTCAGTTAGTTATATCTGCAACTGAAAAGCCACATTTCTCACACCAAAATAAGTTCCTTCTTCGATTTTTCTGCAAATTAGTTTCTAAACACTAATAACTTGTTCATATTTTTCTCGAAATTTTCAAACAATATCATGAAAAAAGACTTTCCATTCAGATCATCAGAATTTATTATTGAACAACCTAACCTAATCTATTTTGTATAGATTCCGTGAATGTTTGCATAGAAATTTCAAGAAGATGTTGTCAGCTTGCTGATATTTTCATTGAGGTTGAGGATTTGTTACGAAACATAAAAAAATCACGATACACTTGTGTACCGTGGTATAAATATCTATGAATTCTGCCGTTTCCATCATAAATCGAGTTTGCCGCCAAATTTTACCACGAATGCGTAAAGCGAAAACCGAAAGATTGGTTATCTGGAGGCCAACTATGAACAATTACAAACCAGAATCTCTGAACAAACTGTAAACATTATGTGAAGTTCTGAATACATTGATGGAATTATTCTTCTAATGTGATTATTATGTGAAGTGAATTAATATAATCTTAACCGTGTCGAGTTTATAAAATTCCAAGAGGAAATCGTTCAGATAGAAACATCGACTCAGATTATAAGGTATCATTTCATTTTTCATTAATTTCAATTTAAGAAGTAGTTTGTATCGAGATTCACCATTCATATCCGAATTTTGTATTTCATCGACATTTAACTTCAATATGGACCAGTAACTATGAATTTTCAATAGTAACTTTGCGTGTTAAATCCTCCTTGGTGTTCAATTTTATCTCCCACATTCGTTGGATTTTATTATTAAAATATCTCGACAAAGCTGAAAAATATTGCGACAATATTGTAAACTCGTACAAAGACCAAAGAAGCAATAATATTCGATGATATTAAATTCAGAGACGCATTAAGATCATTCTTCAAATTGATAATTTTTTCGTCGTGTGTATTGATGAGTCGACTGCCCTGTAACTTTTATACTAGTAGAGATTTGAATAGGTTTTGATTGAGGAATATGCACCATGAATAGAGTAAAAACTCAACCTAAATTCAGTTCATTCGAAATAACGGTTCCGAAGATATAAACGTGTTTTTTTCATGTATTTTCGACACCCTGTATCTTCGAAACCAAACCGAATTTTGAAAAATGGTATAGGAAAAAAGTGTTTCGTTTGATGAGAGGAATCTACAGATAGAATATATGTACAAGTCAAAGACTCACCCTGTATGCCGGAAATTATTTTTGAAACATAAACGTCATAAAATTATTCTTCAAATACAAAAAATGGCATCAGTATTAATTTGAATGTGTTTCATTTCAATTCAAAGTTCTGTCACTCTAGAAAAACACCGCATACATACAACAAAAATAAACATAATCGACCCATGTCTTGCGTCAGTCTTTGATCTGTGATTACTGTTCACACGGTTCCGTTCTTCAGCTTCTAATATTCATTTCCATTAATGGATAAATTGAGAATGAATTTTCAATAATATGTATAATTTCATGCTTCTTAAAATTCATCTCATCTCCCACATTGGTGGTATTTTATTTTCACATATTTTTACATCAAAAAACGTTTTTCCATCATAGGGATTTTAGTCCTCACTAGGTCTATGATTTCCAAATGAGAATTCGACAAAGTTGATAAACATTCTTACAACATTGTTAATTTGTAGAGCGATAAGAAAGGTTATAATTTTTCTGCGATTCGATGATACTCAAAATATAGGGAAGCATCCAGATTATTCTTGAGATTTTTCGTCAAATTTTGTCTTGCACAAGACAGTTGTAAGAGGAACGAGTATTCAACCTCCTTGAAGCTCTCTCAGATACTGGAGTTCATTGGAGCTCTGGAGCTGGAGGCCGAGCTGAAGTTACGAAAACAGCTCTGATGGGGATAGTCCTTGAGGTGCCAGTGGAATGTAATCCAATAACTAAACTGAAACTAAACTTGAGGTACGGAATGCATTTCATAAGACATTTTTACTACCTTAAATTCGTATGAAATGGCCATATTCGATGAACGGATAGTTCACACTTTACAGAATATAAACAGTAAATTGTCCGATTATGATTGCGTTTTTCGCGATTAATCAATCATACGCCACACTCAGATCAGCGGGCAAACCTCAAATTCGGATTCAGCTTCACGTAAATATGGAATATTTCCTTTCAATCCATTCTATCCAAAGTGTGACCGCCGATCAGCGCTTTATGAAACCGCCGTTGATCTTCTATTTCAATAGTTATTTTGTTTATGGCTGACCGTACGGACAGAATTATGCCAGTCATTATGCCATTTTGTTCCGTCACAATGACACCAGATGGATGAAATAATATTACATGCCACGTTCAAATCGTAATATGAAACGCTTCGTTTATCAAATTTTAACGTGCGTCCGTACGAAAATGAAATATTGTTATTCATATAATTCCGCAATTGACACCGAAATGGAAACGTCTGCATAGCCAACCCATCGCCCGCCACTATCTGGTTTATGGAGCAGTAATTGAAAAATAAACAGAACTCCGCATCATCCATCATGTCGATCCGAATTTCCTGAATATCATACTCCAAATTGAATTATCTTGGCACCAGGTAATGACATAAAAAGCGCAGTTTATCCGCAAAATCGCCCACGATATCATACACAATATCCGATACACACCCGGGTCCGAAATTGACGGCCAGTTCGAAATGCTGTTCCGCTACGTTAACTAGATTATGCAGGTCCATTTTATTAAATTATGAAATTTAGTGTAATGGAAAGCGGCATCAACTACACATAGTTCGATTTGTTTTGTTGGAAAAATCCAGAGCGGCATAAATGTTTTCGTACAGTCGGTCGGCTTGTTTTTGATGAATGTGCGGTGTTACGTCCATTATGGATTGCCATGTATTTCGGGAATACTGCCGTGGAACATTCATTTCTATCAACTAATGCGATGAATGTGCATTTAGTACCACAACATCATTGCACGGAAATTCCTGTAAATCTAGGTAGCATTATTTTTCGATCAATTTCCGCCGCGCTTGTTACTTTGGACAAGAACGTTATCTCTCTACCTAAAATTATGGAAGTTCCGTCTAGACTCTTGAAGAATATGATTCTAGCGAACGATCGAAAAAATACCAAAAATCGTTATCAACGTGGCATTTAAAAATGGGAAATTGTTTTTATGTGAAAGTCGAGCAGCGTTTTTCAGATTTAGTCTTCGAATGTGTGACCATACTATTTACGAATGTTTCTGAGCTCTTAAACTCAGGTTGAAGTTTTTATAAATTTTTCTTCAATCTCTGCCAAGAAAAGTCAAGAAGTAGGTAGGTACTCTTATTTTCGATATTTCAATATCGTACATGTGGTGGTATTTCATTGATGCAGCGTCTAATTTCGTCTTTCAATGCTTCGATGGAGGCAGGCTTTTTGACATAATCCTGTGACTTCAGATAACCCCACAGCCAGAAGTCTTATGGGCCTACCACACGCTCAAGCTTCACTACAGTTTGGCTTGCGCAGGCACCTCGTACGTAAAGATTGAACACAACAGTTGCTACCACACGGCACAGTTGAGCACGTGCAAGCCTCTTTCTTTACGAAGTCGTCGACACGATAACAATGCGTCCGAACGAAGAAATATTGCGCAAGCCGGGCTTGCACAGGCAAAATTTCAAGCAGGTCGGAAATTACTCAAGCCAAACCGTGGGGTTTGCGCGGTATACAGTTTTCCCACCCACACGCTCAGTGTTCAAGCCGGTTTGCGCAAGCAAAACTGTGGTAAAGCTTGAGCGTGTGGTAGGCCTATAAAAGCGTTAAATCGAAACAGCACGGAGGACAAATCTGGTCACCAAATAGGGAGATGACACGACCAGGAGCAAACTCGCGCAAGATCGTTCACGAGCGGTATGATATGTGGCACCGTCCTTCTAATACCATATGTCGTCCAGTTCGATAGCTACCAAAGGAGGCACGACAAACTGTGTTATCATAGCACGATTTCATTCGCCATTCATCGTTACTGCATTTTATGACAATCAGGACGCGTTGTTCTACCGTGTAATGCTCAATTTTCACTAACTCCCATTTATCGACTGTCACATTCATGTGACATTAGGACTTTCAAACATGACGCATAATTCCAATCTTGCGCTCTAATTAAAACACCCTTTATGAGAGACCCTAATTTTTGACAAGTAATCACCCCTAATTTTTTCGCAACCATTCATCATATATGTATTTCAGAGAAGAAGTAGAATAAATTCGTCGAAATCATGAATTCCAATTTCTGCAGTACATATATACTTCCTCCTCATCTGACCAATACGAATAATTGTCATTCACATTGCATGAAAAGATGCCTGTATAGAAGAAGATAAAGTTCTGCCTCGTATCGGAAGCAACGCGATGTCATAAATGATCTCAATTTATGTAATAAGCCTCCAGTGCACCACACATGAAGTCGAGATGTGGAGGATAAAAGAGATCTCTCTTTGACTTTCGAAGTCACAGTCAAATGAAAAATACCCTAATTGATGATATGACATTAGCTCCAACTCTTTGATGCAGAGGACTCAAGTCATTTTCTACTTCTTTTTCGATAAAGTACATTTCTAAAACATCATCGGTAGCATTCAGCCTTTCTGCTTAATTGAATAGAGGAGAATTATTGAAGTACCTACTAGTTACATCATTTCGTATTTTCACAAATTGAAACATCCTCAAAGTGGTCATAATATACATTGAATATGCAGGAATCAATTATTCTTTAAAATTCTTACCTTACAAATATACAGGGAGAGTATTTGACTTGTACATTTATTCCAACTGTAGATTTTTGAGGCCAAAATAAAACTTTTTTACATTTTCCGTTTTTTCCGAATTCGGCTCAGATAAAAAATTGGACCATATACGCGCCTGATACGATTCTCTGGTATGAATACAAACACCTCAAAGATTATATTTGTCGATTGGTATAGAGTTGAAACATTCGGGAAAACTAACTTCATTTGAATGAAAATGTGAAAAACACGATATTTTGAAATGAATACACTCAGTTTGACAATGTAAATATCGGTTGAAGGAACAATAAGAATCCTAGATCTCTACGGCGATGTTTCGGTGGGTTATTTGTCACCTTCCTCAGGCTACAATCGATAAAAAAAAACAATTTCAAACACAACAACAACGTAACAATAGTACACAAGATACAAATAGATCAAATGGACAACAAACGTCGCCATAGAGATCTAGGATTTGTTCCTTCAACCGATATTAACATTGTCGATATTCATATTGAAACGAAAGTTTGAAGAATCAACACCCAGTTTTGTCTGCATTTGAAAAGCCATATTTCTCCCACCATATTGAGTTCCTTCTCCAATTTTCCTAAAGATTAGTTTGTAAACAGTAATAACTGGTCCAGATTTTTCTCGATATCCCAAGAATAACTCGTGCAGAAAGATTTTTCATTCAATTTGTGATTAATCAAGCTACATCAACCTATTAGGTATTCCAAACAATCAAAAAATAATCTCTATGAATATTTCACAGAGCTTTGGATGAAGATGCAGCCAGCTTGTTGATTTTCCGAATATAACAGTAATCTATGAATTCTACCATAGATCACCTTCTTTAATATCAGGAATCGACCTTGGATCTGTGATTTCTGTTTCCACGATTCCGTTCTTCAGCTTCACATATTTGTGGTAGTTCGGTTTCATTGATGGAAAAATTAAAAAAATTGAGAATAAATTTTTGAAAGAAACTGTGCATATGAAATGTATAATTGCATGCCCCTTAGAATTCATTTCATCTCCTACATTTGTGGGATTTTATTATTACATATTTTCACATCAATCGTTTTCCCATTATAGAGATTTTATCCCGAACCTAGGTTCATTGCCTTCAAAATGGGAATTCGACAAACATTCTGATAACAGTGTTAGTTTATAGTGCGATCAGAGAGTTACTAATTTTTTGCGATTCGGCGATATTTGAAATCCAGGGAAGCAACCAGATTATTTTTGAGAATTATGATTTTTCTGTAAAATTTCATCGGATACAAGTAGCAATAACTCGAAAAGTAGGCGTTCAAAAAAAAACATAGGAATACTTCTATTATTTAAAATGATTGTTTTCTCGAAAATATACACCTGTTTTGTTTTCAAGTTTTTTTATAGTATTTTTTATTGGATTTTTGAGTCGGCTCCGCTGTAACCTTACCAGGAGTAATATTGAATAAGTTTTGATTGAGGAATATAGAGTAAACACTCAACCCAAATCCAGGTCATTTCGAATATCGGTTCCGAAGATGAAGAATGAGATGAAATATTTTTTTCATGTAGATATTTTCGACAACCTGTATCTTCTGGACAAAATGGTATAGGAAAAAATTACTTCGTTTGATGAGGAGAATCTACAGTTAAAACATATGTAGGTACAAGTCAAAGACTCACCCTGTATACGTCGACCATCATCCTTCTGTTCACAGATATTCGAATAAAAAAGCCTCCGGTTAATAACCAAGCAAAATAGATTTGCCCAAATATGGGACCTCCACGAATCAACCGCCATCCTCTCAATCCACCGACCCATTGTCCAAAGTTTCTGATGAAATATGAAGCTACTTCGCACAAATTCTATCGAAATTCTAATTGCATCAATTCCAACTATATCAATGCAAAACATCATTTGAAGAGCCACAATAGGAATCCGTTGCGCTCGACCGAGCATTAAACAATGGGGCATCGCCAATATTTCATCCTGGCACATTTCGATCGTCCCTAAAAGCCAAATTGTCCGTATTTTGGAATCACGTCCGACGTATCCGGCTGACTAATCCAATTCCACGGTGGTGTCCGCCACGGTATTCGTCAAGTTGACATCCTAATCGTATGGACGTTAAGCCAACAACGTTAAAAGTGATCATTACGGTCAATTAAATATACATGCGTGTACAGACGGCAATTTATTCGACAAACACACACAGGACATACCGCAAATCAAGTGGCGGACACTGGTCGGGCTGGGCCTGCAGCACGACCGGCCAATGGGGCGCGATTATAAATGCGATTTAATGAGCAGACCACAGACAAGCATGCTGGACATGCTGAGCTGCTCGGGAAGCAGCGACCGCTCTGTGTTCCGATTTGTGTATTCTGCAAGTTCATTGAGGTTAGGTCTGGTCGGGCGCTCCGAAGTTGGATTGCTGCAGCTTTTTCATTCGGTTCGATATTAGTCCGGCGGAATTCTGTGAACGGTTGCGATATTGCTTCGAGTTTCGGTTGTATCACATTCATCGAATGATTTATGAAGGTCGTAAGGAATTCGACTGGCCCGATATCGACAGATACCAAACGATTATGCATTTACCGACGAAAGCAAAACAAGACTATTGAGAAATTACGCACGCTTCGGCGACGTTGGAACCTTCAAAGTCAATATTAATATTGCATATTCACATGAATTAAAGGGACGCTTTCATAGCCTGCGAAACTTCTTCGTGTAACTTATGTTTCGAGTCAGTCCTCCTCTAGCGGCTAGCCTTTGGGCTAGGAGCATGTGTTGTTGCGTTGAAATTGGTAATCGAAGTGATTGAACGTAAGATTCTGATATTCTGATAATTCGGTTTTGATTCTCTAGTTGGGTCAGATTCACATTGAAATACACACAACCAAACTTATATGGAATCACCCAGTATTAAGATGAAATATTATTTTGATATCTTTTTCGTTAGAAGCAAATAAAAAGTGCATGTGTTTACTCACAAAAACAGTTAGATTCATAAGCACTTGATGAGATTTGGCTTTGCAGTGTCGATTTTACCATTTCGTTCGAACGTCGCAGTGAATTTATACATATTTTGTTTTTTTGTGAAGTTTAAAAAAAATGCCTTATGTGGGGTTATCGGAAGTCCAGAGAGGAAGAATTATTACTATGGCAGAACAATGTATGTCACAAAGACAGATTGCAAGAACGGTGGGGGTTACACAAGGGGTTGTTTCAAAAACCTATGCAAGGTTTCTGGAGTTAGGAACATCAAAGAATAGGCCGAGAAGAAGTCGTGGAAGAGTAACTACAGAAAGGCAGGATCGCTTTTTAGCCCAAACAGCAAGAAGAAATCCCGCAGTATCTCATTCAGAGCTTCAAAGGCAATTTTTGCAAGCTACAGGTGTTAGTGTTTCTGTCGAAACTATCAGAAAAAGACTTCGCGCTCGGGAATTATTCAAGAGAAGAGCGTTAAGAGTTCCAGAACTATCGAGGCAAAATAAAGTTGACCGTTTTAATTGGTGTTTAGAGCATGAAAATTGGACTATTGAAGATTGGAAAAATGTCTTATTTTCGGAGGAGACCAGAATTGGCCTACGATCAGACGACCGGCGTGTTCGCATTTTAAGAGGTAGAGGGAGGCAAGCTAGGCTCCAAGCTGCAAGACCGATCCCTAAATACAAAGGAGGTACTGTAATGTTTTGAGGCGGAATTATGTTTGGTGAGAAAACTCCTTTAATTCCCATTAGACAATTTCTGACAGGGCCTAGGTATGTTGATCTAGTGCTACAACCTGTAGTGAGGCTCTGGAGAGGTGCTTTTGGAGATTATTTCCTATTTATGCAGGATAATGCACCTCCACATACCAGCAGAGTTGCAACAAATTTCTTCGAAACAGAAGGTGTGACTGTTTTATTGGGGCCTTCTTGTTCACCGGACCTTAATCCTATCGAGCACTTGTGGGATAGGATCGAAAGAGAAATTAGAGCTCGTCAAAATAATCCTGGTAACGCAGAGCAACTCATACAAGCGGCTTCAGAGGAATGGGCAAATGTTACAGAAGAAGAAATTAACAACTTAATAGAAAGCATGCCTCGTCGAATTCAAGCTTGTATCAATGCCAGGGGTGGTATGGTAGGTAATACTGATTATTGATTTGTTAAAATCGTTTTATTTGTTGTTCAATTCTCAGTTACATAAAAATTATTTTTAGAGAAATTTACACTTTTAATTTTCTGTTCTATGATAAAAATAATCTTTCAATAATTTATATTATTTTTGTAATAAACTTGTTTTGGGAAAACTGCTCTTCACTTTTCAGCGACTTTTTTTAATTAAAATTCGTTTTTTCCAAATAACAGGGTGATTCCATATAAGTTTGGTTGTGTGTATTCCAACCAGACGGAGCTTGGGTATATTTCCAAATGGCAGATAAAAAGGCTAACCTACCCTACCCTGCACTTTGACGAGTCTTTCACACTGAAGGGGATTTTATATTTATATTTTTGGCCGGGCTTGAAAGGGTCTAATCGATTGGTAAGACTCCATGCTAGTGAAGTAGTAGCTCAGCTTTGTGATAATTCAGATCAGTGGTTTACGGAATGAAAAATGAAAAAGTGAATAGTGGTTTATCAATACATAGTATAGAGCAAAGTCACTATCGCTGTATGTCCCTATGTATGCTCAAGGTGGGCGTTCAATGTAGTGTGTTTTTATTTCAAGTTGCATTTGAAAATGGTTTCACTTTGAAAACTGAAATTTTGTGGGTAAACTCAGAAAGGATTGGAGTTCTTAATGAGATAATTGAGATTAATTGCATTCCAACAGTTAATTTTTTTTTCTTTGAAAAATAGAAGAAATTGTCCTACCCATGCTTCTGTTTTATTTCAAACGAAAGACCCATGAAAATAGTTCGACTTCCGATTAAAAGTGAATCTGCAGATAATTTCATTCAGAAAAACAACTTGAAATACGGAATTGACAGAGAATGGCCAAATTCAAATTTTAGCGGGAAAAAGTTCCTGCTTTACCCACATATTCACTAATTTCATAGTTCAGCGAGTTTCGGATAGAGAGCGCCATTGTACGTTTCATTCATAATTAGAGAGATATTCATAGAACTCATAGAGATAATGTAAGTTCTATGGAGATATTCCATAAAATGCACGGTGGCGCCTCTATCGGTTGACTTGTCCTACGCGCATCAAACGGCGACCTTAAATCTTCAAAACTACGCAACGAATTTTGAAACGCTTTTTAAGATAAAGTGATTCAAGAGGAAGGTTAATATGTATGATACTTGCATAATACATATTATAGAGAAACACTGATTAATTCACAGGTTTCTAATGTGACACACATTTTTTGCGCTTACATTGCAAACGCTGACTGAACCGCACGGGGTAAATCGAGATAATGTATTCGGTATTGTACACCTGAAAAAGGTCAACAGAAAAGTCCGCGATGGTATATGTCTATCTCTTTAGGAAAACCCACAATAATTATTTCTTATCCTTTACATTTTACGGGAAAAAATGGCTTATTTAGGAAGTTATTTCAAGCAATACAGCATTAATCCTTATCCAATTAAGTACCTTCAATACATTGTCCATTCAATATAGATCAATATGGCCCTTTACAGGTTCTCATTATTCTTGCATTTTATATGAATACAGCAAATCCTTAATCAATAAATAATAATAATAACAGTACTTTATTGACCATAGTCAAAGGCTATCGACCGGAGTCCTTCAGCCCTCAATAAATATAATGTTTTGTTGAATCGATTAAGGGTTCACCAAGTTCCTTTTGTAGGTCAGAATGATACAAGAATTGTTTCTCTGTAAATCAAAAAAATTAATTATTGTATACAAAAATAGGGGAAATACGTACAAAATGACATATATGGACAAAATGACATAGACATCATAACTTGAGTTTGGAGGTTTCAAATGCGGAACTGCCTACCACATCACACGATCCGAGTGGCTTCTATTGACCTCTGAAAATTAGCAAGAGCTACTCTGGTTCATTCGGTCGTTACGAGTGATAACAGAAATTAATAGGTCACGAGTTTTTTTTCATTGCGCCAAATTTTTAGAAGAAATGGCCAGTTTTCACCCTTTTTTTCATTTAAATTGCATTCAATTCAAACTTTACTTATTTGTCATTGTATTCACGGAGCTTTTTGTATGTTGAATATACCTACTTTTTGTATTAATTCGATACATTTCTAGTTTTATAACGCTATATGGACAAAATGACATATACAGTGAACGGACAAAAGGTATTTCAGCTGAATTAACCGTATCTACCAGACAACCCCAAGACAATCCATCCCAGGCTCCATCAGCAAACAAAGGATCAGGACTTGTCTTAACATACTCATAACAAAATATTCATCTGCAACTATAATGAAGGCAATGCATCCTAACCTACTCTTGCTGATCCTATGAGGAGGGTCCTGCAATCCCTAAAGGACGATTTATATGTGAACAAGGCAAACGTGAGCCGAGGACTCGACAAACATACTAAGTTTCAACTTGTACACCTAATCTGATTGCAATCAAATCAAAAGAGAGCCCATACCTCCTCCGAAGACAAGGAGACAAGTCTCTAGGCCATTATTTAAAGAAGACAATGAAGAAGAAAATGTTCTAGCAACTTTCGAGATGATGAAGACGACTGTCCATCTATCTATTGTTATGACCTTTTTCCCGATTTAGATCTTCTCCAGGATAAGCCCTGGAGAAGACTGGTTACGATGCATGCATTGCTTGCATTGGGCTCACTCATCTTGTGCTGATAATCCTAGAAGGACCAAGCGTTTTATTTGTGAACTTTGTCAGTAGTTTTGCAACTATAAGTAGAAAACTACAGTTGCCTGTTGACGGTATGTCATTTTGTCCATAGCATGCGGGTAAAATGAATTTTCGTTTATCCCAATTCAACTGAGAATATTTTATCTTTTGGTACTTTTATTTCGTAAAGGTTGATTAGATTTTATAAAGAAAGAACCAAAGATCATACATGCAGAATATGACATTACTGTGATTCACTACTAACCAGTTATGCCTCTGAAATAAAACCCTATGTCATTTTGTACGTACTTCCCCTACAATTACATACAAGAATGTTGATCTTACGTGTAAATCAAAGAAACAACATTCAATGCTATTATTCACAATGTTAATATTCGGATTACACTGTTTTCATTAGGTCTTACGTACAATTAATGGATAAAGAATAAATTGTGTCGACTCCGTCGATTTCCACATTCATACATTCATTGACCTAATTACTCGCGCAAAGCTATTGAACTTGAACAAGAGATATAGAGGTAGGTATTTCTTACATAAATATGGTTGAAATTTTCCAATAATATTCGCGCAGAACATCGCATTGAAATTGATGCGGATGCTGACTCCTCATTCCTGATACAAACACAACCAACCACTTCATCATAATTTACCAACGGAAGCCGATTTCATCGAATAGAAGCGGAGAGAAGTTTTAAATGCAGCAAAATCCACCTCTTCCAATTTTTCACACTGAATGTCGCATCGCTAAGTCCGCGAGGTTGCTGATGTCATCCGTTTGCCGCCGTTGATTTATGCCGCTTCATTTATAGTCATTTTTGCAGTAAATTAATAATCGGCGGTTTCCGAGATGGCATCCGAAGGGGTATGAAGATGAATGGGCCGGACGACACGACAAAAATTTCCAGACCCAATGAATTCGTCGATTGGAAAAGCTTAGCTGGATACAGCGAACATACTCCGCTGATTAAATTCCGACAGACCGATATTTGCTTGTTCACTAGATTGGTATTGGATTGGGGGCTCTCCAAGTATGTTTGAGTGTACAGCAATTTTTTTACCAACTCAATTTTCTGTTGGTGAAATTGGAACAAGCGGGAAATTCATCAGCTCCAAGTCGAAACTCGTGGGATATTGATTAATATTTTGTCTCCTTGATTGATTTTCAAATTTCGATAGGTTGAATCATTTCAGAATTCAGATCGAATTGAACAGAGAGGTTCAATATGTTCTGTAATTTCACGCTTCTCATTCTGGTCCTCGAAGTGGTTTCAGAACCTATGAAACTAGTTCATGCAAAATTACTGAACAGTGATTCTAACTTGTCATGTAGGTATATAAACAATTATAAAATATTCAATTTCTGAATTTTGTGGAGTTCGAAAGTTTGTCATACTATCTCGAAAAGGAGTCCTTAGTTGTTTCTCAATGAAAAAAATTCCCATTCGTTGCATTATAACGATAGCGGATGCGAGTGATGGCTATTTCAATATTCGTAAAATTGTTAACTAGTTATTTCATTTGTATTCATTAGATACTAGTTTTAATGTTCCGAGTGTCCTGAGGATGGCCTAATTTAGGTCGAAACGTAGGCAAATACAACATGTTCACCAACGTTGCCAAATGGAATGAAAATTATTATATTCACTCTTTGAAATATTCTGCTCCACGAGAGTTAGGGATATCGTATTCAATCGTTGTTAAAAGTATGCAATCTTCGAGAAAATCGCTGTAAAATCATTAAAAACTCAATAACAACTTGAATCGATCCAATAAAAATCAGTATGAGATATTTCGTCAATCTGGTCGCCTTTTTTCTGAAGTTTGGTTCTTTGCATATGCCTCATGAATGTTCTTATTTTGAAATGAAGTCAGTTTATCAACGGCTTCGATTTGAAACGAGTTTTCTGAAAATGCCAAGACGTAAATTAACAAACGCTGAGGCTGATAGGGCTATCGGAATGCTACAGGGTGGCCTTACTCAGGTCGTTGTAGCGGAAAGTCCAAGTCAGCCAAAGTGTGATATCTCGACTTTGGAATAGGTTCAGGGAGACAGGTTCCGTGTTGAAAAGACCAAGGCTTGGTGGGCGACGAAAAACAACACCTGCTCAGGATCGTTTCATCACCGTTTCGGCGAGAAGAAACCCTACATCTACGTGTAGAATGCTACGGAATACTCTTCAAAATCCAGATGGGGTCCAAGTTTCCATCGAAACCATCAGACGACGATTGAGAGAGGTGAATCTAGGTTCTAGACGTCCATTAGGGGGTAGTGTTATGGTATGGGCCGGGATATGTTTCAACGGGCGCACAGATCTACACATTTGTCCTGGGAATATGACCGCCTCACACTATAGGGAGCATGTCATTGACAATGTTGTGCCGAATTTTCAAGCTGCTATTGGTGAAACTTTTCAATTTCTAGACGATAACGCAAGACAGCACCGTGCAGCCATAGTTGAGAATGCGCGCGAGGAGCTAGGTATTCCACATTTACCAATACCTCCGCAGTCACCAGATTTGAATTGCATAGAACATGCATGATATATTTTCCAAAGAAGATTAGATAATCATCAACCTACCCCAGAATCCTTAAATGATCTGAGAGAGCTTTTTCCCCGTTTATGGAACCAAATTCCTCAAGAAATGTTCAACAACCTCGTCTGTAGTATGCAAAGAAGATGTCAAGCTGTTATTGATGCCCGTGGAGGCCATAAATTGTATTGATAGTCTTAAAATGCTTGATTTCTCTGGGAATAAAATTTCGTTATTTTACTCGATTTTTCTTAACCACCCTGTATACGCTGCAGACCTACAGGCTAAAATAAATTTGCAACTTGAAATCATATTGATATGAATTTTCATCACAAAAATCTTATTTTAACTAACTAATGTGGAGAAGTTTCCTTTAATGGCAAGATTTTTGTTTGTTGCCAAATGAAACATGTTTGGTCGAATAATTAATTATATACTTTTCACCATTCACTATCTCACCCCTTCAAAACGCAATCCCCATACAGGACATGTTTTCAAAAACAATATTGTTGTTCGATCACTCATTGACGTTCCAAAGTCAATTTCAATGAGATATAGTCGTTGAGTAAAATTAATTTTCTATGAAAAATACTAACAGAATTTTATTTATTGCTGTAGCTTCAATGAGTTACAAATGAACACAATTGTTGAAAAAAACCAATTCTTTTTATTTTGATGTGGACATTAGGATATTCACAGAATACGAGGAATTATCCTAAATTGAGGAATTGAAAATCAAGAAAACACTAAATGGCGGATGCGTCGGGATTTCTGTTATGAAGAAAGTCGATTTTGATCAATATTGAGTAATCCATCGTACAACAAATACTCTCGAAAAGAAACTCGAGATCTTCAGTTCCTAAAACACATTTCTAGCTCCCGATAACTATTTTGGTCCTTCCAATTTCACCCGATACTAAAACCTTTTGAAATACGTAATTTGATACCTATACAATCCGAATAGTTCGCTGCGAAATAAAGGAGTTCAAACGAATTCCATTCAGCGATCCCATAAAACACGGAAATGAAGAAAAACGAGGTGGTATTCAGGGACGAAGCATATTTTTCACTCCATAAATTATATTCCGGTCGAATTCAAACGAAATTAATGGACTTGAAGACGGACAACTAGGCACTGACCCAGACGATCTGAATTGCTAGGTAGGACGGTAGCTTGTTAGCCCCTGAAATATGTTCAGTCATTTCGGCTTAAAAGAGAAGGCTCGGTGAGGTGTCGCAGCCATTTTCCACCCGCTTCAGTAATGATGGTTCTTGTTAGAACAAAAACGCCATTGAGTCGACGATTCTTGCACTCCGTTGACTTTAAGCGGCGAATCATTCCGGGCATATTGGGGAAATCCTCGTTTTTGTTCTCCGACGTCGAACTCTAAAACGAGTGGCAAAGGAATTGGATCAGTAAAAACAAGATGGCTGCAGTTCACAAGTTTCAACAGGTTCCAGAAACATATGAACCTGACATCTTACAACTTATTTCTCCGAGGAAGAAGAATGAGTTAAATTTATGCTTGGGGACGATCAAGATGAATACGGGGCCGGCATTCTTTTACATATTTTCGGCTGAAATGCGGTCCAAATATCTTCACAAACGAGCGTTTGTTCGACTTTAATTTTCGCTGATAGATTCCGGCATCGAGAAATTTACCGACATGTAGAAGACACTACGGAACATTGAGTGAGTCAACTTTATGAAATAAAATACATTCAAATGAACATTGAATCTGAATTTTCTTTTTTTGAAAGACTATTCCACTCATTCCATTTTTAGTGAGGAAGTTTCCTTAGCAACACTCGTTTCTCATCGATAAAACATTCACATCGGCAAAACCAACAAGTTGGTTTTTCAGCGACAATTTTTTGACGTTTCTCAAATTCATAGATAGCTTCGGGAATGAATACCATAGAGAAAACAAACAATGTTTAGTTGATCTATGATGAATACTTATTAGTCAAATAGCGCAATACAAGCCATGTGACCATCTTCAGACACACTTTCTCGTGAAATAGTCATGTCGAATACCACTCGAAATGAAATTTAAGCAGGTAAAATTTCTCTCTTGTAATATTCAAGTTTGTTTCTTCTCGGCAATTTCGAAAGCAACAAACTTTCATTCTACAATCGAGAAATTTTGCCGGCAAAATTTCATCTCTAGTGGTATTATACAGGGTCTTTCACGAGGAACCTCACCCATATTTATACATGAAACTACACACACCCTTGCCCTAAAGTGGATATCAACTCAGAAAATATCCATTTTAGGGCAAGGGTGTGATGCATACACTCACATTATTTTTTAACGTAGATTCAATATCTGTCATAAAAAAATGTGGTTCTAATTTGAAAAAAATGATTTTTCACGATTTTGTCATTCCTAACTTTGAAAGCGATTTTTTCACCCCCTGTATCATGAATCGCGATTTCGATTTTTAAAGTGGATACATCAATCTTACATCTTGAAAAATCCCAAAAATGAAAATTTTCCATCCAAAAACCTCGAAGTTATTCTTGTTTCAGCGGAGCTCTATTTTCGATTTTTTTTTCGAATTTTCCCGCTCAGAGAGAATTTTTCAACCAAAACTGAAAAATGTTACATCAAAATAACTTGAAATTTTCTAAGGAATCTATTTCTGCAATAAAAAAATGGTGTTCTAATTTGAAAAACGGAAGTTGACGTCATTTCCGGAAAAACCGGGGGTGCTCATGCCTTGAAAATATTTTAGATTTCATCAGCATCGTGAAATACTTATAAGTGCTGAATTTCATGAAAATACGTTCAGTAGTTTCCCGTATAAATATGGGTGAGGTTCCTCGTGAAAGACCCTGTATATGATAATTTCATGACATTTTTGTTTTGAGAATCATTTTCGGCATATGTCCATCACGACTAGTAAGAAGACATATCGTCTTTTGAAATTTCGAGTTTTGGGTATTTTGATAGTTAGGCTTCGTTTTTGAGCGCTCGTTCCACTTGAATTATGTATTTATTCTTAGGATTTCGATCCGGTAATGGTCTTAATCGACTAGGTTCGAGGTCAAAATCTATCATGCCTGTCCGACCGTGAAAAAGGTTACTCTTGTGAATGGGAAATGACGTAAAGCTGTCAAAAATGTTTTTCGTAGGATTCTTGACTAAAATTTGACTTATACAAGAAAGATCTACATAAAAAATTGATGAAGCAGGTTTCAAAAGCCACAGACTCACGTCAGTGCTGGATTATTTGTATCTTGTAATTACTTCCGAATTCTCAAGTTCAGGAGCCAATGGAAAACTACTTTTGAGATCTGTTCGAAAGGAGCTTTAGGAAAAATCAATCCGAATTTTTTTTCGCAAAAATATTTTTTTAATCGATATTCATTAGAATTTGAAAGATTTTTGTTATGTATTCGTTATTCTTTATTCAATTGCAAAATTGAAAAGTAAATAGGTTACAACAAAATGCCTCAAATACCTATCAAATCTACGCTAGAAACATTGGCGTTCACAGATGGAGGTAGAACAATGCTTGACAATTCTCATTCCGTTTTTCGGCAGAAAATTCTAACGTGTGATAATAAGGAAGTGCCTACACTTGGTATTCTATACATTTTGGGTGAGCGATAAGCGATAGATACAACGTCAAGATGACAACCTCAACAATATTGGTGCAGAAGCTGTCACAGCGTCTCTGCAATCTGAATTATCAGTATTCTGTACGTAATTTGAAATTCCAATATCTTAATTGTATTGGGATTTCCAATTAAGTACAGAACACGAATATTTTATATTGCAGTGACACGAGAGCGGCTTTCGAAGCTTGTTCGATATTCGACGACACACGTGTCATCTTGACGTTCTCTGATCACATAGTTCTCTGATCACATAGTTCTCTGATCACATAGATTAGCTGTTTTGACGTATGAGCTTATTCAAATAATCAAATTTCGAAAACAGTTGTCAATTAATTACCGTTATAACGGGTGATTTTTAAGTGTTTTTTTTAGCAACACTGATTTTGACAGCTCACGCACGTTTCATGTTTTGCTTTATGTCAAATAATTTCAGTTTGGTCTATAATTTGACCATGAATCTTACAAACGAATAACGCCTGCAAATTATTATGTTTATCAAAATGTCTCAACTGAAATTTTCGCAATCAGATGTCGTATGGCTCAGCTTAAATTCCCAAAAGTTTTCGAGTTATTAAGCTGACAAATTGACAGTAAAGGGGGAAAAAGGTGAGAATATTTGAATTCCAAATGTTCTTAAAATCATTTACACATTCAAGAAGTCTGTAAATCATGCTCACAGAATTGTCGTTCAGAGTGAAAGGGTGGCGACAACGAAATCCATATCTTGAAAATAGTACCCCTGAAACACCCTTAATAATTTCACACCCACATTCCATGTTATCGCCTTCTTGTACCCCGAAAGTAGGATATGCTAATCATCGAACTCATCGCTAATATTATGCAACAGAAATAGTAATATGGAGATCCCAGCAGCTAACGTTCATTATGAATTGCTTTTTAATTGCCGTTTTGCTACATTAGCCCAGCTTTTAATCGCCTTAATGCTCTTCCCCATCCACCTGATATAGCGCAATCTTTATTATCTACCACCATTAGCGCATATCTCAAACCCGACCTGAACTTTGATTATGTTAATGTTTCTTTCGGTAGTGTGGATGTCATCACTCGGTAGCACGTTGATGGATTTCGTGGAACTTTAAACGTTATATAACTCAGTGCTGGCTTCTCCATCTTCACCTGATGATTTGCAGTTGGAATCATTGTTTCATCGCAATAACACAAATCCAAGGCATCGTCACTCACTGAATAAGTTTTATAGAATTTTTTTCGTAAGTAGTTTCATGAGGGCATCTAATTTTTTCGGAAGCAATCGGAAAAGCACGTTGCTGAGTAATATTTTAAGAAACATTCGTGGCAACAAAAAAAAATCCGCAGTGAAGGCTTGGATGCAATTCATTGAAGTTCAATACCTTTTATCTACGATGACTGGCCTAACATTTTCAAGTCACCCAAAAAAAAGTTCGATTGAATTACTCGAATATCCCCCTCGTCTTCAACTTCGAGGTTGATACAGATTAATTCCCATAATTAGAAGCCCTAATTTCCAGTCGCAACAGATCTAAATTCAATCAGGCCCATCTCACTTTTCATTAGGAGTCAGAGAAACACAATCTCGCTAAGACTGCAGCCCCTCAAAAACAACAGCACTCGGCAATATACAAAGACGGAAGCTGTGAAATCTGATAAAGTACCCCTTCTCCCAGTTACTCTCTCCGTTCCCCTTCAGGTGTTTCGTCCTGGTCGGCTGCAAACGGTCTGCGAATTTTTAAATTAACAGATTTCTCTGCACTCCGCGGAATTAGTCTTAAGGGAGCAGTTTTCCTAATTCGTTCGAGATGCGCGATATTAGGGGAATGCACCAATTTGTTTACATCTCATTAGGGTACCTGGAACGGCCTCTCCTTTGGGTCTGAACGTGAAGGCAGGATCCTGTTGAATGCGGAGTCTGTTGCCTTGGTAGATAGAATTAAATAGCCCTTTGATATTTAATATTTCATTGAATCCGAATTGCGAGAGCGTTTCTTTCGGCTTCTACACTTCAGCATTAAATTAATTATCCATTGTCGGCACGGAGACGGTTTTTGAATTCCGGAAAAAGTTTAGCTTCCAGCAGGATTTGCACTCCTGACTTCTGACTTCCGTTTAGCGTCTCTATCAACAGAACTACCGAATTGGGAGGAACCCAAGTACGTCTAGCAAAATTTCTTAAGGGGACGGTATACTGTAGCCGACGGCTACGATTCCCCATTCAAAAAGTGCCTTTCATTTTTTCAAGTTCACGCCCTCAATTTTTCAAATTGAAGTTGAAGGATGTTTTGAGGGCACTCCAATTTCTACTCTTCGAAAAAACTATTTTTTCGCATGAGAAAATCGGGTTGAATTTGAGAGTCTATGAAAATTGGCTTCATAATCGTTTTTCGGCGGTTGTTCATCGATGTTTTTTTAGGAAACTCATTGGAGTGCCTTCGAAGAATCAATTTTCAATATTTAAAAAAAAATCCATTTGGATAGGCTCTTAAATAATGCAAAAAATGATGGAAATACTGAAAAGACTTCCAGAAAGTGTGAAATCGCAGAGAACTTTCTAAAATTCCAGAAGAATTAAAAGAAATCAAGCTTTCAGGTGGAAAATTGATGGCGTGAACTTGGAAAAATCAAAGGCACGTTTTGAATGGAGAATCAGTGCCGTCGGTCCCTTAACCACTTGTGTGGAGAATAAGAAAAATCTTGAGAATAATAGGGAGCCAACATTGTCCTTTCTCGAATATAATTCGTAGATTTGTTCAATCAAAATATACACACGACGTCGATCGTCAAATATCTTGGCCCTATCTATCAACTCTCAACCGGCCAGCATTGCCCGGAGACCGGTGCCTGGTTGACCCAGAGTGACATCTGCAAGAGTTGACCATTATATTTTTTGTGGACCTACAGACGGTTAGTCTCAACCGGTATCATTAGAAGACGGTTGCATTTTTCACATATTAAGGCAAAAAGACCTCGGCTAACACCTGGACATGAAGCTACCCGTCAGCAATGGGCAGAACACCACCAAGACTGGCTTTTACCACGATGGCACGACGTCCTTTTTTCGGACGAGTCACGATTCGGCTTACAAAGTCGAGGCTTACTTGGGCGACTCAATTTCGCCCGGAAGTTGTGCCCTTCCAGGGAGAATCAATAATGTGCTGGGAAGTATAAAGTTCGTACCCCTCATATTATCGCACAAGGAGTAATGACTGGTGCCATCTGCGTAGAAAACATAATTGAACTAGTCATTAGTCCTCTGCGTAACAAATTTGGGGATATTTTCAGTAATTCAGGATGTCCACCACCGGTGTGGTGGTACAAAACATTCTTCAAGAGGGCAATTTGGATTCAGTTGTGGAATAACTTTGATAAATGAAAAATAAATAAGCGATAAAATTAGATTTTTTCTCATATTTTCATATTTTGTCTCATCCTGCATCAAGCAAAGATTAACAAACAAAGATTTTCTATCATATACAGAGTGTAACAGCCAAATGGAATAAATTCGATAACGAATAAATGAGGGGGTGTTAGGAAAAACGCTCGGACACGTCGATTTGTCAATTTGCAATGCACATATTTTTCAAGAAAATAAAATTATATAGGTTGTTCCGTGCGACCGTGGCCAATACCAACTCTCTTATTTCAAATGCAACTCCCTGTATATTATTTATTTTTTTGATTCTTGAGAAACATAGACATAATTCATGTCCAATGTCCTATACCTTTGTTCAACTTCCTGGGAAATATCAAGTGTTTTCAGATTTTTTACAAAAATTAACATTTCAAATGAAAATTATTTTATTTCACAGATTCGATACCTTACACTCAATACTTATTTCCCATTTACCTCTTGATATGAACAAAGTAAGCAAAAACCATTACTGAGAAGAAATTAAGAAAAACGTTTGAAGACAATTCTACACCAGATTAGCATGTTGCCAAGACGTTCGCGGCGAGCATTTTGAACATTTCCTACAATGACAATAATGTTTTTTTTGTTTTTTTTTTCAATAATCAAGAAATAATCAGTATCACTTATTAGGTTTCAAGTGTAATGATTGAAGGTATTATCACAGGATTAGGACAGGCTCAATAAAACAACTTTATAATGCCGACGTTTCGTTAGATATTCTAACTTTATCAAGGCTGGAAATGAGGTACAGCATTTGTCGAGAAAACAATATCTCTCAACCGCTATCATACAAACTTTTCGTTAATTATATGTTGTTCAATACTGCATTTCTGGAGGTTCTGAAAACACTCAATACTTCCGAAATAGTTGAGGATAGGTATGGGACATTGTGCATGAATTGTGTCTAGAATTTTCTGAAGAATCCAAAAAATAAATAATATACAGGGGGTTGCATTCAAAATAAGAAAATTTGTATTGGTCACGGTCACATGGAACACCCTATATAATATTATTTTCTTGAAAAATATGCGCATTTAAAATTACAAATCGACGTGTCCGAGCGTTTTTCCCAACACGCCCTAATTTATTCGTTATCGAATTTATTCCATTTGGCTGTTACACTCTGTATGTATATTGCAGTTGGAGTAGAGACAAATATTCATCTTATTTCCAGAACATAGATTGTTTATTTCTCTAAAACCTCTCTTGATAATGTGTGTAAATCCGATACACAAGAAAATCAACGATGATGCTTTGACGGTTCCGTAATAGCATCTTAATAATGCTTGATAATGCTATTAGTCCCCGCTCCGTCAGATTCAAGAATAATTTCCATAATCTGTCCCTAAGATATTACCCCCGTTAATGCCACCCAATTATTCAGGCCGATTTCCTCCGACTATTGCTATGGAATAATAAATGTTAGGTGAAACTATGATAGGACACTAACTTATGCATATCCTCAGGTTATTAATTATTTGAGTCAATTATCTGCACACCAACTCTCAATTAGGCGACACCTGGGTTTGACGTGTTTGCACAAAATAGAATTATTATGTTGTTACTCCAATGAGCCAATTAAAGCGGTTTACACACGGTTCCTCTATAGGATATTATTTGCACACCACTCGAACGTTACTGCACCGTACATATTGCCCAAGTTCTTGTGACATGATCTGGCTGTTCTTGAGCACTGAAATAGCCATTAGATATTCACACACATTCACTGGATGAGAACTTCCGGCCACAACTACTACCCAGTTGGTATTTAACCTGTATCTGGAATATGTTCTAGAACTACTTCTATCAAAATGATAATGGATTTGTCGTGCTGAGCTACGATCAAAATAGTTTATATGGTTTTCTATTCAGCTAAGAACATATTCCTCTTGATGGATACCTACATCAGAATTGGTTCCTTGTTTTGGTGGCCAGCAAGATTGGAGCAAATTGAAGAGCTGACGTCAAACTTATCTCAATAAAACCGCGGCGCCAAACTATCAAGAGCAATATTTCTAAACCACCGTAAGTCGAAACAAAAAGTCCGCCAAGCGGACCGAGTATTTATCAACATGTCATTTCGGTGAAATCTCCCCGCTATTCCGCCGACATTATAACCTCCAGAAAGCGCTCTTGTCGAACTATCTGACATTCCAGCCGCCAAAAGAACAATAGCAGCCTCCAGATATCGGCCGCTTTGGAAAGTTGTTGGAAAAGTTTTCAGAGAATGCATTCCGATAATTGAAACGATGCTTGGGAAGTGAGATAACATTTATGTCAGTTCCGATGGAGGGTGGGGATTTTCTAGGGAGAATTTCAAAAAGATATTCGGGGAAAGATGGTTAACTTTGCGAGGAGGTCCTTTCTTTGAGGGTCGATATTAACTTCAATCACCACGATGATTACGTCCTACTTCGAAAGATTCGCCGCTTCGGAATTGGCCTTTCGGGGTGAGTAACTCGGACTGAATTAATTTTATGGAGAGGCTACGGGGTACCCCAGATTTGGCGAATTATGTATATCATTTCAATTCTTAATATCCTTAGCGCAATCAGCCTTCACATTCTCGAAACAGAAGAATCTTATTATATGTAATCACAACTTTTATTTTTCCTCAATTGGATTTTAAAAAGAAATATAAAGAAAACGTTTTGCTATGATTATTCTTCTGAATTCAATAATTTGGGATTTCATTAATTTATATTACACATAGAGTCAATATCATTCAGTCAGTGAGGATTATTTTCAAAACTAAACTAGCTAACTATACTGCTACGGAAACAAAATGTAGTTTTCCAAAACTGTGACGTTCTTCGAAAATTATAAGAAATGAACACGTAATGAAAATGAAAAGTGATTTAGATTGAAATTCATTCACTCATTGTGCGAGAATGTCAGTTATGAGTATTTGTTTCTCCAAATATTGTGAATTCTTCACATCACGTGAACTTAAGTATAAGTAAATGTTAAATGTTTTCGCCTCAGATCTTATACTATAGAAAAAGGAGACGGCATCTTTCAATAATAAATAGTGAAGCCAATTTTCGAAATCATCAGAACCAAAATAGGTAACTGTACTACTAAGGAATTAAAATGCGGTAGAATTTTTTTGCAACGTTGTGACGTTCTTTGAATTTTATGATAAATAAACTCTCAATCAAAATGAAAAGTACTTTATATTGCAATTATTTATTTACTCATTTGTGAGTGAATGTCAGAAACGAGTTTTTGTTTTTTCAAATATTGTGAATTCTTCACGTTACATATACGAAAGTATCGGAATCTTCGCGAAACATCTCGTCCGTTTTTGCTTCAGATGATGAATGGGCACGTTATGGCAGCACCGTTTTTTGGGTCTGTGGCCAGTTCATTCATTGAATTCGTTCCGCTATTTCAATTTTGTGTAATGACGTTTCGAACAGTGTTGTCTTTCGGATATCGCTTTGGAAAAGTGAAATTTGGATTGATTTCTGAATATTATTAGCAAAATACGTTGAAAAATGGTTCGTTTAAACATTTCTATTACCTCAGTACCAATCGTGTATGAATTCGCCATAAAAAGATATTTTCACTCGTAATTTTATTCAAAGTTAGATTCTGCAATGTTGCCTCGGCTGTATCTAATGATATTGCTTCCGATTATGCTATCTTCTTTTCACTAATTGAAAACTGACTGACTCTTGTCTTCACCATTTCCGGAATTCATGAATGACTGTCTGCTCTTTATATGTCCAAGCTTTTGTTTATCTATTTTCACCTCATCATTTCCTATCCTTATTTCAGTCATCTGAATTATCACGAAACTGAATAACTCCGTCATAACATGGAGTCCAACCGAAAAATTGGACGATCACAAAGCCAGGTCAAAAATTTAAGTATCAAATCCCCTAAGTGTGAAACGCTTAAGCCCGCAACGGACGACGAGCGATAATATAATATATATTATAGCTTTGCATTGACATATGTCATTTTAGTATGGAAAATTATCGTAATATATCGCTTGGATGAAAATATAAATATATTTTTCCATACTAAAATGACATATGTCAATGCAAAGCTATAATATATATTATATTATCGCTCGTCGTCCGTTGCGGGCTTTACAGTTACAGCGCAGAATTTGCCTTTTTATATCTCCTGTGAAAATATGGGCAAGCTCTCTTGCTTGGGTTATATCAATTTTTTCATTCACTTGTGTTAGTGTTCATTTCGAATTCACATTATTCACAGTCCACTTACTCAATTTTTGATTTTGAAATTTATATTTTCACTCCTCACTGTCTGTCCCTATGTATGCTCAAATCTTCAAAACTACGCAACGGATTTTGAAACGCTTTTGTTCAATAGATGAAGTGATTCAAGAGGAAGGTTTATTTATATGATACATGCATAATATTGTATAGAAACACCTATGAATTTACAGGTTTCTAATGTGATGTCGTGAATGAGCAAATTTTTTTGCGCTTACATTACAAACGCTGACTGAACCCCACGATATAAATCAAAATAATGTACCCGGTTTTGTACTCCAAAAAAAGGTCAACAAAAAAGTCCCCGATGGTATTGTCTATCTCTCAATGATAACCCACAATAACCATTTTTTATCCTTCAAATTTTACGGGAAGAATTGCTTATTTAGGAAGTTATTTCAAGCAATACAGCATTAATCCTTATCCAATTAAGTACCTTAAATACATTTTCCATTCAATATAGATCAATATGGCCCTTTACAGCATGTTATTTGAATGAAAATGAATATTTCCGAAGATATTACAGATTTAAAATGCAGGGACATTGCGGTGCGGCGCCGGCACTACCGTTGTTTATAAGGATTGCATTGCGAAGCCGGCGGGGTCGCTAGTTTTCAATAAGATTTTCGAAATTCTCTAACATAAACTGCTTCAGAGTCGTTTTTCGAGCGTCCAAACTGTAAAACTAATGTGCTTGTATTTCGTCACAACTACTCGTATTGAAAGTGTCAAGACGCTGTCGACTGAAATCGAGACGAAAGGGCTGAATCGGCATAGTGTGGACGCGCCCTAATGTAACGGTTCGACGCGATAGTAATCAGCAGAGAGATCACAACACTCATTAAGAAAATCCAACATGAACAAACCCCTCGGAATGTTCAATTCATCACATCGATACACCCTCTATTCAGTCTTTCTCCATCTCGCTCAGTTCGCAAACAATTCTTCCCTGCGAAGAAAATCCCAAGCCGTGCAAGAACAATGTAATAAATGCTGACACTAATGAGCCAGCCATTCGCGTTCTCTTGGGAAAACTGCATCCCTGTCAAATTATCCGCGAACTACGGGATGGAAACGGCATTCCCGGTTGTTTTGAAACGGGTCCAGGTACGGCAGAAATATGGAAAAACTTGTCTTCTGACCCATTTGGCCAGATTTCGCCCGCTCGGATCGATAAGTCAGACGTGCCCGAAAGTGCCGATGTAAATCGAGTTAGCCGGGAAACTTTGCAGCGGTGGGAAACCCAAACTCTTTCTACATATTCTAATAGGAGGGGCGCGCGGAGAGCGGGCATAAATTCATTGTTTTCGGCGAAAACAGATCCATAGATATTCGGTGTGAGCTGTTTTTCCACTTGAGCGTCCGAGATCACACCTATACGTAATCAAATTTTCCCATCAAATTGAAAACAAATATTTTCACCGGATGTCCCGATGTTTTGGTGAATGCCAGGAATAACTGGATTTGGTGTTATTGGTGGCTGTTTTTTCCAGTTGGGTCGAACAGGATGGCTGCATGCTATGGGGTCAGGGGGAATGCAAGAAATGTTCCAGTTGTTTTGAAATGGTCACGACAGTTATCCGAAGGTGAAGGGATGGAACTTTCCATCTTATCAGCATAGCTTTTAGTATTGATTTTGAAAGAATTATATTTTCATCTGCACTATGTGTCTTTATAGAGGGTGTTTCAATAAAAGCACAAGATTTGAATTGCGCACCATGTTTGACAGTCATAATGTCACATGATTATGACGTGACAGATCGAAAGTTGACAGATGGGAGTAAGTAAACATGGCGCATTACACGGTAAAACAACGCGTCCTGATTCTCAAAGAATGCAAGAACGGTGAATGGCGAACGTTATCGTGCTAAGAAAACGCAGTTTCTTGTGCCTCATTTGAAAGCTATTGATCTTGACGATATGCGGTTTCAGCAGGACGGTGCCACATGTCATACCACTCGTGAAACATGAATGATCTTGCCTTTAGACTTCTGGCTGTGCGGATATGTAAAGTTACAGGTTTATGCAAATAAGCCTGCAACCATCGAAGCATTGAGAGCCGAAATTAGACGCTGCATCAATGAAATACGTTATTGAAAATTTCGTTTGATGACTTCGATGTGCGAGCTTTCGAGTCTTGAATGTGAAACCTTCATCTTATAGTTGAAAGAAAGTGCGAACTGAGATTTAACAGTTTTACCATTTCGCAGAGTAAGATAAAAGGACCAATTCAGACGCAAGTGTTTCTTGGTAGCTTATCATCCCTGGTGGCCCGAAATCACCTAGGATAATTCATGGTGCTTGAAGATGCACTTGGTTCTTGCTTATTTCATTGGCTTAAGTCGTACAAGAAGTAACTCCTTTTTCCCAAAATGCAAATTGGGGGCGTAACCGAGAATTAACGTTACGGGCATAAGAGCCGTTAGTTGATAGTTAGTCGGGAAGTCGGTAGAGAGTTACGACGGAGGAAGTTATTGCCATTAGAGACAGAATTAGATCTTCAAGACGGTAAAAGATCAATTCATTTGTGTGGCGGAAAGAAGTTTTCTATCTCACGAATAATTAATGTAAGACGTATAATCTACAAGTAAATTAGAGTGTAAACTCTGTATACAGGGTCTTTCACGAGGAACCTCACCCATATTTATACGGGAAACTACTGAACGTATTTTCATGAAATTCAGCACTTATAAGTATTTCACGATGCTGATGAAATCTAAAATATTTTCAAGGCATGAGCACCTCCGGTTTTTCCGGAAATGACGTCAACTTCCGTTTTTCAAATTAGAACACCATTTTTTTATTGCAGAAATAGATTCCTTAGAAAATTTCAAGTTATTTTGATGTAACATTTTTCAGTTTTGGTTGAAAAATTCTCTCTGAGCGGGAAAATTCGAAAAAAAAATCGAAAATAGAGCTCCACTGAAACAAGAATAACTTCGAGGTTTTTGGATGGAAAATTTTCATTTTTGGGATTTTTCAAGATGTAAGATTGATGTATCCACTTTGAAAATCGAAATCGCGATTCATGATACAGGGGGTGAAAAAATCGCTTTCAAAGTTAGGAATGACAAAATCGTGAAAAATAATTTTTTTTCAAATTAGAACCACATTTTTTTATGGCAGATATTGAATCTACGTTAAAAAATAATGTGAGTGTATGCATCACACCCTTGCCCTAAAATGGATATTTTCTGAGTTAATATCCACTTTAGGGCAAGGGTGTGATGCATACACTCACATTATTTTTTAACGTAGATTCAATATCTGGGGTTCTAATTTGAAAAAATGGATTTTTCACGATTTTGTCATCTCTAACTTTGAAAGCCATTTTTTCACCCCCTGTATCATGAATCGCGATTTATATTTTCGAAGTGGATACATCAATCTTACATCTTGAAAAATCCCAAAAATGAAAATTTTCCATCCAAAAACCTCGAAGTTATTCTTGTTTCAGCGGAGCTCTATTTTCAATTTTTTCTTCGAATTTTCCCGCTCAGAGAGAATTTTCCAACCAAAACTGAAAAATGTTACATCAAAATAACTTGAAATTTTCTAAGGAGTCTATTTCTGCAATAAAAAAATGGTGTTCTAATTTTAAAAACGGAAGTTGACGTCATTTCCGGAAAAACCGGAGGTGCTCATGCCTTGAAAATATTTTAGATTTCATCAGCATCGTGAAATACTGAAGTGCTGAATTTCATGAAAATACGTTCAGTAGTTTCCCGTATAAATATGGGTGAGGTTCCTCGTGAAAGACCCTGTATAGACAGTTTGAGTTTTATTGGTTCTTGAGAGAACTGCAATATAGGTTTGGCAGCCAGAGCGATGGTCATATTCCTAGACGACGGCTAACATTCTATTCTTGTGACGGAATCTGGATGAAATTTCTCATGTAGCTTGAATACGTCATTCTGAATCCACATGCGGAATTTTATCTCGATCAAACCTGCAGTTTTGGAATTAACAGGAAAATGAAATTTTGAACGGTCATATTCACGGAAAGTCATATTCATTCGAAGTCCGAACCTTATCTGAAAACTTTAAGTTCGCAGGTTTATCTATTCGAAAGTTATCTTGTTCACAGAAGGATGGACAAAATTAAATTTGACCAAGGATTCGTGATCAGTGAGACGAACCTAGCCGGTTGAGACCATTCTCGACTCGAAATTCGAAAGAAGAAGAACGAGCGCTCGAAGAACATCGCTTACTATCACGACGGTTACATCAAACGCCACTGCGAATCGAGCCACAACCAATAGAAAAACCTGTATGTACAGGCAATAAATCAACAGCGTAATAAATCTCCGTTCACCTCCATGAATCTTCTCCGAATCAAAATCTTATCTTGAAAGACCAAAAACGTACACCTCGCTCGATCTAGGACCGCAATACCTTCCATAATTTGTCAGAACCCGAATCCTCTGCTACATCGCCCGGTAAGCAGCAATAAATTCAACTCCTGTCGGTCAACCTGCGGTACAATATATTTTATTTAAACGACCAACTACGATCCTGGCTGGCGGCGAACTCCGGCAGGGGTTTAGTCCGGGACGCCGGAAAAGGGACTGCGTTGCTTCCCGTGTTATTGATATGGTTAAATTCCCATGTCGTCTAGCAATTGTTACAAGGGTTTCGGTGCAAGTTTGAAATGCGGTTTTGGCATCGCTGCTCCTGCTTGGTTCGATATTTCGCATCTCGACATCGACTGACGTTAACCTCTGATGAACTGCAGGAATTTGAAGCCAACTAACTCAAGGCTAATTATATTTTTCCGTTTGGCACTTTTCGTCAGGATCTGGGGTAACAGCTCTCTTTTGATAAATGGAAACTATATTAAAAAAGGTCCAAAATGCAAATTTCTATATTATTCGGAGAATTATTGTGTTTATGGCCGAAGGAAGCAGAATGATGACAGAGTGTCAGGTGAACATCCGATCAAAAATTGAAGGGGTAATTCCTTGGACTATTCATAGAATATTTCATTCTTCGATTATTTTTGAAAAAGCGCTTTGTTTCGAAGATATAAGACGTAACAAATTTTTAACAAATATTAATTCATTACTGAAAAATTACATGTTATATTTCTCAACCTAGAACAACTATTGAAAATGGCTTCCTCCAGCTCGGATGTAACAATTCCATCTCGTGAGGAAATTGAAATTTTTGAAAAAATTCGGAAGGTTCTGGCGTATTGGAATGAATTTAAAAACGCAGATAGATATGAGTCCTTTATAAGTGAATAAATCTCAACATCTTATCGATTTCCTAAAGAAGGGACATATTTTGTGTACTAGCATCAACGAAAATATTTTCATTCTCATTTTAAATGTTGCACAAATATGAGATAGTCATTACAGCTCTTCAAAATTTCGATTACCTCGCACAGATGAGAGATGTGTCGTCAATTGTATTCGACGACTATAAACACATGGTGAAAGCATTAATTAAATTTTGTTTCGACCAAATCGAGAATATTGGCAAAGTCTCGTTTTTTCCACATCAGGTGGCACTATTCATAATTTATGACAGATTGTTATTAGTTATTTCAAATATTTGAATTTATTCTGGTGAACGTGTTGTATTAATAGTCGATAATTTTGTCAAGCAATAATTTGTGAATGCTCTCTTGGCTCAGTGGTTGGAGCATTGGATTAGGACCCGGCACCATTCCACTGCTGGGTCAAAAATTAACAGTGCTGCGCCTAAGGTGGGCAAGGTGGCGTAAGGACACAGTAACAAAGCCTACACAGAACAAAACTGCTTCTCCGAACTCGTACAAGTTACAAGCTTCGAAGCTTGTAGTTTCAGAGGGTTCTCCTCAGGAGACCTAGGAGTAATCAGGATGAACAATATATCAATATCAATTCTTGACATTTTGATTTATATTAGTATGAAGAAAAGGTATAAGACTCCCATCATATAAAAATGTCATTCTGTGGTCATGTCATAATTGACTTTGGCAGATCAGCTGTTGATTAATCGATCAAGGGAAAAAAGACCGTAATGACGTTGTATGACATTGTGGCGCCGCCACGAAACATTTTCAATATTTTCGATTTGGTCGAAAATCATTCCATTCAAAAATTGACGAGTGCTTTCACCATTATTCTAGACATATTTTACAATTGTATAGTTCAATCCTAGAACATTAATACACAGAATATTTTAAATTTTTCATGAAAATGGAGATTGGCAAAACTACGAGCACACTTATATACACCATTCACTATTATAATGTATCCAGGCTGACCATGATTTAGGTTCATCCAGTTTTTTTACTTGAAACTGACGCAGGTTGGTACTCGTTAAATGTCAAATGATTCTCAGACACGTTGCCAATGCTAATTTCTATTCATTCTTTTTTAACTTTGTAAATGGAGTTGAACCTTTCAAGGTTTAACTGTGACACAAGTTTCGTAGTCGTTCTACTCCATTTTCATACTGGAGTATTTCAAGTTGTACAAAAAGCTATTTTTATGTCTTCTGTAGGCTTATCTCTTGACAATTTTGAAAAGTGGGGAATTCCACTGTTCATTTATAAGTTTTTCTATCGGGTTATTCGAGTAGGTACTTTCATTCTTTACCGAATGAACACAAAGTAACGGACTATTCTGTCCATTTTTTTTCAGTAAAATTTCAATACTCCATTCTTGATTTCCGTACAAGAAATTAGCATAACTGAATCTTCCAACCATGTTTATATACCTGGAATATTTCCAGTATTAACAGAGAAAAAAGGTTTCTTCAACATTCGCCAGGTCTTTAGAATTATTGAATTCACAAAATATTTTCTCAAATTCATTATTTTCCTGAAGTAAATAAACATTTCGATAAATATGTATTTACTACGACCTTTGTGTACAAAGGACAACGTTGCTTATTCATCTGACAGGAAAATGACTATAACCTAACATTTTCGAAATATTCACGGTGGAATCTGTCAGAATTTCATGGCCAACCGGGAGACATTATATAAAAGTATATGTAAAGGGTATTTCAATAAGAGCGCAAGATTTCAGTGTCCAATAAAACATATTGTTTTCTGTAGCGAAGTATTGAGATATTTATTGATAGATAGAAATACGAGTGGCCCACATAGAACAGTCCAGCCAAATATCTCCATATTAGTATGAGTATTTCCGAAAAGGTCAATTGTTAATTGGAGGGGGATAACTTTTAATAGCCAATTCGTGGACGTACTATTATCGTCCTAAGCAGGGTGGCAACCCTCTAAAGAATCTTAAATGGCAAAAGGGGTCGAGGGACATATAATTTGAAAGGTTTCGCACTTATAGTTATGAATATTATGAAAAATTTCTGCTTGGCTGTTTCTGTTTATAAACTGGTTGAAAGTGATGGGTAGATTGCATTAAGGGATCGGGTATCGAGAAGTTGAAATTATTCATCATACGCTTCTGATCCGTAATCGAATTTTTATTCGATGTTTTTATCAATATTATTTAGCTCCTCAGTAGTCATCAAACTGATCGAAGATAAAATGTGCTGCACAATGTTTATATGACATTGAAGAAAAAAAATCACTTTCTAGAAATGAATGATGAACATTTTTAACATATCGAAATTTGACGTAGCTTGGCGTTTCCGCAAATACCCAAACAGGAAATATTCAAATGGACTCTTTTGTTTGGGCCATCCTATGTGATATGAAACAGTACATTTATTTCGCGCTCGAAGATTCAATAGAAAAGCATTGATCATTTTCCAGTTGAGAAGTGAATTGAAACTAATTAACAAAATAAAAGCACAAAGAAAGAGGATCTGACAAGCTTATGATCAAAATAATTGGAAGGCACTTTGAGAGTGCAGCGACCGCAGTCAAGGAACTCAGGGTTGCAAATGAGAAGGGGCACGAATGATTTATAATTCCACAAAGGGTTTCTTCAGGATTATCCTTTATATTCGTCAGTTTCAAGCGGAAGTCTTCATTCGAGCAGCGATAACAATTCAGGAACTAAAAGGCCTCCCTCATTTCTAACTTCAGAAGGAATTTGAACGCGAGAAATTTCCAACCTCGACTAGGTACATCTCGAGAACCTCCTCACAGCCTCTAATGGAGAGCGTTCACAAAAAGTCGTAGTCAAGTAGACAGTCAGAACTTCCTGTTTCACCGGAAGTACCCTCAATTTTTTTCATTAAAATGGCACACACTGTATAGTTTGGCAGATTCAATTTACAACCTTTTATTTAGTTTCACCTATCCCGGTGTCTGTCTATCTGTCTGTCTGTGTGTCTGTCTCTCTATAATTAAATCTTGCAAGTTAAATATGACACACTTCTACTCGTCCGATTGATTTGAAATTTGGCAGGTGTGTATGATCCTGGTGACAATGTATCGTGAAATATTTGTTATAGAAAAAACCAAATTGCAGATGAGTTTTGTAATTATGATCCGATTCCATTCAAATTTAGTATCTGGGGGTTTTTGGTTCGACAAAGATTATTCTTCTGTCAAAATAGGAATATTCAAGATGGCGGCTACAATATGTGGACAAGTTTTGTCATTATAATCCGATTCTATTCAAAATTGGTATCTGAGGGTTTTCTGGTCCGGAAATTACGATTCTTCAAAATTGAGGAATTCAAGAAGGCGGCTTCAAAATGGCGAATGAGTGTTGTTTTTATAAAAGCTTGTCTTCAGAAATGTTTTTTTTTTCATAAAAGCTCGTTAAGAAATATGTATTGTTAATTAGAATTCGTTCACACTAAGTAAATTGAAAATAATTTGTGAAAACGAGAATTGAATAACTTTTAAGAGCAGTTCAACACATTCAATTTACTTGCGACTAATGAGAATAATGATTTATACAATATCTCTTGTTCTGAATGCTCACAATATACCCGGCAATAAAATGCAGTTGTCAGCCTTTTGAAATTTGGGTATCTATTGCAGGTGAAACCGGAAGTACAGAATAGTTTCGAAAAATATGGCAACATAATATGCCATATGCGTCATTCAACTTGCCTACAAAGTTTTGTGAACATCGTTCTGCAGGAATTCATCGACTTTGCTAGTAGTGGCATTCCTATTTTCTGTAGTTTAATTTGGAATTTCTGGAATGCGCTCAATTCGACGTAAAAGATGCCAAAATGGCAACAGCGCTTGCGACGAGGAGGTTATGGCATTGCAGCAGGAATTAAAACTCGAGAATCTCTTCTTTGGGACAGGATTCGAAGTATACATAAGCGGGATAATCGTTTGCGAATTCGAAGATAAACTTTTCAACTCGAAATGATTTAATATTTCAATTAGGTGTCCGGCCCGCTATCTAAACGACTTCTGGAGGACCCGTCCGGACAATTCATTACTGGCATCTCAGCGACGTAATTCATGGACTCTTCTTCGGCGAGGTACGGCTCGGCGGTTAGATAACGACAAAGTTTTCCTGATTTGTTAGGGGTGACACGATGAGCCTCGCGATTTATCCTAACCGGGCCTGGATAACGCGAGCCGGTTTTAAGCACTGCATAAATCCCGAATATTGGGAGGGATATTTACTGCTTTCATTCCATCCCAGTCGCGGATTTTTTAATGCTGACGAAGCGGGCGGCCGATAGCGCGATCGGTCTCCTGTGAAATGACGAGGTGAAGAAACGGTGACTAATGGTCATCATCAACGGATTTGCATCTCACAGCGATATTCCACTTGAAAAAAACTTGAAGCAGCGCCATAAAACATTATACAGTACAACTTCAGTAGTTCGGACACTCGCTAGCCCGGGCACTCCAGTAATTCGGGCACTGCTTTGATTCGGGCAGCTTGAAATTTTCACCTCTGAAATCCGGGCGCGAGAACATTCATATGCAGAACAATATAATTTTCTTGTCTGAACTTGTACAAAACAGTTGTACGACGGGTTGAAAACGTCACGGGGCGCTGGCTGCATCATCAGGAGTGAAGAAAAGAATCTTCTCCTTGAAAACTTGTTACTTTTGAAAAGGATCAGAAACAAAGCCACTTATATTATTTATACATCAAAAATGATTCAAAAGTAAAATTGATTCATATTTAAAATAGAAGATAAGGCAGATGGTGCATGTTCTTATATTGATTGATATTGATATATTGTTTATCCTGATTACTCCTAGGTCTCCTGTGGAGACCCCTCTGAAATAACAAGTTTCGAAGCTTGTAACTTGTGCCGAGTTCGGAGTAAGCAGTTGTGTTCTGTGTAGGCTTTGTCACTGTGTCCTCACGCCACCTTAGGCACAGCACTGTTAATTTTTGACCCAACAGTGAGAATGTTGGCCCCTACCGAGACTAGAAAATTTCTTTCCTAGCTCGGGATTGAACTTCGGACCTTTGGGTCCGAATTCCAACGCTCTACCAGTGAGCCAGAGGGGCACTCATATATATATTTATTATTCACATTCATATTGCAAAGTAGGCAGTACATACATATATTATATGTAGTCGTATACATATAACTTATTTTCATTATTAGAAATTTGTAAACTTTGGTTTTATTTTATAAGAATCATTTTTTTTTTAGTTTTGATTGATAAACTTCAATTTTGATCATTTTTCAGTTGTTTTATATGATAAATTCAAATCACTCCAGTAATCCGGGCACCTCGATGGTTCGGGCATGTCCCGGTCCGATATCTGCCCGAACTACTGAAGTTGTACTGTACCGGTTTCGAAAAATCCGATGGAATAACTCCATGGGAAGAGCCGGGACCAAAAAAAGTTTCAAACGAAAGATTCCTAGTTTTTGGGGGGACATTGAATGCAGTTCAATCTGACCTTGAAGTTTGATTTCAAGGTCGAGTAGATTTTGTGAATAGGTCATATAATTTTTTGTTTCAGAATAGTAATCTTCGTGAAAAACTAAATCATTCTGTCTCTTTTGTTCTTCCACAAAAATGATCTCTCTGGAGTTTTTGCTTAAGATAATCATGGTAGTGTACTTCAAAGTTATTTCTTTTGTAATATTCTTTCCCTCTTCATTTATTCCTTCTTATTACTTGGTCTCGTTATTAACCAAATGGTCAATAGTTTGCTCTTCATGGCCCCACTCACATCTTGGGCTATTAATGTAATTCCATTCAAAAAGCATAGGTACTATTGAAACGACCATGACCTGTCTTAAGACGAATCAGAATGGCAGATGAAAACCAGGAACCTTTTCAGAAGGATCAAGAATTCAACTTTCATTGAAAAAATTATATAAGTCCATGCCGAACTCTAAATAGTCTCATAATTTTTTAGAATACGGAAGCTCATGTGACTTCACTGATATTCCTAGGCTCTGCAGAGTTATTCAAGCTTTCAGAACCATTTTTTCCAGTCAGACAAGAGAAAGAATCAAAGCACTCGCTCTTCAAGGGTCTACATTCCTGAACAAAAAGGGAATCAGAAACGATTTATTTTTTCTGATCGATGAAGGGATGCATGAGTGTATAAAAATATAAATATTAAAAAAATATTTTATAAGTATTAAATGAATGAAAAGGATATTCCTCATCATTTTTGGTTATTTTTCAACATTTTCACCATCAGAACTAACAAATATTTTTTTTTCATTTCAGTATGTATTGAAGTCTATCATTTAGTTAATCAAATGTCTATCTCATTTTTCTCTTATAATTTACCGTTTTTTTGAAAATAAAATTACAACAATGTGTTGTTTTCGCGAAATTCATTTCCTTGAATTTTTCTATTCGAAATTATAAATATCCATTTTTATCAACAACAATTTATTAAGGTTTGTTTTAACCGTCGATAAGTGAAAATTATTTGTTTCTTACAATTGTGGATACCAAGCTGGAATTGAATTTCTTTTAAATGACACGTTCCGCAGGTATCTCCTTCCAGATGACAGGTGAAGGAAAGAGAGAGTATTTTTCAGCCAGTGTGAGAGCTAGTTCAGGGTAGGGTTTCTTGTTATATTCCCTACGCCTCAACATTTGTTCTATTAAGCTGAATAATCATAGAACTTATAGTACATGGAATGCTATAAGCCTTGCTGCTCAGCTTAAAAAAATGGATAAACATCTTCAGTTGGAGGAATACTGAAATATCCATGTTGCCATGGTTACGACTTGTCATACAGAACAGAAACACAGAAATACAATGCATTCAATCGTCAAGATCCGATTCACTTGGCACTTCGGCAAACATTTCTGTGTTTCTGTTATGTATGACAAGTCGTAACCATGTCAACATGGAAATTTCAGTATACCTCCAACTTGGGATGTTTAGCCGTTTTTTGATCTGGTAATAGCATTCCATGTACCTACTAAAAGTTCTATGTGAATAATCCAATAAATAAATATTGATACACTGCACTGCCATCTGGCGGTATACTTTTCTTATTCTGAAGGCTAAAGACTCCTAACGTGGGAGATTGAGGCCAATTTGTACGTTGTTCGCTCGTATTTCAACGAAAAAGTGTCATTGAATTCAATAGGAATTCAAAAATGTTATAATCGGCCAGTGTAAGTTATGACCATCAATTATCGATTCGTCGCCGTTCGCAGTAATTGAGCCTCTGTTACTCAACAACGTGGAATTTTTTTACCCAAAAAGGAAGAGCTTGACTTGCATGGCACGTGGTTCCAACAACACATGCCACACAGCACGCGAAACAATGAAGCGATTGAGAGGCAAGTACGGAGAACAGTTTATTTCACGTTTGAGACCGCTCAATTGGCCGCCTAGATCGTACGATTAACGCCTTTAGACTATTTTTCGTGAGGTTATGTTGAGACATGTCACTGACAAGCCCGCTTCGATTGACGCATTGGAAGACAACATTGAAACATTTATTCGTGAGATAATGGCCGAAATGATGGAAAGAGTATGCCAAAATGCATGAAATAATCTTCAAACATCAAATTATATGGACCGCATCGATTCAAATGAAGATTTCATGCATATTTCTGAATTTCATCACTAAAAATGTACCCCTTATAAGAAGGGTGTCTCCACTATTTGATATGAAAACTTGACATATTTCGTTGCTGCCTCATCATGCTGAACTCCAGTTCTCTGCTGAGGGTGAACTAAACGAGAAGTCACAATACCCTCGAATTCGAAACGCGGTGTTCAATGTAGCCTGAACATCGAAAAAATATAGTTCTCCCCACAACGACAAATTTTCCTATTTACGAGCAACAAAAGTGTACCAATATTTCATCCCCTATTTCGAAAAATATTTTCGCGCTGTTACGGACATAAAGATGGGGAGGAAGCTTATCGAATTTACCGCCGATATATTATTTGGTGGATGGCTGGGGAGAGAACGGCACCCTCACTGTTTCCATGATATCTGGTGAATAACTACTTTCGGTGACCGTCCGGGTTAGTAAAGTACTGGAGATATCCGCATCATACAACAGATAACAAAGGAGCAATTTTATTCATTGTGTCGTCGGATGAACGGCTTCCTTTATTCCAGTAATTCTCGCCATTGGCTCAAGCGGAATTGAACAAATCCTCGGAAAGAAAGAAGAATATGCGATGCATAGCTCATTCTGGAGTTCATTTTGCCCAAGGATTATAGAGAAGGAAGATTGGAAACGAAGCGACAACATTGACGTGAGCGCCGTCTGGTGAGAAGAAAGTCCTGAGATAGATAATAGGTGGCTAAGAGAAGTGACATTATGTTACCATGGTTACCACATATGGTACAATTCAAACAGACAAATTCAAATCAAATTTAGATTATTCTCCAGTTGAGTTCGTTTAGATCTACAAAGAATAATTAATAGTTGTATTCGTTAAGTTTGAGTTTAATTGAGTTTTCGTATTGTATTTGAGTTATATATCGTGTAGTGTTTGAGTTTTCGTTTAATATTTGTGTTTTCGTTATAATTTAGTTTGATTCGTGCTTATTAGTATTCGTTCCTGTGTTTCGGTTGTTAAATATTTGAAGACAAGATGCCATCCGGAGCATGCTGCATGGCAAAGCAGTGTACTAATAATAAAAGGAATAATCCGAAATTATCCTTCTTTAAATTACCGAAGAAAATGGAAATGTAAGTATTGAAACTCGAAAGGGGTAACTCTGTTATTCATTGCATCAATTTTCAGTGCTCTGAAATGGATAGAGTTTTCTGGGCGAGAGGATTTAGATCTCAGCAGAGCTTATACTATGTGCAGTGAGCATTTCTCTCCAGAACAAATTATACAAGTTTTACACCTCTACAAGATGTTTTTTAAATTGTGATTTTGAATATTCTGTAAAAAATATGTTCTAATAATTCTGTAACTCAGATGTAAAGACATTTTTGACATGTATTCCAATTTAAAATTGTATGTATATTTTGAAATAAAAATATGTAAGCAAATCTATTTGGTGTGTTTAATTAGTATCAATTGAATTAATATGTAGATCAAAAATATAATCCTGAGCAGAACAGAAGCCCTGCTTTTGTTGTGTCACCCTGTATATTATTGTCTGGGCTCGATAGGTGGAAATCAAAATTATTACTTATGGTGGTATTCAAATTTCGCGCTCTTTCCAGTAACAGTAATCTGTAATGAAAAAAACTACAGTCACTGTAATCTGTAATGAAAACGCCATCTCGTGAGTAAAAAGTCCCGATATATACAGGGTGAGTCTTTGACTTGTACATATATTTTAACTGTAGATTCCCCTCATCAAACGAAAAACTTTTTTCCCATACCATTTTTCAAAATTCGGTTTCGTTTGGAAGATACAGGGTGTCGAAAATCCACGAAAAAAACACTTTCCTGTTCATATCTCCGGAACCGTTATTTCAAATGAACTGAATTTTGGTGCATTGGTTACTCTATTCATGGTGCATATTCCTCAATCGAAACTTATTCAATATCTCTCCTAGTTTAAAAGTTACAGGGTGGTCGACTCATAAATTCATGCAAAAACACTATCAAATCACTTGAAAAGAAAAAACGGTTCATATTTTCGAAAGAATCAACCATTTTAGAGAATAAAAGTATTCCTATATTTTTTCAATAAAACGCGTCGTTTTCGAGTTATTCCTAAATGTATACGAAGAAATTTGAGGAAAAAATCATGAATTTCATAAAAAATCTGAATGCTTTCCTGGATTAAATATCATCGAATATTGTTTCTTCTCTGGTCTCTTAACAAATTAACAATGTTGTCAATGTTTATCAACTGAATTCCGAGAAGCATGAAATTACAAAGTTTATAAGAAGTTTCTATTGAAAATTTATTGATACCCGTCCTTCAGGAAAATCTATCTTCTTAATAATATCCTCTTGGAATTTTTAATCGACCCTACACTGTTTTCACATCACATTCATCACCTGTTTGCTTTATTCTCTGCAAACTTCGAGTAAATAAATAAATAATAAAACGAATCCATGTAGAAAGGTTATCGCGGCGTCGTTCATTGTAATCACAGACTGTACTGTGGAAACACAGAAGAACGTCTTGTCTTGTCTTGCGTGGCGGCTACATCGCACTCGCAGCCGGCAGCGCACTTAAATTTAGATCGTAGCGCTGTATCGGCGAGAATCAGAACTACTCGTTTGGCATTTCCAAAGAGCAATGCGTAGAAGCCTCTGTGATAGTTCTTCCGTTAACGATAGGGGACGTTCTGCTTTCTTGAGTTCGCCTATACCATTGTTGAAGAGTAAATCGTCAATCTGGCATCGTCTTCTCTAGAATTCTATGATATATCATCACAGAGGAATGGATTAGGTTAGGTCATTGACCTCGAATCATATGACTTTGATTAATGGAGTTAGGATAGGTTAGTGAGAAACTAATTTTTATAAGATAGTTTCAGGGTATCGAGGCAAATATGAACAAATTATTAGTGTTTACAAACTAATCTTCAGGAAAATCGAAGAAGGAACTTATTTTGGTGTGAGAAATATGGCATTTCAATTGCAGAAATTATGGAACAAAACTTAGCGTTTTTGCTAGGAAATATCGTGTTTGTAACATTCTTATTCAAATAAGGTTAGTGCTTGAGTATATTCTAAATGTATCACCCAGAATATCTGATAATCACATCAATTTCAATTGAAAAATATGAACTTTGAGGTGTTTGCAGAGAATTGTTTCAGGAGCGTATTCAGCCCAACTTTTTTCAAATGGCTATATCTCTTTAACAGAGCCGAATTCGGAAAAATGGAAAATGAAAAAAAGGCTTCTTTAGGCCTCAAGAATCTACAGTTAAAATACAGTGGACTCTCGATAAATCGAACATCGATAAGTCGAACCCTTAGATAAGTCGAACAGTTTCTCCGGTCCCGATTCATGCGTATCTTATCCTGTGTATTTTCACCTCAATGAGTCGAACAGTCTTGTTGAGACGAGAGAGTCTAGTAGCTGAGTCGAACTTCTGGAAGGGTCCTCGCGAGAATCAACACCTCTATTAGTCGTACTCCTAACCACCAGAGCCTCTATGAGTCGAACTGTTTGATCTGACGAATGAAAGCGGTAGGCAAACCAATCACCGCATGGAAAGCCATCATTATGCATTTTTCAACAGCTTAAGCCATTTTGTTTATTCATTCGTTATTTGTTTACCGTGCAGTCATGTGCTGAGAGCGTTATTAGTTATGCCTCCGCGAAAACTGAAAATTTTATCAGTAGCAGAGAAAATCGGACTTATTCGGGAAGTAGAGAAAGGAGAAAAAAGTAAAACCTTTTTCTCTATTTCAGTATCGTAATGAGTTCATTACAGTACTTAAAACAGTGCTGTAATGAACTCATTACAGCATTGTTTTCAGTTATATTTTTCGTTTTTTGGTTGTCAGCACTGGCTTCCGATCCTATCAATTTTCAACACACGTCAATTTAGAAATGTCAATTTCGTAACAGTCACCAACTGCCAAGATACAAAACAAAAGTCACTAGGGCGTATAATTTGAATTTTTCATTGAATTTCAACGAAATTTGACTGAAATAGAGAAAATATCGTCTAATACTCGTTGCAGAATGCAATTCCAACACTCATGCGTTCGAAAACTCGCTCCTTCGTCGCTCGTTTTCGAATTTCGCATTCGTATTGGAATAGGAGCCCATTCTGCAACTAGTTTTAGAATATACTATTTGCTAACAAGTTTGGAATTCCGAAATCTACACTGTCTACAATCATAAAAAACAAAATGGCATGTAAAAATAAACGCTTGTTTTCCATTGACTACAGACGATTTCGAGATAACAAGACCTCAATGAGTCGAACTCCCACCTCAACAACTCGAACGTTTGGTGAGCCGAACTATAGATAAGTCGAAATGTTTTTTATGGTCCCTGGGAGTTCGACTTATCGAGAGTCCACTGTATATGTACAAGTCAAAGACTCACCCTGTATATGCATAAAACGTAGTCGGTTTTTAGTACGAGAGATATGAGGGCGTTTCCTATCTTTGTACTCTATAATCTTTGATTTTGCCTACGAATTGATGAGTTGCACTACACCAAATACTTCTATTCCAGAAAAACGTTCTACTTAGTTACAATAAGAGAGACTTACCGACGCGTTTCGATCTATTTTGGTCTCGTCAGAGTAAAATAGTCTCTACACAAATAAGAAATTTCCTTTGAACTTACTGAACTCCGGGCGCATATCTACAGTAACGCTAAGACTTTCACAACATCTGGGTTTCCAACAGTCAACGAAGAATCTTTCTTCGCACAAAACTTCTCGATATTGGCTAGAGAGGGCTAAATAAGACGCTGTCGTTTGAAATTCAACTAATTAAGTGAAATTTGTCTATACTTGATGATAGTTAGTCCCAAGGGCGGTCCTAGGCTGATTTTGTTAGTTTTTTCATAAATAAAATTTAAAAAATCGAATTGGCTGCAGTGCTCTGGGGGGGGGGGGGGGTAATTACCCCCTTTAACCCCTCCCCCGTAGGACCGCCCTTGGTTAGTCCTGAAATTTCAGAAATTTCGACGGCAATATGACTTGGACAGTTTTCAATGTGTCAAATATGTGACAGCTTAACCGAAGAATGAACAACTCTTATAATCTTTGGTTATACTAATTAAACAATATTTGCATAGTATGAAATTCTTCGGTTATTTTCCTTGAATTCCATCGAGGTCAAAGTGAACTTCCTGATGTGAATATCGAATGGAGTTAAAATATCCGGAATCAAAACAAAATTCAAGCTAAAGACGTAAAGAGTCTCATTTAAATTTTACGAGGTCTAGAATGGATCGCGTCAGGGAGGGCCAGCAGAGAAAAGTTTCATTTTACAAAATGTGAAGTTGAGAAGTTTAGTCCCAGTCGAGTTGACATTTATATGACAGGTGGTTGGCAAACAACAAAATTGTATTACACGCTCCGTTCATGCATGCACAAATGCGGTTCTCAGGGAAATTTGATTCGAATGGACGGAGATAAAAAATGATTTGTGTTCCGAACAGAATAACATGTACGTGTACGCAATTATCCCGATTAGTAGGAGAATATTGATGGTATTTCGAAATTCTCTTCATTTTGTTTATCATACGCGTGATGCATCAGCAGAGTTCAAAACTTTTTGTGTTTGTAATCGTGAAATTTTTGAGGAATTGATATTTTTAAGGGTTGACAATATTCTCCAATAATTTCTGCAAAAAATATCACACTGCTTTTCAATTTTTGTTCTACTTATTGACTGAAAATTTATGATGATTTGTAATGTGCAAAAAGACTTACCTCTATGTCTATTTGTTTGCTTGTCGAACATCAGCATCGCATCTTCTATCTGTAAAGAAATTATTCAATTAGCTGAGAAAATTCAAAATTTAATGAATGCTCATTAATTCGCAATGGGATATCTGTGAGCCATTGGATTGTTCAAAGATATTGTTGTTCACAATAAGTTAACTGTATAGGTAGAGGGTTTGTTCAGTTAGGACTTGCAAAGGATTTTCCAATAAGAGAAATTATTTTAGTATTCGAAGAAAAATGCCATTTTTTCAGATAAATGATTTTTTATTTCCAAACGTTCGATAACCTCGTCATTTCGACTGACAGGATCACAGAGAAGTTCTATTTCTCCGCCTTGGCGAAAAAATAGTTGCTATGGCTTACTTTTCCCTCCGGCGGCGGCAGGAAACGTGTTGTTATGCTAAACATGAATTTTGCAAGAGAACCGTAACTATGCAAATGTTACATTTTTCACTCAATTATAACGATCGTTAAAGTCAATCCAAAAGGGGATTTTCAGATTTCCAGGAATTTCAAGATGTTTGAAAATAAAATGACATATTTCATTCGAAGGAGAAGTGACTTTTCAGGGCTCGCTTCAATTACCAACTAAAGCTCGCCATGAAAAGTGACCATTCTCATCTTATGGAATAATATACAATTAATTCATCATAAAGAGGAAGGTATGTCATTAATAATGGGAAATAACATCAGCCAAATGACCACCACGACCACGACTGTACAGGACCACATCCTTTCCATGAAATTTTCCATATCAAATAGCAAAGTGGCTGCTCTATGTCTCCGATAGCCTCACGAATTCCATCTTTAAGGTTTTGCATCGACGCTGGGCTCTTGGCGTAGACCTTCTCTTTCACATGGCCCCAAAGGAAGAAGTCGCAGGGTGTTAAATCACAAGTTCTCGGTGGCCAATTGTGATCGCCTCTTCGAGAGACACCTCTTCAGCTAAGAACTTAAAATTAGGAACATAGCCCAGCAATGATGACAAGACCAATTGACCCCCCTCAATGTTTCTTTCTAATGAATGATTTTATATTTTTATATTAAATATCAAAAAAATTATCTGCATGCCGCTAAAATCTTTCCTTCTAGTTACTTTCTAATTTTTATTTTGACATATTATTTTTGTATTTCTGTTTTGTGTGACAGCTCATATCCATGGAAAAGATGACAGTTGACAGATGACGTTTGACAGATGGTACTTGACAGATGACATTCGACAGATGACATTTGATAGATGGCATTAGACAGATGACATTTGACATATGACATTTGACAGATACCATTTGATAGATGACGTTTGACATATGACATTTGACAGTAGACATTTGACAGTTGACAGATGACATTTGACAGAACTTTTATTATGCCTAATTCATCTCCTGCTTGAAAAAATAGTAATGGTAAGTTTATACAACTTTAACGGTGGGTTTCACAAAGCATATCACCAGTGGTCGGAGCTTGATCTAGAATCAACTCGATTTGACAGTTCAGAAATCTAACCAAGCCGTTGATCTCCAATCACTGGTGATTACGGTTTGTGAAATCCACCGTAAGTATAGGTATCATCTAGGCGAAACAAAGTTCGCCGGGCCAGCTAGTTATATCATAGAACCAACAACTGCTAGTTTTCATTTAAAATTTCAGTTTCCTAAATTTTTTGAAAGTAGGTACATTATCTGAAATAAATTTTATGTACGGACCTGCACACTTCACTATGAGTGGTTGAGATTTGAGAAATACAGATTCATAAATTTTTTGTCGATAATGGCTCAATTTCAAATTACAGCTTTGTTGGATGTTCTGAAGTTGCTAGTAATGCTTATCTCAACCTATGTAGGTATGTACTAGATTTCATTCTAATATTTTGGAGGTACTTATCTATAAAAAATTGTATGATACACAGTAGGTACTCCAATCCAAGAGTTCTTGATGATCCGTGAGTGATAAGGAAATCGATTACTGTTGAGAAAATTGTTCCTTCTGAGTATTTGGTGAGAATTTTTCTATCGGCTTGGTTTACATGGACTATTTCCCTCGTCTAAATTTCCACCAATCAGAAACGCGCAATTTTGAATCACAAATGGTTTCAAGATGGAAAAACTGTATGGCAGCAGCTGTCAGCAGTTTTTTCGGGTTTACCCGCGGCAAAACTTGACAGTTGTTGTCAACGAAAATTAATAATACATACATAGATGCATCCAGAATAACCTGTTACTCATGAAATAGTCTTGTCAAATACCATTCGTGCATCTAATGTTTCCTGTGAAAAAAATCGAAAAATTAATAAATAAAGTAATATTTTTTCAACAAAAAGCATTCGTGCAGGTGCAAAAATCCTCGTCTTCGACTCGGATTTTTGTTGCCACCTGCACTCATGCTTCTTGTTAAAATATTACTTAGCAACGTGTTTTTTCGATTTTTTTCGGAAAGATTGGATGCACTTATGATATTACTTATGAAAAAATATTCAGGTCGTTTTTGTATTTCTTTCACCACGTAGAAAACAAAAGTCAGAATTCTTCATGTTTGAGAAGAATTTAATGAATTTTTTTGGTTATGAATTCTAGCATTATTTTGATTATAAGCATAATATGGGGAAGGATATTCGAATTGAATTGATCGCAATTGCCAAAGCTCATTTGGAAAAAGGACGACTTAGCATTCCCATTAATAATTTCCTCCAATAGGACAGATATTCCAATTGATTCAATTGGTTGATTCCTATCGAATACAATCCCATTCAGGAAATGTAACAATAATAAATCTGCTACTTATAATTGAAAATGAGATCCCAACCAGTAAATGGTTGAAATTTATCCGGTGTTCCCTATTATGAGCTAAGGATTCCCGGCCTGAATAATTCCAATGGAACGACGGTGGAATGAGAAACTATTATTTATATCAAATTCCAAACACCGTACATTACGTCCGAGTAAAGTGGAAGCGATTGTTGTTGGCTTGGTTTTATTGCCATGTAGAGAGTAGCTGTAACTGGAACGTCTACGTCTAATGATACCAGGAGCTTAGGGCCTCCCACTGAGGTGCAAAAGAGCAAGAGAAAAGGCGCCAGAAAAAGATGGAGGATGCTGTTCGAGAGAGGGGCCTCGCCCCTGCTTCCTCTCGGCCCTGATGCTAATATGTAGCCCCAGGAGACTTTCATTTAACAAGTAGCTGTCCACATTTACAACATCCAGACTGGGATTACGAGAATTTCAATCCTTCTCGCACCTCTTCATGTGAATTATGGTTAATTCGGATTCGTTTCATGCGAAAAGCACTTCCACTCCATATAGCTTTCGGTAATTTTTGGAAAGTTTTCGGTTGAAGCAAACAGGGGTTTGATTGATACCGCAAACATTGCTATGTTATTTCAGTCACATTTGAAATGCACAGGAAGGAGGCTTTCACATAAAGTGCGTCAGTTTCGAAATTCCAAGTTTTTGTTTAGAAATTACCAGCGCTGTTCTGGCCAAACCCTATGACGTAATTTTGATTTCGAAACACGCTTTCCAATGGTCTGGTCAGTCAATCAACATTCAGAGCTGTGAAATCCCAGGTGAGCACAGGCTATTGCCTGTGCAACATAATAATGCAACTTACCAGGCGCAACAAAGTGAGTCTCCTATGGGTGCCAGGGCACTGAAGCAGAGAGGGTAATAAGAAGGCTGATGCACTTGCGAAAAGTGCAAGTTTAAACCTGTTGGACCTGAACCCTTCCGTGTCATTGGAAAGGACTACAATAGGGAAGCATTACAGTAATAGGAGATGAAGTACAGGGTGGGGCAGAAAAACCTATCCGATTTCAAAACGTTATAAAATTAAAACCACTCAGCTTGTCAAAAAATTTTTTTTATTAACGTATCGCAAATTTTATGCCATTTTTAAATTTAAGTTTTGAAAAGCACATCACTCAAATGTCGTCCTTGGGAGCGGATACACTTATTTAGGCGCTCGCGGTAGCTTTCCATGACTTTCACCGTCATTTCCACAGGAATCCCTTTCACTTAATTTCTGTGCAACAACCATTTTGTAGGGATGCATTTTGAGGTCCCGGTGCAAAATTCGCCGAATACTGCGGTTGGAAATCCCCAAAGCGAGCGAATGTTTTCGCGCCGAACGACGCGGGGAACGTTCAATCGCGGCTCTCACATTGGCCACGTTTTCAGGTCCTGTTGCTGTCCTGGGACGTCCAGGCGACTTCTTTTTCAATGCTGAACTCGTCTGTCTAAAATTTGACACCCACACTTTAATCGTAGCGTGATGTGGAACAGGATCATGACGCCCGAGTCCGAAATGAATTCGAAAAGCACGTTGTGTAGCAATTATCGAACCGCCGCATTCGATAAACCGCTCAATAACAAAAGCACGATGTTCACCAGACCAAGGCATGTTGACTACTGACAAATGGCATAAAACCAGCTTTCTAACGGTTTTTACCCCACTACTCTACCTGCTCTCTCTTCTGAGAAAAAGGGATTTGAAATCGGATAGGTTCTTCTGCCCCACCCTGTACATCCTCTGGAAAAAATCTCGAGGATTAAAACAAGCGGAAAGATTTTTTATGTTCTCGCTGTCTTAAACAAGGAAGATTACCCAGCCGAAGCGGATAGATCTTCAGTGTATTGTGGGACTGATAATGGGACAATATTGGTATAAGTAGGTACCTCTTTTAGCAAAAGGACGATTCGGCAGACGAAATTTGCAGGCTATGTGAAGCGGAGGAAGAAATTGCCGAAGACATAGGGAGCAAGTGCCCAGATCTTGCCTGACTCAGGAACGCCCTACCCACTGGGCTAGGGGCGCTCATAATAATAATAATCAAAATACTGTCTGAGTGTAGCATCTTAGAAAATTTGGAGGGTGCTCCATTAACAACAAAAAAAGTAAATAATATAACGATATTATGACGAGACGAGGTCGAGGTTGGTGAGTAATTCAAAAGAATAATAATAATAATAATAATAATAATAATATTTATTTCCACTGACTGAAATAATTACAGTATGGGAAAATGTCATAAGTATAGTAAAAGTATAGTAAAAAGACAGACTTAATTGTATATAAACACCAACAAACGAACATCTTGTATCCTATTACACACTATGAATTCTACAAGGAAAAATCAAAATCAAAATATTCATGCAGAGAATAATATACATTTCTCTTCAACAGTGTTTTCACCGACTTTTTAAATGCTCTTAAACTTGCAATATCTCGAATGCTACAGGGTAGGTGATTGAATATTTTCGAGCTTATTACTCGAAAACTCTTCTGCACCTGGGTAAGACGCGTAAAAGGGATATTAGCTTTTCTGTCACCCATACTTCTGGTGTTATAAACATTATTCATCCCATGTGTGAACTCAAAATTGTTCTTTTTAACATAAACGACACAGTGTAAAATGAACAGAGATGGGACGGTCAAAAAACTGTCCCTAAAGTAACCGCGGCAGGAGGTCTGTCTAGTGAGGCCATACATAGATCGAACAATACGCTTCTGCATCCTGAAAACAACGTCCACATCCGTGCTATTACCCCAACATAGGATTCCATACTCCAGCAATGAACTGACCGAGGAGTTATAAAACATCCTGAGCACATCAAGATCACAGGTATTCCTCAGTTGACGGATCAAGAAGTTCGTCGAGGCAAGCTTTCTACAGAGGATCGATATATGATCCTTCCAACATAGGTGTCTGTCAAACACAACACCCAGGAATCTGACTTCATTGGACAGCTTCATGCTTGCACCATCAGACCAGATCAGAGGAGACTCATCAAGCAGCATACCATTGGGAGAGAAGAGGACTGCAGCAGTCTTCCTCTCGTTCAGCACAATTCCGTTTACGGAGCAGTATGCCTTCATTCTGGCGAGGCAACAACGTGCCTTCACAGCTAGCTCTCCAATGGTCTGAGCCGTCAGAAGAACGGAAGTATCGTCAACATACTGTGTGACAAACCCATATTCTCCTAGGTAACAGACCAGGTCATCTACACTAAGATTAAACAATGCAGGTCCGAGAGTACCACCCTGAGCAACACCAGATAACAGTGTTCTCTGGCCAGATAAAACTTCCCCTCCGCTCTCACGAAGTCTGACCATTTGTGATCTATCAGTGAGGTATGATCTGACCCAACTCAAAACCACACCCCGAAGACCCATGCGTCCTAACTTTGTCAACAGCACCGATATATCCAGAGTATCAAAAGCTCGACTGAAATCATAGAAAACCACCATACAGCATTCCTTCCTCTCAAAACCATCCTGAATACGACCAATAATAGCCATACTAGGCGAGCAGATTATTCATATTTGCCCACGACTGCAATACTTCTTTTTGAAACACATTGCAGACGTTCAAAATTGAAATTGCTTTATCTGTTCAGGAAAATGTGATGTTTGATTGACCGTCAATCACATGTGAATGAAGGCTCATAAGTCACAAGTGATTTATGGAAATCATAATGCTTGATGAAACAAATGGATTATGAACCCTTCAGTCAATAGCTGCGGACAAAATATACCTATTCACCTCGATATGAAGAATATTGCAGAATATGCAATGCAGTCGAATTTTTTTCCCTCTGTTGAGCCGTACATGCGAGAACAAATTCCTGTAGCATCCGGCTCTGCACCCCACCCAGATACGTGCCGGGAAAAATGTCCGGCGATAATTTATTCGTATTATGCCTTTTAGGGGCAATATAACGAATATACCGAATTAAACAGTATAATAACAAAACGCTTTATGGGGCTCGCGCAGAATCCTCCGCTATGGCTGAAAATATTAATCACGAACTCTGCTGAACAATGTGCAAGTTGTGCCCCATTCTGACACTCCGGACCGCAATTCCGCCGGCCGGAATGGCTTCGGCGGATTTCGCGAGCGCTAAAATATATATGCCCGTGCCTTAAACAAGTCGATAAATTTTTTGTTGCACACTTGCCTGATAGCCGTATTCCGTACCCTGGATGGCTCGAATGAAGAGTTGCAAACCGCGGTATAGCACCATGAACAAACAGGTCGGTGATAACTATGTTCAGAGTGATTCAGACGAAATAAACTGCTCCACAAGAGTTAGGGATATCGTATTCAATCGTTTTTAAAAGTATATAATCTTCAAGAAAATCGCTGTAAAATCATTTAAAACTCAATAACAACTTGAATCGATCCAATAAAAATCAGTATGAGACATTTCGACAATCTGGTCGCCTTTTTTCTGAAGTTTGGTTCTCTGCTTATGCTTCATGAATGTTCTAATTTTGAAATTAACTCAGTTTATCAACGGCTTCGACTTGAAACGAGTTTTCTGAAAATGCTAAGACGTAAATTGACAAACGCTGAGGCTAATAGGGCTATCGGAATGCTTCAGGGTGGCCTAACTCAGGTTGTTGTAGCGGAAAGGCTCCAAGTCAGCCAAAGTGTGATATCTTGACTTTGGAATAGGTTCAGGGAGACAGGTTCCGTGTTGGGAAGACCAATGCTTGGTGGGCGACGAAAAACAACACCTGCTCAGGATCGTTTCATCACCGTTTCGGCGAGAAGAAACCCTACATCTGCGTGTAGAATGCCCCGGAATATTCTTCAAAATGCAGATGGGGTCCAAGATTCCATCGAATCTAGGTTCTAGACGTCCATTGAGAGGAGTTCCATTAACACGTCACCATAAGTGTCAAAGACTGGAATGGGCAGGCAACATATCAATTGAAACGATCAATGGCGTAGTGTACTTTTCACTGATGAATCCAGAAATGGACAATTATCAGATTCTCGAAGAATAAGGGTATGGACAATCCCACGCATACCCCGTAATCGTCGCTATGTCCAAGAAGTCCATCCATTCCGAGGGATTAGTGTTATGGTATGGGCCAGGATATGCTTCAACGGGCGCACAGATCTACACATTTGTCCTGGGAATATGACCGTCTTACACTATAAATAGGGAGCATGTCATTGACAATGTTGTGCCAAATTCTCACGCTGCTTTTGGTGAAACTTTTCAATTTCTAGAGGATAACGCTAGACCGCACCGTGCAGCCATAGTTTGGAATGCACGCGAGGAGCTTGGTATTCCACATTTACCAATACCTCCGCACTCACCATTTTTGAATTGCATAGAACATGCATGGGATATGCTCCGAAGAAGATTAGATAATCATCAACCTACCCCACAATCCTTGAATGATCTGGGAGAGCTCCTGCCCCGTTTATGGAACCAAATTCCTCAAGAAATGTTCAACAACCTCATGTGTAGTATGTAAAGAAGATGTCAAGCTGTTATTGATGCCCGTGGAGGCCATACATTGTATTGATAGTTTTAGAATACTTGAATTCACTGGGAATAATTTTTACTCGATTTTTCTTAACCACCCTATACACGCTGCAGACCTACAGGCTAAAATTAATTCGCAACTTGAAATCATATTTATATGAATTTTCATCATAAAAATCTAATCTTAACTATATTTTTCTGCAATTTAAGTGAATATCCCTAACTCATGTGGAATAGTTTATTATTCTTCAATCCTATACTCAATTCACTTTCATGAAGTATCCCGATTGGCACTCGTAAAATATCGACTATGTCAAAAAAATTCTCAGAAACGTTGCCAAAGCTAAAGGTATTGAAATGTCTTTTGTAGGCTTATTTCTTGAGCATTTTGAAAAGTAGGTAATTCCATAGGTCCGTCTGTTCGTTTAGAAGTTTTTCTGTTGGGTTATTCGAGTACTATTATTCTTTTTTCGAATTATCACAAAGTAACGCTGTCCAGTAATAAGAAAGTTGTTTTTTCCACCCTTTATAAAAGAGATAAGAAAAAACTGAATACGGTGTTGTATTGCTAAGGTAGAAAGTTTTTGCCGTTTTCAGAAATTTCAAAGAATGAAGAAACTATGGCACATTTTTTCGAAATCGCCAAAATATCAAAATCTCGTTATATCTTCAAAACAAAAGAAGATATCGTGAAACGGCTTTCAGTTATGGAGTTTTCACGAGAATCGAGCCCAGGACTCCTCTCAACATTTTTACCTATCTAGCCTAGAAGTACCAGAAAGAGCCTAAATCGAGCAACTTGGGTTACCCTGTACACAATTTCTTCTCGTCATCCAAATTTATATTCTGAAAAACAGCGAATAACAATTATCGAAGGTATTCCCATTCAGTTTTTTAATATTCCCTCGAAGAATAAAGCATGATTCATCACCTCGAAACAAAATATGTTTTCGCACGCAAGACTTCAATTTCGAGCCATCGTCATCTTTTGTTTTCTTCGTTCCAGGAGCGACCGAAAAATTCGACAGGGCTTCACCTGGAAACATAATCAGTCATTCTTTATCGAAAATTAAAATGTGTCAATTTTTCCCCAGTCCGGGCGCGCCAGGCTGCATAATTCCGAACACAAAAGCCGTCATCAACGGCCGGGAGCTTAATAAAAATGAAATTACTGATGGTAATTCATTTAGAACCGCGGACGGCACCTGACGGATCCTTCGTGTCTGACCTCCGCGCTGTCCAGGATGAATCGAAGGAGACAACTAATGAGTTTCGGGCGCATTTATCATCCAATGAAGTTCCATCAGAACTTGACGTGTCCGGATGTACGCCATTACTGGGACACGTCTCGGCCATTGTTAATCGAAGAGGATATGAATCTCTGTCACGGTCCCCTTTTTCGGCCAGGATTTTCGCCCTTAGGCTCGAACGGATCCGCTCTTCGAGGAGATTGTCGTCTACGTCTTTTTCGCACAACAATCGAAGTGAAGAAGGATGGTCTTGGAAGATCGAAGGGAAAACCCCGAACCTTTCTTACCTCTTTCCTGCACTACCACAATTGAATTTGATTTTACGATCTCTCAAGGATATTAGTATTGGCAAAGATTCAACATACAGGGTGTTCCTAAATAAGTGTATCAACGGTCAACTGTATAGATTTCTCAAGAAAAAATAACATGTTTTTATCTCTTTCACTTTTCCTCTGGGTCTACGTTTCCGAGATACAGGGCGTGAACAATTTATATTTCTTTCAGTACTTTGCTAATATCTATCGAACCGTTTGGAATACAGAATTAAGTTCTTGTACACACACACATTGTCACTAATATCAATATTTTCTTGCACTTCACTCGGTGTTAGTGACGGAGATATTGAATTTGCAAATATGTTGTACCCGCCAACTTTCACACCACTGGATAAATTTGCATTTAAAAAGCGAATTCTGAGGCGCCAATGAGTTTTACATAAAAAGGTTACTCTTGATTCATTACTCTAAAGTAAACGGTTTTTGATAAAACTGGAATTTTATGATCAAAAAGAATTTGCTAACGCATTGTGAATTCTTTGTGATTAGAAAAATTCTTGTAATCTTGTTAACTATGGTCGCTAAAAATAATGAAAAATAACTTTGGAATTTGAACTAAAAGTAGGTGTCAAATTTCGTAGAAATAAATAATTACATATATGAAAAGTATCCATTATTTGTGGTGAATGTAATGAATGTATGGTTAGGTAGGTCAAAAACCACAAAATCCTGTGTAACGATATTTATTTCAATTGGGACCGGTTTTGTGGTCGTAACGAGATCACATCCACAGACAAGAAACAGGCTGAAAACAACATAAAGAATCAAAAACACAAATTTTATACATGGATGTCAAAATCAAGAAAAGGAAAACTAAGAAATTCACAACCATAGTGAAAAGGAACTTCTTCTTCTTCCTCTGTGCGGCTCTGTGTCTCCTTGTGAAAATATGTCCGCCATTCGTCTAATGAAACCGAGTAAAGTGCAAGAAAGAAGCTATGATTGTAACAATGTGTGGACAAAAACTCAATTCTGTAATTCAAACGGTTCCTGTGATATTAGCAAAAAACCGAAAAAAAAAATATAAATTTACAGTTGACCGTTGATACACTTATTTAGAAGCACCCTGTTCAAAAGCACCAAGTCGATACAGTTATTGAAAAAGGAGGGATTTTCATGGAGCTTTATCCGAATTGACAGATACGATTTTGTCATTCATTTGGATCAAGAAATTTCTGCATATCTTAAGTTGGCGCGAAGAATTCAATCTCGACAAAATGGGTAAACACTCTCGATCCATTACCGAAGCAACTACCTCGGGCGTTATGCCGAAGAGCTTTTCTCGTATAATGATTCGAGACAGCCTGAATCGCGGCTGCAAGAGGTACGAAAAGGGTTTTAAGGTGCCTTCAAAGTTTATGCCATTATCTTATCAACTTTTCGAGCTTTACAGAAATTGGAACGACCTATTTCAAAGTAGTGCATTTGGAGGAAGTTTTTGGGACAATCCTACCATCAAACAGTTTCACTCTTTTCTCTTCATTAGATTTGTGGATTAGGATGAGGTAGTCAAGTTTCGAAAATATGGTGTTAAAGTCCTCATGGAAAGATGTGAATGTAACGCGGCGATTTCGAGTTATTCCGCATTCTTTTCGTCAAAATCAGTTAATTCTTATATTCTTATTATTATTTTGAGTTCGTTCCTGTAATTTGAATGTCGTCGAAACTGATTTCAAAATGTTGTCGCTTTTATTATTCAATTTCAAATGAATAGGTACTGATGCTGATATCATTTATCAGTAAATTCATATTACTATCATTTTCTCTTTTTTTTCTCTTATTTTAATTTCCTATATTGAAACAATTTGTCTTCATTGAATCGATTCCTGCATATTGAACTTGTTCTTTGAAATATGTTGATATTTATTCCAAAGATAGACCCAATTAGTACATACAGGGTGCGGCAACTAGTTCTACCACATTTGAAGGAGCTGTTGAAAAAATACAAAGAGAAATATTGGAAAAGTTCTTTTTCATTTTGAAATATTACACAATCAAAATTTCTTTCCATGTATGTCTCGAAAATAATATCATTCAAATGACAGCCTCGTCGAGCGAGTCTTTCGCGGAAGTTTTCCATTACTATCAGTATAGTGGTTTCACTTTGGATGATTTCCTCCTTGATAGCCTCTTTCAAGTCAAGAATGAAGACCCCAAAAATGAGGTTTTCAAAAATCACCCTAGAACCCGAAATGAAAAAGAATTTTTTCAATATCTTTTTTCGTATTTTTTTAGCAGCTCCTTCAATGTGAGAGAACCAGTTTCCGCACCCTGTACTTCACATCATTTCAAAATCTTCGGACATCACCTCTTTGTTGTTAAAAACTGGAAACAATTTCCAATCATCAATTGATATTCGATCATCAGTTGCTGGATTGGCCGATAAAGCTTTGAAGCAAGTGAACTAGAATTAGTGATTGACACCGGTGCCTTCACCATTTTGTTATACCCATTTTAATTGTTTTTTTAACACTTGATACCTCATGTTCCTGTATTCAGTATTTTTCACTCGAACAGTGTGGAGATAAGGGGGCCGAATCAGGTTCATATACACACTGAGCCCCTTTTCAACGATTTTATTTTGAAGGCTTGTTCCACATGACCTAGGGCTATTTCATTTCGTTGAGATGTCTGAATTGTCTGATTTTGAAAAGGCGACGCTCTCAGACGGTAACAGAACGGAAAACCCTCAAAATTTTCAGGAAGTTCAAATTAAAGTACTTCTCAGAAACGTGGACAATTTATTTCTCTAATTTAATCAACAGAGCCAACGTTTCGGAGATAATATTCTCTCCTTCTTCAGGGCTACAAAAACAAAAGGAAGACATCAGCAAACAATACAACATAACAAGATGAGATGATGAGACAAGATCTTATCTTGAAATTATCAATTTTTTAGAGATTGAACATTCAGGTATCTGTAAGATATACGTTGTCATTGTTCATGTCCATAATTGCAGAAATTCAAAATGTATCAGGGGTATCGGACAAACTAGTATATTCAGTGGTCTTTATTGATAATTTTGTACAACAATTCGTCTTTTTCAAGACTTTATAAAGTACTGGAAAACAGAAATACAAGTTACGATTTTACAATTATTCCAAATACCTACACAATTGAAACAAAACATACAAACCAAATTCACCTCAATATCTAAACTCATTATAAAATCATTTTCTCGAAATATTGATATAGAATATAATTGAATGTGATAAACGTTGTACAAAAATATTAATAAAGACCACTGAATAGACTAGTTTGTCCAATACCCTCGAAACATTTCGAAATAATGTAAGATTTTCCATTCATAATTATTTCAAAATTCAAAAAGCTTTCCAGCAGTCAACAGCAACGCATAAAATCCTAGAATGAAATTAATTAAGACGGAAAATAGACATGTCCAGTAAAAAAGTCAAATTTGTAAAACCATCAATTCTTCTTTCCTGAAACATTGTCATAGTGAACTATATTAATTTTTTACGTCCTCTCTAAAGTTCACCGTGTTGTTTCTTTCATCTCTCCGAAGTTGAAGTTGTGTCCTTATTTGAAGGCATGATATGCCAGAGCCGTTTTTTCCTTATTGTTAATGTTCTTAGTGTCATCTGTGTTGTCTAATTCTATCCCGCAAAAATTGTTTTATCTGTCCTATGTAGCTACTGTTACAATCTGTGCAAGGTATCTTATAAACTACTGAGGATAATAGTTCTTCCTTTGTGGCTTCTTTCAGTTTTGTGAAAAATTTTTTGGTGGTGAAGATTTGTTAGAAGGCACGAATGCAGTTCAACTCTTTTAAAATTTTCTGTATTCTGTGAAATAACCCATCAATAAAATGAAATCTATGGTATGTTTATAGAACATTAGAGGCAGGTTGTGACACTATTGCTTATTCTTCCCTCATATTTTTCCTTTTGTTTATGCATCTTTCTATAAGGTACCTAGGATAACTGTTCTGAGTTAGGATATTTCAAGCAATCTGTGAATTCCTTTCATGGTATTCTACATCACTCAACTTTAATGCTCTCTTTATCAAGTTGTTATAATATTTACTTTCAGGAAAGTTTGGATCTCTACATTGCAGTTGAGTGTATATATTCATTCGAAACCAAATAAAATTCGAGACCCTTGCTCACCAGGAAAAACTTGATTAATGAAAAATAGGAATCCGAAAATTCGATTACGAAATTTGAAGGAATTCGCTGTGCACTTCAATTCTGCTCAAAGAATCACCCCTTTCATTTTTTCGGTGTTATTGAGATTCACCCTGTATAATTAAAGAGGATATTCCATATTGAAAGCTTCGCAAGTTTTACAACGACCATGTTGGATATATGAAATATGTCCCGAATTTAATTATTTGATTAGCGAGGATTCCGCAATATGAAACTGCAATAGGTACTTATTAGTACATTCTAAAACCAGTTGCTGAATGGGCTTCTATTCCAATACGAAGGCGAAATGAGTGGTGGGATTGCATTCTGCAACGAGTATTAGACGATATTTTCTCTATTTCAGTCAAATTTCGTGAAATGCTGTTGAAATTCAATGTAGAATTCAGATTATACATCCTAGTAACTTTTGTATTGTATCTTGGCAGTTGGTAACTGTTACGAAATTGACATTTCCAAATTGACGTGTGTTGATCATTGATAGGATCGAAATCCAGTGCTGATAACCACAAAATGAAAAATATAACTGAAAACAATGCTGTAGTGAGTTCATTACAGCACTGTTTTCAGTACTTTAATGAACTCATCAGGATACTGAAATAGAGAAAATAATTTTTCTATGATCACATAGTTCTGAAGTGCATTCTGGCACAAATAGAATAAAATTGACATTTCTCATAACATGAATTGAAAAAATCTTGAATAACTTCCAAATTATTGAATTTAGAAGCATAATTTGGTAGAATCCAACGCGATCATAAAAAATAAGGTTCTGAATCCAAAACCAAACTTATGAGCGAATGTTGTGCACAATGAGAGAGATCGAAAAGTTTAGATCTAATGCTGGCATAACAAGCCAGAAACCGGTCTGTCACTACTCTTTTCCGATGGCAGAACGATCCTAGCGGTTTACTTTTGAATCAGATCTCCACCAATCCACACCCTCTCTCTCTCTCTCTCTCTCATTATTGAATTTTTCATAACGGAAGTGAACCTTGTTGTTTAAAATTTTCGGAAAATATAAGGAACATACTGTGATGAATTTCCCCGAATTCGAAAGATGCACGGCATCCCAGATACTCCTATTTCGAGAAAATTGTCATTGACAATTCCGAGGACAATTCAATGACTAATTATATTATGGGTTAAAAAATAAAGAGATTTTTGAGGTAACGTAATTTCTTCTCCGGTTCAAACGGAAGTGCTGAAGCTCCAAAAATAATTTAGCTGAACAGAGAATATCGAACAGGTTCATAATCCAAATTTTTATTCTTCAAATAGGCCCTGTTCTCTGGAAACATCTTACAGGCACTATGATATAACTTCTTATTCATCCCCTGCTTCGAAAGTTCCCTCGGAATTAAATCATGAGGAGGAGTCGAACTGAAAAACAGAAAGTTGCGCCCTTCACTCCGGCCCCTCATCATCTCCGCTGCGTAACCGGTGGAAAGAATCGGGGAAATATCCACTTTCATCAGGACCGCGAAACAATTTCTGCGAGAAGTACCTACTCATCCATGGCTCCACTTGCCGGGCTGCGAAACTCGCAATATAAAACCAAATACCTTGCGAAAGTAAGGCGAGGAGTAATGGACATGAAATTGCTGTGTAGCTCGTGGCTCGACCTCTTACATACGACTCTCTGTATGAAATATGTTTCAGGGAAAAAATCGCTCGCCTTTTGCCCAGAAACTTCACGCGTCATAATAATTTCACCGGTACTCAAAAGGAAGCGGGCCCTACGCCTCGAAGATGGCGTTGAAAATATTGCTCGGATGAAAAGTTGCTCATTCTCAGGCACTGTCTTTTCGGCTCGTGGTCCCATACGAAGGAAATGAACGCTTTTGGCTTCAGAAGTATTCGAGTATTGATCTGAATGGTTCGAAATACGTTTTGTCTTCAAATACTAGTTCCTTGCATAGCTGTGACACCCTTTTGTACATTGAAAGTGTCCCGTACAAAAAACATTTCATTAGAAATGAAGGGAATATTTCATTCGAGAGAAAATATACTGCTCCACAAGAGTTGGGGATATAAATTCAATCGTTTTTGAAAGAATGTAATCTTCGAGAAAATCGCTGTAAAATCATTTAAAACTCAATAACAACTTGAATCGATCCAATAAAAATCAGTATGAGACATTTCGTCAATCTGGTCACCTTTTTTCTGAAGTTTGGTTCTTTGCATATGCTTCATGACTATTCCTATTTTGAAATGAAGTCAGTTTATCAACGGCTTCGATCCGAAACGAGTTTTCTGAAAATTCCAAGACGTAAATTGACAAACGCTGAGGCTAATAGGGCTGTCGGAATGCTACAGGGTGGCTTAACTCAGGTTGTTGTAGCGGAAAGGCTCCTAGTCAGCCAAAGTGTGATATCTCGACTTTGGAATAGGTTCAGGGAGAGAGGTTCCGTGTTGGAAAGACCCAGGCTTGGTGGGCGACGAAAAACAACTCCTGCTCAGGATCGTTCCATCACCGTTTCGACGAGAAGAAACCCTTTTATCTACGTGTAGAATGCTAAGAAATACTCTTCAAAATGCAGATGGGGTCCAGTTTTCATCGAAACCATCAGACGACGTTTGAGAGAGGTGAATCTAGGTTCTAGACGTCAAAGACTGGAATGGGCAAGGCAACATATCAATTGGAACGATCAATGGCGTAGTGTACCTACTTTTCACTGAGGAATCCAGATATGGACGATTTTCAGATTCTCGAAGAATAAGGGTATGGACAATCCCACGCATACTCCGTAATCGTCGCTATGTCCAAGAAGTCCATCCATTCCGAGGAGGTAGTGTTATGGTATGGGCCGGGATATGTTTCAACGGGCGCACAGATCTACACATTTGTTCTGGGAATATGACCGCCTTACACTATAGGGAACATGTCATCGACAATGTTGTGCCAAATTTTCACGCTGCTTTTGGTGAAACTTTTCAATTTCTAGACGATCACGATAGACCGCACCGTGCAGCCATAGTTGAGAATGCGCGCGAGGAGCTTGGTATTCCACATTTCCCAACACCTCCGCACTCACCAGATTTGAATTGCATAGAAAATGCATGGGATATGCTCCAAAGGTGATTAGATAATCCTCAACCTACCCCAAAATTCTTAAATGATCTGAGAGAGCTTCTGCCCCGTTTATGGAACCAAATTCCTCAAGAAATGTTCAACAACCTCGTGTATAGTATGCAAAGAAGATATCAAGCTGTTATTGATGCCCGTGGAAACCATAATTTGTATTGATAGTCTTGAAATGCTTGAATTCTCTGGGAATAAAATTTCGTTATTTTACTCGATTTTTCTTAACCACCCTGTATACGCTGCAGACCTACATGCTAAAATTAATGTGCAACTTGAAATCATATTAATATAAATTTTCATCACAAAAATCTTATTCCAGCTATATTTTTTTGCAATTAAAGTCAATATCCCTTAACTCATGTGGAGCAGTGTATTTCAATAACCGTTAAAAGTTACAGATATTTCGAAATATTCAAATAGAAATTCAAGCACCAACGGAACGACAATTTTTGTCAGCAATTTTTTACAGCAACCGTCAACGAAATCGTCCATAATTCCTGATATGACACTACAGTAATATTACGGTGTGCTTCACAAAACGTAATCAACGGTGATCGGAGGTTGTTCTAGAATCAACTCGATTCGAGAGTTCAAAAATCAGTAATCGAGCCGTTAATCTCAAACCACCAGTGATGACGCTTTGTGAAACCCACGGTCCAGATGTTTTTTTCAATAGTTCGCTAGCATTTTTCATGGTTTGGTTAAGTGTTCTGGACATCTCGATCGATGTAGTTCTCTAGAACGGTCATATTTATGATTGTCCAGTCAAATGTTGCAGTTTTACGAACCCGAAAAATCACGAAAACACTCTATACATTTTTCACGAAAATAGAAATCATTCTATCGACTGGAGATTGGAAAGTGCTCGTCAACTGAGTCTGTCATCAATATTTGATTGCCGATAAATCAGAAGTCACCACGACCTAACTCATATTGAATGCAGTTTTCTCATAATGAATACTGAATTATACCCTTTCTAAATGTATTACCCGATTCGGTTTTTGCTCTGATCAGCAACTCGAATTTTGGAAATACACCGCTTTGTAAGTACTGAAAGTTGGATCAGAACTTCATTGGAAAACATTATACAAGAAAGTTCTAACGATGCATCATTAACTCAAATTGGAGGCATTGAAAAAAGATATATTTTCAAAACAACAGTAAACAATAATAAGAACGTTACTGTTCGTTACTCAGTATTGTCAGAGACTTTTCAATCTTAACCGTGAAGGAAGACAAATAATAATCCCTATTTCATATTTAAAACTCGTCACTCAAGTTATCCAATTCATTTATTTGGTGCTGACAGACTTGAAATAATGTTTTTTCTTGAAAGCCAATTTCTTTGTTTGGCAACTCAGCATTTCGTACTTTTCATTCTGTATCACGAAATGGCGGATGCGATAGTCCCATAGGTATCTTGCTTGAATAGAGACGCATCAACACTATACTCGTTGTGTCTAGTGACCAGTGGGGCTATGCTCAGATGCTATTCAACCAAATTCGATAATACTATGACCGATGGATGACAAGAAAGTTTTGAATTCGTGAAATTAAATTCTTGTCGAAATTCTGAGCCTGAAAAATATAAGAATGAACACAACGCTTGGAAATTTTTGTATCGAAATAGCAAAAATAGTGCTTCCAATTTCATCCATTCAATATGATGCCACAATTTTTCACTTTCACATTCTGTACTCAAGAACACCAGTGAATTATTTTTTGTATTAACACCATTTTAACACGAAATGTATCCTGAATGAATATCCATGATATTATGAAAGCATCAAATCATGAAAGCAACATCAAAAATTGTGCAATTTTCAACAATACAGTCTCGTCATCAGAATGAGTGGTACTTGCCTCTTGCGGTCTTAGGATATGCTCAAAATATACAGCTTCTGTAGTTTTGTCTATTCTCCTGTCAAATTGAACCATGCTTTGATATAAAAATGATTCCGCATTTCTTCTCATTAATTCATGCAATTATTCGTTCTCTGGAATACCCAACCTCATTTCACATTGAAATTTCCCCAAATTTTGGAAAACATATCTGGAAAACGATGGTTCTGATTCGATTTCATATATCATTTCCCAACTAACATATGTCCTGTTTCTTCACTCGAGCAGATAAACTGTTTTGATGATAATGGTGAGATCTTCATGAAATTCTCAGTTTTCAGATATACGATAGTTCCATTGATAATTTCCCATCAAGTTTTTAACCTAACCATGTAGCAGCATTCAGAATGACCGCGAAATCTACAACGACGAGCTATTCGAAGCATTCACGCCATTAAATCCGAATTGAATGTCGCATGGTTCGATCCGCCAACGAATATACAGCCATATGTCTATCAGTTAATTTTATTGCCTAATTCTAATAAGCAAATATTCATTCCGTTGTAATCAAACTGCACAAATTTCCTATTAGCGTTAATGCCGATTCGACGTTTTGTGCGTTATGGCCCAGAATATATATTATTTATGCACGAACGAACTCTCCACTGCGCAATATTGTTAATTAACTGAATAAAAAGCATCACGGGTCGTATAATTTATCGGCTGGTAATTAATTGTCCGATTCTGTTCAATTGAGAACGACAGCAAGAAGCGGTATGTCGAAGGAAATGAATGAAAACGAGCCTGATAAATAGTTATTCGGATGTGGCATAAATCACGAAGCGTTCGAATAATTCAACAATTATTGAACAAGAGTTTGAAATATGCTCATTTTTGGCATAAAACATGAAACTATTCGGGTGTAAAATCCCAAATATTGAATCGATTTATTAAATTGGGGTTCTCATTTTTTTACAATATTTTGTTCCGATATCAAACTGGGATTATTGATCATTTTTCTGGCAGAAGATTTTCCACAGCTTGATTCACTATTTAAAGCAACAGCTCTTAACAAAATCGGAACGAATAATCGACTGATTGAAGGATACTTCCAGATGGAGAAATAGGCAGTTCCAGTCATTTTCAGAAGAAATATATTTTGACATATTGGATTCTCACGTAATTCGTGATTTTTTTTTCAATTTATTTTTTTTTTCATCAATTTATATCCTCAAAAAAATATTGAAAACTCAAAAATAATCTACCGAATTCAAACGATCAGAAGAAGCGGGAAATCGTGTGACGTCGGTGGCTAGAGAGATTTTCGATTGGTTGTACTCGTCATGACGTGCTGCTGATATAAAAATGACAGCATTGCCAAATCACAAAAAAAGAATCAGCCTGAAGAGGCCCGTGCTTTCACTTTCCTATTAATATCATAATATAATATTGATTTTGGATGTTTTTCTTTTATCATCATGACATTTTCATTTGTACTCCATAAAGCTCCATCATATCAATTTACGACCTCCTAATTGAAGATAGAGATGGTTCAAGTAGGCAGATAGGTGAGAAATTCAATTGAAAATAATTATCCCTAGTCCACATACTCAAAAATTGCTATATATAGGCAGGCCTTCTAATTTAGGAAGCATCAATAATTATTTTCATTTCGAGAAGTGCAAATTGGTGGTAAGAATAATTATTGATTTGGCAACTGTGTATAGAGACCATCTGATCGTCAGTCGTTGACTTATCCTATAGCATATGAGTATAGAATACTCCTAGACTTAACTGTAAGAAACGCCATTCTATAGTACACAGAGAAGACGTCGAAATATCGAATAATGACAAATAAGAAGGTTATGTTTTTATTTATAATTTGTAGGCGTGGTTGCCACATCATTATTTGTATTTTCAGAGAATGAGTATTATATCAACTTCGAAGATTATAAAGTTGTTATATGACGATGTTTCAAAAACATTATAGTCAATTATCAAATATAATAGGTACGATTACTGAATATATTGATGAATAAATTCAGAGATTTCACAAAGACTTGACAACAGCGGCGTGTCTCTCAGTTACTCTGGGCATTGTCTCCCCCATCACAAACTTCAACCAATCATATTACAACTTGAGACACTGACGTCACAGCAGAGGGGCGTTTGAATTCACACGAGTTGAAATCACATTTCCAATATCGAATGATCAATCAAATCTTCAAAATTCAGAGTGAATAAATGGTTACAAATGTGTTATAAACTGCCCTTCATTACGTCATGTGGAGAAAAGTGCATATTTTGAGGTAGTTGAATTCCCCATTGAAGATGAAAATAAAATTTTTACCGCAAAATGGGCCCTGATGGTTTTTCATCTGTTTTAATTCTCGTATTTTTGACAGCTTTCCGAAATGGAATCGAAGAAAAATGAGAAATGTGCAGAAAAACTCATCTTGACTGTTTCAAAGGAAGAATTTCAAAAAAATGCTGATTAGTACAGGGTAACCCATTTTGGGCACTTTTACGGGATATCTCCGTTATTCTTAACGTTAGCGGGATGCGGTTTTCGCGACAGTTTGCTACTTTTTTGTTAAACTAAAGATGGCGCAATCAGTTTTTGCATAGCCCTCTTAGTTTTTGCTATACAGGCTGGAAATGATGAGTATTACTTTTTAATCACCCTCCTCATCTCAGTTGGGCTCAAACTTGGAGAAATGGTTGAAACGCATTCCTATAGATTCTTTTCCGTAGAATCCAGTGGCGTAGTCAGTTTTTCAATTGAACTTTCCGTTTTTGAGTTATTGAGCAAACATATGTTTTTTTTTAAATTGGACACCCTGTATATTATTTTTTATTCTCATTAAGAACAATCTCAGCTTTTCAAAACCATATTATCTTATGCATTTATTTTCAAAACCAAGCTCAGAATCAAAGATTTTGAAATTCAATTGTCAATAACTACGGGAAAATGGCCGTCATTTTGAACAGCATCTATAAAACAAAATTACAAAATTTTGTTATTGTTTTGGATTCCTCAATAAACATTTAATAATTGGTATTTATAGGTAATCAATTATTTGAATTTTCAAAAAATTGCAATAAGTTAAATATCAGATCATGTGATGTAGATATTATGTTAACATTATTTTCGATTTCTAACGAATTCTTGACATTTATTTTTTGTTTTTAATAAACAGCCATAGAGCCCACTACTTAGTTATTGACAATTGAATTACAAAATCCTGAATTATGAGCTTGGGTTTGAAAATAAATGCATAAATTAATATGTTTTTAAAAAGCTGAGATTGTGCCTAATAAGAATAAAAAATAATATACAGGGTATCCAATTTAAAAAACATATGTTTGCCCAATAACTCAAAAACGGAAAGTTTAATTGAAAAACTGACAACGCCACTGGATTCTACGGAAAAAAATCTATAGGAATGCGTTTCAACCATTTCTCCAAGTTTAAGCCCAACTGAGGTAAGGGTGATTAAAAAGTGATACTTTTCATTTCCAGCTTGTATAGCAAAAACTAAGAGGGCTATGCAAAAACTGATTGCGCCATCTTTAGTTTCACAAAAAAGTAGCACGCTGTCGCGAAAACCGCATCCCGCTAACGTTAAAAATAACGGAGATATCCCGTAAAAGTGCCCAAAATGGGATAGCCTGTACACTCCCAAACCCGAATGATCACTCTTAAAACATTATACTGAATAAAACTAACACTTCAATTAAATGGTGAGAGGGACTCCTCCCTGTTGGTTCGTGGCACTCTGGACGGCATGCCTTCGGGACTGAGTCTTTCTAGTATCACATCAATGCGGTAGGAACAAAGGGCCACACGCCACAGGATCGACCAAGGGTGCCGTACATGAAGAAGAACATTTCATTGGCGTTCTGAGCAGTGCAAAGTGTACAAGAATTACCCATATTGGTACGCTACCGTATAACAGATTATTGCCCTCTCGTCAGTATTTCTCGGTTACATGTTGACCCATCGTAGTTTATTACAGTATCATGATGAACTCAAATTCCTACCATGTTCTAGAGAAATAAGCAGCTCGGATTTCCAATTCCGAGAAATTATAACATGTCTGTAACCGATTCCACAACAATCCTCGAAACAATATGACACGGTAATCCAGGGATATTGTTTTCGCCGGAGAAGTGAAACTTTATCCGATAGCCATGTATCGTGTGCAGGGTTGATTAGGTCATGCAGATGTCCAATTACCCACTCCATTGCTCCTATGGAGTTATCGGCCGTGTCTATATCCACTCGGAGATTTCCCGGGACAGTTATAGGAGGAAAGATCAGCAGAGTCCATAGCCTCCCCCGATCCCAACCCGGCTCCTTCCGAATTCCAGGATATCCGGTGTAATTGATCTGGCACGAGTAGCCGATATCGGGCGGAGGTCCGAGGTTCCCAGGGAGCCATTTTCCTGATATTCCGGCGCGAAGACGTGCATCAAGAAGGGCACCTTAACGGCTCCTCGGAGATACCCTCCATTTTCGCAGATAAATAAACTATTAAAAGTTTTATTTGAATTTCAGTATTTGCTCTTTTCCGGGACCCAGGATTGGATCCGGAGAAGGTCAATAAGAGCTGGAGGAAAAGATGCTTGACATACATTATGTATAGATCGCTTCCTCGGAACAAGAAATCCGTGCTTGCTGGTTTATCGGTCGATAGGGCAGCGGCCCTTGGCCGTGTGGGATGTAGAACTTTATACCGTGGTGTTTCCGATTTTTTAGCGGCTTATCATATTCAATGAGGCTACCCTCTTCGTCCAGAATGGCTCGCAAATTCGCACGGCTTTGTTTGAATTGATAATATTCATCCAGCAATGCGTTTCCTTTTATAGTCTGGCCTTTTCCATCTCCTTCCCAGTCCTCTGAATGACATGACTTATGTATTCATGCATCATCTGTGTCACACGAAACTGCAATAAGAATGTCATAGAGGAGTGGAAGTAACTGAAGAATTCAGATGAAAACAAAATCAAATACCGGTCTAAATATGCCATAGTAGGTACATTATGTTTTCTTCAGGAAAAATTTTCTAATCCCTTTTAAAAGAGTCACTAATTGTTGATTGAATTTTACACAGGAATAAAGTCAATCGATCGTTCGAATTTACAGCAGACAAAATCCGCACAATACCTGGTGCTAAGAAGAATTGTGAACCTGAGAAGATTTGTGACACATTTCACAGTATCCAAACTCAGTAGCATTATTCAGTATTTTCTCATTGAAGAATTTATACGGAGGATTTGCAAACCGAATAATAAAACCGATTTCATTTCATAAATACTTCATCGAGTAATTTACCTAATAATAGTAAATTTGTGCGAATTCCAAGAAAAAGAATCAATGCAGAAATAGTGTATTCCATAAAATTTTAAAAAAATCCATGGGTATATTTTATGCATAATTTGTATTATGAAAATCTTCATGAAGATTCTTGAAAGAGTAGGTCTGCAACATTGTGAAAATCCAGGGTGTTTCTGAATTGCAAATACATCTGTGATAAGGTCTCAATTTCTACCAATCAGAAACGCGAAATTTTGAATTACAAATGGTTTCTAGATGACTAAGTCATTCCATTTTTAGTGAGAAAGTTTCCTTAGCAACACTCGTTTCTTATCGATAAGACATGGAAACGGGCAAAACTAACAAGTTGGTTTTTCAGCGACAACATTTTTGACCTTTCTCAAATTCATAGAATGCTTCGGGAATGAATACCACAGAGAAAACAAACATCGTTTAATTGATCTATGATGAATACTTATTTGTCAAATAGCGCAATACAAGCCCAATGTGACCATCTTCAGACACATTTTCTCGTGAAATATTCATGTCGAATACCACTTCAAGTTTGTTGCTTTTCGGCAATTTCGCTAACGATCCGTCAGGCGAGTGATTTTGATTCAAATGTCATTCGCAAAATTGCCGAAAAGCAACAAACTTGAATATTACAAGAGAGAAATTTTACCTGCTTAAATCCATACGAAGGTCAAATTTAGGCTTATTAGCTGCCAGAGTGACTCGGACGGAAATATTTATTAATAAACCAAAAAAAATTTTTTCAAAAAACTTTGGTGGGAATCGAACTCTCCACTTTCGATCAACTGTAGTCGCTTTGGTAACGGAAATTTATGAGATTAAAATGAACCCAATTCATACTCGTAGAGAGTTCAAATCCTACTAAATTTTTCTGGTTTATTAATTCATATTTCCGTCCGAGTCACTTTGGCAGCTAATTAGCCTAAATTTGACCTTCGTATGGACTCTAGTTTATTGAATAAAAATTATGAAAGTTCTCCGAGCGTGAAGGCTATAAAAAGAAAACCAATGGGTATTTTTTCATTCTATTTTCACCACAGTATTCAGAAGGAAAGATTGTTCAACCATGAAAAATTTCAACAATTTCGGCCGAAATTTTTTTCTCACTGAAGACATGTAGAAAAAAAGAAGTTGAGTTTCATGGAAAATCTTAGAAAATCGAGTACGTTGAAATGGTGCTTTCCAAATTGGCAACCGAGAAGAAAAATTCAAATTTTGCAGGTTTTCCGCCATTTTGAAATATTTTTTTTCAAAATTCTACACCACAATTGAATTGAGCCCTAAAAAATACTAAGACGTGACCCGTAACCGTTATTTCAAATGTCACGAATAACTCACCACAGTTATCAGAATATTGCTCAAAGTCGACATTATCTCGCTTATGCGTCTAAAACGGGGTATATGTCATGAGGCAAAAATGACTTCCTCGGTGTCATCTACACGGCTATATATGTTTGTCCAGTTTATGGTGAAACACCCTGTATATGAAAAAAACTGCAGCAGCTATCAGCAGTTTTTTCGAGTTTACCCGCGGCGAAACTTGACATTCGTTGTTACCAGAAATTAGAATAATTAAATTTGTAGTACTTCGTGAGTAAATAAATTACCTATCTTTCAGTTTTCAAGTTGATGCCTAAACATAATGCATGCAGAATAATCTGTTACTCATAAAATAGTATTGTCAAATACCATTCGGGCATCTTATTTTTTCTGTGAAAATAAATCTAAAAAAAAATGCAAATGTAATATTTTTTAACAACAAGCATTCGTGCAGGTGCAAAAGTTCTCGTCTTCGGTACGGACTTCTGTTGACAACAGCACTCATGCTTCTTGTTAAAATATTCTTAAGCAACGTGATTTTTCGACTTTTTTCGGAAAAATTAGATGCCCTCATGATATTCCTTACGAAAAGTTACTGCGTTTACAGAATAGACACGAACTCGTTAGAAGAATTACGTATTTTCGAAAAATTTCGCCTATTGAGTAATTAAGTGAAGAAACAGAACGAAATAGTATCATTATTGATTCAGGTGAATTTCCTGAAGAAGGACGAAGTGAAAAAAGTGTATGATTTTAAATTATCGGACGATCGACGAACTTGGTCAACTTTCTCTACAATAATCTTACAATTGAATAAATACACCACGAGAATATAGAGGGGTATAAAATTGAACAAGGATTGGATCTGAAGCGAAAGTTCTTCCGTGAATCTTATACTCTACAGCACGGAAGCATTATATAACTTGTTTTCCGCATAAACTTGTTTACAATTCGAACAAGTATAACCCCAAACCTGATCCCCCCGTCCCTAAAAATTCAAAACAAAGAAATTTAGTGGCGGAAGAGCGCCCTCTTCAGATTTCCATGAAAGAGGGCAGGCTCGGTCTCGGGTAGCGATCGCCGCATCTACAATTCAAATCTCAAAAACTATTCCGATCCGCTTTACGCTCCTTGCTCGTGACTCGAACCCGCGAAACGACTTATTAATTTCCATTCGTTGTTTGTCCGCCTGCCGATAAAATAATTAAGATATAGCGAGTTTTGATGAGAAATTAATTCTCAATCTGTGTTGCAAGTGAAGAGTGAATAATGGGTTCGAAGGATCCCCAAGAAGGACCGTAAGGATGAGCAGAGGGAATGCAATATATTCCGGATCGGTTGAGAAAATAATTATCTGGTGGAATTTCGAGGGGAGTGGGATTCTTCGTCCTGGAATTACCCTTAGATAAACAAACACTAGCAGGATTACGGAATTGTAAATAAAGTCGAGTGTTCTTTAGCCCCAAGGCTGAAGATCTTCGAGGCATCAGGATTCAGGAGGACGAAAAAGATTGGGAGTAGATGCAGCTTTCGTTGTATCATCACAAGGAAGGAATTGTTGAGTCTAGATAGGATAGTGTCTCTGTCATTCTCCGTAGGTATATTTTTTACCTATTAGTATCGGGTGTCCCAAATTCGTTGTTTAGTGAGGGAATCTCAGGATCACTTTGAGCTAGGAAAAAATAAATGACACAATTTTTGGCCTCGATTTTTGAGAGAACTAAGTAAGTGAAAACAGCAACCTTAGAAGTTCAACTGTTTTCGAGTTATGAGCGAAAATTGGAAAATGAAATGAAGATAACTCATAACTTCTTCAACACTGAAGCTATAGATTTGAAACAAAAACCTTTTAGAGCCTCTTTTTTCAGTAGAATTCACTGGTGTTACCAGTTTATTTTTATTGGGTTTACTTTTCGAATTAAAATACGAATTTTTTTTTAATGTGAACCATACAAATTCTGAAAACGAATAAACATACAGTGCGCGTCAAAATAATGGAACAAACTCAGAAGAAAAATATTTGGTACCAAAATCCTGAAACAGGTCACTTTTTGTTTCACTTTGTCCGAATTTTTATGCATTTTTGAAAATGAAAGTTTGTTGCTTTTCGGCAATTTCGCTCATGACATTTTTACAAATGTCGTTCGCGAAATTGTCGAAAAGCATCTCATGCGCGAAATACTTCTGTGATCTCGAACTATCAGTTCTCGATCACCAAAGTATCATTTCGCGCACTAGGTACAATAATAACTATTTTGTATGAATCCGATGTATTTCTAGTTTTATAACGCTTAATGGACAAACGGCCGTATTCGCCGTATACTATTAAGCCAAGCTTAACGCTTAAGCTCGCTTAACGTTATGAATTCATATGCTCCGTATCCATGAACGTCTTTAGGCTGGCTTAACTCTAAGCGGCCACATTCGGACGCTTTATATTTTAAGCCAGGCTTATGTAGACATCATAACGTCACTTTTTTGATATTGTCAAAAATATAAATATTAGTATTTGCCCTTTGGGTATTAGAAGGTGAAGAAGTATACCAATAATGGAATTAGATTTTCGGATTTCCAAACTATTTCGAGGAGATGGATGATATGGCCTTTTATAGAAGATTCAGACTGACAAAGCCCACAACATATATGTGCTGGAGCTCAAAGAAGATGCTCTAGAATTCAAAAACACTACTGGATAATATGAACCAATTTCCATTCCATTTTTCAATGTTTTATTCAATAAAATGTAGCATAATACTAATCACTAATATTTATTTACACTCCACGAATAACTGATACATACTAAATACGTAGGTACTACTCTTCAATATGGATACTCTATCCTAAATTTTCCTTCCATATGATTCAATTGTCTCATCCCTTCTTATCTTTGGTAGTGGGCCACCGCAAATCAGAGTTACTTCCTTCTTTTATTCCGCCAAGGTTTTCCTAAGCTCTTTTTTTCTGTTTTCATAGCATTCCTTTGAAGAAATCATACTGCTTGATATACGAGTAGACGAAGATGCGTTGAACTCATCTGTGATCTGCTGCCAGGTCTTTTCCTTTTTCTCTCCAGAAGCCCTTTTGGTTTTCTTATCCTCTTTTATGGAAGAATATTTGTGCCATATGATTCTCAATGAGTGGAGCTTCTCCGATGTAGTGAAGTTTTTAACTCTTGATGTTTCACTCATTTTGCTATGATACTACATAACTAGATACGTAAATATAAATGAAAACTTCGAAATCGTAATCCCGATCCATCACTTTCTATTATCACTTTTGATGTTTGTCACGTGAAATATTTTTAAAAGGCCAGAAAGAAACAATGTTGCCGAGTTTTTTTCTCGCTTAGCTGAGCCACGTTTATCGTACTGCGGTACATAACGCATGAGTTTAAGCTTGGCTCAAGTTTTAAGCGAGCTTACAGAAGCTCCGCTTTAGAGGGAAAACGGAGAATACGGCCGAAAATGACGTTGGTATTTCAGCTGAATTAACCGTATCTACAGGACAACACCGAGACCATTCATCCCAGGCTCCATCACCAAACAAAGAGCCAGGACTTGTCTTAACATTTTCACAACAAAATATTCATCTGCGGCTAATAATGGCAATGCATCTTATATCTTTATAGATTAAGATGCATTGATGATCTTATAAGGAGGTTGTTCCAATCTCTAATGGACAGGGCAAACGTGAGCCGAAGACACGATAAACGTATATACTCAGTTTCAACTTCTACACCTAATATGATTGAAATCAAGTCAAAAAATGTGCCCATACCTCCTCCAAAGAAAAGGAGACACGTCCCTAGGGCAATATTCGAAAAAGACAATGGAGAAGAAAATGTTTCTAGCAACTTTCGAGATGATGAAGACGATTGTTCAACTGTCTATTGTTATGACCTTTTTTCCCGATTCAGATCTGGAAAAAAACAGTCTTCTCCTTCTCCAGGATTTGCACTGGAAAAGACTGGTTACGATGCATGCATTGGTTGCATTGGGCTCACGCATCTTGTGCTGATGTTCCTAGAAGAATGAAGCATTTCATTGGTTAATTTTGTCAGTAGTTCTGTAACCAGAAGTAGAAAAATACAGTTGCCTATTGCCGGTATGTCATTTTGTATGTCGTTTATCCAAATTTATCTGAGAATATTCTATTTTTGATAATTTTATTTCATAAAGGTTGATTAGATTTTGTGGAGAAAGGACCAAAGATCATAGTTGTAAAATATGGCATTACTGTGATTCACTACTAACAAGTTATGCCTCTGAAATAAAACCCTATGTCATTTTGTACGTACTTCCCCTACTGATTCATTTCAATTTTCTCGTTTTAATATATTTCTTTCTCGAACTGTAATTGGCTGTGGCTGCTTATATTAATGAATAAAGAAATATACACTAGAGCTTACTCTATAGTCTAACGACATATAATATGCTCATTAGGTCAATGACATCTCGACTAGCTACCAGTTTCACTTTCAGATTTTTGGTATATTCGACATTGAATGACATGAAAGTGTCGATGAAAAATCCCAAATCACTAAAATTATTCATATATGCATTACGAATTATGCAGAAATACACTTGATTTGCTATGATTGCACAATTGAATTTCCGAGTTTGTTATATGCTTAAAATTTTTTGCCTCATAGAAAAAAACATGATTTGCCTTGGTGTTTTTTGATCCCAGTTGAACGCCACATATATTTTCATAATTTTTGAGGGATATTGAAATTGTTGGTACTCTACATCATAGAAATTCCTCAGAAATGAATGTTCCAGAAAATAACGAATTAAAAACCCTTACGAAGTGAACATTCTATTCTGATTACCTCCGAAAAAAATTGAAGGATCGAAAGCCACTGGAAGTTATGAACAGTAAGCTCATTGTTTGAAATTACTTCAAAAATTGCATTCAGTACAAAAAGAGTACTTCAAACGATAAAACGAGAAGGTATAACACTAATTCGTCCATCCATTTCATGAAATCTCATCTTCCTTCGGCTTGTTCCCTTCTGGTAATTGCCAAAGATTATTTTTTGTACGTCTCGAATGACCCAACCAGGAAGCCAGAAAGAATAAATAATTACAAATAAACGGATAATATTCGAAACGGTATTCATGTCGGTAGCACAGATCCATTTTACGGTCCAGTTGGCATCAGCTACTTTACCCCACGGTCTCTGATAAATTGTGCAGAGCGTCGCTTACTGGCAGGTAATTCACGGGGTAACTTAAGACCTCCCCCACCACCCCTTTGCGTTCCTCGACTCCCGTTTTCTTCGCCACGTCCTGCGACTTTTTCCTCACTTTTCGTCGTTAGAGGCTGTTCCGTCTAAGCCGTCTCGTCCCGGCACAATGGGACCAAATAACGAAGGTAATTGGTTAAAAAGTGCTTTCGGCTTTGTGGACGGTTCCCGGGGCCCGCTACTGCGGAAACCAATCAATATTATACCAATTTTTTAAATCGGTTTTTGAAGAATGGGGTTTGTTGCTGATATCACATTATTTCTTCCGGATACCATTCATAATGAGATCAAGACAATGCGGGCCCGGAACTAATTGATTTATCTGAGAATTTCCTTTATTTCCCTATACATAGTAATCCTCTGACTTATACTCTCTTCAACTTAAGATTCATCTTGAAGATTAGCATTTCAGAAAACTCTTAAAAAATTTTGAAGGCTCTCAAAGAAATCGTTATTGAAAGAACAATTACTTAAATTTAACTTAACTTAGATTCGTTGCTGTTCTCTTCAATAGAAGATCTATTACCACGCATAATATTTATGATCTTGTTGTGGTGTTCTTGATTTAGATTCGATTATGGTTTCATAGAGTTATGATTGCTTTAACCAGTAATTTCAGCAATTGTTGATTTTCTACACCATATTTTGTCAATTCGCTTACAGCAGTTGATCCAATCGAGTGATTTGTTATTTTTTTGTCCTTTGGATTATAGGTATCCAATTGCCATAGTATCAGATTCAGTTCATATATTTATAGTATTTCTTCCAACAGCTTCATTATCGTACCATTCGTCAGTTTCATTCTTCCAGTGTCGCATCTTGATATCAATTTATGAGAAAGAAGTACAGGGCAGCTCTGTCTTCCACCATCGGAAACCAACCAACTACTATTTGCACAGCTTTTAGAACCACTTTGACGCGTTTTCTCGAACTCCTTGCCATGCTTATTCTACGAACAAATTCAACGAAACTGAACTGGACATACGTTACCATGGATCTGCTTCTACTTTGTTTCTAATTGCACTTATACTCCATTCACTTTTATTTAATCACATAGGAGGTCATGGTTTCGTTTTCAGGAGTTGGTGCACCTGATGAAGAATCTGTGCGCGTACAGAAAATATCGTAAATGACAAAACGACGTTGCCAGTTTCTTCGTTTACATCAAAGTGAAAGAATCAAAGATATTTCACATTTTGTTAGTTCGAATCGATCGGCGATTTCGGGGCGAAATATCGATAGGAAATCGCCTATTTTTCCGTTCTTCGTCGTCCAGAAGAAGTTTCCCGTCGACAGGGACGGGCCGAAGCCAAATTTTTGGGGGGGGATAGCTTCGAAAATTTTCCAACTGTGCATTAAAGGATTAGAAAACCAACGGTTGAAGGGGGGAGTGGTATTTTGGATTGCGCGTCAATGTTTTTCTTCCCGAGAGCATTAAAAATATTTAGAAAATTTTGTAGTGTAGTTTTTTAATTCTTTAACACACTCCACACTCTACAGGATTATACAGCATCTACTATCATTATTTTGTATGTTTCGATTTTTAAGTTCAATTCCGAAGAAAAATAAATGATTTATTCAAGTGAACTGAAAAAAATCCACATACTACACACTTCACTTTGGATCTTTTTCGGTCCATTTTTGCCTTGGGGTCGTTATACTTCGGCCGACGGCTACGGCACCGATTCTCCATTCAAAAAGTGCCTTTCATTTTTCCAAGTTCACGCCCTCAATTTTTCACCAAAAAGCTTGATTTTTTTTAAATTGAAGATGAAGGATGTCTGGAGGGCACTCCAATTTCTTCTCTTTGATAAAATTATTTTTTCGCATGAAGAAATCGGCTACGGCACCGATTCTCAATTTGGATTGCGTGTCAATGTTTTTCTTCCCGAGAGCATTAAAAATATTTAGAAAATTTTGTAGTGTAGTTTTTCAATTCTTTAACATACTCCACACCCTACAGGATCATACAGCATCTGCTATCATTATTTTGTATGTTTCGATTTTTAAGTTCAATTCCGAAGAAAAAAAAATGATTTATTCAAGTGAACTGAAAAAATCCACATACTGCACACTTCACTTTGAATCTTTTTCGGTCCATTTTTGCATAGGGGCCGTTATACTTCGGCCGACGGCTACGGCACCTATTCTCCATTCAAAAAGTGCCTTTCATTTTTCCAAGTTCACGCCCTCAATTTTTCACCAAAAAGCTTGATTTTTTTTAAATTGAAGATGAAGGATGTCTTGAGGGCACTCCAATTTCTTCTCTTTGATAAAATTATTTTTTCGCATGAAGAAATCGGCTACGGCACCGATTCTCAATTCAAAAAGTGCCTTTCATTCTTCCAAGTTCACGCCCTCAATTTTTCACCAAAAAGCTTGATTTTTTTTTAAATTGAAGATGAAGGATGTCTTGAGGGCACTCCAATTTCTTCTCTTTGATAAAATTATTTTTTCGCATGAAGAAATCGGCTACGGCACCGATTCTCAATTCAAAAAGTGCCTTTCATTCTTCCAAGTTCACGCCCTCAATTTTTCACCTAAAAGCTTGATTTTTTTTTTAATTGAGGTTGAAGGATGTCTTGAGGGCACTCCAATTTCTTCTCTTTGATAAAATTATTTTTTCGCATGAAAAAATCGGCTACGGCACCGATTCTCCATTCAAAAAGTGCCTTTCATTTTTCCAAGTTTACGTCCTAAATTTTTAAGCTTAAAGCTTGATTTTTTTTTTAAATTGAAGTTAAACGATGTCTTGAGGGCACTCCGATTTCTTCTCTTTGAGAAAATCATTTTTTCGCATGAAAAAATCGGGTTGAATTTGAGAGTCTATGAAAATTGACTTCATAATCGTTTTTCGGCGGTTGTTCATCCATTTTTTTTAGAAAATTCATTGGAGTGCCCTAGGACAAATCAATTTTCTATATTTAAAAAAAAATCCATTTGGATATACGCTTAATTAATGCAAACAATTATGGAAATACTGAGAAGACTTTCAGAAACTGTGAAATCGCAGAGAACTGTCTGAAGTTCCAGGAGAATTAAAAAAAATCAAGCTTTCAGGTGGAGATTTTAGGACGTGAAAAATGAAAATGGAAAAATGAAAGGCACTTTTTGAATGGAGAATCGGTGCCGTCGGCCAAAGTATAACGGCCCCTTAACAGATTTACGTGTTGAACGGAGATTTGATAGAATAATTAAGAATGAGAAAAAAATACTGCCTACTGCCCTACCGAGAGAAATAGCGCAAATTGGTACCAGATGGACACAGTCGATGCGGCCAAACTGAGAAATTCACAACTACCTGCTGAAGGATAACGTAAAAGATGAAAAATTGTTCATATTTTCAAACACTTGGTAGCAATTCGGAATAAATAACATTTATTGCTGGTTATACACATTGCACATTGAGCCAAATCTGCCAAATAATCTAAATATACTCTAACAAGAATTTGTTCAATTGTCGCTATTCTCTGCATGCTTTTGTCCGGCTAAACGTGGGCTTAGTTCTACTGGTTTAATAAACATTAATTCAAAACTTCATTTAAAAAAAGTCAAATTCATTCACATTTTAAGAAAACTTTTGTAGAAATATGTATTCCAACTCAATTGAAATCTTTCCAACTGCTTCAAAATTTTCCCAACTGCTTCGAAATTTTCCCAACTTCTTCGGAACTTTTCCAACTGCTTCGAAATTTTTCCAACCGCTTCGAAAATTTTTCAACAGCTTCGAAAATACTCCAACTGCTTTTAAAATTCGCCAACTCTGTTCAACATTGGGGACTCTTGTAGAAATATGTATTCCAACTCAATTGAAATCTTTCCAACTGCTTCAAAATTTTCCCAACTGCTTCGAAATTTTCCCAACTTCTTCGGAACTTTTCCAACTGCTTCGAAATTTTTCCAACCGCTTCGAAAATTTTTCAACAGCTTCGAAAATATTCCAACTGCTTTCAAAATTTGCCAACTCTGTTCAACATTGGGGACTTTTTTGGAAATATGTATTCCAACTCAATTGAAATCTTTCCAACTGCTTCAAAATTTTCCCAACTGCTTCGAAATTTTCCCAACTTCTTCGAAACTTTTCCAACTGCTTCGAAATTTTTCCAACCGCTTCGAAAATTTTTCAACAGCTTCGAAAATATTCCAACTGCTTTCAAAATTTGCCAACTCTGTTCAACATTGGGGACTTTTTTGGAAATATGTATTCCAACTCAATTGAAATCTTTCCAACTGCTTCAAAATTTTCCCAACTGCTTCGAAATTTTCCCAACTTCTTCGGAACTTTTCCAACTGCTTCGAAATTTTTCCAACCGCTTCGAAAATTTTTCAACAGCTTCGAAAATACTCCAACTGCTTTTAAAATTCGCCAACTCTGTTCAACATTGGGGACTCTTGTAGAAATATGTATTCCAACTCAATTGAAATCTTTCCAACTGCTTCAAAATTTTCCCAACTGCTTCGAAATTTTCCCAACTTCTTCGAAACTTTTCCAACTGCTTCGAAATTTTTCCAACCGCTTCGAAAATTTTTCAACAGCTTCGAAAATATTCCAACTGCTTTTAAAATTTGCCAACTCTGTTCAACATTGGGGGGGGATCGTCCCCCCCCATCCCCCCCCTTAGGCCCGTCCCTGCCCGTCGATATGAGAAATTTGGTGCAAGTATCATTTTTTCCTTTCACGACTTTTGGCATGAGTACGAACGGCAAATTTGAATTGCACCAAAAATCGATTTATAAGCATAAATACACTTGATAACGAAGTTTTTTTTTAGGTATAAGGCCGTTTTCAAACGAAATTCCTGTCCCTCAGAAGTTTGGTTAGTTTCTGTATCGTTTTTGGTGCTCAAAATTTATTTGGAATGTGTAAATGGACAAAAAAGGCTTCCTTATACGATCTTCTAACGAAAGCGACCGGCAAATATGGTTCAGGTAGGATTTTCGAGGAATTATGAGGAAAGAATGAAATTGCACGATTTTCGTAAGTAAACGGGTTCTGGATGGCCATCATCGGTCTCTAAATGATTATTGTTGATCGTTTTCACGTTTCAGAAAAAATCATGTCGAAAAAGCTGAAAAAAAAAGAAATATGACTATATTGCATTCAACGGTAGTTGAATTCAGATTCCGATGAATTGAAATGTGTCACTGGAGCTTTCAATCCCATCAATCCTTAGCCGAAAGTAGAAATAGGCTATATTGAACCAGAATAAATCGGCTTTTTCCATATTCCAGGAGTTTGTGTCTTATTTTAGAACAGGTGAATGATAAATGTGAAGCATATGTTTGACCTATTCCATTTTTTTTGTACAAACCTACCGTGGTAGTAATGTAAGAATATTTTTTGAACTAATAAATTACTATACACTCAGAATATTTTACTCCTTGTTCATGAGATCAAATAAATGAAATGTATATCTATAAAGCTTTCAGGAATTGACATTCTTCTTTTATTAATTTATAACCAAAACTCAGTTACTATTGCATTGAAATTATTGGTTTCTCTGTAAACAAAGTCGTTAAGTTAGTTTTTATGTTTATTTTCTTTGTGATGAATGAATAAAACTGTTATTTATTCGAAATGAAGAAATATTAGAAATAAAAATGTTATGCACCCTCACAATCATATCACATACAATATCATGATGAAAACAAAGCACATCGATAAATCTTAACAATCATAAATCCAAAAACTCCTTTATATTATGAAGAATATTATTCACATTTTTCTGTTGTGTTCTCCAAAATGAAATATACATTCTAAGAAATACGCTAAGAATGTAGAAAGGGCAACATAGTGTTGACTTGGACAATAAAAATATTTTGAAAAACGTCATAACTTCGATACAGAGTGGAATATGTCAAATTTCCAAGGCCAGAGTTGTGATTTTATAATTGTGAATGGAGTATACACAAAATTTGAAAAGTTGTCAGAACTGTCAACAAATTTTCAGAAAAACCAGATTGCGAACGGCTTTTTTCACGAAACCACTAGTCGTATATAACCTCTAACTTCAAATCTTAGGGTCAACCTTCCGATAATAATCGAGTTTACAGACGACCGGAAGGACAGAATGAAATTTGACCAAGGACTCGGTATCAGTGAGTCGAACTTAATCGGTTGAAAACGCTATCTGCTTTAAATGCGAAAAATACGTGAGAAGAACGAGCGTTCAAATACTCTTCAGGATGATCGACGTGAATTTGCGAGAAACACAGTGTCCCTCTCACTATTTTCTGGGAATTGAAATCGACATCAAGAGAATCCAGAGAACCTTCATCCTGCAAGATATACGAGCAACTACGAAAATTGAGTTGCTATCTCTTTCACCCTATATCATCACCCTTCCAGCTTACACCAATATTATCCTCATTTCCTCTTCTTTGCAGCCGAATTGTGTTCCCACAACGGGTGAAATTCTTCATCAATTACACAGCCAACTATTCGCAGTAACTTAATTAGACAAATGAATTATTTCTCCTGGTCGCACAGAGTACAAGCCCTATAAATCTGATACAACAATTAACCTTGCAGAGCAGGAGCTTCAGACGGCTAAAAAGCCAAACAGCAGGTTCAATTCCTGTAGTGACGGAGAGATAGGAATATTGTTACTTCTAATGACGACAACTTGGGACATTAAGCAGAGTTTGAAAATTGTGAAAGTACCTATTTTCGAGTACAATGTTGGAATACGAATGTTTTCATCGATTTGTTCACGAAAAAATCGACGTTTTCAGAGATTAGGCATAAGAAGCTTTTTACCTATTTTGTGCAACAATAAGAAGCGTATTCATGTAAACATCGACAAATGATTCTGCTTGTTATGAGCAGGAATATTTTAGCGAAAATAAATACGATCGCTCTATTCATCATTGGTTGAATCTTCTTTACAAGTGAGCCTTCCCGTTCATAAAATATGCCATAAGATTTTCGAAATCATGAAGTTTTTCTGCCATATATTAACGAAAGTCTCCAGCAGGAAGTCATGGTCGATTTTGTCATACTTATTCAAAACGTCATGAACCAAGCTCAGATATTTATGGTAAACCAACTGTTCTAACACATTTGTAATTTTGTTTTGGCGTCATATACTTTTGATTGTGTGAATAAGTCTGATTTAGTGCCAAATAATCGTTAGTTGCGAGAAGTGTCGATTTTCTCCTTCCATTCGAAGAAAATGCTGCTGAAGCTCATCGAGAGCTGCATGAAGTTTACGGAGATGCTGAATCTAAGGAAATTCACCTAATCATCTGTCAATTCAAAAAAAATAACATATTACTCCATTCACTTTCATAAAGTATACCGGTTGGCCATGGAATTCTGACACATTTCACCGTGTTTATTTTGGGAATGTTAGGTTATTGTCATTCTTCTATCAGTTGAACAAGCAACGTTGCCGTTTCTACATATATGTCATAGAAATTAGGAATTCAACAAAATGTTCATTTACTTCGGGAAAAAATGAATTTAAAAAAATATCATGTGAATTCAATAATTTCTGAGAACTCGCGAATTTTGAAGAAACTTTTTTTCTGTTAATACGAATAGCCTCTGCTTTTTCGAAACTACCTTCGGCATTCTCAGTTTCCAGGCTTGATAATTAATAATGAAAAATAAACGTCGGAAACGTCTCCGAGATATATTCATTGACGTGCCAACCTGCGATTTTTTTCAGGTAAAAAAACTTGATAAACCTAAACTTGGTGAATGGAGTATACACATTCGACTCAATAAAATCATTGACATTCCATACGTTTTTCTTACATGGGATCAAGAGGCCATTCCATATCAGAGTAGTGTCGGAATCATAATATCTAATCACAGCGGAAAATGTTATAAACTTCAATTTCCCCCTTCCTTATAAGTACTTAGAAACGTATTAAACAAGAATGAATTCTATTCCGAAACATTTCACCGAAACTCTGAAGGTATATTAATTAACGTCCTGCTTCACGTCAGTGGAAGCTTTATTAAATGCTTCTGCATAAAATTTGGGAAGTTACCCAATATCTTTGAACTCATAACTGACGTAAGAAAGTTTCTAGAGGAAGATTAAAATTGCACTGCACTTATTTTTTCGAGCGTTCTACAGGAACGTGATCATTCGATCACGATGAGATGCAGGATTTTTAGAATTTTCAGCCGGGAAGTCATCGGTTCACCGATGCCGAATCCGTGATCGAATTCAATTCTGTCCAGTAATTTGAAATTCTGATATTTTTAACTAATTTATTGAATAACTGTATTGTTTGTTCTCGATATGGAATAGTGTTTTGTATCATTCCAATTTTATTTATATGTATATATGTGTGAAAAATCTTTATATAATATGTGATTATTTCCCAGACGTTTTTATCCCTGTTGATTGATTTATGTTTTATTTAAATTATACATTTTTATATCTATTTCTGTTTGACCGATTTATGTTGTATTTATAATACAGATTTTTAATATGTATTTCTGACAATGATGAGAGATGGTAGTCATCCTTAAATTGTTATTTTAGATTTTAAATTTTACTGACTTGTGCAATACGATGTACTTTGTAAGAGAGCACCAATAAATTATCTTATCTTATCATATCTTATAAAATTCAAACTAATTATCGAAATGGAATTCCCAATGTTTCGGCAACAAATAATCTGCGATTTTTTAGGATTTCTTTCACATCTGCTCTTTTCGACAGCTGTCAGAAATTCTTCAATTTATTTCTTGAGCTGAAAATGCAGATCTGGATGAATGAGCGTTCAGAAGATCCTGACTTCACGTCAGTGTATTTTCACTAGAACACAATTATGTTCTTTTTTCAGCAGTTACTGGTTCACCTGTATTGGTTTCAGAATATGTTCCTTCACCTTCAAAAAGTACAGATGGAGGAAATGAAGAAATCAGTAAAGTGTTAAAATAGTCACTCGAGAATTTGAAACTGAGATTTGACTGAAATTTTTCGAAATATTATGAAAATTTGAATTTCAAGTGAATCTGCTGCGTTCAAAACTGGCGATTCGGGATTGAATAAAAAATGATGTGCATTGAAATATTTAGCGGTTTCTGAACTCCATGAATATTGAAGTATCGGCTTCAGCTGAAAAGTTTTTTTTTCTAACTGAAACACAATTGTTCGAGAAACATGAAAGTAAATCTTCGCTTTTGCCGAAAGGCTTCTGTGATTCTTACACAAAAATAAACGAGTTCGCGAACTCAAACTTAAAAAGAATTCATGGCCGAATTCAATCGTCAACGCCATTCATCCGCAGAACAAAGCGAATCATAACTGAGGAGAAAAATGATTCTTCTAAAAAACCGATTCAAAACTTGAAACATCATCGCGTGAAATATTTCTCCTAAGGACCACACGACAAAGCGTGGGCGAAACCATAAATTTCGCTACAATTGTTCCATTAATTACGGTTCCAATAACTCATTCCATTCTATGGAAAAAACGCGGGGAAAAGGAGGAATTTAATGGATTCCACTGAAAACAAAAACGTGAATAAAAATCGGACGTGAACTTTCCAGTCGGAGCGGTGCAATATCAGGGGCAGTTTAAAAGAATCCCCCACGAAAAAAGTCTCAAAAAATCCCATAATTGATAACCTGAAACAATACAGACCTACGAGATAAGGCATTTGAATTTCCGGAAAGGCGTGCATCGGACTAAATCTTCACGCAAGAACTCTCGCCATTCAATTAGCGCTAATTTCGAGATGGGAAGATCTCATGATTCGAACATTCGAAATGATAACTTTTTCTGGACGATTAGACACGCCCGATTTCGGGCTTTGTTCCTCATCTTCGGGCTATTTTCGTTTGGAATTTGTATTTCATGATTATGTTATCTTCTTATGCGAGGACTTCCATTGTCAGTGGGTCCATTGAATATTCTTTCATTAATGCGCAAGTGATTGGAGCTTCTCCCTTAGGGTGCGAGCTGAAGCTAGTTCCGTCATCAATTTTCCGTGAAAAGAGGAGTTGTTCTTTTTTTTAAACTGCAGATTCTTGAAGTCGAAACAAACCTCTCTCTCGTTTTCAATTTTTACGTATTGGACCTTTTTCAGAAGACATAGCTTTTTTCCAACAAAAAAACTCTGGAGTAGTTTCCATTTCATTGATCAACAAGAATGAAGATCAAGTACGTATCTTTCTCTTTGAGGACAAACAACCAAGCCAGTATGTTCATCGGGTAGCAAAATCTATCAAGAGAAAATGGAAACTACTGAATTGTCATTCGTAACAAGATGGTTTCCAATCTACTTTTGGTCTGATAGGAAGGAAATACATCGAAAGGAGGATTTGCAAGAGTCCTCTAGCTCAATTCCCGTGTCACGAGCTGATCCACATTTCACCGTATAGCGTGTAACCGGCGACAGATGACGCTATCTACAAATTGCTACGCAGTAATCAAGCTCCTAAGAAGCTTATAGTTTCCAAGGAACCTATCAAGGTGTGAGGGTTTTGACACAGAGTGTCCATATAGGTAACTGAAAAAGTTTTTAATTTGTCAAATATAAATGCTTGAATGTATGAAAATTTCAATGATTGCACCAGAAGAAGGGTAATGCTTTTCGAGTGTACGTATACTCCATTCACTTTTATTGAATCACATAGGAGGTCATGGTTTCGTTTTCAGGAGTTGGTGCACCTGATAAAAGGTCTGTGCGCGTACAGAAAATATCGTTGCTGACAAAACGACGTTGCCATATTCTTTGTTTACATCAAAATAGAGGTATCGAAGATATTTCACATTTTATTAGTTTGAATCGATCGGCGATTTTGAGTCGAAATATCGATAGAAAATCACCTATTTTTCCGTTCTTCGTCGTCTAGAAAAATTTTCCCGTCGATATGAGAAATTTCGTGCAAGTGTCATTTTTTCTTTCGCGACTTTTAGCGTGAGTACGAACGGCAAATTTGAATTGGACCAAAAATCGATTTATAAGCATAAATAAAGCGAAAGTAAGTACTAATCGACCTTTTTACACTTGATAACGAAGTTTTTTCAGGTATCTGGCCGTTTAGGAAGATTTCAAACGAAATTCCGGTCCCCCAGAAGTTAGGTTAGTTTCGGTATCGTTTTTGGTACTCAAAATTTATTTGGAATGTGTAAATGGACAAAAAAGGCTTCCTCATACGATCTTCTGACGAAAGCTACCGGTAAATATGGTTCAGGTAGGATTTTTGAGGAATTATGAGGAAAGAACTTGCAGAATGAAATTGCACGATTTTCGTACGTTAACGGCGGGTTGTGGATGGCCATCATCGGTCTCTGAATGATTAGTGTTGATCGTTTTCACGTTTCAGAAAAAAAACACTACGGAGAAGCTAAAAAAGAAGAAGAAATATGACTATATTGCATTCAACGATAGGTGAATTCAGATTCCGATGAATTGAAATGTGTCACTGGAGCTTTCATTCCTATCAATCCTTTGCCGAAAGTAGAAATAGGCTATATTGAACCAAAATACATCGGTTTTTTTCATATTCCAGGATTTTGTGCCTTATTTTAGAACAGGTGAATGATAAATGCGAAGCATATGTATGACCTATTCCATTTTATTTGTACAAACCTACTGTGGTAGTAATGTATGAATATTTTTTTAAATAATAAATTACTATACAGTCAGAATATTTCACTCCTTGTTCATAAGATCCAATGAATGAAATGTATATTTATAAAGCTTTCAGGAATTGACATTCTTGCTTGTTAATTTATAACCAAACTCAGTTACTATTGCAGTTTATTTTCTTTGTGATGAATGAATAAAACTGTTATTTATTCGAAATAAAGAAATATTAGAAATAGAAATGTTATGCACCCTCACAATCATATCACATACAATATCATGATCAAAACAAAGCACATCGATAAATCTTTACAATCATAAATCCAAAAACTCCTTTATATGTGGAATATTGTTCACAATTTTCTGTTGTGTTCTCCAAAATGACATTCTGAGGAATACGCTGAGAATGTAGAAAGGGCAACATAGTGTTGACTTGGAACATAAAAATATTTTGAAAAACGGCATAACTTCGATACAGAGTGGAATGTGTCAAATTTTCAGGGCCAGAGTTGTGATTTTATAATTGTGAATGGAGTATATGTATGTCTATTTCTTTTTCACGCTCTGAAGCCTGAATGGCTTGATGGATTTAACATATGAGGTGTGATTAGATTCGTACGGATTGTGAAAACAACATAGGTCATGTTTTATTTCCAAAGAGACATTATTCAATGTATAAATACTGATTATTGGAGTGTATTTTCATGCCATCATTCGTATGGAATATATCTAAAGATGTTTCTTAGACAGAGATGTCGTAAGAATTCTGAGTATTCGAGAAATACTTTCAATGGTTCAGATGTACCTTCAGCTCTCATCAATTTCGAGGAACGAAAGGAAGACGAGAGAAAGAAGTTAAAATATATCCAGTAAGAGGGCCAACGAAAAAAGAGCTTATATAAACATTCATTTCCAATTCGAGTTAGAGGGTAGGGACTTTTTCATCTCGGCGGTCGGGAATATTGCTTTCGTCATCTAACGACTTCGAGTAGAGTCATTTCAACGACCACAATGAAGAGAAGCGAGGACAGGAAGCGATTAATAATTCCTGAACGTTTCAATTAGCAAAATGAAGACAGAGTTCTTCTTTTTTATGCTACGAAAACCGCATTCCTCGGAGATACCGACTCTGACGCGTTCCGGTCACTCATTAATTCCTGTGCACGAATTGAAATCGGTGTGGGAGTCGAGGCGGAACTTCAAAGTAAAGTGGTCACGGTTTTGTAATGATGAGAAAAATTCAAAGGTTCATTAGAGGAGTTTGGAAGCCTCAGCAACTATCGCTCGGAATTCTGAGAAATCCTGAAGCACACGCCCTTCTGGTGAAGACAAGTGCCAATTTATCTTTTGAAATTTATGGTTTCTTCTGTGTGACTGTTGTCGCCCGTGTGAAGCTTAGGAAGAACCGCAATCATATAGCTGAATAAATTTAGGGATTGGCGCGATGAATGGATAATATTGTACCAGCGGGTACAGGACTCAGTGATAATTTTATTATTAATTTCATTGATTTCAACAAAATTTGAAAACTAGGTATTCGAGTTCAAACAAGTTCAACAAGATCACAAAAATTTTTCCAATGACAAGAAATTTACAATGCGTTAGCGAATTGCTCTTTATCATAAAATGTCAGTTTTCTCGAAAACGGTTCACTTCAGAGTAATGAACCACGAGTATCTTTTTCACGTAAAACACATAGGCGCATCAGAATTTGCTGTGCAAATGCAAATTTGCCTAGTGGTGTAAAAGTTGGGAGGTAAAACTTTTGTGCAAATTCAATATCTCCGCCACTGGCGAGTCTAATGGAACCGAGTCAAATGCAAGGAAGTAGCTATTTTCAGTGACAATGTGTGTAGAAGAACTCAATTCTGTAATTCAAACGGTTCCTGAGATATTAGCAAAAAACTGAAAAAAATATAAACTGTTGACACCCTTTATCTCTGAAACAAAGACCAGGAGAAAAAAAATATTATTCCTTCATGAGAAATCTACAAATGACTGTTGATTACATTCATTTAGGAACAACCTGTAACCTCACAAGTCTTTGTAGTTTAAAAAAAAAACCTCACATAAACCTAGAACATAGTGTAAGACGATTCTCGTTCGAACCAAATGCAAAAGAAAATGTAATCTATATATATAAAAGAGAGCTGTTGGTTACACCATTTATAACTCGAGATCGGATGGACTGTTTGTTATGAAACTTCATTTATGGATTCGTCTACGGCCTGGTTATTATAAAATACATTGAAACTCTGAAAAATTAGATGAAGAATTTGCTTATGTAGGAAATGCTTTTCCTCCTTTTGAATAAGGCCGCTAGGTGTCGCTACGGTTTGCTTATGTAGGAAATGGTTTTTCTCCTTTTGAATAAGGCCACTAGGTGTCGCTACGGTTAATGGCTCTTATCTAGACACTGTAGCGTACAGTGACTAGACACTGTATTTGATATTATCGCCACTAGATGGCGATGTATACAATTATTGTGTAATTTGCATAGAACTTATAATAACATGGAAGGGGTAAAGATCTCAAGTTGGTGGGAACAGTGAATTTTTACCGGAATGTCAAGTAAATCGGATTGTGACGATCAGCATCAATCGTGAGTTGTCCATTTTCATCTTTCCTCTATATTTCTGAAATGTTTTTGATTTATGTTTGGGTAATAAATATATTTGCGGAAATAACTGAATTCAAAATTGCCCATAATTAGTAATTGACATATTATTTTTGTCTTTCTGTTTTATGTGACAGCTCATATCCATGGAAAAGATGACAGTTGACAGATGACGTTTGACAGATGACATTTGACAGATGACATTTATCAATAGACAGATGACATTTGACAGTTGATAAATGACATTTGACAGAACTTTTATTATGCCTTATTTATCTCCTGCTTGAAAAAATAGCAATGGTAAGTTTGTACAACTTTAACGGGGGTTTCACAAAGCATACCTTTCACCGGTGATCGGAGCTTGATCTAGAATCAACTCGATTTGACAGTTCAGAAATTTGACCAAGCCGTTGATCTCCGATCACTGGTGATTACGATTTGTGAAATCCATAGTATAGTATAGACACGGCCTTCTTAAGATAAAGATGGCTATGGTATAGGAATCATTTAGGCGAAACAAAGTTCGCCGGGCCAGCTAGTATCAAATAAAATACACTCACCGACTCAAAATTCGATCCATTCAAAACAATGATTCATTTAAAAATGCTATAACTTTCAAATGGGGAGGCTGATTTATTTGAATTTTTTAGCAACTTTTAGATAGAATACTGTAGTTTAAAGGTTATTATTCGGACATCTGAAAGTAATTCAGTATTCACTGGATATACAGGGGAGAAGAGAAAACAATTTTTTCCTTTATTTTTGACACAGGTTAATTCTGCTAGTATAGTGGATCTGCACACAATTAACTTTATCAAGAAGACTGATTTGTTTCCAACATTTCGTTTTTTTATTTATCCTGATATCTTGATTTGTTTGTCAAATGTGACGATTTCAAGGAAAATGCAAGATTTTGGAAAATGTCATAATTAAAATGACGGTAGATGGCCAGTGAAAGAATATACCGAAGAAGAGGCGAAAGGTTTGAACAAGCAAACTCTATAGCGGAGGATCGGTAATGGTTTGGGGCGGCATAAGCATGGAAGCTCGTACTGATTTAGTCATTGTTGGCGGCGGAGCAATGACAGCTAACCGATATATTCGTGATGTGCTAGATCCACATGTACCTAATTTCATTTGCACCGTTTATAGGAAACGAATTCATGTTTATGCACGACAACGCTCGACCACATATTGCGAGGATTGTATCTCAATATTTGGACGAAACAGAAATTCAGGATGAACTGGCTATCACGTAGCCCAGACCTTAATCCAATTGAGCACGTCGGGGACATGATGGGCAGACGAGTTCGTAACCGAGTTTCTTCTCCGAGTAACTTAAATTTTTTGAGAGATGCTTTGGTCAAAGAATGGGATCAGATTGACAAGATGGAGATTCGACATCTAATAGAGGGTATGCCACGACGCATTGAGGCAGTTATTAGCGCTCGTGGCGGAAATACCCGTTATTAATTTGTGATAATTATTAGTTTATTTGTTGTTTGATTTGTTTATGAAATTTCGTATTACTCTGCTGAAACCGATCAAAAAAATTAAGAATGTTTCATTTTCTTTAAACCGTCACATTTCACAAACAAATCAAGATATCGGGATAAATAAAAAAACAAAATGTTGGAAACAAATCAGTCTTCTTGATAAAGTTGATTGTGTGCAGATCCACTAGCAGAATTAACCTACAGGGTGTGTCAAAAGTAAAGGAAGAAATTGTTTTCTCTTTTTCCCTGTATATACAGCGAATACTGAATTACTTTTAGATGTCCGAATAATAACCTTAAAACTACAGTATTTTATCTAAAAGTTGCTGAAAAATTCAAATGAATCAGCCTCCGCATTTGAAAGTTATAGCATTTTAAAATAAATCATTATTTTGAATGGATCAAATTTTAAGTCGGTAAGTGTAGCTTGTAATTTCAATCTCACCATTGACTTCAAATATACTTTAGGAGAACAACACCTTTGAACGAATTGAAGCCGTAAAGTGGCGGCACATGGTGCAGCTATTAAGGGAACTCATTTGCCGGGACAGTATGGTCCATTTCATCAGCTATTCATTTACAGAAATCTGTAGGATATTTATTTCCCTCTAGTCCTATAAATTATAGGCAGGGTCGGTTTCGTTCCAAATTATATATCTTCGTTACAAACAGTGTGAAAGGGACATCATGTAGATCATTTTGAAATACAATAATGAATAAATGGCGCATTCGTGCCGAGTCCGCTTAGGAAAGTGCTTTATAGTTTGGCCAAATTTCGATTCTCTAAAACACAACTGTGCAACTATGAGCGTGAGAAGGAACTACAACTGAGAGTGGCTTCAATCCGTTCAATGACGTTGTCCCTCTAGGTTTATTTAAACTCAATGATCTCGCATAAAAACTTCAATCTACAAACAAATCACAATGAGATAAATTCGCAAACTCTCATTCTTTCTCTTTCAAAACATATATTATCGAAAAAACTAATCAACTTTCCGCTGTATTGCAACAATCTCTGGCAAATCTATTATAAAAATTCAACACTTTCTGTACTGAAGTAGGAGGGGATATTTTGTTCAATTCCGCATATTCAATTCTATTTGGAAGTGTCTGGGTTGTACCTTGAGCTTTTCTGTTGATGAAACATTCGAACTTTCGTCTATAATTCAGAGGATGAATGGTGAAGACAGTTCCCGAAGTTCTCCGCAAAAACAAATAATTTGTTTCGTTCGGCACAGGCGTATCGCCCCAATGTTTCATCCCATGGACTGTTCCGAGGCCATTTTTCTCGGGAAGTGTCCCTAATTTCCGTTTTAATAAATAAAACGGTAAGTTATGGGGTTCGTCTGTAACCCACATTGACAAACTGGGCATGTAGGTGAATTCGAGCTTCCTATTTCAAACCCTCCACGCATAAGCACCCTCCAAATATACTGCGTGGGTATTTTGCGGGAATCGATATATTTCGGAAGTTTGACGTCATTGTTTGGACCCTAAACTTTGGCAATATGAGTAGCTGAATGGAGGAGGAGAATCCAGTTGTTCTCATTGTGAAGCGGTTGCTCCAAATCCGATTACTTTCAACATAATCGAGAGGTCTTGAACGTCACCAAATTATGAATGTTCTTGGATTCCATATTGTAGAACTGAACCTCTAGTATTGCTGAAATTAGCATAGACCTTCCATTGCGGCAGTTCTGAATGAATGAACATTTGATTCTGGAACCAGAATCGTTTGTTCGGAGTTTATCCCGATTAGATCTCTGAAACCGTTCTTGAAACATACTGAGGAACAAAACAGAACTGATATGAAATGAAGTTAGGTTTGCTTATTTCAACCCTGTATAAAGTACCCGTGATTAGTCCTTTGCGAGTGCACGAAAATACCAGAATTTCAAGATTCGAGACTGTAATATATTAGCTTCTAAGAGAAACTTGGTTCTTAAATTGGAAAATAACTTATTTTTTTTGACAACTAATTGGCAATTGATTATCATAAATAATACAAGGTGACTACAAGATTCAGCTACATTACAAATACAGGGTCTTTCACGATGAACCTCACCCATATTTATACGGGAAACTACTGAACGTATTGTAACGTTTTCTTTGTTATTAAAACGTCCGGGATAATTAAACTATTTATTTACACTACTTATAACACTAATGATTAATAACTAATGAACTTATTCTAACAAAAGTCTGTACAATTTATCTCTACTGATTTATTTGGCACTATGTATTTATTTTCACTGGTCGCTCGTGTCTAACTGAATGAATCTCTCATCGTCGATGGGCCCCTTATATGCATAACGCCGATTGTTTCTCGCTAAGTCCGGACCCGTCTAGAAACTTCGCGAAACATTCGGGGCCGCTATGACGCCACGCGTTTCCAGAAACTTCTCGATCGAGCCGTAGCGCACAGGGCCGTACTTGTCACACTGTCCCCTCCTTAAGCCTGTTCTGTCCCAGAACAGATCGCATGGATTCTTCAGAGGGCCGTGGCGAAATCTGCAGTCGGCTTCTTCTCTACAGTAGCCCCTTTGATGGAAATAGCATTCTATAGTTTTGCCGGGGAGCTCAACACGATTTGGGTAGAAACTGCATACTAGGATCTGTATATCTGCCGTCTGGAAAATTACTTCAATCATGCTTCGTACTACCCTCCAATTCAGTAGATCCAGTCCACAACCAAGCTTGGGAACTGCTAGTTTCCTAACGCCGGAACGCTGAAGGTCTTCTTTCAAGCCATGCAGCGAGGTCCATAGGTTCTGGTAGGTGGGCTTCTGGAAAGAGTTCTGCTTGGTAACCAAATAGTAAACGAACCGACCCTCGGACTTCAATCTTAAACATTTCCCGATTCTGGGCTGCTGTCCCATTAGTTCCTCTTGCCGACCAAATTTGTTTTTGAATACTCTTGCTATTCCCTCACTCATGCGTAAATCGGCTGCTACACAATGAGCAAGCGAGTATTCCTCGGGGACTGTGAACAGGTCCTGATGAACTTCCTGTGTGACGCCAAACCTTGCAATGCGTGTTCCCCCATAGGTGCTCATAAATTCCTGGAATTCGCAGCTTTCCCTTGCCGGAACCTCGACGAGACGTACTTCTTCTTCATCCTGCGTGGACGCATACGGAGCCAATCGGTTGAAATGGACGACTTTCGGTTTTCCTCTGGGAAGCTTCCGTATTCGGTAAACTACATCATTTATTCTCTTCACAACTTCGTACGGTCCTTCCCAATGTCTCTGCAGCTTCGGTGAAAAACCTTTTCTTCTTTGTGGGTTCTACAACCATACCAGATCTCCTGCGGTAAACCCACCTTCAATGGCCTTGATGTCATAGCGCATTTTCATCCGGTCACTTGCTTGCTGCATTTGATTACGCACCTTATCATGGATGTAGTCTAGCTTGCTTCTGAGATTACTAACGTAGTCCTCCCCAGCTACATCTTCTCCAGGCTTACACCCAAACTCGAGGTCGCAAGGTAATCTTATTTCTCGGCCAAACATTATATTGGATGGAGTCTCCTTGGTAGATTCTTGAACCGAAGATCTATAAGCCATCGTGAATAATTGCAAGTATTCATCCCAGTCCCTTTGATGGTCAGAGACAACTTTGGCCAAGTGTTTTCCCATAGTCCGGTTCATTCGTTCTACCATGCCGTCTGACTGAGGATGCAGAGGTGTAGTTCTTGTCTTACGTATCCCCAATGTTTTGCAAACTTCCTGGAATAACTTCGATTCGAAGTTTCGGCCTTGATCACAATGCAGCTCAAGGGGGATTCCAAATCTGCAGAAGAACTCTTTCACCAGTTTGTCAGCTACTGTACTTGCCTCTTGGTTAGGAATACCGTACGCTTCCACCCCATCGCTACCAAAATGTACTTATTTCCATTGCCTGTTTCTGGAAAAGGGCCTGCGATGTCGATAGCTACTCGTTCCATGGGGGATCCGACGTTATATTGCTTCATTGGTGCCTTTCCTTTACCGTAGGGTCCGTTGGCCGCAGCACAAACTTTACATTTTCTACACCAATCCTTAACGTCCTTCTTACAATTGATCCAATGAAATCGCTGCCTGACCTTCTCCAGAGTCTTAGTAATCCCAAAATGACCACCCGAAGTTCCATTATGTAGTCTGGTCAAAATGTCCGTTACCCTACTCTTGGGCACAATTAACTGAAGCCTCTGCTGAGATCCATCTTCATTTTCCCAACAACGTTTCAGAAGACCTTCATCAATCTTCAACGTTTCCCATTGGGCCCAATACGACTTGACATTTTGGCTCAGTCTGGATACTTCTTCCCAAGAAGGTCGTCTGCCACTCTTCTTCCAACTTAGGATTACTCTCAGATCTGGATCCTCCTCCTGTGCTCGTCGAATTTCTGATGGTAGCCAGTCATCTTCGATCACAGTGGTCCGCCTCAAATTGGCCTTATCTTCCACACGAGAGCAGTGGCTGCCATTATCGGGGCAAGGACTTCTTGTCAAATCTTCGGACGTGATTCTACGGATTATCACGTCAGAGGCATTTTTAACCTGGGTCGATTTATGCACCTCATCACCAACCCTTTTTAGTTTATCTGCTGTGTCTCTTTTTCCAATCCTTGGGCCATTTCTCTTAAAATGCCCACTCTTGTTGCAATACCAGCACACAGCATCCTTTTCCTTAGCATTCAATAATTTGCTAACCTCTTCTCGGATGATTTCCTCCACAGGTCGGTCTATTTCTTGGACTCGTCTCACACGAAATTGTCCTCTATGCGACGCCTGTTTCGCTGCCTCAAATTCTAGAGCTTGAGCCAAGGCATCATCAATGGTCTTAGGGCGTGCAAGTCTCAAGGCTTGTTGAGTTTCGCTGTCCTTGATCCCGTCGACAAACGTCTGGATTGATAGCAGTTCGAGGAAGCTCTCTGGAGCTGATGGATAAGCCAGCCTCACTAATCTGGCGACATCGGCCTCGAACTCCTGGAGGCTTTCTCCTGATTTCTGCACCCGGTTCCTTATTTGAGCATGATAAACTTGCTGTAGGTGAACATCGCCATATCTCATCTGAAGTTTGGATGTTAAAACTTCATAACAGGCTTGTTGACTCTCCGGTATTGTCTGCAGAATGTTAAGTGCCTCTCCTCGTAGGGCTATTATTAATGCTGTGGCTTTTTCGTTGTCGCTCCAACTGTTTGCCAACGCAGCAGCTTCAAATTGTTTTTGATATGTCGACCAAGGAACTTTTCCATCAAATGTTGGTGGCTTGATCTTCATTTTACCACTTTCTGTGTTGTTTTCGGATTTCACGAAACTATAGGATGGTGAAGCTATAGTTTCTTTTCTGCTCGACGTTCTCTTCAGGGACTCTATCAACTTGGCATGCTGTTCAATTATTCCTGATATTTCTTCAAATCTTCCATTAACCTCATCAACTACTTCGTCAAATTTTTCTTCAACCTTATCAAATTTTTCGTCGACCTTATCAAATTTTTCATTAACTTCATCTATTATTACTTCCTTGATGGCTTCCATTCTCTCGTCAAATGTACTTGCAATTTGACTCACCACCTTATTCTCCATTTCATCCATTTTTTCTTCCATTTTCAAGCTCATTTCTCGAGAATTCTCTTCCGCCTTATTTTCCATTTTATCCATTTTCAAGCTCATTTCACGAGAATTCTCTTCCATTTTCAAGCTCATCTTTTCAAAAGCTTGCTTGAGAAATTCCATACTCGCCTGGTACATTTTCTCCTTTTGCGATCTTGTTATCGGCATTCAAATCCACCCCACACCTGACACCAATGTAACGTTTTCTTTGTTATTAAAACGTCCGGGATAATTAAACTATTTATTTACACTACTTATAACACTAATGATTAATAACTAATGAACTTATTCTAACAAAAGTCTGTACAATTTATCTCTACTGATTTATTTGGCACTATGTATTTATTTTCACTGGTCGCTCGTGTCTAACTGAATGAATCTCTCATCGTCGATGGGCCCCTTATATGCATAACGCCGATTGTTTCTCGCTAAGTCCGGACCCGTCTAGAAACTTCGCGAAACATTCGGGGCCGCTATGACGCCACGCGTTTCCAGAAACTTCTCGATCGAGCCGTAGCGCACAGGGCCGTACTTGTCACAGTATTTTCATGAAATTCAGCACTTATAAGTATTTCACGATGCTGATGAAATCTAAAATATTTTCAAGGCATGAACACCTCCGGTTTTTCCGGAAATGACGTCAACTTCCGTTTTTCAAATTAGAACACCATTATTTTATTGCAGAAATAGATTCCTTAGAAAATTTCAAGTTATTTTGATGTAACATTTTTCAGTTCTGGTTGGAAAATTCTCTCTGAGCGGGAAAATTCGAAAAAAAAATCGTAAATAGAGCTCCGCTGAAACAAGAATAACTTCGAGGTTTTTGGATGGAAAATTTTCATTTTTGGGATTTTTCAAGATGCAAGATTGATGTATCCACTTTGAAAATCGAAATCGCGATTCATGATACAGGGGGTGAAAAAATCGCTTTCAAAGTTAGGGATAACAAAATCGTGAAAAATCAATTTTTTCAAATTAGAACCCCATTTTTTTATGGCAGATATTGAATCTACGTTAAAAAATAATGTGAGTGTATGCATCACACCCTTGCCCTAAAATGGATATTTTCTGAGTTTCTGAGGGCAAGGGTGTGATGCATACACTCACATTATTTTTTAACGTAGATTCAATATCTGCCATAAAAAAATGGGGTTCTGATTTGAAAAAATTGATTTTTCACGATTTTGTCATCCCTAATTTTGAAAGCGATTTTTTCACTTCCTGTATCATGAATCGCGATTTCGATTTCTGAAGTGGGTACATCAATTCTACATCTTGAAATATCCCAAAAATGAAAATTTTCCATCCAAAAACCTCGAAGTTATTCTTGTTTCAGCGGAGCTCTATTTTCGATTTTTTTTTCGAATTTTCCCGCTCAGAGAGAATTTTCCAACCAAAACTGAAAAATGTTACATCAAAATAACTTGAAATTTTCTAAGGAATCTATTCCTGCAATAAAAAAATGGTGTTCTAATTTGAAAAACGGAAGTTGACGTCATTACCGGAAAAACCGGAGGTGCTCATGCCTTGAAAATATTTTAGATTTCATCAGCATCGTGAAATACTTATAAGTGCTGAATTTCATGAAAATACGTTCAGTAGTTTCCCGTATAAATATGGGTGAGGTTCCTCGTGAAAGACCCTGTATACATATGTTACAGAGATCTTTACTAAAATTTTAGAAAAAAATAAATTCAGTCACTTAAGGAGGGTGATTTTTTGGAGAAAGGTGGACTGAGGAAATTTTGTTATAGAAAAGACCCATCTTAATTTCATACGAGCAATCACCTCCTGAATTTTTTCGCATGAATTTAGAAACACTGTATATGTTTGTCCAGTTTATAGTGAAACATCCTGTTTAATGGATACATGTCTTTACTATGTTGTACTGAATGTTTATCATTATCTCAGCTACTCGAGCATTTTTTGCAACCTGAATCCGCTTGAACTAAATGGCGAATGCGACGGTCTCGGTTTCGTCACTATTCAGTACAATTCTCCCAAATTTTCACCGAGCGATATTTAATTCTCGGCAAGAACCAGAGAGTCCGGATATGCAAAAAGGCATCATTTCAGAATTATTATCCAAATGCAACACCGACTTTCAGGATATGAAAGCGTCGGTGGGATGTAAGAAACGGCTTCGGAGGGACAAAGACGGAACGTAGAATAATTTGCTTCTTCGCGCTTCTGCTGCTCTGTGAAGTATGAGCGTAGAAAGGGGGATATATTCCTTTCGAAACGACGTAGCTTTTGACTTTATGATCTCTTTTGATGCAACAACAAGCTACGGGATGAAGGGAAAAACGAACGCGTTCGGGGTATCTCGAGAGGGAAGGATAAGGCGAGCGGGCGCCCGGTGCAGCGAAGCGTCGTGGGTTTACAATCACACAGGCAGCCGACACGACGCGGGCATCGCGAGGGACAAATACGTAGGCATCTTCTTTATGCCACGACTGACATGCTAATTTTTTCGCGATAACGTTTTATTCACGTCGGAGTTTTTTGAAATGATGAACAACCGTATAGGGTGAGGGCGATACGTTTCACTGAAACGGAATATGTGGGGTTCTAAGTGTTATACAGAGTGGTCCACTTCGTTTGAATAATTCAACAACCGATTGAGAAAGATAAACAAAAAAAGTTTGACATGATCGTAGGCCGCAAACACTCCATATTTATATATTATTTGTGTGAGGAGACTCACTGTCTACATCACTGATGAGTCCCAAGAGCGGAGCCAGGACGAAACGTGAAACCCATCCCGATGCATCCTCAAAGCTACGCACCCTAAGTGATAAATTTGAATTTCTCATCGAATATTGAAGAAGATACTCCGGTTGTAGGTGAAAATATGGATACTCTAAATATACATCAATATATTAGGAAAATTGAACCTACATTTGCTCCCACTGAAAATTCTCCTCACATAACGAAAGACTTTTTTTATACCATAGTTCAAAATTAGGCTTCGTTTGAAAGATACAGAGTGCTCATTTATTCGGAATGGTTTCTACGACTGTACTGTATTATGGTTGAGTGTTTTCTCTGTTTTCGTTACACATTTCTCGACAATTATTTCATTTTTTTTTCTGGTATCAGTTACAGCCTAGCCGTCTCAAATACCCTAGGAAAAATGCTATAAAATCACTTGTAAATTTTGAATTCCTCATATTTTTTTAAGAACCGATCATTTTGGAAAATGAAAGTATTCATATGTATTTTTCGAGTTATATGTTATAGGTACCTATGTATTATTCTGGAGTTTTTCAAGGATTTGAAATTTCACCAGAGCACATGATAATTACTTACTCCGAGATCGAACTTTATGTTAACAATATTTACATTTTTTCCACAGGTATAATAAATATTGGGTGAATTCTCAGAAAGTTCAACAATTCATTTGAAAACTAAAGGCCTAATCGGTATTAGTAAATCCTGAAACTGTCGAAATTAAATGAAAAATTCAGATTATACATCCTAGTGACTTCTGTATTGTATCTTGGCAGTTAGTGTGACTGTTAATTGACATTTGAATCTCACGTTTCAAATTTTGAAATCATTTTTAATTTTGCATCGAATTCGTGAATTATTCTCGAAGAAATCGATTAAACACCTCCAGAATTAAAAAAAAATTGCGAATAAATTAATACCTCAAAAATCCTAATCCATGTATAAAAAAGAATGCGAAAATTTTGTGAACGGGTCTGAGGAGAATTCGGTTAGTTCAATTTCAGATAATATTTTGTTAGCGTATGTTGAATGATGTATTTATGAATGAGGACATATAAATGTTCTACATTATGGTGAACTTATTCAATGTGAAGCAGTATGGTTCAGAAATTGAAAAATAAAACATTCTCAAAGAGAATTGATTGAGAAAAAAGAAGAAAACTAGCTATAGAACTACGTAAAACCTCAACCTCCAAACAGAAACTTTGGAATTTTTTTTCAAAAACTAAGAGGATTGCCGACTTCCCCCAAACTTAATGAGAACAAATTTTTTCACCTTTCCAATACAATTTTTTCATATATAATACCACTAGAGATGAAATTTTGCCGGCAAAATTTCTCGGCAAAATTTCTCGATTGTAAAATGAAAGTTTGTTGCTTTCGGCAATGTCGCGAATGACATTTGTATCAAAATCACGAGCCGTCAGGCGAGTGATTTTGGAACAATGTCATGAGCGAAATTGCCGAGAAGCAACAAACTTGAATATTACAAGAGAGAAATTTTACCTGCTTAAATTTCATCTCGAGTGGTATTCGAAATGACTATTTCTCGAGAAAATGTGTCTGAAGATGGTCACATTGGGCTTGTATTGCGCTATTCGACAAATAAGTATTCATCATAGATCAACTAAACGTTGTTTGTTTTCTCTATGGTAATCATTCCCGAAGCAATCTATGAATTTGAGAAACGTCAAAAATTTTGTCGCTGAAAAACCAAGTTGTTGATTTTGCCCGTTACCATGTTTTATCGATGAGAAACAAGTGTTGCTAAGGAAAATTCCTCACTAAAAATGGAATGAGTGGAATAGTCGCTGAAAAACCAAGTTGTTGATTTTGCCCGTTACCATGTTTTATCGATGAGAAACAAGTGTTGCTAAGGAAAATTCCTCTCTAAAAATGGAATGAGTGGAATAGTCAGTTCTAAATAAACACCATAAAATTGGATAGTATCGCGGAAGCCAGTGCTGACAACCACAAAACGAAAAATATAACTGAAAACAATGCTGTAATGAGATTATCACAGTACTGTTTTTAGTACAGTAAGGAACTCATTACGATACTGGAAAAGAGAAAATAATGTCTATGATAGAAACACGTATCGTGACCACAGAAATATTGAAGAAGATATAATCAGGAAAATTATATAACTGCTCTGTTCTTAAGACCTCTCCATGAAGTTGAAATTGCTGAACTACAACAAATCCCTGAAGGTAGTTGAACAACGAAACCAATGAAACGGCAGACACTGATTTTATGGGTTCTAATCCTGAAATTAGGAAAGGTAATTTCATGGTGAAATTTGTAGATATCAGAGTTGTCTCTGTAGATATTCACTATGCATTGTCTCTTGATATCAAATTATCAACTATGTAATCCATCGAGAAAGAAGAATGAGAGAGAATGAGATTTATGCACTCATACCAGAGAATCGCGTAAGAGTCGTATTTTGCTCGATTTTTTGAATTGCCATATTTTTTAGACAGAGTCGAATTCGTGAAAATGAGAAAAGAAAACGTGTCGATGTAATCAACAAAACGTGAATTTGTTTTTTGTTCTGAGAACGTAGAGAAGTCTTTCACCATTGCTGTAGCTTAGGATTTTTTCGTGATTGCAGGATTTTTTTTTGGTGTGCCCATCAGCAAGGAAACCTCATTCTGAAGATACAAAGAGTGGAAATATAATAATTGCATTGATGAATTCCATTTTCTAGGATTGCAATTTTGTTATGGTCTTCACTGAGTAATGAAAGGTGTTATCATGAAGGATACTCGCATAGGCATGTGTCGTTCGTCGAATTTTGAGGAACCGGATCGGTATCGTTCGTTCACTGTGAAGAACCGGTTCTGAAAACCCGTTCAAAAAGAACTGTTCAAGAATCCACAAAAATGACACGAGCCATAAATCATCTCTTTCGGTTCCAGGTTCCAGCTGTTTATTACTTTATGGTAGCTAGACCCGACCGACAGTACCGAGACCGAGTACCGACACCGATACCCGACGTCGGGAGATCGATAAGACCGAACGAATGAGGCAACAACCATTTGGCATTGAATCATCGAAACCGTTCGAAAGAACGGGTTATTTTTCTAGAGAGGAACCGAACGAACGATTGGCTTTTGAGACCCGGTTTTTTAACCCGTTCGTTCGAGAACGACATATCCCTACAGTCGCAACTGCCTTCGCCAAAATATGCATTAATTAAAATATGAATTTCAAGGAAAACAAAATTCCTCTTCCTACTGTGAATATATTTGGAAAATCTTGTACATATAATCAACTATGAACCCAAAATAAAAAACCATTTTTCTCTCGGAAACATTCAAGATAGGAACCAAATACCCGGAGAAAGTGGAACTCCGTTCATAGGCTGCAATATCAAAGACAATAATAAGTGGAAATAACAACAGATAACACTGCAAACTTAAACTACCAACTGAGAATCGACCATTTCGAACCTCCATATTGTAAAACTAACGTGGACCTAAAGTCGTCTTAACAACGAAAGAATCAAGTCCTTCTCGACTGAATCGAGGCCGAGTGTCTGAATCAGCATGGTGTTGACGCGCCTCTAGGTGCGAATGAAGATGGCATTATTCCACTCTAGCCCGATCTAACGAACGGTAAAACATTCTGGTTCAATAAAAGTGCTTGAGAGGGAATAACGGATTCCAGCGTTCCCCGTTCCTCCCCTAAGCCGGAATCCTCCCACGCGTTGTGTTTGTATCCAACACCATCATTCTTTTCGGCGTTTTCGACGTCGACCGCCATGCATTAAGTCCGTTAAGATTAATAGTGTTGATATTGCAAACTAATCGCCACTTTCCTTCCCAAACATTCTTCAGATAAAATCTGGGTCGGCTGTTTAGCTTTTGCTTCGGGATTCGTGGCGGAAGGGCTTATTGCCTAATAACATAAATAAGGCAAAAGTGTTCGATTTTGGCAGGGAAAATGGCGTGATGCTTCGAAAAATCCATGTGACAGCGAAAGGTTCACGACGCTTTTTTCCGTTTCCCCTTCGGTTGGACTTATTTTCAGGCTTTATTTGGGAAAAAAGCGGAGGTATTACAGAGAATACGCAATGCTGAGCTTTATGAAAAAGGCAGGGGGGAACATGAAGGATTACTTCAGTTTTATGTAGTAATATTTTGTTTTTAAAACATGGCACGAATTCCCAATCCCTCTCAACCAATGGAACCGAAATACTTCTCGAGAATCACTATTTTTTAACAGATATCTCTGGTGGGTAAAATCAACCATCAAACGTCAAATGTCAGCAATAATCAGAACACTGAGCGTACCCCCTCCTCTAATCTGACAATTCAACTTTCGACCCCTCACTTTCTCAATCCCGTCGCATTCTCCATTCTGTAGCGAGCGAAGTATATTTGACCTCTATCTCTGCGCTAGCTGTAAGTGAGCTACAAAACTGATAATCATTATAAGCACTAACCTTTCAGCGGAAAATGAAGGCTAAGAACATTGATTGTTGGATGCATGCAAGTTTGACCAGTCTATAATATTGAAGATAAAACGAAACATTTGTTCACATCGATAAAATCCACATTCAATCTGATTAAAATCAATAATAGGGTGGCTGTTTTTCATACACTAGGGTTTGTTCGATTACTCAAAAAACTGATCAGAGTGATGAATAATGCAGGATTTCAGATAACTTGCCGCCTTGTTCTCGTTCGTACTTTTTTTGGTTTGGGGTTTTTGATTTCTGCGACAGAGGATGTTTTTTAATTCTCAACGAAAATCATAAAACGATGGATAAAAGCGCAAAAGACAAAATACCCGTACATATTATGACAGAGTTTGCTCCAGACATTTTCACTTTGGAAAGGAAATATTCTGATTCTCTTCTTAAAAATTATAATAGTTCAATGAATTTGATGATGATTACTCGGCCACAGTATGAAAATTGAATTATTTTATCAGACATGATTTCTTGTGCATACCATTTTTCGAAGTCGTAAAGACAACCAGTTCTGTAGAGGAATTAAATCCAAAATCATTGGGTAAAATATCTTCTCATGTTAGATTCAGTATGATTTATTGTAATAGCCAAATGGGGGGTAGATGATTATGGTATATTTCAAGGTGAATCAGAACGATTTAGATCACGACAAACTGATATCTCAAGAATGACGGCTTTCTCAAAGTATTTTCAAACATGATTTTTATTTTCATCTCATATTGGATATTCCATAATAAAGACCATTTATTATTATTATTATTGTTATTGAAGCTGATGGCTAATTTCACATGACCAATACTTGAGTAGAATTTTTGCTACTTCAAACCGAGATCATTACGCGATGTTTCCAAAAAAGTTCATGAATTGAAAATATTTGAATATGTGAAAAAAATGTTTATGGTGTAAAAGATATAAGGCACTGCAATATTTCAAGTTATGCGAAAAAGAATTTAAATGTCCTATGTAGGCTTTTTTCTTGAAGTTTTTGAAAAGTGGGGAATTCCATAGGCCCGTTTTGAAGTTTTTTTGTCGGGTTATTCGAGTACTTTTATTCTTTTTTCGAATGAACCATCACAAAGTAACGGACTACTCTGTCCATTATTTTTCAGCATAATTTCAACACTCGATTCTTAATTTCCGTTCAAGAGAAAAGCATAACTAAATCTTCCAACCATGTTTCTATACGTGAAATATTTCTAGTGTTTACAGAAAAAAAAATGTCTTCAACATTCATTGAATTCACATAATATTTTCTCAAATCCATTATTTTCCCAAAGTAAATAAAGAATTTGATAAATACGTAAATACTACGACGTCTATACGGGGTAAGTCTTTGACTTGTACATATATTTGAACTTTAGATTTCTCTCATCAAACGAAACATTTTCTTCCAATACCACTTCCGAAAATCCATGAAAAAAACACTTTAATGTCCATATCTTCGTAACCGTTGTTTCAAATGAACTGAATTTTGGTTCTTGGTTACTATATTCATGGTGCATATTCCTCAATCGAAACTCATTCAATATCTCTCCTAGTATGAAAGTTACAGGGTAGTCGACTCATCAATACACGAAAAAACACCATAAAACCACTTCAAAAAGATAAACGGTTCATATTTTCGAAAGAATCAATCATTTTAGAATCTGAAAGTATTTCTATGTTTTTTCAATAAAACGCGTCGTTTTCGAGTTATTTCCAATTTCACCCGGAAAAATTTGACGACAGAATCATTAATTTCAAGAATAATCTGAATGCGTCTCTGAATTGAATATAATCGAATATTATTCCTTCTCTGGTCCTTAAATGAGTCGATTTCTAATGAAAACGGCAGAATTCATAGATATTTATACTATGTTTCGTGAAAAATCCTTATTTTCAATGGAAATATCAGCAAGCTGACAACATCTTCTTGAAATTTCTGTGCAAACATTCACAAAATAGATGAGGTTAGGTTGTAAATTCTGATGATCTGAATGAAAAGTCTTTCTTCATGAGATTGTTTGGGAATTTCGAGGAAAATATGAACAAGTTATTAGTGTTTACAAACTAATCTGCAGAAAAACCGAAGAAGGAACTTCTTTTGGTGGAAGAGTGTGACTTTTCTGTTGAAAAGTCACATGAAACCGGATGCCGGATGAAACAAACTGTTTTTGTTGAAATTATTGTGTTTGCAACATTTTCATTCCAATAAGGTTAGTACTTGAGTATTCCCTAAATGTATAACTCAATTTCGATAGAGAAATATGAACTTTGAATCAATTCCAGAGAATTTCATCAGGAACGTAATAAGCCCAATTTTTTTTCAAATGGCTTTATCTTTTTAACAGAGCCTAATTCGAAAAAATGGAAAATGAAAAAAAGGTTTCTTTTGGCCTCACGAATCTACAGTAAAAATATATGTAGAAGTCGAAGATTCACCCTGTATAGAAAGGACAACGTTGCTTATTCATCTGACAGGAAAATGACTGTAACCTAATATCTTCAAAATATTCAAGTTGAAATATGTCAGAATTTCGTGGTGAACGGGAAACATTATGAGAGTGAATGTATAATATGTATAAACATGATTATAGTTTATTATAGTATAGAATCGGAAAAATGGCCAACCAACTATTGAATTCTTTTTTTTTCAGTTGAAATGTGGTTTACATCGATGTCAAAAATAGTTTGTTTCATGCCCGATTGCATAGAATTGAGGTGCTATCCACGTAATAGACCTTTCCAGAATACGTAGAACAAAGATGAAAGATGTGAACTGAACCAGAATGAGAGAGAAACAGGTATTTTCATGAGCAACTTGTGGGCAGCTTTAAATGATGCGTAAACCTTAGTGCGAGAGAGAAGAGAGAGAGGGAAGCAATGAAATGAGATTCTACTGTTTTTATCGTACCGTGACCCTTACTTAGTAATACAACATTGTTGAGGCATAATAAAATTTAGATTTTCGATAAACAATACAATAAATAACATCCAAAACGTCGACTACGTAAAATAATAATATCAATGGTCAAATGTCAATGATTTGAGGGGGGAAGTTTTGACGACCAATAATATTCATTTTTAGCCCACAAAAGACGCGCGCAACTCTCACCTGCACAGGTAATTCTGGAAAGGTCTATTCTGAACCTAGAATTTAACTCTTGAAATTAGAAGTGAAACATTTAGTGGGCTCTGCCAAAGGCCAGTGAGAACTATTGCGCAACGCGTCAGATTGGGATTTAATGAATAAGTTTTGCTCATTCCTAATTCTGCACATGCGCATATCTGGATTCCTACTTTGCCCAGCTTCAATTTTCATTGGCTGATTTTTTACCTTGAAATTATGAGATAAATGGTTTCATGATTATTTCAAAATAATGATGATTGTCAACTTCCTAATTTTATGGTTGGCTAAAGGCTAAAGCGTACAATACTGTAGTTATCGCAAAAACAACGAAAAACCTTATGTTCCACACATCAGTATAAAGAGGAATTATCCTAATTCCCCCAAACTCCTCCAGCCTATCAACCGTTTCCGCACATCCAATGAAACTGCACCTCCTTCTTTATGAAACTCGACTCTATGCCCATTATAAATGGAACACCATCTCATCGCTCAATCTATATTATGCCCCTTTCACGCCATCCGAGTCTTCGCACCCATTTATCTTCCCATTCCGCCAGTTTTAGCCGGTCAGTTACTGACCGTTTACCGTAATTGGTCTGTATACGAAATGGCCGTAGGTTTGGCGGTACCGTTAAAAGATAATTTAGCACGTGGCTGCGGGCTACAGCATGCAACGCGGCCGAAGGCACCGTCGCCGAATTATATTGCACTTGCTACAAGGGAGCAGACGGAGCTGCTGCTTCGGCTACCATGTCGTCTGGCCGTTGCGGAGCTGGAGAGACGACGAGATTCACGATATTGGTCTGAATTTGCGGGATCCTAACGGGTTGTCATAATATTTGATGAAGGAGGGAGGTGGGTTGCGGTCTGTTGAATGTAGCCTTCGGCCATTTCTCGAAATGTGTTTCTTAGACGTTGAGAAGGAGGGTTGAATTTATGTATTTATGACGGTTATGCAGACTTGCTATGATTCAACTGAGGAGATGGATTCATCGTTGGAATCAACTGGGAGGATCTATTTTTTCGAATCCAACATTCACTGCCAGCTACTTGGTGAAATAGACTCGCCTTTTTCGCGAGAAAGATGACAGTCGATTGAAACGGAATGTCCAGGATGAGACCTTATATTGATACCAAACATAATTTGCCAAACTTGTTATCTTATACTCGGTATTTGAATGGCCCAAATTGGGAAAATCTGAATGAACACAACTTAGCAAAGAAACGGTTTTGGAAAAAAAATATGGAATTCTATTATTTTTCACTCTTTTCTTTTAAGATTTCACTGTTAAAAATGTAGGTGAAATACGTACAAAATGAAATATATGGACAAAATTACATGGGCATCATAATATGTATTAGAGTTTGGAGGTATCAAATGCGGAACTGCCTACACCATCACACGACCTGAGGGGCTTCTATTTACCTCTGAAAATCAGCAAGCGCTACTCTAGTTCATTAGGTGGTTATGAGTGATAAAAGAAATCAGAAGGTCACGAGTTTCTTGTTTATGCGCCAAATTTTCAGAAGAAATGGCCAGTTTTCACCATTTTTCTCATTCATATTGCATTCATTTCGAACTTTACTTCTTATTTGTCATTGCATTCACGAAGCTTTCTTCATGTTAAATATACTTTTTGTATTAATTCGATAAATTTCTAGTTTTATAACGCTATATGGACAAAATGACATATACAGTGAACGGACAAAATGACATAGGTATTTCAGCTGAATTAACCGTATCTACCGGATAATTAATGAGATTATCACAAACTTAAATGTAATATTCTATTGATAAACACGATAACAATATTAACTTGAGTCAATCCATCCCAGGCTCCTTCAGCAAACAAAGAACCAGGACTTATCTTAAAATATTCATAACAAAATATTCATCTGCGGCTAATAAAGTCAATGCATCTTAACCTACTCTTGCTGACCTTATGACGAGGTTTCTCCAATCCCTAAAGGACGATTCATAAGTGAACCAGGCAAACGTGAGCCGAGGACTAGATAAATGTACTTAGTTTCAACTTCTACACCTAAATACGATTGCAATCAAATCAAAAAAAGAGCCCATGCCTCCTCCAAACACAAGGAGACAAGTCCCTAGGGCATTATTCAAAGAAGACAATGAAGAAGAAAATGTTCTTAGCAACTTTCGAGATGATCAAGACGACTATCCTTCTATCTATTAAGATTTAGATCTTCTCCAGGATTAGCTTTGGAGAAGACTGGTTACGATGCATGCATTGCTTGCATTCGGCTCACGCATCTTGTGCTGATGTTCCTAGCAGAACCAAGCGTTTCATTTGTGAACTTTGTCGGTTCTTTTGAAACTATAAGTAAAAAACTACAGTTGCCTGTTGCCGGTATGTCATTTTGTCCATAGCATGCGAACAAAATAAATTTCGTTTATCTCATTTTATCTGAGAATATTTTATTTCTTGGTACTTCCTTGCTATAATATTTATGTTTCAAAAATTTAAACAGCTCCTTCTGGGTGTTGCAGTTTCTTTGTCAATTAGCATATCCCTTCTAGTTCCAGAAAAATCCGCAATATTTCACGCTAATTCTGATGTGGAATAGGTTAACTTCATAGAGAGATGACAGATGTTTTTATTATGTTTAGGAAGTTCATGACGAAAATTCCATCAATAAACGATTTATTTTTGAAGAATATACAAATATCCTAATTATTGAAATTGTATTCGACTGCGTGACCACTTCAAAGATCCCGTGCGACTATGGCAGTTATTTTCAAAAAGTATTAGCATGAAAGATCACAAGGATTTGGGAAGAAGAAAAGGCTCGGCAAATCCAGCCTGCACAGATTCGCGACTTTGTCGAAACATTTTCTTCTACCGCCATCCATTAATCGTCCGCATCAGGGTGACAGTAGCGTCAGCTGAAAAACGCGGTGTAATACCCGCAGAAATCTAATCTATACCACAGCAGAACCGCTCCATCGTCAGCGAATTATGCTGACTCGACCTGCTGGCGAATAATCTGGAACACTCGCAATGTTGGATAATTAAAACGCAGAAAACGACAGAGGGACAAAAGTGAAGCTAGAGTGTCCTCTGAGGTTTAGTGAAGCGTCTTCAAGAACTCCGTGTCATTGGTCGGCGTTCTTCGCACAGATACAATGCAGATAACAGGGCATTGTGACGCTACTCCTCGACAGGATTGCGACAGGAGAGCCAAGTAGGGAAGGGTGCTCCAGGTTCCCAGAAGTCGTATAAAGCCTGAGTGCCCTTGGACGTGAACAGCGCGTGACGAAGCATGAATATGGTCTTGCCCTGGAGGACACACTCGAAAAATCTGCACTCGTTGATATCAGTCGCGATGCATCCAATTATTTTCGTGGAATCATACGCGAATATCAGTTTGACCCTGATGCGCAGACCATCGATCGACGCCCGTTTGGACGGATTTGATCAGCAAAAAAACAGAAAATTACATGGTTCGTTATTTTTCACCATGGAAATTATCAACAACTCTAAGCGTTTTCTCTCCCAATATGTGAAACACTAATCAATCAAAAATTTTGTCGAAATCGCTCTGTGATATAAATTGTAGGTTCACTATTCACCGAAAGCATTTTTTGGAAACAATATCAGAAAACAAATAATATTGAAACAATCTTGTGCAGTCCCCGAATTTCTAGACAAAAATAATTCAAAAGAGTGAACGTCCAAATGAGACGGCAGAACTCATATTACGCGCAAGCAGGTGCAATGCAAAGTCTCACCTAGCGGGTAAATGTCTAATTCATTCGAATATCACGAATAGCTGAAAGTGACCCTGTTAGTATACAGGGTGTCCCACCGTCGAGTGCCAATTAGACGTTCCTGGAGAACTGGACATATTTATTTGAAATCCGAAAATTGGGATTATGATATAGATATTGTTGGAAGTTCTCTACAGATCTCAAATATTCTTGGAGCCTGAGCATTTCCGGTTATACCAGGAGTGGAACGAAATTTTTCCGAAAAATTTTTTTTTTATATTTTCGTTTCTGATATGATTGAGTATTCAATGCTGAATACATTTCTGTTGAAACCATTGTATTCATTCGAATAGTTTTCAAAATATCGAAAAAAAACCTGAAAAGATGTCAAATATGTGAACATCCCGAGTGTAATCCGTTCTCACAAAGTCAAAGTAGAAGAATGTAGAAAGGTCTTTTGAATTTCATAAATATCATCACAGGGTGCTTCAAATTTTGTGTCGAAAACTGTGATCCAAATTGGCCATAATTTCTGTTTTTCAAATTAGAACCCTATTTTTATATAATTGCGTTGTATTCTGCGAAGAAAAATAATGATGCTCTTGCTCCTAAATTCAGTTATCTCCGAGTTATTTGAGCCCTACTGGATTCATGTTTTACGTAGGTAGAGTCAAATTTGAATGTTCTTGATCTGATGAATGTTCTTATGAAACCACAGTAATAACTAATAATTGGACCTGTCACCTGTGAATTATTAAGGTGGGCGTTTAATGTTGTGTGTTCTTATTTAAAGTTGCATTTGAGAATGATTGCACTTTGAGAACTGAAATTTTGTGGGTAAAGTCAGAAAGGATTGGAGTTTTAAAAGAAATAATTGAGATTTATTTCATTCCAAAAGTTCTTTTTTTTGTTCTTTCGAAAATAGAAGAAAATGAGCCAACTCATGCTTCTGTTTTATTTCAAAAGAAAGACCCATGAAAATAGTTCAACTTCCGATTAAAAGTGAATCTACAGATAATTTAATTCAGAAAAACAACTTGAAATACGGAATTGGTCGAGAATGGCCAAATTCAAATTTTAGCGGAAAAAAGTTCCTGCTTTACCCACATTTTCACTAATTTCATCATTCAGCGAGTTTCGGATAGAGAGCGCCATTGTACATTTCATTCATAATTAGAGAGATATTCATAGAACCTTTAGAGTTAATGTAAGTTCTATGGAGATATTCCATAAAATGCACGGTGGCGCCTCTATCGGACGAGGTTTCCTACTCGCTTTGAATGGCGACCTTAATGGGATAATTCATCTTCTATGGTCACAGAATATTCTCATGCGAAAGATAAGATGAATTTGACTCTACGTACACCATGAATCCAGAAAAGCTCAAATATCTCGGGAATTACTGAATTTAGGAGCCAAAACATCTGAGAGTGCTATCACTATTTTTCTTAGCAGAATCCAACGCAATCATGAAAAAATAGGGTTCTTATTTGAAAAACAGAAATTATGGCCAATTTTCGATCACAGTTTTCGACACAAAATTTTAAACACCCTGTGATGGTATTTATGAAATTCAAAAGATGCATGACCTTTCCACATTCTTCTTCTTTGACGTTGTGAGAACGGTTTACACTCGGGATGTTCAGAATGAAAATAATGAACATAACACTGACTATGAATATTTGACATTTTTTCAGGTTTTTTTCGATATTTTGAAAGACAATTCGAATGAATACAATGGTTTCAACAGAAATGTATTCAGCATCGAATACTCAATTATATCAGAAACGAAAATATAAAAAAAAAAATTTTTCAACAAATTTATTTCCACTCCTGGTATAACCGGAAGTGCTCAACTCCAAAAATATTTTAGGTCTGTAAAAAACTTCCAACAATATTCTAATCCGAATTTTCGGATTTCAAATATGTCCAGTTCTCCAGAAACGTCTAATAGGCACTCGACCGTGTGATACCCTGTATGATACGACGTTGACGCCTTGTTTTACGGCTTGTCGTTTCATAGCTGGGTCATTACATAGGATATGTATTAGAATCTGTGAAAGGTAAAGTTTCGAATCCTTAACCAGACTGATTCATCAGACAACAAGGAAAAATCTTCAGAATTATATTCAAAGATATTTTCATCGAAAATATTTCAGTCTGGAAATGGGTTATCTTCTCTCGCCTTCTATGAGTAACATATTCATGGAAAATCTGGAAGAGGAATCAAAAGATACATATTCGATCAAACCAAAGGCTTGGGGTAGAGAGATTTGCTATTTGACAACATGGCAGAAGATAGACAAATTCATGAATACTAAAGAACCCACAATGGGAGTAGAAAAAAACAACCAACCACCTTTTATATAATTTCTCAACAGCAAATTGGAAAGGAGCACCTGACATTGTGATATAAGAATCTCTAAATGAGAATAATATTCTGTGGGAATTTCATGAAATTTCTGAACTTATCGTTTGAAGATTGTCAATCTTCAAATACCCAGAAAAATGTATATGAGAAACGAAGGAACTTTGCGGAATGTGGAAAGGGAGCGGCTAAGAAAATGGAAAAAATATTTTTTCCATTTCGAAATGAGAAAGGGGGGTATCAAGGGGAAACAAAATGAAAAGACTCAAATTTCACCACATGTGGAATTCAGCACATGTCGCATTTCAGGGAAAAACAGCGATACGAGACGACGACAAGAAATCCCCTACAGGACGGATAAAAAAGCTGGATGGTATCGCTGAAAGCAACTCCCATGGGATGAATTCATACGAAAAATCTCCGTGCAATCTGAAATTACGAAATCCTCCTCATCCGATTTTACGCGATAATCGAAACTGATTCGCTAGCAACGAGATTCCACAGAATTAGTTTCGAATTCCTCTGTGCCTACGGAACACATAATAGGCCTACTCAGGATTCACATTATCCAGTTATCTCGTCCGGAGCTGCGACCATCCCGAAAGAGTGTTTCCGGTTGGTCGTATGCGATCCAGAGGCGTACTGGAAAAATTTTTCTACATAATTATACGATTCATGACGTGATTAGTTTTATCATATTTTTCCGACACGCAAATGAGGTTTATAGGCTCACCCTTCAATTTTTTATATTGCCACTTGAATGAGTCGGAAAAAAACGGCTAAACCGCAATTGTGTATTACATTATTATTAGATAACTGCTATACCCTCTGGTTCACTCAAGGAATAAAAAAATTCAAATGAGCTAGATAGATATGCAAAAAAGAATACATAATTCATTAGAACTCGACCTGATCATGACAAATATATGATATTTATGCAAGAAAAGCAGAAGTGATCATATAATATCTCGAAAATGAAGATTTGATGAACTTCACAAATATATCAACAATTTAAAAAAAAATATTTCAATCATATTGAGAAAGATACAGTGATCTTTTTCTTGAAAAATCTAGATTTGGGAAAATAGCTGACACCCCTCAATTTCACAACTGTTAGAAAATATTCATTTCCTAACTGTCAGGAATAGTACATTGTTTACCCGGTAGGAAAAGCCTTACATTCCTGGACGATCGTAAAGAGCTAAGTCCAGGCGTAAGCCGAAACTTAGCAAACACAGAGTCCAGGAATGTGGCTTTTCCTACGAGGTGAACATACTATTTTTCCGCAAATCTATTGAAATTCGACAGATTCTGATGAATTTTGAAGAAAATCTCGAATTATTCCATTTATAAATAAATGGAGCTTTGAAATTCGGAATGGAATTGGTTGCGTTACTATAGACACGTAATAATCCTGAATTGTCAAACTTGACGAATATTAATTTAATTGCTGCTCTTTCCGAAGACAAAACAGCCTAAAATGAGCTGTTTGAGGCAGTGAATATCTACTGCTTCATTAGAATTATTGCCAAAGAAATCTAGAGAAAAGTACGAATATGCTTATGCAGAACACGGAAAACTGTGAGAAAATAATATTTTTCTCCAACCATCGAAAAATGTTGACATTTTTGTACTATTTTCTGGTGCAAAAGCCATCAATTCCTTTACTGTACAAAAATTTGCTCGTTGCATAGCAACACTTTTAATCCTAGGATTAAAAACGCTACTTTTAATCCTAGGACTAAAAGTAATTGCATTTGAGCTCTCTAATTGAAATTTGAAGTCTACTGACGTCTACTTGACAATCAATATTTACCAACAATACCAGATATTTGACTGGGTTGGAGAAAAAATAGTATATATCATACGGACTAAAAGTGCCTATTTTTACTCGCAATTTTGCATTCGCTCGGCTGCGCTGCGCTCCGCCTCGCAACTGCAAACATTGCTCGTAAAAAAAATATGCACTTTTAATCCTTATAATATAATATACTATTTTCGCAAATCGCTAGGAAATTTTGACATTCCTAACAAAATTTGCCATAGAAAAAGTCAAGATTTCTCAACTGTTAGGAAATATCATTTCCTTACAGTTGTCAGTCTTCTACATAAGCAAATTCGTACTTTTCTCTAGATTTCTTTGGCTATAATTCTAATGAAGCAGTATTTACTGCCTCAAACAGCTCTGGACGAGTCCCAGAAATGGAAAATTCATCATCACTCATCATTTCACACTGTTTTCCCTTCGAAAAGACCAGCAATTAAATTAATATCATATCAAGTTTGACAACTCAGCATTAATACGTGTCCATAGTAACGCAACCAATGCCATTCCGGATTTCAAGGCTCCATTTATTTATGAATCGAATAATTCACGATTTTCTTCAAAATTCAATAATATCTGTCGAATTTGAAATGATTTGCGGAAAAATAGTATGTTTACCTCGTAGGAAAAGCCACATTCCTGGACTCTGTGTTGCAAAGTCTCGGCTTACGCCTCGACTTAGCAATCCTCACGATCGTCCAGGAATTTAATGCTTTTCCTACCCGGTAAACAATGTACTATTCCTTACAGTTATCAGTGTTTTTTCTTTATTCCTTTGGCAATCATTATAATGAAGCAGTTATCAGCTCTGGAAGAGTCCCAGAAATGGAAAATTCCTCATCACTTATCATTTCTCACTGTTTTGTTTTCGGAAACAACAGAAATTAAATTTATATACAATTATGACGATAGTGTCCATCTCAAAGAGAATAGTCAGATTTCCACGAATTTCAAAATGTTTTGAATATAAAATACCATATTTTATTCCAAGGAGAAATGACTTTTCACGGCTCGCTTTCAAATGCCCGTCTCGCTACGTTCAGCGGGTAAATTCAAGCACGCCATGCAAAGTGACACTTCTCCTCCTTATGAAATATTATACAATACTCCATTCACTTTCATAAAGTATACCGGTTGGCCATGGAATTCTGACACATTTCACCGTGTATATTTCGAAAATGTTAGGTTATAGTCATTCTTCTGTCAGTTGAACAAGCAACGTTGCCATTTCTTCATTTATGTCGTAGTTATTAGGTATTTAACAAAATGTTTATTCACTTCAGGGTTACTTTTCGAATGCGCAGATTTCAATTCTAAAATTCTAAATAGCACTTCCTTATACTTTGCCTCTGAATTTTCGAAACTACCTTCGGCATTCGTAGTTTCCAGGCTTGATAATCAATAATAGGAAATGAACGTCGGCAACGTCTACGAGATTTATTCATTGACGTTATGCCATTCACAAGTAGGGGAGAGTTCCTTTGAATTGGACAGCCCATGAACCGGACACTATAGTTTTCTACTACACCCGATAGTAATTGAGCATATTTTATGTAAATTCCATTTTCGCAACATTGAGCCACGTCTCTTGGAAAATGGCTGAATCTGTGGGTTGCGTCTTGTTGACGAGGCATGCATTGAAAAATCCGTTGCCGGTAAAGTAAATGTGTACGTACATTTGCGAAGTGAATAGCTACGTTTCTAGTGACGATAAGTTGCCGATTTTTTCATATAAACATCAAGTGATTGTCCCTTATCAGACAGATATGTTAAATCATTGATATAACGATTTGTAGAAATTATATTTTCAGGTTTTTTATAAAAACCACATATCCCATGAATCGGACATAGAAAAATGACTGGAAATTGATGTCCAGTTCATGGGCTGCAATGTTTCCGATTCAAGGGAGATGTGAAAATATGTTATGTAATTCAATAATTAACATGGAAAATACTGTATGTTTTCTCTGTTTGGTACTTCTAAATGATTTAAACTATTCTCCTAGAACTTTATGACAGTATTCTATTGTTTCTGTACCATTGTCCACTTCATGGGAATAACTGTCCATAACAAGGGCAACATCCCATGAAATGGACATTTTATAAAATAAAGTAAGACTAGCTTTTCTTTCTCTAGCTTTTTCTGAAAAAGTGAATCCGCAAACCTTATGCTCATTTTATGACGGTACATTTTGAAACTTTTTCATTTGAAATAATATTTCACACCGAAAATAATAAAATTGTCCGTTTCAAGGGAACTCTCCCCTACCAACCTGCGATTTTCACAGGTAAAAAAACTTGATTAACCTAAAACTTGGTCAACCACGATTATAAAAGGGAATGGAGTATAGGTACTATTAAATTCAATAAATTCGGTATTTACTCGGTAGAAATTCATTTTGAAAGTAATGATATCTAACAATTCCCCCAAAATTCAATGTTGTTGCACAACAATTGTTTCGCCACAATGCGGTTTGATCAGTTTAACATTCTGAACTGATTCACATGAAGGAGGATATCGTCTTAAATTTGATTTTGTGCAGACTGAAATCTCGTATGTGTTCTAGAAAAGATCCTCCTTCAGGAGCCTCCAGTGTTTATCTTATTCAGTTCAGCTGTTCTCTAAGCCAATGTTCAACTCCAGAACTATTTACTATTCACCGAGAGGAGGGAGAAGCCACCATTCCTCAAATTCAGTTAAATGCATTAATATTCGTTTGTCAGAACGTTCCAAATAACGAGGGCCTCTGAGGAAGAACCTCCTATTCAGCTGAGACTAACACCGGCCTCGATTCTGCTGTAATATCAGTATTTATCTCTCTGCGGGGAACAAGGGGAACGCTGAAGAGATTTATTCAATTTTTCGAGAAGACGAATGTTTTTATTATTTTCGGCGACGATCCGCTGCTTTCTTCTCGCTCCGAAGGTAATTGCTCATCTCCAAAGGATATATGTGTCATGATTCTCGATTTATGGCGTGTGTACCTTTTCTTAGGAATTCTTTCTGGAGCTAAGGAAGTGGAAAATGCGACAAATGTTTCGAAACTTCGATTTATCGTTGGTCAATGGCGTTCCGATCAATTATGTATAGGTCTCTTTCGAAAGAATATAAATATACGGCTCCACATAAGTTGAGGGAGTTGAGAAATTTGGTCACAGTCTCACCGATCTTGATTCTTGTACTGCACATGTTCTTTTATGAGAAATCAACTCTTTCATTTCTGAACCGTTTTCTTGGCCCTCGTTCAGGAAAGTTCTTGTCGTTCGGATTTTTAGAATTTTGGATCAATTATTTTTTCTTTCTCACAATCAGCTCTATCTTCTATAAGGACTCTGTATTTGTGTCATTCAGGAGAAGGAACATGATTGTTTACGCATCATGAACGGCACAAATGAAAACTCCGATCTTCTGATATAAATTGATACTCAACGAAGAAAAAGTAAGGATCTGCGCGACAAATTGCTAATTAGCAAATTTCAGCTTGATATTTTCATCCTTCGACCTACTTGGCGATTTCTTCTGGCTCTACCAAAATTAGCATAATTTCGGAACGCAATCAACCAAAACCTCTTAAATATTCGTTGAAACGAATACCCAGTCAGGTGCGAAAGCTTCGAGAACTTATCAGCGCCCAGGCGAGTTATGTATAATCGGAAAGAGAACCTCTCCACTCGAAAGAAATCGATTTCGGTCGAATGTTTCATTGTGTTCTAAAAACGGCGAGATTTTTTGTGATCAAAGCCTTCAGTAGGGGAAAACAGAAGATGATATCTACGTTCATTATTGAGTAGGGTGATCTTCCGCCCCACTGATCTATAATAGTCAAAGCACTAGTATGGGCCAGCAGATCTACCTTTTTAACAGTTATCCTTATCGGTAGGCCTCCGGTCGCGGAATCTGAGCGCAGTTGTCAGATTGTGTTCCGGGCTTTCTCTATAGAAGGCTGTGGCGAAACTCTGACAGCTTACAGCTACAATGTCAAATAGTTTTCTGTAATCTCAGCAGATCGGGCGATTTTATAGGAGAAATGTCAAACTTTGATCAGTTGTCCTGAAGAAATGGGGAAATGATGGAAAATATGAATACCAAGCTATTTTGCGTTGACTCTTCCTCTTTCTATCCGTATATTTACAGCACGACCAGGATATCTGCGAAAAACGTTTTATCGAGTTTTAAATTGCCCATTTTGCCGAATTTTTTCGCGATTTTCGCGAATTTTTTTTAAAATACTTCTACATGGCCTAGAGAATCAAAATTTCGCCCACGTACGAATCGATCATTTCTCATTCCGACCGTGAAAAAACTTCTCTCCTGTATCGCAGCTTCGCTGCGATTTCAAGATTCTTCTGGACCCACTTTTTCGACAAATTCCCCGGGCCGGACCACAGAGTTACCGTATTTATATAATATAGAATAATGAAACTTGGTTCTTTCAACCTTATCAGCGATGAACACATTTTTGACCAAACTTAAAATTCTATAAGTACCCTATGATACCATACAGAGTGAATCCTCGACTGGTAATTTCTTTTGTAGGTTCCTCTCATCCAATGGAAACATTTCAACCCATACCATTTGGCTTTATTAGGAAGATACAGGATGGAACCAAAATAATCGCAAAAATTACTAATTTTTCGACGAATCGTGTCAGATAAAATTATGAATCACTCAAAAACGGTTCGATTATGCAAAAAATCTAGGATTATTGATATTTTCCGACACGATCGGTTGGTAAGAAAAAACCTGACGTTTTTTGTTTAGAAGTGGTCTTTTTTTTTTGGAGCGTTAGTTATCGAGTATATCGAGAATGTGAGTGAATCGAAGAGAATCGGAAAGCTTTGATTGAAATAATCAATCACACGTCTTCGATCCCTAATTGCGTTGCTCCAATTAGCTGAAAATAAACCATGAAATTGTACACGTCAACCTCTGCATTTTACCGCTACACTCGAATCCACCTGAAGCACGGAGCTTCCAAATGAAATGAAAAGTATCGTAATGACAGTCGCTAATGGACAGTTACGAAATCCCGTACGAAATTCAGAAATTCAAACCGTCGGGCTAGGGCGGATGGCAGTTTTTCATGGAAACCCATTAAAAGATGAAAACATCAACGGAAGAATAATATGTGGAGTAACTGCTACCGTTCGCAATATCAAATATTCAAATGGAAATTTAAAACCCACTAAACACGGTCTCGGGAGGGGGTTAGAGGGGGCGACCGGTGGAGGAAAAAAATCCCGAAAAGCTCGACTGTTCATAATATCATTTTTGCCGGCACTCCGGTTTAAAATTCATGGTGGCACTCTGCGAGCCCGACCACGGCGTACCTAGCATTTTAATTGATCAATTTAAATAATATCAGTGAATGTCCGATTGCACGCTAAACCGTGAAATGGCTCCTCTTTCGTATCTCGCTGCCACGTGTCTCTTTCAGCCATATTTCAGGACCGTTTCGAATGCTAGCTCTTCCGGGTTCAATATACCAATTTGATGTTTTCGAAGGAGAGGGAAAGTACACGTTATGTGCATATATGAATCGAACATCTGCTTGTTCCCACGTGAATTAGAATGAAAAGGGATACGCTTATCAAAGTAGAATCAATTTAATTTGATAGAGTTTTTGGTTCTCTTCATATTAATATCTACAATTTATTCCAAAAATTCGCAATTACTTCATGAATAAACTGTATTGTAGATTATGTACCTATTGTTCACAAAATTTGGTGTTATACTCTTTTTCTAAAAATTCCGGAGCTTTCTTCATACCAAGCATCCAAAATAAATGTTGCGTACGCCGCTTATACAGGATGCCCTAAAGGTTAATCCAAACTTCAACAGGATTCTACATAAGAACATATGATACCTTCTTCTGGGAAAATATGAAATTGCAAATAAAAACCCAATACTTTCATGAGTTCCACCTATGTATATATGTTGCGAGTTCTCTATAATTATCGAATTTTATCTAAAAATAAATTATTCTACCTATAAACTGTCAAATAGCGCTACTGACAAAATACAATTCGGAAATGACTTTTCATCACTCAGTAGAAAAGAGTGATAGGTAAATTTATTTCAGCGAGTGGATAAATCTATACCTTTTCAACTTCAAATTGAAAACTATCAAAATCAAATTGGGAACTAACATATTCAAATTGGGAATAGTCAAAATCAGATTGGGAATAATCAACTTCATATTGAAATGACATCCATGTGAATCAGATCTTTGAATTACTCGATATGTAATTAACTCTCAAATTTGTCCAAAGTAAGTAACAAGAACGATAAGTCTACAATTTCTTTTTCATAATCATGCCTTACACAAAGAAGAAAGCTGCAGATTCAATGAAAAAGCAGGTAAATGCGGTATGCAATGAAAACATAACACAGACAGAATTTCGTCTTCAAAGAAGGGAAAATTCGATACGAAGAAATATATCAACCATGAACCATTACAGTTAGTATACCTGTACAAGATATGTGGCTCACTGGCTCATATCCAGAGGTTCATACCTGATGTTTTGACCTGTTTTGATGAGAGTTTGAGCACAAATATGAAATTTTTTAAGTACTTCTTACACTTTTTGAATGTTTGATAAGTTCAAATATATATTAATAGTTTTCGCTTCATCTTTCATCAATATGAAGATCTTCTGATCATGCCTGATCTTGATATACATAGCCACGAATGCCGTTTCAATTTGAAATTGATTATTCCTAATTTGAATGTGTTTATTCCCTATTTGAATATGTTAATTCCCAATTTGATTTTGATAGATCCCCATTTGAAGTTGAAAAGGTGTAAAGAACAGTTAGAGCTGTGGCTAGGTTCTTATTTGATAGAACCTATTTAGGATCTAACCTTGCATTTCAATGGTTAAGAGGACGTTATAAAGTGCCAAGTTCACGCCCTCAAATTTCCACGTAAAAGCTTGATTTTTTATAATTATTCTCCTGCAATTTCAGACAGTTTTTTGCGATTTCACATTTTCTGGAAGACTTTTCAGTATTTCCATCATTTTTTGCATTATGTGGGCGCCTATCCAAATGAAATTTTTTTTTAAATCATAGAAAATTGATTTGTCGAAGAATTTTTTTTTAAATCTATGAACAACCGCCGAAAAGCGATTATGAAGTCAATTTTCATAGACTCTCAAATTCAACCCGATTTCTGCATGCAAAAAAACGATTCTTTCGAAGAGAAGAAATTGTGCCTTCAAGATATCCTCTAATTACAATTGAAAAAAAATCAAGCTTTTAGGTGAAAAATTGAGGGCGTGAACTTGAAAAAATGAAAGGCACTTTTAGAATGGAGAATCAGTGCCGTCGGCCAGAGTATAACGTCCCCTTAAGTTAGTTAATGGACCAAATTACACTAGGGGTTCCGCTAATAGTGGATACAGAAAATATGAATCAAATTCTTCAGGTAACGCAAAATGCTGAAATATTTGCATTCAGGGTGTAATCAAATATATCGAGATTCATAAATGAAGTTTCTCCCGTAGGGCCCTAGGGACTTTTACAGAGTTTCAGTCCTTAACTTGTGCCACACAAACAGCTCCTAGAATTTCCCAATCATTACTGGAAGCAACTTTTACGTTCAATTATTGGTATGCAAGTACAGGACGTTGCTTATTTCGTATAAAAAATTCCTCTACTTGTAACTATTTTAAGGAGAACCATTTCTCCGTTCCCCTTGAAAAGCCAATTCATGTAATGTACCGAAATGGTCTGTTTGTGAAATATAATGAATTTTTCAGGATGCGTGTATATCTCCAGTCTGTCTCTGATTCTATTTGATTGCTCTTCGACCATATTGCGTGCTACAGGGCGGACATAAATTATTTTCGGAATAGGAAGTAGACAATTCCCAGTTCACAGAAAACGTAGCCGAATCTGAATTATTCAAGAAATAATCAAGTCGCTCGGCCCTTTTTTCAATGTTCTTATGGAAACGAGATGGAGCAGCATAGAAACAACCGTGTTCATTTCTATAATTCAACTTTATCAGATGGAATCCGTTTGAAAGGGGGGATAAAGGCCGTTTTCTGTCTAGTTGAAAAACGCTATCTTAACTCCCTCAAAGGGATCGATTGGAGCTTGATGAATAACTGATTATATTACATCAGCGGAGTGGGTATTCAAGTGAATGTTAAATTTTACGATCTCCCTCTTTTATTAAGCAACCTTCAGGAAATTCAAAACAACGACACCCTGCATGTATAAATAATTGTTTCCTGCATTCGTGGAGCTTGTTGTTCAATATTCAAAAACGACAGGCAGCTGATGAAGAGAGATTTCATGATCCGATTTCGCATTTTCGTTGAGTCCTCATGATTCTGTCTCAAAGCATCATGAAAGATGATCGTTTGATGAAATGTGGTCGCAGAGGCTAATATACAGAATGAAACGAATGAAATTCCCTGGAAAATCGAAAAGATAAAAACAAACTTGGAGGATGAGGACATCATCAACTGGAAGAATCGAAACTGGCGTACTGCAAGGTTCTCTCCTTGGGCCACTTTTGTTCAACATATTTTTGGCAGATACACCAAAAATGAAGAAGTGCAAACTGGCTCAAGTCGCTGACGACACTGCAGCATGCTAGGACACACATAGGAACAGGAAGTCAACAATCAGCCTTCAGGACACGAATAGAATTATGAACTACCCCAAGAAATGGAAAATCAAAATCAACGCGAATGAAACAATGGGAATAATCCTCGGAGCAACAAGAGTAAACAAAGGAAAGGAAAAGTGATGATAAACGACCAAGATATAGAATAGAAGGAAGGAGCTAAATACCCAGGATCTATCTTAGATAAAAAGCTGAACTTCAGAAAACGAATGGAAGTGAACCGAAAAATAAACGAAACAGATATATGATATATGATAGTCTTTACCTGATATTGAATAAAAAGGTCCAAAGCACTTTGAACAGAATGATAAGGATTACCACAAGTGCTCCATTCTATATAACTGACGAACAGATCGGAAAAGGAAGAAAACGAAATAATAGGCAAACATGAACTGAAGCAAAAAACTATACAAAAATAAGCAACTGCAAGACATACTGAAGATTCCAGTGAGAAACACAGACAAGAGAAAATAGCTCATGAATTGAGATAAGGCGATGAAAAGAAGAAATACAGGAAGAAAACACCGAAAACTGTAAAGAATAAATGCTTCACACAAAGCGAACGTATAAAAACCAGGTAACACCAGAAGAGAAGCGAATGGAAAAAACTCCGGTGTTCTAATAAAGATTTAGTTCCTTCCATTCCACATATCACAGGAATTAATGATGGTCCATATTATTTGTTGTAAGATATGAGCAACAACTGTGGGTTAGTTAGAATTTCATTTTCGTTGCTCTCCTAACTTTTTCGACATAAATAATCAGATATATTTTTCGTCAAATATTTCTCTATTTTTCTCCTGATGCATCCTGATGTTGACCTAATTTTTGAGTCCATAAATGCGTGAATAAATAAAATATTCCAGCTACTTCGCCTTCATTATCCAGAAATGACTCTCAGTTGTAGGAGTTTCCTACATCTATCAAAAAAGTACTCACATATCACCATTGTAACGAATCATTCGGGTCAAACAACTCACCTGAAACAGAGAGAAATTATTATAATAATGAAACTAAAATTATATGCAGGTGTAAATATAGAGATTTCACGGTACTCCGGATTGAAATTTTCATATAACATGGATGAAGTAACTTGAATTTCAAAAAAAAATATATGTACGGAAGCGGCAGTTCTAAGTTGCGTTCGAAAGAACTCCAAGATAATTTGTTTCCAAGTAGAGCTTTCCATAATGTACACCTTTGCAATTCAATAGAATACCGGGTTTTTCGAAACAGAGTATGTTGTCACATCGTGCCATATTATTAGGATCATGATTTCGAGCTTATGCACATAATATGTTTTCATAAAGATTTCAAATTTGCTCTATCCATTTCAAATAGATGCCACTGAATAAATCTGCAAATATTAGTGCGGGTATGATGAATTTCAGGATGCTGGATAGTGGCTATTGGAAATATAATCAACCAATTTGCATGAATTTGAAGCCTGGATTCCAGGAACTTGCTTGGAACAGCGGTACATGGGAATTTTGTCAAAGGTAGTTTTTGTCGCGATTGAATTGATATAGGAAATTTCCTGGAATTGTAGCTAATTTTCAGGGTAAGCAGTTTTGATTCAGAACACTGGAATATTTGCATCGATGGAATTTTCCAAGCCTTACAGGTGGTTATTTTCAACGTAGTTTTGGTCAGTCATACGTGGGTTGCTATTCATGCATTGATAATTAAAAATACTCATGATTATTTTCATGCCTTTCAAGATCGATTAAATATCCTCAAGATAGTCCAAGGAATAATCTCTTCAATTTTTGTCGCATATTCAACCTGTATACAGGGTGTATTTTAAGGTGAAGCTTTTCTTTTGACAGATGATAGAACCCATCAAAATAAGTCATGTTACCGAAAATTTCTTATATGAAATGTTCAATTTGAAAAATTTATAGAAAAGCGACATATGGCAAAATGATTTGTCCCACGCTCTAGAATTTTTTGCAAATTTGTTGGATATGACGACAAAAAGAAGAGATATTGATATCTACGGAGGAGCAGGCGAGAGGGCAGGTTTGGACTGGGGAATTTTCAGATTAACCTAGAAACTAGAAAATATTCTAGTTCAATTTTGTCGAAACAGGGACATAATTCATATAATTTTTTTTTATTCTGCCATTAAAAGTGAAATTTCAGATGACAGCAAGCAATGTTAAAATTGATTGTTTACGTGGTAGCGTGTTGAAAATATTTTTAATTTTGGTGTTGAAAATATTTTTAGCACTCCATTTTCTCATGATGAAATCAGATGAAAAAAATTCAGCAATTGCAAATTTTTCAAATCAATATTTAACAATCATTACTTATGAACATTAATATTAATCGTGAAACTAGAACAATTACTAATGCCCTGTGACGTTAGGGAACTTCGCAACACATCATTAGAATCCTCAGCATCATCAGTACTTGTAGAAACACGATGTACAATATTGGATGATGATGGTCCAAAATCTGTTGAGGTTGGGAGAATTTTTTCAGCAATGACATTTTTATATGCAATGGAATGATCAACATAGCCCTCGGCTACCGTCGTAGACTTCCATCCACCATGTTTTTTTATATCCGTAATATTTGCTCCTGATTCTGCTAGCAATGAAGCGGAGGATCTTAGAAAACAGTGTCCTGTATATTGCTTTGGTTCTGGCAGTTTGAGGAATTCGGCAACAATAGATGGAATTTTCCCAAATGTATTGATACCAACTGGATTGGCAGTGCATTTATTATTCATGTATTTCAGGAAAAAACGACGATGTTTGATGACAGAAGGGCGCAGTGCAAAGTACCTACTTATAAAAATAGTCAACATACTTCCCAATAATACGGAAAGAACGACTGATTTTCGTTTTTGTGTTTGGAAGTTGTATAACCAATGATTTATTTGTTATTTCGATGTCTTCCACTGATAAATCACACAATTCTTCACGCCGACAGGCTCCAAATAATCCGAAAATAGTTGCAACCTTAACCATCAAGTATTTCTCATCTGGTGCCTCATCTATAAACTTTTCAACTTGTTCACGAATGAGAATTTTCGATTTTTTGGGACGATATCCTTCACTTTTCTGTTTCAAATATGCTATTATACCTTGAAATATTTACTAACATCCACACCATTTTTAACAAGGGCGTTTGACTTCATCATTGAAAATTTGCTTCACAAAGTTGATAGACTCCATATTTTTGATTTTTCTTCTAAGTATGCCAGGAAAACAGGTTCTACATTTTTCAATTTACACCAGGCCAGGAAATTGTTATATGCAATATCGTACTGCTGAACAGATTTTTTGGGTATAGGAGTTCCAGATTTGCTCTTCTTGCAGACTGTTCAATATCCACAGGAACAACCAAATCGTCACTTATATTAATAATTGGACTCTCGACAAACATATTAAGCAGTTGAAAACCCAAGACGAAAATTGGACAGGAACGAAATTCAAATGACAGCGTCTTTTCTCATTTGTTAGTATAATCATAACGTTGGCAACGTTTGCCATTCACAACAACCCTTTGATTATTTGAATATTAATATGCATTTTGAAGTTTATTGTCATTGCAAATTCGCCCATTTCATTATCAAAATAGGGCAACGCTCCGCTCATTTCACAAACTTTTCACTCACAAAATAAAACGTCATTTTTAACACTCATATCATAAATAACTATTTGGTGAAATGACTTATTTTGATGAGTTCCACCGTCTGTCAAAAGGAAAGCCTCACCTTTAAATACACCCTGTAGGTAGGTATATGTATATTATGGAATCTATCGATTGTGAATGAGATTCAATAAACTCGTCCTACATTTTTTGGTACAAATGAATCTTCCATCGGTCGTGAATCATTCGGATATTAGAAAAAAACAGTCAATCATTCATCCGAAAAGGAAATATTTCCTGCTGAAAAAAATGAATTCCTGATTGTTGAGAAACCTCCGTTATTTTCATCACCCAGTTTTTCCTTCGCTCACAAATCAATCCTGCCGAATTAATTCAACTGCTCCAAATGAAATTGCCTTTTTTGTAGGCCATCGCCGCTTGGTGTCGAAGATTGATAAACGATTGTTTATTAACGGGGATTTTTTTTCGTCGAAGAGGGAAAAGCCTCGCCGTTTGATACTTTCTCCACGAGGGGCACAGATAGTATCGGGAAACAGAACACAAACAATCCATAATTCAAGTTGCTAATGATTTCGACGCTGCCGCGACCAGTCGCTTCCTGCAGGAGATGAATGGGTCCCGGGGATGAATTTGAGGGGCCGAAGAGGACGCAAAACAGCGTCAGAAGTTTGTTTGTTGGGACTTGTTTCGACAGGTCAGAGACGGCTCAGCATCACTTAGGATTTAACGATATCGAACATTTCAGGCGGAATTGTTCAGGAGAAGATGATTGATGATAAAATTATAAAGAGTTTCTGAGAAAAAATAATGAGTTTCCGTTGTTAAGTTGCTGAGGCATTGTATGAGATTGAACGCCACCCCAGATATTCTGATATTTGTTATAATTTTCGATCTGATTAATTATTGATTCTCGACCATAATACAATTATGTCATCACATTATTGATACTTGAAATCTCAAGAGACTCCAGCAATCGAATTCTGACGCATAATTGCTACACCCGTACACCAATTCCGGCAATATTGATCGGGTGATTTCAATCAAGAACCATTCCAATATGAAGTTTCTATAATACAGTCTGGCCTCTTTCTCCACTACATTTAAGGAAATTTTAGAATTCTTGAAGCCAATGTCATTTTTGTTTATCAGACTATCATTTTACGTCAATGGCAATGACATATACTGCTCCACAAATTTCAAGGAAGTTGAGAATTTTTGTGACCGCTTCAAAACTTTGCTGATTCTTGTCCACCAAATGTTCATTTATGAAAAAACAATTGTTCATTCTCAAATACTTGAATTTCTTTTGCTCCTACCTAGATGAAGTTTTAAGTTTCAGGAAAGTTCTTGTCGGGCGTCCCTAAGAATTTTGGATCAGGTATTGTTCTACAGGGTGCGGCACGGAGGATGGATGGTTTTAAAAAAATAATAAAAGCGTTAATTTTTACTCAAAAACACATTTATTGACGGAATCAGATTCTCAAGGAAATAGCATTTGAGACAGTCAAGTGTGGAAAATCACATCAGGCATGTGGTGGCCGAAATCGGTGATGCAGTGCTGGAGGCGCTCTTGGAAGTTCGCGTAGACTCTCTCCAACATCGCTCTCTCAACTTGGGCAACTTCCACGCGAATAGCCCTTTTCAATTCGTCCAGAGTTCGGGGCTTGGTCTCGTATACTCTAGCCTTGAGGTGTCCCCATAAGAAAAAATCGCATATGGATAAATCTGGGGACCGGGGAGGCCAATGAACATCGACAAACCTGGAAATAAGGCGACCAGGGAAGAGAGGGCGAATAACGTCCATTGATGCTCTGGCTGTGTGGGCGGTCGCCCCATCCTGTTGGAACCACACACGTCGGATTGGAACACGTTGCCGTCGTAATTCGGGGATAAAGAAGTTGTTGATCATTTCGACGGACTGCGAAGAATGGCTTGTCGAACGCGTTCAACATTTTTAGGCGTTCGAACTGTTCGCACAGGTCCTCTTGGTCTTCTGTTGATCAGTTCACCACGTCTGCGAAGTGATTCAACCCAACGAAGGATGGTGTTTCGAGAGGGAATAGCTCTATTCCGATGAATGTGGAAATGGCGACGAAACTCACGCTGCAGGACCGTGACTGACTCATTATTTCGGACGAAACTATCATAGGCGAAAACACGATGCTCCACCGTCCAAGGCCCCATGACGACAACTGGTAAATAAATGCTAGGAACACACGAGTCTAACGGCACCTTCCCCACTTCTCTCGTCCTCAGTGGGGGAAAGTTATGCCCATCTGAAAAACGTCCGCCCTCCGTGCCGCACCTTGTACATTCTTACAATGAAATTTATTTCAATTTTTGCGATTTTCATTATAGTTAAATAGTGAACGCGTAGTTTCTCGGCTCGTTCATCGATCGAGATCGAGAAACTGGAACCGTGACCGAAAGTCCGAGAAGTGGACGCCTAAGATCTACCACTCCTACACAATATCGGTTTTCGACTGTGTCTGTCTCAAAAGAGTGTTTGAGTACTTGTTGAATCATGACACAACGGCATTTGAACGCTTCTGGTGTTTTGATTTCGATTGATTCAAGACTTTTATCTACATTCTTGACGACTTTTGAGAAGGGTTCCACCTAATCAAAATCTTATACAACTTCGATTGAAATGGGCCAATGAACACGTCAATTGAAACGATTGGAACCTTGTTCATCAGGGTTTCTAAAATATAAATTTGTAATTGTATTTAATATCAAATTTAGATTTTGGAAACCCTGATGAAGCAATAAAATATTGCAAAACCTTGGTTAGAAAAAAGAGTAGTTCTTTTCCTGAATCCTTGAGTCGTCAAACCCTTAATTTCGATATTTTTAATTTTTTTCAATATTACAAAGTTCATACTGATAATGGACTTTGTCGGTGACAAGGGATACCCATTACCCAGAGCTCTATGATTTACCCATTTCGAATCTGAATCACCCAGAATCCCACAAAAGATTCTACCTATTTTCACCACACTTCAGCAACGACCACATACAGCGCAATCAGTTCGATATGTCTCTTCGTTCGACACGGTCTCCAGTTCGCCACTCGATCAAAGTTCATTTTATATTCTTCCCTATGCCGGAACCCGTTAGTTTCTGAACTTGGGAGTGAATCCGTCCTGTGACAAGAAAGACTATTCAATATAAAAAGGAAACTTTCGTGTCTGCTCCAAACAGTTTTAATAGAACTGCTACATATGTTTCGACCCTCTCAAAAATAGGTCATCTTCAGGCATCTGCAGACAAAATACAAATATGTACGAAAACAACAAAAGATAACAACAGGAAAATATACGAAAGAGAGAACACAAGTATGAAGATCAAATGCCAATCAACATACAATAACAGTTAATTGTAAATAGAATTTGAAAAAATAACTCACATGTTGAAAACTGTTGAAACGAAATTATGCGCCGATAGCAAATATAAACACAAATATGTCACATTATCAAGAAGGCAGACAGATCGAGAAGAAAGAACAGAAACAACAACAGAAATCGCAGAAATGACAGAGTTCCTGCTGAGTGTCAATAAAAGGGTTAAATGTTAAATTCTGCGGTTTCTGTTGTTGTTTCTGTACTTTCTGCTCGATCTGTCTGCCTTCTCGATAATGTGACATATTTGTGTTTATATTTTACTATCGGCAAATAATTTTCTTTCAAAAGTTTTCAACATGTAAGTTATTTTTTCGAATTCTATTCACAATTAACTGTTATTGTATGTTGATTGGCATTTGATCTTCATACTTGTGTTCTCCCTTTCGTATATTTTTCTGTTGTTTCCGTACATATTTGTATTTTGTCTGCAGATGCCTGAAGATGACCCTATTTTTGAGAGGGTCGAAACATATGTAGCAGTTATATTGGAACTTTTTGGAGCAGACACGAAAGTTTCCTTTTCATATCAAAAAACCCCCAATGAATAAGATGAATAACACATCTAAAGACTATTCAATACGGTCCTTTATCGCAACTCTGAGAAGGAATTGATCCAGACTTATTCAACAATCCGACCGAAAGTATGCAAAGGCGTTGTAAGGCTGTGATGTGGGAGTAAACTCTTCACTGAACTTTATTTTTTCAATTTGTATAGGGAACCGAGATTACACCACAAATCATACTAAAAATAAATTTTCATCTGACAATTTGGAACTTAAGAAGAAATGGCGAAAAAATATGTCACAAATGAAATAAAACATTTAGATTACTCAAAATTCAAAAATTGGTGGAATAAAAATGAAAAATTTTGATGCAGTCAATGAAATGCAATTGCGAAATGAAAATTCCTGAACAATCAAGGTGATGAGTTTCATAGTGACTTTCATTTCCTCATGCTTGTCCTCCTCACGCCCATGAAATCGGTCCTTGGGGAGACAGAAAAAAGAAAAAAGTTTAAGAATAGACGACTGAAAAAGAGACAAAAAAGCGACCTCAGAAACAGCTAGCAGAAAAAGTAACAAAAAAGAAGTTGCAATAAGGGAACAGAATGGAGAAAATTACTTGGAACAGATACACATTTGGGTGATTTTTTAAGGGTTTCATCTGTATGGAACCCTAGAAATAAACAGGTGAATACATTCGAATGAATAAACATCTGTCTATGTATAACTGAAGGCAACACAATACAAACAATCTCTGATATCGATAATGTCCCACCTCCACCTGGAATTGAACCTATCCATTTACCGATTCCCCTGAGAAGTATTTCCGTTGCCCACAGGCCCAGAATTCGACCTAATTATGTTCTTTCTGTGCTCATTATTACGGAAAATATCCAACGGAGCGGTTTCCTTGGGACACTCAAGAACCGACCCTGTTTGAGATGAATTCGACCACAAGTTCTTCCCCCAGCCTCGTTAGGAGCAGCAATGAGGCAAACTAAATCTCTCTGCAATATACTTGAGGGTGGGGTAAAAACTGAGGTCCAGTTAATCAAGCACAGCAGACCCTGTTTTGCAGAAGACGTTGTTACCGAGGGCGGACTTGAGGGATATTAAAGCGAAAGTAACAAAATTGCATATGCTTCGAGGTTCGCAAGAAAGAAAGGAGAAAATGCGGACCGACAAGTGAATGTTTCCGAGTATCCGGGAGAATATTCAGAGGAATCCGGAACGATGCTGCGGATCGTAGCAAGAAATTTTTGGAACATAAATTCCAGTACGTTGTTGGGTTGGGATGATAGGGCTGTATCTTGACGTGAATTCATGATTCATGAATAATGAATTAGGCCAGTTGTTCCGTTGTTTAGAGTCGTACTAAAAAGATATATTTTATTTTCCATCCTACAGAGAAATTCGGAAAGCCGAGATCGAAATGGGTCTTTAGGTATACTTTCAGACATGTGGAACAAAACTTGTAAAAATGAAGCTTTAGTTTTTATCAATGAATCCATAGTCGTACGAGTATACGATAATTCTGAATGGTATAAACTCTCTTATTTTTTGTCAGATATGACACGCGATGACACATGAGATTTTGCACAATTTCTCCTCTCCAACAGGTTGCAAGGTACTTCAAGGTCTTTAGTTCAGGAACTACCTTTTTCTGCACATTTTTATGGATGTAAAGACATGAATTCTTCTATTAGTAGTAAAAACACGCTATTTGTCTTCTACGTGATAAGCCAACCTATTCACAAGTTCTTGCTGCCAGCATCCGCAAGATACATTGAATATTAATACAATTTTATGCATTGAACCTGTCTTCTTCGGTGCCATACTCGGTGCCATATGACTGAATTTCAGAACATCTTCCTCAATCAGAACTTAAGACCAAGTTATGGTATTTAATGATGTTTATATCCTTGTTTATCACTGAAGAGTTTTCCATCATTGAATATTTGGAATATTAAGAACTCTGAGAAAATTTTTCAGCGAGATCGGTAAGTATCCGAGCAGCACAGTTTCATCAATATACACACAACCAAACTTATATGGAAGCACCCAGTATTAAGATGAAATATTATTTTGATATCTTTTTCGTTAGAAGCAGAAAAAAAGTGCATGTGTTTACTCACAAAAACAGTTAGGTTCATAAGCACTTGATAAGATTTGGCTTTGCAGTGTCGATTTTACCATTTCGTTCGAACGTCGCAGTGAATTTATATTTTGATTTTTTGCGAAGTTTAAAAAAAAATGCCTCATGTGGGGTTATCGGAAGTCCAGAGAGGAAGAATTATTACTATGTCAGAACAAGGTATGTCACAAAGACAGATTGCAAGAACGGTGGGGGTTACACAAGGGGTTGTTTCAAAAACCTATGCAAGGTTTCTGGAGTTGAGAACCCTAAAGAATAGACCGAGAAGAAGTCGTGGAAGAGTAACTACAGAAAGGCAGGATCGCTTTTTAGCCCAAACAGCAAGAAGAAATCCCGCAGTATCTCATTCAGAGCTTCAAAGGCAATTTTTGCAAGCTACAGGTGTTAGTGTTTCTGTCGAAACTATCAGAAAAAGACTTCGCGCTCGGGAATTATTCAAGAGCAGAGCGTTAAGAGTTCCAGAACTATCAAGGCAAAATAAAGTTGACCGTTTTAATTGGTGTTTAGAACATGAAAATTGGACTATTTTCGGATGAGACCAGAATTGGCCTACGATCAGACGACCGGCGTGTTCGCATTTTAAGAGGTAGAGGGATGCAAGCTAGGCTCCAAGCTGCAAGACCGATCCCTAAATACAAAGGAGGTACTGTAATATTTTGGGGCGGAATTGTTTGGTGAGAAAACTCCTTTAATTGCCATTAGACAATCTCTGACAGGGCCTAGGTATGTTGATCTAGTGCTACAACCTGTAGTGAGGCTCTGGCGAGGTTCTTTTGGAGATTATTTCCTATTTATGCAGGATAATGTACCTCCACATACCAGCAGAGTTGCAGAAAATCTTTTCGAAACAGAAGGTGTGACTGTTTTAGAGTGGCCTTCTTGTTCACCGGACCTTAATCCTATCGAGCACTTGTGGGATAGGATCAAAAGAAAAATTAGAGCTCGTCAAAATAATCCTGGTAACGCAGAGCAACTTATACAAGCGGCTTTAGAGGAATGGGCAAATGTTACAGAAGAAGAAATTAACAACTTAATAGAAAGCATGCCTCGTCGAATTCAAACTTGTATCAATGCCAGGGGTGGTAATACTGATTATTGATTTGTTAAAATCGTTTTATTTGATGTTCAATTCTCAGTTACATAAAAATTATTTTTAGAGAAATTTACACTTTTAATTTTCTGTTCTATTATAAAAATAATCTTTCAATAATTTATATTATTTTTGAAATAAACTTGTTTTGGGAAAACTGCTCTTCACTTTTCAGCGACCTTTCTTTAATTTAAATCCGTTTTTTCCAAATAACAGGGTGATTCCATATAAGTTTGGTTGTGTGTATTTCACACAGTTTTAATTATCCAAAAGTTTTTCACTGTCTGTTCACTTTTTCGGAAATATGCTTCAAGAATTTCACAATTCTCTCCCATAATAGGAAGATTTCCATCAGAAATTTGTTTGGTTTTTTATAGCAACGATAGCGAGACCATTGACCATTGCAAAAAGTTGCTCTGAATAACACATGAGGAGATTATACTCAACGTGGCGTACTTTATATTTTCAGATATTCAAATATTCGGTATAACGGTTCGTCAGAAATAGCCATAATTTCAGACAGCTCGAATACTTTCGATGAAAGCTGGGCGAACCAGAGAAACCTTCAGTTAACTACGTGCAGCTAATGGGATTTGTATAGCGTTTACTGGAGGAACTACGGTATTAATGATTGAATTAATATTCAATACACGCTCGCTGTAGGACGTTGCCGTAACATACCCCTAATGCCTCATACGTTGGAACGGTAGAACCCTTCAAACGTGTGCGGTAGGGAATCATTTATGAAATCACAAGGTTCACACTAACTACTCGTATAATTTTAGGAATTTAGGGTCCTCAGTTCTCCCCCTGAATCCTGAAGTTATGGCTACTAGACATAACTTGTTGAAGAAAAGCGACAAAAAAGTGAAAACTCAAACGGCTTCAAAAATTGTCTGGGAGAAGAGACATGTCATAACATTACTATGGTTACCCTATGTAAAAACCACTTTATCGTTCATACTCAAGAGATCTCGCGGGAGCCAGATAAAACTCTCTAGATGTTTCCGATTTAATGCAGAGATCAAATTATAGGTATACAACTATGGAACAGAGTAGCTTTCTTTAGTTCAAACACAAATCACATCATTGATTATTTTCCTTAACTTATAGGAGTATCAACTCAACTTGTAGCTGTTCTGATCCGGTTAAAGTATCAAGTCAAAGTGTCATAGGGCCGGTATATTCAACTACCTGTAAACTGTCAAAAAACGCTACTCGCAGGAATGGGATTCATCAACGACTTTTTGTTCGACTGCTTCATTGACACTATTGATTCATGAATTCGTTTAGCGTCCATAATTACTACTTACTACTCTATTGGACACCACTTTATTGGACTCAACTGTCACAGTCTTCTCTCGATTTTGCAATTCTCTTCGTTTCACGCCAATTGTTATAGGCCGCATACAAATTTTCATAAGCACTTTCAGTGGGTATGAGAGATTCTTTGGCGCTTACGGCTAAATTTTCTTCGCTTTTCTCTCCCGAACTTTCCTTTTATTGGATTATTATGACGTTTGTCACAAAATTAACGAATTAATCAACTTCGTTCAGTGAGGTTGCTAAGGTCGCTGATGGTTACTAAGGTAGGAAAAGCAAAAGCATACTTCATGTTTTACAGTAATAAAGCGACAAATATAATTATTGCCATTTCAGAAAATAAAATTTCTGCATTGCAGTGTCAAACATAAAGCTTTGTATGCAACTCGAACATAATGAGGCTTATGGACTTGCCCAAATTATGAGCCTCGCTCGCTTTGCTCGCTCTGCCATAAACTCTTGGACTCGTCCATAAAGACCTAATTTATGTACTTGTTACATAAATGGCTATTTCATCAGTAGGAGAGAGTGATTGGTGAATGTATCTTAGCAAGTGGATAAATCAGGAGACCAGTTGGAGCTGTAAGTACATAGGTTCTTATTCGATAAAATCTAAATGGATCCTAACCTCAAAATTCAATCCTTAGGAGTTTTATGTGAGCGGAACGAAATTTGATTTTGTGAAGTTTTAATCAGCCGTTATATCAATAATCAACTTCGATGAATATGTAGGTATAGTAAATGCGATTTATTCTTCATAGAAAAATATGCAATTTGAATGAAGCGATAATTTGAAAGTTGTCATTGAATAAGATAAGTATTGTCGAAAATAATATTTCTGAATAAAGTTTCTTCCTGAAATGAATCCCCTTATTTCATTTTTTGGTGACTGCGACAGGACTTGATGAACACTTTGACTCAATCGAAGAAGGAAAGATCTCAATGAAGGAAGTTATACTAAAAAACTTGCAGGCTGTTAGATAACCTCATGAAGAATGTAGAAATCGGAAAAGAAATGTTATTAGACATTCTGCATCCTGAACGAAAATTTTAATGCTTCTTCTGGGAATTTTGCCAGAATTTTGAAAAACATGAAAAAAAGTTATAGTTGTTAGCTGTTGCAAGCAAGCAATCCTCTCGGATAACAATCGCTGCGCTGCTTCCAAACCACTATCCAAACTCAAAATATCTTCATAGTAACTACCGGAGCATCTTTCAGTAGGTCCCTTGAACATTCCCCGAAAGCATCGATGAAATCTGAGATACACAGAACGCATAATTGTACCCCCGCTTCCTATTTCCCCGTAAACGCCTTTGCGAACACGTACGAAACGGAACCGCCGACAAATTCTCGGAAACGGGGACTCTTCTAATGGAACATAACGAACAAAAACGCGAGTTCCACTACTCTACGCAAGAAACCGCGCCCCAGGACGAAATAAATTGAAGTACGAAATACCTCGTCCGAGAAAACACGAAAAGCGCCAAGTTTTTGTCCCGCACGAACAATACCTCGGGGCCCTTCCTCCTAAACCTTGCACCTTCGCAATTTTTGAAAGAGCTTAAAATATAATAAACGTTCGTTTATTGCGCTGTCTGGCAAAGACCCCGTAGACTTGTGAGGCGGAGGTGACGTAAACAAACGATTGCTTCAGGGCACTGGATCCATTTCGAATCTATCACCATTACGGGGCGCGGATTGATCGAAAAATGGTTTAGTTACCGGGAGATTTCACTCCTCGCGGTTGAATTGCTCCGGAATATCAGGAAAGGCGGATTGTATCGCTCTCGAAATGACGGGATTGATTGGAGGAGTGTTTTGCGTTCAAGGTTGAGTTTTTCCGATAATGAGAAAGCAGGGAGGAAGGTTTTCCGACGGCGTTTAGATACTATTTTGTAGACTCTCATACTTCCTCTTCCTTCAGATCTCTTTCACACAAAATAACTGGTCTACCATACAGGATGTTCCTACAATGGAGTGCAAACAAAGAAGGGGAGATTTCTCACATAATTTTGCTCTTATTCAATTCCTAATATGTGGTTCAACCATCTCCATCCTAGGGTCGGCTGGCCGTTCTAGCGCGTCCGCGTATTGAAAGTAGTTTGAATTTACTAGGAATAAGAAATATTTCATATTTTTGTGGTAGGTGAAATACGTACAAAATGACATATATGGACAAAAGGACATAGGCATCATAATTAGAGTTTGGAGGTACCAAATGCGGAACTGCCTACCACATCACACGACCCGAAGGGCTTCTATTAACCTCTGAAAATAAGCAAGCGCTACTCTAGTCCATTCGGTCGTTATGAGTGATAAAAGAAATCAGTAGGTCACGATTTTTTTTTATTGCGCCAAATTTTTAGAAGAAATGGCCAGTTTTCACCATTTTTCTCATTTTAATTGCATTCATTTCGAACTATACTTATTTGTCATCGTATTCACGAAGCTTTTTTCATGTTGAATATACTTTTTGTATTAATTCGATATATTTCTAGTTCTATAACGCTATATGGACAAAATGACATATACAGTGAACGGACAAAATGACATAGGTATTTCAGCTGAATTAACCGTATCTACCGGATAACACCAAGACAATCCATCCCAGGCTCCATCAGCAAACAGAGAACCAGGACTTGTCTTAACATATTCATTTGCGGCTAATAAAGACAATGCATCTTAACCTACTCTTGCTGATCCTATGAGGGGGTTCCTCCAATCCCTTAAGGACGATTCATAAGTGGACTAGGCAAACATACCTAGGTTCAACTTCTACACCTAATATGATTGCAATCAAATCAAAAAAAGTGCCCATACCTCCTCCAGGGACAAGGAGACAAGTCCTTAGGGCATTATTCAAAGAAGACAATGAAGAAAAAAATGTTCCTAGACTTCCTAGCAACTTTCGAGATGATGAAGACGACTGTCCTTCTATCTATTAAGATTTAGATCTTCTCCAGGATTAGCCCTGGAGAAGACTGGTTACGATGCATGCATTGCTTGCATTCGGCTCACGCATCTTGTGCTGATGTTCCTAGAAGAACCAAGCGTTTCATTTGTGAACTTTGTCAGTAGTTTTGTAACTATGAGTAGAAAACTACAGTTGTCATTTGCCGGTATGTCATTTTGTCCATAGCATGCGAACAAAATAAATTTCGTTTATCTCAATTTATCTGAGAATATTTTATTTCTTGGTACTTTTATTTCATGGAGGTTGATTAGATTTTATAAAGAAAGGGCCAAAGATCATAGGTGTAGAATATGACATTTCTGTAATTCACTACTAACAAGTTATGCCTCTGAAACAAAACCCTATGTCATTGTGTACGTACTTCCCCTACCTTATGGGTCCTATGAAAACCAATAAATTACTTGTTATACAGGGTGTAACTGAATAAGTGTAAAACATTTGAGGAGGTGATTCCTCATCGAAAAAAAGATAGGATCTTTCATATAAAGAAACTTCATTGGAGCATCCCTTGTTAAGATACAGCCCCTTAAAGGGGGTACATAAAATTTGTATAACAATTTTTTTCACAAGCACTGAAAAAGTTACAATATTGAAATTAACCTGACGTTTTGTACTACCAAAAAGACACTTAGCCAGTTATTTATTTGTTTATTACCCTTTAATCGTTCAATGCAGGTACTAACTACAAAATAACAATAAATCCAGTTCGCATTTATGACGATGTATCTCTGTAGTTGTTCGTAAAATAATGTTTTGCTGCTTACTGGTTTATTTTGGGCAAAAAACCCAAAGACATTTTTTGTTTAGAATGAAACAGGCTATCGGAAATAAATTTTTAAATGGTAAACAAATAATAAGACAAAAAGTTACATTGGAAATAAATTTTAGGGGTTGCGTTTTTCACCCCTTACAACCATGAGGTAAACCAAATAAATTACTGGCTAAGTGTCTTTTTGGTAGTACAAAACGTCTGGTTAATTTCAATATTGTAACTTTTTCAGTGCTTGTGAAAAAAATTGTTATACAAATTTTATGTACCCCCTTTAAGGGGCTGTATCTTAACAAGGGATGCTCCTATGAAGTTTCTTTATATAAAAGATCCTATCTTTTTTTCGATGAGGAATCACCTCCTTAAATGTTTTACACTTATTCAGTTACACCCTGTATTTATAACCAGAGTAAGCGCTCGGTCGGCGGGCCGACCTGTGCCTGTATGTTTCAAAAAAAATATTATTATCACTACTTAAACCAAGGTGGAAGGTGGAACATTCACAAATCGATCTGAAACTATGTGCGGAAATACTTCAGATGTTGAGCATATGTGTACACAGTGTACAGCATGATATTTACGTTAATAGACCACGTCTACCTACCTATCAGAATATCCCAAACATTTTCGGGCTATCAACAAAGTTTCATATTTGTTTCGGACGTGATACTGTTGTGTAAACTTCGGTAACTACGAGTAGGTACTCGTCTCTAATGTAGACAAATAGACCAACGATCATTCACAGACCAAAATTATCCTCCGAGCAATTCGACAACAGATAAACAATTTCACCTCGTTTATTTCAGATTTCCGGAGGTAATCTACTTGATATATTTCGGGTGAAGTGTGTACAAGGCGTTATTGCCCTGTGTAGTTCTACGTGAAACTCTTGTTAATGGTTTTTTCGCCCACATCTATCTTCATTTCATCAAAGTTTCAAGCCTTTTCAATTGGGACTGATGGTCTCCTTCAAGGTAAACAGTCTATGCTATAATGGTAGGTAGTGAACTAGTGGGTGGATTCGATAGGTCTCATTACCGATAAGTTTCCTCCTTTTTGTCGAATGGATGGTGCTTATTTTTCATTTCGACCTCAATTGAGATAAACTAGCGGCAGTGCTAATGGGTCGGAAAGGTGTGAGGAAAATAAGGTAGACTGAGGGTTCGGAAATGTCTAAGCTTGAATAATTCGCTTGAGACTTAGCATGTAAGAGAAGCATCAGAACTTCTATTTGTTTTTATATTTTATATACAAAAGAAATCAATTTTTCATTTCACATCTTTTCGAACACGCCTTGGTTGAAAATGGAATGTGAAAACATTTCTTTGGCACGCTTTTATGTATCTACCAGTCAATGGTGCTGGTAAATTTCCTGAAATATTGTTTTTCAATATTTATTTATAATAGTATATTCTAAAACTAGTTGCAGAATGGGCTCCTATTCCAATACTAATGCGAAATTTGAAAACGAGCGACGAAGGAGAGTTTTCGAACGCATGAGTGTTGGAATTGCATTCTGCAACGAGTATTAGAAGATATTTTCTCTATTTCAGTCCAATTTCGTTCAAATTCAATGAAAAATTCAGATTATACATCCTAGTGACTTTTGTATTGTATCTTGGCAGTTGGTGACTGTTACGAAATTGACGTGTGTTGAAAATCGTTTGGATCGAAAGCCAGTGCTGACAACCAAAAAACGAAAAATATAACTGAAAACAATGCTGTAATGAGTTCATTACAGCACTGTTTTTAGTACTGTAATGAACTCATTACGATCCAGAAATAAAGAAAACAATATTCTGACACTAGAGATTTTTGTCAATTCGAGCTGAGCTTGTGGATAACATTAAAAAAATATACAAAACTTGATATTCTGTTTGAGATCTTCAATAACTAAATCAGAATTCCACCTTAAGCATTTACTTTAAAAAACATTTCAATTCTGTTCATCACCATATCAGTTCTACAATACCAGGTAGGTATGGCATATTTTAGAAATTGGATTTTCAAGCTGTACTGAAATATTTAGGATATCCCTTCGAAAAAGGGAGAAGGTATGTGTTCCCCGTATAATTAATGCCATTTGACTCCAAATATTTTCACAACCCATTCGATACTTGTCCGTCAGCGGAACATTCTTTTATTCTTTCTATATTATACTAAAACGGTAACTCTGTGGTCCGGCACAGGGAATCTGTCGAAAAAGTGGGTCCAGAAGAATCTCAAAATCGCAGCGAAGCTGCGATACAGGAGAGAAATTTTTACACGGTCGGAAAGAGGAATGATCGATTCGTACGTGGGCGAAATTTCGATCCTCTAGGCGAAGTAGAAGTATTTTAAAAAAATTCGCGAAAATCGCGAAAAAATTCGGCAAAAAGGGCAATTTTAAACTCAATAAAACGTTTTTCGCAGATATCTTGGCCGTGATGTAAATATACGGATCGAAAGAGGAAGACTCAACGGAAAATAGCTTGGTATTCATATTTTCCATAATTTCCCCATTTCTTCAGGAAATCTGATCAAAGTTTGACATTTCTCCTATAAAATCGCCCGATCTGCAGAGATCACAGAGAACTATTTGACATTGTAGCTGTAAGCTGTCAGAGTTTGGCCACAGCCTTCTATAGAGAAAGCCCGGAACACAATCTGACAACTGCGCTCAGATTCCGCGACCGGAGGCCTACCGATAAGGATAACTGCTTAAAAGGTAGATCTGCTGGCCCATACCAGTTCTATACTATACTAAAATGGTAACTCGGTGGACCGGCCCGAGGGAATCTGTCGAAAAGTGGGCCCAGAAGAATTTTAAAATCGCAGCAAAGCTGCGATACGGTAGGAACATTTTTATACGGTCGGAAAGAGGAATAATCAATTCTTACGTGGGTGAAATTTCGATTCTCTAGGCGAAGTAGAAGTATTTAAAAAAAAATTGCGAAAATCGCGAAAAAATCCGACAAAAAGAGCTATTTCAAACTCGATAAAACTTTTTTCACAGGTATCCTGACCGTGATGTAAATATACGGATCGAAAGAGGAAAAGTCAATGCAAAATAGCTTGGTATTTATATTTTCCATAATTTCCCCATTTCTTCAGGAAACTTGATCAAACTTTGACATTTCGCCTATAAAATCACCCGAGTTCTATCGATGAGGATAACTACTCAAAAGGTAGATCTGCTGGCCCATACTAGTAAATATCTAATTATATAAAAGGGTTTAGGATAAACTAACTGACACCATTGAATTCTACGTTAAAAAAGTTCATCTGAGAAATTTTTTAGACGAGAATTTTCCACAATGATCGGTTCTTCCAAAAATTTCAAACGTTTTTGTTTTAGAGTTTCCGTGGATTTATGAGTCGGCTAGAATGTAACTCTGCAAGCAAAAAAAATATTCGATCAAAATAAATGCTCCATGAACAAAGTAGATGCCTAAACAAAATTCAGTTCATTCTAGATATCTGTTCCGAAGATATGGACAGTGAAGTTTTTTATGTATTTTCGATATTTTTTGAACGAAGCCAAATTTTGAAATTTGCTATTGGAAAATTTCGTTTCGTTCAATGAAAGAAATCTACAGTAAGTAATATACAAGTTGAAGATTCAACCAATATGAGAGAATGCGGCGATATATACCTACTGACAGTTTGGGAATTTTTAAAAATATTTTTTGTCTTTCATTGTTTTTCAGTTGTAAGAATCCATATCAATAAACACTTTCCATATTAAATAATCAGAAAATACGTTTTTTTTCTGATTTCTTCTTGATGGATAAAGTATTAGGTACAAACTTTTTGAAAATTGGCCACTTTGAACTAGAAGTCAGCTTCACATAAGTAATGACCAGGAAATTACAATTATTTACAGACTGGAAAAAACTCCTCTCCGAATAAAATGAGGACATAAGCTAATTAATCCGCATCGGAGTTCTAACTTCTACCCCAATGTGGTAAATGAATCGATATCTCAACATTACAACGAAGAAGGGGTGCAAAAAGTAAGCAACGATATCAATTTGATGAAATCCTAAGAAAAACCACTAAGCGTATCCATACAGCTCGCAGCCATTGTGGCGATAATCACCGAGCGAATCATCAAGATGAAGTCACTAATTCAACAGAATACGCTGTGATAAGGGCCAGTGAATCATTTGGCGTATTTCCATACACAACGTTTCCAATTTCCAAGTCAAGAACTCAAGAGAACATTTATGTGTGCTATCCGCAGTATGGCAAAAAGCGAGTTCACATTAACGTAGACGCAGATAAACTATGAGCGGTGTATTCATGTGAATGCACGAAAATTCGTCCGTATTTGAACATGGAATAAATTGTTTGGCCAGGAAGTCCAAATTCAATTTATACGGAATGTATGTTCAACATATTCCTATACGTGTGCATTTCACGTAGCGGACTATGACAGGGTTGTTTCTTACAATGATTTGGCGACAACTACGTAACAACGATTTCATTGAAACAAACTCGCCGTGCAGTCCAGACATAGCCATTTCGGATAACCAACTGACCAGCACTTCTCCATTTGAGTCAAAAACTGGATCGCGGAGGCATCCGTCAATTGTCAGAAAGATGAGAAAAAGTAGTTGTTAGCATGTTTGAACATAGAATGTTGAAGCTCGAAGTTACAATTTTTTTTTCAAGATTTCTCATGACTCATCAGATATTGAGAGTTCTTACAACCGCTTCTGATTTTTGCTATTTTCGAACAATTCGAATCAGAATGGTAAACAAGACTGCAGAAAGTCAAAACAGTCATTCTCTATTACAAAATAACAGAATTGCTGGAAACCAGAGAGAATTTTCAACGAACGAAATGACAAGAATATCAGTCGTTCATTTGTGATTAAATTAATTCCCAGACTAATGAACACTGGGTCCGTTGTTGACAAGAAACGTGAAAAGCATCACAGTGTTACTAACGAAGCTGTGGAAATTGCAGTTCTCGGTCATATCGAATTGGATACTAGAAAGTTAGCAGAAACTTCAGGAATAGCGCGAGCAAGTATTCAGGGGATCAGGAAGAAACATTAAATCCATCCATATACGATTCAATTCGACCAAAAACTCAACAAAGACAATCCTTATCGGCTATTACAAAATTGTGAAATAAATAGGAAAATAGGATAATAGGATTTTCATTCTTATTCTTAAGATTCGGTATGCTTCTCTGATGAATACTGAAAAAGTCATGCCCAGAAACCAATTTCTGTGTCTACTGGAGTGATTCAATTCCTAAAATTCTTAGAGAACAGCACAAAGTATATCTAGAGAAGTTTATAGTCAGGGTTATAATTTTTGGAATAAGCATCGTCTATTTTTCCTTCCGAGCAATTCGACAAATTGATATAACCTCATTTTATTTTCCCTTTTTCAGTATCGTAATGAGTTCATTACTGTACTAAAAACAGTGCTGTAATGAATTTATTACAGCACTGTTTTCAGTTATATTTTTCGTTTTTTGGTTGTCATCACTGGCTTCCGATCCTATCGATTTTCAACAACGTCAACTTGGAAATGTCAATTTCGTAACAGTCACCAACTGCAAAGATACAATACAAAAGTCACTAGGATGTATAATCTGAATTTATCATTGAATTTTAACGAAATTTGAACGAAATAGAGAAAATATCGTCTAATACTCGTTGCAGAATGCAATTCCAACACTCATTTCGCATTCGTATTGCAGGCACGTAGCCAGGATTTTCTTTCGGGGGGGGGCCTACAATGAGTAAACATTGCCAATTTTGTCAAATATACAGGTATTTTTCGACTTTTTTTGACATTTCGGGGGGAAGGGGGGCTACGTGCCTGTCGTATTGGAATAGGAGCCCATTCTGCAACTAGTTTTAGAATATACAGGGTGGGGCAGAAGAACCTATCCGATTTCAAATCCCTTTTTCTCAGAAGAGAGAGCAGGTAGAGTAGTGGGGTAAAAACCGTTAGAAAGCTGGTTTTATGCCATTTGTCAGTAGTCAACATGCCTTGGTCTGGTGAACATCGTGCTTTTGTTATTGAGCGGTTTATCGAATAAAGTGTGGGTGTCAAATTTTAGACAGACGAGTTCAGCATTGAAAAAGAAGTCGCCTGGACGTCCCAGGACAGCAACAGGACCTGAAAACGTGGCCAATGTGAGAGCCGCGATTGAACGTTCCCCGCGTCGTTCGGCGCGAAAACATTCGCTCGCTTTGGGGATTTCCAACCGCAGTATTCGGCGAATTTTGCACCGGGACCTCAAAATGCATCCCTACAAAATGGTTGTTGCACAGAAATTAAGTGAAAGGGATTTTGAAACCCGTACGAACCTGTGTCGCGATCTCCGAGAACTGCCAAACGACGATGTTGTGCTCTTCACGGACGAAGCCCATTTTCACCTTTGTGGCGCCGTAAACAGGCAGAATTTGGGGTTACCTCAAATCGAAGGTTTACCAGCATCGACCAAGGACCCTTCTTGCTTCACGAAGGGAAATTGCTCGGGCAATTGAAGAAATTCCTGTGGAAATGACGGTGAAAGTCATGGAAAGCTACCGCGAGCGCCTAAATAAGTGTATCCGCTCCCAAGGACGACATTTGAGTGATGTGCTTTTCAAAACTTAAATTTAAAAATGGCATAAAATTTGCGATATGTTAATAAAAAAAATTTTTTGACAAGCTGAGTGGTTTTAATTTTATAACGTTTTGAAATCGGATAGGTTTTTCTGCCCCACCCTGTACTATTAACATCCCATCTACTCAAGCATTTTGTAGATTTGAAATGAATGGTGAAGTATTGTCTCAAAAAGATGCAACCCTAGTATATTACTTTCTGAATCATCATTTACTCCCTGAAAAAAAAGGGACTCAGAAACGATTTATACTTTCTGATTGATGAAGGGATGTATGAGAGTATAAAGATAAAAATAATGATAAAAATATCTTATAAGTATTGAATGAAGAAAAAGGATATTCCCCATCATTTTTGGTTATTCTGTAACATTTTCACCATCAAAACGACCAAATATTCTTGTGTTTTTTCATTTCAGTATCGAACTCCATCATTTAGATAATCAAACGTGTATCTCATTTTCCTTTGAGAATATACCGTTTTTTTGTAAATAATATTACAACAAAATGTTGTTTTCCTTGAATTTTTCTATTCGAAATGATGAATATCAATTTTTTCAACGATAATTTTTCAAGGTTAGTTTTGGCCGTCGATTAGTGAAAATTAATTGTTTCTTACAATTATTTGGATTTCAAGATGGAATTGAATTTCTTTCAAATGACACGCCCCGCAGGTATCTTCTCCCAGATGACTGGTAAAGGAAAATTAGAGTATAATACAGCAAGTGTGAGATCTAGTTCAGTGTAAGATTACTTGTTATATTCCCTGCGCCCCAACATTTGTTTTATTAATCTGAAAAATCCAATAAATAAAAATTGATGCACTCTGCACTTCCATCTGACGTTGAACGTTTCTTATTTTGAAGGCTAAAGACTCTTAAAGATTAGATTTAAAGGAAAGGACGCATTTATGTATTAAGTAACAATGAAGTATCCGAAGTTTTTTGAAGTTTCTCCAGCTTTTTCGATCAAAATAACCACTCGAAATCTATAGGAGATGATGCTCCAATAAAGGGATCCTTGAGCATTCCCCAAACACCTTAAGAACAGTTAAACCATGGCTTGGAACAGAGGACATGGTTGAAAGATCCTCTCGATCAATGAGAGCTAAAACTTCGTGAAATGGTGCAGAATTTTTCAATAATTGTTCCTTTTTTTTGTAGCAGATACAACACATTCGCCCAGTTCGATGAAGAAGGTTTTTTTCAAGTCCTGCAACATAGATAACATTGGGAAAAGAGAGTTTTTTCAGAGGTTTTCATCTGTGCTCGTGTATCAAACGTAGAATTGTATGGTGCCTCGTTTACATTTCCTCTGGCTTCACGATCTACTGATTTGACACTTCTAAACTCTATTGTGAGGTCATATGGCGAGTGTCGTGATTAAGACAGAACCTGCTTCTCTAGAAGATCTTCGACAGAGAATAGTATTCGCATGATATACTAACTGAATTGTTATTTCTGTTTATAAATGAAGGGTGGTCAATTTGAACATTCACTTTCTAGGAAAATTCGACCACTTAATGATCTTCACCCATCACTTCCAAAAACAAACATGAATTTTCAGCATGTGCAAATAGAGGCAAATCCTTCGAATTGACATTTCATTCGAGTACTACTGCCATTCAAGATTCTTCAGACGATAACTTGAAGCACAAGATTAAATCATTCACATATTTATGAAAAGCTTTGGATAATTCCTTGTCGAATAAAGAATTTAAAATGAGAATACCCTTTGAATATTCCTCAAAGCCTACAAAAACCCAGTCTGGACCGTCTACTGCAGACGTGCCTGATCCAAATGATAATTAATAATGAACCTCATCTCCGACTCAATCCAATCCCTGTCCCATTTTAATCAAAACAGTATTGTCTTCTCAATCATCATTTTCCTAAGCCATTCGAACTATTGCAGTTGATAAAGAGGAATATAATGGATATCCGTACAATTCCGGCCTATGATGATGAAGCCCTGGATATTGTTCGTTTGTCAATTATATAGTTTTGTGTGCATTCCATCCTGGACATTGTAGTCCGATGCTCTTCGTTTGGATGTGGCAGCGGATGATTCTGGCACTAGGAAGATGGATAGCGAGAAAGTGGGATAATGAAGATCGAAAACAGGATAGGATCGGCAATTTTCTTGCCGCTTATGGCAGAGAATGATGAATTATGCAGAACCGTCAACCTACATTCGTTTCTACATTATGTTTAGATTTTGAACTTTCTGCATGGCAAGGAAATATAAAATGAATAGCGAATGAATTCCTGATATACTGTCAGAATAATTGAATTTGGTTTTGCCATTTTGGTTTGAGTACTTGAACGTAAAGATTCCATGAAGTCGATAGGGGTCGTATTATTGTTTTGTTTCATTTCGTCCGGAGAAATTTGGCAAAACCTCCGATATACTTACACAACCAAAAGTACAGGGTATCTCACTAGTGCCGCAGCGGACGATATACGCGTAACGGTCTGAGATCGGCAAAATTTTTTGATGCAGACTTGATATACTACGAGAAGAGCACAACCTAAAAATATTTTCGAATATATCGGGTGGCCCACAAAAGAGGAATAGCGGGTGACTTTGTTTTTTCAAATGGGACACCCTATATTCAATAGTGTTTTTCAATTCTCTGAAACTTCCTGCATGCTTTCGTATACTTTTCACATATTTTTATTCGACAGTTTTCGAAATATTGGCCATTTTGACGAAAAAATGATACTTGTAGACTGTAGAGGCTATGTTATCCAATTATATTTCACGAACGCTTGCACATACCAATAACAGTTTTATATCGATTGAAAGACAAGACTTCAAAGTATTCTACCCAGCTATAATAAAGCATCTTCAGCATACAGAGTGTCCACAAAAAGACTATCAACATGACGAATTTCAAATCGATTTTTCTTCATTTTTTTCAAATGCAATGCATATAATTTTTTTTCATCATTGTGATCACCATTCATTTTACTTCATTTTTTGTCGAATACATGATATGCATATCTCTAAAGGAATAGGATTTTTAAGCGCTTTTTCGAAATGTTTCCCTAAAATTCACATTATGCCTTCGAATTCAAATAGCAGATTTGGCTTTTCTGTGGTTATTGAGACCTGTCAAAATATTCCACTCAGAATAAGCATCTTTGAACCTTCAATTCATATTAAAGCGAAATGAGGAACTAGAAAGTTTTGATGTACCTATCTACTCAAAAATGTGATGAAATCAATTACTGAAGACAGAAACTTGCTTTCTGTACCCATTTTTCAAAATACATTTTTGATAATTTTCTATGTTTCTACTTGGAACGTCGAATCTTCCAAAATTTCAAACAAGCTTTGAGCTTGAAGATCTGCGTGCGTGCCTGTGAAACTTCTGAATATAATTTTTTCGAAGAAAGTTGTATAAGGATGAGAGCGGGCACTTTTTTGTATCCTGAAGTTTTGAAACTCGTTTTTTTGAAGCATTCATAACTTGTACATTCAAACTCATTGGTATTTTTCGAATTTTTACATCATTGTGTGAGTATTCATCCAATTCGTAAAATATATGACGATTTGAATTGAAGCTGCAATGATGTTAATTTTGAATAGAATAATTTGACAGTTCCCAATAACCACAGAAAAACCAAATCTGCTTTTTGAATTCGAAAGTAAATGTGAATTTGGAGGAAAAACTTTAAAAAATCCTATTTCGTTAGAGATATGCATATCATGTATTTGACAAAAAATGAAGTAAAATGAATGGTGATTACAATGATGAAAACAAATTATATGCATTCCATTTGAAAAAATGAAGAAAAATCGATTTGAAATTCGTCATGTTGATAGTCTTTTTGTGGACACTCTGTATGCTGAAGATGCTTTGTTATAGCTGGGTGTAATACTTTGAAGTCTTGTCTTTCAATCCATATAAAACTGTTATTGGTTTGTGCAAGGGTTCGTGAAATAAAATTGCATAACATAGCCTCTACAAGTATCATTTTTTTTGTCAAAATGGCCAATATTTCGAAAACTGTCGAATAAAAATATGTGAAAAGTATACGGAAGCATACAGGATGTTTCAGAGAATGGAAAAACACTATTTGAATATAGGGTATCCCATTTGAAAAAACAAAGTCACCCTCTATTCGAAAATATTTTTAGGTTGTGCTCTTCTTGTAGTATATCAGGTGTGCATCAAAAAATTCTACAAAACGCAGTCCGTTACGCGTATATCGTCCGCTGCGGCACTAGTGGGACACCCTGTATATGACGCCAAAACAAAATTTGTTGAAACAGTTTGTTCATTATACAGGGTGAGTCTTTGACTTGTACATATATTTTAACTGTAGATTCTTGAGGCCTAAAGAAGCCTTTTTTTCATTTTCCATTTTTCCGAATTCGGCTCTGTTAAAGAGATATAGCCATTTGAAAAAAAAAGTTGGGCTGAATACGCTCCTGAAACAATTCTCTGCAAACACCTCAAAGTTCATATTTTTCAATTGAAATTGATGTGATTATCAGATATTCTGGGTGATACATTTAGAAAATACTCAAGCACTAACCTTATTTGAATAAGAATGTTACAAACACGATATTTCCTAGCAAAAACGCTAAGTTTTGTTCCATAATTTCTGCAATTGAAATGCCATATTTCTTACACCAAAATAAGTTCTTCCTTCGATTTTCCTGAAGATTAGTTTGTAAACACTAATAATTTGTTCATATTTGCCTCGATACCCTGAAACTATCTTATAAAAATTAGTTTCTCACTAACCTATCCTAACTCCATTAATCAAAGTCATATGATTCGAGGTCAATGACCTAACCTAATCCATTCCTCTGTGATGATATATCATAGAATTCTAGAGAAGACGATGCCAGATTGACGATTTACTCTTCAACAATGGTATAGGCGAACTCAAGAAAGCAGAACGTCCCCTATCGTTAACGGAAGAACTATCACAGAGGCTTCTACGCATTGCTCTTTGGAAATGCCAAACGAGTAGTTCTGATTCTCGCCGATACAGCGCTACGATCTAAATTTAAGTGCGCTGCCGGCTGCGAGTGCGATGTAGCCGCCACGCAAGACAAGACAAGACGTTCTTCTGTGTCTCCACAGTACAGTCTGTGATTACAATGAACGACGCCGCGATAACCTTTCTACATGGATTCGTTTTATTATTTATTTATTTACTTGAAGTTTGCGGAGAATAAAGCAAACAGGTGATGAATGTGATGTGAAAACAGTGTAGGGTCGATTAAAAATTCCAAGAGGATATTGTTAAGAAGATAGATTTTCCTGAAGGACGGGTATCAATAAATTTTCAATAGAAACTTCTTATAAACTTTGTGATTTCATGCTTCTCGGAATTCAGTTGATAAACATTGACAACATTGTTAATTTGTTAAGAGACCAGAGAAGAAACAATATTCGATGATATTTAATCCAGGAAAGCATTCAGATTTTTTATGAAATTCATGATTTTTTCCTCAAATTTCTTCGTATACATTTAGGAATAACTCGAAAACGACGCGTTTTATTGAAAAAATATAGGAATACTTTTATTCTCTAAAATGGTTTATTCTTTCGAAAATATGAACCGTTTATCCTTTTCAAGTGATTTGATAGTGTTTTTGCATGAATTTATGAGTCGACCACCCTGTAACTTTTAAACTAGGAGAGATATGGAATAAGTTTCGATTGAGGAATATGCACCATGAATAGAGTAACCAATGGACCAAAATTCAGTTCATTTGATATAACGGTTCCGGAGATATGAACAGGAAAGTGTTTTTTTCGTGGATTTTCGACACCCTGTATCTTCCAAACGAAACCGAATTTTGAAAAATGGTATGGGAAAAAAGTTTTTCGTTTGATGAGGGGAATCTACAGTTAAAATATATGTACAAGTCAAAGACTCACCCTGTATAATTAATCTTGTTATGGAAGTGTCAAAATCGATCAGCACTTGCTGCTGGCAAACAGGGAGAACTTGCTCCTATTCTGTGAGATATTTATAAATTTCCGCCTGTAGTTTCAACGTTTTTGTCAAGTCTCCTACTTCTTCTTGGTTTCGCTATTATCATGTCAGCAAGTTTGTACTGAACAAAAACTGAAAACTGATACGATCTTTCCTCATCATCATCCAGACAACAGATTGAAAGCGGAGAAAAACTGGTTAAAATGAAGCACCTGCACGAGGAGCAAAATTCCATTTCATCTCGTCGAATTAGTCGGCATGACACGCGTTAGCATAACATCCCCGAACTGTTGATATTCGTGTTTGCTGAAGTGTGCCGCTTTTTTAGAGATTCTCTGATTAAAAGTTGTCGAGTGTATCCCTCTGCGAGTGTAATAAGTTGAGGAAGAATACGGAGTCGTGTAATCCGGGCTTCGTCGAGATGTAAGTCTCCTGGTCGCTTTCAAAAGTTTACATTTATAATTCCACGGATCAGCGCGGCTGTGTCGTCGGTCCCGGGGAGTTATGCGGGAGATGTATGTCTCTATTCCCTGCTGAATATTCTTCCGAGAAACTTAGCCGAGTCCGGACTAACACTCATACGCTTTTCATAGTTCTCGGTCGGTAAGTTTGCGACGGAGAGGAAACGCTACTTAGGAACCGTTTTAAGTATTTGGTTGCGGAAATCTATTCCTTAGAAAGGGATTAGGATGCAGAGCACTTCCCAGAAATATGGAAAGTTCTGGAATTCCTCAGACCGTGACCGGGAGGAATTTATTGTAATCTTGATAGTTGGAAATTCGAATTCTGCCGGTGAAAAGGTTTCGGCACATGTGGGAGTTGATTCAAGAGAATTTCAATGCTTCATTCAAATCGGATTACCTTCAAGGGATGGGTGTTATTTTTTTCTGAGAAAACTTTATTTATAAAGAGAAAGTATGTTTCTATAAGGGTAATTTACTCCAATCTAGTTGCAGAATGGGCTCCTATTCCAATACGAATGAGTGTTGGAATTGCATTCTGCAACGAGTATTAGACGATATTTTCTCTATTTCAGTCAAATTTCGTGAAATACTGTTGAAATTCAATGAAAAATTCAGATTATACATCCTAGTGACTTTTGTATTGTATCTTGGCAGTTGGTGACTGTTTCAAAATTGACATTTCCAAATTGACGTGTGTTGAAAATCGATAGGATCGGCAGTCATTGTTGACAACCACGAAACGAAAAATACAACTAAAAACAATGCTGTGATGAGTTCATTACAGCACTGTTTTTAGCACTGTAATGAACTCATTACGATACTGAAATAGAGAAAACATTTTTTCAGCATATTCCCAACATAAAAAGTCGGAAAGATCATGATTACCATGAAGCTAATCAATGACAGCATTTTTGTGTGCTAATCATGCCAAAAGTAGCATTGTGATTAATAAAATTCCTGAATCGACATCGTTCACAGCTATCAAAAATGCACAGCACACCCGATAATGCTAGTGATCAGGTAATTAGTCCGTATTTATAAAAATGAAGCATTTACTTACAAGTAAAAGGTAGAAGCAGAAGGTAGAAGTAAAAGGTTTTGCTTTAATTCGTATTCATAATCTCCGCCTTTTCCTTGCAAGGAAATGCTTCGGATGAGTGGAGTGAAAGGTACAGCGATTTACGTATCCGTCTCCAAATTAGGCGGGCTTTTCAATACAAATACTGAAAAGAGTGGTAAAAGTTGTTGTGAACCTATATTCCTATTTTGGAAGAAAATCCTTTAGTTTTTGAGCAAATGCTTCTGTTTATAAATGTGGCGAACGTATAACCTTTTACTTCGAAGCAAACTCCTAGAAGCAAAACCTTTTCCTTCAATTCTTTTTATGCATATACCTTGAAGGAATTGCTTCATTTTTGAAAGTATAAGGTACGGCGTCTTTTCATAAATACGGCCTATTGTTTCGCTTGGACAAGTAAAACTAATTTTATTTTCAATATTCTTTTATAAAACTGCATGCCGGTAAAATTTTTCTTTTTAATTGATTCACAGACGTTAAAATCATTATATGTATACCTCTGAATTAAAAGCATCCAATTTCAATGGAGATGTTTTTTTGAAGCACTGTAACAAAAAATTCCTGGAATATAATTTCTCCCAAACCCCTAAAGAATACCCTCACCTACGCATAACGAATCCTCGATAACAGAATATCCGATGAAATGAAAAATAACCGCAGCAAACCCCAATTTCTGGATACATCCTCGACCATAAATCACAGCATCCCACTCGACGTTGCGTAGCACCTACACCGGTCATCCCGATCAATTTACCGCGAATGTCCAGGTGAAATACCGGCTCAGATTTCGAGCCTAAATTAATTAACCGCCGTGTCTGGGACGACGAAGGAGCTTAGTGTGTTTTTCTCGGCCCGGCTAATCCTGCGGGATGTATGCGACACACGTGCTGCATTCCGTAAGCATGGCACACTTCGACTTAGGGTTCGTCAACGGCAGCATCGCGACGCGCTTCAATAGGTCCCTAATCAGCGAAACGGCACGGAGCGACGATTCTTGCTTCGAATTCCTGGGAATTGTCCGTTTGATAAGTAGGTAGCTGCAGGAAGACACACAATTCGAGGTAATTACAAGTTGCTGGTTAATCATTCGATTTGAGGTTGAGTACGACTTCTTCGATGTATGTGTTAGCAGCAGGGAAGAAAACTGGAGGTGAATGGAAACCAAATTGGAAGTTTCGAAACGAAAGATGCTTGCGGCTTCTAAAATTATCGAAAGAACGACCGTTTCATTTTGAATGAGTCCCCATTCCCAACTTCCTGTACCGGCGCATCCACCATTCTGTCACCGTTCTGAATGGGCTCACAGGATGTGGAATAATTAATGGATAATGGACTTTGTGGCGGTTCTGAAAAATATCTGGTAATTTCACTAAAAATCGAGATATTCGGCAATTTCGAGAATCCATGAAATTACACGCTTTGCCAGACTTTTTGGCGGCAAGACTCTGATTTTTGGACAGTATTCCTTGATGAATGCGCTATCGAATATGAACCATGATATCTGTGCGCTCATATATTTTTTTTTTATTTAGTTCAACCTTACATTAGGAAAAAACAAGCACGTTTCATTGAGATTGTGGAATGGTAAAAGTCACTGGTTTTTCAGCATTGAAGAGTCTAATAAGAAACATATACCGCCAGATGGCAATGCAGTACATTAATTTTCATTTATTGGATTATTCAGCTTAATAGAACAAATGTTGGGGCGCAGGGAATATAACATAAAATCCTACCCTGAACTAGATATCACACTGCTTGTATAATTTGGTATAATACTCTCTCTTTCCTTTATCAGTCATCTGGGAGGAGATACCTACGTTAGAATCTACAATTGTAAGAAACAAATAATTTCCACTAATCGACGGCTTAGTAATAATAGTAATAGTAAAAAGGGGTTACAGTTCACTGCGACCTTTAGGTCTATTGTGCCCCCTGACAGAGCTGTTATCATCGCGCCTCCTACAGCTCGCCCTCCAGTTCGACGGCTTAAACAAACCTCAATAAATTGTCTACGATGAAAATGGATATTTATCACGTCGAATAGAAAAATTCAAGGAAATTAAATTTCGCGGAAACAACACATTGTTGTTATATCATTTACAGAAAAAACGATAAATTCTAAAAGAAAAATGAGATAGGCATTTGATTAACTGAATGATAGACTGAAATAAAAAAACACAAAAATATTTGTTCATTTGGATGGTGGAAATGTTACAAAATAACCAAAAATGATGGGGAATATCCTTTTCATTCATTTAATACTTATAAAAAATTCTTTCTATTATTTTTATCTTCATACACTCATACAGTTCTTGATCAAGCAGAAGAAATAAATCGTTTCTGACTCCCTTTTTTTTCAGGGATGTAGACCCTTAAAACGAAGCAAATTCCTATTAAAATGAGTAAAGAGCTCCTTCTTGATTACGAAAATACAGAAATTAGTTTTCGACTTGAAATTGACTTGAAAATATCGATTTCATCAGTGAGGAACTCAATAATGAAAGAAAACGATAAAAAATAACAATACTAAAATATCCTATCAAATTAAATTTCACGAAAGGTGCGACATCAAATTGAGTTACTAAAATGAGCGCTCTGTTGAGCAAGATTTCACTGATGGACTCTGTACAGCTCGAGAAAACTCTTCTGGAAAATTTTGTTCAAACAAAAAAAAAACAGAATCGGCAAACATTGCTCTTGTTACTGGCTAGAGTTCCGTCATAATCTTGTAGAAGCACAAACAATCTTTTGAGAATGAATGGTGGCTATTAACTTCAGAGCATTGAAATTGAAAAAACTGATCTTTATAATTTGAAAAGCGATTCAAAGCAGTGAATCAAAGTGGTTGACTTCAACCATCGATATCCAGTACACTGTACAGAAACACGCGAAAAAATACGAATGTTGATTTGGAAGAACTTTGTGAACGAATGTAGAAACGACAGGCGAGAAAACTAAATGGTTAATTCAAAGGAAAAGAGAATCCAGCAGAATCTTCAAATGATCGAAAACGACCGCTTCACTTCGAAATAAATAGATATGCAACTTCATGTACCGGCGCATTCACCATTATGTAACAGTTCCGAATATAATTTCAATAACTTATGATAAGCGGTGCAGCTGAATAAATCAATGAAAAATGGGAAGGGATATACAAAATCGACTAGAATAAACATCATGTCATTACCAGAAACAGAGTTCCCGAAGACGTTATCCAGGGATAGTTGGATAGCTCATTAAAAGATTATTGCGAATGTTTCTAATCCCTCGCCAAATTCATAGTAATCAGCATGGACAACACTGATTATTTAATCGACGTGATGATGATTTGTAGCCTACAGATTTCTTCCATAGCCTCATTTTGATACGATTAAGGTGAAAAATGGTGAACAATTTTTAAAATATCAAATGCAGGAATTTCTTAACGTGTACCTTATTGAAATCTAGATGTTGGTTGATGACTTAGTGTCGTTTGACGATTTCCAGTTGAATGCAGGTTGGAATCGGAGAGCTACGAACTCGAATAAGAAGCGACAAGTTAACTCTTTGGATTTGAATAAATAAGAAAAGTTGAAAGAAAAAAAATAAATGTTGGTTTCCTAAAATTTGCTCATATTCCGCTTTGTGTTCGGATCATATTTGATGGTTCTGTACAAATTCTGGCCCTATCGATTATTATTGATGACTAGACAGAGAGATGAACCGGAAATCTGTTTATAATAGAATTGAATAAAATTATTATTCCGGTTCGAATAAATGAGGCGGTCAATTTGCAATTTATTATAACCGGCGAATTAACCATTGTGCATTTCGATCTATTTTGGGGGATACCACCACTCTCTAAAGCTCGTGCGACTACTTAAACGAGGGCCCCATATTGTGACGATGTCTTTGTTTTCAAATTCATAGCCGAATCAGTCTGAAACAATGCAGTTGGACTCACGGAACTCTGAATTTTCAGCAAGGGTTCGTATCACGAATTACGAGCGTAACTTGAAATTCGCCTAGTTGTTCTGGTAATATGGCCGTTCGAAATGTAATTTTTTGATCATTTTGAAACAAAAGATTTTCGCATTCAGATGGAGAATAGATTCGAGCTGCATGCAAAATTTGGGCTAGATCGCGTGGCCATAACCATATAAACTATCGAAAAAATAACAATATTTCTGTTTTATTCGATTTCATGAACTGAACTGGTTAATGCGAATCCACCTTCTAGGTGGATGAACAAACGCCCAGAAGCTCCTGGCTCCACGTCCCCCTCCTATTTTGAAAACTGTAGCAATAGTTGAAGGAACAACTTATATCAAGAAGAAAATTGTTAACTGATAAAGCCTCGTAAGAGGTTCTTGTTTATGGGTAACAAAAAAGGATAATAGTATTCATCACAACAACTGGAAACTGCATGAAAACGACAATAACAGTTTTTGTAGAGAAATTGCTCATCAATTAAAAATTTATGAACGTAAGAGTATTGTAAAATACCATCGATTTTTTCGAAAATTCCAGCGACCGGTTTTCAAAAGACAAACATTTATGGCCTTTACCTTTATGAAATGTTTTTCTCAAAATGAGAATTTGATCTTCTGTTAAAGTCATACTCAACAACATTTTCCTGCAGACGATTAATAAATTTCACCTAGTTATATGCAGTCAGTTCATTAGTCTGATAATCTTTTAACGGAATCGAGCTGATTACTAATTGCGGCCCAAACTTTCTCTACTCTTATATTTCGGAACAAATTACATTGCAGGAAGGCAGGGTGTCGTTAGTCACACCCGTCGTCTTCTACATCCGATTTACATGAAGTTCGGTACAAAACGCGCCATACGCTTCCGTATTAGTTACGTAGTTACGTCGGATTCTGAGAGAACAACCCGAAAGTTATAAACATAATCTTCTCTTTCAAGGCGAAATCCCGAAAATGAGCGGATCCTAAACTACAGTTAGACTACAGCTCGTCTCCAAAACGCCGAAGATGTAAGGAGTGGGCTTAAAACATGAAGGAGAAACTTTTGGTTCACTAAACTGGGACATTCTATGGATAAAATTTATCTTTATGATGCAGGCTATCGAATCCATCCAAAATTTTCCATTCGAATGCAGAAATCTTGATTGAATCCGTGGTGTTAAAATTATCAGGAATGAAACATTTCAAACGGCCATATTCAAGGAACTCCTAGTCGAATTTTGTCCATTAAGAGTCTATCGCCTTCAATGTAACAAACGTATACCTCCAGATGGTAGTGCATTGCATTAATTTTTATTTTTTGGATTATTCAGCTTAATAGAACAAATGTTGGGACACAGGGAATATAACTAGAAATACTACCCTGAACTAGATATTATACTGCCTGTATAATTTGGTATAATACTCTATTTTTCCTTTATCAGTCATCTGGGAGGAGATACCTGCGGGGCGTGTCATTTAAAAGAAATTCAATTCCATGTTGAAATCCATAATTGTTATTAACAATTGATTTTCACTAATCGACGGCTAAAACAAACCTTAATGACATGTCTTTGAGGAAAATGGATATTTATCACACCGAATGGAAAAATTCAAGGAAATAAATTTTGCGAAAACAACACATTCTTGTATTATCATTTACAAAAAAACGGTAAATTCTAAAAGAAAAAGGAGATAGACATTGCATTAACTAAATAAAAGACTTCAATACTGAAATGAAAAAACACAAAAATATTTGTTAGTTTTGATGGTGGAAATGTTGAAAAATAACCAAAAATGATGAGGAATATCTCTTTCATTCATTTAATAATTATAAAAATTTTTTTTTATTATTTTTATCTTTATACACTCATACATCCCTTCATCAATCGGAAAAAATAAATCGTTTCTGACTCCCTTTTTTTTCAAGGATGTAGACCCTTAAAGGACTCGATTGCGACAGTCGAGATTCGAAGCAAGCCAGAAAATTTCGAATCTCGTAGTTCATCCGTTCAAGAGTTACAAATCGATGAACAGAAAAATTAATCACAGTTGCAAAATGGCGCAGGGTCCGGGTCCAGTGAAAACCTCCTCTCCAACTCCAATTCTTTCCTTATCTTCATATCGACATCAAATAATAACAATTGATGTAATTACATTCCACACAATGTATTTTTCTCATGATCACATATTCCATGATCTACTATACAGAATGACTCTTCAATTTGTAAACTTTTTTCGGCACAGTTGACGGGATAAAGATATTTTTTGAGAATAACGGGAAGATTGCGTGCCTGACATAATATTTTGATATGGATGTGAACACCTATATATATATATTACCTGATCGAGACTCACGTTCAGGAAACGTTCAGGAATACAGAAGTTGGAGCATCTCGGACTGCGAGGGAGTTTGTTGCTTTGGATAGAGGCTTTTCTTTCTTCGCGAAGTTTTCGCGTGCGTGTGGGTGAATCGGTTTCCGACGCGAGGGGGGTGACTAGTGGCGTCCCCCAGGGGTCAGTGCTTGGGCCACTTCTGTTCCTCCTATACACATCTGACCTCCCTAATAATGTGAGTTCGTGGATCTCCATGTTTGCTGACGATGCAAAAATTTTCAATAACGCCCTGGATTGCGGCCAGGTTTTGCAGGATGATCTGAACGCCGTGGTCCGCTGGTCACAAAAGTGGCTTTTACCGCTCAACTTCGAGAAGTGTGTAGTTCTCCACATCGGCAAAAACAACCCTCGTCGCGCCTATTACCTGGATAACCAACCTATTTCTTCCGCGAGAAGCCACGTTGACTTGGGTGTTACTATAAACGAGGAGCTTTCCTGGTCGGACCATATTGCTGAATCCACGCTCAAGGCAAACCGTATGGTTTACATGTTGCAGAAGTCGTTTCGGGGCTGTGACCCATCTACATGTTCCCTGCTCATTAAAACATATGTGAGACCAATTCTGGAATTTGCGGGACCAGTGTGGAGTGTTGACTTGGTGCGCGATGAGGCGCTCCTCGAGGGTGTTCTGCGACGTGCGACACGCATCCCCTATGGTTTCGCGCGCCCCTCGTATAGCGAGAGACTAGATATTCTAGGTCTTACTAGTTTTTCGGACAGGCGACGGCGTGGTGATTTGATTATCGCATTTAGAGCGATGAACGGTATGTTCGGGTTGAACATGTCAAACCTTTTTTTGATGAACAACGACTCTCGTCTTCGAGGCCATCGACTCAAGTTGCGTAAAGAGAATTTCCGCACATCTCCCAGAAGAAACTTCCTTTCTAATAGGATTTTCGAAGAGTGGAACCGCCTTCCTAATTGTGTTGTGGATTCGCCGTCTGTGAATACCTTTAAAAACAGATTGGACACATTTCTTCGGCAATAGACTGACTTCAGTGTTGTTTTTTTTTTTTTTTTTTTGTGACATTCACAGTGCAGCATGTTTTGTTTTTTCTAAGATTTTGTTTTTTTTTCTATAATTTGAGTGTATAGGTATCTCCACTCTTGTTTCAAATTAATAATAATAATAATAATAATTAGAGTACATATTTCTACGCCAAAATTCTGCAAAAAGGGTATTTCGAAACAATAACACTAAATTTTGTACGATGTCTTTAACTGAAAAGCCATACTTCTTCCTCTACAATGCATCTCTCCTTTGGTTGAAAACAATTTATTCTTCAAACAAAAGTGATTTATTCATATTTCCTTTGATAATTCGATATCTTATAAGCAAACGGTTATACAAGGTGCGGCACGGAGGGCGGACGTTTTTCAGATGGGCACTGAGGACGAGAGAAGTGGGGAAGGTGCCGTTAGACTCGTGTGTTCCTAGCATTTATTTACCAGTTGTCGTCATGGAGCCTTGGACGGTGGAGCATCGTGTTTTCGCCTATGATAGTTTCGTCCGAAATAATGAGTCAGTCACGGTCGTGCAGCGTGAGTTTCGTCGCCATTTCCACATTCATCGGAATAGAGCTATTCCCTCTCGAAACACCATCCTTCGTTGGGTTGAATCACTTCGCAGACGTGGTGAACTGATCAACAGAAGACCAAGAGGACCTGTGCGAACAGTTCGAACGCCTGAAAATGTTGAACGCGTTCGAAAAGCCATTCTTCGCAGTCCCCAGATTTATCCATATGCGATTTTTTCTTATGGGGACACCTCAAGGCTAGAGTATACGAGACCAAGCCCCGAACTCTGGACGAATTTAAAAGGGCTATTCGCGTGGAAGTTGCCCAAGTTGAGAGAGCGATGTTGGAGAGAGTCTACGCGAACTTCCAAGAGCGCCTCCAGCACTGCATCACCGATTTCGGCCACCACATGCCTGATGTGATTTTCCACACTTGACTGTCTCAAATGCTATTTCCTTGAGAATCTGATTCCGTCAATAAATGTGTTTTTGAGTAAAAATTAACGCTTTTATTATTTTTTTAAAACCATCCATCCTCCGTGCCGCACCCTGTAGAAAGGCTTTTACCGTTCCTATTATGAATATTGAAGGCTTTTCAGTCCAAAATATTTACTACTTATATGTTTAAGCAGGAGCATAAATCGTGTGTTCATTGGAGGGATCTTTCGACCTATATTTGCTAGGAAAACAATATTGAAACTATTTGTATAAATTTACTGAAATGGGTTGGCATATCTTCAAATATAGATTATAATTCAAAAATCAAAGTGACAACATTGGTGCAAGGGTTTTGATGATATTTCACAAACAATCCAAATTCCGAGGAGGCATTCAGAACTTCGAATTCCAATGTTTTTGACAAATATCTGTTCAAAATTCATATCTTTTATTTTATTATACCACAAAGTTTTTTACTGGAATGGGCTTTCCCGGTCGTTTGCAAAGAAGAACAGGTCTATGACTCTACCCACTTCTTCTGTGGTTCACCGAAAAACCCGGAATCTTCCCTCTTTCTACCTGCTCAAGTGTTCAGTGCTTATTCCCCCGCTGCCCCAGTCGCAACCCAGATACGGAAAAGTTCGCATATACTCTAGTTTTCTTCCCAAGTCGGACATCGTAACATTCGTACCTAAAAGTGTACAAGTGAGATAAGGACTCTACGCGGTACAACACCTGCGAAAGGACTCCACGCGGTACAACACCTACGAAAGCAGACAGAAGCAGATACGTAATTTCAAATCTGAAGTGAGTACCATTTCCTACAGTGTTTACTTTGTGGTATTCATTTCTATTTCATACATCCATTTTATATCTTTAATTCTCGTGGTGATAAGATTGGTACTGCAGTCCATTCTTCTCTCCAAGAGAGCTCCTGTATTTTATCCAAATATCATTGAATAATTTGGGAATAATTTAAAAACGGTTCATTTCATTTGAAAATATTCAGAATATTATTGTTTTTCAAAATTATCAGTTTTTAAAAAAATATTAACTGAGTGATCATTTCCTCACATTGAAACTTTTTATTTTGTCATACAACTGTACCTACTATAAATGTTTCATTATAATATCTTGCAGTAGTGTGAATTTTTGGAAATATTTGAAAAGTTGTTGAATTCATTTGAGAGGGTTTGAGAGGTTGAAAAAAGAATCATACTATATATACAAAGGACCGACCTATCTGATATCAAAAAATGATAACTTGTATTTGTGCTGAAAAGTCATTAGGAAATATGCGCCAAATATCCGAATAGATGTTCATATTTCTCCGAAATCTGAATTCGAATCTTCGCTACCGAGCACTGGTATTCCGTATAGAGAGAATATATCATTTCGAACAAAAAATAAATGAGCGTATGTGGAAATTCCATATTTCCTGAGACACTTTCCGCTCCGAATTCCATTCAACAATGTTTCCCGTCGGTCTCATACTATACTTTACGGGTTACGTAAAAAGAGACGTAATAAAAAGCGGGGGATTGTCTTTTGATATCCTGCCCCCGACCGGAACGTATATCTGTATTCTTTCCTCGGGCTCTGATGAATGCCTAAATAAGAGCCGAATATTTATGTCTTTCCGTTTGTTTTATTGAACTTATGATTTATGGGAAAGATCGGTTGCGGAGATACGAAAAAATGTAATTTCTCCGGAGTTTGCGGGGATATATCCGGGGTTACGAGCGTGATATGATGAAAATTTCAATCCTGTATCATGCCATCGTAGTACAGCTGTACGCGAATTGGAAAAAACCTTGTGATTCTTCCTCCTGATTTACTTCTGAATACTTTTGGGGTGAAGTTTGTATATTGATATTGGTATCACTTTTGCGATCCATCGTCGTGTACCATATGCAGGATTGTAAGGTGTACCGATGAAATTTTCACATGGATTTGGAGCGGAAAACAGGCATGTCAAATGGTTTGATTTTGAAAAGGTTTGCATTGCTAACACAATTTGAGATTCTTTGAGGAATATGGATTTTTCTTGGGAATGTTACAATCATTTGCCGGTGATCTTTTTTATTGCCTCAGCAGCAGATTTCTAGTATTTTTTCCAACAAGTACAGTAGGTATCGTCAGTTTCATTTTTACTGTGTTGTATCTTCTAAGCAAAAATGAATCGGACCTATGTTCATAGGCAAAAAATGTTCAGAATGAGCACACCTGTCGAAGTTTGGCATAGAGCTTGTTGAACACCCTGTATAGTTGAATATGAAAGTTGATTCACCCTATTCAAAAAGGCAGAGACTATGTATACTCCATTCACAATTATAAAATCGCAACTCTGGCCATGGTTTTGTTTTCAGGAATTGGTGCACCTGATGAAAAATCTGTGCGCGTACAGGGAATATTGTTAATGACAAAACGTTGTTGCCAGTTGCTTTGTTTACATCAAAGTAAAAGAATCAAAGATATTCCACATTTTGTTAGTTCGAATCGATCGGCGATTTTGGGGCGAAATATCGATAAGGAATCGCATATTTTTCCGTTCTTCGTCGTCCAGAAGAAGTTTCCCGTCGATTTCGTGCAAGTGTCATTTTTTCCTTTCACGACTTTTGGCGTGAGTACGAACGGAAAATTTGAATTGGACCAAAAATCGATTAAAAAGCATAAAAAAAGCAAAAGTAAGTACTAATCGCCTTTTTTACACTTGACAACGAAGGTTTTTTAGGTATCTGGCCGTTTGGAAAGATTTCAAACGAAATTCCGGTCCCCCAGAAGTTTGGTTAGTTTCGGTATCGTTTTTGGTGCTCAAAATTCATTTGGGATGTGTAAATGGAAAAAAAAGGCTTCCTCATACGATCTTCTAACGAAAGCGACCGGAAAATATGGTGCAGGTAGGATTTTCGAGGAATTATGAGGAAAGAACTTGCAGAATGAAATTGCACGATTTTCGTAAGTAAACGGGTTCTGGATGGCCATCATTGGTCTCTGAATGATAATTGTTGATCGTTTTCACGTTTCAGAAAAAACACGTCGAAGAAGCTAAAAAAAAGAAGAAATATGACTATATGGCACTCAACGATTCAGTTTCCGATGAATTCATGAATTCATTCCTATCAATTCTTTGCCGAAAGTAGAAATAGGCTATATTGAACCAGAATACATCGGTTTTTTCCATATTCCCAGGAGTTTGCGTCTTATTTTAGAACAGGTGAATGATAAATGTGAAGCATATGTTTGACCTATTCCATTTCATTTGTTCAAACCTTCTGTGGTAGTAATTTATGAATCTTTTTTAACTAAAAAATTACTGTACAGCCAGAATATTTTACTCCTTGTTCATAAGATCAAATAAATGAAATGTATATCTAGAAAGCTTTCAGGCTTATTAATTTATATTGCATTGAAATTATTAGTTTCTCTGTAAACAAATTCGTTAATTTAGTTATTATGTTTATTTTCTTTGTGATGAATGAATAAAACTGTTATTTATTTGAAATAAAGAAATATTAGAAATAGAAATGTTATGCACCCTCACAATCATATCACATATTCGGATTCCAGTAGAGGGATATGATGTGCCATTATTCTTGATTCTTGTAATTACCCATCAATTCATCTTATATCTTGGGGTTGATTTTTTTAATGAATTCTTGATTAGAATCAACAATTGATGTCGTCAAGTCTTGAACTTTCAGTTCAAGAGGATAATAAACATCAAATCTTCACAAGCATGCATATGAAAATTATGTGAAAGAAATGCAATTTTCTTCCATGGCGAAAAATAATATATTTCAACAATGATCTCTTGTACTTTTCATGCAAATAACTAGAAAAGGAATCCTTTCTATCAATTCATATAAACGTTAATTATTTTCGTCCATCACATATTTTCCAATTCATTCACATTCTGAGAAATACGCTAAGAATGTAGAAAGGGCAACATAGTGTTGACTTGGAACATAAAAATATTTTGAAAACCGTCATAACTTCGATACAGAGTGGAATGTGTCAAATTTCCAAGGCCAGAGTTGTGATTTTATAATTGTGAATGGAGTATACACCTCGATATATTTTGGAGAAAAATTTTACAATATACTTATAGATCTGCAAAAATTGAATTTAATGAATTTCGAATCTTTGATTCATGCTTTTTCATTTCCTCCCTGGAAACTCCTCATATGTGGTCAGTGCATGAAGAATAACCATCGAATTCCAGAAGCTACTTCGAAAGGATCCTCCATTTATTCCATGAAAACTCCTGTTGAAATTTTATTCTCGGAGTTCTCTAGTGGAAAGGGAGACTATCTTATGACGGAAATAGACCGAAAATTCACACGTTCTTCATACCGAATACTGCTCACAACGTAAACCCCCTCGAAATTAAGTATCGACCCCGTCGTTCAGAACGTCTTTCCGGCGTCGAGCCTCAAATCCCAGTTTTACAGCATCGTAATAATTAGGAGAAACTTCTAGCAAGGCGGAATGCACGTCGCTCGCAAAATAAATCATCGATTCGACTCCGGGGTCTTGTGTTTTATGAATGCAGTGATGCGCCCGGACTTTCTTATTGGCACTTCACCATTTAGTCGGCAGCTCCGGTTAGTGATTTATCACCGGATGTACCTTTAGCCATTGTGATGGCTACGAACCGAACGATTCAGGCCGTGCCTGAGGAAATGAATTATGGACTCGCCCTTCGTCTTCTCGAAAGCGAATCTTGTCGCGCAGGGAATTAGAAAGTTGTGGTTCTGTTGAATGATCGTGTTCGCCGAGTGGTTGCCATTTTCTTCGGGAAACTGAGATTTTTCGGTATTCCTTCGTTCCTCATTTTCGCGAAATATCGTCATCATTTCAGGATCTTGAATCATATGGTATTGGGCTCTTGATTTGGGTCTTTTTCAAGCGGATTCCGAACGATTATTTTGATGAGTGCATTTCCATAAGAATTCGTTCCCACAAGAGGTGATATCCCTTAAAAGTCAATGGTTTCCATAAACTACTCCTGTGGACCAATAAAGGAATGCTTTCTTCCCTTGTGTCCGATCAACTGTTTTGCATGACATACAAAATTGAGGTTTTGGAAGGAAAGCGCGATTTCTTCCAGAAAGAATGAAAACTGATACATATGGCTATAGTTTCGTTCGACAAAATGTTATCATCAAATGGACAAGGATATTTTATATATCCATGGACAAAAATATTTTTTACGTAGACCCTTTTAACATTGGAAATGTTTATGTTCGTATATTACAGGCAAGTTACGAGTTTTCGTTAAAGGTCAAAAGACAAAGGTGTCGCCAGTAGACCAAAAGAGCATTCGAAAGTTATCGCGTGATTTATTAACATAGGTGTATTGGGCCAGCACACGAGAATCGGCGACCAGTGAGCCGCGGTGGGAGATCCGTCAAATTCGCCGCAACGTTGCCAGATTGGGCAATTATTCCGGTATTTGAAGGATAGATCATTGTTTTATTTCCTTCATTAGCACTCCGAGTGTTTATATTGTTGTTTAATCAAGTGAGATCTGGGCCGCGGTGAGTGGTCCGTCAAATTCGCCGCAACGTTGTCAGATTAGGCAATTATTTCGGTATTTGAAGAATAGGTCAATAGTTGATCCGAGTACATATAAGATTCATGAAGTAAGTAAGTAAAAACAGAATCCTTCTGTCTCAAGCCAATTTCATGAAAACCCAGATTTGGTAAAATCAAAATTCACTTCGAAACTATTGGATGGAGTGGACTCTGCTTCATCTCATGAAATTTACTCCGGGTACATATAAGATTTATGAATTTATGTGAAAACAGAATCCTTCTATCTCAGGCCAATTTCGAGAAAACTCAGAGTTGGTAAAATAAAAAATTCTCATCGAAAATATTGGACGGGGTGGACTCAGCTTCTCCTGATGATGTTTACTCCGAGTACATATAAGATTCATGAATTTTAGTAAAAAAACAATCCTTCTATCGCAAGCCAATTTCGAGAAAACTCAGATTTGGTAAAATGAAAATTCGCTTCGAAAATATTGGACAGGATTTTTTTTTAATTCAATTTATGTGTCTCGACTGCAGAGGTCATTGACACGGTTACAGTCTAATCAAATCAATATGTGACAATATTATAAAAATTTCAAATCTGGTTGTACAGGGTGGCCAGATTTCGATGATTTAGTACTACAACTCCTAAACTATAAGAGATAGAGAAAAAGTAATATACATGTCATGTTCTCTTTTTTTGAGAAACCGAAATTGCTTGAAACCCCAAGTTGCTACGCCGTCTAGTTTCCGAGCTACAGGGCGATTTTGGAATTTGGCCAATTATTATAATTGACTATAACTTCCGTATTACAGGATCTATGCTCTCGAAACTAACACATCTTTAGGGCACTTTTTTTACTGCTTCTCAGCGGTGCTGTTGGATTTTTTGTATCTGCTCAAATTTCGGAGCTACAACAAAAAATTTTTTTTTTCAAATGGAAACCATAATGGAAAATGATATTTCCGAATAGGTCTTTCTTCAACGATTTCAAAAATATATATCATGTTATACTTCCGAGTTCACTATATATCGAAAATTTCGAAAAAACACTTCGCGTTCAACAAAATCCAAGCAGGCTTTGATTCACTTCCTTCAAAACTGGGACGGTCATAGAATTTCATGTCTTATTTATTTTCACTTGTCAAATTCAATTCAGTTTCATCATTGTTGTATCGTCTGGAGCTTCTAACATTCTTATAAGGTCATAGAATTCGATATCTCACATTTATTGTAAGCTGCCAAATTGATTCAGGAAATATTAGCTTTATTATTGCTCAGACCAATAGAGGTGCTTCGCAAAACTTGTTGATTCTAGTATAATTTCTCTGCTGAATTGAAAAATGAAAAGCATTTGAATACTTATGTAACCCGTTGATAGCAATAATAAATATTTCCATGAGGGGCAAAAAAAGCTCCTTCAAGAAAAAATATAGATTCATTTGAAAAAAAGTATATTCACAGCAAATGTTCAAATCGTAGTCCATTGGAGCGAGCCATTGGAGGAAATACATAAATTGCATGATGTCATATAAATAAGAACTTTAGAAGCGCCAGACGATACAATGATGAAACTGCATCATGCAATTTATGTATTTCCTCCAATGGCTCGATCCAATGGACTACGATTTGAACATTTGCTGTGAATATACTTTTTTTCAAATGAATCTATATTTTTTCTTGAAGGAGCTTTTTTTGCCCCTCATGGAAATATTTATTATTGCTATCAACGGGTTACATAAGTATTCAAATGCTTTTCATTTTTCAATTCAGCAGAGAAATCATACTAGAATCAACAAGTTTTGCGAAGCACCTCTATTGGTCTGAGCAATAATAAAGCTAATATTTCCTGAATCAATTTGGCAGCTTACAATAAATGTGAGATATCGAATTCTATGACCTTATAAGAATGTTAGAAGCTCCAGACGATACAACAATGATGAAACTGAATTGAATTTGACAAGTGAAAATAAATAAGACATGAAATTCTATGACCGTCCCAGTTTTGAAGGAAGTGAATCAAAGCCTGCTTGGATTTTGTTGAACGAGAAGTGTTTTTTCGAAATTTTCGATATATAGTGAACTCGGAAGTATAACATGATATATATTTTTGAAATCGTTGAAGAAAGACCTATTCGGAAATATCATTTTCCATTATGGTTTCCATTTGAAAAAAAATTTTTTTTGTTGTAGCTCCGAAATTTGAGCAGATACAAAAAATCCAATAGCACCGCTGAAAAGCAGTAAAAAAAGTGCCCTAAAGATGTTTTAGTTTCGAGAGCGTAGATCCTGTAATACGGAAGTTATAGTCAATTATAATAATTGGCCAAATTCCAAAATCGCCCTGTAGCTCGGAAACTAGACGGCGTAGCAACTTGGGGTTTCAAGCAATTTCGGTTTCTCAAAAAAAGAGAACATGACATGTATATTACTTTTTCTCTATCTCTTATAGTTTAGGAGTTGTAGTACTAAATCATCGGAATCTGGCCACCCTGTACAGTTGAGTTGCCTTAAGATAATTCAACAGGTTTTCAAAGTTTGTGGTGTTGTGTAGAATTTCTTTTAGGTTCAGCTCAATTTTGTGGATTCTTCTTTGGATTTAATGAGCTTCATCCGATGATAGTTGATCCGAGTACATATAGGATTCATAAATTTTAGTAAAAACAGAATCCTCCTATCTAAAGCCAATTTCATGAAAACCCAGATTTGCTAAAATCAAAATTCGAAATATTGGACAGGATGGACCCAGCTTCATCCGATTATTTAAATCTTTAATTTTTATTATTATATCTTAAGAATACTTACTTTAGAAAGAACATTTTTGTTTTAAAATACGTTTCCTCTTACATGTTTATGTTAGGAATAAGGAATGTTGATTGTTTCTCCCAATTATTATTGCTTATTATTATTATTGAAAATACTATTTTATTTTAAGTTCAAATGCAAATAAATGTTGGTTATATTTACATGTGGTGTTATCATTTCCAAAACCCTGTCTCTGATGGTTGCGAAATCTGAGAATTTTTTCTCAATAGGACAAGAGAAAAATATAAAATTCGGTTTTATTCACTGCATAGATAAATAAAATAATTCAGATTCATGTGCAGGTATACAAATATAAAAATTGAAAGCACTTACCGGTCCAAACTGCTCGAAGTAACTTTTGACATCATCAAGGGTTGTGGGGGCAGATAATCCTCCAACGAAAATCTTTTTCGTCCTGGTAACCATCTGAAACAAGAATAAATAATTATATTATGTTTATTTGGCAGAGGTTACTAGCAGAATGCATCTCAATAATGTCCAACAATTTGACTGGTACTAATATTGTGAAAAACGAGAAAGTGTTCTCACAATATATTCGTAGTTCTCAATAGAAAAATACTCCCAAGCAACGAGAGATTCAACACAAATTTTCTGAAATTGGGGTATTTTCTTTCATTTCCAACAATTCAAAAAGAGTAATCGACTGCTTAGGGAATCCTCGGATGAATCATAAGACTTTCAAACGACACAATTATTACAACTTGAGTACCACAAATCTTTATGTACATTTTTGAGGATTCATTGACATGTTTCACAGAGAGGATTTTGGGAACATAGCTACACATCTTATTCCTCGAATGACATCTTTATATAAATATTTTTCCCTTGAATTTTTTCGTGTTACGTTTTTATCTGATCGTCACTGCTTTTATAGAAATCATAGAAAAATTTCATTCCCATCAATGAGAATTCATTCGTGAAATCAGGCTCATTTTTGAAACCCCAGTAATCAGTAAAAAAATGAGACTGAATGAAAATTTATTGTGAATTCCTGATGTTCACCATTTCCAATATTGAATTATTTCATAATACGATGAGTTTTTGAAACCGATTGCATCACTAACTTCATTCTTACAAGTAGCTATGACCATGTTCTATTGATCCCGATTGATATTCGTCCAAGAGCTCGAAAAAACCTCGAAAGCTTCAGATAGCTTCGGTGATATGCGCATTCAAACTCGATCGGAAATTGAAAAATGTGGTGATTCATCGATTGGGCATGCCTTTTGTAATAACGAAGTTGATATAACCGAAAGTGACGAAAACACGAAATTATCTTTGATTTTGTCCGCATCTCCGGTAACACACGGAAAGTTAATTGTCATGAGAATATCTCACATAGTTCTGCATAAAATTTTGGATAGATTTGAGGAAGAATGAACCCTTACAAACGTCAAACTGTTGCTCCTGGAATCTAATATACATCAGTTCTGTAGATCAGGAGAAAAACGAGGGTGAAATTATATTTTCCATTGCAAATTAATGTTATTCCTTTTTCATCCTATATTTAGATTTCACTTATTGAGTAGAATGAACTCAGCTTGTTCGGGCCTGTGTATCGTCCAAAGGATCCCTTGCATCAATACTGCTATTTATTAGAGCCACTACTCACGAGATTGTCAGAGATACTGCATTGCAGTACAGAAATGTGAAAAACCGAACTGGATTCATTAAAATGCCCCGCATCAAAAATGTATAGAGGTCGAAATGAAAGCGTCATAACTCAATTGAGAGAGGAACGAATCACATCCCCACCAAGAGAACGCTCGCTACCGAACGTTCTGAAATATCCTCGGAGGTATACATGCTCGTTTCTCCATTTTTCGCTGAAACGTAGGAAATTAAACAAAGCGAAGCAGTTAGATTTTGTTTGATCAGTATTAAGAATTTCCCTCCCGCCGTACTTTTCAGTCGTTAGGATTTATTTGAGAAATCAGCAGTTCTACATCCTCTCTCTGTGGAACCGTATTATTTCTTGATCTCGCCAAGCATTTACTCCGTTTGAAATGGGGTGTTTTGAACGCACGAGAACGAACTCCGTTTTACTTTGACGCTTTGTGGACTGATCGTCAGGTTGATGAAATGGCCAGATATCGATTTTGAGGAGGATTGATTGGAAGTTTAATGGATTAAAAGGAATATTATAACAGGTTTGCATGAACTAATTGAATTAATATTATCATTACATGCTGCGATCGATTGGCTTTGGAAGAGCCTTTCGGAACCAGAATTATCTTTAGTTCTTACACTCTTCCAAGTCAATTCTCGAGGAGATCATCTACCACCCTCACAAATCTTATGACCCCCCTAGGAGCTTTCGCGATCACATCGTGTGGATCGAGATTCGGCTTGCCTAGGTGTTAGTTCAGGCAAGCAAGATCCGAGCTCTTGCACACCATATGTTTCTTTTTCCAATTTCGACTAGCCCATTCGATATAAGAGGTATTCATACCGGTAGTGTCTTCTCCAGAGAAGTGTCGTGTTTCACATCTCCAATTGCTGTGCCGCTGCCCTAAAGTGGTCTCCTCCAAAACCACAGAAGGATTCAGTTCCAACAAATTTATCCTTTGATGCCTCAAACCAGCTTTATGGTATTGCTGCGTTTCCAGGGAAGCATTGCGTGTCAGTTAGATTTCAGAGCTCTCAATGCTGACTGACTGTCAGTTGCAATATTCATGCAGGTCCCCTCGAGGATTCTTTTTGAACACCATTGGGCGCCCGCATAGACAGCCATTATTTCTGCTTGTGAAAAGGACAGTTCTTGACCTATTGGCAGGAAGAGGCTCAGTTTAGGAGCATGATGCTCCTATGCCTGTTTCCTCGGCAGACTTAGATCCATCAATGTACCATCAGGATTACTTTTTGTCTATTCGATTAACGTAGTCCACTGCACTTCGCATGTCAGGTATGGTCGTTACAGAGGGTTTTCCGAAATCCCAAGTAGTTTGCATTACCAGACGGTTTGGCCAAGAGATTCGAATCTATTTGATTCAGGACAAGGGTGGATATAGCTCTTTTTGATTGGGGGGGAGGTAATATGATTGAGAACCATCAAATCAGGCACGCAACATCCTCAAATAAACTTTGAAACGTAATTTTTATTAGGTCTTCGATACTCATGGGAGGGGGGGTAATTACCCTCATTACCCCCTCCCCTCGTAAATCCGCCCTTGATTCAGAGTCCTCCCAGTTACCACCAGTTACATTGAGAACGATGGAGAGAGCCGAAACAACCTTTCTTCTATTCACTATTTCACACGTTTGGATTCGAAAAAACAAATTTTTCCAAATGAGGAAATTATTGAAGATGAAATCATTATTAATGTCTCATTACTAAATATTTGTTTCGAATGTTGCTCGGACTCACTAACTTGACAAGTACAATCATTTTGCAGTCAGTACATCAAGGGAAATTTTAACATTATGCTCCATTGGCGATGGCTGAAAAAAGTTGCTAATGAATTGAATTTCTAAACAGCAAATAAATGGAATATTAAATGATGTGATTTTCCGAATGAAATTTAGTTTCCTGCAGGCAAATGAAAGGGGAATTCCAAAAACACTATAAATCATGCGAGTTTTATTTGTTAACGGTGATAATCACTTCTGTTCATTCAATCAGCTGAACGCAACTTATTCATGAACGCTCAAATTGCCTATATAGGCCATGTTTCAATCCTGCACGTTGCTGTACTGTGTGTATAAACCAAGGGATTCCCCCCATCAATTCGGGATCGTTGGGGAACCAAGCCAACAAAGTATCCCAACAATTTCATATTAACCTTTTCATAATGCACGATCCGAATGAGAGCGAAATAGCGCTCGTCATATACACAAAGTATATGTTTCTCATTTATCAAGCGCAGAACAGCGCGTTGCCGCCGTAGCCATGTATGAACTTATTAATTAATTTCGAACAAATTGCCATTTTGACACAGCTACTCGTTGCTCGTGTTTTCCACTATAAACTGCCTCGAATTTAGAGTCACAACAGTGCGTGAGGGGTCACCGCAATACGACAGGAATTGCTGGAATTTCATGGGGCTCTGTAGGTACTCCACTTCTGATGTTCTTCAGTGGTTTTCCTAGGGACTACTCAATTCATAATTTTTCCAAAACTTCGAGATTAGTTTTTTTGGAAACAAGAGAAATTGAATGCCATTTGTCGTAAATTTTCTTGAATATCTCAGGCACTATTCCCATCCATGATTCGAAAACTCACGCATCCACCTTTTATTTTTTCGAAAATAGCTCGTCGCGTAGTATTTCCGTAAGTAATATCATAAGTGCATCCAATTTTTCCGAAAAAAATCGAAAAAACACGTTGCTAAGTAATATTTTAACAAGAAGCATGAGTGCTGGTGGCAACAAAAATCCGAGTCGAAGACGAGGATTTTTGCACCTGCACGAATGCTTTTTGTTAAAAAAATATTACTTTGCATTGTGTTTTTTCGATTTTTTTCACAGGAAAAATTAGATGCCCGAATGGTATTCGACAAGACTATTTCAAGAGTAACAGATTATTCTGGATGCATATTTGTATGTATTATCAATTTTCGCTGACAACAACTGTCAAGTTTTGCCGCGGGTAAACCCGAAAAAACTGCTGACAGCTGCTGCCAAACAGTTTTTCCATCTAGAAACCATTTGTGATTCAAAAATGCGCGTTTCTGATTGGTGGAAATTAAGACGAGGGAAATAGTCAGTGATATACAGAAAGATTCATTGTATATTTGATTGAATTCAAAGTCAAACGTCAACGGTTGACATTCAATGATTGACAGTTTGATGCATTTGTGTTATTGAGATATCTTAATATAGTGTTTTGTCGTTTTTCCTGAGATAAAATTATAAAATGGTTAATTTTTTGGAGTAGGTATCAATAGCTCAAGTGATCGTGGGTGTTTGAATTGTTATGTTACGTTGATTCTGATGTATCAGTTCAAATAAACCTTCAGATTCGATTTCCCTGAAGAAAACTGACACATCTTGGGATTTTACCAATAAAGAATGATACCTAGATAGGACCTGGATTATGACTTCAACTCCCGATATTACCTGTCTTGTTTTACATCGATTGAATAAATTGAATCAATAGAAATAAGTTTCATTTTCAATAAGATCAAGATACAAACGTACAAAATACATCCCCTTTTTGATTTTTCTCAAGCGCATTAATATTCGTTCATTTTCAAGTTCTTATAGAAAAAGTAATTCATTGAAATCTTTCTTTCATTAAATCAATTGTTACGGCAGTAGCATGAGGTGAAAATTATTTTTAAAGATAAATGCCATGAGATTATCTCTCAAATAAAAAAAAATTGGCTTCAATCTCAATTTAAATGTGTTTTATTTCAATTTTAAATTCTAGCACTGTAAAAACCACGCGATACATAATACTTAAAGGTTGTCCGATTGTCAAATGTCATGCGTTTTTCAAAAATTTGGTTAATATAGATGCTTTGCCGGTACAAGGCACACCGTCAAATAGAAAGCAGATATTAAGTACGAGCAATCCTAGCAAAATATCCCCAACTTCGTAGACTCCGATCCAACACAAGTCAAAAATTTTTTAATCAGCAAGCATGATGATGGGGAAGCTAATCCAATAAACCTCCCTATCATTCCATATATCATCATAGGCGTATTTGTCACATACAAACCTAGGAATAGTAATTAACAATTTAAATTAATAGTCGATTTGAAACGCCAAACATAAACTTAATATGCCCTTAATGAAACGTAATTTGCTGGCATGCGAACGTTTTGTTGGGTACGTAACGCATGAGCGAACTTTCGCATTTGAACGACGAGTTGCTGCATTAGTTATGCACTTGTTCACTATGAAATTGATGGTTTTTGCTAAGAGGGCGAAAACAAGGTAACGGTTTACTTTGAAATGAGCTTAAAAGTATAGGTTTCTTGAAAATCAGCAGAAGAGAATCAGATATACATTTCTTATTAGAGGAGATATGTGAGCCATTTGAATTTAGAATCTCCTGTGATGACATTATGAAATGCTGAGGCCAGATCTACTTCGAAGATCTATAGCGTAGATCAAATGTACGAATGTCAAATTGATTTCTACTCGATGTTCCAATGCTTTCTCTTTCGAAGCTTCCTCTACCCAATTTAACCTGCTGTTCATATATCTAACAATTTCAATGTGGGTTATGAGTCAATGGTACCTGATGCTAAACATCTAAAATATACACGGTGAAATGTGTCAGAATTTCATAGCCAACCGGGATACTATATAAAAGAGAATGAAGTATACGAAAGTTATCTTTGACGAAGGCCAACTGGTGCCTATTATGATCAAAGCTGTATCATCAGCATATGATAAATTTGAATTTTCTCTTGAATATGTAGGAATCAATTAAGATATTAAATAAATGTAATTGTACCATGTACTGTTCCCTGTGGTATTTCCATCTCAATTATTACTGAATATGTTCATAATGTTTGTCTCTTGTCCAGATTACTATCGAATAATTCGAGAGAAACTCCCTGGATGCCATATTCAGCAATACTATTCAACAATGTGTCATACAAATATTTAAAAAAATCAGAAGTCAAGCATGAGTCTATTTTGACTTTATAAGGAATAGAGTATGACCCAAAGTGGGATAATTGGAAAATTTCAAAAACAAAAATGAGCGAAACAAGACGTTAACGAAAGAGAATTAAGTGGCTTCAAATGAACGTCGCAGGAACTCACAAAGACCGGCAGTAATGAATTCGGCAAACGAATCATAAATAATTTACTTAAACAGAAATATTCGATTCCGAACAATTGACGAATACGACTCGGGAAAACAGCGAGAGATGGGAAATTGCGCAAAATTTCCCCGGAACGCGATTAGCGAAATTTCCGCTTAATTTCGAACAGCCATTTTTGCACGCAGGAATGTTGTTTGTTTTAATCTGATTGTTAGACGGGATCTTCGTCTCGTGTTTGTATACGAGTGAAACGATTAATGGAGTTATGGTTTCGTGGATAATCAGTCATTCCATTAAAGAGAGCATCGAATTGTGGATAAACGTGGGAGTCATGAATGATGACTTGTTTTATTTAGGTTAGAATGAAATTAAATATCGAATTTGTTTCAGTCAAATTACGAATTTTGTCGACAAGGGAATATCACCATTCACCCACGTTTCATTGTTAATCGAGAATCGAACTATATCATGAATGAAAACCTTGTTTATTCATATGGAATCATTTCAAAACATAATTGTTATTGATGATATACCTAATGATATTTCAATATCAGTAAAACGAAACGAAAATATGTGAATCTGATGAAATTCGATAAATGTGAACTGAATGGTTTTGTATGAAAAATAGCTTTTTTTCTACCTATTTACTCAATCGAATACAATGAGAAGACAACTTTCACTCTATCAATTTATCAGAAATGAATCGAAAGTCTGAAGGCATTATATTGCAAGAGCGAGGAGGTCAATTCTGTTCACCAAATTGGGAGCCAATTAGTGCAAGATCGTCAATGTTTCACGGAAGGTTTGGCATGTGGCACCGTCCTGCTAAAACTATATGTCGTCAAGATCAATAGCTTCCAAAAGAGGAACAAAAACTGTTATCATAGCACGAGAACGTTCTCCATTCACCGTTACTGAATTTTTGACAATGAGGACGCGTTGTTCTGCTGTGTTATGCTCCTTGTTTATTAGCTCCCATCTGTCAACTTTCGATCTGTCACTTCATAATCATATGACATTAGGACTGTCAAACAGGGCGCGCAATTCATAACTTGAAACCGAAATTCAACCAGGTCATATTGTGAAAGAAATACATATCAGTTTTTTTCGATAATTCTCTTAATTTTATATGATTCAAATTGATCCGGGCAACCTTTGGTATATAGCTGAATCACGACGTTTCTCATTAAAATGCGAAATGTCAATCTGATTGAGTCCATATTTTCGAAAAAAGTGTGAGGAAGAAAAAATATCAGACGGCCATATTCCCCATATTTAGCCATTTACAATTTATTTGAATATGAGAATTTCAAAAACGGTTTCATGTGTCCTCAAAAATGCGATATTTATTGGCACACCATGTATATGAGATTTTGTTCTTTCCAAAAAACCTATTATTCTTCTACATTTTGAGGACAATGAATATAGGACCATTTAAAATGAACACCTACAGTCCTACACCTTTGTATGTTTTCCGTTCTAATGAATCGATCCTTTTCGTTTCATTCCGAATATCCATCAGGGAGTACGTTGCTTTTCCGAGCTTCTTCCTGACCTCGTACTCCAACGGTGGAATCAGTAGACTCCGACTGCCAATCATTGTCACTTGATTGTGTCCATCAGAAAGGCATACGAAAAAACTCGATTATCTGGCCGCCAGTTCGTTTTCTCTCAGTTTGTTTGGTACATTTCGCGATTGCTCGGACAACAGGCCATCACTTGTCGTTTACGTTTGTGAAATGAAAAAAGTCGTAGAACATTAAGTATTCAGTATTTTCAACATTATTATTGAATGAAGTATTCCGAATGTCAGTTGGACTAGGCAGCCAAATTTTCCAACACCTATTTAAGGAATAACCTAAATATTTCATTACATAAGCTCCCAGAAATCATTCTTAATGAAAATACAAACATTTGAAACATTTCGTTCCTTCAGGATATTTCAGTTTTAATAATAACGAGTGGCCTTATTCAAAAAGAAGATAGGCATTTCCTGCATAAGCAAATTTTTCATCGAATTTTTCAGAGTTTTAATGATTTTATAATAACCAAGCCGTAGACGAATCCATGAATGAAGTTTCATAACAAACAGTCCATCCGATCTCGAGTTATAAATGGTGCAGTGGCGTGTCTAGGATTTATGGGCCCCCCCGCGAGAATTTGTACCAAGGCACCTTGTTTTCAGGATTTTAAGTGTTTCATTAGAAGTTTTCAAGGGAGGAATTGCGATACAGATTCAAAATTTTGTATTTATTTTAGAGTACTTGAACTCAATTTTTAAAATATTTTCAAGCGGAATCTACTTCCGGTTCTACCGGAAACGGATGTGAACTTCGTTATTTCAAATAGAACACCCTGTATATTTATACATATTTGAATTCTTCGTTTAATTCTGCAATGATTTGATGTATGATATGCGCAACCACATCAAGCGATTGTTGAGTTATTGCCCGAATATCAAATTTTTTGACAGAAAGATTGTCACAAATTAGTGTTCATATCTTCAAAATCCCTCTTTCTAAGAAATTTTGTTTGCAACAGTGAAATAAAAGAAAGTACGCTGATACTGCTTCTTGTATAAATTATGAGGAACTATTATACAGGATGCCTGAAAAAGGGCTTCAAAGCGAGCCTCAATAAAACTATGAAATCTCATTTTTTTCAAATGGGAACCATATAATTCAATAATTCCGATCGATTGCTCGTCAAAAACTAGTTTGAGTGTGTCAAACATTTCATGCCTTTAAAATGAGTAGTCTCGCCGTTATCGAATAAAATTCGAATTTCACGACTAAAGCCAGGTTTCTTTGTCTGAACATCATGTTTATCAAGATAATTTTCAAGAAGGCTATGTCAATAGTGATAATATGTCAGTTTCAAACTGAAATTTCTTTATTAAGTCATCATTCTTTATCTGCTCTGTTCATTTGTCACATTCCCCGGAAATAAAGAACAGACTTTTGATATATCATTCTGATGTACCTTATTATTTTTGCTTGTTTTGCATAGTGCTTGATCAATAAAAATAAATAAGAATGACAATTTCTAACAAAGCATACTTTGAAATAGACGAGCATACCACTGGATTTGACTGATTGGGACAAACCTGGCTTTATTCATGAAATTCTGTCGATTTGAGTTGTATGCTCGCCTTTTCAAAATAGGCTATGTTAGGAATTGTCATTCTTACTTATTTTTATTGATCAAGCACTATGCAAAACAAGCAAAAATAATAAGGTACACCAGAAATGATATATCAAAAGTCTGTTCTATATTGCCGGGGAATGTGAAAAATGAACAGAGCAGATAAAGAATGATGACTTAATAAAGAAATTTCAGTTTGAAACTGACCTGGCTTTAGTCGTGAAATTCGAATTTTATTCGATAACGGCAAAACTACTCATTTTGAAGACATGAAATGTTTGGCACAGTCTAACTAGTTATTGATGAGCAATCGATCGGAATTACAAAATTATATGGTTCCCATTTGAAAAAAAATGAGATTTCATAGTTTTATTGAGGCTCACTTTGAAGCCCTTTTTCAGGCAGCCTGTATAATAGTTCATCATAATTTATACAAGAAGCAGTATCAGCGTACTTTCTTTCATTTCACTGTTGCAAAAAAAATTTCTTACAAAGGGGGATTTTGAAGATATGAACACTAATTTGTGACAATCTTTCTGTCAAAAAATTTGAAAATCAGGCAATAACTCAACAATCGCTGATGTGGTTGCGCATATCATACATCAAATCATTGCAGAATTAAACGAAGAATTCAAATATGTATAAATATACAGGGTGTTCTATTTGAAATAACGAAGTTCACATCCGTTTCCGGTAGAACCGGAAGTAGATTCAGCTTGAAAATATTTTAAAAATTGAGTTCATGTATTCTTAAACAAAAATACAAAATTTTGAATTTGTATCGCAATTTCTTCCTCGAAAACTTCTAATGAAACACTTAAAAAAATCACCCTGTATATATTGTTACCACATTCGCGTGGGCCCTACGGGCCCCCGTAACATCCGGGCCCCCCGCGCCGCGGGGTTTCGCGGTATAGAACGCGGTATAGAACCGCCACTGAAATGGTGTAACCAACAACTCTGTTTTATATCTATATATATAGATAATAATTTCAAGCTTTACTGAAATATACTAAAATATATGGAATGTACCATTTGAAAAAAATTATTTTCGATAAATAACTATGATTAAGTAAGACTTTCATGGAAAACTACTGATGCCACTGAATTTTACACAAAGAGTTCCTTAGAAAGATTATCTCTTTAACGAAAAATTTTTTACAAGAAAAAAGTCACAGCAGCTTTTGGAAAACAAATTATCTGCAGGAAATGTTACAGCATTATCATTTTGTCGAAATGGTTTCAAAAAATAAGGTGGCAATTATTGATGACGTATTCGGTGACATAATAACCTGTTTGAGGTCTGAGTACGCCGTTTGAGTTTTCAAAAGGCTTTGGAGATAGGTCCATCTGTAATTTTTTATCAGAATGATAAGAAAAACACAGTAGTTGTTGAAAAGCGACACGAAGAAGTATATTTCAGGATATCGTTAGAAAAAAATGGGTTCCCTAAAGCAATGACATGAAGTCATGTGCTTTTGAGGACTCGTTCATCCACCTTGTAATTGGAGCCACTTAGTAACTATATTCAACAAGATGTTGAATCACATAAAAAAGTGATTCTTGAGATGTTTCCATCGCCAAATTTTATTTTCAATAAATTGTTATGGTGGCTATGTGGCAGGTGGCACCAGTCTATTGAAACCAAATATCTACCAGATTATTCTCAACAACAGATGGAAACAAAATCATTCAACTTTGTTCTGTATCGTTCTCCGTTGACTTTTTTACTTCAATCATCGTCTTCGAAGAAATATGGACCAATCATACTTTCAGCATGAATTGCACACCACGCTGTGACTTTATCTGGATGTGATAGTGTCTGGACAGTTTCGTTAGTAATTTAATCACTTCATATTCTCGAATCGTGTCTCTGCACTGAATAAGATTTTTCGATAAAATTGTTCATCATTTTCCACTTGCTCAAGAGCAAAATTAGAGCATGAACGACATATATGGCAGTATACTCGCTTCTGTTCTCGAACCAGCTGAATTTTGTTACGATGTAAACCTAAATATTTTCTTGAAAATGTCCATGTTGTTGTATGAGGAAGATGTTATCGTATGAAGTCGATAAATTTGGATTTTCTCTTTAACTCGAAGCAAGATACTAATCAATAATCCCTTGTTTGTGAATATTTTGTCGTGGAGGCTCTGTTGTATTATGGGAAAAAATTCGATTTCGAACTTGCCAACAATACGACGAATATTGAGTCGATTAAATGATAAATATCTTCCATGAATGGGCATTTCCAGTCATTTTCAGGAAAAATATATTTGGACATATTGGATTCCCACGTTATTCGTGATTTCCTTTAAATTTTTCTTCATCAATTTTCACCCTTAAAAAAATATTGAAAACTCAAAAATAATTTACCGAATTCGAACAATCAGAAGAAGCGAGAAATCGTACTATGACGTCAGTGGCTAGAGAGATTTTTGATTGGTTGTACTCGTCATGACGTGCTGCTGATATAAAAATGACAGCATTGCCAAATCACAAAAAAAGAATTAGCCTGAAAAAGCGCTTGCTTTCACTTTCATAATAATATCATAATATAATGTTGATTTTGGATGTTTTTTTATCATCTTGACATTTTCATTTGTACTCCATAAAGCTTCATAATATCATTCAATTTACGACCTCCTAATTGAAGATAAAGAGGGTTCAAGTTAGCGGATAGGTGAGAAATTCAATTAAAAATAATTATCCCTAGTCTACACAGGTAAGAATTGGTATATATAGGCCGGTCTTCTAATTTAGAAAGCATTAATAATTATTTTCATTCTGAGAAGTGCAGATTAGTGGTAAGAAAAATTATGGATTTGGCAACTGAGTATAGTCGTCAGTCGTTGACGTAACCTAGGAGTATAGAATACTCCTTGACTTAACTGTAAGAAACGCCATTCTATAGTGCGCAGAGAGGACGTCGAAATGTCGAATGACAAATAAAAAGGTTATGTTTGTATTTATAATTTGTAGGCATGGTTGCCACATCATTATTTGTATTTTCAAGAAAGATTATTATACTTTGATGAAAATTAAGATGTTATATGACGATGTTTCAAAAACAACTAAGTCATCACATAAAATATCATACGATTTCTGAATATATTTATGAATAAATTCAGAGATTTCACAAAGACTTGACAACAGCGGCGTGTCTCTCAGTTACTCTGAGCTTTGACCCCTGCTTCAACCAATCATATTACAAATAGAGCCACTGACGTCACAGCAGAGGGACGTTTGAATTCATACGTGTTGAAATCACATTTTCAATATCGAATAATTAATCAGTTCTTCAAAATTCAGAGTGAATCAATGGTTACAAATGTGTTATAAACTGTCCTTCATTACGCCATGTAAAGAAAAGTGCATAATTTGAGGTACTGCAAATCCCCATCCTTCTCGAATTTTTCTCAGAATTCACAACGAGCAGATTTTGATGAAAAAATTAAACGATCTCCAAACTTTGTTGAAGAGTGAATGTTTCCAGGATCAAGTGACACAAATTATAAAAGTATTGTCCAAAAATAATCCAAATTGTTGTCATTCTAAGCTTTCGAATTGTATCATTTCTATTGGTAAACCAGTAAGAAAGAGCGCTCAAAAATCTGGAAGACAAACAGTGTTGAACTTGCATACCGTATTTTACGTACTTCAACTTCGTCGGTGAAAGAACAAAACGACCGGTCTGAATATTCAAAATCCATATAGTTAACTAACCTTCAGATCGCCAATTGTGGCCGTCATCGGATTGAAAATCACCGCCGGAAGAGCACAGAGATCTGCTCGGAGCAGAATCGTTTCGCATCTAATGAACCGTGAACCCGATAGCTATGGATATTGCCGATATCAACATATATACGACGCCAGATGCAGCCTCGGCTCTACCCCCATCATGGATCCCGTCCTTCCGCCACGCATACACGACCCCAGATAAGAGTCTAAACTTCCGGCTGAAACCGGAACTTAAGCGCCACCATCGCAGGTACGATAGCAAATTTCCACCCCAGCCCTCCGGCCGCCCTGTCCTCGCCCACGCTTCCCAGATTATATTTTCCGTTTGACTGTCTCGCGCTTTACCCCTAGATTAACGGGGATTTTCTGACCCGAATACTCCGAGTAAATTGCCAAATTTCGATAACCTCTGGAAATTCAATATTGCGGGACCAACTTCGGGTCCTAACGGCGGGTTGGAACACTTGTTCGAGATTTCTGGTTCGATATCGGGCTTCTGTTTACGGAAAATATCTCGTAGTAATACGGATTCTTAGAGAGCATGAGGTTATGTGTGGTATTGAAGTAACAACGATTCAATCAAAATGTTATTTATTGAATATGCATACATTCAACTTGCGGAAGGGAAATTTCTGATCTACTCAGAGGCAGCATTTTCTTTTCGATGGAATCGCTTACCTTCCACTGTAGTTGGTGCATGTTCGGTAAATGTTTTCAAGAACATGTTTGATGGTCCACGCAGTGATTTTATTTTCTGTTCATATTATTATTTACTCAATTTTGTTCTCGAATTAGTTTCAAATTTTGTATTTTGAACCTATATTCATTTGATATTTGTCGTTTTATTGGGTGAGTTTATATGATTTCCTAACTCTTATCTAATATACTTATAATAATAATGATGATATAACGTAGAAAGGAGTAATTCGCAAAGCATCTACCAACTAAACATCAACAAATACACTTCGGAAACCAACCGGTTGCCAAATATTTTTTTTTGCAAATAAACAAATTGGTTATGAAATAATAATAAATTAAAATACAGGACACAGTTGAGCTAACTTATCGACTAGAAGAATTTGGACAAACGGACTTTTGAAATTCTCTATTTCTTCTAAAGGATGTTCCAATAAGAGCGCAAGATTTCAGTGTTCTATAAAACACAGTTTACTATTGCAAAGTGTCATATTATTTATTGATTTGTAAAATACAGGTTGAGTCTTTGACTTGTACATATATTTTAACTGTAGATTCTTAAGGCCGAAAGAACCCTTTTTCATTTTCCATTTTGCCGAATTCGGCTCTGTTGAAAAGAAATAGCCATTTGAAAAAAAAATTGGGCCAATTACGTCCCTGCTACGATTCTCTGCAAACACCTCAAAGTTCATATTTCCAGATTAGAATTGAATCGATAAATTTAGAAAATACTCAAGTATCAACCTTATTGGAATAAAAATGTTACAAACATGATATTTTTTAACAAAAACAGATTATATCTGCAACTAAAAAGCCATATTTCGCCCACCAAAATGAGTTCCTTCTTCGATTTTCCTGCAGATTAGTTTGTAAACACTAATAACTTGTGCATATTTTCCTCGAAATCCCAAAACAATCTTATGAAGAAAGGCTTTTCATTCAATTCATCAGAATTCATTATTGAACAACCTGACCTAACCCTTTTTGTATCCATTCTGTGAATAATCGCACAGAAATTTTAAGAAGATGTTGCCAGCTTGTTGATATTTTCATTGAGGTTAAGGATTTTTACGTAACATAGTATGAATATCTTTGAATTCCGCCATTTCCATCAAAAATCGAATTCACCGCGACATTTCACGACACATGCGTACAGCGAAAACCATAACTATAAACATTATATGAAGTTGTGAATACAATCAGTGAATTATTTGTAGTAACGTGAGATAATGTAATTATTATGTGACTTCCGGTGAATGTATATATCATTAACCGTGAAGGGTCGAGTTTATAAAATTTTAAGAGGATATTGTTTAGATAGAAACATCGCCACAGATTATAAGGTATCATTTTATTCTTCATTAATTTCAATTCAATACGGTATCGACATTCAACTTCAATATGGACCGGTAACAATAATTTTTCCATAGAAACTGTGCGCATTGAATGCTCCTTGGTGTTCAATTTTATTTCCCTCATTTGTGGGATTTTATTCTGAAATATATCTACATCAAAAGTTTTCCATCATTTGAATTTGAGTCTCGACAAAGTTGATAAATATTCTGACCACATTGTTAACTGGTTTAAAGACCAGTAATATGGAAATATCTAGAAAACGACGCGTTTTTTTGAAAAAACATGAAAATACTCTTAGTTCCTTAAATGATCGATTCTTTCGAAAATATGAATCGTTTATCTTTTTCAAGTGGATTTATGGTATTTTTGCGTGTATTTATGAGTCGGGTACGCCGTAACTTCTATACCATAAGAGATATTGAATAAGTTTCAATTGAGTAATATGCACCATGAATAGAGTTACCAATCAACCAAAATTCGGTCCATTTGAAATAACGGTTCCGAAGATACAGAGAGAAAAGTGTTTCTATCATGGATTTTTGACACCTTGTATTTGAAACAAAACCGAATTTTGAAAAATGTTATATAAAAGAGTGTTTCGTTTGATGAGAGGAATCTACAGTTGAAATATATCTACAAGTCAAAAACTCACCCTGTATACATTTGAGAACTATGCTTGAAACAGAATTATCTTGTAAATGGCCGGCATTGCTTTGCTGGCATATGCGTACCTCTTTGACAACATTTTCAATTACATTATTGTATACATGTTATTGGCATTAATCCATTGATTCAGATAATCCCACAGCCAGATGTCTAGAGGCGTTAAATCGCAAGAGCGTGGTGGCCAATTCTGGTCACCAAATCGGAAAACAGGAACGACTAGGAGCAAACTCGTGCAAGTTGGATTTTGTAGGCATGCAGCTGTAAATCTTTAGTGAGAATTCGCTGAAGATTGCCTGTTGAAATGTCCAAATCTTGTGCCGAATTGACGTCTCTGGTCTGTTATTTTTCATCATGAAGAACAATTTTGAGATTTTTCTTCGGTGTCTTTCAATATCCTAGGAATTGTTTTTGAACTCAAGAACTGAGTTCTTGTATAAAGATCGGCACAATATTCGCTTTCATCGGTGGTGAACATTCCAAGGTTTTCTATATCGATATAAATTCATCGATTTATGTTGTGGGACATATTTCTTCCAATCATATCATTATGGGTTTTACAATTTGCAGCCCAACTCATACTTCATTCCAAACAACATGAAAAGTATCGAGTAATGGATTCCAACTGTCACTAGCGAATTCTTAATGGAGAGCTGTCACGACAATATCGTCTCAAAGTTCTTCATTACGCGATTTCGGATGCCAAACGAAGACGGTTCAAATCAGAAGCGAGCGCGGGTCAGAAAAGTTACCACTTCGACAGCCACCACTAAAGGCTATTACGAATCTAAGCAGATGTTTCAGCTGAAATTGGGGGCAGCAAACTGGGAAAGGAGTTTGGTTTATCTTATCAGAGGATTGTTCCTGCCCAACTTGTTGGAAGCAGGGTAAACAAGTTTGATCATCTCCCCGATCTGCTTCCCGGTTTCCCTCTACAAATATGATCGCTCTACATGAACGTGATGAGCTCGGGATTATGCTGGGACGAAACGGACAACGAGATCTATTTCTTTCAGGAACTGTATGCTCATCGAACGGCCTTTATGACGACACTAAATCGCAAGATCCCATTTCGCTGAACCAATATTGGATTTTAATACGGTTACTTTCTCATCCGAACACCGAGAAATATCGATGAATTAATTTCCGCTTATAATTTCGGTTTGTCAGCGATTTCCTACAACTGATTCATGGTAGCTAGAACGTTGTGAGAATGAGGAAAACTTCACAAGAACAGCGCAAATGGAGCTTTCTCCATTCATACGTCATTTCCAGTGTTACATAACTAAATAATGATTGTCTTCATTGAAAAGCTCTCTACAGGTTATTCCTGCATTTGAGATTTTTTGCATTATGTTGAGAAAAAGTCCGATATGCATAAGACCGCAAGCGTTTCGTTTTCGAGAAACAGTGTTGCCTTTTGAATTTTTTGAAGGTTTTTGTCATCGTATCTGCATTTCACAATTATTTTGCGCAAAATCAGACATATTCACACCACCAAAATTATATGACGCCAAAACAAAGTCAATAATTTGTTGAAACCATATATCTAATAGATAACATCAATATGGATTATACCCCTGCTTTTCACAGTCATAACGTGAAGCCAAAAATCTTTGGTAAGGATTGAGTTGTACGCTTGCGTCAACTGGAAATTAAAAAATTGGGAGAAATGTAGAGGTTATGAATATTTCGTAAGACGACAAGAAAATAAATAAAATGCTCCACATGAGTTAGGGATATTGACTTAAATTGCAAAAAATATAGTTGAAATAAGATGAATTTTTGTGATGAAAATTCTAATGAATATGATTTCAAGTTACAAATTAATTTTTGCCTGTAGGTCTGCAGCTATACAGGGTGGTTAAAAATCGAGTAAAATATAGAAATTTTATTCCCAGAGAATTCAAGCATTTCAAGACAATACAATGTATGGCTTCCGCGGGCATCAATAACAGCTTGACATCTTCTTTGCATACTACACACGAGGTTGTTGAACATTTCTTGAGGAATTTCGTTCCATGAACGGGGCAGAAGATCTCTCAGATCATTCAAGGATTCTGGGGTAGGTTGATGATTATCTGATCTTCTTTCGAGCATATCCCATGCATTTTCTATGCAATTCGAATCTGGTGAGTGCGGAGGTATTGGTAAATGTGGAATACCAAGCTCCTCGCGCGCATTCTCAACTATGGCTGCACGGTGCGGTCTAGCGTTATCGTCTAGAAATTGAAAAGTTTCACCAATAGCAGCGTGAAAATTTGGCACAACATTGTCAATGACATGCTTCCTATAGTGTAAGGCGGTCATATTCCCAGGACAAATGTGTAGATCTGTGCGCCCGTTGAAACATATCCCGGCCTATACCATAACACTACCCCCTCGGAACGGATGGACTTCTTGGACATAGCGATGATTACGAGGTATGCGTGGGATTGTCCATACCCTTATTCTTCGAGAATCTGAAAATCGTCCATATCTGGATTCATCAGTGAAAAGGACACTACGCCATTGATCGTTCCAATTGATATGTTGTTGCCTTGCCCATTCCAGTATTTGACGCTTATGGTCACGTCTCACGTGTTCATTGAACTCCTCTTACGGGTCGTTTATACTGGCCCGTAACTTAAACTTTTCCCTTACCCTAAGAGTTGAAACATATAAATTTCATGCTATGGTTTATACTCGAACTTTAACTTATTCCCTTAAAGAGAACAAATTTTAAGGGCATAAGTTAAGGGAATAAGTTACGGGCCAGTATAAACGACCCTTTAATGGACATCTAGAACCTAAATTCACCTCTCTCAAACGTCGACTGATGGTTTCGATGGAAACTTGGACCCCATCTGCATTTTGAAGAGTATTTCGAAGCATTCTACACGTAGAGGTAGTAGGATTTCTTCTCGCCGAAACGGTGATGAAACGATCCTGAGCAGGTGTTTTTTTTCGTCCCCCACCAAGCCTTGGTCTTTCCAACACGGAACCTATCTCCCTGAACCTATTCCAAAGTCGAGATGCCACACTTTGGCTGACTTGGAGCCTCTCCGCTACCACAATCTGAGTTAGGCCACCCTGTAGCATTCCGATAGCCCTATTAGCCTCAGCGTTTGTTAATTTACGTCTTGGCTTTTTCAGAAAACACGTTTCAAATCGAAGCCGTTGATAAACCCACTTCATTTCAAAATAAGAACATTCATGAGGCATATGCAAAGAACCAAACTTCAGGAAAAAGCCGACCAGATTGACGAAATGTCTCATACTGATTTTTATTGGATCGATTCAAGTTGTTATTGAGTTTTAAATGATTTCACAGAGATTTTCTCGAAGATTACATACTTTTAAAAACGATTGAATACGATATCCCTAACTCTTGTGGAGCAGTATAGATATCGAGAATGAAAATATGTCAGTTGAATATAATCTTCCCCCTTCGTTTGTAGGTACCGCCAATTATGAACCACCCTGTACATATAGTTGGAGTCTCTTCTATATTTTCTGAATGCGCTAATGAACAATCTGTAGGAGGTGCGATTGATGAGGCTGTTGTTTGTAACATTAGTTCATATCTACACAATCAATCTGCGCAAGCTTGGATTACACAAAACAAGACGCTTGAAGAAGAAACTACGATTCCTCAAACCGGATTAATTCGCCAGAAGTTGGCCCCAAATGGCACACGCATCTCTTAACCACTCCAACGGCGGTTTACTCTTACACATCGGCCCTAATCGATACCCTTCTTTATTGGAGAACTTTCGAAGTTAATGCGATATTCGGCCTGGACCAAAGAGCACAATGTTTGCCCATTCGTTATTTTGTATGTTTTCGTTTGGGGTTTTATGTGTTTTTCTGGCTGTTTTTGTTCCGGCAGTGCCGCGCCAGCGAGAATGAAGTTTTTCCTTGCATCTATTTTCAGCGCACGTGTTGCCAAACGTGATCCGGAATTTTCTCGGGCTTCACTGCCGTTTTGCTACTTCAGAAAGCCTTATTTTATCACCGCCTCATACGGCCTGTTTCTATTTTCCTACGGAGCTCATTGCCTTCCGTCGAGGATGGAGTATTTTGATGAATTTTATGTGAGGGTAATGCTAAAGGCCTCTTGGTTATTTCCAGGGTTCAAGTCGTTGGCATACCGTGCTTTTCGGGAGAATGTCTTGCGAAAACGACAATGGGTATTCGGCCAGTTATTCAACGGGATTAATTGGGTATAACAATTTTTTTCATCAGAGTTTGTTACTGCTAGTGGTTAGTTTAATCCACAGCCGAATCTAGGATTTCTTTATTCTACTTTATCTAGCACTGGTGTGTCTTCTCCTAAAGCAGAATAACATGAAGAATAATATTCAAAGTTCGGGTTTTCCAATGAGAGGTGTTATTTTGACAGTCGACAAATATGCCATTTTTTTCAGATGAATGATCAGATGTTCATCATTACATAGTATGAAGCAAAGTCGCTTTCGCTGTCTGTCCCTAACTTTAATCTTCAAAACTACGCAACGGATTTTAAAACGCTTTTTTTTTAGATTAAGTGATTCAAGAGGAAGGTTTATACACTGTGTCCGTAAAGTATGGAACAGATTCATTTTTAGCTAAACAGGTCATTTTGAGAAAAATTCCTGAAACACCTCGATTTTTGATGTTGATTTACCGTATTTTAAAATAATAATCTTATATTCAGGGTGAATTACGTTCGAGTTATGACGTCACCGTCATTTTTTTTAAATGGAACACCCCCATTTTGTCTCAATTTCCGGATTACTCTAGCTGAGCTGATTATAAAAATGTATCACATGTTGATTCCAATTGGTACAGGATGGACAAAAATACAATAGTTTTGTGTGTGCTCATAAAGTAACATGTTTGGAAACAGCTGATTTTTATTACTTTAAACATGTAGCAAACTACGGGGTGTTACATTCAAACCAATTGCCGCTAAACAATAAGTATTTTTGATAGTAATTATTATTCACCTAATAAAGAATGTTACGCGATACTTTATGAGCACACACAAAACTGTTGTATTTTTGTCCACCCTGTTCCAATTGGAATCAACATGTGATACATTTTTGGAATCAGCTCCGCTAGAGTAATCCGAAAACTGAGACAAAATGGGGGTGTTCCATTTAAAAAAAATGACGGTGACGTCATAACTCGAACGTAATTCACCCTGTATATTAGATTATAATTTTAAAATACGGTAAATTAACATCAAAAATCGACGTGTTTCAGGATTTTTTCTCAAAATGACCTGTTTAGCTAAAAATGAATTTGTTCCATACTTTACGGACACAGTGTATGTATGATACATGCATAATATTGTCGAGAAACACTTCTTAAATCACAGGTTTCTAATGTGATGTCGTAAATAAACACATTTTTTGCGCTTACATTGAAAACGCTGACTGAACCCCACGAGATAAATCGAAAAAATGTACTCGGTATTGTACTCCTGAAAAAAATCAATAAAAAAGTCCGCGATGATATATGTGTATCTCTTAAGGATAAACCACAATAACCATTTTTTTCTTTTACATTTCACGGAAAAAAATGGCTTATTTAGAAAGTTATTTTAAGCAATACTGCATTAATCCTCATCCAATTAAGTACCTTAAATATTTCCATTCAATATAGATCAATATGACCCTTCACAGCATGTAATTTAAATGAATGTTTCCGAAGATATTACAGATTTAAAATGCAGGGACAAAATGCAGCGATGCGGCGCCGGCACTACCGTTGTTTATTAGGATTGCATTGCATCCGTGAGAAGCCGGGGAAGGTCGCTAGTTTCATTATAAAGAGGAAGGTATACCTTGAACAATGGAAACTAACATCAGGCAAATGACCACCACGACCATGACTACAGGACTATATCCTTTTCATGAATTTTTTTATAATCAAGATGGGACAATTTTGCTCGTTGACGAAGCAAAACGATTTTTCGATGGAATTCCGGATCTTTTCACGCATTTCAATTCAAGGACCCAATCAGCAAAGACACGACATTGTTGATCATCGTCCGGCTTGAGTTCTTGTGATACCTCAACTTTATCAGCCTTGAGACCGAATTCTTCATGCAATACGTTGTAACGACATTTTCGGAATGCTTCATTCCGAAGAACGACGAGGAATGGACAAACCTGGGTTTTCTTCAACACTTTTGGCTACAGCATCAATATTCTCGGCTGTTCTTGAGCGACATGCACAAGTTTCTTTCTTCACATCACTAATTTGTCCCAACAGCCAATAGTTTTTCACCAATTTCCATTTTGCGGTTCGACAAAGTCCTCCAAGACGTCTTGAAAATGTTCGAGTTTTCCGAACCGTCTCCGCCAAATTTTCACTATTTTTATATTGAATTTTATAATAATATTTTTTTAATAATTTCAATGATGTGTTGAAGCGTGTTGAAGCCATTTTAATTATTAGCGTAGTTTCTACTTGTCGAATTTCGAAAAATTACAGCTTCAAAAGTGACATCTGCCGAAATAGCCGGCTATTGGAAATAAAACCTCTTATTGGAAAACCCTTTACATACCTAAAATGGAACCAGTTCTGAAAGTCAATAGTTGAACAAGAAATGATTTGAGGTTTATACTGAATTCTGAAGAATGCATATAACAAAATCTCAAAATTAAATGGTAACGGAAAAGCCAACTATACTCCATTCACTTTTATAAAGTACCGCGGTTGGTCAAGTTTTAGGTTAATTAAGTTTTTTTACCTGACTATTCCACTCATTCCATTTTTAGTGAGGAATTTTCCTTAGCAACACTTGTTTCTCATCGATAAAACATGGTAACGGGCAAAATGAACAACTTGGTTTTTCAGCGACTATTTCCCTCGTCTTAATTTCCACCAATCAGAAACGCGCAATTTTGAATCACAAATGGTTTCTAGATGGAAAAACTGTATGGCAGCAGCTGTCAGCAGTTTTTTCGGGTTTACCCGCCGCAAAACTTGACAGTTGTGGTCAACGAAAATTAATAATACATACATAGATGCATCCAGAATAATCTGTTACTCAGGAAATAGTCTTGTCAAATACCATTCGTGCATCTAATTTTTCCTGTGAAAAAAATCGAAAAAACACAGTGCAAAGTAATATTTTTTAACAAAAAGCATTCGTGCAGGTGCAAAAATCCTCGTCTTCGACTCGGATTTTTGTTGCCACCTGCACTCATGCTTCTTGTTGAAATATTACTTAGCAACGTGTTTTTTCGATTTTTTTCGGAAAAATTTGATGCACTTATGATATACTTATGAAAAATTTTTGACGTTTCTCAAATTCATAGATAGCTTCGGGAATGAGTACCATAGAGAAAACAAACAACGTTTAGTTGATCTATGATGAATACTTATTTGTCAAATAGCGCAATACAAGCCCAATGTGACCATCTTCAGACACATTTTCTCGAGAAATAGTCATTTCGAATACCACTCGAGATGAAATTTAAGCAGGTAAAATTTCTCTCTTGTAGTATTCAAGTTTGTTGCTTCTCGGCAATTTCGCTCATGACATTTTTCCAAAATCACTCGCCTGACGGCTTGAAACTTGAATATTACAAGAGAGAAATTTAAGCAGGTAAAATTTCTCTCTTGTAATATTCAAGCAACAAACTTTCATTTTAAAATCGAGAAATTTTGCCGGCAAACTTTCATCTCTAGTGGTATTATATATGAAAAAATCGCAGGTTGGCATTTGTGAATGACATTACGTCAATGAGTAAATCTCATTGACGTTGCCGACGTTCATTTTTCATTATCAATTATTAATTATCAAGCCTGGAAACTAAGAATACCGAAGGTAGTTTCGAAAAAGCAGAGGCAAAGTATCAGGAAGTGCTATTTAGAATTGAAATCTGCGCATTCTGAGAGTAACCCTGATAATTTTCTCAAATTCATTATTTTACCGATGTGAATGAACATTTTGTTAAATACCTACCTAATTACTACGACATATATGGAGAAACGGCAACGTTTCTTGTTCAACTGACAGAAGAATGACTATAACCTAACATTTTCAAAATATACACGGTGAAATGTGTCAGAATTTCATGGCCAACCGGTATAGTTTATAAAAGTGAATGGAGTATACACGAAATTGAAACAAAAAGAAGGATAGGTATGTCTATAATCTGATTTGGGATCTTAATCAAGGGTTGAAAACATTCCAACATCCTGCTGTAGATGTTTGCATATTGTTATTTTATTCATTCTCATAAACTGTTATTGAAGGTAAGAAAAGTGGATATATACGTGTAAGGCTTTTTTTTCAATTTTGACATTTGAATCATTTGCGAAAATTTCAATTATCTCGGCCACACGGATGGCAAATTCCGCTTCGCCGTGAAAGTAACGGTTTGGGCGGTAACCTGGAAGTAACATCTAATTTGGTCCCACTTCCGTGACCGGAATGCAATTTTCACTCAGAAAAATACTTCTCGCCAAAATTTATTATTCCTTCAAGTTCGGAACAATTCATCTTGAAACTTTCGAATTAGAAAGTTTTATTAGGTTCTAAATTAGGGGCGAATATATATCGTCGAATCAATAATACTTTCTGATCACGATGTTCGCACTGCCTATTTATAAGAGTTTGTTAAAGTCGACTTTATGACGTTCTCCGATCGGCTGGAGGAGGTTTTAGAAGTTTGGGCCGAAGCGAATGTCCAGTGATAAATTGGCCTGTGGAACCAGAACGGATTCTCTCTCAGTAATGGACTCACAAGTTCGCACTATCCACTTACCAAAGGCCCTTTCAGTTTTCACAGAACTTCAAATAGGATCAAACATCCTTCTCCATCAGAACCAGTATCAAAACAACACTTTTCTCTTCATCCACGTGTCGTTTGAATGGACTAAATGACGAATTCCCAAGAATTAACCTACATCAATTTGAAACAAATAAAAGGTATCATTCTGAAAAAAAATTCTCAGTCAGTTCTCCTCAGAAACAAGCTATGATTTCGGAGTAAACTTCTCATATTTCCTGATATGAAATCGATGTTTTGGTGATTATTTGGTAGTGCCATCCTCTAAATCGAGGAAAATTTCAGTATGTTACATCCAACTCAGTATAATCTATTTGAAATCCAACATCGGTATAGAAGTGGAAATCCTTTCATCCCATAGTTCCTCCTGCTGCGTTCGGAATTTCCTCATCAACCCCTATACACTTTTGATGCCAGAATCAATTGGTCCAAATGAATACCTTCTACAGCTCGGTTCAAGTGACAAGGGTAAAGGTTAATTAAGCTTGAAGAAGCCTTTTCGATACATTGCGGTCTGGGAGCCTATCAATTAAGAATTCACTTCATTAAGCAAAGATAGTCGAAGGAAACCGAATGAAGGTTACGGCCGAATTGTTTTGACAGCAGAAACGCTAATTTGGGAACTAAGAAAATATTTGAACAGAGGTGAAAACATGTCAGCGTTGAGTTCAACCAGTTTTTTTCACCAGGTTTGTTTCCCTATAACACTGATAGGTCGTTCATGTGAAAGCCTTACAATACCAAACAGTTTTGCACATTGTTTCATTGGTTCTGATAAAGATATCACGCCGTATTCCACAGATATTGATGCGCCGTCAGTTAATAAGAGAAAAATAAAATACTTTGAATGATACGTTTGTATCCATTTTTCCACAAAAAAGTTGCATTTTCGTAAAGGAAACGGCAGGAACTTAGTTGCTTTGACTTGTACATATACAGGGTCTTTCACGAGAAACCTCACCCATATTTATACGGGAAACTACTGAACGTATTTTCATGAAATTCAGCACTTATGAGTATTTCACGATGCTGATGAAATCTAAAATATTTTCAAGGCATGAGCACCTCCGGTTTTTCCGGAAATGACGTCAACTTCCGTTTTTCAAATTAGAACACCATTTTTTTATTGCAGAAATAGATTCCTTAGAAAATTTCAAGTTATTTTGATGTAACATTTTTCAGTTTTGGTTGGAAAATTCTCTCTGAGCGGGAAAATTCGAAAAAAAAATCGAAAATAGAGCACCGCTGAAACAAGAATAACTTCGAGGTTTTTGGATGGAAAATTTTCATTTTTGGGATTTTTCAAGATGTAAGATTGATGTATCCACTTTAGAAATCGAAATCGCGATTCATGATACAGGGGGTGAAAAAATCGCTTTCAAAGTTAGGGATGACAAAATCGTGAAAAATCAATTTTTTCAAATTAGAACCCCATTTTTTTATGGCAGATATTGAATCTACGTTAAAAAATAATGTGAGTGTATGCATCACACCCTTGCCCTAAAGTGGATATTAACTCAGAAAATATCCATTTCCGGGCAAGGGTATGATGCATACACTCACATTATTTTTTAACGTAGATTCAATATCTGCCATAAAAAAATGGGGTTCTAATTTGAAAAAATTGATTTTTCACGATTTTGTCATCCCTAACTTTGAAAGCGATTTTTTCACCCCCTGTATCATGAATCGCTATTTCCATTTTTAAAGTGGATACATCAATCTTACATCTTGAAAAATCCCAAAAATGAAAATTTTCCATCCAAAAACCTCGAAATTATTCTTGTTTCAGCGGAGCTCTATTTTCGATTTTTTCTTTCAATTTTCCCGCTCAGAGAGAATTTTCCAACCAAAACTGAAAAATGTTACATCAAAATAACTTGAAATTTTCTAAGGAATCTATTTCTGCAATAAAAAAATGGTGTTCTAATTTAAAAAACGGAAGTTGACGTCATTTCCGGAAAAACCAGGTGCTCATGCCTCGAAAATATTTTAGATTTCATCAGCATCGTGAAATACTTATAAGTGCTGAATTTCATGAAAATACGTTCAGTAGTTTCCCGTATAAATATGGGTGAGGTTCCTCGTGAAAGACCCTGTATTTCAACTGTGTATTCCTCTCATCAAACGAAACAATTTTTTCTTATACCATTTTTCGAAATTCGGTTTCGTTTGAGAGATACAGGGTGTCGAAAATGAATGAAAAAAACACTTTTCTGTTTATATCTTCGAAAACGTTATCTCAAATGAACTGAATTTTGGTTGATTGGTTACTCTATTCATGGTGCATATTCCTCAATCTCAATCACTTATTCGATATATCTCCTGGTATAAAAGTTCAGCTCATGAATACACGCAAAAATAGCATAAATCCACTTGAAAAAGATAAACGATTTATATTTTCGAAAGAATCAATCAATCATTTAACGAACTAAAAGTATTCTTATGTTTTTCCAATAAAACGCATCGTTTCCGAGTTATTTTCAATTTTACCCGGAAAAATTTGACGAAAAGATCATTGATTCCAAGAATAATCCAGATGCTTTCCGGAATTGAATATCATCATCCCTTCTCTGGTTTTTGAACCAGTTAACAATTCTGTCAGAATATTTATCAACTTTGTCGAGACTTGAATTCAAATTATGAAGAACGTTTGATGTAGAGATAATTGATAATAAAATCCCACAAATGTGGAAAATGAAATTGAACATCAAGGAGCATTTAATAAGAACAGTTTCTATTGAAAATTTATTGTTACCGGTCCATATTGAAGTTGAATGTCGATGAAATACAAAATTCAGATATATGAATGATGAATGACGATACAAACAACGTATTAAATTGAAATTATTGAAAAATAAAATGATACCTAATAATATGTGGCGGTGTTTCTATCTAAACAATATCCTCTTGGAATTTCATAAACTTGACACTACACGGTTAATATTATATTAATTCACTGAAAGTTCTCGCATATGATCACATTATTACAAGAATTCACTGAATGTATTCACAACCTCACATAATGTTTACAGTTTGTTCATGGTAGGCAGCGCCTCTAACGGTAATTGTGATTACCAATGCCCGTCCTCCGCCGGCCTTCGCTATACGCATGCATCGTGAAAATTCGCGGCGAAGTTGATTTTAGATGGAAATGGCAGAATTCATAGAATTTTATACTATGTTACCTAAAAAATCCTTAACTTCAATGTAAATATCAACAAGCTGGCAATATTTTCTTGAAATTTCTGTGCAAATATTCACAGAATGGGTACAAAATGGGTTGAGAATAATGAATTCTGATGAATTGAACGAAAAGCCTTTCTTCATAAGATTGTTTCGGCATTTCGAGGAAAATATGAACAAGTTATTAGTGTTTACAAACTAATCGGCAGGAAAATCCAAGAAGAAACTTATTTTCGTTGGAGAAATATGGCTTTTCAGTTGCAGATATAATCGGATGGAACTAACTGTTTTTGTTAAGAAATTTCGTGTTTGTAACATTTTTATTTCAATGAGATTAGTACTTGAGTATTTCCTAAATGTATTAACTCAATTTTAATCGAGAAATATGAACTTTGAGGTTATTGCAGAGAATCGTAGCAGGGACGTAATTGACCCAATTTTTTTTCAAATGGCTATTTTTAACAGAGCCGTATTCGGAAAAATGGAAAATGAAAAAAGGTTTCCATTGGCCTCAAGAATCTGCAGTTGAAATATATATATACACGTCAAAGACTCATCCTGTATTCAAATTAATGTATTGGCTCGAAAGAAACTTTTTTTTGCTGCATGGTAGCAGAGCGGATGCGGATAATCCTCGATGAATACACAACTTCAAATTCATGGGCACTTTCCCTATGCGTATAACCCGAAAAAAAATGATGTATAAATAAATAGAGCTACATTTCCACCGCACCTCTTTCAATCATTTCGGAGATCGGAAATTCTCACGTCAACTAGGTGGAGTATAATGCGACATAACGCACAATACAACGCAACCGTAGAATAGCATGTTCAATTATGTTCCTGCAGTTTCAATTAATGCGGTATCAAACGCTCCGTGCCCAACCGCCATGAATTATGCAAAATCACATTTTAATTTTACACGTCATACTAATTGCGTGATTAAATTCTCACTGCCGTCAGAAATAAGTGACAAATAAATTGTCTTGTGCTTCAGAGCTATAATTAACCTGTAAATATTGACGAACGGGGGGGTCTTTAAATGTTGCCTCGTTTCAAGGGCCGAAACGTGAAGTGATGTTGACTTAAGAATGAAGAATTCGGGGGAAATTGTGAAATGGAACGTTCAAAAAGGAAAATAGCGTTTGATGTCCGTCTATACGGTTTTCGTGAAGATTAATGAGGTGATTTGGGCATTTCGAGGATATTTAAAAACTGGATGTAAAAATTCGTTTCTTAAGGAGGATGGTTGGGTTGAATTAAGGTAGTTGCACTTCCCCAAATTATGAGATTCATTTATAGATCATGTACCTACCATTTATTCTGATCATTTCTATTAAAAACTTGGAATCTGATGTTTAAAAAGACCAGAAGTCTTCTGGAATATTCTTCTTTCTGTTCATGTGGTGGTAAGTAATACTGAATGTATTGTAGAATTCGCGACCGAATCACAGTTATTGGTATGGTCATAATTGTTAAACATAATTGAGGTTGAACGGCCCTTGAGCGGTAAAGGGGCCGCAGAAAAAAAATTATATGGCAAAAGAAACTAGAGGGTTGAGGGCTTCTTCAGAGATATTTTTCGTCTTTAAATGTCGACAGGAAGTATGTGAATTTTCAGATAGAATATCGCGAAATCGAAAAAATGTGCTATAACTAAACAGGGTTCCTGATTTGAAGGTACAAACGAAGATGAGGGAATCCTTGCATAATATAATTTTTTTTCTGGTAGAATCCGTATTTCCCAAGATATTCAGATGACATTTAGATTAGATATTAAAATTTAGAGTTATCACTATGTGACATACCAATTACGATCGAAATCATCAGTGTGGTATTTTTTTGGAACACTGTACCCTATATTACTCCGAAAATTTTCTATGGTGAGCCACTGTTGAAAAATTGTAAAAAGAAGTCTTGTTTGTTAGCCTGAACTTCATGTTGTTTTGTTATTTTGTTGTATCTGCTACCGATTCTAAGAAAAAATATTGAACGATTTTCTGGAGATGCTCAAGAAAATGAAAACGTTCATAAAAAATTGTTGTGAATGATAATTAATGCCTAGGGTATTTCTCAATTATAAATGATAATTTATTGCCCTATAATACCTCGGATGAATGCTTTATTTGTTGATTAAGCTAAGAACTTTTTTTCATGACAATTTCTGACGCTCCAGTTTCAAAGTTATGTCTTTTCATGACAATATGTGGAATAAATATTGTGCTATTATAATAGATCATAATCGATCACCCGAAATACTGTTATTGAACAGCAGACCTGAAATTGGGTTGGGTACTATTAAAAATATGCAGACTCTCTCCAAATTTATGCGGTTCCATTGAAAACAATGAACGAACAGTTTCTGTTTTGATATAATTATTTGAATGAATCGATAAACTTCATTCATCACTGGTAAAATTTGATCGTTATCCTTCCTGTTAATATTTGTAATTTCAAACTTATTGATGGATTTCCCACGCGCTGTAATTTGTTCAAAAGTTTGCTCATTTGAATACACTCTATAAACAACACCATGAATAAATTGTCCGTGGTGTAGGTACTCGTAATTGTTAAGCATAATTTCGAATAAAATTTAGTCAAAAATGGGATAGTGAATAATTGAGAGAATTATATCTAAAAATAGAAATTATCGAAATAACAGCAATACGTAAAAAATAACGTAGTGATCTCAGTTTTTCATGTCCACAGGGTCACGCTAATGAACATGTGTAGTTCATTCAGCAACCAATACCCCATTAGAAAATTATTGAGAGACTGAATTCGAATTCGGTGAATATCCACTGTTAATGAATTCTAGATAGGGAGAATTAATTTCAACTCGCAACCGAAACAACATTCGACGTTATTTGATTTTTCCAATTCGCAGATTAAACCAGGTGAATCAAAGAATGCGTGGATGAAATAAAGCGGAATATGTTTGATGAAAATCAGGTTTCGAATGGGTTGTGAAGGTATATAAAATATTTGATCCTCAAAGGCAAATATTTTGATGATAGTGTATGGCTCCGGCAAATTTACTGATATTTACGTAAATTTATTGCTCGCAAATATTTACCTCTACCAGGTTATGCTATCAGTCGGTTTCATCATCGTCTCACTGAACTTATTCAGTTCCTCAGAACAATGGAAATTTTTTATGCACTTGATTTCGAACGTGAAATGCAAAAGAAGAAGTCGTTTGTGTTGATCACCGAAACTTGGAAAGTTTCTGATGTCTCAGAGAGTAAAATAAAAAGTTTTCGTTTGTCTAATGAAGGAAATAAACATGTTTAAATACTATCTATGATCGGAAAAAATCTCAAAATTAAATTCCAGGTACGCAACTTAGTTCCTAAGCTGTTTGTCAATAAATGCCTCCAGCAGTGAAAGCTGGTTGATTCTGACACTTCCAAAACGTGATGAACCACGCTTAGACACCTGATAATGTTTATGATAAAACACTTCAAGGCACAAAAACTCACCTATACGAAAACAACGCTACAGTATATTGAAAAATCCGAACTTGGCACAATAAAGTAGGTATGTAGACAGGATAATTCATTCTGGAATGAATGAAATTTTTTTTCATCAGTAGAATTGTGGATGACTTAGATGTTAACCCACGGTTTGTTCTACCTCCCGTCATAGATTAAGCAAACGTGCGGCTTTTGTGCTCGTCTGAAATCATTATTGTTTGAAATCAAGCAAGGATATTTCGAGCCATTAATATTCATCAAAAATCCGGATATTAACATTTCAAAAATCCTCCTTTCGTTGATTAGGGCATTTGGTGTCGCTTAGGTGTGAAACGCGATTTGATCGCATGAAAAATGAATGAGCGAATTCGGCTCCGGGCTGTTTTTTTGACACGTTTCACAGCTCGAACTTCAGCGGCCGTAGTGGCGATGCGTCGTTTTTGAGGGGGATAACGTAATCAAAATGAATGGATGGATTTTTACGTTTCGTCGAGCAATCCCCGTCGCCGCTTTTTGTTTGTATTGTTTTCTGTTCGGAATTCCGAAATAACAGAATTCGGGATGACGAGAGACGCCGTCGTAGGATTTATTCCGCGATATCGGCGTGCCCGTTGAACCCGTAAGACCCGCATTTTCGAAGCGCTCTCCGTCCGAACGAATCCTTCTGTTTCGATTCCGATGATAAATCTGCGGGATCAAGCGAGAAAGGATGCTGCGACCCCAACTTGAATTTTCATCTCCGAACGTTGTGGGAAAATCGAAATGAAACGACGGATACCCGTAATGGATTATTAGGTACACGTTTTCGTAGAAATGGCTGGGTTTTTAGTTATGGTCATAATGACACATCCGCCAGATCATAAACCTCACAGATTTCTCTGCCAGAGAATGAATTATATCGTGAGAGGACATCACCATGAATTGAATCAATCAATTCGCAGAACATAGTGAAGTTTTCAAAAAATGATTGTCAAATGCTGTTCCCATAAAAGAAAGTAACAAAAGGGCTGAACGAATCCAAGTTTTCTGCCAAATAACAGAATTCTAACAGATACCTTTATTTATAAGAAATGTCGAAATGAGGCTGTAACTCTCAATACATGAAGAATCGTTAGAAAATGCATGTCAAGATCATTGTTATCGACGGTGGGACGAAATGTAAACTTCCAAAAGCCGAGAGAGGTGATAGTTTCATTGAAAATGCGTAAATAACATCAAGTACTGTACCTTCCTCAAGGTCGCCGGTCAGATCGCGTAGGAAAACTCATCCGATAGAGGCGCCACCATGCATTTTATGGAATATCTCCATAGAACTTACACTATCTCTATAAGTTCTATGAATATCTGTCTAATTATGAATGAAATGAACGATGGCGCTCTCTATCCGCAAATCGCTGAACTATGAAATTAGTGAATATACTCCATTCACAATTATAAAATCACAACTCTGGCCATGGTTTCGTTTTCAGGAATTGGTGCACTTGATGAAAAATCTGTGCGCGTACATAGAATATGGTTAATGACAAAACGTCGATGCCAGTTTTTCTGTTTACATCAAAGTAAAAGTATCAAAGATTTTCCCCATTTTGTTAGTTCGTATCGATCGGCGATTTTGGGGAGAAATATCGATAGGAAATCGCCTATTTTTCCGTTCTTCGGCTTCCAGAAGAAGTTTCGTGCAAGTGTCATTTTTCCCTTTCACGAGTTTTGACGTGAGTACGAACGGCAAATTTGAATTGGACCAAAAATCGATTTATAAGCATTAATGAAGCGAAAGTAAGTACTAATCGACCTTTTTACACTTGATAAAGAAGTTTTTTAGGTATCTGGCCGTTTTGAAAGATTTCAAACGAAATTCCGGTCCCCCAGAAGTTTGGTTAGTTTCGGTATCGATTTTGGTGCTCAAAATTTATTTGGAATGTGTAAATGAACAAGAAAGGCTTCCTTATAAGATCTTCTAACGGAAGCGACCGGAAAATATGGTTCAGGTAGAATTGAAATGTGTCACTGGACCTTTCATTCCTTTGCCGAAAGTAGAAAAAAGCTATATTGAACCAGAATACATCGGTTTTTTCCATATTCCAGGAGTTTGTGTCTTATTTTGGAACAGGTGAATGATAAATGGGAAGCATATGTTTGACCTATTCCATTTAATTTGTACAAACCTATACTGTGGTAGTAATGTATGAATATTTTTCAATCCAATAAATTACTATACAATCAGAATATTTTACTCCTTGTTCATAAGATCAAATAAATAAAATGTCGTCAAGTCTTGAACTTTCAGTTCAAGAGGATAATAAACATTCACAAGCATGCATATGAAAATTATGTGAAAGCAATGCAATTTTTTTCCATGGCGAAAAATAATATATTTCAACAGTGATCTCTTGTACTTTTCATGCAAATAACTAGAAAAGGAATCCATTCTATCAATTCATATAAACGTTAATTATTTTCGTCCATCACATCTTTTCCAATTCATTCACATTCTGAGAAATACGCTAAGAATGTAGAAATGGCAACATAGTGTTGACTTGGAACATAAAAATATTTTGAAAAACGTCATAACTTCGATACAGAGTGGAATGTGTCAAATTTCCAATGCCAGAGCTGTGATTTTATAATTGTGAATGGAGTATATGTGGGTAAAGCAGGAACTTTTTCCCGCCATAAATTTGAATTTGGCCATTCTTTGCCAATTCCGTATTTCAAGTTGTTATTCTGAATGAAATTATCTGTAGATTCACTTTTAATCGGAAGTTGAACTATTTTCATAGGTCTTTCGTTTGAAATAAAACAGAAGTCTCAATGAAGTCGAAATGAAATCGACTTCAATTATTTCATTAAGAACTTCAATCCTTTCTGAGTTTACTCACGAAATTTCAGTTATCAAAGTGAAATCATTTCAAATGAAACTTGAAATAAAAACACACTACATACATTGAATGCTCACCTTGAACATATCTAGGAAATTTGTAATATATTGTCAGAAGAGATCTACTTAAATATCTAGACACAGTGAAAAACTACCAAATTGGTCACTCTGATTTAAAACATAAGTACATTTTGCGAAATACAGAACTAGCTAGTTGTCTGCAAAAAACATATTCGATAGTTTTCACCTTCGCTTAAGCAGTCTCATTTAAATGAACGAGACATAGATGCATAGAAACCCTGGTGTAACGACTCCCTACTAAAAATCGTGACCAAAAATTGTAGATCAAAACAACACTCTAGATTTCCGATCGGGTCCTACTTCCGGAATAAACCGCAATATTTCACGGTTGTGGCGCTATTGCGGCAATGGAAAGCAGCGCGAAGCCATCACAGATTTTCGATAGACAAGAAAGTCTTGAGCCAAATCTAATCAGTGCCAACACACAATAGGTATTCTGTGGTGCCAACTCCAGGTATTCTATGTTTCTATAATTAGACAAACAAAATTTGACAGCAGCTGTCAAAGCTCTCTTTTCGATTTGGATGGATGAGCCAGGGAACTACCAAAAGCAATATTCACAATTGATTTCCCAATTACATTCGAAACAGTCACAAAATTTCAGAACTTCCTCAACTTCGGTGGAGCAGTATATGTATATGCAGAGTACCTACTAGTACTATTTAATCCTACTTTTGCAGTCAAAGATGTATATGCGTGTCGCCACTTAATCAGATTTGCATGTACGTAGGACGCCTCAGAATCATATTCCGCTAGTTAACGGATATCAAATCAAGTTTTTTCGTCTGTCATAATTCCCGTACACTTAATGTGCGGTAAAACGACCGAAGACTTAATGATGTAGTTAATGAACAATACAAGACTCCAGTATGTTGAAATATGGCAATTCGTGTCGGGTATCATTTGACTTCCGTCCTGCAACATGGCGCCGATAATTAGACATATAATTTTTTGATCGTTAGCCGGAGTCCATCTACCTACAGGTTTTGGATTCAGTCGTTTGAAGTCTAGACCGTTCGAGTCTTTCCGTCTTGAAGCGTAAGGTGCGGAAAATATTCAAAGAATTGAACTTCCTAAACTTTTGAGTAGGATATTGTGTAAGAATTTCAGCTATTGAATGTTTTGAAACATTCAAATTCACCAAATTGAACTCTCTCGTAGAAATGATCGAACGGAACCGGTACTAGTTTTTCAGTTCTACCATCCAGTTATCGTTTTCCCTCAATATGGACATGTTTCAAGTCGAGAAAAGAATGCTCATTAGCATCACAAGTTTCTCATTGCGGAGAATCATTCGCCGTGGTAATACGCAGAGCCTGCGAGATCGTATTGAAAAACCGACGAATATCAAAAAGCCATAAAGGCTATAACTTCCGTATTCGGCGAACGGCATCTCATGTCCTCCGAAATATATGCGTCTCACATAGCAGGAATATATAATGAAGTTACTCCTCATTTGAATCTGAATATGTTGCGTGAACCTCCAAGACGTAACCAAATGGCGGCATCTATCATCCGAATTTTCAGGAACCGTGCTTATTTTCGGGAGGTTGACCTAATTTTGTCAACCGAGGGAGTTTCGAGTAACTTTTTTCCTCCTTTCCATCCCCCCTTTCTCCTCTGTCGAACAGTTCGACTTTTACGTTTCCACTCGTGAAATATGTTTGTTTTGCAACTGAAGCCTTCGAAAACGATGTTTGCTCCTCTAATTGATCGATGAGTTCTATTCGAAGGGATTTCGGGAATAAGGAACGTTTCTATCTGCGGAAACGGTGAGAAATATGGTGAATATTTTCGCGTCGCACTGTTTTCGTTTCTCCGCGATTACGGGGTTGCCTCCCGGGGAAAATAATTTGAAAGGAAAGTATCCGCAAATTCTCTGCGAGGTGTCGGTCCGTTCATGAATCTCGATATTGAAAAATAGAATTCCTCACGCAAGACAAACACATGGTAGTATCGAGGATATTCAGATTGATCCTTCTACAGGCCCTGTAAAAAACATCAAGGATGTCTTTTTCATTTTTTATTTCAATTATCGTGTCTCGGCAACTAGGCCATTGGTTGGTACAATGGGTTGCGGATGAAGACAATAATTTTCACAAATTATTATGAAAATTTACAGAATATTTTATTTACATGTTTTTTTAAACGGTATTGCGTTCAGAAGAAAGCTTCTTCATTTTTGAATTTTCAAATTCGGCTTCTGAAAAGAGCCATTTTGAGAAGAATATTAGATGCCTGAAACTGAGCAAGGAAAAAAACACTGATTCTTACCTCATTTGACTGAAAATTCACAAAAAATAATATTTCTCAACAATAGTTTGTTCGATTATGTTTGAAATTCCCCCGAAATACATCACTCCTTTGATCTGCCTCGAGCTAAGTTTTTGACATAAATTGGTTAATTTTTCCTTGACTATTTCACTCATTGCATTCTTAGTGAGAAGGTTTCCTTAGCAACACTCGTTTCTCATCAATAAACATGGAAATCGGTAAAACTAACAAGTTGGTTTTTCAGCGACTATTTCCCTCGTCTTAATTTCCACCAATCAGAAACGCGCAATTTTGAATCACAAATAGTTTCTAGATGGAAAAATTTCATTGCAGCAGCTGTCAGTAGTTTTTTCGGGTTTACCCGCGGCAAAACTTGACAGTTGTTGTCAACGGGAATTAATAATACATAGAAAATGCATCCAAAATAATCTGTTACTCATGAAATGGTCTTGTCAAATACCATTCGGGCATCTAATTTTTCCTGTGAAATAAATCGAAAAAACACAATGCAAAGTAATATTTTTTAACAAAAAGCATTCGTGCAGGTGCAAAAATCCTCGTCTTCGACTCGGATTTTTGTTGCAACCAGCACTCATGCTTCTTGTTAAAATATTACTTAGCAACGTGTGTTTTCGATTTTTTCCGCAAAAATTGGATGCCCTTATGATATCACTTACGATAAAATCTTTGACCTACCTCAAATTCATAGATAGCTTCGGGAATGAATACCATAGAGCAAAAAACAACGTTCAGATGATCTATGATGAATACTTATCTATTGAATAGCACAATACAACCCTAATGTGACCATATTACTGTTGGACACATTTTCTCGTGAAATAGTCATGTCGAATACCACTCGAGATGAAATTTAAGCAGGTAAAATTTCTCTCTTGTAATATTCAAGTTTGTTGCTTTTCGGCAATTTCGTTCATGACAATTTTCCAAAATAACACGCCTGACGGCTCGTGATTTTGATACAAATGTCATTTAAGAAATTGGCGAAAAGCAACAAACTTTCATTTTACAATCGAGAAATTCTGCCGGCAAAATTTCATCTCTAGTGATATATGATAATTCGTAATTAACAACAATAATACGTAATTTTTTTTGTATTTATCCAATTTCAATGACCCACCATAGTTTTAATCTTAGATTTAATTGTTATAAACAATGTCAGTTAGTAGTAGTAGTAGTAGTAGTAATTATTGTCATCAATATAACATGACTTGTCCACTTCTATCTTATCGGATTCTCAAATTTCATGCAGAGAACACTTCATACCGAAACCGTTGAGGATGCTCTTTGAAATTCAATTCGATCAGAGGTGCTGTAACTGCATAGACATTCGCTTCTTCTAGAAGGAGTTCCATTAAAAAAAAGATTTCGGAGTTCAATAAAACATAGTTTTCTGTAGCAAAGTATTGAAATATTTCTCGATTTAGAAAATTTTCGATAAGGTTATTGAATACATATGGTGGTATTTCATTGATGAAGCGTATTTTTTCCGCTTTCAATGCTTCCATGGTTGCAGTCCCTTTGACTCAAACTGTGACTTCAGATAACTCCTTAGCCAGAAGTCTAAAGGAGTTGAATCGCAAGAGCGTGGAGATCAATTCTGGTCACCAAATCGGGAAATAAGACCACCCGGACCCAACTCGTGCAAGGTCGTCAATGTTTCACGGGCGGTATGACATGTGGCACCGTCCTGCTGAAACCACATGTCGTCAAGGTCAATAACTTCCGAAAGAGACACAAGAATCTGTGTTATCATAGCACGATAACATTCGCCATTCACCGTTACTGCATTTTTTTGACAATCAGGACGCGTTTCATCGTGTAATGCTTCATGTTCAACTTTCGATCTGTCACGTCATGAACATGTTACATTATGATTGTCAAACATGGCGCGCAATTCAAATCTTGCGCTCCTTTTGGAACACTCCTTATTACAAACGCAGAAAGCAATGCATCAGCAGATTTTAGGAGCCAACTCGGGAGCCAACAGATAAACAAAGAATTCGGGAAATGTTGATGCGAGATACCAACGATTACAGAACTCAGAACTGGAGAAAATACCCGATATCTGGCTGAACTAACGATTATATGATCCAGAAAAGCACCAGGGTAAAACAAAAATAGATAAAATGAAACATTAAAGGATTTAGGATGCGATATGATCGGGAAAGACTGGAAAGAGTCAAATCTGGCCGGCATAAATTGCGCCAGAATCCCAAATTGCCCAATTCGACCCTCGACTATCGGCAGAGAGTCGTAAAACGGTTTCGCAAAATAAACGCGTCAGGAAAAACAAATTTGCATACTAAATAACGGTGCTGGTTACAATTTCCCGACCGAAATATTAATATTACACATTCGAGATTTTGCGGGAAGGTGACGCCATCATTTTGTTCAATTAACGAGATAATATCGCTGTTTTTCGGTTGGTAATTCCTGGGAGGGGACGAGTTGTTCGCTTTTTGTCTGCTCGATATCAATGAATTTTCACGTTTTCAAATTAGTTTTTTCGTATCTCCCACATTTTCTGATATGACCTGAATGATAATTCTATGGAAAACCTAATTTGAGCATAAATCATAATGAATTTTTCATGGATTTCACAGAGAAGAATCACAAAGCATATTGTTGAGGTTGATGATTTTAATTTTCCATTCTTCAGAAATTTTCTCTGCCAGAATATTTGAATCTGAAATATCTCAATACTCCAGATTTTTGATTTCCGTCGATTGATTTTTCATAATTTTCAGTATATCTTTCCAATTCAGTTCTTGATTTGAGAGTTTTTTTTTCATACTAGTATTCTGTCTATAGATAATATGCCCAATATTTGTTCCATAACATCAGAACTCTGTAGGTGAGATCGACAATCGTGATCATCGTATAAAAAATGGTGGACAATCATCATAAATCACCTTTATCTACTCCCATAGAATAATATATCCATTATTCAACTGATTTTGATCTGTAATAGTCTCTATAAACCAATAGTGTGAGGCACAGGTGTGAGGTAATAATAACTCACGCCTATAACAAATAGGAAAAATGTAGCTTACAAAATGAATAAAAAAGTCGGGTCAATGGAGAACTCTATTTCAGACATCAAGGTAACGTTCTCGCCATCCATTTCTACATTTTCTTAGGTCTGAATATCCAAAAATTGCAATTGGAAAACGTGAATTTTTGACGTTTTTTACAAAATCCGATATCGATTCGATTTTCGATCACAGAAATCGCTTCTGACAACTGTTGTCAATTTTGAAAATGCAGATTAATTCGAATTTTACTGAAGAAGTCGAAGATAAAGTATAGTGTTGAATTCGCGGTAATAGTCATAACACACTTGATGAATTACACCCCTCGCCTGACGGCTCGGGCTGCAAAATTCATCTGCGTGTGTTATGACTTACATTACCGCTCATTGAACAATATACTATTATGTTCGACTGCTTCGTAAACACTTGATTCATGAATTCGTTTAGCGTCCATAATTGACTACTTTATGGGACACCACTTTATTAGACTCAACTGTCACAGTCTTCTCTCGATTTTGCAATTTTCTTCGTTTAACACCACTTGTTATAGGCCGCATACAAATTTTCATAAGCACTTTTAGTGGGTAGGAGAGTTTCTTTGGCACTTGCGGCTAAATTTTTGACGCTTTCCTCTCCCGAATTATCCATTTTTTTGGATTATTATGACGTTTGTCACAAAATTAACGAAGTAAACAACTCTGTCCAGTGAGGTTGCTAAGATCGCTGGTGGTTACTAAGGTAAGAAAAGCAAAAGCACACTTAATGTTTCCTTGTAATAAAGCGACGAATAATTATATTGATTGCCATTTCAGAAAATAAAATTTCTGCATTGCAGTCAAACATAAAGCATTGTATGCAACTCGTACATAATTAGGCTTATGGACTTGCCCAAATTATAGGCCTCATTCGCTTTGCTCGCTCTGCCATAAACTCTTGGACTCGTTCATGAAGACCTAATTTATGTACTTGTTATCGAAATAGATATTATGTTATCGAAATAGATATTATGTTCTCGAATATCTGTGAATTCCACCTCAAAATCAGTAATCGAATTCGGAATACACGAATCGAATATCCAACCTCAAACGTCCGCCTTTGATCGGTGATGCAATTCCATTAGTCGCGTAAACATATGACAACTGACAACACTATAAAAACAAGAAATTCAATAGATGGGTGGCTATTTTCGATTCCATAGTTAATAATCATGTCTTGGTACTGTATTTTAGTCAAATACAGATAAAATTGACGAAAAAGACGAAGAAATGCAGATTTTCAGATAAGTTGTAGTGATGATCTCAAGTACGTTTTTGTGGCTTGGAATTTTTTATCAGAATTTCATCTACTCTAATCCGAAACAGAAATGCTTTCGAATCCTCGTCGAAAAAAAAATGAAGACTGGAAGGAAACTTTCAAATGAAAGAAATGTTATGATTCTCTCTGGAATAGTTACATTTCGGAGGATTTGTGATTTGTTTATGGTAAAAAGTGTTGTAACAATTACTTTAAAATTTGGGACAAGAGATAACACAGATCATTCAGATTCAGATAATTATCAGCAAGAAAGATTTCGGAATGGGAAGTTGATCCTCACATTTCAGGTGGAAAATTGATGTGTTATTTCTGTTAATTTTATGTAACCTTAACGTTTCTTCTATTGAGAAATGAAGGAACACAGCATTTCGATGGAAAAAAATTTGTTCATATTGAAAATGTTTCAATAGTACATTGTTAACCGTTTGTTTACATTCCTGGACGATTGTGAAGATAGCAACACAGAGTCCAGGAATGTGGCTTTTCCTACATGTTGATTATCTCAAAGCGGATACCTTAAGCAGTGTTTTTCAAACTTTTTCATGATGCGACCCCCCTGGTATGAGAAAATGTTTCGCGACCCCCCGACCCTTCCCTATTTTATCATGTATGGTTGTGTATGTTACAGTGTTACAAATATTCATTCCATACATCGATGAGAAGTTAGCCACATCCACACATACACTTATCTAAAGACGAAAAATGGCTAATGGCAAAAAAATCATAACTCCACTGAGTTATTTCACTAAATGAGATGGTATTGCAATCAGATTTAGATGTGAGTTTTTACATTCGGGGGGTTGTTTATAAAAAATGACGAAAAAAAAATTTATATCTCGGTGAACTGAGATTTTTCCACGATCAGATTCGAATATGTGTTTCTTGAATGCCGAAAGAATGAAATACAAAAGACCTCATAGTTTGTTAACCCACAGGTTTGGAGATTTGGAGGGTTGTTAATGAAAAATAGTAAAGAAAATTCATATCTCGATAAAATGAGAGTGTTCCACGATCTGATTCGAATATGTGTTTCTTGAATGCCGAAGAAATGAAATACAATAAATCCCATAGTTTGTTATCCCCCTGATTTGGAGATTTGGGGGGTTGTTTATGCAAAATGATGAAAAAATTAATATCTCGACGAAATGAAAGTGTTCCACAATCATATTCGAATATGTGTTTCTTGAATGTCGAAAGAATTAAATACAATAAAGCTCATCGTTTTTTAGCCATCCGGTTTGGATAATTGGGGGGTTGTTCATGAAAAATGATGAAAAAATTCATATCTCGATGAAATGAGAGTGTTCCATTGATCAGATTCGAATATGTGTTTCTTTCGGCAGACAGAATTAAATACAGAAGACTCCATTAGTTTGTTAGCCCCTAGGTTTGGAGATTTGGGGGGTTGTTTATGAAGAATGATGAGAAAAATTCATATCTCGGAGAAATGAGAGTGTTCCATGAAAGAAGAATTGTATCATTTGATTAATCCGAAACAAGAACAACCTTCTATCACTAGCTCTCCCGACTTCTGGCGACCCCCCTACAGAAGCTTCGCGACCCCCCAGGGTGTCGCGACCCACAGTTTGAAAAACACTGCCTTAAGGCTTAAACGATGGTGATAGTGAAAGTTCAACTGAATTATAGATTTACCCTAAAATATACATATACAATTCTTTTGTCAAATGTTATAGGTAAAATTAGGAATAACTCGAAAACGAAGCGTTCAGTTCATAAATCTGTATTTTGGCGTCTATTTATGAGTCGTCTGCGCTGTACCTTTGATACTAGGAGAAATATTGGACAAGTGTTGATCGAGTAATTGGCACCATGTATAGAGTAAAAACTTCCCCAGATATGGATAACAATTGTGATTTTTTTTCATAAATTCTCGACGAAACCGAATCTAGGCAAACAGTATAAAAAGAAAGTAGGTATGTCGTTTGAAGCGAGGAATCGGCAGTTAAAAATGTTGACAAGTCGAAGACAAATGGAAAGGTACACCTCGACACATATCCTTCATTCTAATTAATTCAAGATCAACCCCTGTAATCCGAATAAGGGCCCCTTCTTCGAAACCCCAGAAATCATATTGAAAACCTAAATATTCATCTTCCACGTTTACTGACGCACCGCTTCGGCGTTGGGCCGATCTGATTTTCGGCAGTTTACCCCTCTCCAGTATCGATTTATGCAAATTATCACCTGAGCGCGGTAGAATTCCGGGCGTTTGCGGGTCTTGCGGGGCGAGAGGGGCCAAACTCGAACCCCAGCCGTGTTATCAGATCGAGTATGCGATTCAAAGTTCGAGATATTCAATGATAACAGATTTCATGGCTGCTTTCTTCATTCGGCCGGTCCTCCGGTCGGATAGCACGATCGGGATTGTCATTCGGGGGCCAAAATCAATTCCGTTGTTTATTCGATCAGAATCGCTCGGATTGAACGGAAAATTGGGAATGTCTGCGGTTTGGATATCCCTAGACGACTCGAGATAGACATTCAAACAATCCTGAAGTGGGGATTCGAAGTGTAGGTAGCACACTCACCTGAAACCACAAAGGGAATTGATTCTTCACGCGAAATGCCGAACGGGCCACGTTAGACATATAAGATTCTACCCACTGCAGTTTTTTCATCGGAACCAAAAAGAATTACGCGACGGAAGCAGTGTCAGGGAAAACATTTTCCTTTTTATCTCTGCAGTGGTTTCGATTTTTATGTCAAGTTACGAGTAGTTTCATCGTCACAAAAGCACATGGTAGGTTGGTTCTCAAGGCTTCAAGGTCTTCGAGAAGGGACAGATACATTAGAGACCGTTTGAACCTGCATGCCGTTCCAAATATATCCTAAGCAGGAAATAAATTGCGTCCTGATGCAATGTCTCTAAGATATCGGTATTCAAACGTTAAGTGGCCACCAAGAAGTCCGGACGTCAACTCAATACAGAATTTGTGAGACAAAATAGGGAGAAGACTGAGGCAGAGAACTTCGTTTCAGTTGGAGCACGTCTTGGAGTGAGAATGGAAGAAAATACATCAAGATTATTGTATTATAGAATTGTATATAATTAAACATAGCGAATATTCCTGTGAATAATGCAGATATTGCGTTCAATCAATACCAGAATTGTTGGTTAAACATAGAGCGTTATCATCATTTGAAAACACATCGCGCATCGTTCACCTCATTCAGTTTCAGTATGCCAATTCCTCAAAATATCTCTATACCTTTTCAACTTCAAATTGTGAATTATCAAAATCAAATTGGGAACTAACATATTCAAATTGGGAATAATCAAAATCAGATTGGGAATAATCAATTTCATATTGGAATGACATCCGTGTGAATCAGATCTTTGAATTATTCGATATGTAATTCACTCTCAAATTTGTTCGAAGTAAGTAACGAACGATAAGTCTACAATTTCTTTTTCATAATCATGCCTTATACAAAGAAAAAAGCTGCAGATTCAATGAAAACGCAGGCAATTGCGGTATGCAATTGAAACATAACACAGGCAGAAATTCGTCTTCAAAGAACGGAAAATTTGATAAGAAGAAATATATCAACCATGAACCATTACAGTTAGTACCTGTACAAGATATGTGGCTCATATCCATATACCTGATGTTTTGACATGAAATTTTTCAAGTACCTACTTCTTACACTTTTTGAATGTTTGATAAGTTCAAATAAATATTAATAGTTTTTTATTCATGTTTCATCAATATAAAGATCTTCTGATCATGCCTGATCTTGATATACATAGCCACGAATGCCGTTTCAATTTGAAATTGATTATTCCAAATTTGAATGTGTTTATTCCCAATTTGAATATGTTAATTCCCAATTTGATTTTGATAGATCCCAATTTGAAGTTGAAAAGGTATAGATGAGATTGAGTTCGTCCTGTGATTGAAGAGATTTTGTACATTATTTTTTCAATTTGTTTTCTCATGCAATAATATTGAAAGAGAAGAACCAGAGATGCAGATTTCTATGAGGGCTGAGAGTTTCTATGTCTCTGAATGATTCCTTTTTCATCAAAAACCCTTGACGATAGAGCAGGGACTTCGAAATGGGGTTCACAATTTTGTTAGTTCTCGCTGCCTACAACCTGATGCTTGATTTTTCGTAGATCTAATGTTGGTAAAGAGGAAAGTCGAGATTAGTCATGACATCAGACTGATTCTCATAAATAGAGGTTGGAATGTCAAATAGACTTAAAAAATGTTTATGCCTTCCCTGATTTAGTAGGGAGAATGAAACTGAACCTGGATATCACTCCCATTCCTGTTTTCCTGCTGTTCTTGCTGATACACGAGTTGAAGCTTGAGAACTATCGATAGGGCAATAACCGGAATGACTTGATATGACGAGTTGACATTAACCTAGTGCGAATCCATACGGGTATGTATTTAAAAGGTCGATTCCTTGAAGCTAGAACCGGTTTTTCCCTAAACTGCCACTTCTTAGACCAGTAAAACATAAATGTATGAGAATGAATGTATATTTGAGTTTGCGGTTGACTGAATTAAGAAAGTAGGTAGGTGAGAGTTCCTTTGAATTGGACAGCCCATGAACCGGACACTATAGTTTTCTACTACACCCGATAGTAATTGAGCATACTTTACGTAAATACCATTTTCGCAACATTGAGCCATGTCTCTTGGAAAATAGCTGAATCTGTGGCTCGCGTCTTGTGGACGAGGCATGCATTGAAAAATCCGTTTCCGGTAAAGTAAATATGTACGTAGATTTGCGAAGTGAATAGCTACGTTTCTAGTGAGGATAAGTTGCCGATTTTTTCATATAAACATCAAGTGATCATCCCTTATCAGACAGATATATTAAATCATTGATACAACGATTTGTAGAAATTATATTTTCAGGTTTTTTATAAAAACCACAAATCCCATGAATCGGACATAGAAAAATGACTGGAAATTGATGTCCAGTTCATGGGCTGCAATGTTTCCGATTCGAGGGAGATGTGAAAATATGTTATGTAATTCAATAATTAACATGGAAAATACTGTATGTTTTCTCTGTTTGGTACTACTAAATGATTTTAACTATTCTCCTAGAACTTTATGACAGTATTCTATTGTTTTTGTACCATTGTCCACTTCATGGGAATAACTGTCCATAACAAGGGCAACATCCCATGAAATGGACATTTTATAAAACAAAGTAAGACTTATTTTTTCGAGTGACTAGCTTTTCTTTTTCTAGCTTTTTCTGAAAAAGTGAATCCACAAACCTTATGCTCATATTATGACGGTACAATTTGAAACTTTTCCATTTGAAATAATATTCCACACCGAAAATAATAAAATTGTCCGTTTCAAGGGAACTCTCCCCTACATTTTGAAATCATATTATTGAAGGGAGCAGTGGCCTTTTGATTTTTTTCAATTACTGTAAGTTCAATGGTCTATCTTAACCCATCAAGTGGAATAACTTATGTGATTGAAAAAACACTATACTTTCCATCAATTTTCTCAATTAGTAAAGTTATGTCATAGTGAAAAAGTACGTGATTGGAAATTATTATCATTAATGAGTCAATTTTTGTTCGAATTCTGTTCTTTTAGTGTAGATTAATTTCATTCGTTCTCAACTGATGAAGAATCGAAAAATTGAGCTTACATCTACAGAAGATTATAGGTTAGTTCTACCACAAAATAATTCTCTCTGATAAATATTTTTGACTTCCACGAGACCTTGCAAATTGTGAAGGTCGATAAATTTTTGATGGACTAAAAATGTACTTGAACCTCAACCTTTTTCTCAGTGGATTGTATCGCCAAATGGAAAAAACTTGCCACATGCTGAATTCGGCAAAGATCACAAAGATTAGTCCTTAATATATGGTAATATATTTATTCCGTAAAGTTCATGGTTCCTTATTCAAGTGAAATAATATCCGTGAACCCAGATAATTATTATAACCGATCGACAACCCCGAAACCCATAGAAGCGGAAGACCAATCCGAACGATGATAATGCGAGCTGGTTAACGACTTGTTCTCGTGACATTCAGGAGTTCTATACGGCAGGATTCATTCGTCCTAAGCATATTACAAACATAAATCAGAATTTTATGATGCCATAATCCATATCAGCGTTGAGGAGCTCTTTCCGATGCGATCCGCAAAATTTATTCGAACTGGAAGGGAGATTTTACCCGGAATTCGTAGTCTGTTCAGAAAATATCGGAATCTTGTTAAATATCGAATATACTACACTAAACTGTGAAATACCGTGAGGGTTCTTGGGAAGAACGATGAATTCATTACAATGTTATCTCTCGTCAAAAAAAACTACCGCTTTGGATTCGAAAGAGGTATCTTTCCTTAGGAGTGCAATATCGGAAATTGAAGAGATTTTCATGGAATCTTCATACAAAGTTTGTTCAAGCAAACAGGATAATTAGAATGAACAGGTTACTCGCAGAAAAGCTGCCTTATTGAATTTATAACTACAAGAAGTGGTGAGAATAATGAACAGCTTCTAAACTTGGTGATTCTCAAAGGTTTCCAAGTATTGGATAAGATGTTCGAAGGGAAAAACTAATCGCAACTACCATTACGAAATTTCCTACTGTACTTGCTTTCGAGAACGCTTCACTGCCAGCACTCTGCACAAAAATCACTGGAAAAACTCATACAATATGAAACTGTGAAAAACGCAACTTACTTTTGTGATGTTTAGGTAAAAGCGAGTAAGACGAACAACAGTAGAAACCGATCGACAAAAGTGTCCGCTAGTTGCACTTTGGTTTAAAGCGGTGCACACAACGTACTCTACAGCAGCCTACTTCGCCCGGGTGGCAGGAGCAAATTCACTCGCAGCAGGATTCTGGCAGGATTCGTCGCAACACGCAACACGTGACCAGGCTGATGCGCTTCGTATCGCGGAATGGCGGGAACTGACTGACTTCGGTGCGTACCGACCTGAGGCCCTCCATTTGTCGCCATGGCTACGACGATCGCCGTTCGGCGATGGCGCCTCGACGGACCGGGAACGCGAAAACGCGAGCGGCCGTGGATCCGCGGCCTCTCTCAGACCCTACGCTTCCTTATTTCCTACTTCCGTGTCTCGGCCGGGCCTAGGGGAGATGTCCGTAAGATCGTCCTTTGTGCAGGAAAAAAGCAAATGTAGAAAACGTAGGCTGCTAGGATTCATCGAGAATTCTCACTGAAAATTCGATGTCTATGCTCAGAAGTTTATCAGAATTTCTATTGGGTTGCCATACGGGGTAATTCCTTGAAACGTTCCCGAATCATAACGATTTAAAGCATAAAAACTCCTTCAATTTTCCTGATTAATCAACACATCGAAGGATAAACACAATACGTTCATCCTTCGCAATTTGCAAATTGGCGAATGCGCAAGGTGTTAAACTCAATGTTTCGAAAATGGAGACTACGTAACTTCTGTCAATCTTTGAAATACACAAGGTGATTCAGATTTTGTGAGAAGTTAACACTAGTCAAGGCAGTTTCGAAACAATGTTCGACTTATGGTTGGGGGCCTTCATTGAGAGTCTACAGGGTGATTTGTCCGATTCTACCGATTTTTCTTTTATTCCTTACTTTGGTATGGCTTGATCAATATTGATTAAATTTCCAGTGTAGAACAATTTGATTGTCTTCTTTCAATATTCAACATTTTTTCAAAAATAGGTACAGGATGGAAATTATCTCGGAAATTATGATAAGTTCAGTTTAAATTTTCGGGTTGGAAAAACACCCTGTACACTGCGTTTTCAAAAATTCGCTACCTGCTTCAGATTCTATCATAAATTTACATTACTGGAGCGTTTTTATTTGTTTTGGAACATGTCCAGTTTTCCTAGAAAAAATTTTTGAAGATGAACAATATCGTTATTTCGCTGTGGCAGTGTGGATATTCTGAAGTGGAGCGAAATAAATATATTGTTCATCTTCAAACATTTTTTCTAGGAAAACTGGACATGTGCCAACAAAAATAAAAACGATCCATCAATGTTAGCTTATCGTAGAACCTGAAGCAGGTAGCGAATTTCTGAATACGGAATGTACAGGGTGTTTTTTGAACCTGCCAATTCAATCTGAACTTATCATAATTCCCACCCTGTATTTTTGAAAAAGTATTGAACTTATTGAAGGTAGACAATCATATTGTTCTACAATGAGAATTTCATCAATATTGATCAAGCCATACCAAAGTTATGAATATTTGAGCCATATTCTCTCGATTTTTGATTCTCAGTGCATTTTTCTTATAGCGTTTTCTATTGGTAAAACTAGTGCTGCACTCTGGCTGCACTGTATGCGCACGAAAACTAATTCCGTGTTGTTTTGTTTTCATGCGCATACAGTGCAGCCAGAGTGCAGCACTAGTTTTACCAAAAGAAAACGCTTTTAGATTCAAGAGCCAATCGGGCTAAAACTCTTATAACAGAAAAATAATTCGATTAGTGATGATAGAGAAAAATGTATAGTTCACTTTTGGCCAAAATTAAGTTTATTCGAATATCCCTTTGACTACGACGACGAATTTTGCCTAGAACAGCATAAGTTCTCAACATAACAGTAGAATTTTCCATCGACCCTTGTGCATGAAATAAAAACTCACACATAAAGTCTTCTTGCCGAAGAGAACATCCTAAAGAGCAGGAAAGTGCAATAAATTTCCAATGGCGACTACAATTCAAGCGAGTACAACGGTCTATTGAGCTGCAACAACCCGTATTGAATAATGTGTTAGAAGTTAGTAAGTGAAATTTTTGCGCTTTGTGCGCAACTTTTTACGTTTCTCATGAACTTAGGGTAGAACCGCTACTGAAGGAGTTATGATTGTGGTTCCAAAGAAAGATCAGAAGGGAATATTGGGACACATTTTCGATAATTCGGAAGTGATTATTTGACTTAGATTTTTACTATCACTATCAGGATTAAAATAATTTGGTAAGGCGGAAAAATATGAATTATAATTATTTCCACAAGATGGAGAAGTATAACATCAAATAAAATCAATGAGTGATGATGAAATATCGATTTTTCAAATATCCTAAATAGATCTCATTCAAATCTTTTTAGATCAGATACTATGGTCTGGACCGAAAAGTGTAAAATACGTTTAGTAGGTATACAGGGTCTTTCACGAGGAACCTCACCCATATTTATACGGGAAACTACTGAAGGTATTCTCATGAAATTCAGCACTTTTAAGTATTTCACGATGCTGATGAAATCGAAAATATTTTCAAGGCATGAGCACCTCCGATTTTTCCGGAAATGACGTCAACTTCCGTTTTTCAAATTAGAACACCATTTTTTTATTGCAGAAATAGATTCCTTAGAAAATTTCAAGTTATTTTGATGTAACATTTTTCAGTTTTGGTTGGAAAATTCTCTCTGAGCGGGAAAATTCGAAAAAAAAATCGAAAATAGAGCTCCGCTGAAACAAGAATAACTTCGAGGTTTTTGGATGGAAAATTTTCATTTTTGGGATTTTTCAAGATATAAGATTGATGTATCCACTTTAAAAATCGAAATCGCGATTCATGATACAGGGGGTGAAAAAATCGCTTTCAAAGTTAGGGATGACAAAATCGTGAAAAATCAATTTTTTCAAATTAGAACCACATTTTTTTATGGCAGATATTGAATCTACGTTAAAAAATAATGTGAGTGTATGCATCACACCCTTGCCCTTAAGTGGAAATTAACTCAGAAAATATCCATTTTAGGGCAAGGGTGTGATCCATACACTCACATTATTTTTTAACGTAGATTCAATATCTGCCATAAAAAAATGGGGTTCTAATTTGAAAAAATTAATTTTTCACGATTTTGTCATCCCTAACTTTGAAAGCGATTTTTTCACCCCCTGTATCATGAATCGCGATTTCGATTCTTGAAGTGGATACATCAATCTTACATCTTGAAAAATCCCAAAAATAAAAATTTTCCATCCAAAAACCTCGAAGTTATTCTTGTTTCAGCGGAGCTCTATTTTAGATTTTTTTTTTCGAATTTTCCCGCTCAGAGAGAATTTTCCAACCAAAACTGAAAAATGTTACATCAAAATAACTTGAAATTTTCTAAGGAATCTATTTCTGCAATAAAAATGGTGTTTTAATTTGAAAAACGGAAGTTGACGTCATTTCCGGAAAAACCGGAGGTGCTCATGCCTTGAAAATATTTTAGATTTCATCAGCATCGTGAATTACTTATAAGTGCTGAATTTCATGAAAATACGTTCAGTAGTTTCCCGTATAAATATGGGTGAGGTTCCTCGTGAAAGACCCTGTATATGTAGAATTACGTTCTTCGAGAGTTTCCCATTATGCGGTTATTATTTGTTTGAAAGGGTAATTTTCATGTTATTTCTTTAATCACACATAAGGAAATGTTCAGATTATTCATTTTTATAGAAAATCTGCGCGAAAGATCAAAGTAGTCGAGGTTTCTATTCCAAGTTGACCTGAAAAGAACTATATTGGAACGATATCAGTTGAAAGTTTGGGCTAGTTTCATTAAAGTTGTATGAGAAACGAAAAAACCAAATCTGACAAATTTTGGACGAAATTTACATCTTTGTGAAATTGAAGTTATGGAATGTTTTTAGAATTGCTGTATGAGGATTGAATCTCAATTCGGATGAAACTAACGATATTCAGAAGAATTTAATAGCCGATAATTAAAATTTTGAAGTGAAAAATATTGTAGATTGAAAAAATCTTATAACTTACAAATATTTCAGAAAAGCGATAATATTTGCTTCAAATTGAATTCAATTTGACAATATTTCGGATTCTGATAGTGGCTGTATTCAATATGTCGAATTAAGATATTTAGATTTAAGTGAAACATTGTGGAGAACTGTTATCGTTACGTGTTTTAACCGATTATGGAAGATCCAGAATATCACATGGGAAAAATTGTTTGGAAAGTTCTGAGAAATTCTAAAGGAAATAGGAAGGAAGATTCCATAAGAGATCATCACAAATAAATGGCGCCATCTTCAAAAAAAAAAAATAGTTGAATGATTAAACTATTTTGAAGAGAATTTCGTTAGGTATATTCTCTACTGGTTGGAAAGAAGAGCATATCAGAATGAGGGAAAAGGATTTCTGGAAGCATAATGATCATAGGAAATATCAGAAGTACATAATATGTTAATTTCAATGAAAACCTATTCAATTCAAAAAATTAAATTTTAGAGAAAAGACACAAAAATCAGGAATTATTTTCATCCAGAGTATCATAGAGAGCACATCTAGGGATCTAGGTAAGAAAACCTCATCAGATATAATATGGATCATCAAAAATTATGAATGATTCGATTATCACTTTCCTAACTAACCTTTGCCAACAATATTTTTTCATATAGAATTTTCGGGACGCTGATCGACATAACTGCATATTCTTTCATGTCGTGAATTAACTGAGACCCCACACAATTTCAACAGAGGTATTGAATTAATTAGACTCAATGACAAATATACACGTAACAATAATTAGAATAATGATATATGCTAGACACGTTCCAATTGAGAATACAAAGAGCCATTATAAGTCAGCCGTAAATTCCAACTGTCTCTTACAATTGTTTCTGACATACGCGTCGAATCATTGACACGTATCCCAAGTTTGTTCATCTGATAATTATACACAAAGAAGTGACCATAATCAGAGATTGAAAACCGAAATACTGTTCACCTTATGCAGGTATCAATTCAATAAATTCCACTCAATCTTTTCAACAGTCGAGTTCGTTGACCCACTCAGTTGAGAACCACCCCGATATTCTCACCATATCCTCAACCCCATGTTCTCTCCTTATCGATCACCCTCGCCGAATCGGGAATTAGGACTTGGAGGCCCAGTAGGCGTATTTATATTTCACTTATATCTTCATGGGATTACCGGCAAATGCTTCGGAGATTTGTGGATCTTCTTCGAGTTGTTCCCAGTTCGCGAGACAAGTGCGTTTAATGGCCGAGTTATGTACTTCACCGGCCTGTTCTGGCGTGTTTCAAGACGGCAATAGCGCCATCTCGAGGAGTGAATGATGCGGTAGAGCGAAATCGGTTTTCAGAACAAATTGAGATGAAATTACAACAGTGTGGTCGTTTTCGAGAGAAAGTCACGGAATGGAAGTGATGAACGAATCACTAAAGATTATTAGGAATTTGTGATTTGTTGAAGATACAGAAATTGGAGCATTAGTTGCTTCTGTTCTGGTCGATACGGCATCGGGAGGTCTGATGGGAACTCTGAGCAATTGAAAAATTGGACATCGGCAAGTGTAAATAGGGAGGTTTCCTCGTGTTTCCATCGATTTTAATCTCATTGCCGTGCAAGGGGGTAGACTTCGGAGCAAGAAAACCATTTCGTTCCAATGGTCTCGAAGAAGTAGTGTTTCTCGTTGTCATTCGTCTCCCAGAACTCCGAAAGTTGTTTCTCCCCGCATTAGAAAAGGCGAGAACCCGAAGGTGTCGAATTGACAAACAATCAAGCCCGTTGTGCGGATTTAGTGGGTGACAGCTGATGGTCCTTGGGGCGTGAAAACGAAGAGCTTTCCGCGTACAACCCAAGGTGGCAGTAAATCCAATTTTTGCAGGTGCAATTTTGGGTTAGTGTCGCCGTTTCGTCGTGACAGAACAAAAGGTGGCAAAATGTGTACTGGATGCTACGTTGGCTCGTGAGAAACACGACAAGCGCGGTGCAAGCGAACCCAATCTGAAACGTGATATGAATGAGCTAATGGTCAGGCGTAAAATCCGTCCCATCGACCTTGTTCTTCCTATGTTTTCACCTAGTTCACATAATTCGAAATGCGACCGCCCTCGTTACCATCTGTAATTTTTGGATTCAAAGATTATGAGGAACTAGCTGGTATCAGTATTTCCATATTATAATGAATAAATATAACATTTCCAATGAATTATAAGAAAATACACGATTTCAAGGCCGATTTCGATTTACTCATATAAAAAAAATGATTGTTTTCAATGTCTAATAACCATGTGTTTTGACACGAGAAGCTGAATTGTACCATAATATACAGGAAGTCGCGCACCCCATTGAGGGGATCGAACGTGAAAAATATTCTAAGCCCAATGATTCATGTTCGAAATTTTTTGATAAAGTAGTTAATTAGTAATCAATTATTGAAAGTGACCAATCAGGAGCGCCCTACAGAAGAATAAGTAGGCAGTGGGAACGCGAGAGTGAGACGCCAGTCTCGGTTTACTGCGTGAAAAGCCGGCAGCAATTTTGGCGTCTCACTCTCGCGTCCCCACTGCCTACTTATTCTTCTCAAGGGCGCTCCTGATTGGTCACTTTCATTGATTAATTACTAATTAACTAAGTTATCGAAAAATTTCAAACATGGATTTTTGGGCTTAGATAATGGGGTGCGCGACTTCTGGGACACACTGTATATGACATGAAAAACAGGAAAGATTTGAAATTGTTAATTCAAATAATAGATTATGTAAAGTGAGGCAGAATGCATAGTTTATACTCACGGTTGTTATTTTCTTGTCGGAAAAAAACTTCCTGGTGACAAGAAGACCCAAAAAAATTTTATCGAATTTTTGAGGTAGCCCCATAGAACTTATAGTACATGGAATGCCATCTGCCCTGCTGCTCAGCTTGCAAAAGTGGATAAACATCTCCAGTTGGAGGAATACTGAAAATTCCATGTTGCCATGGTTACGACTTGTCATACAGAATAGAAACACAGAAATACTATGAATTTAATCGTCAAGATCCGATTCACTTGGCATTTCGGCGAACATTTCTGTGTTTCTGTTCGGTGTGACAGGTCGTATCCATAGGAACATGGAAATTTAGAGATTCCTCCAACTTGAGATGTTTACCCACTTTTTGATCTGGTCTGGTAATAGCATTCCATGTACTATAAGTTCTATGGGTAGCCCTCCCCACACTTAGAGCATCCACCTAACATTTTGTAAATAAGTCAGACATTTTTCAACATTCACAATGGAACCGTTGTCAAGCATTTTCTGAAATATTCGTTCTGATTACCTATAACGGACATAACTAGGTGACTGTACTACTACGGAATCAAAATTAAGTAGGAATTTTTGCAACGTTGGGCCGTTCTTTGAATTTTCTGATAAATAAACTCTGAATCAAAATGAAAAGTATCTAGGTAGGGGAGAGTTCCTTTGAATTGGACAGACCATGAACCGGACACTATAGTTTTCTACTACACCCGATTGAGCATACTTAACGTAAATACCATTTTCGCAACATTGAGCCACGTCTCTTGGAAAATGGCTGAATCTGTGGCTCGCGTCTTGTGGACGAGGCATGCATTGAAAAATTCGTTGCCGGTAAAGTAAATATGTACGTACATTTGCGAAGTGAATAGCTACGTTTCTTGTGACGATAAGTTGCCGATTTTTTCATATAAACATCAAGTGATTATCCCTTATCAGACAGATATGTTAAATCATTGATATAACGATTTGTAGAAATTATATTTTCAGGTTTTTCATAAAAACCACAAATCCCATGAATCGGACATAGAAAAATGACCTGAAATTGATGTCCAGTTCATGGGCTGCAATGTTTCTGATTCAAGGGAGATGTGAAAATATGTTATGTAATTCAATAATTAACATGGAAAATACTGTATGTTTTCTCTGTTTGGTACTACTAAATGATTTCAACTTTTCTCCTAGAACTTTATGGCAGTATTCTATTGTTTTTTTACCATTGTCCACTTCATGGGAATAACTGTCCATAACAAGGGCAACATCCCATGAAATGGACATTTTATAAAACAAAGGAAGACTTATTTTTTCGAGTGACTAGCTTTTCTTTTTCTAGCTTTTTCTGAAAAAGTGAATCCACAAACCTTATGCTCATATTATGACGGTACAATTTGAAACTTTTTCATTTGAAATAATATTTCACACCGAAAATAATAAAATTGTCCGTTTCAAGGGAACTCTCCCCTACTTAAGATTGAAATTCAGTTACTTATTTGTGCGGGAATGTCAGAAGTGAATATTTGGTTCTCAGAGTATTGTGCATTCTTCTCATGACATATACTGAAGTATCAGAATGTTCGCGGTTCTGTCGTTTTTGCGGGGTCAGTTCTATCGTTTGATGCCTTCAGTTTCTAGCTACTCATTTACAGCAACTAGGTTGAGTATTGCAGTCGATAGAAACTAATGAGTCCCCAATACCTGCTAGGCCTAATCTCACGTCGCTCTGTTAGTCACAAACCTTTGAACATGACCTTCTTCAATAGGAGCCCCAATTCTTGCACGTTCAATCTCACTCATCACTCAACGATTCATGATGACAGGCAAGATTCAACTGTGTTCGCATTAGCGATGTGATTCCAACAGAAAATGGCTTTGATAAATTTTAAGATAAACATTGCTTAAAAATGCGGTGATGCAAAACTCTTCAATCTACGTGAATTTAGGAACATCTCATATGAGAACCCAATATTGAAGTGATATATTTTAGACTACAAAGCATATAAATATCCTTTTACTCTTAACTGAGATTACAGCGAATAGTTGGTCCTCATTTTTTAATGAAGTCCACAAATTCATCACATCCATCTTTGTCATTAGCAATCATTAAAGTCAGCAGCCATTCACCATACCTACTCAGGTCTGAGTTATGGTTTGCAGTTACTTGGAGGAGTCCCTAATTCAACAGTTCAGCAGTATGTGATAGTGGTTTGCATAAAATAGCAATTTCTGGAATATCGCATGGCATCTATCAAACGGACATTCCACAATTTGTAATATTGCATGCAGACCGACCGCTACAGATTTCGTAGTCTTGCAGTATTATCTCGTTATCTGAATGCACAGCGAATTCATGAGGATGTATATTATACTTGAGATTCCTTAATTCGACATAATTGATCGGTCTAGAATTTCTCTAGCAGATATTCGAGGATGGAATTGTTTAACGTTTTATTTAGGAGAGATGGATTCAGATGATAAAAAGACTTTGCAGTTATTTTCCGAAAAGACACTAGAAAGCGGAATGTAGATTGATCGCGAGATTACTTACTGAGGTATTAGAATGAGCTAAAAAACGTCAAGTAGGCTTTCTACTTTTGGAGGAGAGCTATGCTTGTATCATACGTGGCCTAATCCTCGAGAGGACTTCTAGTTATGGTTCGACCGTTCTAGTGTTCTAGATATCGTGGATCACCAGTGGCCAACGGGCCGTTCGCTCGGTCATAAAAATTCCGCAATAGGCGTCTAGATCCTCTGTTGAGAGGGGAATAGGCAAGAAGCTGAACGATTAGTCCCGAAAGCTATATCTCTGCCTGCGGAGATTTCAACATGGATAACTAGGCATAGGACCTCATAAGACTCTTATGGGTCATAAACCAGAATGTCCTGCACATAATAGAATAATTCCGAATATAAGGCTGCAAACTGAATTTTTTCCGGCGTTCGTTCCTGCTGGGAATGGATACAATAGCTGACGACTGGGGCGTTCGCTACGTTCTAAAATAGCGCCCGTTATATAAAAAGGGCAAAATATGGATCGTTATCCGAGTTCAGATTGCAGTCTTGTCGGGTTTATAAAATAGGATGTAGGCCTAGGGTGACACGGAAATGGGGATAGGGGAAACACACTGGCGCCACCGTGAAATAAAAGGGTCCGATTTCCCGGTCCTGCCGCCGAATTTGAGGATATTGGAACCGATTTCCGGAAGTTATGAAAATCGGAATGCTGCGCTGACAGAGCTGACTGAATGGCGAATTCCGAAATTATGTACTCAGGTCTTTTCATTTGAATTGTCAGGATAGTTTTTTATGTACCAAGGGCATAAAGTGGATATTGATATGTTTCTAGGGCGACAACTTTTGAACCCGATGGCCTCTGGCCCGAAGGCATCAATCAATATCTCTTTATGCTTCTGGTGCATACAAACTTTTATGTCATACCAGTTTGTTATTAAATACATAAAATCCTAAATCAAATCCAATTTCATCGTAATTTGTTCACAATATTAAGTTCCTACGGATCTCCCTGTCGTTGCTGTGAATAGGACCGAAAAATATTTCCGAACAAGCGAAAAAGACAGAAGGAAACTCATGGTCAAAGAAGGCAAGAAACTTTTGTTGAGATCCGAAAACTGGGATTATGATATTGTTGGAAATTCTCTATAGACCTAAAATATTTTTGGAGCCTGAGCACTTCCGGTTATACCAGGAGTGGAAATAAATTTGTTCAAAAACTGTTTTTTTTATATTTTCGTTTCTGATATGATTGGGTATTCAATGCTGAATACATTCCTGTTGAAACCATCATATTCATTCGAATAGTTTTCAAAATATCGAAAAAAACCTGAAAAAATGTCGAATATTCAAAGTCAGTGTTATGTTCATTATTATCATTCTGAACACCGCAAGTGTAAACCGTTCTCACAACGTCAAAGAAGATGAATGTGGAAAGGTCATGCATCTTTTTAATTTCATAAATATCACCACAGGGTGTTTCAAATTTTATGTCGCAAACTGTGATCGAAAATTGGCCATAACATCTGTTTTTCAAATTAGAACCCTATTTTTTTATAAATGCGTTGGATTCTGCGAAGAAAAATAATGATAGCAATCTCAGATGCTCTTGCTGCTAAATTCAGTAATTTCCAAGTTATTTGAGCTTTTCTGAATTCATGTTGTACGTAGAGTCAAATTCATCGACTCTGAAGAGATTCGATGAATATTCTTATAAAACCATAGTATCAACTAATAATTGGACCTGTCACCTGTGAATTATTAATGGGATCATTAAATCTTCTATGGTCACAGAATATTTTCATGCCAACAGATTCGATGACTATTCTTATGAAACCATAGTAACCATTGAAGTAAAATCGAGAAGTAAGGTTGAGGCCTAAAATAAGACCTGTCACTTGTGAATTATTGATGGGATAATGTATCTTCTATTCTCACAAAATATTCTCATTCGAAAGATAAGATGAATTTGACTCTACGTACAATATGAATCCAGAAGAGCTCAAATATCACGGGAATTACTGAATTCAGGAGCAAAAACATCTGAGAGTGCTATTACTATTTTTCTTCGCACAATCCAACGCAATCCTAAAAAAAAGGGGTTCTAATTTGAAAAACAGAAGTTATGGCCAATTTTCGATCACAGTTTCCGATACAAAATTTGAAACACCGTTTGATGATATTTAGGAAATTCAAAAGATGCATGACCTTTCCACATTCTTCTACTTTGACGTTGTGAGAACGGTTTACACTCGGATGATCAAAATAAGAATAATGAATATAACTAACTAACTATGAATATTTGACATTTTTCGAGGTTTTTTTTCGATATTTCGATAACTATTCGAATGAATACAATGGTTTCAACAGTACATTTCTGTTGAAACTCAGCATTGAATACTCAATCATATCAGAAACGAAAATATTGAAAAAAAATTTTTTTGAACAGATTTATTTCCACTCCTGGTATAACCGGAAGTGCTCAAGCTCCAAAAATGTCTTGGGTCTGTAGAGAATTTCGAACAATATCATAATACCAATTTTCGGATTTCAAATATGTCCAGTTCTCCAGAAACGTCTAATGGGCACTCGACCGTGGGACACCCTGTATTTTAAGCGAAGTTCGATAGGATATCAGCCAAAAGAGTCCAAAATTCTGGCTGAAGAAATGTTCTGAAATTAATTCATGAGGCACCAAATGAGACGTGTTTTATGTATAAATTAACACCTTTTTTGACCAATGCTGAAATGGCAGATGTTTTAAGTGAATGGTTCGCTTTTTTGGACATATTTTCGGTTGCCCATTTTAATAATGAATTTATTCCAAGGGGCATTGAGTTGTACCAAATTCCTGGTTCCAAATTTGGATGTCTAGTCGAAAAGAGTCAGTTAGTTATTACAATTTGATTTTTCGAACGGGATCTTCATTTTCTTCAATTTTCACTTAACTGGATTCTTCATAATATACCTTGTTTATTTTCATATCGACAACGTAATCTTCTATTATTTCTGAAATTTTTTCTGAAGTAATTTCCCGATCTCGGGAGTATTTTCCGTTCAGCAGGAATCCCAAACTGATTCCATACAGATATTCTCGTTTTCTTATAAAGGGGTATCATTTTAGCAGTTTCTTCCTCAGTTTCTTGGTGGATGATTCTTCGAATGATTGAACGACAAATACGTTTATAATCCGATCAACAATTGAACAACTTGTTGGTTTGGCCGATTTGCATGGTTCATCGCTGTAAAACGAGTTATGAAAACTTTCTCACTAAAAACGAAAGGAGTGAAAAAGGAAAACAAATCTGAATAATGGGTCGTCAACGAGGAAATCTGTTGATCGATATCATATATCTTCCGTCATAACCATGGCCTTGAACTCCATATTTTAATCCGATATTTTTCACTCCTCTCCGTCTCTGATCCCGGACACAAAAAGCCTGATTTCAAAGATCATGCCGATGCGAAATATTTGTGAAGAAAAACGTTATAATCATAAATGTCTTGTATGAAAGTTTCGGCAAGTCCTCCTAACAAAAGCGTCTCCGCAAACTTTTCAATCCCGCATTCTTTTGTCGGCCTCGAAGGCAAGACAATGTCTTGGTAATTGATTTCGAACACTTTTGTCCTCATCCCGGAACAAGGGATGAAACGCGCCAAGGAGGCAAATTTCAGAGGGCAAGCTTATTATAAAATGTGTAGTGCCAAGATACAGCGACACCAATAAGCGTTCCTCCTCTCTCCTCCCCCACGGTAAATGTCATATTTGTGCTCTATACAGGGCTTTTGTTTGTCAGTTCCATTGTGGACCCATTCACGTTACTTCCGACTTAGTCAGCGAAAAAGTCTGATTACTAGGGAGAGCATCATTTTTCATAATGGATACTCGAGAGAATGATGGGGACGAGACCGTAGTTTTGTCATCGTCCTCGGAATTCATTATGGTAATACAAACTGCTCGGGAATTATAGGATAAGGTCTGAGATTTAGATCCGAGAAGGCTGTCTGAAGGACCGACATGAAACAAGAAAAGGGTGAATAGGGAGAGATCTGTTAGAGCCGTGAAAGTGTATTGAATTTCATACAGGGGCAGGCGGTAATGGATAGTAGCTTCTTCGAATTCGACATTCAGTGAATGTCAAATCTTTTTTCCGCTCTTTTTCTTTCATTCTGTCCATGTAGCTATTGGAAGTAGTATGCTTCACAACAGTGTTTTTCTGGTCCACAAGGGAATCGAAAGAGGTTGGTTATTATAACCAAATGAGCATTGAGTTAAAATATAGGTACCTAGAGAAACAACGCAGTAGAAAAAATTGAAGATAAAATTCTTGGCCCTTCATAGAAGCTACTAAAGGAACTATAATCTGACAGGACAGTTTGCTGCATTTTATTAGCTATTCATTTGCAGAAATCTGTAGGATTATTTATTCGCTTTAGGACTATGAATCATAGGCAGGGTTGGATCCGTTCAATTTATATACAGTATGATGCAAATGAAAGGAATGAATTCGTTATTTCGTAAACCGGCGACTTTAAGGAAAAATCCTGAAACCCGTCGATTTTCATTCTAAAACGGGCTTTCTGTAAGGAAACCTTTTTATTTTCGACGTCATCTATGCGAGCGTGATGACGTCATCACTGAAATGTTTAAATGGGAATATGGGTGTTGTAATACATTATTTAAAAGATCTTTTAAATACCTATTTAGCCATATTAATTTGTACAGTGATTGATTTGCGTATTGTCACAAATATCATCGATGAAATTTCAACAGATTTCTTAATACATAAAATGTATTGAGTATTGGTATGATGTACACTGCGCCAAAAAATTAACGCACATTATGGAAATCTCAAATTTATTCTACAACTGAAGGTGTTCTCAATGATCATTATTTTTATCAGAATTATGCATGCATATGTTATCCACTTTCAACGTTTTTCTTCAATACAGATGTTTTCTCCCAGCAGGAATAAAAAAAGATGATATTACCAGATTTTGAATGTATTGGCTCCATTCTAAAATCAGTTGTTCTCGATCAATTCTAGGGATCAATAGTTTTTCTTTCGTTTGATTTTCTACACTCGATCGCTATGCAACGCGAAACACGCAATTTGATCCAAGAGGAATGTGCCCAAGCGGTAGTTTTGCGAAAAGAAGGGTGGACATACATAAGAATTGCAGAAAGTTTTGGAGTTTCCCATACAAGTGTGTCCAGAATGTTGCAGCGATTCAGGGAGACAGGTATGAATGTCCGAAGACCAGGACAGGGTAGATCACGGGTACCAACTGCTATTCAAGAACGTTACTTGAGAGTTTCTTCGTTGAGACAACGGTTTGCAACCGCTCGCCTCCTTCAAAATCAGCTTGAGCAAACTCATGAGTTGCAAATTAGCACTCAGACAATAAGAAATCGCCTCAGAGAATATGATTTAAGGCCTCGTGTCGCGTCAAGAGGCCCAGCTCTTACCCCAGCCCATCGAAGGGCGCGTTTTAATTTTGCGAGAGAGCATATCCATTGGGAAAAGGCCGATTGGGAAAGAGTTCTCTTCACAGATGAGTATAGATTCTGCCTCTACCATTGTGATCGACGTTCCCTTGTATACAGACGTCCACATGAAAGATATGCTCAGTGCAATTTCCTGAATACTACTGGTTTCGGGGGAGGATCGATTATGGTATGGGGTCGAATATCTTTGACTGCTCGCACAGACCTAGTGGTCGTTGATAATGGACCTATGAATGCTGATAAGTATATAAGGAAAATTCTTGAAGAGCATGTAGTGCCATTTGCCATATATATTGGTGAAAATTTCATTTTTATGGACGATAATGCCAGACCTCATCGTGCGCGCATCGTTCAGGAGTACCCTGAAGAGGTTGAAGTCTCTCGAATGGAATGGCCAGCAAGAAGACCAGATTTCAATCCGATTGAGCAGGTTTGGGACAACCCAATAGAAGGCTGAGAAGTTCAGAAAATCATCCAGCTACTCTTAATGACTTAGGAATCCAACTCGGAGAAATCTGGGAAGGATTAGATCAGAACATTCAAGATCGCTCATTTTTATTTATTTATTTATTATACGGGATCAACCCCATTACATACTTAATTACATAATATGAAAATACCAACCAACTTATCTACTATAAAATAGATCCAGGTATAAACAGAAATACACATAGGTATATATATATATATATAAAAAAAAAAATAATATCAACGGCCAACTATGAACCGTCGTTGCCAAGCTGTAATTAACGCAAGGGGTGGAAATACTAAGTAAGTAAGAAATACTTATCAGCATTTCAGTATTTTGAACGTTGTTCATTTCTCTTCTTTCACATAAGATTCGGTGAGATCCTGAATTTTTCTTTCATTTGATGTGTCTTGTTTCGTTCAAAACCTTCCCGAGAGAACATAAAAAATAAGTTATAAAGTCAATGTAGAGTTGATTTTCATTAAAATTGAGATTTTCAGAATATGCGTTAATTTTTTTACGCAGTGTATTTATTGACACAAAAATAAATTCCTCATTATATTTTAGCTGAAAATAAACAATTTGACCACTTAATTCAGGTTTCGTTGTATTCAATGTAGAATACATATTTTTATTGTAATAATGAAATTTTATTGATTTTTTAAAGAAATACAAAAATCAATTACTGTACATATTGATATGGCTGAATAGGTATTTGAAAGACCTTGCAAATAATTACAACACCCACATTTTCATTTGAAAATTTTAGCGATGACGTCATCACGCTCGCATAGGCGTCAAAAATAAAAAGGTTTCCTTACGAATAGCCCGTTTTGAAAAAAAAATCCACGAGTTTCAGAATTTTTCCTCAAAGTCGCCGGTATGATTGAAATATTCTACAATTTTCATTAATTATTATCGAAATGGAAAAAAGAGCTGAGGGTGGCTATCTGGTCCCATTTCGAAACTTTTCTTTAAACCTATCGACCGATACTGAATTGGTTCGAAAGAATCCATATTTCCACCATGCAGTATATCATATGGTTTAGAAAATCAATAGAATTCAATGCTCCTATACGTGGCCCCACCTGGATACGGATTTCGCGAACCTTCTCATGTAGAAAACTGAATGCGAGTCAGGTCGGAACTCGTGCGTAAAATAGCCGACTTGTCTTTTTCCACATCCTCAAACTCGCCTATAACGCGAAGGACAACTTTGCTTCGTGGAGTTACCACAATCGAGGCCTTCCTGCGGGAGCCTTAGTGTATAAAATTTGAATATTCTGGATATAATACCCCGGTAGAAAGTTATTTGTATGCCTCCGCATTTGATCGTACTAAAATATATCTACACGTGAATGCATTAACTCCGTGCCACTGTTGTATAAACGTTAGCATGTTGATAGTTACAGTTTCATGATGTACGATAATATTATGTATTATCATCATGACAAAACCGTCATTCTGGAGATGATTTATGACGCCGCTCTACGTCGACTACGAATCGAGGCTCTTTGTGGAACGAAAAATTATTTAAATGCGTTTCCTTGCCATTATAACGACTGACGTCCTTGTTAGGCTGGAACTATACGTCAACGACAATTTTTCCAGGAATGTAATCCGTTTGAGTTTGAATAATCGTAAAATTTATACGGAGTCACGCTTCGTGCCAACGGTTTCACAAATCACATGGTCTGCACAACTGATCAATTCGAAACCAATCAAGAGACAGGATGCAAAAATTAATGTTGGTATTCGATCCGGACCCGCTTTCAACTTTAAAAACAGGATATAATGAACTGAAGATCAGGACCAGAGCAGAATCTCTAGGAAAATCGACATTATCCCACTTCTCTTACATAAACAAAAGTGTCCTCGCCATCTATTAGAGCCGATCAAATCCCTACGATCAATTACAACGGTAACGATACTGATATGCCTCGTTTAATAGTTACTCAACAGGCATATCACGTTCAATTTCACACCAATGCCGACGTAACATTCGTTTGCCAAACTCTTTATTGCTTTTGAAACAGGGCATTCTGATTTATATGGTGATGATTTCGAAGTGATTGGCTTCACAAGTGGATCGATACTAGTTTTATTTGCCGGATTTAATAACGCCTTTTGGACGTCCGATCCCAATTTATAGTTTGGTCGCGCGAAGAAACTACAACGCTGTTGATATCTGGGCTGAATCGGTTCGAAATCCTGCGGAAGGGCAGGTCCGTATAGGGAATCTTTCTGGATGTGTAATTTCCATAACCCCATATTGGTTATGGAAATTACACAATACCACACTTTCCTAATGGTTCGATCAGAATGAATATTGCATAAACTGAATTTTAGTGAAAGTGTGCTGAAAAATTCGAAGGTAGCGAATATCGGTTTTTGGCAGTTTTCTCCAAACATAAATGCGTTATCGAAACAACGGCAATGACAAGAGCTGTAGAAAATGCAATTGACTCAAAATATTTTTCTCTACTCATTACAATTCCTGGAAGTTACCATAACAGACATGAAAATACCAAAAGACAATTGCAAGATCTATAACTTTTGTCTGCGCCATTTTCAAGGGAGCACTTACGGTTTACAAGAAAAAACTAGAATATGCGACTTTCGACAACGAATATTTTCTCTCAGTGCTCATGGGATCGGTAAAGACTTTCGATGGTATAGCATCGTACCGCGGTATCCCGGCCCGCTTAGTGGGAGGTGCCCTCTACCGAGCACGTGCTCAAGGGCTTGCGGCGTGTGAAGAGGCGTTTGCAGATTTCTACACGCTGGTGGTAATGACTACAGAGTCATTTGTCTCCTTGCAAATTATTGTCATTCGAAATGTTGATTATCGCCTGACTATAAACACACTTTTAGATGAAAATATCGTTCGAAAATTCATTAGATATTGAGCTTCAATATCTTAGCAATAACTTCTCTTATTCGAATGACCTCATTCTCATCGAATCGTAGCTTTGCACGTTCTTTCTCTGAAATTATTATAGTCGCCTGAAATATTTTCTTAATTTTCGATCCGACCATACCTTTCCGTGAACCAATGAACCATTTACCAATTACCGTCCGGGCCTGCTGAATACCAGCGACTTTCAAAACTGCACCAGATGTTCCTCGGAAACTTCCTCAGACTCGCAGCTACAATCGCCAAGTGGCTGAATTATGCCCCAGCCGCAAATCAAGATGGCACCACATATCTACACCGCGCCGGATTTATGTCCGCCATAATTATTGGCTTCATTGCCTCCGGTTATTTTATAACTCTGTGCGCGACGATATCCCGGATACTGAGGAAGATCCGACTTCTGCTCATTGCAGTTCGGTTCGATTAAATTAGTCGATCGTTAACTTGGAATTACCTGATATGAGACGGCACAAGGTGTATAAGATTTTATGGAGAGTAAGTTCCTCTGCGTGACATGAAATTTATTTCCAAAATATTTCGAGGAATAGTGTCTCCCAATTTTATATTGCATAAAAATCCAGTAAGTACCTACCTATAAACATCTAGACTATTTGAGTCTGTGAATCTGGCAGACCATGACTGATGTCCACAGATTCCAATCCACATGGTTTCATTATTTTCGTTCAAAAACTTCCTAGTACCTACACCTAGTACTCGCTGTATCTTGAAATCGAAACGTTTGCGGTTCCTTGTTTATTGGACATTTTTTTCTTAAAATTATGCAAGGAATCTTCCCTGTTCGTTCGCAACCCCAATATAGTAACAGCCTGTATATTATTAACATTGCGTAGTGCATCCTATAGGTACACTACCATGAAAAATTATATTGGTTTAGTCTCGGTTTTGTTCTTCTTCTCAGGTGAATGTTTCTTCAAGATCTATTATTTTATGACTTGCATATTGTTTTAACTGTATAATCTTGGGGTGAAAAAAATCTGTTTGCATTTTCTACTTTACTAAACTCGTCTTTGTAATAAAGGTCTAAGGATAAACAAGCTCTAATAAAAAAATCATTTTTTAAAACAAGCTTTTATATTGACAACACTCATTCACCATTTTGAAGCCGCCATTTTGATTTCCTCAATTTTGAAGAATCGTAATTTCCGACCCAGAAAACCCCCAGATACCAATTTTGAATAGAATCGGATCATAATTAGAAAACTCATCCGCCATATTGTAGCCGCCATTTTGAATTTTTCAATTTTGACAGAAGAATCATCTTTGTCGAACCCAAAAACCCCCAGATACTAATTTTGAATGGAATCGGATGATAATTACAAAACTCATCCGCCATTTTGGAGCCGCCATTTTGTTTTTTTCTATAAAAAATATTTCATGATGCATTGTCACCAGAATTATGTACACCTGCCAAATTTCAAATCAATCGGACGATTAGAAGTGTGTCATATTTGACTTGCAAGATTTGATTACAGACAGACACCGGGACAGGTGAAACTAAATAAAAGCTTGTAAAAAGGGCGGGCACTTGCCTGACATGATTTTTTGTTGTAGATTGAACAAATTTATTATTTCTGCGTTGAGACTGATTGAATTCATCGAGGTTAATATACATATACTGAGCTTATTGAAACGAAATTTCTGAAAAAAATATATTTAATGAAAAAAACACTAAATTTTGTGGATTATGTTTACAATCAGGAGGTCATACTACTTCATCCCATATAGTGAATAGGGGTTACAATCCTCTGCGACCTTAAGGTCCATTTTGCCTCACTGCTTTCCATATTATACTTCTCTGTTTTCTTTTAAGCAACTTTCTTACACATCGAAAATTTATTCATATTTTTCTTGTGTACCCAACAATATACAATTAACAAATGATAGTCATTCATCAATAATTCTGGTTTGAATTCAGGACAATAATAATGCAATTTGTATGTGACAAATTGAGCATACACCATAGAACATAGACCTCGGCTAACTCCAGGCAGAGACTCAATTTCGCGCAGGAAGCTGTGCCCCTTCGAAGCGGACCAATAATGAGCTGGAGGTATAACCTAGGAGCATAGAATGAATGGAGGGAAGGCTTCATACGCTCGACAGATCATTTTGAACTTCCAATTTCGGCGGAGGTTAGAGTTTCGTGTGACGCCCGATAGATAACGCTGTGATCGCTCATAGGGCTATATGTCACATATGTCTTGTTCTGTGGCGCTACAGTTGCAAAGAATATCATGTTGTTGTCATTTTTATTGATACATTTTCATGACCAACACCAAAGTGATTAAATAATAAAACTTTTTGTAGTTTTTGTTGTTGACTGAAAGGACTCAAGGAGGTCGAAACAAATTGTATTGAATTCGATTATTGTTCTATATATGTTCTATATAATTATTGAATGAAAACACAAGGTAAACGGTTTGAATTTTTATTGACAAGTATCAAAACATATTGAACAATTTTAATATTATTTTAGCTCCAACTTGTTTGTACGAATGCAAAGATCATTAAGCAATAAAATATATCTATATACAGAAATTTATTTAGAAACATATTCATTGATTCAAAATAACACCAAATATTAATCATAACAATATTGTTGACATATCACCGCTTTCTAATCAACTATTTATGCGCAATTATATGGAAAGTCTATGATCGGAAATAAATTTGTCAAAACGAATTTTATTTTAAATATCGGTTTAGCCATGTTGGAGCCACGACAGACGTTGGCGCCATCTCGTGACCTTGCAGCGAACTGACAAGTGCGGACGTTTTTGGCAGTTCATTTTTGTAGCAAGCTTTCCCTCCATTCATTCTATGCTCCTAGGTATAACGAACAAGACTGGCTTTCGCCACACTGTCACTGGCGTAACGTACTTATTTCGGACGAGTGTCGATTCGGTTTGGAGAGTTCCAGACATACGGGGCTATTCACTAAGCAAAGTTGTTATGAATAGCAACTGTAAATCGTCGTTATCCCATGCTTATTACATGGGATAACGACGATTTACAGTTGCTATCCATAACAACTTTGCTTAGTGAATAGCCCCGATAGACTCAATTTCCCCCGGAAGTTGTGCCCTTTTCGAAGCGGATCAATAATGAGCTCGGGGGTATAATGAACTGGCAAGTGAACCAATACCGCATAGATTAAATTGAGCACGTATTGAACTACTTAGAGAGAGCAATATCTAATCGCCAAAACCCACTGTCAACTTTTCAGGAATTGAGTTAAGCCCTTCAAGAAGAATGGAACGATATGGCTTAAAATTTCATTAATGATTTGATTCATAGGATGTCTAGGCGTATTGGACAGTTGATTGAAAGAAGAGGTGGTACAAAGTACTTCTGAATTTGGATTCAGTTGTGGAATAATTATAATTATTCAATCAATTAAGATTTTTCTTCATTTCCAATTTTGTCTCATCCTGCATAGAGCAAAGAATAACAACGAGTTTCTATAGAATAAATTGCATTTAAACTAGAGGAAAATATTCATCTCATTTCCAGAACATAGATTGTTTATTTTTTGAGAATCCTATAGGGTGGCCAACAATTTCGACAATATGTGTACTGTGTAGGTATGTAAAAAAACTTTCGAGATGACGAAATGATAATACAAAGACTTCTAAACTGACATCTTTATAGCAAATTGAAGATATAAGACTTCGAAATTGACATCTTTATAGTAAATTGAGGAGTCTGGGCTCTTTTCCACTCGTCAAATGCTCCATGACGCGATCATGTCCATGCATTCTTCGAACTATTCGAGTTCAGGAACGGTTTCGTATGTATTAAGATGAATTATATTGATGATTTTTTCAATTTCTCCTTTCCGAAACTTTTATGTGAGTAGTTCTAACTCCTGTTAAAGAAATTCACCTTTAGAAACATCCTATGTTGTTTTTAGATAAGTAGAATGTGCCATCAGAAATAATATCATTATTCTGCACATTGTTTTGGCATTCTCTCTTCTCTTATCATTTCTACATTCGAAGGAAATACAGATTTTGAATCTATTTTTTCTATCTTGTTATATCTGAATGAGTCTAGCTCTTCTTTGAATTTGAGTAGATTATCTTTCGTCCTCCTATGGTTCCCATATAGTTTCACACATGATGGCCATCAATACATGAGCACTAGGTAAACCTTTCCCAGCTATCATAAACTCGAGCAATCCAATTCTGAAGAATTGTTGCACAACCTGGTGTATGAAAATGAGGACGAGAATATGGGCCAAAATATAGCTCGATAACTAGGTAAAGTGAACTACTCAGCAGAACTGTTGAATGGGGGATCCTAAATTTCCGCGATTCTGACGAACCTTGCAGAGAGAACCCCCTTATAATTGGGTTTGTAGACTAGCAAGCGTCTCCTTGTTGCCAGTGGAATCCCTGCCACTTTCGAGTTTTGCATACAAATAAATTAGGAAAGTTTATTTCGAAACCGTAGTAAACTTTTTCTCATTCCATTTGTTTTTAATCAGTGATTCAACGAGAGTTCCGGTATTAATTGCAGGGCAGAAACTCTCATCATTTCACCCCGAGAACGTTCAAATAGAAAAACATCTCAACACTTCTTTCAAGAAATTAAGAAACCGCGAGGCATGGGAAATGAAAACGTCGTTGAAATATTAAGGGTTTCCGATAATGAGCGGGGCAGGGCACCGGAAGTTTTGAAAGCACGGAAAATCGCGCTTTGCGTTCGCGGAAAATGTTTTCGGGAGATATTCCTGACTTATTAAAACAATACGAAACTAATTAAAGCAACCACAGGCGTGCCGTTATACACCTAAATCCATTGTGTTAGATTTAGGGTGAATTCCTATTTATAATACCTGGAAGCGCACTCCCGTCGGTCCCTTGGATTAACAATAACACAAATTTACGAACTACCACGATTATTCTCGATTGTTTTCTCCAACCATTTCAGCTTGGAATTGAATTTTGGAGGATGTTCCTTCGTGAAGGTTGCCCCACAAGGACTGATATTTCTGAGGAGATCGGAATTATGAGAAGGTTATTCTGATGTTGCATCATATTGCCGGATAACAGCCATTGTTTCTGGAAATTGAACAATTTTCACAAGGAAACTAAGGTTTGGAGCCAATACAGTTCAATAATTTCTTGGCAAAAATGTTCCTTCATTCTGCATTTTAATTTTCGAGAAGATCAGACGATTCAGTGCGACTAAAATTCATGTTTGCATTATGCCGAGATGTAACCAATTTCTTCAATGCCAGCCAAAGTGTGCTTCATGAACGTTGGAAGACAGTTTTGTAACCCCTTCGGTGAGAAGATAGCCTCTCAGCATTTGCGAAATGGTGAGTTCACGTTATAGAGATAACTCACACACTTTCACTTTTTTCAATCTAAATCCAAAATTTCAATTCACAGGTACTCGAATCTCTGATTGACAGAACTATCATATTTTTCTAATACCGTCCTGGATTTTGATCAGTTTGAAGATGAGTCGATTGCCCTATTTTACTCCATTCAATTTTATAAAGTATCCCGGTTGGCCAAGATTTAGTTTTTTACTTGAAACTGACGCAGGTTGGCACTCATCAAATGTCAAATAATTCTCAGAGACGTTACCAATACTAATTTCTATTTACTCTTTTCTAACTTTGTAAATGGAGTTAGTTCTTATAAGGTTTAACTGTGACACAGGGTTCGTAGTAGGGGAAGTACGTACAAAATGACATAGGGTTTTATAACAAAGGCATAACTTGTTAGTAGTGAATCACCGTAATATCATATTGTACTCCTATGAACTTTGGTCCTTTCTTTGTAAAATCTTATCAACCTTTATGAAATAAAAGTGCCAAAAGATTAAATATTCTCAGATAAATCGGGATAAACGAAAATTCATTTTGTCCGCATGCTATGGACAAAATGACATACCGGCAACAGGCAACTATAGTTTTCTAGTTATAGTTACAAAACTGCTGACAAGTTCACCAATGAAACGCTTGGTTCTTCTAGGAACATCGGCACAAGATGCGTGAGCCCAAGGCATGCATCTTAACCAGTCTTCTTCAGGGCTAATCCTGGAAAAGATCTAAATCGGGAAAAAAGGTCTCATAACAATAGGTATATGGACACTGGACAGTCGTCTTCATGATATCGAAAGTTGCTAGGAACATTTTAAATTTTCTTCTTCATTGTCCTCTTCAAATAATGCCCTAGGGACTTGTCTCCTTGTTTTTGGAGGAGGTATGTGCTCTTTTTTGATTTGATTGCAATCTTGTTAGGTGTTGAAGTTGAAACTGAGTACGTTTGTCGATTCCTCGTCTCACGTTTGCCTTGTTCACTTATAAATAGTACTTTAGGCATTGGAGAAACCTCCTCACAGGATCAGCAAGAGTAGTTTAAGATGCATTGCCTTTATTAGCTGCAGATGAAGATTTTGTTATGAATATGTTAAGACAAGTCCTGATTCTTTGTTTGCTGATGGAGCCTGAGATGGATTGTCTTGGTTTTGTCCGGTAGACACGGTTAATTCAGCTGAAATACCTCTGTCATTTTGTCCGTTCACTGCATATGTCATTTTGTCCAAATAGCGTTATAAAACTAGAAATGTATTGAATTAATACAAAAAGTATATTCAACATACAGAAAGCTCCGTGAATACAATGACAAATGGGTAAAGTTTGAATGGAATGCAATTAAAATGAAAAAAATGGTGAATACTGGCCATTTCTTCTCAAAATTTGGCGCAATGAAAAAAAACCCCTGACCGATTGATTTCTGTTGTCACTCATAACGATCGAATGAACCAGAGTAGATCTTGCTAATTTTCAGAGGTTGATAGAAGCCACTCGGGTCGTGTGATGTGGTAGGTAGTTCCTCATTTGATACCTCCAAACTCAAGTTATGATGCCTATGTCATTTTGTCCATATATGTCATTTTGTACGTATTTCCCCTACTACTAAATTTTCATACTGGTGTATTTCAAGTTGTGCAAAAGGGTATTTAAATATCTTCTGTAGGCATATTTCTTGAGAATTCTGAACAGTGAGGTCCGTCTGTTCGATTAAAAGTTTTTCTGTCGGGTTATTCGAGTACCTACTTCTACTTTTTTTTCGGATGAACTACATATTACAAACCAACGGACTATTATGTCCATTATTTTTCAGTAAAAATTCAACACTCGATTCTTGATTACGCTACAAGAAAATAGTGAATCTTCCAACCATGTTTATATACGTGAAATATTTCCAGTATTAACACAGAAAAGTATTTCGTTAGCATTCGCCAGGTCTTTGGAATTATTGAATTCACATATTATTTATTTGAATTCATTACTTTCCCAAAGTGAATAAACATTTTTGACAAATTGGTACCTTATTACTACGACGGAAGGACAACGTTGCTTAGTTATCTGACAGGGAAATGACTATAACCTAACATTTTCAAATATGCAAGGTGAAATGTGTCAGAATGTCATGGCCAACCGGCAACCGGGATACATAATAAAAAGTGAATGGAGTATATGGGAGCTGAATCATACGTTTCAAATATCAATCAGTTATACCATGAGTTGAAAAGATATGAGAATTTGAAAATATTGTTGAATGCATTCACCACCCTGTATTTCGATTTATATTATGATGGAGTTGATTATACCTATCATACAGAGTTGTTCCTAAAGTAGAGGTATGTTCAAACAAAGAGGGGAGATTTCTTGAATAGTTTTAAGAAAATAGCCCCGTGAACGTTCTGTTTTGGAGATGCAGAGTTTTAAAGTTTGAATACATTTTTTGAGATAATTATAAAAGGTCATCGAACCTTAATGAATGATTGTTACCAATCGGGAAAATAACCATAAAACAAATAATGAATTCATTCACCGCAGCTTACTTATTTGATTTTTCTGACAATTATTGATTTTCGAGAGAATCGTTCGAATATTTCTCGAAATCGTTAGCAGAAACTACAAAACTACAAGAGACCACGAAGTTCAGTAAAACCACAAGTTTTTTTTTTACAATTGATTCACCAGAAGAAAGTTCCGGAAGAAAACAGGGGATATTGTTCCTCAAGAATATCATCCTGTAGAATAACAATCAAAGACCACATGGTGTAAAATATAAATTGTAATAGGAATCTATGCCAAATTTTAGTTGAAGTTGCAGATACTATGAGAAAAAAAATTTGAAAAACAGTAAAACTTCAACACCCCTGTATCTCGAAAGCGGAACGTTTGCGCTTCCATCTTTATGGGACTTTTTTCCTTTAAATTATTGAAGGAATTGCCCCTCTTGTAACCACAATCAAGAAAAACTCTGTATACACATTGTATGTTTAGTCATCAATGAAAAGCCCTGTGCTACTGTTTACAATTCAAATTCCACTTTCAATTTCTCCAAGAGAATTGTTCAGTTCAAGCGCTCACAAAAGTGTATTTAACCTTTGAAATTACCCTTCCATTCTCCGTTCTCGTGAAAATCGAGTTCTAGGTGAATATCTACGAGGATATATTGAAAATTTCTTCCTACTATAGAACCAACAAAATTTCAATGTTAAAATATTTTATTACTCAACATATTCTCCTCTTAATTGAATACATGTATTACAGCGAACCTCCAACGCTCTAGACCTTTCAAAAAAAATGTTATTCTTGCTCTCCAAACCAGTCCTCCACAGCTTCTATTACCTCCTCGTTGGAAGAAAATTTACGACCTTTTATTCCTTTTAAACTTTTTAACAGTTGAGGAAAGAGATGATAGTCGGACGTAGCCAAATCTGTTGAATAGGAGGGGTGTTCTAGTAATTCTAACCCTAAATCACGAATTTTTTGCATGGAAACATGAGATTTGTGTACTGAGGCGTTGTCCTGTAAAAACAAAACACCTTTGGATAGCTTTCCGCGTCTTTTCCCTCTAATTTTTTGCCGTAGAGTGGTCAGTAATGTCGAATAGTAATCTCCAGTTATTGTTCTACCCTTATTCAAAAAGTAAATCATGATAACTCCATGGCAATCTCACAAAACTGAAGCAAGAACTTTTCCAGCAGATTTTTGGACACGAAACTTCTTAGGTCTTGGAGAACCAGAGTGTCGCCATTCCATCGATTGCTGCTTTGTTTCTGGATCGTAGAAATGTACCCAAGTCTCATCTATAGTAACAATTCGGTTTAAGAAGTCTACATCGTTTTCAAATCGAGCACAGATCTAACGCGATGCTTCTACCCTTGCACGCTTTTGGTCAACAATCAAACATTTGGGGATCCATTTTGCAGACATTTTTCTCATGTCCAAATTGATGTGAACTATATGATGAACGCGTTAGTATGAAATCTTCAGTGCTTCAGATGTTTTAGCCCAATTCGACGGCCTGATAAAATCATGTCATGAACTGCATCGATATTCTCAGGGACTGACACAGAAACTGGCCTTCCCGATCGGTCATCATCGTCAATGGAAAATTTACCTCTTTTGAAGCTTGCAGTCCAATCTTTCACGGTCGCATACGAAGGACATTGATCACCAAGGGTATTAAGCATATCTTCTTAAATCTGCTTACTTCTTAACCCTTTAAATACAGATGATGATGGCTCGATACTCCAATTTTTCGATTTTCACAATTTCGGTGGACATCTTTTTTTTTTATTCATCGCGTAACTCTGGTTTACTTTTTTGACGTCGAACTCTACACTGACATATGGTTCGTTGATATGGTATCGCAATATTTTGTTTATGCATGGAACTGGTATAGGCTAACTAGATATCAAAACATCCTCGTAATAGAACGAATTGCAATCACAAGAATTTACCTCTGCGGATCATGAATTGAAATAAAATAATTGATCTCGAGATTCTGGAACTTCGCTTACGGAGAGCACTCACGCAAAATAAGCAGCGTAATCTATTCCTTCTGTCGCATCCGCCTCTTGGTGCCGGAAATCTGCCAGCATAGCGAAGCTTCGACAAGTCCTACATGTTCCTAATTGCCTTGTCTGCTCCAAAGATATTTTCACGGTAACGACCCGTGCAGCCGAATGACAAACAGTTTAATCTGAGGTGCAGTGGAGTTTCGGTTTATTAATGTTGAATAGGCCTCGGAATAGGCTGACGCAAAACAGTTTTCATTAATTTAATTAATACCGATAGCTTATTCGAACTGGGTCGTTTGCGTGTTGTACCTGCCGTTCGATGACGATACGCCAAAAACCCCCCTCGATTTATGAGGTCGGAAGGGCTTAGCGGGAATGATTGATAATATGGGGCTCCAGATTTTTGAGTTGACGTTATTTAATCGATGCTGCAGCTTCCTGCAGTGATTGACTCGATTGCAGTGAAGTTGCAGTGGATAAATAGTCCCCGCAAATGGTTGAATCCCAAACTAAGAGGAGCGTTTTAATTTAATTGAACTCCTCTATAATTTGCTAATTTGGACTCAATATTCGTAGTAAGTCAGGGGGATTTCCTGGAAATATTTGTATTCACAGGTCATCTTTAGAGGCAAAAAATATCAATTAATTTCAAACTGGTCTGACAAATTTTTCTTCTCCCCTATTCAATATACAGGGTCTCCATCTAAATAATTTTCCCAGAAAACACTGAGGCAATTAAAATTGAAGGACATCCTTAGACTCTAAATTCGTTGGAGCATTATCATTCGGTGGTATCCTCGTCTATTTCGAAGTAGGCTATGGTAGGAATTGTCATTCTTACTTATTTTAATTAATCAAGCACAATGCAAAACAAGCAATAATAATAACAAGGTACACTAGTGACTAGAATGATATATCAAAAGTCTGTTCTTTATTTTCGGCGAATGTGACAAATGAACAGAGCAGAGAATAGATGATGACTAAATACAGAAAGGATCCCGCACACTTACTTAGGAAAAGCGGATCCAGTGAATTTTCCCCATTTTTACATATTATATTTATATCAACCTTAAGAACAATATATCAGATTTTCACGAAGGTCTTACATCCGGTTTGTTCTATAGGGCGTTCCAAAATTGCAGCTACGGAAAAATGAATCTTTAAATTTTGATGATAGTTCTTCCAATTTTCAGAATTTCATCATGATGCCTTGGGTTCTGAATAACAAGAAATCACAGATATCCAAACACCGCCCACCACGTTAAGTTTCATTATACAGGCTGTTCCATGAAGTTGTATAAGTAACTGGATGTAACTTTGTTAGTGACTTTGGGAGCGCCCTGAGTTTTTCAAAATATGACTGAAGATTTTAGCTTTATATTTGTTACACCACTATATAATCTAGGACAGTTACTAAAAAAAAGTCATGGAATAATCACTCCTTCATTCAAGATAGAATTCAAGAGTTGAGTAGAGGGGTACTTAATATTTCGCATATTTATGTCGTATCCAAGAAACCAGAGTACGCTTGTTATGTGAGAACAAGTCTCCAGGGTTCTGGCTCCAGTAATGGTTTATATTGAACTAAAACCTGAATGATTTGGCAACAATCTTTTAATTATTTATACACGAGTGAAATTTTTCACAAAGGTCGACATACTTGCATGGTATAATATTTAAAAAAATATGCATCCTTAGAGTGCTCAAAGATACAACAACCTGGAATGATAATACTGTTTTTCTATACAGGGTGTAACTGAATAAGTGTAAAACATTTAAGGAGGTGATTCCTCATCGAAAAAAAGATAGGATCTTTCATATAAAGAAACTTCATTGGAGCATCCCTTGTTAAGATACAGCCCCTTAAAGGGGGTACATAAAATTTGTATAACAATTTTTTTCACAAGCACTGAAAAAGTTACAATATTGAAATTAACCTGACGTTTTGTACTACCAAAAACTGGCAAAATAGTAGCAAAAAGACACTAACTACAAAATAACAATAAATCCAGTTCGCATTTATGACGATGTATCTCTGTAGTTGTTCGTAAAATAATGTTTTGCTGCTTACTGGTTTATTTTGGGCAAAAAACCCAAGAGACATTTTTTGTTTAGAATGAAACAGGCTATCGGAAATAAATTTTCAAATGGTAAACAAATAATAAGACAAAAAGTTACATTGGAAATAAATTTTAGGGGTTGCGTTTTTCACCCCTTACAACCATGGGGTAAACCAAATAAATTACTGGCTAAGTGTCTTTTTGGTAGTACAAAACGTCAGGTTAATTTCAATATTGTAACTTTTTCAGTGCTTGTGAAAAAAATTGTTATACAAATTTTATGTACCCCCTTTAAGGGGCTGTATCTTAACAAGGGATGCTCCAATGAAGTTTCTTTATATGAAAGATCCGATCTTTTTTTCGATGAGGAATCACCTCCTTAAATGTTTTACACTTATTCAGTTACACCCTGTATAAACAGATTTTGAGATAGCGAAATGACGAGATTAGTGACACCGAATTATGTCCATCCTGTACATTCCTGAATAAAAACACCTTTGGACCGATCATCAATACCTATCATAATAATTATACTGAATGAAAACCTATATTCCTTGACAGCAATCTCAACTGCAGATAAGTTTTAAAGAAAAATTGTATGAAATACGAATGTAAACCTGAATAATTTTGCAACTGTTCTTTGTACATTAATGAAACTTCCTACAGAGGTGGACATACATCATGGTATCATATTTTGAAAAACTCAGGGTGGTCCCAAAGTCACTAACAAAGTTACATTCAGTTACTTATACAGCTTCATGGAACAGCCTGTATAACGAAACTTAACGTGGTGGGCGGTGTTTGGATATCTGTGATTTCTTGTTATTCAGAACCCAAGGCATCATGATGAAATTATGAAAATTAGAAGAATTATCATCAAAATTTAAAGATTCATTTTTCCGTAGCTGCAATTTTGGAACGCCCTATAGAACAAACCGGATGTAAGACCTTCGTGAAAATCTGACATATTGCTCTTAACGTTGATATAAATATAATATGTAAAAATGGGGAAAATTCACTGGACCCGCTTTTCCTAAGTAAGTGTGCGGGGTCCTTTCAGTTTGAAACTGACATATTCCTACTATTGACATAGCCTACTTGAAACTTGAAAATTATCTTGATAAACCTGATGTTCAGACAAAGAAACCTGGCTTTAGTCGTGAAATTCGAATTTTATTCGATAACTACTCATTTTAAAGACATGAAATGTTTGGCATACTATAACTAGTTTTTGACGAGCAATCGATCGGAAATATGAAATTATATGGTTGCCATTTGAAAAAAATGATATTTCATAGTTTAATTGAGACCCACTTTGAAGCTCTATTTCAGGCACCCTGTATAATATTTCCTCATAATTTATACAAGAAGCAGTAGGTATCAGCCTGATTTCTTTTGTTTCTTTGTTGCAAAAAAAATTTCTTACAGTGAGGCATTTTGGAGATATTAACACTAAGTTGTGACAATCTTTCTGTCAAAAAATTTGAGAATCAGGCAATAAGTCAACAATCGCATGATGTGGTTGCGCATATCATACATCAAATCATTGCAGAATTAAACGAAGAATTCAAATATGTATGAATATACAGGGTGTTACCTTTAAAATAACTAAGTTCACATCCGTTTCCGGAAGTAGATTCTGCTTGAAAATATTTTACAAATATCGTATCGCAATTCCTTCTTCGAAAACTTCTAATGGAAAAAACACATAAAAAAATCACCCTGTAAACTACAGATCAAGAAATCGATCGAAAATGGTTTTGGTGACAGAATATCCTTCATCCGACTGTTTATTTAGCAACTTTGAATGTACATAGAATTCGTAATAAACGATACATAATTTCAAAGATAAAACTGCTGTTAATGAATTTTCATGTCTTCTTACTGTGATGTGGACATTTTGAGGTATGTACTAAAAAATTCACGGTGAAATAGGGATTTTCATCGTTTTGTTAATTTTTTAATTCTATCTGCAGTAAAATCAAGAGGTTAGTTGTTACCGACGTTTCAGCAAGCATTCGCCTGCCATCTTCAGGGTGTTGGTCCTGAGAAGGACCGGTTTCTGCCAAACTTGGTTTGTCTGGTGTTGGGATTCGAACGCGGGTTATTTAGTTGCAATTTCGAAATTCCAGTCACTCTTACCACTAGTCTACCGTAGCAGGTTGACACTTGCTCTAGTACCAACACTATAATTCGATAATCGAATAAGTATGGTTCTTACAAGTCCAGACATATCAGGTTTGGCAAAAAACCGGTCCTTCTCAGGGCCAACACCATGAAGAATGCAGGCGAATGCTTGCCGAAACAGCGGTAAAAACTTACGCCAAAGATAATGGAAACACCCCAAATAATCATCAAACAAATATTTCATTATGAAGAATATCTCGATCAAAATTAAACTACCAAGAGGTTTGTGAATCATCAAAAAAGGCAAGACGTCAGGGTTAATGATAATGAACAACAAAAAAATTTTCAGACTTCAGAAATGTGGCACTGCGTTCTCGAGTTCACTCTGATGAATTGAGTTTGCTGTATAGAAGAGTTACCCATATTTTGATGTATTAGTGATTGACGGATCTTTTGGGTAATGCTAGAAACCTGAAATTATTCACAAGATCTTATTTTTTGTTCGTATCATCTCTCCTCTTGTGGAAAAACGATCCCGGTTGATAAAGGAAACAGCCATGTTAAGTGATAATTTTGATTGTATTAATTTCTTGTGAATGGTTTTCCGAATAGAGGTATTATTTTGACATGGCATTTTTTATAATGTTAATTTAATTATAAAGAGGAAGGTATGCCGTTAATGATGGATAATAACATCAGCCAAATGGGCCAAATGACCAGCACGACCAAGACTACAGGACAATATCCTTTTCATGAAATTTTCCATGACCAAATCACAAAGTCTTCGATAGTCTCACGAATTCCATCTTTGCGGACTTGAATCGACGCTGATCTCTAGGCGTAGACTTCTCTTTCAAATGGTCCCAAAAGAAGAAGTCGCAAGGTGTTAAATCGCAAGATCTCGGTGGCCAATTTTGATCACCTCTTCGAGAAATATCACGGTCCGGAAACGTTTTCCGTGAAAGATCAATGATTTTTTTGCTTATGACGAACGTAGCGCTGTCTTGTTGCAAATAAACGTTGTCCACATCAATACCATCCAATTCCGGCCATAAAAAAATCATTAATTAGGTATCTCTCGATAGCGCAATCCTTTCACCGTAACTTTTACTCAACACTTTCGGCTAGATCAGCAATATTCTCGGCTTTGAGCGACGTGCACGAGTTTTATTCTTCACATCACTAACTTGTCGCAACAGCTCAAACTTCCACCAATCTCTGTAAAGCGGTTCGACAATGTTAGAGTTTTACGAATCGTCTCTGCCAAATGTTCACCATTGTCATAGTGCATTTAAATAATCTCAATGCGTTGTTGAAGAGTGTATCGTTCCATTTTTATTAATGGCGTAGTTTCTACTTTTCAAAAGTCAAAAAGTGACAGTTTCCGAAATAGCTGGCAATTCAAAATGATACCTGTTATCGACAAACCCTTTATATTGGTTCATCACCAATATCAAAAAAATTGCACTGAGGAGAAGAGACACAAAAAGGAGTGTTGGCTTATAACAATAATTCATCAATGAGTAGAAAGCCCTTATTATTGTAGGCATTATCCATGTTACATTCTTGAGAGCTGAATCCCTGTTTTACATCATTGAGATGAAATTGGAGGAAACATTCGTTCCATCGACTTTCCGCGTATACCGAATGCGGAAACTTCCTTCTCCTGTACCCTCTTCACGCCACATTTATAAAAAGCATCGTTAGAGTTCGAAATATATCCCGAAGACGGTAAATCCGAATTTACAATAATTCCAATTCAAAATATCTCGGTGGAGTATCAGGGGCAAACTTATTCACTTACAATTCCTGCAGGCAGTTCACCTCGACGAAGCTCCTCCGATAACGATGCGTGATTCAGCGGATAAAATTGCCGGAGAATAAGCAGAGCCAACGGCGGAGAGGTGGGATTACACCGTGCCATCGAACTTTTTAGACGTCGCAGATCTATGTTGATGAAACGGTTGTTTGTAGAGCAAACAACCAATCTAAACTCGTCCTGCTCCTCGGAGTAGTACATTAGCACCTAGAGTCGCTGTGAGAAACGTTCTCTATTTGTGAAATCCAATATTTGTCCTCTGTATATATTTATTTGAAGAGGGCTTGCTGGCGCTTTCGAAGCGGCTCGTCAATTCTGTCGATGAATATTTCTTTTCTGCTGGCACGACTCTAGACTCTACAAGCAGCCAGCGTTTTCTTCGTTCAAATGAAGGGTAAATAGCAGGAGAAATACTTGAAATTTTAAGGATATGATTTAAAAAAAAATCATTGTGAACAAAACATGAAAATATGTGTCCAAAATGTGCTTTGTTCTTCAATATTCATAACAGTTTAGGCTGTACAGTTATAAGCAGACTATTTCTTTAAAAACCACAGCACCAAAGTTTTCAGATGAATGATCAGATGATTGTTTCATAATAAAGAGGAAAGTATGCCGTTAATAATGGAAAATAACATCACCCAAATGACCACCACGACCAGGACTACAGGACCATATCCTTTTCATGAAATTTTCCATAATCAAATCGCAATGTGGCTGCCCTATGTCCTCGATAGCCTCACGATTCCATCTTTGAGATCTTGAATCGACTCTGGGCTCTTGGCGTAGACCTTCCCATTCACATTGCCCCAAAGGAAGAAGTCGCAAGATGTTGCATCACAAGATCTCAGTGGCCAACTGTGATCACCTCTTCGAGAGAAACACGGTCTGGAAACTTTTCCCGTGAAAGATCAATGGTTTTGTTGAATGTGAGGCACACAGCGCCGTCTTGTTGGAAGTAAACGTTGTCCAGATCAATACCATTCAATTTCGGCCATAAAAACCATTATCTCGGTAGCCCAATCCATTCACCGTAAGTGTTGCTCCAGCCCCATTATCGAAATAGTAAGGTCCAATGACCCCGCCGGACCATAAACCGCATCTATCAGTAAGACGTTGAGGATAGAGAGGCTTTTCAACAATAACCCTTGGGTATTCCGAGCCCCAGATGCTACAATTTTTCTTGTTGACAAAGTCACCGAGGTGGAAATGGGCCTAAAAACTCAAGATGATTTTTCGATGGTATTCCGGATCATTTTCATGCATTTCAAAGACCCAATCAGCAAAGACACGACTTGAGCTCTAGAGCTCTTGTGCTGAACTTTATAAGCCTTAAGACCCAAATATCCATGCAAAATTCGGTGTAATGACGTTTGTGCAATGCCTAATTCCCAAGAACGACAAGTAATGGACAAACACAGCAATATTTTCGGCCGTTTTTCAGCGACGTGCACGGGTTTTATTCTTCACATCACTAACTTGTACCAACAGCTCAAATTTTCCCACCAATTTCTGTATTGCGTTTCGACAAGGTGCTTCACGACGACCCACAAATGTTAGAGTTTTACGAACCGTCCCTGCGAAATTTGAACCATTTTTATAGTGAATTTTAATGATTTCAATGCGTTGTTGGAGCTTTTATCGTTCTATTTTTAATGATGGCGTAGTTTCTACTTGACAAATGTCAAAAAATACCATCTTCAAAAGTGACATCTACTGAAATAGCGGGCTGTCCAAAATAACACCTCTTACTGGAAAACCCTTCACATGAAGGTTTGTATTGTGTAGTTATAAGGATTTGAATTTCCACTTTAGCAGGAAACCTATATTCCACTTTCTCGAAAACACAAAAATTTCTTACCAAAAATCGTTTTCTATTCAATTTATGATTCATCGAGATATCAATCAATTTTGTATTCAAAACATTGAAATTCCAACATTTTATAGAGGCACAGAGACCTTTTGGTAGGTATAGACGTTGCGAACTAGAGCCAAATTCCTGATATTGAGGAAGGTAATTTTTCGAAAATTCAGGAATCGAATCTCCAATTTCCAAAGTCTGCCCCTCATCGCTAACTGTAATTGCCTTAGTTCAAGTACTTACAACTTTATTGGGCACGTAAACGTATGACAACTTCATGACATCGAATGTTTAAGAAACCATTTGTTTTCATTGAAGTAATCTAAGTTTTCCTCAATGAGAATTCAATGGTGTGGAATTCCTTTCAGATTCCATATTGAATTATCATGCTTTCATACTGTATTGCAGTCAAATACACAATAAAATGCCCAAAGTCGCGAAGAAATGCAGACCTTTATTTTCCAAAATTTTGAATAAGTGTTGATTGAGGAATATGTATTATGAATTAAGTCAACACTTAAATCCACTTCATTCAAAATAAAGAGATACTTCGATCTCGTTTCTTCGCTCAGTTGCGAATTACAATGCTGCAAAAACATATACTTCATTCGAAATGAAATTTCCGAAGATGGGCAGAAGAGTGTTTTGTTCATGGATTTTCGACACACCGTATCTTTCAACCGAAGCCGATTTTTGAAAAAGGTTTTGAAAAAAATGGAGTTTTATTGATCAGGGGAATCTACAGATAAAAATAGGTACAAGTTGAAGACTCACCTTGTATATTTTGCATCTAGATAAGATCTGGAAGTTTGTTCTTAATTTTGAGGTATCTTTGTGACATTTTGAGTGAAGATTGCAAGTGAGTTGTGTCGATAGTAAGCTAAGGCCATAATCGTATTAGAATATCATGTGTCAAATAAGTGCTCAGAAATTTGGGATGTATCAAGTAGGTAAATGCAAATGGACGTTCATCTACCTCGTAAGCAAATCCATCTTATAGGTAGATTCGCATTCAAGAATCCAATAAAAGTTGTTTTGACAGTTGTCAGAAAAAAATTGATAACTATCGCTAGAAAGTGAAAAAACCTGAATACCGATAATTTGACCATAGAATCGACTCGAAATACTCCAGAAATGAAAGAAGAGCAATCCCCGCCTACTTTCGGATGATAATGTTCGTATCCAACAATCCCATCGAGATTAAGGGGTCTTCGAGGAGAGAGCCGTCAGTTATTCATTGAGAGCACGCTGTATGCCCCCTCACAGTGGCGAGCTTTCTGTTCCAGTGGAAATCATGGACCAGCTGTTCCGCTCTTTATTGTGTTTTGTAATCAGGGCAGGCGGTGTTTTATTAGTGGCAGTAATTTGAGGCAACGGCTGCGCCTCATAAGAACCGTTGATGTATGGGTTTTATTGACTAGAACTACATTGTAACATCTCCGGCCAATGGTCAGGGCTATTGCAGCAACGTGAGTTACTGCTCGCTAGCCGAGTTGCAGGTGTGTAACTCTCCAAGATATACGCTACCTCGATCTCGTTTCTCCGCTCTCTTGCGAATTACAATGCTGCAAAAGAAAAAGGTAAGATCGAAGGATAGACGAGATTCCGTATCGAAAATGGGAAAATTGCTCCGAAAACCCTTTCGGATATCCAACAACACATCAATATACACGGTTTCGCTTGATGATAGCGATGATATAATATTGGAGAAATCAAACTGATATTATGCAAACTTGTTTTTGGAAATAACGAAAGACAAAATCGAGTTAAATAGGAAAGGACCCCGCACTTTTTTTATGGCAAATGGCGTTCCGTCAAATGTTCTAATTTTTTGGTATAATGTAGTACTCGTCCTACTGATCAAAAGTGTCTATGGCGCCAACTCAATCCTATGACTAGTTTTTCAGATACAGGGCGTTGAAGTTGAGAATTACCCCACTTAAACTAAGCGCGTATCTAGAAACAGAATTGAATGAACTTCAATTTTCCTCAAGAAACATCTCATTCTATCCCCAGGTAGCAACCATATGGAGGAATATGACCGAAAATCGTTACGAATAGGTACAGGGTTATCCATAATTGAATTCATGCTCGATTTTGAAAGTATAAAATATGTCAGTTCCAGAGCGAAAACGATCGCAAAATAAACTATTACACTAGATATGTTGTTGTTACATCGAAAAAACCTGAAATACCCAAAATTCATACTGGGTGATCCATTATTATAGAAACTATTCACAATGAAGGTTAAGTGGACACCCTGTATTTTTGGGTTGATTTGAGGTGTTTGTTCGATTTTTTGAGAACATATCATCAAGGACTTCAAAGAATACAGGGTGATTCAGTCATAAAATAAATTAGGAACCTCACGAAAATACCTAAAACCACCTTTTTTTCATCACCCTCTATTTCAAGATTAACTCCGTTGAGGTGGGAGTTTTCTTTCACCACTGTACTTGATATAAAACATCAATAGGACTGAGAGTTTTTATCCGCTTCCTATGACCAGATTTTTCTTTATGTAGTATGAAAATTATTTATTTATGTTATTCAATTCTCATTCCAGCAAAAAATCTGCTCATAGGAAGAGGATAAAAACCCTCAGCCGTATAGATGTTTTTATATCAAGTACAGTGGTGAAAGAAAACTCCCACCTCAACGAAGTTAATTTTGAAATAGTAAGTGATGAAAAAAAAAGGGTTGTTTTTGGGTATTTTCGTGAGGTTCACAGTTTATTTCATGACTGAATCACCCTGTATTCTTTGAAGTCCATGATGATATGTTCTGAAAAAACCGAACAAACATTTCAAATCAACCCAAAAATACAGAGTGACCAATTTACCTTCATTGTGAATAGTTTCTATAATAATGGATCACCCAGTATGAATTCTGGGTATTTCAGGTTTTTTCGATGTAACAACAACATATCTAGTGAAATAGTTCATTTTGCGAACGTCCTCGATCTGGAACTGACATATTTTATACTTTCAAAATCGGGCAAGCATTCAATTATGGATAACCCTGTATTCGTAACGATTTTCGGTCATATTTCTCTATATAAAGGGTGTTTTTTTTAGAGGTATAGAACTTTAAATTGCAATAAAACAACGATGGATTATTCGATTGACATGAATTTCATTTATCCGGAAGATAATCTTGTGGCAATACATTTTAAATGTGATTTCTGGCCGCATGATGACCGCCACGGCTGGCTCGGATGTAGTCCAATCTGGACGTCCAATTTTCGATGACTTTTTCCAACATTTGTGGCCGTATATCGGCAATAACACGGCGAATGTTGTCTTCCAAATGGTCAAGCGTTCGTGGCTTATCCGCATAGACCAATGACTTTACATAGCCCCACAGAAAGTAGTCTAGCGGTGTTAAATCACAAGATTTGGAGGCCAATTCACAGGTCCAAAACGTGAAATTAGGCGGTCACCAAACGTGTGTTTCAATAAATCGATTGTGGCACGAGCTGTGTGACATGCTGCGCCGTCTTGTTGGAACCACAGGTCCTGGACATCATGTTTGTTCAATTCAGGAATGGAAAAGTTAGTAATCATGGCTCTATACCGATCACCATTGACTGTAACGTTCTGGCCATAATCGTTTCTGAAGAAGGACGGACCAATGATTCCACCAGCCCATAGAGCGTCTCTGGGGATGCGAGTGATCAATAAGAGTAAACGTGGTGCGAAAACGTTCCATGGTTAATCGAATTAACTGCTATGATGGACGATTTTGTCGACGATAAAATGGACGTAGTGCGCGATACGTATTCCGCACAGAACCATTATTTTCGAAATAAAATTGCACTACTTGCAAGCGTTGTTCAGGAGTGAGTCTATTCATGATGAATTGCCAAACCAAACTAAGAATAAATCACTTGACAGCTGTTAAATCGGTCGCCATCTTGAACAGTAATTCCAACTTGAAGTTCTATACCTCGAAAAAAAACACCCGTTAGTTGCTCCCTGGGGTAGAATGAAATGTTTTTTGAGAAAAATTGAACTTCATTCGATTCTGTTTCGAGATACGCGCGTAGTAAAAGTGGGTAATTCTCAAGTTCAACGCCCTGTATCTCAAAAACTAGTCATAGGATTGAGTTGGGGCCATGGACACTTTTGATCAGAAGGTCGAGTAGGGGAAATAGTACAAAACGACATATATGGACAAAATGACATAGGCATCATAACTTGAGTTCGGAGGTATGAAATGCGGAACTGCCTACCACATTACACGACCCGAGTGGCTTCAATTAACCTCTGAAAATTAGCAAGAGCTCCTCTGGTTCATTCGGTCGTTGTGAGTGATAACAGAAATCAATAGGTCACGAGTTTTTTTTCATTGCGCCAAATTTTAAGGATAAATGGCTAGGTTTCACCATTTTTTGCATTCAAGTTGCATTCAATTGTCATTGTATTCACGGAGCTTTTTGTATGTTGAATATAATTTTTGTATTAATGCGATACATTTCTAGTTTTATAACGCTATATGGACAAAATGACATATACAGTGAACGGACAAAATGACATAGGTATTTCAGCTGAATTCACCGTATCTACCGGACAAAACCAAGACAATCCATCTCAGGCTCCATCAGCAAACAAAGAATCAGGACTTGTCTTGACATATTCATAACAAAATCTTCATCTGCGGCTTATAAAGGCAATGTATCTTAATCTACTCTTGCTGATCCTATGAGGAGGTTTCTCCAATCCCTAAAGGACGATTTATAAGTGAACAAGGCAAACGCGAGCCGAGGACTCGACAAACGTACTTAGTTTCAACTTCTACACCTAATAAGATTGCAATCAAATCAAGAAAGAGCCCATACCTCCTCCAAAAACAAGGAGACAAGTCCCTAGGGCATTATTTAAAGAAGACAATGAAGAAGAAATGTTCCTAGCAACTTTCGAGATCATGAAGACGACTGTCCAGTGTCCATCTATCTGTTGTTATGAGACCTTTCTTCCCGATTTAGATCTTCTCGAGGATTAGCCCTGAAGAAGACTGTTACGGTACATGCATTGCTTGCATTGGGCTCACGCATCTTGTGCTGATGTTCCTAGAAGAACCAAGCGTTTCATTTGTGAACTTTGTCAGTAGTTTTGTGACTATAAGTAGAAAAATACAGTTGCTTATTGCCGGTATGTCATTTTGTCCATAGTATGCGAACAAAATGAATTTCGTTTATCTCAATTTATCTAAGAATATTTTATTTCTTGGTACTTTTATTTCACAAAGGTTGATTAGATTCTATAAAGAAAGGACCAAAGATCAGAGGTGTCGAATATGACGTTACTGTGATTCACTACTAACAAGTTATGCCTCTGAAATAAAACCCTATGTCATTTTGTACGTACTTCCCCTACTACATTATAACAAAAAATTAGAACATTTGACGGAACGCCATTTGCCATAAGAAAAGTGCGGGGTCATTTTCAGTTATTTTATGCGATCTTTCCAACTTTTCATTAAAGCTAACGGGTGGTTTTTTTTTAACTATTTTCTTTTTGGCAGCACTGATTCTGACAGCTTGACGTTTCGTGTTTTGTATCACTGTCAAATATCTTCAGTTTGGTCTATAATTTAGGAATAAATAGTTTTACAAACGATCAATGCTTGCAAATCATTGAATTTTATCATTATAATGCGTGCTCTGTTGAGAAAGTTCATCGTGAGCTTCTTATTTTGACGTATATACCAACTATTAATTGCTCATGTAGGTAGCGTAGCAACATGCGTAGCATAGTGCAGTGTCGGGTTTTTGTTTTTTCTATAATTGATTTTGATTTGTATGATGGCTACTTATGTTATTCCAACAATAAAATTTATCCCTCAAAGCCTGAACCGTAATGGGGGTCTCCGAATTGTTATCAGGATTCTAACTGAAGTTAACGTTTGCGTCATCAGGGAGCGCAGCTGGTCGAAATACAACAAGTACACGTCATTTTTCCCGTAATTTGAGAGGTTTGCGTTGGGAAAACGTATGATTTCGTCGAGCGTGGTGGTGAATCGACCTTATCCAGGAACGGAAGTCGATATTTAACAATATGTACTTCAATCGGTGAAGACACGCGACGTTCGCGGATGCGAAGGTTGTTTGGGGAATATTTATCTATCGACCAAACTTCAGGATCATTATCCTTGGGAACCTTGTTTCTGTCGGAGTGATATATGCGAAAAGTTCCTGGGAGAACTTCTGGCATCAACAGAATTAAACCAGATAGATCTAATGCAGCCGAATTGAACTTGACGCCGTTGATTGCTGTAATATTTTGCTATCATGAGAATAAAGCTGCGGGTGGAGTTTTAATTGATGATCATCAACTTTTTCTGGTTACGCAAAATGAAAACATGTTTTTGCTCAGTCGAAGATAAAACATTTTCCTCTTCCCTATTTAATACCGAGGGGTAGAAACGCCCCCTCTCAACCTCAAATAAACGTCAAAATTCAATCTTGCCTTCATAGTTTAACGTTGACAAGATTAGGTGAAATTTTTTCTTATGACACAAAATGAACAAATTTGAATGGTTGTTCGAACTGTGAAAAAATATTCACGATAATTTCGAAACTACAGAGTAGATCAGCATGAAATGTCGCATTCAGATTATTCTAATTACAAGGTAGATGATTTCCGATTACTTGAAGTATCAGAGAAAGAAGTATCTGAGGTAGTTAATAAGTTGAAGAATAGTGCTTCGTATGGCTTTGACAATGTACCAATGAATATCATTAAGAGAGCCATCCATCTAATAGAAAAACCATTATCTTATGAATAGAAGTTTTGAAGTAGGTATCTTTCCAGAGGCTCTTAGGCTCGCAGTAGTTAAGCCGCTTTACAAAAACGGCAGCTGCCAAGATTTTGATAGTTTTCGGCCGATCAGTTTATTATCGTCCTTTTCGAAAATAATAGAGAAAATCTTATCGAATCGTCTGATTCATTTTTTAAAAAAATTCCAAATTTTCAATATCCATCAGCATGGCTTTGTTCCTGGAAGAGGTACACAGACGTCTATATATGAGCTCACTCATCATATATTGGAGGCTTTGGAGAGGGGTGAGATACCTTTGTGTCTTTTTCTCGACCTCTCCAGGATCTTTGATTGCGTTGATCATGACCTCCTCTTGCGAAAACTGGAGGCATGTGGCATAAGGGACAGGCAGCTGCATTTCGTTGAGAGTTACCTGACAGAACGAAAACAAAAAGTTATTCTGAATTTGAATGGAAGCGAGTTTGTGTCAGGCGAAAGATCCATCTCAATGGATGTACCGCAGGGCAGTGTGCTGGGCCCAGTGTTGTTCGTCATATATATTAATGACCTACCTGAGCTTCAAAACATTATATGCAGATGACTCTAATATGTTGGTGTTCGGAAAACAATTGAAGACAGTAATTGACAAACCTGACATTGTGTTACAGAGAGTTGAAACTTGGTGCAGGGAGAATGGTCTTGTCATGAATAAACAAAAAACCCACTGTTTGATTTTCCGTACAGAGAGGTCAAATCTAGATGTACCTGAATTTTTTGAGGGGGATAACGGTAGAATTGGCGTAGATGGCACAACGAAATTTTTGGGGATACAGCTTGACTGCTTCTTAAAGTGGGATAATCACATTTCAGGTTGAAATAGAAAATTGTGTTCTGTTATTTATTGTTTGAATATACTCAGACATCAATTGGATTCTGATGTTCTTAAAATGGTATATTATGCAAGCTTTCAGTCATTGTTGTCATATGGTCTGATTTTTTGGGGTTTTAGTAGTCATGCCAAAAAGATATTTGTTACCCAGAAGTTGGCATTAAGATCAATATTTCGACTGAAGTACAGGGAATCGTGCAGAGGTCTTTTTAGAGCTAACAATATCATGACACTACCGGGTTTGTACATTTTTAGCTGTTTGATTTTTATTCGTAAAAATAGTCATTACTTCAGTTCTTTTAAGAACAATAATAATACTAGACATATAGTTAAATATCCGTATCCAGCTTGTTCCCTTACTTTGACCCAGCATAATACACAGTATATGTGCATGAGATTGTTTAATGCTCTTCCAGCAGTAATATCAAATATTGTTGATGAAAGAATTTTCAAAAAACACATCCAGAAGCTAATAATGCAGTGCGAAACTTATGCTGTTGATGAATTTCTGTTATACTGTAGGGAAACAAAGAGTAGTTATTAAGAACCAGCTGTTTTTGTTTATTTGAGTTTCTTTGACTTGTTGATACTTTATTCCGGCTATGTATGTATACATGTTTGTGATGATTTTGTCAATAAAATTCATTTATTATCATTATTATGAACGAGCACTCAAAAGCTTCTAACGTTGGAGCTCTAAGTGACTAATTTTTTATATAAATTTCTGAGTTAAGGTTCTCTTCAGAAGCGAGACTCATTTAAAAAAAGGATATTATCAGCAAGAAGCATCCTCTCGGACTATTATCTGAAGCCTTCGGGAATGAAGCCAATAGATGCTGAATGAATTCTAGAAAAATCCGATAATATGCACAGAATATGACGCTGCAGGCTGGTAAATATTGAAGGGATGAAGTGATTCTCGCTTCCGCCTCACCGTTCGCTCAAAATGAAACTTCTAATATTAATGACCTCACCGGCTTAAGCGTTCATCACTGATTTATTCCACGGGAACTTCAATAGAGTGCAGTCTGGCTCTGTTGAAATTTTAAAGGAGGATGTCCATCACAACCCTGCATCTTTTGATAGTGTTAATCAGAATTTTCCGCCAGTTCTACTTCCTTCATCACAAAAGATTTTTCCGAAGGAGGAATGATCTCGTACTAGTTTATTCAGATCGTTTATATTTTCAGCGCAAACATGAAATATCAGGAAGTAAGTGAGCAACAGATAATATCCTGAAAATTAGTTCGGAAAATTCCTCGACTGTTATTTCCCTCATTATCTAGCGGTCATATCACAACCGTCGTATAAATACGGCTGTGGCTATCTTCAATGACAGGAAAGAGCTCTACTAATCTAACAAAACTCTATAGATGGAACTAACATAAACTGCAAACGTTTCAGCAGTTTGTGCCATTTGATGACGATGCAGAAACGTTTAGAAATTATAAAATTGTTTTACCGAAATCAGTGCTCCTTTGTGAATACTGAGAGAAGAATAATTCATGGATGACATTATTCCTTCAACTTACAATAGGTCGTACTGTAGACAAATCTGAATATGCATTTTCGTACAAGGGTACAAGAGAACCAGTATGACAAAGAAGTGCTAGCACCCAAGAGAATATAGATTCTGAAGCAGCAAGTGTAAGAGAATATCCAGATTCATCAACAACAAGATCGGGAATTTCGAGGACAAACTTGGTTCTTCCTTCCAAATTCAACAAGTTCAGAGATCATAAGACCACCATAATGTCGTTTTTTGTCTGATTTTGCTCTTGAACAACTGGATAATGATAAACACTCTCTTCGAAAAATTTCTTTAATAAGAAAGATCATTTTTGGTTGAATGGTTATGCGAAGAGACAGAATTGCAGAGTTCGGAGTGATGAAAATCCACACGAAACTGTTCAGACACCATAACATACTGATAAAGTCAATAAGTAGTGTGCAACTCATGCTGGCGCAATCATTGGTCCACATTCCTTAGAAGAAATGGTCGAAGAGTCACAGTAGAGAATCTATGCATCACAGTGTTAAAAAGAAGTTGTTGATAATAATCTGGGCAATATTTGGTTTCAATAAAACGGTGTCACCTGTCACACAGCCACCTCGACAATCGATCAATTGAGAACAAAATTTGATGAAATCATCTTGAAAAATGGTCCAGTTGCTTATCCCACCAGATCATCTGATTTAACACCTTGTGATTTATTTCTTTGAGGATCTGTGAAGCCACAAGTATATGCTGATTATACAACAACAACTGAGCAATTAAATCAACATTGAAAGTGCTGATGATGAAATACAGCCAATTGATGTGAAAAAATTATGAAAAATTGGGTTGACAGGATGCAAAATCTGTTAGGTACGTACGAAAAAGTAGAGGTGTTCATTTGAGTGATGTTATTTTCTATACATAGGGTCTCAATGTAATAATTAAAATGACAAATTCTTCTTCTTATTCTGTGCGGCGCCTTTGGTCGGCAGAACGAGGGCCTTGTGGCCCATTGTTCATTTCGCATTTCTGTGATACTAGAGAGACTCAGACCCGAAGGCACGCGAGTCGACAAGGAGGAGTCCCTCTCACCATAGAGACGGAAGGTGTAGGGTTTCCTAGGTGTGTTAACCTCAGTACAAAGAGATTGTCGCACGTGAACAGTATATGTTCCGCCGTTTCATCCGCGTTCCTGCACCAACGGCACAGGGAACTCTCTGTTAGTCTCATCCTATGTAAAAATGACAAATTAAATGACACTGAATTTTTGAGTATTTTTGATTAAACCTATTAGAAAAAACCTTAGACGTAGATGCGAAATGGCGGGCGCGCCGGGTTGGCCAAAATTCACATTTCTTAAACAAATTTTTTGTGGTTTGAACGACATGGTTGAACTTATTGAATTCAAATTTCCAATTTTTTGTGTACAGGCTGGCCAGATTTCGATGGTTTAGTAGGTACTACCACAGAATACTTACCTACACAGAAGCAACACTTAGCGTCGGCACTTTGATGTTCAAGGGGCAAATTCTCGTGACTCTGTTAGGTAGTACATATGTCACTTTTGAGCGGTCCAGCCACATAATTCTATGGGTTTAGCAAGAAGTTTAAATTTCACGTTGACATGTACTACCTAGCATGGCACAAGCGTCATCAAATAAAGTTTTGGCGAGAAGGCGGAAAGACGCTTCTGTGTAGTTAGGTATTCTGTGGTACTACTTCTCCTAAACTATAGAGATAGGGAAAAATTCATTACATGTGATGTCCTCTTTTTTCGAGTAAACATAAATTGCTGGAAACCAAAGTTGCTATAGGGCGATTTTAGTTTTTCGTTCAACAAAATCCAAGCGGACTTATTCACTTCCTTCAAAACTTAGGCGGTCATAAAATTTCATGTCTTATTTATATTCTCACTTGTCCAATTCACTTCAAGATTTCTAACATGCCTAAGATAATGGTGTGAGCACTAATTGTATTTTGTGTCGCCAAAATTGAGAATATCAAGGGCGGATTTACGGAGGGGGGTAATGGGGGTAATTACCCCCCCCCCATGAGTATCGAAGACCTAAGAAAAAATTACGTTTCAAAGTTTATTTGAGGATGTTGTGTACCTGATTTAATGGTTTTCAATCATATTACCCCCCCCCCCCAATGAAAAAAAAACTATATTCACCCTTGGAAAATATAGAAGCTGGTTCTTTTCACTTCAGGTGGCGCTTTTCACAAATCATGACAGTTTTTATTTTGGTTATTTCAAATATTTGAATTAATTTTGGCGAACGTGTTGTGTTAATGGTTGAAAGTTCTTTCCAGCAATAATTTGTGTTTATTTCCTTGACATTTTGACTTATATTAGTTCAGAAGAAAGATAAATGCATAGAGAACCTGGTGTTGGGACTGATGAGTTTTTGTTCAAGACTTTCTTGTCGATCGAGAATCTGAGTTGTTCGTTCTTCTTCTTATTTCTCTCGAAAGGGGTCGCGCTATTTTGCATTACGGCAGTAGCGCCACGACCGCGAATAATTGAGGATTATTCCGGAAGTAGCACCAGTACTGAAATCTAGGGTGCCGTTTTGACCTACAAATTTTGGTCACTATTTTTAGTAAGCAGTCGTTGCACCAGGTATTATATGCATCTATGAAAAAAGGTAGGTATAGTCCATCCAAGAATGATTGACATCTCGGGGGGCTTTGGAAAATCGACATTATATTGGTAATGACCATTCAGTAATATTTTGGGTTGCAGAATTCAGGTTGGTGTTGGAAATAACACTGACATTTTGTTCTGTCATTAATGTTTCGAACAAATTTGGCAAAAAATTGAGCAAGTGAAATGAATATCTTTGAAATGAGGCTCTTGAAGAGTGAACAGCTAAAAAATGGAAAGCCCGCACAGAGCACGTAGAAAAAGAAATGAGAGAAGATTAGTTAGAATATAAGGAATGTTATGATATATTGTTAACAAAACCTTTCATTATGAACATGACGAGTTCTGCCCAGATGAGGAAAAAATAACATGTTGTGGTTGTTGAAACAGAATAATAGGAATATTTATATTTTTCATATTTTACACCTTCATTGTTCACAAATATTGAAAGTTACAATGTCATGACAAAATTCTTCATATATTAAATAGATCCATAAGTTAAGTTTTGTTTCTGTCTTGATATCTATTACAAATTTCCCAATCAATTCACATTGCAGTAACACGCTTCAAATTATCAACTAGATTTTTTCGGTTTAGCGAATATTCATATAGAACATTGAAAAGGACCGTGCTATTTAATCACCCACGATATTTTTCGTTATCAAACCAGAATTTCCAGGCTGTATGCTCCTATAATTGATCGTAAGATCGACAATGTATCAATACAAAATGAAAATAACTGCTGGTATACAGATTCACACGCTGGTAATCGTATGTGAAAATTGGGAACATTCTTATGTTCAAAGTTCTTTACTTTAAAAAAATATCGTTCAATTTTTAGGTTATTACTATATCTATGGTGAAAGCACAGAAAATTTTTAGTTACTTTTTTGTAACTAGAAATAAAGCTGCGACTGGACTTTCGAGGCCTGCTCTGATGTCAATCATTCTTGGATTGACTATATGAGACTTTCATTAGATAAAAATGTCATTCTGTGGTCATGTCATAATTGACCTTGAAAGATCAGCTGTTGATGCATCAATCAAATCGATCAACGGAAAAAACACCGAAATGACCTTGCATGAGTCTTGCGGCGCCGCCACGAAACATATCTAATATTTTCGATTTGGTCGAATGTCGTTGCATTCAGAAATTGACGAGTGAGATTCATTCTATCATTAAAAATTCATGTTCACAATATAAGCTGCGTTTGAAAATGCACTTAACAGCGTCCACCGTAGCCACAGCAACCCGAGCAACACGGCTCCGTTAATGTAGTGTGCATTCCCAAACGCAGCTTTGATTATTCCTTCTGAGTGTTACACTCCTGATGCCACTGAGTATATGTCAACTCATAATGGATTGCAATCATTTCTCATTGTCCTAAACGCTGAATTCATCAATTCCAATATATCCTTCAGAAGGACGGCGTGCAGCAGATGGGAAGACACGAAATGATTACGAGCTGACATGCAAAATTTCTCATGAGTCTATTACGCCCACATATCGATATTGAGCACCACATTCTACGGTTCATTAATTACGGAGCTTGAGGTCGCAAAATGAACGACGCCACTCCACCGAGGCCTCTCAAGAACGACAGGTGCTCACCCTTTTCGTCTCGGAGTCTTCGCGTCAGAGGAAGACGGCAGTATTTGAAATCTAACGCTACGTTTGCCAATTATCTGGAAGTTCGCCGAGATTATATCTTATCCCGCGGAAAACTGGGACACTTTTCGGCAATTACCGAGTTCATTATTTATTATTCTGTTCGAGAGTTATCGATTTAGAAGGTCGGTGAAGGGTGAAAGACACTGGCTTCGATTAAACTGAGTTGAGCGGCCAGGATCAGGGGATTCTTCACAGGAAACTTGTTTTTTCACTTGTGGGGACTAGTAGTTGATGAAGAAAGCATTGTATGTTTTCTGAATAAGTTGATACATCGGAGGGTCACATAGCCAAACATACATGATCCACTGGTGAATTTGAGAGAGGGCCAGTTTTAAAAATGCACATTCACGAAAAACAATGAGACACCGACAGCAGTATTTGTTTTTCTAGTTTAAAAATAGGACTACGAATTCAAATGTGTTCGATTTGGCTCACTCTGTTTTCATGGTTAAAAATTTTCATTTTGATGTATTCATATTTTTCTTGATATGACAAATTATTTTATAAAGCAAATCGTTTTATTCATTCATCTCGAATAATTTATTATTCAGAAAAGAATCGGTGCAGGATTCTTTGACAGATTTGGAATTTACCAAAGTCTATTTCCCTCGTCTCAATTTCCATCAATGAGAAACGCGCAATTTTGAATCACAAATGGTTTCTAGATGGAAAAACTGTATGGCAGTAGCTTCCAGTAGTGTTTTCGGGTTTACCAAACTTGACAGTTGTCAACGAAAATTAATAATACATATTATACTCCATTCACTTTTATAAAGTAACGCGGTTAGCCATGATTCAGGTTCATCTAGTTCTTTCACTTAAAACTGACGCAGGTTGGTACTGGTGAAAATCAAGCGACATTGCCAAGTCTACTTTCTATTTACTCTTTTTTAACTTTGTAAATGGAGTTAGTTCTTTTAAGGTTTAACTGTGACGCAGGTTTCGTAGAACTAAGGGAAATACGTACAAAACGACATATATGGACAAAATGACATGGGCATCATAATTTGAGTTTTGAGGTATCACATGAAGAACCTCCTATCGAATCACACGAACTGAATGGGCTCAATTAACCGCTGAAACCTCGCAAGCGCTACTCTAGTTCATTCGGTCGTTATGAGTGATAACAGAAAATAATAGGTCACGAGTTTTTTTATTGCTCCAAATTTTTGGAAGATATGGCCAGTTTTCACCTTTTTTTCCATTTAGATTGCATTCATTTCGAACTCTCCTTATTTGTTATTGTATCCACGAAGCTTTTTTTACTTCTGAATATTCTTTTTGAATCAATTCGATATATTTATAGTTTTCTAACGCTTCATGGACAAAATGACATAATACAATGAACGGACACAATGACATAGGTATTTCAGCTGAATTAACCGTATCTACCGGACAACACCGAGACCATTCATCCCAGGCTCCATCAGCAAACAAAGAAAGAGCCAGGACTTGTTTTAGCATATTCATAACAAAATATTCATCTTAGGTTCTGAGGCTAATAAAGGCAATGCATCTTAACCTACTCTTGCTGATCCTATGAGGAGGTTCCTCCAATCCCTAAAGGACGATTCATAAGTGGATAAGACAAACGTGAGCCGAAGACTCGATAAACGTACATAGTTTCAATTTCTACACCTAATATGATCAATCAAATCAAAAAATGAGCCCATACCTCCTACAAAGAAAAGGAGACACGTATCTAGGGCATTATTTGAAGAAGACAATGAAGAAGGAAATTTTCCTAGCAACTTTCGAGAAGATGAAGACGATTGTCCAACTGTCTATTGTTTTGACCTTTTTTCTCCCGATTCAGATCGGGAAAGAACCAGTCTTCTCCAGAATTAGCAGTGGAAAAGGCTGGTAATAATGCATGCATTGGTTGCACTGGGCTCACGCATCTTGTGCTGGTGTTCCTAGAAGAACCAAGCGTTTCATTGGTGAACTTTGTCAGTAGTTTTGTAACTATAAGTCGAAAACTACAGTTGCCTATTGTCGGTATGTCATTTTGTCCATAGCATTTGGACAAAATGTATTCCGTTTATCCCAATTCATCTGATAATATTTTATTTTTGGATACTTTTGTTTCATAAAGATTGATTAGATTTTGTGAAGAAAGGACCAAAGATCATAGTTGTAGAATATGACATTACTGTGATTCACTACTACGAAGTTATGCCTCTGGAATGAAACCCTATGTCATTTTGTACGTACCTTCCCTACTATATTTTCATACTGGAGTATTTCAAGTTGTGCAAAAAGGTATTTAAATGTCTTCTGAATTCACATAATATTTCCTCAAATTCATTAATTTCCCAAAGTAAATGAACATTTTGATAAATACGTAATTAATACGATTTTTTAGCGGAAACGACAACGTTGTGAGCGTATCTGACAGTGGAATGACCATAACCTAACATTTTTAAAATATACGCGTTGAAATGTGTCAGAATTTCATGGCAAACCGCGACATAATGCATCCAGAAGAATCTGCTACTCATGAGTCTTGTCAAATACCATTCGGGCATCTAATTTTTCCTGTGATGAAAATCGAAAAAACACAATATAAAGTGATATTTTTCAACAAAAAGCATTCGTGAAGGTGCAAAAATCCTAATCTTCGACTCGGATTTTTGTTGCCACCAGCACTTATGCTTCTTATTAAAATTTGTATTACTTTTCGACGTGTTTCTTCGATTTTTGTCGGAAAAATTGGATGCCCTTATGATAGTACCTACTCACGAATATAGATCAAGTAATATTATCCGATAACGTTGCCGATTCTTCAGTTGTACACCGCGTCTGTGGCCACAGCTGCCTTGAAGACGGCTCTAACGTACACGTTGAAATTTATTCAGTGATCCAAGGCATTCTGAAATGAACTCTGAAACGGGAGAATTTCATTTCAATTTGTGTAATGTATAACGAATGAAGCTCTGGCTTTGTTAACCGACTAATCTCGATAATAATAACGGTAATGCCGACAGTCGCTGGAATGGCGCCAAATACACTAGCAGACTTCGTTTTCCTTTCCGAGTATGCAATTGTTTTATGTTTGCTGCTGTCAGTTATAAACAGCACTCAAAGTCGAGAGGTCTGGGTGAGACTGCATTGTTCTCGGAACTTGAAGGAGTTATAAAGTTTAAATTGAAGAGCCTATTGAGGGAAGAGCCAGGATCTGATCGATAGTTTGTGCACAAGGGCTGGAACGCTGGTGCGGAAATGTAGTTTCGAATTGATATGATTCCCCTGTCGGAGATGGAAAGTATCCACTCGACTCTGGGAAGAACCGACTCCCTGATTGTGAAATATGTCCTGGAATGGCGGCCGAACGTGTGGTTCAGATCTCTCAAATCGGTTTATGGGGAGACTTGAATCGCACTTTTGAGATCAGCGGTCGCTACGGTAGAAAGTGCCTCCATAGCAAGCTGAAATGACTAGTGGGATGTTCGAGTTCGCTTTTTCCGTTGAACAGAAACTCAGACTTAATTATGAGTAGAAATATCCCTAAAACATTTATAATACACAGGTTATTTTATGACGAACGAAAGCTCGTTCCTTGACTGTGTTCCCGATAATATATTTAACTTATCATTAGAATAGTTGCTGTTCTCCACAATAGAAGATCCATCTGTCCATATTATATTCATGATCGCATTGTGGTGATCTTGATTGAGGTTTGATAATGGTTTTTAGAATTTTGATTGATATAACCAGCAATTTCCAGTAATTGTTGTTCTTTGGCACCACTTTTTGCCAATTTGATAACAGTTGATCTATTCGAGTGATGACTATCTTTTTGTCCTTTACATTCAAGCCAATTGGCTCAGCAGCAGACTCAGTCCATCCATTTATAGTATTCCTTTTAATAGGTAGGGGAAATACGTACAAAATAACATACAGAGTGTAACAGCCAAATGGAATGAATTCGATAACGAATAAATGAGGGCGTGTTGGGAAAACCGGTCGGACACATCGATTTGTAATTTTGAATGCGCATATTTTTCAAGAAAATAATATTATATAGGTGTTCCATGTGACCGTGGCCAATATCAACTTTTTTATTTCAAATTCAACCCCCTGTATATTATTTATTTTTTGGATTCTTCAGAGAATTCTAGACACAATTCATGCACAATCTCCTATACCTATCTTCAACTATCTCGGAAGTATTAAGTGTTCTCAGATTTATTGCAACAATCAACGTTTCGAATGAAAATTATTTTATTTCACAAATTCGGTACATAACACTTAAAACCTAATAAGTAATACTGATTATTTCTTAATCATTAAAAAAAAACATTAATGTCAATAAATGAAATAATATTGGGTAATAGGACTTGTAACAACTTTTATTCCGTCACTATGCCAACGTTTCAAGGAAGTTCTCCTCTTTCTCAAGGCTAAAATTAATACAATACAATAATATAATTAATGTCAATGTAGGAAACGTTCAAAATGCTCGCCGCGAACGTCTTGGCAAAATACTAATCTGGTGTAGAATTGTCTTCTAACGTTACTCAACATTTCAGGCGTGACTGATCTAATCGCAAGCGTGGTTCGGTTTTTTAGGTCGTCTGAGTTTAAGGGTTTCGTTTCGTAAACAATACTTTTGACATATCCCCACAAAAAGAAGTCTAATGTAAAATTGTAAAAAAACTGAAAACACTTAATATTTCCGAAAGAGTTGAAGATAGGTATGGGACATTGTTCATGAATTATGTCTAGAATCTTCTGAAGAATCCAAAAAATAAATAATATAGAGGGGGTTGCATTTGAAATAAGAAAGTTGGTATTGGCCACGGTCGCATGGAACACCCTATATAATTTTATTCTCTTGAAAAATATGCGCATTGAAAATTACAAATCGACGTGTCCGAGCGTTTTTCCTAACACCCCCTCATTTATTCGTTATCGAATTTATTCCATTTGGCTGTTACACTCTGTATACATATGTACAGAATGACATAGGCACCATAACTTGAGTTTGGAGGTGGAACTGCCTACCATATCACACGACCCGGGTGGGTTCTATTAACCTCTGGAAACTCGCAAGCGCTAATCTATACCTTTTCAACTTCAAATTGGGAACTATCAAAATCAAATTGGGAACTAACATATTCAAATTGGGAATAATCAATTTCATATTGGAATGACATCCATGTGAATCAGGTCTTTGAATTACTCGATATGTAATCAACTCTCAAATTTGTCCAAAGTAAGTAACGAACGATAAGTCTACAATTTCTTTTTCATAATCAAATATACAAAGAAGAAAGCTGCAGATTCAATGAAAAAGCAGGTCATTGCGGTATGCAATGGAAACATAACACAGACTGAATTTCGTCTGCAAAAAACGGGAAATTTGATAAGAAGAAATATATCAACCATGAACCATTACAGTTAGTACCTGTACAAGATATGTGGCTCATATCCATAGGTTCATACCTGATCTTTTGACCTTTTTACAAGCTTTTATTTAGTTTCACCTGTCCCGGTGTCGGTCTGTCTGTCTATCTGTAATCAAATCTTGCAAGTTAAATATGACACACTTCTAATGGTCCGATTGATTTGAAATTTGGCAGGTGTACATAATTCTGGTGACAATGCATCATGAAATATTTGTTATAGAAAAAAACAAAATGGCGGCTCCAAAATGGCGGATGAGTTTTGTAATTATCAACCGATTCCATTCAAAATTAGTATCTGGGGGTTTTTGGGTTCGACAATAATGATTCTTCTGTCAAAATTGAAAAATTCAAAATGGCGGCTACAATATGGCGGACGAGTTTTGTAATTATGATCCGATTATCTTGAAAATTGGTATCTGGGGGTTTTCTGGGTCGGAAATTACGATTCTTCAAAATTGAGGAATTCAAGATGGCGGCTTCAAAATGGCGGATTAGTGTTGTTATTATAAAAGCTTGACTTAAAAATGATTTTTTTTTATTATAGCTTGTTTGATATGAGAGTTTAAGCACAAATATCGAATTTTTTAAGTACTTCTTACACTTTTCGAATGTTTGATGAGTTCAAATATATATTAATAGTTTTTTCTTCATGTTTCATCAATATAAAGATCTTCTGATCATGCTTGATCGTGAAATACATAGCCACGAATGCCGTTTCAATTTGAAATTGATTATTCCCAATTTGAATGTGTTTATTCCCAATTTGAATATGTTTATTTCCAATTTGATTCTGATACATCCCAATTTGAAGTTGAAAAGGTATAGATCATTCGTTATGAGTGATAACAGAAATCAATAGGCCACGAGTTTTGTTTCATTGCGCAAAATTTTCAGAAGATATGGCCAGTAAGATCTAAACATTTTGAATGTCATATTAGATTGTGGTTTTGGAAGAATGGCGCGACCCCTCTCGAGAGAAATGAAAAGCAGGACAAATACTCAGATATTTTATCGACAAAAATGGCTGAGACAAATTCTTAGCAGTTCCAAAATCAGGTTTCTTACGCATTCTCAAAACGTGACATTTTAAAATTTATTTGGAATAAACTCAATGGTGTCGTCATCGTGATTGATAATTGATTCATAGGACACAAAATGGCAAAATTTTAAAACTGTCGAAATTTTTTTCTCAGAACAACTTTAGGCCATTAATCAAAAAATTTGTAATCTTCGGATAAAAGAATTCGAGAAACCATTAGGATTAGAAGCTTCAGAGCGAAAACTATTATGTGTATAAATAAAACTATGGATATAATTTCCTGAGTAAAAAACATGAAAATCTAAACTGAAAATTATCATAAGCAGAATATTCCCGAGCAAGCTACAGTGGCAAAAAATGTAATTAATTTCCACAAGGGTCAGTCTAACATCCGGAAGGATCTACAACTTTGGCGAGGCTTGATATGCATAGCCGGAAATTTAGATTCCAACATGTAATAGGAGGAGTCGGGTTCATTTCTGCGATAGAAAGTATTTAGCATGCTTTTTTCCATTAACAAGCGACTTTTACGACCTATGAGCTAAGTGTTTTATGCGTCCAGTATACATTTTTATGCCTGATTTCTTTCTCACTCCCGCCAGTTATGTTTTATGACTATCGCCTGAGCACTTCCTTGATAACGTTATGCTATTTTCGTAATTTAACGGAATCTCAGATCTCTATTCGGCACTCAATTTCGCCTGTTGTTGAATTGAATGAATTTTCATTGCTAGAACTGAGAAATATTTCTCAGATGGATTTCATGAAGATACAATATGGAATACCTTTCCTATCTCTGTATGAAATACAGGATTTTCCAAGTGTATCAACGGTCATGAAAAATTTTTTTCGTCTCCTCTGGGTCTTCGTTTCCGAGATACCGGGGATCATTTTATGATCAAAAAAAATTTGCTTCAGCATTGTAAATTTTTTTTTTTCAATGGAAGATAAGTAGTGATAAGTAACGAGTTTATTAATTTCAACTAAATTTGACAACTAGGTTTTTTAGTTCAAATGCCATGTTCTTTTTCATCATTTTTAGCGACCATAGTCAACAAGATTACAAGAATTGTATTGAATGCAAGCATAACATCGTCTGATCAAATGACAATGTGTGTACAAAAACTCACTTCTGTAATCCGAACGATTCCTGAGATATTAGAAAGAAACTGAAAAAACTATAAATTTTTGACACCATTATCATGTTTCGGGTTTTTCAGTATAAATTGACCCCCCCCCCTATAACACAATTACAGATACCTAAAAATACTTCATACAAAAATCGTACGAAATCAAATAAATTTTTTGAAAATGATTACGTCAATTGGGATATATACAGGGTGAACAACATATTGAATGCAACTACATTTTTTCAAATGGGACACCCTGTATATTCTTCCATATTTTAATTGTTCATTTTCTCCTGATATCGAATATACAGTATGGTGCAAATGGAAGGAATAAATTCGTTATTTCGTAAACCGACGATTTCAAGGTAAAATCCTGAAACCTGTCGATTTACATTTTGAAACGGGCTTTTCGTAAGGATACTTTTTTATTTTTGACCTCATCTATGCGAGCGTGATGACGTCATCGCTCAAATGTTTAAATGGAAATGTGGGTGTTGTAATACATTATTTGAAAGGTCTTTTGAATACCTATTCAGCCATATCAATATAAAAATCGATTTGCGTATTGTCACGAATATTATTGATGTCATTTCAACAGATTTCTTAATGAAATGTATTAAGTATTGGTATGATATGTATTTATTGAGTCCGCAACACGTCTTTCTCATTGTATTTCAGCTGAAGGTAAACAATTTGAGCACTTAATTTGGGTTTCCTTGTATTTAATGCATAATACATATTGAATATTTATTGTAATAATAAAATTAAATATCAATTACTATACATATTGATATGGCTGAATAGGTATTTAGAAGACCTTTCAAATAATTGTAACGTTTATTATTTGTATGTCATTGTTCATTTATTTGTTTGTCTTTAAAAGTATCAGGCACTCTTTTTGGATTGTTCCTGGTTGAATTTATATTTGTCAGTGAATTTCTGTTGGTCCGGTGCTCGAATATTCGATTTTTCGGCCCTAACATATAGGCAACCAGAGAAACATATTTCCTTCTTCGAGATGCATTTCCAAAAAAAACTGGTTCCATATTTTAATCTGCGCGAAAAGAATGACAAAACGATTCATTATTGATTTTGGTTTCTGCGAGTATTGAACGATCAATGACATTCTGATTAAGATTTTCTTTCTTCGATTTTATATTGGATAATTCGGAAAATTGTTGATGAAATTGGATTTCGCCAATTGTGCTTTGATTTTGGAAATCGAGTGAAATCTCCGTTTTGAACGGGATAAATTTGGATACTCTGGTAGAACATTCTAGAAAGGCCACCTTCCATCTTAGGTACGTTAATACGTGAATTCGTTACCTGTCTTCATTTGGATCTATTATTGCGGGCTTTCTTTCTTTTAATTTGTGAATTGGAATTGGCGTGTTGGTTTATGCAGGCAGGTTTCCCCGAGACAAAGGCCCCTGTTACCTCACTTGGCGTTGGAACGTCTTTTCTGCTTGAGACCGAGCAGGAAGACATCCGATCATTTTCGGACATATTGTGGCTGAGTACAACCTTTCAGATTATTTGAACCTGAATACAATATTATTAGACTGTGTTGGTCTGTTTCCACTAATTCATCATACAAGATCAAGATATTATTGCGTATAACAACTTTGAAAATTGAATAACTATATCACCGTTGGTGATTGAATAGTTTTGAACGTCTTTAGGCAATTATTGGTAATATTTTATTGATTGTGAAATTGAATGTACATGAGAGTCGGCCTTCATCTATTTGCTCAATAATTGTTGATACTTTGGTGCACTCAAATTTAAATTCATTGACATAGAGTGTTGGTCTGTTTCCACTAATTCATCATACAAGATCAAGATATTATTGCGTATAACAACTTTGAAAATTGAATAACTATATCACCGTTGGTGATTGAATAGTTTTGAACGTCTTTAGGCAATTATTGGTAATATTTTATTGATTGTGAAATTGAATGTACATGAGAGTCGGCCTTCATCTATTTGCTCAATAATTGTTGATACTTTGGTGCACTCAAATTTAAATTCATTGACATAGATAAACTTTCAAATAAAGATCACATTTTAACACTTTTCTCTTCAAGATCCTTAGTTTAGTTATTCAGTATATTTTTGACTCCATTCAAATTACCTGGCGCCCCCCGGTTTATTTTGAGTCCACTATTGCGAATAAAATTATTTAATAACAAAAATAATCCACCCCCTTCTCCACTAGAGCTAAGTCGCGAGCTGATAACCCTGACTTTTTGTTACATTTTAGAAAATTTAGGAATTATTCATTAGGGCTGAAATAAAACGTAACATGATGTATTACAACACCCACATTTCCATTTGAAAATTTCAGCGATGACGTCATCACGCTCGCATAGATGACGTCAAAAATAAAAAGGTATCCTTACGAATAGCCCATTTTAAAACAAAAATCGACGGGTTTCAGGATTTTTCCTTAAAGTCGCCGGTTTACGGAATAACGAATTTATTCCTTTCATTTGCCCCATACTGTATATGCGTATGTGGGTCTCTCTCTTTTATTCCCAGAGTTTCTTAGTTTTGAAATGAAACTACGGAATGAAAAAATACATATGAGAAATCATTTCGAAATTCTTTATATTCAAACAATTTATTTAAGAGCAATATTTTTTCAAGGAATACCTAACAGTTTCCAAAAAAAAATAATAATAAACTATGGTAGTATAGAATGAATTATATCAACTAAAGAAATTGGTGCTGGAAATTTGAAACTCTGTGGTACACAGAATACGAGAGAAAGACCAATGTTATATATTCAAAATAAGGGGAAAAAGAACTTGCCAAATATAGAAAAATATGCAGGGTGTTCCATTTGAAAAAATGAAGTTGCAATCAATATGTTGCCCACTCTGTATATATTTCATTTTGTCAAATCATTTCAAAATACATTAGTCGATTTTGTGAAACTATTGTGAAAAACATTTTTTGTATATCTTTCAGTAACAGAGTTGAGGGGGAGGGTCAAATTATGGTGAAAAACCCGGTACAGTTGACCGTTGATACACTTCTTTAGGAACAGCCTGTATATAACAGTTCATAAAGGGTAGTTTATTCGGAGAGAAAATGAACAAAATCGGAAAGGGTGACTGTTTGTATTTTCATGTGCTTTACAACATCAAAGTGTATATGCTGCCATATTCCGCGGATCACGAATGACATGAAGTCATTAATCCAACATCAAGATATCATCATCAAGTCGGTATTCTATGGAGGAATAAACACTTTTCTCTGAAAGAAACTAATAAAATGTTCGGAAAAAAGCGGTTGTCCTTTTTCAAGGATATTTTATGATTCTCGCTCCTTTCCGCTGGTATAGGGAAAGTACAAAGGCCACAATGTATTAGTTACCGTCTGCCCCTCGTAGACATTCATACGATGTGATAGGTGGCTGCGAAGTCCCAAATGAATTACGATAATATATGGCGGGTTAGAATCGTAGGCGTTTTTCTCCATATATTTTGCATGCCGGTATTTCGTCGTCGCAATCCGGCCTAGACCTCCAGATAACCGAATCAACGAAATGGCCCTATCCATCTTTTTAAATACGCGCCCTTTCTATCTTCTCGGCCCGCTGCGACGCACCCATTCCGACGGAAATGGCGGAGGTGGTCTTTGAACAAAGGAAACCCTAAATTAGAGCTGCCACCACCCTTTCGTGTTTGTTTACGTTCCGAACGTGGATGGAAACGGATCGGAATTGGTTTCGGGATGCGATTTCGGTATTTGAAATTGTGAATTCGATGTTTCATTAGAGCGACTTCGCGAAACTGGAACGCGGAATCGGAGAATTATGCGGACACATTTATTGGACACTTATGAGCAACGAAATTAGCTCAACTAAATATGAAGGCAGTCATTCCTTGAAATATCCGTAATTTCCTTAGGTGAAGCCAAAATTTGGTCAGTTTTCAATGACTGGGACGAAGATAGCATTATCATTTTATACTGCCGTGGCAACATTGCAGGATCTAACTTTATAAGAGCCAGTGGCGATAGGTATTGAAAAATGGAAATGAAATTACAAGAGGATCAATTCTTTTCAACGAATTCATACAATGTTCTGAACATTGAAACAGATTCTGAGTTAGGGTAGCAGAGTCAGCTAAATTCAGAATTGATAACCAAATGTTTCTCCTTGCAATATCAGAAGGAAATCTGAAAAGTGAAATTCTGAAAATCGAAGAATACCTTATACACTACTGTTACTTGAAATTATAAGAGTAGAACATACCTATGTAAACTCAAATCAGGATTCAAATCGTCCAATTTACCACGAAAAAAACACATTCTTTCTTTTTTTTTCGAAGTATTTAGCTAATTATATTCAGAAATAAATCCAAATCTCACCTTAGTACGGTGTTATTAACCTAAAAAAAGGCCTAACCTTGACATCCAAAGTAAAAGTTTTATTCCAACTCCAAATTGTTCTATATAACCCTCTGATTGTTTGGTAAAAAGTTACATCATTTTGAGCGTCGGGTTTGGGGGGGAGGGGGAGAAAAAATAGGAAATTTAGTAGTTTTTTTAGTTGTTTGGAAATTGGTTGAAAACTAAGCTGTTTAGCACAAAGAGTGTTATATACAAAAATATTCTACATGAAATTTTAAACTAAAAATGTCCTATCCATATTCCCTGTAAAATTTACGGTTCATGAGTTGCAGACGGTTCTTCAAGCATCGGGTGATGCTGACCTATTAGTAGTCTTAACAGCTATTGATGAAGCAAAGAAAGATGTTCAAACGTGTGTTATTGGTGATGACACGGACTTATTAGTACTGTTGAGTGTTGACTGTCCACGCACCTTCAGGGAATAAACTGAAAATGGTCGTACCTAAAAAAGGAAATTACCAGGAAAAAGTGTACGTTATTTCTGACATTCAGCAAGGCATTGGGGATATGAAAGATGTACTTCTGGTTACATACGCCTTCACAGGATGTGACACTGTGTCTGCTGTCTATAAGAAGGGAAAAATTGCACCTTATAGGAAAGTTCAAGCCAACACCGTCAACTTCTGGTCTTCAACAACCCCAAAGCCGACCCCAGTGCAGTGGCTGATGCAGGAAATTACTTCCTACTTGCAATGTTTGGAGCCAAGAACACTGAAGATCTAGATTGTCTCCGCTACCAGTCCTACTTGAAAACGATTGCAAAGCAGCCTATACATGCATTACCCCCCACTTCAGGAGCGTCCAGACAGCATTCATTTAGGACCTACCAGGGGTACAACAGTGGCTGAATGAAGAAGATAAGGATCCACTCGAGTAGGGTTGGAAGAAGATTGGCGACCCCCTGACACCAATTACAACAGCACGTCCTGCAGCCCCCCAGGAATTACTGTTCCTTTATAATGTGTACTTGCAAAGATGAATGCGTTTGTAATTGTGAATGCAGAAGGAGTGGTCTAAACTGCACTAGCATATGCAGCAATTGCTCAGGCCAAGCATGTGATAACATGGACAATAATAACATCTTAGACGACGAGCTAGAGGAGGAGGATAATGTGCTGGAGGATGAGTGAAGTTAATAAAGACATTGAACATTCTAAATTTGAAAGATATTTATGCTTAAGAAGTGAATTTGATACTTGATAAGGTGGTGAGGTTGTCGTTCCTTCAAGGGCTTATCACTAACATACCACCGGCCACTGAAATAGCAACATTCTTTTACGAAGCTTATTTTTTTTAAAAATTATCAAAATTACGAAAAAGTTGACATTTACACCGTCTGTAACTCTTGAACCGTACAATTTAGAGTGATTATGAAAAGGACCATTCTTATTTAAAATTTAACGTAGAACATTTTTGTATATAACAATGTTTAGAATAAACCGCTTAGTTTTTGAGATATTTACGAAAAACTAAAAAAACTAGTGGTTTTTCAAATTCCACCCCCCCCTCACCCTCAAACCCGACGCTCAAAATGGTGTAACTTTTTACCATATAATAAGGGGACTATGTAGAGCAATTTGGTGTTGGAGGAAAACTTTTACTTTGGATGTTCAGGTTTAGGTCTAATTACACCGTACTACCTTTCATACGAGATATCGCTGTTCAACACGTCAGTGTATCACTGTTCAACACGTCATTAGTAACACAAAATTAAAATAGCGGTACGAAATTCATGAATGAACTGACCACAAATTCAGAAAACAGTGCTGCAATAACGTGCCCCCCATTCAATATCTGAGGCAAAAAGGGCCGAGCCCTTTCGCGAACATTCCGATACTTTGGTATATGTAATGTGAAGAATGCATAATATTCGAAGAAATAAATACTCATTTCTGACATTCACGCACATATGAGTGGAGGAAAGTCATTTGTATCACAATCACGAGCCGTTAGGCGAGTGATTTTGGAAGAATGTCATGTGCGAAATTGCCTCAGCAACAAACTCGAATATTACAAGAGAGAAATTTTACTTGCTTATATTTTATATCGAGTGATATTCGACATGACTATTTCACGACAAAATGTGTCTAACAGTGATGTGGTCACATTGGGCACGTATTGCGCTATTTGACAAATAATTATTCAACATAGAAGCATTAACGTTGTTTGTTTTCTCTATGGGATGGTGTTCATTCCCGAAACTATCTATGAATTTGAGGAAAGTCAAAAATTTTATCGTTGAAAACCAACTTGTTGGTTTTGCCGACTTCAATGTTTTATCGATGAGAAACGAGTATTGCTAAAGAAACTTCCTCACTAAAAATGAAATTGAGTGAAATAGTAATTAGAAAATTCATAGAACGTCACAACGTTGCAATAGGGATGTTGACACATGTAACAAATCCATATAAATTGATGTTTTCCACATTGAAGGTAGTGTTTGAAATACTACAGAAATATTTTAGTGATCTTATTACTCTCCTTGAATTAAAAAAAATTGATTTAAATTATGTTATTTATTCCCGATTATCACGTGACTGCAAACACCAATCAGAATACGTGACGTCACTGTTCGATAACAAACTAACCTATTTCCACTCTCCTATCTGTCATTACCTCAGTTCGAACATAGATGCATAGAATACCTGGTGTTGGAACTGATTAGATTTTGTTTAAGACTTTCTTGTCGATTGATCATGTGATACTTTGTGCGGCTTTTCATTTCTCCCGAAAGAGGTCGCGCTATTATTCCATAAAGATTTATGACATTCGAAATTGTTTTGAAGTTTTGATCATTTCTCTAAAAACATAACATAACCTATATCATACTGATCATCGCGCCACGACCGATGAATATTGCGGATTATTCCGGAAGTAGCACAAAATTTCAATTGTTTTGATCTACAAATTTTGTTCACGATTTTTACTTAGGAGTCGTTTCACCAGGTATTTCTATGCATCTATGTTCGAACTTACGACGAATAGAAGAGAGTTAAACGTATCACTATTTTACGATTATTTGTTATTACAAAAACGATATTATACAATTTTGTACATAATGGAGACTGGATTCATCAAAGGTAGCAGTAGTAACTTACCGAAAATTGATTCTTTGATGGTCGGAATGTTCTTCGCTAGAAACAAGGATTTTTGTGCAGCGGAGCTAAGAAACGTGAAAATGTCTTTGTAAGTACCTGATTTTTATTTCAAATTCATTATTACAAATAAAAGTAATACCTCACTCATTTAAATTATTATTGTATCATATGTAGAACATCTTATCTTCTTCATCAATGTAATGTTGGGTTATATACAAAATCTCATTAGTATATTCAATATTTTCATGCTATTTTGTCTGTTTCAGATCTTCGAGAGAATATTATGGTGATGATGCTGTGGGATACGTTCAGTTGAAACGAGAAAACAATATTTGTACTGTGAAATGCCGCGTGTGCCCTGAACACAAAGTTCGTGCTAAACCATATGCAGTCACTGTCATTGTGGATGAAAAAGACAGTGTTGTTATCAGTTCACAATGCCACGATTGTGCTGCTTCAGCTGGTGGGTGCAAACATGCAGTGGCTTTTTTGATGTGGCTGCATCGAAGGAGTGAAGAGCCATCCTGCACCGAGATAGAATGTTATTGGAGAAAGTCGAAACTATCAAAGGTGGGAACATCATTAAAATTCATTACGGCTACAGAATTAGCAGAAGGACATGCTTCAACTTCTTCAAATGCCAGTGTATTTGAGAAATTTGTAGAACAGGCTTCAGCGAAGGGTATCACGAACTGTGCTTTATTGAAGTATGTGCAAAACTTGCCGAATGAATCAGAGAAACTCTCTATGTATCAGTTAGTGCAAAACTATGGAGAGCAAAATAGTGCAGAATTTTTAAAGAATATATCTGTGTTATTTACCACAGAAGCATTGAGAAAGATTGAGGAACACACAAGGGATCAAAGCGATAGCAATTTATGGCACGAATTAAGGTTTGGTAGAATAACAGCTTCCAAAGCTTATGAAGTCAAAAAATGCAAGACAAAAGATGGTGCCTTGATAGCCTTGATAATGGGTGGAACTATTCCTGATTCTCCAGCAATGAAACGTGGTAGGGGTTTGGAATGCAAAGTTTTACAAACAGTACAAACCGTACTACAAAAAAAAATTAGAAAATGTGGTCTTTTCATAAGCAAAGAGTATCCCATGATTGCTGGCTCACCAGATGGAATAGGTTATCAGTTTCTCATAGAAATAAAATGTCCCTTCAACAAAAACACTGTGAAAAACTATATACAGAATGGAAAACCCTCAAAAAAATGTTACGACCAGATGCAGATTCAAATGTATGTTTGTGGATATAAAAAGTGCTACTTTTGTGTTGCTGATGTGAATTATCACAGTAATAATGAAGTACATATATTATTGGTAGAGTTCAATGAAGAATATGTGAATTCTTTATTAGTATCATTAGCATTATTTTGGAAAGAAAATATCTATCCATTGTTATATAAAACAACAGAAATATAGTTCATAAAAATACTGATTATTTGTTTTAGTTTTTTATTTCCAGTTTTCCATTTACATGATCATTTATTAATTAATGAATTTTGTAAATTTATCAAACCACAAGCTATGACCATAACATCATCAAGTTTTCCCAAAAGGTTATTATTAATACACGCATGGGGTTTCAAAAAAAAAAATTCCCTGATGCGTCTTATAACCCTCTCTATGTGAATCCGCAAACTGGCAATTTTTTTCGTTTCTTTCACTTCTTCTCGGGATAATTTATTATCTGATACCGTGCTAGGTGGCCTAATTAGCCTACAGCCAACTCCAAGCAATAGAGATTCAATATGTTTAAAGCCTCTGTCAGCCATGACATGTGATCCCGTTGGCAAACATTTGAGAAAATCACAATTTTCTACTAAGCATACATCACTAATTCTCCCTCCATAACCCTGTGAAATATAATTTACTAGTCCATTTGGTGTACTTGAGACAAGATACTTTATGGTGTTGGCTTTTTTATACTCTGACCAAGTAAGAGCTTGATTTAAGGCTTTACTGGGTTTCTGAATTTCTATTTCTAGACAGTCTATTATGCAAGTAACGTTATAATAATTTTTCCTGAATGCTATGGGCAAACATCTTTTGATAGAAGCCTTGTCCAACTTGACTATAAATGGCCTCATAACTTCTGCCATTTTAGATATATTCTGGGAAAATATTTTACTAGCATATGAAGTACTTATCTGAAATTCATCAGACAATTCCGAAAATTTACTGTCTAAACGTATTTTCTTCAAACACAGCAAAATTTTATGTTCAGGTATGCCTGTATGCTCTTGTAAAATTTTAACCAAAAAGTAACAATCTCTTGGTACACCAATATAAAACTGTGGTCGTTTTTTAATTTTATCTATAGTATGTTGTATCATAGATTTCTTAATCGAATCTTTCTTCCACTCTACCTCATTAGAACTAATTGTGTCGGAAGAAGTTTTTGACACATTTGATACAGATGGAATATAAAATGATAAATCACTATCCGACTTGTCATCGCTTGTACTCCACATTGATCTGGAGGAAGATGGTAATGGTTCAATGAGTTGCTTCAATTGAGAAATTTTAAAGGGCGACGTAGATACAGATTTCGTTGACAACTTCATAGGAGAGGTTTGTTTCGACTGTGAAACTGTTGTCGTCTGAGTACTTTTGCTTCGATATTTGGCTGAAATGTATGCCTGGATTGCCTTATCATTTTTCGAAATTTTTTGTTGCTCTTGGACTGGACCTGAAAAAAAGCCAATTAGTGTTTTTCAAGATATTATTGACTTACTGAAGGGCATGGCATGATAACATAAAGCTCCTTCAGTATGAAAAGATGAGATACGATAAACATAATTTGATACAGAACAGATAAATACACTTAGCCGTTGAGATATAAGATTGAGGACTGTGGTTGCCTTGAACAGTATGTCATACAAAAGATCACAACTATTGTACAACCTACCATGTAAGCCACCTCCTGGTTTGAAACTACATCGGTATTGAATACAACGAAAATTTAAGGTTCAAGGTTTTATAGGATAGATAGATAGTGCTCACTTTTAGATATACAATTATCATGGACATCAATTTGTACCAACCTTTATATTGACTTGGAAGAACAGTATCTATATTTTCACTTTGTTGAAATGCAGCTGCTCTCCTTTCTTCTCCCAATTCATTTACCAATGAGAGTCTTTGCCTTTTTGCAGCAGCTGGTCGACACAAATCAGTGGAAGTACTGGGTCTTTTTGGTTGGCAAACAAATTTCGTGGGCAAACAACCTGGTCTCATCTTTATTCGAGATACTACACCCATTGTTGTATACTGTATATAATTTTCCATGTCATTTTGAAGCTAAAAATTATATTAGGCATTTATTTACTTTGAACTCCCTTAGTAACCACACAATAACCAAGAAGTAAAACTTTCTGCCACATGACAAAAAAAATATCTAATATTTACATCCGTACTTACATCAAAATGATCTTCACAAAAATGAGAGGTACTTGTTGTTGTTAATGAAGCTGGATCTCTTCTAGCAAGTGTTAACCACTTTTTCCTCACTTGAGCAATTTTTGGAACGTTAATAAAAAGTTTTTGTGGCGTACTGATTGACGTACTTTTGCACATTGGCACTGCACAGCATTTATAACACGACTTGTCCATTTTTAAAGCTTCGATTGAATTTGTTAGCAAGAAATCAGACAAGATCAGTTCACTTTGACAGACGGCGAAGTCTGTTTAGTGAGTTTACCGCATAGTGACGTCATCATCATAATCACTTCGTTTCAGCGGGAATTTTGAAAACTATTTTTATTTACGCATTTTTTATTGGTATTTGCTATATTTTTTCCATGACAATATTTTTTGTGTGTTTGTATAGGGCTTATCTACAAATTAAAATCATTTCCAAAAAATAGTCAACATCCCTATTAAGATGCCTAGAATACTGGTGTAAACACTCGTCAAATTTTGAATGGAATGACGTTAGACCAAATTGAAAATATCGGCAAGATTTCGTTTTTTCCACTTCAGGTGGCGCTCTTCACTAATTATGTCATACAACGTCATTACGGTCCTTTTTCCCTTGATCGATTTGATTGATTAATCAACAGCTGATCTGCGAAAGTCAATTATGACTTGACCATAGAATGATTTTTATATGGTGAAAGTCTTATACTTTTCCTGATATGAATTAAAATGTCAAATTATTGCTTGACAAAATTATCGGCTATTGACACAATATGCTCACCAGAATAAATTCGAATATTTGAAATAACTAATAAAAATCAGTCATAATTAGTGAAAAGCGCCACCTGAAGTGGAAAAAACGAAATCTTGCCGATATTCTCAATTTGGTCGAAACAAAATCTAATCAGTGCAATCACCATGTGTTCAGTCATCGAAGTTGCAATAATGTCTACTACATTTTGATTCCGTTATAGTACAGTTACCCAGTTTAGTTCTGATGATTTCGAAACTATTTATCATTGAAAGGACTCCTCTCTCTATTGTCTAAGGTCATTTCCAATGTCAACATCATACTCATTCCCATTCGACAGAAAATTCAATAATTCCTGGTGGAGAAAATAAATGAAGGGACATAATGCCACTGTAACGGTAGAGGTGACGTTACCGGTTTTGAACCTTTTTAATGAATGCTATATTTTTTATGATTTCAATCTTAGACAATGAAGTGTCAGAAGTTTTTTGAATTTGCTCTTGCTTTTTTGCTGATTTTTCGTTGAAAACAACCACTCTAATCTATGGGAGATGATCCCCCAAAATAAGGAGCCTGTAGCGTTCCTCGAACACCTGAAGAACAGAAGAACCATCAGTTGGAAGATCGGACCTGATCGAAAGATCCTCCCGATCCATAAGAGAGTTAGGACATTGCAAAAAGGTTTTTTAGCAGGTGAAGTAGTTTTTCTACTGCTTCGTTCTCGTTTTTCTTCTTTTTTCCTGTTACAGATATAATTTCAAGATATTTGCATCCAGTTCAATGAAAAGGTTTGTTTTCAAGCACAATGAGCTCTGTAACATGGGTAGCAGCATATTTTTTGAACAAATTCAGTATCACCACACATACACGGGGAGGTAGAGTTTTTTCAGAGGTTTTTATCTGTTCTCGTGTATCATACTCAGAATTGTTTGGTACCCCGTTTACATTCCCTCTGCTAACACTACTTAGATTTGGAGCGGGGAACAGATTTTATTCTTTTATATAATCTGTTCCTTGTCGCCATTTCCTCACACGTGCCATATGCCATGTAGGTATTGTTCGATTTAAGAAAACAGTATGTAATTCTCTCTTTCAAAAGAATATATCTTCGACTAATATAGAAAGAAGAGACGCGCCTTCCAATAATGATTAGTGGAGCCAAGTAGAATTCCAACCGGAAAACGTTGAGTCAAATATGTCCAAAAATCTTGCGTTTCATGAAAAATACAAGGAAATTGTGGTGCAGTAAAAAGTGCTTGAAGGGGTTCATCCCCTAAATAGGTTATTTCATCAGAGCCCTGTGTACCAAACTCTGTGATTTCCGTACGACCGGATTAGGAGATGAGAAGGGAAGACTACTTCTGGGGGCGATTCAGGGGGAAAAGGGGACCTTCTGGCAAAAATCAGAAATAGGGGACCCCTTATGCTGTCCTAAGTTTCTGTGACCAAAAGTTGTTGCATAAATTTCGGTAGTCAGCCTATATGCAAGATCTGAATTTTTTTAATATAAATTTCGAATCGTTTGCATTAATCGAATTGAATATCGTAAATTCATTCCAAATGGCATAGACCCCCAGGATACGCTTACGATACGAAGTGATACATTGATAGTTTCCGACCAAGTTCCCACCTCGCTCCCCAAGATTCCTGCAAGGAAAGCCGTCAGAAGATACCGTCGGCAATAATAAATTCTCATTATCTGAATCGGTTACTGCTGCAATTAGCGCAAACCGCCAAAATCGGCCCGCATCCTCTTGCTCTTCCTGATGACTCGTCCTTTCTTAACTTCGGATATGCCGGGATCTCCAGGGTATCGCCACATATACGTGCAGAGCAATATATCGCCAAACTCCGTCGGCAGATTTGCAAAAGCCTGGCTTAGTGCGAGAATATACGACCTGGATGATAGTATTTACCATTATACGTACGTGGATCGTGGATCCTACCCCCCTCAACGCCCGGCGATGGTTCTATTCTATTTGGCTAATGCATTCCCCCTCGTCTGACGGTGCACATTTCTGATTATTCTCCCTAACCCGGTGCGGTATATCGATGCGATATTAGAACTGCTGCAATTGTGTAGAAGGAAATATTGTTAGCACTTTGAGCTGGCACACACGCGAAATTAAGCTTGCTCCCGTGCAATATACCGCTCGTTGTATCGGTGCCGCAAGGTCAGGGGGCAAGTCTGAATTATTACGCATCATATACGGGTAAATTGGTTTTGCTTTATCTAGTGGATGTTGATTCGATTGGGGTGATTGGTGATTAGTGGAGTAGAATATTCTTTTCGAATTGAACAAGATTCGGTTTAAATGGATTGAATCAGCCTACACTCTGCTGCGTTGATGCTTATATTGAATATTGACCATATTCATTAGCTATCGGTGGCAGCTTTTTGAGCATCTTTGGGTTGGTACCAATCTGTCATCAATGTCAATGTTCAATGTCAAACCTCATCAATGTCAATGGGACTTCGGTCCAAGTTGCCAACCCAAAAATTTCGCTTTTTTTCTACCAATGGGGAAAGGAAAATTCAGAACAAATTTGTAAAGATCAGCTTCACATTATTCATAAATATCCGTAGACTTCGACTCGGCTTTGCAAACCAGGTAATTAGAGCAAAATATCGATATTTGTAAAGATCATCGCTGATTGGCTGAAAGTTGTGTTGGATCTCCTGGTTCACGTCAACAATGTCCAATGTTAAAATGGCTGATGGGACAAACAAATTCCTGATCAGTATTTCTGTTACTGTATTATTACAATCATTTTCTCTAAAGCTGAGTGTTGTGATACCAATTTTTGAGTGAATGAACATCGTGTGATATCTGAGGACTAGCTATACTGATTGAGTAATTATTTCGAAAAATTGCAAACTGAAGATGCAGCTGTAGCAAAAATATATCGCCAAAACCTTCTATGTATAAAGAACGCGAAGGTGAATTTTTTATGCAATTTGTGAATATAGGAAAATGCAATTCAAAATTACAGAATGTAAACTGATTTAATGCTTATAATATGACATATACACATAAAAAAGTTTGGGTATATATATACATTGAGGATAATTAAATTAAAATACAAAACTCACAAATATCAGGTAGGTAACTCTAACTGTAATAAAATGTGTTTAACATACAATAGTATTTTTCAATTCCTTCCCAGTTTAATCAGCTCTTTAAATAGCTTATAAATATCTCTTCAACAGGCAGTCCTTTTAGTTGTATTTTATGGGGAACTTGAAGAAGCAGGAATTCTATAGAATTTCACGAAAAGAGGTTTTTTACTTCCCCAATTAACCACACAACATAATAATAGCATACTTTTTTAAGACAAAAATGAAGCAATTGCGTGAAAAAACACAAAGTTAACAATCGGTTTGTTGTTTGTTTGTCCCAGCAGCCATTTTAACAGCTGATCGTGAGAGATCGTTGAATTGGTCTGTTGACGTGAAGCATGAGATCCAACACAACTTTCAGCCAATCAGAGATGATCTTTACAAATATCGATATTTTGCTCTAATTACCTGGTTTGCAGAGCCGAGTCAAAGTCCACGGATATTTATGAATAATGTGAAGCTGATCATTACAAATTTGTTCTGATTTCCCTTCCCCATTGGTAGAAAAAAAGCGAAATTTCTGGGTTGGCAACTTGGACCGAAGTCCCCCATTGTCTTTGATATCAATTATTGTTTACAATTTTTGAAGTTTTGAACGTGCTATTTATTATGAATCTTTGTAGAGAAAAAACATTTTTTGGTGAAGATGGATGCTAAAAAGGTGTAAATAAATCTTGTGTACACCTAAATTCCATAAAAAATAAAACCTAAATGTTAATGAATTGGCGAGCCTATTTCAAATCAGTAATGACAGTGATGACATATAATTATTATTGCTGCCAACCCAAAAACGCTCAAAAATCTGCCACCGATAGCTTATGAATATGGTGAATTGCCAACTCCGATGTTTCTGAAAGAATATCTGTGAATTATTGCAGTTTTACTCGACTATTGGTTATTGATCGAAATCATTTTATTTTTTATTTTTTAGAACCCACAAGGATTCTACAGTTGCAGAGTTGTGAGATCTGTAATAATATTTAGTAATGATCTCAAGTGTTCCCATAGCTCACGCAGGCCAGCCGCTGTACCTTGTCAAGCATTTTCTTCGTACTGAATTACGAAGTGAAGAACCGCAGTAAAAGACAATAATTAAAACAGTATACAGGGTGTTTGGTAATTCGACGTGAACCTTGGAAAGGGATATACAAGACGTCATTTGCAGTGAATTGCGTCGAGTAAAGCATGGTCCGAAAATCTATAGTTACGAAGATATCGCGATTTTTCAACTTTTTTGAAAATTTCTGCTTCGTTATCGAAAATAATTAATTTTGTGGAAACTACTCGACTCTCAATATTCAATGAATATTTTTTTAAAAGCTGAGGAGATGGTCCTCATTTCTTGCGAACAAGTATTCACTAAAAATTCAGATAACCCGAGATATACAGGATCATAAATGGCTGCACCTGTTTTCCTCATGTAATCTTGATAAAACAATTGAGAATTACTCGAAAAAAGTATTATGAACTTGGTGTACAAATGTAAGGAAAAACTTCCCTGTTTCATCAGCTTTCCAAAAATGTATATATGTCAATAATTCCTTCATGCAATCTGAAAATATGGCCGGAAAACCAAGCAGACAATAGACTTTTTCGAGTCATTCAGATATCCTATTATCCTTTATTTCACTCGGCGTGATTCGTGAGCCGTAAGCGGGCCATGGTTCGGATATCTAAATGACTCGAAAAAGTCTGTTGTCTGCCTGGTTTTCCGGCCATATTTTTAGATTGCATGAAGGAATTATTGACACATGTACCTTTTTGGAAAGCTGATGAAACAGGAAAGTTTTTCCTGACATTTGTACACCAAGTTCATAATACTTTTTTCGAGTAATTCTCAATTGTTTTATCAAGATTTTATGAGGAAAACAGGTGCAGCCATTTATGACCCTGTATATCTCGGGTTATCTGAATTTTTAGTGAATACTTTTGAGCAAGAAATGAGGACCATCTCCTCAGCTTTGAAAAAAATATTCACTGAATATTGAGAGTCGAGTAGTTTCCACAAAATTAATTATTTTCGATAACGAAGCAGAAAAGTTCAAAAAAGTTGAAAAATCGCGATATCTTCGTAACCATAGATTTTCGGACCATGCTTCACTCGATGCAATTCACTGCAAATGTCGTCTAGTGTATCCCTTCTCAAGATTCACGTCGAATTACCGAACACCCTGTATATGTGTAAAAAAAAAGTGAATAGTTATAAATCCTAGCAAATCTCTATGTAATAGTACCAAGTGCTAATGACCCTAAGCCGTAGAAGCACTCCTTTAAAAAAAAACATGTAATTGAAGACCTTGAATTTGGCGTGGGTTGCAAAATGGCGAATGCGTTACTCGTGGAAAACTGACATAAAGATAATCTAATTAAGCCTAGGATGCCACTTTGCGAATAGGAGAGAGTACACATTTTGGTTTGGTCGATAAGAGTTTCTTAATCTGAAACGAGGCTTCAAACTGCGCTGGTAAACGGCGCGTGAGTTGCCGAATCATTTAATCAAGGAACGAATAAAATACCTGGAAGAAAGACGACGAAGAGTCCCTGAGAACCCAATGAGCAGCTTCTAACCCTCATAACATGCCTGTACCTGTAATAAAATTATCGCATCGCGCTCAAACTTTCCATCCCTAATTCCGTTTCACTTTTACAATGTCGAGCCACGGGGGCCGCTTAAACTCTACAATGTTATTTTGGCAGAAGATTTATGTAGAAGCTGACTTTCAGTTATTTTGTTCATAAGAGGGCGCTTGTTAATCGCCGTCCCTAATTGAAATTTGGCGTGCGTTTTAGCCTGTAACAGTCGCCAGGGCGGAATAACCTACTCTTTATTGCTGTCACATCGCCTAACCTTATGAGAGAGGTGGAATTATCGTAAAATCTACCTGAATCAGATTCCAACTCGTAAAGTACGCTTCCCAGCTTTGTCTCTGCAGGATTATTGTGATACCGATATGGACGAGGTCTCCCCATTTGATTGGAATTTCACACTCATTGACTTCGAATCATACCGTTGGTTGATTTGGACACTGGGAAAATGCAACTTGGGTTCAAGAACAGAAGACAATGAAGACTTCTTGTAATCCGAAACAGGTAACTGAGTTTTTTGTTTTATATGAAGAGGAATTACAATTTGATTGAAAGTGAGTGTTCTGAAAAAATGAAATTTACGGGATAACTCAAAAACTCTGTAAATCAAAAAAATTACTGTTTCTTGTTGAAATTGCTTCGTCGGAATACCATTGAGAAGGTTTTTTTGCCGGTGAAATATTTGTTACTGTTTCTCTCTCGTTTTTTTCTTTGGTCTTGTAACAGATATAATTCCAATATACTTGCATTCTGTTCGATGAAAAACATTTCAAGTACAAGAAGCTCTGAAACACCGATATCAGCATATTCTTTGAGTTAATTCAGTATCGCTACACTTATACGGGGGGGACAGAGTTTTTTTAGAAGTTTCATGTATTCTCGTGTATCATCAGAATGAAAAAAAAAGAAAACATTTAATTACTCAGAAATCGCTGAAGATGAAAATGAGGAGGTGATGCCAAAATAACCATGTTACAACGATGAATTGGAAAATGCAATAATATACAGGGTGTGCCATTTGGAATACCAAAGTACTCACTACTTTTTGTTGATAAGCGCTGCACTGAAAATATCTCAGATCGATAGAGCAGTTGTTCTTCTCTAAGTAAACAAATTTTCAATGAATTCTTGCTTTCCGTTCTCCGTAAAGGTCTAACGTGATACACCCTGAATTATTTTTTACAACTTAACGAATCAGAGCTCATATTTCTGCCTACAAAAAATGCGCAGGCATATGAAAAATTTGAATAGGCCATGTGCAATATGAAACTTATAATAGGTTTTCTCTACAGTGGCTTTATACAAGACAGTGGCGACAATAGAACACGTTTTTGCACAAACATGGCGGATATTTGTTTCTCTATTTCTGTATCGTAATGAGTTAATTACAGTACTAAAAACAGTGCTGTAATGAACTCATTACAGCATTGTTTTCAGTTATATTTTTCGTTTTTTGGTTGTCAGCACTGGCTTCCGATTCAAACGATTTTCAACAAACGTCAATTTGGAAATGTCGACTTCGTATATATATATATAGTTTATATATAGTAAAAAGGGGTTACAGTTCACTGCGACCTTAAGGTCTATTGTGCCCCCTGACAGAGCTGTTATCATCGTGCCTCCTACAGCTCGCCCTCCAGTTCCAGAGATTTGATGAAATCCAGAATCTGGGACGGCTTCAACTTCGTAAGAGTCATCAACTGCCAAGATACATTACAAAAGTCACTAGGATGTATAATCTGAATTTTTCATTGAATTTGAACGAAATTTGACTGAAATAGAGAAAATATCGTCTAAAACTCGTTGCAGAATGCAATTGCAACACTCATGCGTTCGAAAACTCGCTCCTTCGTCGCTCGTTTTCGAATTTCGCATTCGTATTGGAATAGGAGCCCATTCTGCAACTTGTTTTAGAATATACTATTACATTTGAGTGTCGTGCTGTTTGACATTTGACTCGATTTTGAGCTTTATACACTATGACATGACAACAAATCAATGAAAGTCCGCCATTAGTGGTCGAAAACAGTCCGACCAATCAAAACGTGAACGTCTATTTTCGCCACTGTCCTGTATAAAGCCACTGTAGTTTTATCTATTCTCTGATCTGGAAAGTGCATTTAATGTCAACGGACCTCCTAGAGTCATTTGTTTGGATCACTTATTTTGAATATTCCTCGAGTGAGGCTGCAGCTTAACTTCAGGAAAGTTATCGGTTATTTATGTATACCAAGAGCATGAAGTGAACATCTCTTTATGTTCGTGGTGCATAAGACTCTTATGTCATACCAGTAGGTAATTGAGAGTCTTTAGCCTTCAGAATAAGAAACGTATACCGCCAGATGGCAGTGCAGTGCATTGATTTTTATTCATTGGATTATTCAGCTCAATAGAACAAATGTTGGAGCGCAGGGAATATAACAAGAAATCCTACCCTGAACTGGATCTCACACTGGCTGTTCAAAACTTTCTCTTTTCTTCACCTGTCATCTGGGAGGAGATACCTGCGGGGCGTGTCATTCAAAAGAAATTCAATTCCATGTTAGAATCCAAAATTGTGAGAAACAAATAATTTTCACTACTCGACGTAAAACAAACCTTAATAAATTGTCGTTGATACAAATGTATATTTGTCATTTCGAATAGAAAAATTCTAGGAAATGAATTTCGCAGAAACAACACTTGTTGTAATATTATTTACAAAAAAACGGTAAATAATAAAAGAAAAATGAGATAGACTTTTGATTGAATAAATGATAGACTTCAATACTTATCAGTTTTGATGGTGGAAATGTTGAAAAATAACCAAAAATGATGATGAATATCCTTTTCATTCATTCAAAACTTTTGAAATATTTTTTTTATTATTTTTATCTTTATACACTCAAACATCCCTTCCTCAATCAGAAAAAAATAAATCGTTTCTGACTCCCTTTTTTTTCGGGGATGTTAAATGAAAAAAAGCGAAGAGGGCAGTGGAAAACTTATTGCCAAAAAAGTCACAGAACTCCTATGACCAAGAGTACCGAAATTTCCTGAGTTGGATGGCAAAAAAATGTGTGGAATGTATTATTGAAATTGCGATGCTTTACCGATCCATCTGAAAAATTTTCTTTATGTTCCTTATGGATCAAATATTTAGTGATATAGATACTCTGATGGTAAACTCTGAAATAATTGACATTGCTGAGTCCAAAAAATATTGTATCTTAGAAAATCTGTGATTTGACCTATTACAGGTATTGTGTGATGCATATCACATTACCAGTAAGAAGCTATAAAAACGATGTTTCTTCAATATACGAGTAACTATTTTCACATGAACATCGTATAGTCTACTTCAGTTCTCAGTTGATGAGGTTGTCTTCGTTCTTTTTTGTTATGTCCATTAGTATGAGTATGTATGAGTACATGTGAGGTTTTTTCTTTAAGAAATAAAATTTATTTATTTATTGATTTATCATTTATACCTATCTTATATATATTTTTCTAGAAAACATTCCGAGTAAGCATTTCCTATCAATACATTTTCAGGAAACAAACCTCTCCTTCTATATTTGATGGTGAGTTGCACACTCTCTAGGAAACAAGTATTCTTTCAAGGATTACTTTTTCCAGAGTGACATGATTCCTGATGGTATTCTAGGTAGACCATTCAGCAGTTTTGTGAATTTCAGTTGACAGTAGCGGATTAACCGGTACGCTTAGTACGCTGCAGCGTAGGGCCCCGAGGTCCATAGGGGCCCCCGGCGATCGTATTAATTTTTTTTATAATGAAAATTCAGTCTGTAAGTGTAAAAAAAATAGTCAGACTGAACTATATTTATAAGAAGCTCAGAGGCATCTTGTGAATTATGAATTATTACATACACATGAGACGCAATTAAATAACAAGAGCCTCAGAGCAAAACTCAGATGTTGGAAAAAACACAGCATCCGAGATTCAGCGTACTGTCCCTAATTATCTTGTCTGCCTGCAATAAATTCCGTCAAGGGTAGCGACCGAATTCCAATATTTACAATTACATCATAATTCAATAAATTTGTCGGCATTTCCTCTATAATCTAGGAATGTGCTACAGAACGGCCCACCAGATGTTGATTCGTTTAGGGGTGTAAAGTGAGAAATACTTGTGCAGAAGTTCTTAGGTCTGCATATTTTTTTCTCACATTCATTTCACAAGATTCGCAAAGTGTTGAGAGTGACGGGCGAGTTTCGTGTAACGTGTAAGATTCAAATATTGTGAAAAATTGAAAAGTGTTGGTGAATTGAACTATTTCTGTTTGTGTTTGGACTATTAAATCCTTGCACTCTCATTGAACGATATAATTGATATAAAAGGTAAGCTTTACAGTGCAGTTTTATATGCTAGAAATAACATTCGACATAATTCTAAAATGATTACAGGAATTTGGAAAATGAAAATCCGTGTATAGATGTTCAAACCATTTATAACTTTGCCAACGTTTCGGACGCTATTGGTCCTTTCTCAAGGCTGCAATGACATACATAATAAAAACAAAAATGGGGAGATCTAACACTCACCTCGTTATAATATTACAAATATATTCTTTTTTACAATAAATCTTGTCTCGCAGTTTCAGTCAAAAGTAGAGTTATTTTGTCTATCTTATCAAAATTATGTCTGTTGTTCGGAAAATATTTTTTCTCACAATAAATGGTCTCGGCGGTCATAATCAACATTCACAAAACTGTCACAGTTTACATAAAAATCTTTTAAAATTTTTTGAAAAACACAAATGACTAAAGTCGAGAAAATATAAAATACTTTTAAAGTCATGAAATAAAATAGTGCAGTTCATAACTTTTATCACTGAATTGAAAAGGCGATATAACCACAGTCTGGTTCAAATATTCCACATCTTTTACGTAACCCTATCGTTTTGTATTATTAAATTGTTGTATATCACACTAAGATGTTGAGTGTCCTCCCTGAAATTTACAGTGTTGTTTGTTGTGATGTGGATCATCTCACTTATCAGTCTTCTGCTGTAGTGTGGTTCAACGTCCAAAATGCTGACATCGTCAAATTTGAACTTATGTCCCTCTGTGTGTGTATGTGCGGTTAGTGCTGTCTTATGTGTGTTGTTGAGTTTCTTGGTGTCGTACATGTGCTGTCTTACTCTTTCCTTTAATAGTTGTTTTGTCTGACCAACATAGCATTTCTCGCAATTTTGGCAATCAATCTTGTACACCACTTCTGACCTTTTTTCAATAGGAGTTATGTCTTTCAATTTTGTGAAATATTTTCTCTTGTTGTCTACAACATTGTAAAAAGCTGCCGTGCAATTATATTCCCGGAATATTCTGTTGAATTTGTGTGACAGTGACGGGTAAAAAGCTAGTTTGAAAAATTTTTTGTGATTTACTGTTGTGTTGTAGGGTCAGTGTATCTCTCGCCTGATTAGTTGTACTACTTGCCTGATTTCTGTGATACATGTTAATGCACGTTCTGACATAATATTGGTTCAATACCGGGAAAAGGAAATACAAAATACGATTTACAGAAATTATTTGATTCAACCTGTACCTACCTACGTGTTTGTACGACGAAATGACAAACAAAACAAATAATTTTGTTTCAAAAATATACATATGTGTATGGATGTATATTCAGATATTTATCAATCTAATTGCTGCAATTTTTCTTGACTTCTGATCATCTCCGATAGACTCATTCACTATGTTTGATAATATGTTCATATTTTACCATTCTTTTGTTGTATCAATTATATAATAATTTTTCATATATTTATATTAGCTCATCGGTTCGGATTTCATACTTCGATAGGGCAAAGTCAATGAATTTCTGTGTTATTCGTTACAAAATATGAAATAAAATTTAACATTTTCTTATCATTTCAGTTGCTAGTTGCATCTGTAATATTGACGTGACACCATGTCTGGACTGGAGTAAAGCTATGCATCCAATTTTTTGCTCATTTTCCAAACTGTCATTGATAAAAAATAAATAAAGAACAGTTATGACAGAAAATAGACTACAGTTTTTGCAATACATACTTTTGTATTTGATATATTTTGTATTTGATATATTTTGTATTTGAATTTTTGTGATATTTTTCGCTTTTTTTAAATTTTTATTCATCCTTTATATTTTATTTTGATATACATACCTTGTATTTCATTAATTAACCTTATGTTTTGTTTTAAAAGAAGTGAGTTTCAAAAAAAAATTCTTTTGAATAAAATCGAAAATGTTTCAGAGGGGGGCCCAAAAGTTTTGAAGCGTAGGGCCCCTGAAGTCGTAAATCCGCCACTGTCAGTTGATTATTTTTCGGAACACAATCTAGAGTACCGTTTCACTCAATTCTCTATTTCATTAAATATGTGAATAAGTTCATTGGACTTCATAAAACTGCGCTATTTTCTAAATTATCTTATCGATTACCCTTTTTGTAAGGAAATAAGATAATCAACATGGTAAAATTAAGATACATCGTTGTCACAGGCCGCTGATATTACAATTTGACCTCGAGCATATTCTCGTGGTTGATTGAGAATGAATTGGTGCCGTATTAGTTTCCATAAAAATTATCACGAACGAAATTGGACGACCTGCACTGGAATGTTGTCCAAAAAAGGCGCAATGCATATATATACGGCGCACTTGTCTAACGTAAGGCCGCACATTATGATTGTTCGATATGATTTCCCTTGCGGGCAGTAAATCTCGAAAAACATTTTCAGGTTTTAAGGTCACTCGGACATTTCGTTCGGAAACGCCGATAGGGAGTTTTCTTGATTTATTGAAACAAGGGACAGACGTCGGTGACATGTAGGTTTCTCATAGCAATAACGGAAACGTGCCCAAAAAATGCTTTCTCTGCCGTTGTCATGCAACGGTTCGAATAGAAACGTGGGGAAGTGGACCGCGATAGTAACGATAAAAACGGGATTTTTTGGACATCACTTTTTAGTGGACACAAACTGAGAGCTCTGAATTTTTTTTGTTAAATTGAAGAATTGGACGAATATTGGAGTTGAAACTCTCATGTCCACATTTTTTACTGATCATTTAAAAATAAGAAGAATTAACAGAGGACACCACTCTATTCAAGAAGCTTGATGAATATCTCCATCTGAAAAATTCCCGAGATTCAACCAATATTCTTCACCCAGGATATTTGAAATTATAATGCAGTGCCAAGTCAAATTCATTTTTAGTCAAAAATTGTGCATCGGTTACTCTACCAAAAGATGAGTCTGAACTACTTTGCTACTTATTGTAAATGAATATTCGTAGAATGCTTTTTGATTCAAATGCAGCACCTCTATATTATCGTTCCATAACCTACTTCAAAACTATAGTACAAATTTTAACTGTATGTTTGAACCTACTCTAGACTCGCTCAATCATTGTCCAAAAATTGTGCCCTCGAAATCAATTCAATCATATCGGACATATTGAGCCAATTACCTTTCATGTGCATTTCAGAGTGAATATAGAGTATGTCCGAATGATGAATGTAATTTCTGTTAACCGCAAAATAGTAGTTATCAAAACAACATCACAGAAATTACAAAATGAGTATTATCGATCTACTCAATATGAGTTTACTTCTATGTGTTTGTTCCAATAAAAAATATGATATTGTCAGTTTAATCGTTTATTGCTTTAAGGAATACATGTTTTTAGGCGAGCTTACAAGTTGAAAAGCCATTACAACTGAATTGGTGTAGAAATATCAATATTGTACTAGGTGGGTTGAATAGACTTTCACTTTTTCCTGGACAATGTTTTCTAATGGATTTTTTCATGATGGATGAGTTTTTTGCTTTGATTTTATGTGTGATACACCCAATAACAAGGAACGTAGCAAAAACTCACCTTCGGATGTGCTCTTCTGGGAAATGCTACTTTGGGATCGATCTGAAAAAGAAATCAGAATAAGTATGAAGCAATTCACAATTATAAAGAGAAATAAATAAAATGAGAAAATTCTAGATTCTCTAGCAGTGGTCTAAAAAGACTAATGCCCATGAAAATTACGTCAGGTGAAATTCCTATGAGACAAATGTTAGACCAAGGGCGGATATAGGTTTTTTCATGGGGGGGTAATAACGATTGAAAATCAAGTTCACAATGTACGAAATTTTTTTGTGCACTACATTGCGTATAACTTTTTCTAAGGACTCGGATACTCAAGGGGGGGGTAATTACACAATAATATCACATAATCTTCGAAAAACCTCATAATTGCCAACCACCAAAACTTCAACAACAAATAAAATACTCATATCAAACATCGATTTCAGTTCAGGTCGGATATTGGATTCCGACCATTTATATATTAATTCTCGGCTTAGTATTTCATGATTGGTCTGAATCCAACATCCGACCTAAACTGAAATCGAAAAATTCGATGACGTGAAGTGAAGGATAAGAGGAGTCCTCTGGCTAATGATGACGAACCAGTGCTTCCCACCTAGGAACCCCCCCTCTCTCACTACATATGAGGTGAACCTCAGGATATCCGTGCATCCGAAACGATCAAATTTCAATCCGCTCATTGTTGAGTTATCACCCTGTATATCAATTTATCCTCTTCGAATCCGATCTACTGAATGAAATGGCATCTTTGTGGTTATAGCCACCTAGATTCAAAGCAGATACATCACTTTACCTCGCATAAATCAACTGAAAAAACGCATGACAGAACGAACTCATCAAGATAGAAAGCTACTTATTCATCGTGAAACAGGTGATGCATTTTCCGAGCGGTCGAAAAAGTCAAAAATAAACCGTGCTGTCCGCAGCACAGCATTCGAATCTCCATCTCTGGCACTTGGCTAATGAGGAAAACGGACCATGGCCCAACTCCGTAGGCGGGCAAACATGCGTTATCGGTCCTCATCTGTACACTTGCTTATTTCCACTAATGACACTCATTTATTCGAGATTTAATTTCGGTAATTAAGTGGCACACGGGTGCCATTACATCGTTGAAATTAATAATGCCCTCCCGTTCGCTGCCTGGCACATATTTCTAATTTAAATTGAATCGAAGTTATACCGGGATTAATTGCCAAAAGCGCCTGTGACACAATTTAATAGCTTAATTCCTCATCTGGAGATATAATGCTCGAAGCCAGATTTTATTTCCAACTTTCGCGAATATGATTTAACTGTTTTCGGTTGGCAATGATCTAATAGCTCCGTAATTTGTCGGCTGATTCCTGAGAACTGTGCGAGAAACTGGGTGGATTGGAGTGAAAAAATTGGCAGTAGTTCGGGCGTTCGGTAACACGTTAATCGAGGATCAATAAGTCGACATGGAATGTTTGTCGGTCTGGCCGAAAGCGTTTTGGGTTGGGAAAAATGAAGGTGATTTGGTGTTGAACCCCATGAAGATCTCGAATAGAAATAATAACACGTATATTACAATCATTTTCGTTGAAGAGATAATACCTTGGTATAGTCCATCCAAGAATTATTGACATCTCGGGGGGCTTTGGCAAATCGAAATTATGTTCGTAATGCTCATTCAGTAATATTTTGAGTTGCAGAATTCAGGTTGGTGTTGGAAATAACACTGACATTTAGTTCTGTCATTAATGTTTCGAACAAATTTGGCAAAAAATTGAGTAAGTGAAATAAATATCTTTGAAATGAGGCTCTTGAAGAGTGAACAGCTAAAAAATGGAAAGCCTGCACAGAGCACGCAGAAAAAGAAATGAGGGAAGATTAGTCAAAATAACATTCCTTATAAGGAATATTATGATATTATATTGCTGACTATTTCCCTCGTCTTAATTTCCACCAATCAGAAACGCGCAATTTTGAATCACAAATGGTTTCTAGATGGAAAAACTGTATGGCAGCAGCTGTCAGCAGTTTTTTCGGATTTACCCGCGGTAAAACTTGACAGTTGTTGTTAACGAAAATCAATAAAACATACATAGATGCATCCAGAATAATCTGTTACTCAAGAAATAGTCTTGTCAAATTCCATTCGTGCATCTAATTTTTCCTGTGAAAAAAATCGAAAAAACACATTGCAAAGTAATATTTTTTCAACAAAAAGCATTCGTGCAGGTGCAAAAATCCTCGTCTTCGACTCGGATTTTTGTTGCCACCTGCACTCATGCTTCTCGTTAAAATATTACTTAGCAAAGTGTTTTTTCGATTTTTTTTCGGAAAAATTGGATGCACTTATGATATTACTTATGACAAAACCTTTCATTATGAACATGACGAGTTTTGCCCAGACGAGGAAAAAATAACATGTTGATGTGGTTGTTGAAACAGAATAATAGGAATATTTATATTTTTCATATTTTACACCTTCATTGTTCACAAATATTGAAAGTTACAATTTCATGACAAAATTCTTCATATATTAAATAGATCCATTTGTTAAGTTTTGTTTCTGCCTTGATATCTATTACAAATTTCCCAATCCATCCACATTGCAGTAACACGCTTCAAATTATCAACTAGATTTTTTCGGTTTAGCAAATATTCATATTGAACATTGAAAAAGACCGTGCTATTTTTAATCGCTCACGATATTTTCCGTTATCGAACCAGAATTTCCAGGCTGTATGCTCCTATAATTGATCGTAAGATCGAAAATGTATCAATACAAGATGAAAATAATATACTGCTGGTATACAGATTCACACGCTGGTAATCGTATGCGAAAATTGGGAACATTTTCATGTTCAAAGTTCCTTACTTAAAAAAAATAGTTCAGTTTTTAGGTTATTTCTATATCTATGATGAAAGCACAGAAAATTTTCAGTTACTTTTTTGTATTTAGAAATAAAGCTGCGACTGGACTTTCAAGGCCAGCTCTGATGTCAATCATTCTTGGATGGACTATACATCTGTTTTAATGAGAATATTTCAACTCTGAAAGCGGCTTTATACAGCAAACAAGAAAAGAATAGGAATGAAATAGGAAAGATTAACATGCGCATTTCAATGAAAGCTCTTATACAGAAAATGAAGGGTTTTCCAATAAGAGGTGATGTTTGGAATAGCCCGCTATTTCGGTAGATGTCACTCTTGAAACTGTCATTTTTTGGCATTTGACAAGTAGAAACTACGCCAATAATAAAAATGAAACGATAAACGCTTTATGCATTGAAATTATTGAAATTCACTATAAAAATGATGAAAATTTGGCAGAGACGGTTCGTAAAACTCGAACATTTTTGGGTCGTCGTGAAGAACATTGTCGAACCTCCATACAGAAATTGGTGAAAAACTTTGAGCTCTTGGAACAAGTTAGTAAGGTGAAGAATAAAACCCGTACACGTCGCTCAAGAACAGCCTAGAATATTGCTACTGTAGCCTTGAGTGTTGAAGAAAACCCAGGTTTGTCCATTCCTGGTCGTTCTTTGGAATTAGGTATTCCACAAACGTCAATACACCGTATTTTGCATATTGGGCTTGAAGGCATATAAAGTTCAGTCAAAACAAGAACTCAAGCCAACCGATCATCAACAACGTCGGGTCTTCGCTGATAGGGTCCTTGAAATGCATGAAAATGATCCGGAATTCCATCGAAAAATCATCTTAAGAAATGAGGCCATTTTCCACTCAGGTCTCTGCGTCAGAAAGCAAAATTGTCGCATCTGGGGCTCGAAAAACCCAACAGTTATTGTTGAAAAGCCTCTCTATCTTCAACATGTGACTGTTTGGTGTGGTTCACGGTTCGGCGGGGTCACTGGACCTCATTTTTCCGAAAGTGGGGCTGAATCAATCTCTCGAAAAGGTGATCACAATTGGCCACCGAGATCTTGCGATTTTACACCTTGCGACTTCTTCCTTTGGAGCCATGTGAAAGAGAAGGTTCACGTTAAGAGCCCAGCGTCGTTTCAAGACCTCAAAGATGGAATTGGTGAGGCTGTCGAGGACATGGGGCAGCCACTTTGCGATTTGGTAACGGAAATTTTCATGAAAAGGATATGGTCCTGTAGTCGTGGTCATGGTGGTCTTGTGACTTGTTATTTTCAATCATTTACGGCATACCTTCCTCTTTATAATGAAATAAATATTCGATCATTCATCTACAAAAAAAGGTATTACTCTTTGAATGCCAAAATAACACCTCTTATGGGAAAACCCTCTAGGATAGCCAACTTTTGTCTCTTTAAGTTATTTTATCTGATCTTATGTGAAAACTGATAATTCGCATGTCCGAAATCGCTTATTGTAAAAAAACCTGTGATTTATTGGTCAATTCGTGATTCTTATTGAGTTCCAAATCATCTGTATATGATCAAATTTATTCTGCTGTTATTATTATTGTTTTCCTATTCGTATCTTATTCACATCTTATTTTCTGCACAAGTTGTTTTGGATCACGAAACCATGAGTCATTCATTTACAACGCATATGTTTGAGTTCTAAAGGATCTTCTGAACTTTGGTTGTTGAAACTACAGCTGTCGAATTGGCTGTCATTCATTTAGTCTATTTCTACAAATCATCAGGGACAGATGAAGCGTTCAAAACATGTGCAAATGATGAAATTGTTTGATCAAAATGGATGTTTTTTTCGGACGCATCGTCCATTTTACGGTCGTCATAATCGTTCTACCGACAGAACAATTGGCAGTGTGTTGCAAGAATTTAAATTCAGTTAACATTCAACCAAAACATTTCCGCAGTTCAAAATTCATTATTTCCATTTTTCAATATCACAAAGTTGATTCTACGAATGAACTTCGTTGGTCACAAAGAATACCGACCCACTCTCCTCGATTCTTTGGTCTTGAATCACCAAGAACCGGAAAAACCATTTCTACCTGTAAAAGCTACCTGCTACCTACTTGTCAAACCACGACCTTCAGTTCGCCACATATTCTTCCCCACGCCGGAACCCGTTAGTTTCGAATCCGTAAAAGTGAATTCGTTCCGTGAGATAAGGACTCTACTCAATACGCCCACACAAGACAAGAAAACTAGCAGATACATCTCTCAAAGTCAGACAAACTATTCTTTCAGTGTTTACTTTGTGGTTTTGATTCTATTTCATATTTTTTCTTTAATTCTCGTGGTGATAAGAATTGGTACAGCATCTCATTCTTCTCTCCAAAGAGCTCTTGTGCAATTAACAGCCGCTGTGTGTGAGATTTTCCAACATGACGTCGTTACGTACCACAAACTCAAGAAATGATCAGGGATCATTGACGGGATCATTGACGAATTATTTCAGCGCTGATTCCAAATTAATTTATTCAATTTTTCCGATTGATTTCTTGAATGATAAATTCTAATGCCCTGATAGTGTTACCAGAATCGTCTAAAATTCTAACCAATATTCCCAATACTTCTGTAAACACAGATTCGTGATCCTGGAGGATTAATTCGACCAATTCGAATGCGAATCTACCTACAAGGTGGATCTTCTTACAATGATGAACAAAATCTCCTGACTTCACGTCAGAGCTTCATGTGTACCATTTCCCCCAATTCAGTTTTACATACAGGGTGGCCATTTGAAAACGAAACAGACGAGATTACAGACGAAATAAATTTTTTCGATAGAAATGCTCGGACAGGTCGATTTCTGTTTCGAGTGGGACAACTTTAGATGTAGGTTACGGACGCATAGCGCTTCAACCCTTGCTACTACAACCCTCACCCCCAATTTTTGAATAGGGAAGATGGGGTGAGCGATACCTCATTGGAAAGGTATTTTCATACTGATTTCAGGACAGTAATTGTTTTTTTATTCTATGCATTAGTTCTCGAAATATTCTTAACTGAGTATTTGAAAATGAAGTGGTGTTCCATGGCACTTGTAGTGTTTTTTTGTGAAAAATCGACATTTTGAGCGAATAGAACCGCAGAATTCTTCAATCAACAACATTTAGGTTGTTTTGAAGCTCAAAACAAAGTTGGCTTCAATAATGTTTTCATTTTGTTATTATTGAATTCATATCTTTTTCAAGAAAATGAGAATCGATAATTTTTTATTTATTACGAACAGATCATTAAGTTGGCTAAGAATAATTCTTATGTCAAAGAACCAGTCAGCCAACTTAATGATCTGTTCGTAATAAATAAAAAATTATCGATTCTCATTTTTTTGAAAAAGATATGAATTCAATAATCAACAAAATGAAAACATTATTGAAGCCAACTGAGAAAACACTTCATAATTGAGTCGGAAATCGTTTCACGAATTGGGACTGGAATATTTCTGTGGCATCATTAATGATTTGATTTTCTTACCTGGTAATCTGATTAGAGGTATGACGCATTTGGACTTTTTGGAGATTTCTATCGATCAAGTGTTACCGCATGTTATTGGAAATACTGCAAATTATATCGAAGATAATTTAGATTGAGTTTCAGCAAGATTGAGCTCCTTCGCAATACGCTTTGTTTGTTCGACATCTTGATTAAAGATTTCTATGTCAGTGGATTGGAGGAAGGAAGCCACAGTCATGGTTGTTTTGAAGCTCAAAATGTCGATTTTTCACAAAAAAACACTACAAGTGCCATGAAAACACCACTTCATTTTCAAATACTTAGTTGAGAATATTTCGAGAACTAATGCATAAAATGAAAAAACAATTACTGTGCTGAAATCAGTATAAAAATACCTCTCAAATGAGGTATCACTCACCCCATCTTCCCTATTCAAAAATTGGGGGTTGTAGTAGCAAGGGTTGAAGCGCTATGCGTCCGTAACCTACATCTTAAGTTGTCCCCCTCGAAACAGAAATCGACCTGTCCGAGCATTTCTATCGAAAAAATTTATTTCGTCTGTAATCTCGTCTGTTTCATTTTCAAATGGCCACCCTGTATATAGGAACGAAAGACGTGAGGAAATAAGTGGATTATAGTGATCATAGAAAAATTAATCAATTTTCAAATATTTCCAGCTTTCTCAATTAACTAAGAGTTCCTTTTACTCTGAGGGAGAGTTCTACATATAACCAAATAACCATGATTTGATGAGTGTAATCATAAGAATGTTATCAAGTTGCTGAAATAGGTTATGGTGGTTGATTCAGTTCGTTTGGTCTCCCCCTATAGCTGCACTCCTACAAACTTATAAATATTTTAGTATCATTTCTCTGATTTTTTTCATTGAAATGATGATTTTTATATTTGTCCGTCAACTGGAACATTTTCTACATGAAGATGTGGATAAATTCAGTCAAACTCTTGAGGAACAAATTTTTTCGAACATTATTAAAAAACCGTAGTGTATTCGCATGAGCTGGGAATCCATTACAATAGATTTATATGAAGCCCTAACAATTTAAAAGTGCAGGTGGTAGCTGTAAGTTTCCTCAAAAACATATTATGATTTTATTGAATGAACGAACAATCAATATTCCGTTTCATTTGAATAAGTCTGTTCCAAAGATTGATGAGAACACTAAATATGCATAGTCGGAACAAAGATGTATTTTCTGAGAGTTTTAATACATTCAACAATCATAATTCACATAAATTTCAAGCAGAAACACAAATTACTCCCCAAGTCATGCATGTTGATCTTGATTCAACAGAAAAAACAGGAAATGCATACCTTGCATACGGTCATCAAAAATGCATTGACCAATTTCTCGTCACCATTAGCAGACGCAATGCGTCTCATAAACAACCCGTGAAATTACATATATTCTATGGTCGTTTTCCAATCCACCTCATTAGAAATTGAGTTGGATATCCATCAATAAATGCGATAATTAGGTGAGCAAGTAAACCGTTCCTTCTATATAACAAGGTAATGATATAGTTAAAGAAAATAAAAGGCAACTCGACAGACGTATATCAGGTCTATAGTCTAGTCGTAGACATCGATTAGCGGGTTCAGTAAATATGCAGTTAATACATTACTATTTTCGTAACCTAACGGTTTGCATTTAGACATTCCGTACTCACGTACGGCACCAAGCGCGAATAGCGCTCTGCTATTCACCTGACCAATCTCACTTCGAATGCGAAACGGCGTATAATAATAATACCTAAACGTAATTCAAATGAAGTTCGGTATTTATTTATCATTTTATTCATCTGATTGAAAGTGAAATTATTCCAAGTGATGAATGAATCTTTACTGGTAATATAGGTAATTTATATTCTGCAGCATCCAAATAGAATACTTTTGAGATGAAGAGTTATAAAGGAAGAACTTTTCAATTTTGAAGCAATGAAATGGAAACATCTGATTTGAATGGAGTACAATCATTTCGTAATTTTCTAAACATGAAAATTCGATTAATTCAATCACTTTCCAACTTTCCATAAAAATCCGAGATACAATCATTGAGTTCAAATATATTTAAACTCAATGGTAGTAGATAAAGTGGGTTGGGTTACAGTTCAGACTAAAAACATTTCTACCTACCTAATTGAAAAATTAAATGGAGATGAGAATAGGTTATCAAAATATGTAAAGTAATTGAAAATTTAATCAACTGATATATCACGCGCGAGCGGAGCGAGGGCATTAATACCTACCTATAGTTCGATTTATTTTTATTCTTTTTTTATTGAACCTCTGTATTATATGTGTAGGAAATCGTTGATACCGAAAGAAGTTAAAAGCGATTTGTCTAGGGCTTGTTGAAAGAAACACAACATAGCGCTATTCGCGTTTGGTGCCGTACGTGAGTACGGAATGTCTAAATGCTAACGGTTTGAGACAGAATACCTATACCTACGAATGATATACGCCCATTTATTAAGTTCCAACTTGTAACAGCCTAAGCATTTGGAAGCATTTTTTTGAAATTCTATTAGAATATTGAAAAATGCAAAAACAGGGTGTTTCGCCATAACCTGGACAAACATATTGAGACGTGTAGACGACACCGAGGAAGTCATTTTTGGCTCATGACAATATACCCTGTTTTCAACGCATAAGCGAGGTACAGGGTGTTTAAGGTAAACTTTGAGCAATATTCGGATAACTGTGGTAAGTTATGCGTGACATTTGAAATAACGGTTCTTGGTCACGTCAATTTTTTTTTATTATGGTTGAACTATCTTTCATTCTGAATCCTGAGGTGAGAACATAATGAAATAACTTCCATTGGTTTTATTTTGGAAGGCTACAGCCTTCCAAAGATTACGCTCGGAGAACTTTCATGTAAAAAAAAAGTTGAGTTCAAATTTTGAAAGAATTTTTTCACGGAAAATCTCAGAAAATCTAGTACATTGGAAAAGTGCTTCCCAAATTGGCAACCGAGAAAAAAAAATCCAACTTTGCAAGTTTTCCGCCATTTTGATTTTTTTTCCAAATTCTACACCACAATTGAATTGAGCCCTAAAAAATACTAAGAAGTGACCAGTAAACGTTATTTCAAATGTCACGCATAACTAACCACAGTTCACAAAATATTGCTCAAAGAAGACATTGAACACCCTGTATCTCGCTTATGCGTCGAAAACGGGGTATGTATGTATCATAAGGCAAAAATGACTTCCTCGGTGTCATCTACACGCCTATATATGTTTGTCCAGTTTATGGTGAAACACCCTGTATACATATAATCAGTTCGGGAAGAAATTGTTCAAATTTGATTAAGTAAAATAAACTAATTTTTGAAGAATTTATTGGAATTCCAATATTCAATTTGATCATTCCCTGAAGCTTTCTGTTCTGCTCTTTTCAAATATCTCGATCAAATCCAAAAATTTCAATATGCAGGGTGTTGAATCTTAGCTTGGAGGAAGTCCCATATTTTTCAAATACGGACCAGAAATTTTTCGGAAATTTAAATATAAATCGATCGACCTGTGGAAGTGAATCATATGTTTTAAGTATCAACCGACTAAACTGGTTGGTTCAAAAGTTATGAGAAATTTAAATTTTCAGTGAATACATGAACCAGCCTGTTATGGAATAGATAAGACATGTCAAATATCGGTTTTTTGGACTCGCCTAGGGTAGCTCTAGTTCAGGTTATTCTATATTCAATTACCAATGCAACACCCTGTATGTTCAATTCATACGGTGTTCGTCGGTTATTATCGACGAATGCGGTAAGTCTCTCAGATGATACATTATTTCATTCACAATCTGAGAGTTTGAAATGTAGGGAATTCGAAGACTATATCACGAAATCATCCAAGTATTTACCTAAGGGGATAACTTTCAATCCAGAACTAATAAACTCTGTTATCGATCTGGGAAGAATCAAAAACTCAGGAAGGAAGCTGTTTTCAAGAGAAGACTGAAATTGAGAATAATTAGCAAATGGAATTCTACATCTAGCGGCAAAGATTTACTGCCTGGATCTTCTTAACGGGTAAAATTTGTTGAAAAACTTTGATGAATGAATCCCCTAATGGACAAGTCTTATTCAATCCAACCAGATGATTAACTATTGTTTTCAGCATTACTTTGGCGAGGCAAGATCCCGAAGGAGTTTCCCATCTTTCGACCCGTTAGGGTGAGAATATGTTTCAAGAAATGCAGCAGTTCATCATGAAGAATTGAGTTAATATTATTAGGATATAAGAAATGCGAAATGAATCCAAGTATGTCAGTAAATTCAATACAGTAGTCAAATATTATAGAAATATTGGACTTTTTTTTCTCATGTTAGTAATTCTATAAGTTTGAGCGATCTGGCAAGAAGTGCACGTTGCTTGAATACGCCATTCTTCATCTAAAAGGAAAATTTCATCTAGATCGCATCTGTAGTTTTGAAATTAGGGAGAACAATATTCTGAACTGGTGCTGATAAAGCTGAAGTCAAATTTCTACGGACAATGGAGTGAACATAGTGACTTTTGCTGGATTTCCATGCATCCCTCATCCGATGATACGATCGTCCAATCGTCGTTGTGATTGGTAGAACTATTCAATTTTGAATATTTCTGCCAATCACATCACAACATAACATATTTCTACCAATCACAACGACGATCGGACGATCGTATCATCGGATGACGGATGCATGGAAATTCAGCTTTTGTCGTTGACAAGTGACACTTCAACCACTTCTTGGTCTGTCGAAAAGAGAATGGGAATTTCCAGTCATTTTCAGAAAAAATATATTTCGACATATTGGATTCTCGCGTAATTCGTGATTTTTTTAAATTTTTCTTCATCAATTTACTTATAGCCTTAAAAAATATTGAAAACTCAAAAATCATCTACCGAATTCAAACGATCAGAAGAAGCGAGAAATCGTGTGACGTCAGTGGCTATAGAGAGATTTTGGATTGGTTGTACTCATCATGACGTGCTGCTGATATAAAGATGACAGCATTGCCAAATCACAAAAAAAATTAGCCTGAAAAAGCCCTTTCCTAATAATATCATGATATAATGTTGATTTTGGATGTTTTCCTTTTATCATTATGACATTTTCATTTGTACTCCATAAATTCATAATATCATTCAATTTACGACCTCCTAATTGAAGATAAAAAGGGTTCAAGTAAGCAGATAGGTGAGAAATTCAATTGAAAATAATTATCCCTAGTCTACACAGGTGAGAATTGGTAAACAGGGTGTCCCAGAAGTCGCGCACCCCATTGAGGGGATAGAAAGTGGGAAATATTCTAAGCCCAAAAATCCATGTTTGAAATTTTTCGATAACGTAGTTAATAAGTAATTAATTAATGAAAGTGACCAATGAGGAGCGCCCAACAGAAGAATAAGTAGTCAGTGGGGACGCAGTGTTATATGACGATGTTCCAAAAACATTATAGTGATCACATCAAATATAATACGATTACTGAATATATTTATGAATAAATTCAGAGATTTTACAAAGACTTGACAACAGCGGCTTGCCTCTCAGTTACTCTGGGCTTTGTCCCCTACATCACAAACTTCAACCAATCATATTACAAATTGAGCCACTGACGTCACAGCAGAGGGACGTTTGAATTCACACGTGTTGAAATCACATTTTCAATATCGAATAATTAATCAGTTCTTCAAAATTCAGAATAAATGGTAACAAATGTGTTATAAACTGCCCTTTATTGCGTCATGTGAAGAAAAGTTCATATTTTGAGGTAGTACTGGAAATCCCCATTGGTTTGGAGATATCGATTCCATGTCCGAGATACGTCATTTTGCGAAATACCAACACTATAGGTCAGGGACCTTTAAGAATAGCCTTCTTGATTCAAAATTCTTGCACGGTCGACCTCATTTATCACTATTTTACTATATTCACGAAATTATCACACTTCAAAAAAAATTGAACGACTCAAGAATATAAACATTGTTGAACAAACCAGCAAAAAATTGTTGCCATTGACGAATTCCTCCGTATGAGAATAAGGTGATCCGAAACTGTGTATATCAAAGCCCTGCTTTCAAAAGTCGGTAGCGTAGTTGTGAAAGGTTTTTTCGAACGCTGGTTATCTCCATTGAACACTCTTGAAAAAATCTACGCTTCCGCTAAACCGGCAACGAAGCCCACAACATAATACACCTAGAGCGCTAGTTGTCGCCATAATTTAAAATCTTTTTCAGTTGTAGGATGAGAGCGGGCGCGTGTATTGTTTCGATAAATTTCCGAAGGCTCATGAATGAAATGTTATTTTAGCACAGTGAACTTGACGTTACATTGCGCGGGGGACTTAATTTATGGCGCGGCCAACTCGATTCGGATTAAAACGTACGGACGTCGGACGGCTGTTTAGCGTTGACGCTGCAGCGCTGAATATCAATTTTTTTCAGTAAGCTCTCGACGTTCGTTCAATTGATTCATGTTGGAAAAGGGATTGCTACTTCATCAACCGCAATGCTGAAATGGGAGAGAAACTTTGAAATAGGCTGATAGACATGGAAATCGCCACACCAGATAGGTATAGACTCAGACTATAGAAAGAGGAGACGGGCCTTTCAATAATGAAGAGTGAAGTCACTTCTCAAAATCATCAGAACTAAACTGTTCGCGCTCCCATGTTCATGGAACTTTTTTACTTGAAATAATGCAAAAAATCTTCCCTCTCCGTTTGTACCTCCAATTCAGGAACACCCTGTATTGCGATGCTCCGTATCGATCATTCCATGAGTAGAAGTAATTGTGAAGCAGTTTATATCCGAAAAATGTTCAAGTAACTGAAGATTTGAAGTCGGAAGTCATAATAAATGGTGAGTCCGAAATCGCCAATTTCGAGTTATATCACCATACCTTCACCAACCACCGTTCCCGAACAATCAAAACTACGACAAACCGGAATTAGAGAAAAGAGCGGATACACTCGTAAAACCGGAAATGTCACAGTAACTTTACAACGTCATCAGAGATATCCACTCGTAATAATTCGAGTCTGGAACATTCAGTCATCCGGGCATACAATGGTTATTCCAAGAGGTCTGCTGCTGATCGATCTCCGGCTTATATATGGGCGACCCCAAGAACTGCAATTGGACAGGGCTGACCATCGTCCGCAGGTGCTGGAGATTCATGAGCAAGACCGCATCCTAGCAAGAGCTAGGGGGGAGCTGATACAGATATGTTTTTTCATGACTGCTTGCAACGCCATCATATTAAGATAAAACGTCAGAATGAAAGTTTGAAAACAATAGAAATAATTGATGGAAAATAGACACTAAGTTTGCTGCATTACATACATAATGTTTTTTCCTCATCTTTGTGAGAAGCTTGTCAGGACTAAATAGATCCCTGTGTTTAAATCAAAAAATTACACAAGGTGAATTTATTATGTCCATATCGATGTAGTGTTTTTCTGAATAAATAGTACAGAATAGTATATTATTCTTAAACCAGTTGCAGAATGGGCTCCTATTCCAACACGTATGCGAAATTCGAAAACGAGCGACGAAGGAGCGAGTGTTGGAATTGCAATCTGCTACGATTATTAGGCGATATTTTCTCTATTTCAATCAAATTTCGTGAAATACTGTTGAAAATCAATGAAAAATTCAGATTATACAAGGTGCGGCACGAAGGGCGGACGTTTTTCAGATGGGCATAACTTTCCCCCACTGAGGACGAGAGAAGTGGGGAAGGTGCCGTTAGACTCGTGTGTTCCTAGCATTTATTTACCAGTTGTCGTCATGGAGCCTTGGACGGTGGAGCATCATGTTTTCGCCTATGATAGTTTCGTCCGAAATAATGAGTCAGTCACGGTCGTGCAGCGTGAGTTTCGTCGCCATTTCCACATTCATCGGAATAGAGCTATTCCCTCTCGAAACACCATCCTTCGTTGGGTTGAATCACTTCGCAGACGTGGTGAACTGATCAACAGAAGACCAAGAGGACCTGTGCGAACAGTTCGAACGCCTGAAAATGTTGAACGCGTTCGACAAGCCATTCTTCGCAGTCCCCAGATTTATCCATATGCGATTTTTTCTTATGGGGACACCTCAAGGCTAGAGTATACGAGAACAAGCCCCGAACTCTGGACGAATTGAAAAGGGCTATTCGCGTGGAAGTTGCCCAAGTTGAGAGAGCGATGTTGGAGAGAGTCTACGCGAACTTCCAAGAGCGCCTCCAGCACTGCATCACCGATTTCGGCCACCACATGCCTGATGTGATTTTCCACACTTGACTGTCTCAAATGCTATTTCCTTGAGAATCTGATTCCGTCAATAAATGTGTTTTTGAGTAAAAATTAACGCTTTTATTATTTTTTTAAAACCATCCATCCTCCGTGCCGCACCCTGTACATCTTAGTGACTTTTGAGTTGTATCTTGGCAGTTGGTGACTGTTACGAAATTGACATTTCCAAATAGACGTGAGTTAAAAATTGTTAGGACCGGACGCCAGTGCTGACAACCACGAAACGGAAAAAATAACTGAAAACTGCTGTAATGAACTCATTGCAGCACTGTTTTTAGTACTGTAATGAACTCATTACGATACTGAAATAGAGAAAACTTTTTCCACGACCATTGGATTTCAACATTTGAATATTGAATTTCCGTTTTGTACCGCAGCACTGGGTCCAACGAAAAAAATGATAATGGGAAATGACCACATTAAATAAAACACGGGAACTTATTACTGTCTTCGTCTAACACCGTGGTCACGGCCGTCTTAAAGATGGCTCTAACGTGTACGTAATTTCAATTGATGTTCATGTCGGTATCAGTTTTAAAATGTTCGTATTCACACCGTATCAACATCATTAAGTATTGATTATGATTCACAAATCAAACTGACATGCCTTGGTTATACATTTGATCGGTCTCAAATAATCTCACAATATTTTTTCGGTGAATTATGAGTAGGGAAGGCTGTAAATGTGATACCAGAAAGAATATTTGCAAAATTACAAAAATTCGGACTTTTTAGCACTGGTTTGTTGTGATTTTTCCTAACTGAGGGAAATGGACTATCAGAGATCTAATTTCCGAAAAACACCATAGGTGTCGCCACCACAAGAGGAAGGGCTATGTGGCACTGATGAAGGCTAATAAGCCAGAAACGAGTCTGTCATTGTCCTCTTGTGGTGGCGACACCTGTGGTGTTTTTCAGAAAATAGGTCTCTGCTAGTCCATTTCCCTCAATTATTTTTCTTTGTCCTATGGATGTGAACCACACTCCGCTTACAACTAGACAACTACCTTCAGAGGTATCTCGGTCGTAGGAAATAATTCGATAATTGATTACTCCAATTTGACGATGTCTCTGGATTAATAAGCGTAAAGCCGTAGCTGCACCCCCGGCTTGTACGATCGGTTCATCCCTTCCACTTCGGAAAGGTTTAGTTCTCATACAGTAGATGGAAGGCAATCAAGCACTTTGAACAATGGGAGTCTCTTCTCTAATATACATATTGTTTTTGCGCTCATAGGTTCCGATGGTGTCCATATTCATCCATGGATATTAACTTTTAATGTTGGACATGACTTCTGTTTTGGCGAACAAAATATTGTGTCCATTCATCAAAGCATGTATCGCGAGTGCAGACTTCTCTGTTCGATACAGTCGACAGCACCGTTCGTTTTCTTCGATCCATGTATGAATGCTCCTTTAAGTGGTCCCAATGTGAACGATCCCTTAGTTGCAAGGTATCTATAATGAGCAGCTTGAGGAAATGGATCAACTTGGTCTTTGGCACTCCTAAAGACTCCTAAAGATATTTTGTGTTGGCTTAGAGACCTTGTCGATGTTGAATCTTTTCGGAAGTTTGACAATTTTGTCCGTCAATGAAAGGTGAATATGCCTTTTCGGATATTGTTCGCTTTGATCTCAAGCCTCGATCTTTCTCTTTCCACTTGTTTTCATTCATTCAAATTCATTCAAATCAAATTCCATCTCCTTTGTCCAAAAGAAATGAGCTGCCTCCTTTAAAAAGGTTGTATGAATTGATTTCAATAATATGGGATCGATCACTCGTACTGCAATATTTGTTCCATATGCCTTGATTTACAAATCCTCTTTTTTTGTTTGAGAAACTTTGGACGGATTTATGGATTATGTATTTAAAAAGTCCTCAACCCAAGAATTTTGGGTTCATCTGGTTGTTTGAGACAATAACCATGTCCTGTGAACCAGCATTCAGTTTCTCAGTACCTACAAGCTCATGAAATTGAATATATGGCGACACATTAATCGCAGAACAAGTTGCATCAAGAAACACATGCCATACATCGAAATACCTCAAGTTCAAATTTCTCTCATTGGTCTTTAGATTCAAGAAATGGGTTGTTTTCCCAACATAGTCAAAAATGACAAATGAGAGCACCATTGCCGCTTAGCGAAGCGTTTTTCGATGCTGACACCCAATCAAGAGTTGATCTTTTCCTCTTCTACTCCCTCATTTTCCAGATTGTCTTTAAAAACCCTATGTTACAGTTAGAGAGACAATTGACAAGACTCGTAAAAGATCTCTGTTCAGATATATGATGGTCATTTACTTGTACAAGGTGCGGCACGGAGGGCGGACGTTTTTCAGATGGGCATAACTTTCCCCCACTGAGGACGAGAGAAGTGGGGAAGGTGCCGTTAGACTCGTGTGTTCCTAGCATTTATTTACCAGTTGTCGTCATGGAGCCTTGGACGGTGGAGCATCGTGTTTTCGCCTATGATAGTTTCGTCCGAAATAATGAGTCAGTCACGGTCGTGCAGCGTGAGTTTCGTCGCCATTTCCACATTCATCGGAATAGAGCTATTCCCTCTCGAAACACCATCCTTCGTTGGGTTGAATCACTTCGCAGACGTGGTGAACTGATCAACAGAAGACCAAGAGGACCTGTGCGAACAGTTCGAACGCCTGAAAATGTTGAACGCGTTCATTGGCCCCCCCGGTCCCCAGATTTATCCATATGCGATTTCTTCTTATGGGGACACCTCAAGGCTAGAGTATACGAGACCAAGCCCCGAACTCTGGACGAATTGAAAAGGGCTATTCGCGTGGAAGTTGCCCAAGTTGAGAGAGCGATGTTGGAGAGAGTCTACGCGAACTTCCAAGAGCGCCTCCAGCACTGCATCACCGATTTCGGCCACCACATGCCTGATGTGATTTTCCACACTTGACTGTCTCAAATGCTATTTCCTTGAGAATCTGATTCCGTCAATAAATGTGTTTTTGAGTGAAAATTAACGCTTTTATTATTTTTTTAAAACCATCCATCCTCCGTGCCGCACCCTGTATTATCCGAAATATATTTAGTTTCGGTGCATAATTTTATATTATGCTCTAAGACTCCGACAAGGTAATTCCGGGAAACACCAGATTTCGGTCCTTTCCCCTAATGGGTTTAAGCCATCTTGATTTGCATAAATATCGAAGTTTTCAATTGACAAGACTAGTTAAAATACCTAGAGCTACTGTAAAGGTCAAGCTGTTCAAAGTGTTTATAGATTCCGTTTTGAAAAGTGTATTGTGTTGGAAAATCTTGTGACAAAGTGTATATAGTGTTTAGAACACCTCATCCAAAATATCAGAAGTTCGCAATTTATTTTTGGAAGCTCTACGTTCCATTGGTGCTGAGGAATGGAAGAAATGTATCAAGCATGTCGTAGAGAAGGTTGAAGAAAAGATGTGCCGACTGGACGATATCATGGAATCAACCATACAGCGAGTTGTTCCGAACCTTGAAGGAACTGACACCAAGGAGGAGGTTCAAACGAATTCGGAATAATTTGTTTTCTTTACGACTGAAAATATTTTGACTTTTTTATTACTCATATGATTGGTTACCTAATATAATATATGATCCTGTTTATTGATTTTGATTTGAACACATGTATAATTGAAGACTTTTCCATAAACTTGTTATGTTTAAATATAAAGGGTGTTTTTTTTTGAGGTATAGAACTTTAAATTGCAATTAAACAACGATGGATTATTCGATTGACATGAATTTTATTTATCCGAAAGATAATCTTGTGGCATTACATTTTTAATATGATTTCTGGCATATGATCGCCACGGCTGGCTAGGATGTAGTCCAATCTGGACATCCAATTTTCGATTACTTTTTCCAAAATTTGTGGTCGTATATCGGCAATAACACGGCGAATGTTGTCTTCCAAATGGTCAAGTGTTTGTGGCTTATCCGCATAGACCAATGACTTTACATTGCCCCACAGAAAGTAGTCTAGCGGTGTTAAATCACAAGATCATGGAGGCCAATTCACAGGTCCAAAACGTGAAATTAGGCGGTCACCAAACGTGTGTATCAATAAATCGATTGTGGCACGAGCTGTGTGACATGTTGCGCCGTCTTGTTGGAACCACAGCTCCTGGACATCATGGTTGTTCAATTCAGGAATGAAAAAGTTAGTTATCATGGCTCTATACCGACACCATGGACTCATTCGGGTCTTCCTCAATGCTACGCTCTAGAGTAGCAATAGCTTCTTCTGTACGCACCGTACGGCGTCTCTGAGGATGCGAGTTATCAATAAGAGTAAACGTGGTGCGAAAACGTTCCAAGGTTATTCGAATTAACTGCTCTGATGGACGATTTTGTCGACGATAAAATGGACGTAGTGCGCGATACGTATTCCGCACAGAACCATTATTTTCGAAATAAAATTGCACTATTTGCAAGCGTTGTTCAGGCGTGAGTCTATTCATGATGAATTGCCAAACCAAACTAAAAATGAATCACTTGACAGCTGTTAAATCGGTCGCCATCTTGAACAGTAATGCCAACTTAAAGTTCTATACCTCGAAAAAAAAAACACCCGTTATATTTCACTTAGATGTGTTGTATGAATTGCATTCGTATAATAATATTCAGTTGAATATGAACGATTGTGTGAAATCTCCTCGATTCGACTCTGGACGGAAAGTAACTATACGAAGGCCCTCCTACCGCTGCGCCAAACTTGTTGTTATTGCTCCTTCTTGAATTTAAACAGAGTATACACTCAGAGTTTCACGGTACTCTCCCTCCAGATAACGTTTTAGTTTAACATTCACTTTCATGGTCTTCATCTACCCCTATGAAAAATTTCAAATGCTAGGTGTCTTATATGATACAAGTGGAATAGTGTCCAATTCAATTAACACGCAATCTAATCACAGAACTATCTTCATCCTCAAACACGATGAAGTCTCCTCTGAGGATTATTAAAAACGTCGGTTTATTCATATGCCACGTCTTCAACCTCCAATTAAAGGATGCACCAACTCGAGTGGGCTTAATTAATCGTATAAGCCTCCAAGACGGTTGGTACAACTAATAAAACCTTTATTATCAAAGGCTCGGGTTCAAATTTTACTGCGTCCATAAAGTCCTGCCGTTGAATCCGGCAGTAATTAATTTACATCTGATTAAATTCGGGCTGGGAATGGCGATTTGAAGCCGGTTACTTTTAGAATCGGAAACAAACGGCCCGTCTGAAATGCTCACGAGATTCGGGCAACCTGATAAAAATGAAAATCTTATTACGACAGATAATAACGCGAAAAAGCCCACCGCTTTTGCTTTTTCCGTTCCTAATCACGGTAGGAGAAACAGAAAAAGTGTTTTCGTGATTTCGTTTCCTGGTTCGTCCTGAAAACTTCAATGATATTATTTCAATTCGGGAAAGCGTCGTGTGAATTTTCGATAATGAGGACTGGAACGAGATTTGATGGATGCATCAGGGTACTTGAGTATTCCCCTTTTGTTTTCCATTATATCAGTAACTAGCAGAGAGCCGGAAGTTTCATTCAACATAAAATGTTCTTAACATCTCTTATGATTTCAAAATTAGAATATTCCGGGCTTTCTAGCCGTGACCCACAACTGCGGTAGACATCTTAAGAGGCACCTTGGTCGGAGGTTGAAACCCTACCATTGACTGCTTCGAATTAATGATGTACTGGATGTATAGCAGTATTTATAGCCGCACTATGAACAATGTGAGTCTCCTCTTTTCTGTTCATGTAGATCTTGTGCTTATACAGGGTGAGTCTTTGACTTGTACATATATTTTAACTGTAGATTCTTGAGGTCTAAAGAAACCTTCTTTTCAATTTCCATTTTTCCGAATTCGGCTCTGCTAAAGAGATATAGCCATTTGAAAAAAGTTGGGCTTAATACGCGCCTGAAACAATTCTCTGCAAACACCTCAAAGTTCATATTTTTCGATTGAAATTGAGGTGATTATGAGATGTTCTGGGTGATACAATCAGAAAATACTCAAGCACTAACCTTTTTTGAATAAGAATGTAACAAACACGATATTTCCTAACGAAAACATCTGTCCGATTATTACTGCAATTGAAAAACCATCATTCATCCCACCAAAATAAGTACCTTCTTCGATTTTCCTGAAGATTAGTTTGTAAACATGTAAACACTGATAATTTGTTCATATTTTCCTCGATATCCTGAAACGAAAATTGGTTTCTCACTAACCTATCCTAACTCTATTATTCAAAGTCATATGATTCGAGGTCGATGATCTAACCTTATCCATCTCCTCTGTGATATTTCTTAGAATTCTAGAGAAGACGATGCCAGATTGACGATTTTCTCTTCAACAATGGTATAGGCCAACTCAAGAAAGCAGTCATTCCCTATCGTTAACGAAAGAACTATCGCAGAGGCACTAGTTTTGTTCACTTTTCGCTGAAGGCTTCTACGCATTGCTCTTTGAAAATGCAAAACTAGTAGTTCTGATTCTCGCCGATATAGCGCTACCGTTGTTACTCCTCAAACAATGGCGCTACGATCAAAATTTCAGTCGCGGTGCGCTGCCGGCTGCGATGTAGCCGCCACGCAAGACAAGCCGTTGTTCTGTGTCTCATCAATCACAGGCCAGTCTGTGATAAAATGAACGACGCGATAAACTTTATACATGGATTCGATTTATTTATTTATTTACTCGCAGAGAATAAAGCAAACAGATGATGATTGTGATTTGTGATGAGAAGACCGTGTAGGGTCGATTAAAAATTCCAAGAGGATATTGTTAAGAAGATAGATATTTTCCTGAAGGACGGATATCAATAAATTTTTAATAGAAACTTGCTTATAAACTGTGTAATTTCATGCTTCTCGGAATTCAGTTGATAAACATTCACAACATTGTTAATTTGTTAAGAGACCAGAGAAGAAACGATATTCGATGATATTTAATCCAGGGAAGCATTCAGATTTTTTATGAAATTCATGATTTTTTCCTAAAATTTCTTCGTATACATTTAGGAATAACTCGAAAACGACGCGTTTTATTGAAAAAATATAGGAATACTTTTATTCTCTAAAATGATTGATTATTTCGAAAATATGAACCGTCTATCCTTTTCAAGTGATTTGATAGTGATTTTGCATGAATTCATGAGTCGACCACCCTGTAACTTTTATACTAGGAGAGTTTCGTTTGAGGAGTATGCACCATGAATAGAGTAAAGAATCAACCAAAATTCAATTCATTCGAAATATCGGTTCCGAATATATGGAAAGAAAAGTGTTAATTTCATGGATTTTTGACACCCTGTATCTTTCAAACGAAACCGAATTTTGAAAAATGGTATGGGAAAAAAGTGTTTCGTTTGATGAGAGGAATCTACAGTTGAAATATCTGTACAAGTCAAAGACTCACCCTGTATATTTCGATGGCCTACATATTCATTATCTGATAATTACTTTTGATGTTGGGAATTTCCCCTGTTCAAGCGAACTGAAGTTGTATCCATTTCATCATGCTCGATACAGTCGACAACACCGTTTTCCTTAATTCGTGTATGAATTCTCCCCTTCATGGTACCAAAGTGAACGTTTCCACAGTAGTGTAGTATTTCTTATCATTAACTTGAGAAAGTGGATCAAATTGGTCAAAGTCAAGTTTGACAAATTTGTCTGTCACCGATGGAATGAAAAGTAAAGAATGGTTTTTCCTTGGGAATGATTTCGGATGATCTAGTATTCACTCTCACAGATATGTGGAGCTCTCCTAACAAGTGTGTTGTTGGGAATGATGATTGGTCTGCTTGTGTAGATACCTGTTTGTGAGGGTAGGCTTTCTATCAACCTTGTCTGCCATAAGGCTTCTACGAAGCCAATAGATCCAGGCAAGATAGTGCACCATCTCTTTTTACTTGCATGGTGAACTCTTGAATGTTTGGGTGCTTGCTATTGGGATGTTCAAGGAATACATTTTAGGTATTCTCCACCATTACTTTAAACTCCAAAGGGCTTGAGAGCTCGAGAGGGCATGTGTAGATGTGTATTACTCGCTTTTCTGTTTTTTTTAGGAAAAAAACCTGGTGAGCTGTAATTTCATGAAAATCTGGACAATAGATTTTATTTCCATGATATCTCCGTCAATTTTCGAAATAATATTTGCAGAATGTGTATTATTCGCTTTTCCGTTTTTCTGCGTATATTAGCAAGAAATATGGTTGAAATTATGACCAATAAAGTTCCTACTTTAAAATTCATTTAAAAATTGAGGGGCTACCTGCCCTCCTATAGCTCAAAAATCCCTCAAAAACTCATGAAATAATTCAAAGGCTGGCGACGCCCTTGGGCTCCATGTTTAACAGTCATATCGTCACATGATTATGACGTGACAAATCGAAAGTTGACAGACAGGAGTTGTAACATGGAGTCCCGATTGTCAAAAAATGCATAGCGGCCATTTACAATTTTTTTTCCTGCATAATTTCCCAATGTATATTTTCTAGATGAATAAATATTTCAATACTTCGAACAGAAAACCATGTTTTATTGAACACTGAAATCTTGCGCTCTTATTGAAACACCCTTTATAATGAGAATTGTATCTCTACCCACAACTCGCTAGTTGTAAGAATTCCTCAAATAAAGAACCTGCGTTAACAAAATATTGCATCTGGAGAGTTTTACCGCAGAATATTGAGAAGATATGCTGAAAATCTCAAGGCCTAAATCTAACTGGCCATATTTTTGAAACCGAAGGAGTCAGCAGGCAATTTTCGGATGAATCCACTTTGAAATCTGCCAGCACGAGAAAACAATGGTATTGTTTAAAGGAGGTTTAATGAGAATCGAGCGAGAAGCATGGTCTTGGCATGTCTCCTCGTAGGCGGTATAATAGTAGATCCCAGGCAGCAATTAGTAATGTGGCAATGCCATGAACTGATATTTACAAGCTTTGGGGCGTTCTTAAATACACAGAATCGTCGTGGTAATCATCGATTTGGTGATGGAGCCTAAGAGTAGTCCAGATCACATTGTTAGGATTTCATCAAAGGGATAAATCAGGAAAATCCACGCAAAATAATTGTTCTCCAGCAAGACATGTTGATGCACTGGGTGTCCCAGAAAAAATGGTCCAAACTATTGAATATTTCAGGGTAGGTTTGGATTTCAAATGTTGTTGTGAAGAAAACAAGTTGACCATTATTGAAAAAGAAGTTGAAAAAATAGTAAAATGGATAATTTTTTTGAAAGAACATAAGTTTTTAATTAATGCACATTGACTACTTATACAGAGTGTGACAGCCAAATGGAATAAATTCGATAACGAATAAATGAGGGCGTTTTGGGAAAAACGCTCGGACACTTCGATTTGTAAATTTAAATGCGCATATTTTTCAATAAAATAATATTATATAGGGTGTTCCATGTGAACGTGGCCAATACCAACTTCCTTATTTCAAATGCAAACCCCTGTATATTATTTATTTTTTGGATTCTTCAGAGAATTCTAGACACAATTCATGCACAATCTCCTATACCTATCTTTAACTACACACAACCAAACTTATATGGAATCACCCTGTTATTTGGAAAAAACTAATTTTAATTACAAAAAATCGCTGAAAAGTGAAGAGCAGTTTTCCCAAAACAAGTTTATTACAAAAATAATATAAATTATTAAAAGATTATTTTTATAATAGAACAGAAAATTAAAAGTGTAAAGTTCTCTGAAAATAATTTTTATGTAACTGAGAATTGAACAACAAATAAAACGATTTAGACAAATCAATAATCAGTATTACCACCCCTGGCATTGATACAAGCTTGAATTCGACGAGGCATGCTTTCTATTAAGTTGTTAATTTCTTCTTCTGTAACATTTGCCCATTCCTCTAAAGCCGCTTGTATAAGTTGCTCTGCGTTACCAGGATTATTTTGACGAGCTCTAATTTTTCTTTTGATCCTATCCCACAAGTGCTCGATAGGATTAAGGTCCGGTGAACAAGAAGGCCACTCTAAAACAGTCACACCTTCTGTTTCGAAACAATTTTTTGCAACTCTGCTGGTATCTGGAGGTGCATTATCCTGCATAAATAGGAAATAATCTCCAAAAGCACCTCGCCAGAGCCTCACTACAGGTTGTAGCACTAGATCAACATACCTATGCCCTGTCAGAGATCGTCTAATGGGAATTAAAGAAGTTTTCTCACCAAACATAATTCCGCCCCAAAACATTACAGTACCTCCTTTGTATTTAGGGATCGGTCTTGCAGCTTGGAGCCTAGCTTGCCTTCTTCTACCTCTTAAAATGCGAACACGCTGGTTGTCTGATCGTAGGCCAATTCTGGTCTCATCCGAAAATAAGACATTTTTCCAATAGTCAATAGTCCAATTTTCATGCTCTAAACACCAATTAAAACGGTCAACTTTATTTTGCCTTGATAGTTCTGGAACTCTTAACGCTCTTCTCTTGAATAATTCCCGAGCGCGAAGTGTTTTTCTGATAGTTTCGACAGAAACACTAAACACCTGTAGCTTGCAAAAATTGCCTTTGAAGCTCTGAATGAGATACTGCGGGATTTCGTCTTGCTGTTTGGGCTAAAAAGCGATCCTGCCTTTCTGTAGTTACTCTTCCACGACTTCCTCTCGGCCTATTCTTTAGGGTTCCTAACTCCAGAAACCTTGCATAGGTTTTTGAAACAACCCCTTGTGTAACCCCCACCGTTCTTGCAATCTGTATTTGTGACATACCTTGTTCTGCCATAGTAATAATTCTTCCTCTCTGGACTTCCGATAACCCCACATGAGGCATTTTTTTTAAAACTTCGCAAAAATACAAAATATAAATTCACTGCGACGTTCGAACGAAATGGTAAAATCGACACTGCAAAGCCAAATCTTATCAAGTGCTTATGAACCTAACTGTTTTTGTGAGTAAACACATGCACTTTTTATTTGCTTCTGACGAAAAAGATATCAAAATAATATTTCATCTTAATACTGGGTGATTCCATATAAGTTTGGTTGTGTGTATTTCGGAAGTATTAAGTGTTTTCAGATTTATTGCAAAAATCAAAGCTTCAAATACAAATTATTTTATTTCACAAATTCGGTACATTACACTTAGAACCTAATAACTTATACTGATTATTTCCCAATTATTAAAAAAAAAGAAACATCAATGTCAATGTAGGAAATGTTCAAAATGCTCGCCGCGAACGTCTTTGCAACATGCTAATCTGGTGTAGAATTATCTTCTAACGTTTCTCAACATTTCAGGCGTGATTGATCTGATCGCAAGCGTGATTCGGTTTTTTAGGTCGTCTAATTTTAAGGGTTTCGTTAAGTATACAATACTTTTGACATATCCACACAATAAAAGGAGTCTGATGTAAAACTGTAAAAAATCTGAAAACACATAATATTTCCAAAGAAGTTGAATATAGGTATAGGACATTGTACATGAATTATGTCTAGAATTTTTTGAAGAATCCAAAAAATAAATAATATACAGGGGATTGCATTTGAAATTAGAAAGTTGGTATTGGCCACGGTCGCATGGAACACCCTATATGATTTTATTTTCTTGAAAAATATGCGCATTTCAAATTATAAATCCACGTGTCCGAGCGTTTTTCCCAACATGCCCTCATTTATTCGTTATCGAATTCATTCCATTTGGCTGTTACACTCTGTATGAGAATCACCACAAACTTTCAGAATGTTCAGCAATATTTCGATCTAACCTTACATATCTTTCATGTGAAGAACAGTGAAAATGTCCATGAGAGGGGGTATATTTGGACATGATTGCTTTCTAAAACTGACATATGCGAATCTACCTACAGGATGAATCTACCCAGCAGGTGAATCTTCCTAAAAGGATAATGAATGTCCGCTCGAAAGCTCCTAACTTAGGTTACCCATTTTTATCAGTTCCTTTGATACAAAAACTACTTTCAGAAATAATTTTTAATCGGTTTTCAGACGAATTTTTGAATTTTGGGATTCGGATTTCCGGCCCGTTGTGTGTGAATACCGATTTAAAATGATTTCCCAATTCATTTCACAGACGTTATTTTCATATCAATAACTACTTCCAGAATTCTCTAGCCGTCGTACCCATGGTTTTTGTATCCCCGTTATAAGAAAATATTCGAAAGAATAAATACTAAATAATTGTTTCCCCTCTTCAAATTTAATCTCAACCAGATATTTTTTCTAAATGAGTATCGAATGGCCTCCCTGATGGTCCAATGGCTGACTCATTACTCTGATTATCTGAATTTTAATTAGAATTAATTATGATTCCGCATTTCGTTCGGCTCCTATCAATTTCCACTAATTGCAGAATTAAATCTCTGAGGCACCCTATATATCTTAATCCCAACTCGGGGGTAACGCAGTGAGTTCACTTCATGAGGAATTGACTAGCAACAAAGCCAGTTAAATGAAATGTACATTTACACCGCAATAATTCTTGTTTTAGATAGCGTTAACTCCACTGCAGACAGGCGGGTAACCAGTGGCACGCAGCGTTTGTGGTCCGTGGAATTGTTGTAACAAAAAAGGTCGTTTGGGGAAAATTAACGAAAAGTTTTTAGGGAGCCGCTGTTCAAGAGAACTAGAGTTCGTATTGAAGATAAAAATAATGTTCTATACTGAAATGGTAACTCTGTGGACCGACCCGAATGAATCTGCCGAAATAGTGGGTCCAGAGGAATCGCAGAATCGCAGCGATATATTGAATAAATTTTTATACGGTCGAAAATAGGCATAATGGATCCATACGTGGGAGGCATTTAAATTATTTTGACGATGTAGAAGTATTCTTAAAAATTTCGCGAAAATCGCGAAAAAATCTGGCAAAAAAGGCAATTTTAAACTCGATAAAACTCTTTTCACAGATACCCTGGCCAATATCTGAATAGACGAAACGAAAGAGGAAAAGTCAATGCAGAAATGCTTGGTATTCATTTTTTCCATAATCACCCGATTAGCAGAGATCTACCGATAAGGATAAATATTTAATAGATAGATCTAGGGGCTTTACTAGTATTATCTACTCACTGTACAGGGTGATTTTTTTTAAGTGTTAGCAGTAGGTATTCGAGGAAGGAATTTTGATACGAATTCAAGATTCTGTATTTTTGTTTTAGAGTACACGAACTTGAATTGCAAAATACTTTCAAGTGAATCTACTTCCGGTTCTACCGGAAACGAATGTGAACTTCGTTATTTCAAATGCAACACACTGTATACTCATACATATTTGAATTCTTCGTTTAATTCTGCACTGATTCGATGTATGACATGCGCAAACACTTCAAGGTATTGTTGAGTTATAGCCTGATTGTCAAATTTGTTGAAAGAAAGAGTGTCACAAATAAGAGTTCATATCACCAAAATCCCCCATCGTAAGAAATTTTTTTCACCGCAGTGGAACCAGAGAAAGTACGCTGATACTTCTCCTCGTATAAATTATGAGGAAAAATTATACAGGGTGTCTTAAACAAGGCTTCCAAGTGAGCCCCAATAAAACTATAAAATCTCATTTTTATCAAATGGGAACCATATAATTTTGTAATCCCGATCGTCAAAAACTTGTTACGAGTGTTCCAAACATTTCATGTATTCAAAACCAGAAGTTTCGCCGTTATTGAATAAAATTCGAATTTTACGAAGCCAGGTTCCTTTGTCTGAACATCAGGTTTAATACGATAATTTTCAAGTAGGCTATGTCAATAGTAAGAATATGTCAGTTGAAAAAATCACCCTATATACATTGCAATAATCAAGTTGAATATTCTTTCTTTATTTCAATCTGTTCGGTTTTTCATACTTGATTATTCTGCGAATTCTGATATTCACTAAACCAAGCATGGGAAAATGTACACCAAAGAGAGAGAGAGAGTGTGAGAGAACTTTATTGAAAAAAAATTTCAAAGGTCAATCGACCGAGGTCTTCCTGCCCAGTATAGCAAAGATTTTGCGAAAAAAAAATATATTTACATCGGAAGAAATCTTTCGGAGGAAGTGAAGACTTAGTTAATTCAAATCAACGTCGTTTTATTTAGTGAGTCTTCTTCATGTTTTTTTTTTATATTTCAGTGCACTATGAAAAGATAAATAATAAATCTCGAAAGCTCGAGCTAACAACGGCTGATACCCCAATAACCCTTCCCACTGAATATAGATAGCAAATAATACTTCACTTGAGACATACTTGTAGGCATTTTTGATCGAATTCGAAAAAAATCAATTAAATTTCAATAAAACACTTGGGAAAATATTTTGATACTTTACAGACATATGTACACGGTACAGGGTGTTCCTAAATAAGTGTATCAACGGTCAAATGTAGATTTCTCACGAAAAAAAATTCAATTTTTTCCTCAGGTCCTCAGGTCTTCGTTTCCGAGATAAAGGAATTCAAAAATTTCAATTTTTTTCAGTATTTTGCTAATATCTCAGGAACCGTTTGAATCACAGAATTGAGTTTTTGTACGAACAGTGTCACTTATAATAGCTACTTTCTTGAACTTTGCTCGGTTTTATAAGACGTGCCAGTGGCGGAGATATTGAATTTGCACAAAAGTTATCCCTCTCAACTTTTACACGTCTAGACAAATTCGCATTTGCAAAGCGAATTCTGATGCGCCAATGTGTTTTAGATAAAGAGGGCACTCTTGGTTCATTGCTCTAAAGTGAACCGTTTTCGAGAAAATTGGCATTTTACGATCAAAAATAATTTGCTAACGCATTGTAAATTTCTTGTATTTGAAAAAAATGAGTAGTGATAATTTACAAGTTTACTAATTGCAACAAAGGCAACTAGATTTTCAAAGTTAAATTGCAATGAAATTTTTCATCATTTCAAGCAACCATAGTTGAATAATCACTACTTATTTAGTTATTTTTCCAATTACAAGAAATTTACAATGCGTTAGCGAATTCTTTTTGATCATAAAATGCCAGTTTTCCCGAAAACGGTTCACCTCAGCCTTAGAATAATGAAACGAGTGAAGAGCAAGAAAATAGCTCTCATTAGTGACAATGTGTGTGAAAAAACTCAATTCTGTAATTCAAACGGATCCTGAGATATTAGCTAAAAATTGAAAAAAACATAAATTTTTGAAACCCTGTATCTCGGAAACGGAGACCCGGAGGAAAAAATGAAAGAGAGAAAAAAATGTAATTTTTTGTGTGAAAAATCTACAGTTGACCGTGGATGTACATATTAAGGAACAGCCTGTATAGTGTTGGTTCATTTTTTGACACTGTGAAATATGATTTTCAAGTCAAGCGGCGCTGAATATCGCATCGTAAATCTAAGGAAATTCAGAAATTTGGTACGTACCTTTTTGCCATCTAGTTCGTGTGTGCCTTGGGCTAAAACCTTATCTACGCTAGCTGGATCGGTGAAGGTGATGAATCCGAAGCCCCTACAAAACAATATAGAAAGAATTATATCACTAGAGAATGTGGGACAAGACTTCGGGAACTCTAATTAACTACGTAGGACACTACGCGTTGGGATCACTACGGTTGGTGGTTTGGTGATGGTGACTGGTGATGTGGTATATACAGCACGACACCAAGCGCAAATTACTGTGCCGATTTGGGGCGCAGGGGGCCAAAAACATAATAAATAAATAAGAATATAAAAGAACAAATCTAACAAATTCGAAAAAGGAAAATAAGACTTCGTAATGGCAACTAATACTAACTAAAGAAAAACACAAAACTGATAATACTTAAGAAGAAGGAAAAACTTGATTCTCGTATAGCTGGAGATTTCGAAAAATCTTCAGGGCCCCCTGCTCCATCACATTCCAGCAGTGGCAACGTACCTGGGGGTGGAGACTTTGACGTCGATTTCCACAGGGTAGCCGCCTGGACCGCTGATATTGCTGAAAGAGAATCACTCACTTCAAACCCCCTCTCTTTTTATCAGTATCGTGCATGTTCTACCTCTAGAAAGCTCACTAGTCTACGTAAAATTCGCGGGAAATATTGATTGGTGGGGTTTGAAGAATACAAACCAAAGATAATAACCATCTAGATATGCTTGGCTATTATGATTAACTATAATTTCTTGCGGATAGTTTTCGAGTTCATAACTAAAGAAATTTTTTACAATTATTTTTTTTTTTCTGATATTGATTGAACTCATGATTTTGTGAGAGTGGTGACAATGGGTCTAGATCAGGTTGAGGAAAGCTATGAGATCTCTATTCCATCGAATTTCAGCTTGATGATATAGGGAGAGATTTCAAGTATATTTCACCTTGTTAGAAGTGTGCAACTAAGTTCCCGCTGATTTTTCGAAGGAAAAAGCGTAACGAATGAATCAAAGTATTCGCCATTGTTAACTACAACTTGTTTCCATCCTTTTTGAGGCTATCCACGAATGTCTTAATTATGAGTGGAACTGCTGATGAGCCAGACCATATGCCATCGACCGGAACAAGTAATGATACAAGGCGCAATATCTGATAGGTTTAAACAAGTTTAGCAACGTGGAAACGAGCTTTGTCAAGCTATAGAAACACTTCATCGTGCCTTTGCTTGAATTGTGGCTTCTTTCTCGCAGTACTCGGCTCGATAGCATCAGTTGAAATCGATTCTCCAGTAATGGTTTCATTCGGTTTTAACCACTCGTAATCGAAAACACCGACCTGGTCTCGCCATTTACACAGCATAACCATCGCAGAGTGGATACGATGCGACGGCCTTGAAACATGACAGAGCCGTGCCTTTGGCTTTTTTTGCATTGCTATAGATATAGAAGATCCATTTCTCATCACCCATCACGATGGAATGCAGAAACCCCCCCCTTTTTGCCTCTGAAGCAGTTGTTCACGGGCTCAAAAACGACGTTTGGCTACAAATCATAAGGAAACCAAAATTTCTGTTTTAGAATCATTCCCAACGCATGGTGTCGCTTGGAAATGGCTTTGTGGGTAACTCCCAATGCTGAAGAAAGCCCTTCTTGTGTTTGGCACGGATTCTCATCGAGCAATTCCTCTAATTCAGCATCTTCGAAGGTTTTTGCCTCTCTTCAAGCGGACGGTACTAAACATCGAAATATCAGTCTTCGAAGCGACAGAGCCAATCACGGCACGTTGTTTCACTCAGAGCAGCATCTCCGTGAACTTTTCGGAGCTCTCGATACGCTTCAGTACCTGTTTTCTTCAAATGAAAAAAGAAAATCAACACTTCTTGCAAATGAAGATATTTGGCACAAAAAAACTAATGTGTTTTTTCACCATAATATGTCTAAGCTTTGTTCATGACGTTTTGAATACTCAAGTCAAAATCGACCATAACTTTTTGCTAGAGCCATCAATTTACAAACAGCCAGAACTTAGTAGCACACCTACTAGTATTTAAATTCATTAAAAAAGCAAGATGAGATACATCTATACTCAGTGAAAGCTGAATTTGAATAACTTTAGCTAGTTTGTTTCTGATGGAAAAAAGGCATTGGATGAAAAAAGTATATTCGGTTCATCAAATTTTCACTCTGCGTTAATAATTTTTTTTTCTCTTTCAACTACCCATCAAAGAGTGATGACAACTCTGAACATAAAAAATGCCAGGCTTAAATTTTGAAAACCTGTTTTAGCACTGACGTTTTGACAATTAATTTTCTTTATGAAAACTGGAATTTTCCATTTTATTTCCTAACCGAAACATTCACGCTGAATCGAAAGAATTAATCTCGATGTATCAGCTGACAAAATATTTAATGAAAATTCTAGTCAAATATGGAGTTTGTTGACAAACATGTCTTTTGTATGGAAAGAAGAGATAACTTTTCGAATAACCGGGTTTCCCTTCATCAATCAGAAGATTCAGCCAACTCTAGAGCTGAAATCCTGAGATAATAGACAGGGTAAAAACAACGATATGCATCAAAACAATTTACTGAGACTAACTTTGTTCAATTTATTCCTTGTTAACTGTAAACAATATCTCCTTCGATATCTAGTAATCTAAGTAGATTCTATACAGGGTCTTTCACGAGGAACCTCACCCATATTTATACGGGAAACTACTGAACGTATTTTCATGAAATTCAGCACTCATAAGTATTTCACGATGCTGATGAAATCTAAAATATTTTCAAGGCATGAGCACCTCCGGTTTTTCCGGAAATGACGTCAACTTCCGTTTTTCAAATTAGAACACCATTTTTTATTGCAGAAATAGATTCCTTAGAAAATTTCAAGTTATTTTGATGTAACATTTTTCAGTTTTGGTTGGAAAATTCTCTCTGAGCGGGAAAATTCGAAAAAAAAATCGAAAATAGAGCTCCGCTGAAACAAGAATAACTTCGAGGTTTTTGGATGGAAAATTTTCATTTTTGGGATTTTTCAAGATGTAAGATTGATGTATCCACTTTAAAAATCGAAATCGCGATTCATGATACAGGGGGTGAAAAAATCGCTTTCAAAGTTAGGGATGACAAAATCGTGAAAAATCAATTTTTTCAAATTAGAAACCCATTTTTTTATGGCAGATATTGAATCTACGTTAAAAAATAATGTGAGTGTATGCATCACACCCTTGCCCTAAAGTGGATATTAATTCTAATTTGAAAAACGGAAGTTGACGTCATTTCCGGAAAAACCGGAGGTGCTCATACCTTGAAAATATTTTAGATTTCATCAGCATCGTGAAATACTTTTAAGTGCTGAATTTCATGAAAATACGTCCAGTAGTTTCCCGTATAAATATGGGTGAAAGACCCTGTATAACGATTACAGGTGGTTTTTGTTCCTGAATGATATAATACCCTGCAGATGTAGAACTTCTAAAGCCATCAACCTATCCTTTGTGACCACTCCAATATTCAATCCAAAAACCACTTTTCTAAACGACCATTCAAGAAATCATTGCGGTAATTATCAGATGGTTCATATTCTACAATCTTATAATACAATAATATCCGTCCTTTCATTTCACTTATTTTCCTAATGGATTGAATTAAATGAGGTGGATATTATGTTATTCATTTTGGGATAGGATTCGTGTAGGAGCTGACATATTGGTTGGAAATGATGATGAAGAAAAAGCATCCAAGTGTTTCGTGGAAACATCGAGTACTTCGAAAAGAGCAACAGTGATTTCACCTGAAATAATGATATAAATGTTTTTGTTCTTTCTCTATAACAGTCCTATGCGCCTTCAGCAAAATTCAATTCAACAACGAAATTAATATTCCTTCATATAACAAGCGTTCCACGAAATTCGGGTTTTCTTTTTTTTTTTTAAATTGGCACAATTGGCTTTTGTACCATTTGGTATGTATACTTTTTTATAGAAGATTAAATCCAATTTCTTCATAACTATCTCGTCCACGATTTTTTCAACGCAAGTTATAATGACGTTTCGTCAGCAGAAGATCTGCAATCATCAAAACTCTTTATTATTATATTGTCACTATTATTAATGAACCAAAGAGTAAGTGCACTCTCATTATACAGTGCCTTCATAATGTTACCCCCCCCAATTAGAAATAGTATTTGTTGGATAGGGTCAAAGTCAAATTTTTTACAGCGTAAAATACTTATTTTGACAAGTCGAATTTTAATTTTTCACAACGCTTGAGGAGTGTTGCTGTGTGTTTAAAAATCAAAGCTTTCTCTGTAAGAGTTTGCGTATTCATCCTACTTGTAAACTATCAGATACCGCTGTCCGCTACTGACAGTAATCGTCTTTTCATCTCACAGTAGGAGAGAGTGAATGATAAATTCGTTTTAGCAAGTGGATGAACTGTAGCTGTAATTATATTCTTATTTTATTGAACTTATCAGGATCCTTATCTGATATTGCAATAGTAACGAATTCTGGGTGAGCTAAACAATTTTTTTCATGTTTTGTTGAGCACTTATAAAGTGAGAATCTTCCCACAATAATTCTCAGAATTTCACATTTGGCTACCGTTAAAGTGATTCCAAATAGAAAGGAATGAACTCATTCAAGAAAGTTATTCTAGAAAACTTGCAGGGATAAAGATAGCCTTATGAAGAATGAAGAAATCTCAAAAGAAGTATTTTCAGATCATGTAGGATATTTTTCAGGTACATCGGAAAGACAACATCCTAAATGAAAATATTTGAACTTCTTTTGTCATTTCTGAATTCTTAATAAATATATCTATGTCCCTGCGAATTTTGGAGAATAACCCCATTAATTGAGATCTTTCTTTCTTCAATTGGATCAGTTTCCCTATCGTGTTTTGTTACTACAATGTTGATATTCGGAGAATTCCCTTTAATAAATATTTCTGAAAGAATCCTCAAATTATCAAAAACTTCATTGATGATATAAATCTCATAGTCGATAATTATGATGAGTATTTCATCAATGCAAGGCGACCTTATATCTAGTTCCGATAGTAATATTATTATTATCCAATAATAGTATAATTCAAATCGATGAGACTACTTGGAATTCTATTTTCTCATAATTTATACAAGAAGCAGTATCAGCGTACTTTCTTTTGTCTCTCTGTTTTACAATTCAAGTTCATGTACTCTAAAACAACAATACAAAATTTTGAATTTGTATCGCAATTCCTTCCTCGAAAACTTTTAAAGAAACACTTGAAAAAACAAGAATTCTAAAGTTTGGCTCCATCTGAAGAATGTATGCCACAGAGTCCTTGAATTATAAAATTCTCCATTAAATGATATATGAGAAGGTATTATTGTAGCATCATTCTCCAGAATGGAAATACGAACAGGGGGCCATGAAGGAATTCTAAAGAACGGAACATAAGTCACATAAATAATGTTTGGCGACAATATTAAATTCCCATTATACACATAGTCTTATTAACCATACTCGCAGCGAATTTTCTACCAATTTAGCTTCAACAATACAGTGAAATATAATGCGGGGTCTGAGGTCTCTGTCGTTTGATGTTTCAATTTATCCCTGGAAAGAGATGGTAGAATCTGTTCTACATACAGTTTTCAGTCATGAACGAAACGAAGATCATTAGGATGTTGAAAGTTTCAAGAAATGAAAGCAGGAAAAACCGATTTAAACAAAAAACGTGTCACTTCGCCATATGTGATCGCCCAGTTCTGTACCTCGATATTTTGTTCCATATGCTTCGATTTACAATTCTCGTTCTTTGTTTGAAAATACCCTTTCGACTGATTCATGAGTCAGCTATTAAAAAGTTCTCAACCCAAGGATTCAGGTTAAGTTTGGGAGATTCATCTGGTTTTTTGAGACAATAACCAGGTCCGGTGAACCTTCATTCAGTTCCTCAGTATAAGCTCATAAAACAAAATATATGGTGACATTTTTTCTGTAGAACAAGTTGCATTAGGGACCACATGCCAGACATCAGATACACCAAGTCCAAAGATTCTCATTGGTCTGAAGATGCATGTAATGGGTTGTTTTCCCCACTATAGTCAAAAATGGCAAATGAGAGCACTTTGTTGGCTTAGCGAGGCGTTTTTCGATTCTGACACCCAAGCAATTGTTGATCTTTTCCACTTTTGCTCAGAGAAAATGAATCTCCCTCATTTTCCAGCTTGTCTTCAGAACCCTCTGTTACAGAGACAAGCAATCAGTAAACATGAGGAAATCTGTAATTTAGACAGTCAGTTGTAAATCACATTAACACTTTGCTCCCTTGCTATACATTTTCACATAGAAGGTACATTTCATAATTCCTCCTTGCTATACATTTTCATATAGAAGGTAGAGTTCATAATCGTCGGTCAATCCGTAAATAATCAGTTATTAGTAATAACACAATCAGTTCTTATTCAAAAACGTAGGTAATTAATCGTGTTTGATCAATATCGTTTCTGTGAATCACGACTGATCATAATTCTTCCTTGCTATACATTTTCATATAAAAGGTAGAGTTTTTAATTATTGTATACATAATACTTGTATTAATTATTTCGTGATTGTTATCTAAGTATAGGTAACAAAAAAAACCATTTTGCTCCCTTGCTATACATTTTCATATAGAAGGTAGAGTTTATAATTCTATACATATTACTTGTATAATTATTTCGTGCTTGTTATTTGAGTTGAGGTAACAAGAAAATACAGTTTGTTATTTGTTGAGACTGCCCACAAATTTCAACACTTCATCATCCTCTTCGCGGTTGTTATCTAAGTACTGATAACAACTTATCGCAGTGATCATCAAGATCACCGTAGGGTGCTTACAGTTGATTATACCCCCTACATCAGTTGTGTAGTCACAACAGTCTCAATCATCGTGGTTAACGAGGATCACCATCATCCTACCAACTAAAAGCAGTGCAAGAAGATCATAATCCTGGTAAAACAATCAGGGTACAAAAATAAAAACAGGACAGCCTTGATAAACTAGGTAATCAAAGAAGAAAGAAACAGATACTATATTCGACCTTTTTCAATGAAACAGAGAAGAGAATAACCATGTGTAACAAACTCTTCTGAATCCCACGCAAGGGTAGTTGATCTTCATTATCCCAGTTAGGAAATTTGACTAGTGACAAATTAGAGAAATAGCTCGTTTTTATTTAAAACTCATCAGTGATCCTAATTCATATCAAGGTCATTGAGTGATCCTTCACTATATGGTTGAAATAAAATTCAGTTCGATGGAAATTGTCAATAGAGAAAAGGCAACATGGCAATTGTGGTTGAGGAAAGCAAGCCAAATTTAATGATGGATTAGCCGTAATCTAATATGGGGATGATTCAAAACGAGACAGAAACTACTGAAATTCATGGAAATACGCTGATACCAAGTAATGGGAACTACAAGGACTGTGTAAATACCATTCAGACACCGCCATATTGCGAGGTTATCGATCAAGGCGATGATTAACACAATTAATAGGAAATACACCAATTCTCCTCTAATACAAGGTGGGACATCGCAATTGACCGATGTTAATCTTGCAGGAATACGGGATAACCACTAACATAAACAGATATCGAAACGTTGATAACGCATAAATGCGGACGTGTGTATTTCCTGTTACGACGTCATAATCGACCATCACGTTCTCAAACGTATCGCCACCGATTACTAGCTTGCATGGGACTCTGTTTTACTATTGTTGGACGATTGCCACGTATTATATCAATTAGCGACCTAAGATTAGACAGGGGGTGGCAACAATGAAGACACAGTCTATATTCACACATTTGCCGAAACAAGCTAGGGATTCATCGATTGATATTGACCAGCCAGCCACCCATGTCGATTTTGAATTGAATTCTGTCAATATAGTGCACGCAAGAAATAATGGGTTTTCCAAAAGAGGTGTTATTTTGATACCCAGAGAAAAATTCCATTTTTAGATAAATGGTCGGACGTATATTGCATTATAGATAGAAAGTTATGCCGTTAATAATGGAAAATAACATCAGCCAAATGACCACCACGACTACAGGAACATATCCTTTTCATGATCATTTTGCTTGTTGACGAAGCCACCGAGGTGAAAATAGGCCTCATCATACATGATCATTTTTCGATTGAATTTCGGATAATTTTCATGCATTTCAAGGACCCCAAGCAACAACTTGACGTTGTTGATGATCGGTCGTCTTGAGTTCCTGTGTTAACTGAACTTTAAAAGCATTAAGACCCAAATCTTTATGCAAATTATGGTGAAATGACGTTTGTGGAATGCTTAATTCCAAAGAACCACGAGGAATGGACAAACCTGGAATTTCTTCAACACTTTCGGCAACAGCAGAAATATTCTCGGGTTCTTTCTTCACATCACTAACAGCTCAAATTTTTCCACCAATTTTTGTATCGCGGTTCGACAAGATGCTCCAGGATGATCCAAAAATGTTCGAGTTTTACGAACCGTCTCTGCCAAATCTTCACTATTTTCATGGTGTATTTCAATAATTTCAATGCGTGTATCGTTTCCTTTTTATCAATGTCGTAATTTCTACTTGTCAAATGTCAAAAAAAGTTAGCTTCAAAAGTTAAATCTACCGGAATAGCGGGCTATTCAAAATAACACCTCTCATTGAAATCCTTTATAATAGTCACCTTCTCTGTAACATTCATATGTTAGATGCAGTGGTAGTATACGTATACATCATTCAGACCTAGAGCACAGTATGAGGTAAATACTGTGCCTAGAGTTTATTGCACTGAATGTAGAAATACCTTGACGAAATTGACAATTCACTAGAGAAAGACAGGGCAATGGTTGCCCTGATACAAGTCTCTTTACCGAACCTTTTTCTGTTATCATCTAAAGAAGAGCATTAGTTGGTCTAATCCATGACTATGAATATAATTAGCTATTACATATTATAGCTTATGGGTCCGCAATCTTGTGATGTGAGCAGATCATGAATCCAGAAGAAGACAACAACTGATACAGCCTTTAATTTGCTGAAACTGTTTTCAACGTATTTCGCTCTCAGTTGGTTAAGGAGAGCTCAATCCTGTTCTTCATTTTCCAAGTTTTTCTTCATTTTCTGTTTCATTCCTATCAAGTTTCTTGGCAGTCTGTTGTAAAATGTGGCTCGAATGTGTGGCTCCTTGAGCTAACCTGCAACCTTGTTTTCACAGTATGCAATTTGTCACCAGTTCTCAAGTTATAGGGCTGGCTTTTGGATCTTGTTGTGTGTAGTTCAGGGTGCTTCACCATTTCAAGTATCAGTTTTATAATAACCTTAGCCTTCATTGTCGGAACTCCTACTTTGCAAACAACAGTTTGCAGTGGGTTCTTTGGTCAAGTTCCTCCAGGGCGGCTTCCTTCTGTGAAAGAAGCACTCCCTGTGCAGAAGTGCCCCAGATCTCCAAACTATAGAAAGAATGCTTCTCCCTTGCTTATGATTTGACGAATTCGCCGAATTGCATATATCGCACTGTGTATACTCCATTCACAATTATAAAATCACAACTCTGGCCTTGGAAATTTGACACATTCCACTCTGTATCGAATTTATGACGTTTTTCAAAATATTTTTATGTTCCAAGTCAACACTATGTTGCCCTTTCTACATTCTTAGAGTATTTCTCAGAATGTGAATGAATTGGACAAGATGTGATGGACGAAAATAATTAACGTTTATATGAATTGATAGAAAGGATTCCTTTTCTAGTTATTTGCATGAAAAGTATAAGAGATCACTGTTGAAATATATTTTTTTTCGCCATGGAAAAAAATTGCATTGCTTTCACATAATTTTCATATGCATGCTTGTGAAGATTTGATGTTTATTATCCTCTTGAACTGAAAGTTCAACACTTGACGACATTTTATTTATTTGATCTTATGAACATGGAGTAAAATATTCTGATAAAAAGGGAGTTTTCGGGTTTGGAGTTCAAAGATATCTCTCAGTGTTACTCTTTATTGATCATTCCAAGCTTTCGGCTACTGGTTTGAGCCTTCTTCAGGGAAACTAAAAAAGACGTGGTATCACAAACATCATACAAAAACTCTTACATTTAAAAACACTCACAGTCAATTTGAGGTTTGGATATTTTACATTTAAGCATCAGACGAAAAATCTCGGTAGGAAAACAATAATATTTTATATTAGCTTTTTTAAAATTTCCAATAAAATACGTCGCAATGAAATAATTAACCTCACTTCGCATAAGAATGAAATTCAGTGGTCAGCGCTGTCAATCATGGAACTTGTCTCAGTTCAAATCGGTGGTCGCGCCCTCTGTGTCAACTCAATGATATTACAATAAATGTGACTTATCTCGTCAGTGTCTGTTTGAATGTTGATGTTGTTTTCATGTCTGCTTATTTCTACTGACTCAAGGAAAATGCGCTTTTTCGGGTTTGATTCATATCTTAGCACGTCAACATTGTTAAAATCCATTACGTGGCCAGACTCAACAGTGTGTTTGGATAGACCTGTCTTTTTGTTTCGTAGGTTTACATCTCGCTGGTGTTCTTTGAGTCTAATCTTCAGTTTGCGTCCCGTCTGTCCCACGTAGCATGCTTCGCAAGAACCACATTCGATCTTGTAGATCGTGTTTATTGAGTTTAACTTGTCTTCTTTGTCTTTTAATTTTGAAAAAATGAGGGAACTTAATTTGTTAGGAACTTTGCAAGCTATTTTAAAATGCGGGTATTTCTGTTTAATTAATGAGGTGATCTTAGGTGTAAGGCCGTTATAAAACTGTATGGAAAAAAACTGATAGTTGGTGTCTCCAGATCGGTTCTGTTCGCTTCTAGAGGTTTCTTGGCTACCCGGGACAGACGGTACGCTGAACAAAAACCTATTTACCAACTTAAGGGGGTAGGAGTTTTCTAGTAGTATCTTCCTTAGTGTTCTCAGGTTGTCATCGTAATGTACTGGGTCAGAGATATTCCTTATGCGGTTTTTTAGGCATAAAATCAGGTTTATTTTGTGTTTGGTCTGATGGTTGGAGTTATAATTTATGTATCTACCGGAACTGATAGGTTTCACATACCAGCCGCTCTTTATGGTCTGTCTGTCGGCATGTCTGTAAAGCATCACGTCCAGATATGGAATTTTCGAGTCTCTCTCTACTTCACTTGTGAAATCGATGTTATCGTCGATAGTGTTGAAAATTTGTAACATCTCAGGTAACTTCGCTTCAGGTACTATGCAGAAAACGTCATCCACGAATTTCTTTATGTATGGTACTCCGAAAGTCAGTTTGGGTATGGCGTCGTCCAGCAAGTCGTCCATCACCATCTGGGCTAAAATCTGGGAGATGACTGAGCCCATCGGTGTGCCCTTTATCTGCCTATAGAAACAATTGTTAAATCTGCAATAAGTTGTTTCGAAGATCAACCTCAAAACACCCAAAAAATCATCTTTTTCAAGCGGACTCAACGGTGAAATATGGTCCCATCTCCTCTCTACAGACCCTATACATGCCTCTAACGTGATATTCATAAATAAGGACACTACATCTAAGCTGGCCATAATATGATCTGTAGGTATCTTGAAGTCTCTGATTGAGGAGGCGAAATCGAAAGAATCTTTAACGTAATATGGGTTTTGTGTGCTGTAGGATGAGGTAAGTATCTCCTTCACGAAAATTGACAGCTTTGTGTTTGGGGTGTTCAGGCTAGAAATGATGGGTCTCATAGCAAGTACTTCCTTGTGGATCTTAGGTAAGGAGTAAAACTTGGGTGAAACTGAGTTGTAAGTGAACAGTCTCTTGGCTGTGCTTTCGTCTAATTTTCCTTCATTTTTTAATTTTGAAATATGTCTGTTTATTCTGCCTTGGTGTTTCTCGGTGGGATCTTCAGTTAGGGTCGTGTAGTAATTTGGATCGTTGAGTATCTCCATAGATTTATCGATATATACCTGTTTTTCGATGACGACGGTTACATTCCCTTTATCGGATTTGGTAACCATCAGTTCGTCATGTTGGTTCAGGAATCTTCTTGCGTTGGACACTTGTTTCTGCATATAGGAATTGCTCTTTTGGTTCTTTTTCTTGATATAATTCGTCATAATGTTGGTTGTTTTCGCCCTCAATATGTTTCTGTCATTTCCTTGTGTTCTATTGATGATGGACTCAACATCAGCCAAAAAGCTCATCTCATCGAACTTGGTTGGATCATCAACAGAGAAACCAGGACCGAGAGACAAGATCGCTCCCACATCTTCAGGAATCTCTACGTTTGTTAGGTTTTTTAGCCATTTCCTTTGGGTATTTATTTTATGCTGGTTATTATGTTTCTCAAGCATTTTTAAAAACTTATTGTTCTGAGTTGATTTCATCTTATAAAATCTCCTGTTGAATCTGATAGCCTCCTTTCTCTTAAATTCTTCTGTTATGTGTTCTGGTAGTATTTCCTTGGCTTCTATTTCCACTGTCTTCTGTGTTATCTCCAAACGAGCAAGACTGTCACAGGTCGCTTGAATCTCTGCATTGAGGATCTTATTTTCCAATCTACTGTATGTGGCTTCCATCTTCTGCAGGTATGCTGCTACGCGTCCGGTGTTAGGGACTCCGATTCTTCGTCGTCTGCTGATGTGGTTCGGTAATATTCCCTCGGTTCTGCATCGGAGGAGGAAAGATCGTTGGTTTGTTAGAGAACAGATCTTGCTGTTCATGTTTGCCCAGCTTTTTAGCTTCTTGACGACAGATCCGCCGTAGGTAGATCGTATGTCGTTGTAAAAACCCATCTCAATCAATAGTAAAGTTATTTCGAACTCGGCGATTTTTAATAAAAACACCGGACGCGTAGCAGCATACCTGCAGAAGATGGAAGCCACATACAGTAGATTGGAAAATAAGATCCTCAATGCAGAGATTCAAGCGACCTGTGACAGTCTTGCTCGTTTGGAGATAACACAGAAGACAGTGGAAATAGAAGCCAAGGAAATACTACCAGAACACATAACAGAAGAATTTAAGAGAAAGGAGGCTATCAGATTCAACAGGAGATTTTATAAGATGAAATCAACTCAGAACAATAAGTTTTTAAAAATGCTTGAGAAACATAATAACCAGCATAAAATAAATACCCAAAGGAAATGGCTAAAAAACCTAACAAACGTAGAGATTCCTGAAGATGTGGGAGCGATCTTGTCTCTCGGTCCTGGTTTCTCTGTTGATGATCCAACCAAGTTCGATGAGATGAGCTTTTTGGCTGATGTTGAGTCCATCATCAATAGAACACAAGGAAATGACAGAAACATATTGAGGGCGAAAACAACCAACATTATGACGAATTATATCAAGAAAAAGAACCAAAAGAGCAATTCCTATATGCAGAAACAAGTGTCCAACGCAAGAAGATTCCTGAACCAACATGACGAACTGATGGTTACCAAATCCGATAAAGGGAATGTAACCGTCGTCATCGAAAAACAGGTATATATCGATAAATCTATGGAGATACTCAACGATCCAAATTACTACACGACCCTAACTGAAGATCCCACCGAGAAACACCAAGGCAGAATAAACAGACATATTTCAAAATTAAAAAATGAAGGAAAATTAGACGAAAGCACAGCCAAGAGACTGTTCACTTACAACTCAGTTTCACCCAAGTTTTACTCCTTACCTAAGATCCACAAGGAAGTACTTGCTATGAGACCCATCATTTCTAGCCTGAACACCCCAAACACAAAGCTGTCAATTTTCGTGAAGGAGATACTTACCTCATCCTACAGCACACAAAACCCATATTACGTTAAAGATTCTTTCGATTTCGCCTCCTCAATCAGAGACTTCAAGATACCTACAGATCATATTATGGCCAGCTTAGATGTAGTGTCCTTATTTATGAATATCACGTTAGAGGCATGTATAGGGTCTGTAGAGAGGAGATGGGACCATATTTCACCGTTGAGTCCGCTTGAAAAAGATGATTTTTTGGGTGTTTTGAGGTTGATCTTCGAAACAACTTATTGCAGATTTAACAATTGTTTCTATAGGCAGATAAAGGGCACACCGATGGGCTCAGTCATCTCCCAGATTTTAGCCCAGATGGTGATGGACGACTTGCTGGACGACGCCATACCCAAACTGACTTTCGGAGTACCATACATAAAGAAATTCGTGGATGACGTTTTCTGCATAGTACCTGAAGCGAAGTTACCTGAGATGTTACAAATTTTCAACACTATCGACGATAACATCGATTTCACAAGTGAAGTAGAGAGAGACTCGAAAATTCCATATCTGGACGTGATGCTTTACAGACATGCCGACAGACAGACCATAAAGAGCGGCTGGTATGTGAAACCTATCAGTTCCGGTAGATACATAAATTATAACTCCAACCATCAGACCAAACACAAAATAAACCTGATTTTATGCCTAAAAAACCGCATAAGGAATATCTCTGACCCAGTACATTACGATGACAACCTGAGAACACTAAGGAAGATACTACTAGAAAACTCCTACCCCCTTAAGTTGGTAAATAGGTTTTTGTTCAGCGTACCGTCTGTCCCGGGTAGCCAAGAAACCTCTAGAAGCGAACAGAACCGATCTGGAGACACCAACTATCAGTTTTTTTCCATACAGTTTTATAACGGCCTTACACCTAAGATCACCTCATTAATTAAACAGAAATACCCGCATTTTAAAATAGCTTGCAAAGTTCCTAACAAATTAAGTTCCCTCATTTTTTCAAAATTAAAAGACAAAGAAGACAAGTTAAACTCAATAAACACGATCTACAAGATCGAATGTGGTTCTTGCGAAGCATGCTACGTGGGACAGACGGGACGCAAACTGAAGATTAGACTCAAAGAACACCAGCGAGATGTAAACCTACGAAACAAAAAGACAGGTCTATCCAAACACACTGTTGAGTCTGGCCACGTAATGGATTTTAACAATGTTGACGTGCTAAGATATGAATCAAACCCGAAAAAGCGCATTTTCCTTGAGTCAGTAGAAATAAGCAGACATGAAAACAACATCAACATTCAAACAGACACTGACGAGATAAGTCACATTTATTGTAATATCATTGAGTTGACACAGAGGGCGCGACCACCGATTTGAACTGAGACAAGTTCCATGATTGACAGCGCTGACCACTGAATTTCATTCTTATGCGAAGTGAGGTTAATTATTTCATTGCGACGTATTTTATTGGAAATTTTAAAAAAGCTAATATAAAATATTATTGTTTTCCTACCGAGATTTTTCGTCTGATGCTTAAATGTAAAATATCCAAACCTCAAATTGACTGTGAGTGTTTTTAAATGTAAGAGTTTTTGTATGATGTTTGTGATACCACGTCTTTTTTAGTTTCCCTGAAGAAGGCTCAAACCAGTAGCCGAAAGCTTGGAATGATCAATAAAGAGTAACACTGAGAGATATCTTTGAACTCCAAACCCGAAAACTCCCTTTTTATTAAAAATCGCCGAGTTCGAAATAACTTTACTATTAAAATATTCTGATTGTATAGTGATTTATTAGATTAAAAAATTTTCATACATTACCACCACAGTAGGTTTGTACAAATAAAATGGAATAGGTCGAACATATGCTACACATTTATCATTCACCTGTTCTAAAAAAAGACACAAACTCCTGGAATATGGAAAAAACCGATGTATTCTAGTTCAATATAGCCTATTTCTACTTTCGGCAAAGGATTGATATAGGAATGAAAGCTCCAGTGACACATTTCAATTCATCGGAATCTGAATTCACCAACTGTGGAATGCAATATAGTCATATTTCTTCTTTTTTTTAGCTTTTTCGACGTGTTTTTTTTCTGAAACGTGAAAACGATCAACAATAATCATTTACAGACCGATGATGGCCATCCAGAACCCGTTTAGGTACTTACGAAAATTGTGCAATTTCATTCTGCAAGTTCTTTCCTCATAATTCCTCGAAAATCCTACCTGAACCATATTTTCCGATCGCTTTCGTTAGAAGATCGTATAAGGAAGCCTTTTTTGTCCATTCACACATTCCAAATAAATTTTGAGCACCAAAAACGATACCGAAACTAACCAAACTTCTGGGGGACCGGAATTTCGTTTGAAATCTTTCAAAACGGCCAGATACCTAAAAAAACTTCGTTATCAAGTGTAAAAAGGTCGATTAGTACTTACTTTCGCTTTATTTATGCATATAAATCGATTTTTGGTCCAATTCAAATTTGCCGTTCGTACTCACGCCAAAGCTCGTGAAAGGAAAAAATGACACTTGCACGAAACTTCTTCTGGACGACGAAGAACGAAAAAATAGGCGACTTCCTATCGATATTTCGCCCCAAAATCGCCAATCGATTCGAACTAACAGAATGTGGAAAATCTTTGATACTTTTACTTTGATGTAAACAGAAAAACTGGCATCGTCGTTTCGTCATAAACGATATTCTATGTACGCGCATAGATTTTTCATCAGGTGCACCAATTCCTGAAAACGAAACCATGGCCAGAGTTGTGATTTTATAATTGTGAATGGAGTATACCTATAGGTATCGCAGATTCAGCGAATGCTTTCCTTACAGAAGTTTACTATCTATTCAACCAGAACCTCTTCCTGAGGCGTTTGTCTGGAATGGTTGCGGACGTATATCTTGGATAGAAGTATGGTCGTTAGGGTGGGTAGTGAGTGCTCTGATGAGATGCCATGCCAGTAGAGTTAGGAGTGCCGCAGGGCTCGATCCTTGGACCGCTGCTATTTGCTGTGTTTGTAAATGATCTCCCAGATCATATAGTAAGTGGAGGTAAAATTGTCCTTTATGCGGATGACACATCGGTGGCGGTTGCGGGGTCTAGCCCTGCTGAACTGGAAGCTCGGGTCGGCACCGTCATGGCAGAAATGGAGCTGTGGTGTCGGCGCAACCGACTTATACTTAATAAAAAAACGGCCGCTGTAAATTTCTATAATGGCAAATCGACGACTGTGACTTCTGTTGGCCTGAGCTCTAGTGCCTCTAGTGTAAGATATCTTGGCTTGGCTGTGGATGGTGATGTACGGTGGCAAAGTCAGACGGAACTTGTCTGCAGGAAGATCAACTCTGCATATTTCGCTATTTTTAAGTTGAAAGCATGTTTGCCTTGGGGATATCTGATGCATTTATATTATTCACTGGTTTATCCTCATCTGTCATGTAACATACTTCTTTGGGGTTCATCTGTGGGTTGGCGGCGAATATTCATCAGCCAAAAGCGAATTCTCCGACTAATATTCAATTTAGGCCCAAGGGATACGTGTAGAAACCACTTTAAGTGTAATAAAATTCTTACTATACCATCAATATATATCATGAAGGCTGCGATATACGTAAGGGACAATATTGCGAACTTAAAAAAATTGGGAGATCCTCATGGGTATGACACTCGTTGTAGACGCATGCTCTCCTTGCCAAGACATAACACGACTCTGTTTGAGAAGTCGTTGTGCTATAGACCCCTATCCGTTTACAATAAGCTTCCAGCTGATATAGTATCAACACCTACTAGAGAAAAATTCAAAGCTAGCCTGAAGTCGTTTTTGTTTGATAAAGCGTTTTATAGTGTTGAGGAATATTTTTGCTTGTAGTATCGCTGATCTTTGTGTTTTTTTAAATAATAAAGTCCAAATAGGAACGTCAAATTTGGGGTTAGTGAAATTCAAATTCCTAACACATGTATCTCATTTTAGATTTGACGACCTTGTTGTTCTCAACAGCATAGCGGTAGGTTGCATTGCTTTTGTCCTTTTGATTTTTAGAACTGTTTGTATTTCTTGTAGTGTGCTGGATTCGGTCTGAGGATGCATTGGTTTTACTAGAGCGAAACCGGTCACCACGTTTCAATAAATGCTGTTAGGAATTTGAATTTCACTAACCCCAAATTTGTGTTTTTTGTATTGTTCTTTGTCAATTTATTATATCAGTGCTTTAAAAGTTACATTTTATTGTTTTGTGTAAAATGTTTCATTGGAATGTTGTTTTTTGACATGTACAAGCTGTTTGTAAATAGCCTTGTACGAATAAAGAATCTATCTATCTATCTATCTATCTATCTATCTAACTGACTAGGATTTCTTCTCATTGAAGTGAAGCTAATTAGCATCAAACTAGTCAGTTACAGTTTTTTCAGTTCCTTTCATTTTTGAATACAAGGCATCCAAGTTGTGGTATGCTCATTTAACCATTCTTTTTGCCACTTCGAATGTCCGGTGAAAATTTTCCTACATTTTCATCGAAACAGTTTTTAAGAATTATAACATCAAAATCTAGATAAAAATATTTCAATCGGAAAACAATTAAGAATATTTATTATTACGACCTGAAACCTTCTGTGGATTATAAGAAGGAATACCGGACGACAGCTTAAGAGGTAAAGTTCTCGCATAGCTTCCAAAACTCTCCATCTTAATCGAATTAGGCTTGAGTTACGGGAAGGAATTTTAAAGTAGGGGATGTTTAACGTTAATTATTTTAATCTGGTGGATTACTGAGCACTGCGTATGTTTAATAGACGGGGTTAACCTTGGCGCCTTGAAAATATAATCGAGGTTCTCACTCTCAACCCCCTAATATCTCGAATGAATGAAGCAAGGAGATGAATATCCATTTAGTGGATTGGGAAGTTTACACAGGAGAGAGTAACACGTAAACAAGTAAATTTCAAGGAACTGCTCCTAACCTCAGAATGTATTTTCTCATTATTTGAGTCCCTAAGGCAACAAGACCCAGATAATTTTTCTGGGATAAGGAATACTGATCTATTTTTGCGGCTAGATGGACAACGATGTGAAATTTATATTTTGGAGTTAATTGCTGTTGGAAATGTGTAGTTTGAAATCTAAACAGACGGCCAACTTCTCAGATATCATTCCCTTCAAGATAACCGCTGGAATTTGAATTTTCGAGAATACAAACCAACAAGGCAAATCCAAATTACGCCACTAACGAGACAAATTCAGGACATTTTCCTCTGTAGCCGTGTGGAACAATCGCGTCCCCTATATAATTTTCTAGAGAACGTCTACGACTTTAGATTGCAGGGCTACCAACTGAAGTTGTTTGGTATTATTCCCCAAACTTAACAATTTGGCAAGCTATGCCGACGGAATTATAAAGCAGTTTTCTGGAGGCGTTCACTTCGACTAAGTGAGCTTAAAATGCAATTATAAGTTCTGAGATATCGATTTGTCTGCAGCTCTAGTTAACACATATAATGCAGCTTTTTGAGCAGATTCACAGTGCTGATGTTATCAGCCCACGAAAATTGAGCGAACTTCATGGCTGTGTAACGTGATATTCAGAGTCGGAAATATCATTTCGCCTTGTGAATAGGGAAATTAATAATTTATTTGAAGTTATTCCAGTTTTTTCCAAACCCTGACATCTTGAGAAAGATACAAAAATATTGCAAAGGCTCACTTACTTCCATTTAGACCTATGTTAATTTTTATGACGAATGACTGAATCTTTAAATAGTCCATTATTTAAAATTTTCGGACATAATATAATAAAATGACATCTTTGTCAAAAAATAATCATTTTATATACGTTCTATGTTTTGCAAAACTGTCTGATTATCAGTTTCGAAAATAGACATCCTATGTTATTTGATTCTGTGTTATATAAATGCATGGAATACCTGGTGTTGGCACTGATTAGATTTTACTTTCTTGTCGATCGATAATCTGTGATAGGGTCCTACTTTTCATTTCTCCCGAAAGGGATCGGGCTGTTTTCCATTGCCGCAATAGCGCCACGACCGCGATATATTGCGGATAACTCTGGAACTAGGACCCGATCTACAATCTGGAGTGCCGTTTTGATCTAAAATTTTTGGTCACGAATTTTAGTTAGTAGTCGTTATACCAGGGTTTCTACGCATCCATTGTGTTATATACTAGTGATCTATACGGGGTGTTATCGTGTTATCGTGAAACAGTTGTTTTTTGGTAAAAAATAAGATGGAAAAAACGGGAGAAGTGTCCTGAATAGTTCAATCCAGTAGTAATGCTCAAATTGAGCCCAGCCAACTTCCATACCCTGTAAATTTTGCACAAGAATTTTATGCCTTTTCTATTGTTCATCCAATATTTTCACTGATGTTATACATCAGCCGAAAGTGGACTTATATGACTTGCCATTAGTGGTTCATCTATTCAAAACGAATAAAATAATTTTGATCTGAATGAATTTCCTAATTCTTTGTGACAAACGACTATTATTGATTATAGTTTTCAATAATTTTCTGACTTTATCAGTTGGTATCGAAATGTATGGTGATTTCAAGTCAAATGAGATGATTTCACATTTGTGTGTTACGGTAGTGTGTTCCAATTTCTTTATACATTTTAAGGAATTTTTCAGATTATGCTAAGATTGCTAAGAAGTAGAATTTATTATTGATGATCATGTAATTATGAATTCTTTGGGCTTCTAACTCTGAAAACATTGAAATGATCGTCTGGTAGTTGTTTCACTGAACTGTGAAAATAGTTGGAAGGATCTGATTTTATTCTTTTGAATATTATGATATTATTGAGTTTTTCATTTTGGTTTCATGCTCGCCTTTCCGACGAGAGTATTTTTTTATCTCTTTGCTATTCACTTTATCATCAAATCGGATTTCTTTTTGAGCTTCAGATCTGTTCAATGAATCTATTTCCTGAGTTGTTACATCTATGCATATAATTTGAATTGAATGAGTTTTTGAAAATTCATCAATCAATGAATTTGTAGTTATTCCATAAAAAACATTTACAAGTATTAGATGAAATTCTTAATGAAAAGCAGGATTGGAAAATTCTTCATGATCTGATCGATGTTACTGCTTTCGGTCAGAAAAAATCAAGCTATTTCTGGGGAAACTGAAGCTTGTGCCAAACATTGCTCGACAGAACGGGCAGATATTCTGTTGAATACAATTTCATTAGATCATAAAGCGGCAGTTTAATCCACCATAAATTGCTACATCAGTTGAAACCGCGTCGTATAAGACCGAAGCATCACATAAGCCCGTCGTAAATGTGATTTAGGGACATTTGTTCACTGTATTGTGAACGATTCCATTCAAAACCAGCAAATAGTCGAAATGTAGTAGAGTCAAGAAAACAGTCTTAATCTTTGCTTCCGCAACGTCAACTTTTCCGCAGATGCCTGCCATCCTGATATGTTTTATTGATGTTCACTTCACTCCAGGTCTTCCTCTGCCGCGTTTCCTCCTCTTTCGTTCCGAATTCCGTTCCGCATTCTCAAATCGCACCTACGATTGTGCTTTTTCCATACTGCTCGGGAGATGATTCTATGAAACCAAGATGCTCAGTTGAATTATACCCACTTTCACCACCACTTTTATACGAATTTGTTGGGCGCTCAATCTGTCACTATTCGTTTATTAACTTCCATACGATTCAATTTGCTATTTAAGACTTCGAGGAGTAAATGTTTCATCAATTCAGCTTACAGCTCGCATTGACATACAGACAACTTCAAAACTTTTTGACACCTCATATTTAAAATGATTCGATTACCCATAGTTATCATTTTGCTTCAATATTTGTAATTTTGGGCCGAAAATTTACTGCGAACGTTTCAAGTTCAATTTTCAGTTCATCTTGAATGATCTTTCATTCAGAACAATAAGAATACCAACTCTCTTGAAAATTGTTTGAAAAAAACCAAAAAGATTTCAATATGGTATACGAAAGCCTCCTATAGTATATAACATTACTAGCAAGGTAAGAGGGTTTTTACTGGCGAATGGAGGATATAACTGACGAGCCGCGGGCGAGTCAGTTACCTCCTTGAGCCAGTAAAACCCGTTACCTTGCGTGTATTGTTTTATATTTTATTTGTTTCTCATTTGTAAAAAGGTTAGATAAATTCCAAAAAAAATCTCAATAATTTGTCGCAAATGTCGTAAGCTATGGAAGCGTTGCCATGAACATGTCTGTTTATTCTTCTTTACATTTGTTTTGGCGAAAGCGAAAATGAATGTACCAAAAGAAATTATTGAGGAAGCCAGCAGTGTAGCTTCAAGTTTAATACCTGCAAAATCAGCTTCAAGGTACGAGCGAGAATACGACGACTTCAAAAAGTGGCAAAACAAAAATAGTGTGATAGGGGTAACTGAAGATGTTTGGTTGGTCTACTTGAATCAACTATCAGCTAGATTCAGCACTAATACTTTATGGGCAAAATGGTCTATGCTGAAAAGCTGCTTGGAAATGAAAGAAAATGCCCCTGTTCGCAGGTTTGTTTTCCTTAAAAAATTCATTGATAAATATGACGTTTAGTTGTCATTTGCAGATTTCAAAAGGTACTAGCGTTTCTGAAACGAAAAAATGAGCGTTATACGCCAAAAAAGGCCAAGGTATTAAGTAAATAAGAGGCTGAACAATTTCTTTTACATGCTCCTGATGACCAGTGGTTGCTGGCGAAAATTGTAACAATATTTGGGATTTTTGGATGTTGTCGATGTGACGAAATTCTCTCCTTAAACATGAATGATGTAGAAGATATGGGAAAATACGTTATTGTGACATTGCGGCAAACAAAAAATTTAACAACAAGAAGATTCACCGTAACCGATTATGGCTGCAGCTTCAAGCCCTGCATGTTATATAGAAAATATTTAAATCTTAGGCCTCCTGGAACAGAAAGCCTAAGATTTTTTTTGACATACCGACATGGAAAGTGCATTTCCCTTAATGCTGGCGAGAACACTATTGGTGGTGTCCCAAAGCAAATAGCGAAATATTTAGGTTTAAAAGACCCAGAGTTATACACCGGCCACTCTTTTGGCAGAACTGGAGCCACTAAGGTTGCGGATTCGGGTGGAGATATTTTAGCACTAAAGTGTGCAGGAGGGTGGAAGAGCACCGAAATTGCGATGAGTTATGTCGATGATTCGGTCAAAAGAAAAATCGAAATGTCTAGCAAATTATTTGGTAGTACAGAGAGTACAAATGTTCTGCAGTCCTCGAGTTCAGCAGTTTCTGAGTCAACAGATGGTTCATCATCATCAGTATCAACTCTTTCATCATCAAAAATCTGTGTTACTGGAAATAATAATTGTACCATGATTTTCAACATATATGACGATAAAACAAAATTTTCTAATGTAAATAATACTACTAACTTGTGAAAATTTTGCAAGTTAACTGTCAGTTTTACCAGTTAGTGACTTGATAAAATAAACTTTCTTGATTGATATTGTGTTTTTGGAAACTGACGTTTACAAATGAGAAACAAATAAAATTATTTTCCATCCATTTAATAACGACACAATGTCTTATTTCTTATTTTTGATAACGTTTCCTGCTATCCACACTGTGGCCACAGCCGTCTCAAAGACGAATCTAACGCGACCGTAGATAATAACGAGTGTTGAAATTAGATCATGGTATAGTGTACCTACTGTGACATTTTACCGCGCACCTCTTTGTACACAAAACTTACAGCAAATTACTATGAATTCTTTTGAACGCTCATTAGATCCGGAATGTTTTCTCTCGTAAGAAAATCAGAGCAAAATGAGCACAATAAAAAATTCAATAGTATTGATTGTGTATTGTTTTGGATATCTGGATTGACATTTTTTGTATTGTTATCGAACATCGAACGCCAAGCCTTTCAACTCAGTCGCAGCCTCACACTCAACAAAATATTCATAATTTCAAAAAAAATTAACTGGCAAAAACCCCTAAACAATCTACGAAAATTCTAAGCAATTTGCGACAAAATTGTCTTTTCAAGGACACGATCATTTCTGAGGGATTCTCCCGGACCAATTCAACCTTATGGCCGGAACAGAACCATTCATTTGGACAGATAGGAAATGCCATGTTTCCTTTCACGGTTCGCAGTACCAGCGTTCGATACAAGTTGAGGGCTTAGTAGATATAAACAGGGAGCGGAACACAACGGCTTCGTTAAGTGGTTTTTAATGCTGGATCAGGACTGAATTTGAGGAAGGCATTCTCTACTGACAACGTGTTCACTCGTAGAGAAGCACACGTGTGGAACTCTGAAGGACGGATCCACCTTTATCGAATATTGAGGATTCGACAGAATTGACGTTTGACGCCGTTTTCTCTAGAGTAGGGTATATGGGACGAGTCGTGGACTTGTTCATTTTTCCACAGAGAATCATCTCAACAAACGAAAAATTTTTTCTTATATAATTTTTTTTCAATTCGGTTTCGTTTGGAAAAAACTTTTTTTCACATAAATCTTTGGAATCATTTTTTCCAATAAATTGAATTTTTGGCAGGCTGAAGGGTTTCGGTCAGTGACCTGTTGAATAATCGAGTACTCTTTATTGATCAATTGACTTTTCGAAGCCGCCATCTTGAATTCCCCACTGCACTGACTTCAACAGAGCCTTCATAGCTCAGAAGCGTATCATCCGTCGAATTTTCAACCTTAGTTTTCGTACATCTTGCAGAACAACTTTTATTGCGAATAATTTACTATTACTGCCATGTATATACATATTTAAATATTTGCAATGAATGTCTCCATCAGTGTGTTCAACTATTATTATGAAAGGGGGAAGTAATCGAAAACACACTATGTTTTGAATGATAATCTATTTAAATGTTTGCTATATGCTAAAGAAAATGAAAAGAAATGGACCAAGTTATCTAATAATCACGAACATAGAACAAGGAATCAAGATGTTTTACTTGTGCCCAAACACAGAACTCACAAGTTTGAGAAATCTCCTATGTACCAGAGTATTAAAATGTATAATAACCTTCCTAAATTTATGAGATCTCTCAACATATTAGCATTTAAGAACAAAGTAAGAATATTATTGTCATCAAAATGTTATTATTCTGTAGCAGAATTTCACAGAGATTGTCCTCAAATTGTAAATGAAAGTTGAAATGTATGTATATTTGACTTGTCCTATACACGTAAGTGTCTTAAGGGATCAATAAGAATTATTATTATTATTATTAATTTCGAAGAATAGTAATTTCCGACCCAGAAAATCCCCAGATACCAATTTTGAATAGAATAGGATCATAATAATTACAAAACTCGTCGGCCATATTGTAGCCGATATCTTGAATTTTCCAATTCTGACAAAAAAATCATCATTGTCGAATGTCGAACTCAAAAACCCCCAGATTCTAATTCTGAATGGAATTGGATCATAATTACAAAACCCATCCGCCATTCTGTTTCTTTCTATAACAAATATTTCATGATGCATTGTCGCCAGAATTATGTACACCTGCCAAATTTCAAATCCTTCGGACAATTAGAAGTGTGTCATATTCAACTTGCAAGATTTGATTAGAGACAGGCAGACAGATAGACACCGGGACAGGTGGAAGTAAATGAAAGCTTGTGAAAAAAAATGGTGAAAATTTAGCAGAGACGGAAATTGATGGAAAAATATGAGCTGTTGGTTAGTGATGTGAAGAAAAAAACCCCTGCACGTCCATCAAGAACAGCCGAAAATATTGCTGCTGTAGCCGGAACTGTTGGAGAAAACCCAGGTTCTTTGGAATTAGGCATTCCACAAACGTCATCACACCGTATTTTGCATAAAGATTTGGGTCTCAAGGCTCATTAGGTTCAATTAACACAAGAACTCAAGAAGGCCGAACATCAACAACGTCGTGTCTTTGCTGATTGGATCCTTCAAATGCATGAAAATGATTCTAAATCCCATCGAAAATCATCTTGTGTGATGAGACCCATTTCTACTTCGGCGGCTTCAGTGGCGGATTTAGGGGGGGGGCGAAGGTGGTTTCGCCCCCCCCTCGGGATTAGAATTCGTTCTGTGATAATATAATTTTTGCTGGTTTATCCGAGAATTATTACTGTGTTACTTTGGAATCGCCCCCCCCTCAAAAAATTCCTAGATCCGCCCCTGGGCGGCTTCGTCAACAAGAAAAATTGTCGCATCTGGGGCTCGGAAAACCCAAGAGTTATTGTTCAAGAGCCTCTCAATACTCAACGTGTGACAGTTTGGTGCGGTTTGTGGTCCAGCGGGGTCTTTGGACCTTACTTTTCCGATAATGGGACAGGAGCAACAGTTACGGTGAATGGATTGCGCTATCGGGAGATGATTAGTGATTTTTTAAGGCTCGAATTGAATGATATCGATCTGGACAACGTTAACGTTCAACAAGACGTCGCTACGTGCCACACAAGCAACGAAACCATTGATAAATGATCACATATGGCCACCGAGATCTTGTGATTCAACACCTTGCCCCTTCTCCTTTCGAGACTTTGTGAAAGAGAAGGTCTACGCCAAGAGCCCATGTCTATTCAAGACCTAACAGATGAAATTCGTGAGGCTATCCTGGACATAGAGCAGCCATTATGCGATTTGGTTATGGCAAATTTCATGAGAAGAATATGGTCCTGTAGTCGTGGTCGTGATGGCTGATGTTATTTTCTATTATCAACGGCATTGCGTCCTCTTTATAATGAAATGAACAGCCGATCATATATTTAAAAAAAAATGCCATTTTTCTTTCAATGTCAAAATAACACCTGATATTGGAAAACCCTTCATGTTAGAATGAGGAAAGTAACAGTAGCACTTTGATGTTTTATTCCTAATGTCCTAAGGTCAGTACAATGGTATGAGGGTTAGTACTATGGTATTCTTAAGACGTATTTAATTCAAGAATTCACCACCTCGAGCTATATCCATTCAAACCAATGAAAAGGTTACGGATCTGAAATCAAAGAATGGATCAGTTTGATCACTTGCCAGTTTACGGAAACAATTGAAGAATATTCTCAACTGCTGTTAAAGAATGACAAGTCATTCCCCATTCGAATGCTAAATTCACCTGGATCAAATCCGTAGTTTTGAAATTGTCAGGGAACAAAATCTCTACTCAAACCTCTAGTCAAAATATGGGTCACTCAAAGCACGTTCATCCACTTTGAATGTCGATTCTCACTCTCCAGTTCAAGAAATCAATAACTCATTCAAATTATCCTCATTCATTATTGAAAAATTAACAATGACAGCAGCTGTCACAGAAGATTTCAATTATCCTGGATCTTCGTTACGAAAATATAGCCATTCGTCTTTCGATAAATAACTGAAATTTCATGAGGCTCTGGTTCCGGGAATTCGATAAAATTTCAACTAGTGCTTGAATCTGCCATTATTCATTTAAATGCGAAATACAGGGTGATTCAGTCATTAAATGAACTTTGAACTTCAAGAAAATAACCAGAAACCACCTGTTTTTTTCATTACCCTCTATTCCAAGATTAAATCCTTTGAGGTGGGAGTTTTCTTCCACCATTGTACTTGATATAAAAACATCAATACGGCTGAGAGTTTTATTTCACTTCCTAAGACCAGATTTTTAGCTGGAATAAGAATAGAATAACATAAATAAATAATTTTTATATTACATAAAAAAAATCTGGTCATAGGAAGTGGATGAAAACTCTCAGTCGTATTGATGTTTTTATATCAAGTACAGTGGTGAAAGAAAACTCACACCTCATCGGATTTAATCTTGAAATAGAGGGTGATGAAAAAAAGAGAAGGTTTTTGGGTGTTTTCATGAAGTTCATTTCATGACTGAATCACCCTGTATTCTTTGAAGTCCATGATGATATGTTCTAAAAAAAATAAACAGACACCTCAAATCAACCCATAAATACAGGGTGTCCATATAACTTTCCTTGAGAATAGATTCTACAATAATGGATCACCCAGTATAAATTCTGGGTATTTCAGACTTTTTCGATGTAACAACAATATATCTAGTGTAATAGTTCATTTTGCGGACGTTCTCGCTCTGGAACTGACATATTTTATACTTTCCATATCGGGCATGCGTTCAATTAAGGATTACCCTGTATTCGTAACGATTTTCGGTCATATTCCTCTATATGCTTGCTCTTTGGGGATGTAATGAAATGTTTCTTGAGAAAAATTGAAGTTCATTCGATTCTGTTCCGAGATACGGGCGTAGTAAAAGTGGGTAATTCTCAACTTCAACGCCCTGTATCTCAAAAACTAGTCATAGGATTGAGTTGGGGCCGTGGACACTTTTGATCAGTAGGTCGAGTACAACATTATACCAAAATTTTAGAAAAATTGACGGAACGCCATTTCCCATAGAAAAAGTGCGGGGTCCTTTAGGAATCATCTTAACACATAAATGTACATTTTCCTGTCTTATTCTGAATAAGTTTTTTTCCGTTTCTGGTAAAAAGGAACGCCAGAATAAGTTCCAAAATTTGTATATGTTCAGAAAAAAAAACGATCTTATGATAGAACCTCATCGCATCACCACTCTTTTCCACTCAAATCAATGCTTTCAGAGTGGCATGCTGTTTCGGTTTCAACTTAAATTGATTCATTCACTATCGATTCATTCCTGCCACACCAATTTTGCTCCATGATGTACCTTACTTCCCAAACTATTCTAACCCTGTCACATATTCAACAATTCAAATTGAGAATTCGTTCATCCTTGCATAAACAATTCGACCCTTCTCAACATCATCTAATGCCTCATTGCTTCCAGGATCCAACTTTTCAGACAATCCATTTTCTATCGGGATCCGTCAGTTGTCAGATAACAGAGAACGAGATTCATAATTTTATTATATTCGAATTAATTTCGAGATGGATTATCTGGCAGAATCAAATTCAATTAAGTGGCCTTCAAGTCTCAAGGGTTAATACGTTGGATTAACTTCTTGATTGATCTGTTTAGTGTAGTTACTCCAGTTGGAGTTTTCGAGCTGTCGGGTAAAGGATGTCGACAACAATTTGTTTAATGAAATTATCGTCAAGTTGAATATCTGACATAATCGTGAGTTACGAAGGAATAGCTGATTGAATATAAATAGGAAACCTGAATGATTGGAACGATTGTTTTAGGCGTAAACAGGAACCAGATTATGGGTATCTACACAGAGCACGTTCAGATTGAATGAATACATTCACACACAGGAGCGGATTAACCGGTACGCTTAGTACGCTGCAGCGTAGGGCCCCGAGCTCCATAGGGGCCCCCAGCGATCGATTTATTTTTTTTTTCTAGAATGAAAATTCAGTCTGTAAGAGTGAAAAAAAATTGTCAGACTGTACTATGTTTTATAAGAAGCTCAGAGGCAACTTGTGAATTATGAATTATTACATTGACATGAACCGCAATTGAATAACAAAAGCCTCAGAGCAAAACTCAGATATTGGAAAAAACACACCATCCGAGATTCAGCACCTACTGTCCCTAATTATCTTGTCTGCCTGCAATAAATTCCGTCAAGGGTGGCGGCCGAATTCCAATGTTTACAATTACATCATAATTCAATAAATTTGTCGGCCTTTCCTCTAAAATCTAGGAATGTGCTACAGAATGGCCGACATGATGTTGATTCGTTTAGGGGTGTAAAGTGAAAAATACTTGTGCAGAAGTTCTTAGGTCTGCATATTTTTTTCTCTCGCAAGATAATATTGATAGGGAGAGTTTTAAAACACTCTTGGAGTATTATGAAAAAGACCTTAAGGAGTGAATTATAAGCGAAGCATCTCAATTCAAGGAATATCTCAAACACTTGAAACCAAAAAAAATACACACAAAAAAGACTGTGCTAACGGCAATAGTAGATATTTTATTGACATCGTTTCAGTTGGCCCAATAAAACTTCTTCTTATATCAATAAATTACTTTTGGAGTAATTAAATTCAGATAATTCATTGAATAATACGGCTGTCATTCAATTATAGTCAGAATAATATTGAAATAAGGAAGAACTGCATATTCGTTAAATAAGACTTCTATTTGAATGAATCGATCAGAATAATATTGAAATAAAAAAGAACTATATTTGCTTTGAATACAATCTATATTTGAATGAATTGATTCATTTAATTCAATAGCTAAAAATAGTAACGGAACAATAACTAGATTTATTCCAATGAAGCCTATGATTGATTCAAAAATAGTAAATAAAGCTACGAAGACGACTGCATCAAGACAAGACGCGACAGGATTTTGATTTAGTATTTAGTTGCGTGTTGCGTGTGTGTGTTACTGCGAAGAAAGAGTTTGAAAATGGAAGAGCTATTAAATAAGTGGGGAATGGAATCTCTAGTTCCACATTTTCAGGGTAAGTACTTTCATATTCATATAGAAATGTCTCAAAGCCTTCCGTTTTATTGTGAATGTGTGCCATAAACGAAAGACAATCTAATAATGGTACTTATTTTACCGATAGTTGCTAGGATGTTAGTTATTTCACTATTTCAACCCCTTACGTTAAAACTTGGTGCACCATCGCTTTCGAAGGAGGGACATCCAATTTCAAGATTAAATTGAACCAAATCTTAGTGGTTGCTTTTGATATACCTGGGCCTGTTTCATAAAAGAAGTTATAAGTTAACAGGCAAATATTCTACGAGTTGTAAGTTTTTTGTCCAATCTCCGCTCCATAAAAATAACTAACTAAGAAATGAGGTAACAATACCGATTAAATTAATTCGTAAAATTGTAATCCAACTAAAAGTGGGAGCAGTATTTGGTGAAATTCACTTGTTTTCAATGTGCATTACAAGTACTTTTACTTGTAAAATTGTAACTTGTTATTTTATGAAACTGGGTATTGATCATAATTAGTTCATGTCCCACAGTTATCCACTACTTACAGAGTTTGATGTTAGTAAAAATTTTATCAAGTCTCTAACATTCATTCTATTTTCAAACAAGGTTTTGATTATGTAGTTTTTTGAGGTTTAGAAAATCGAAAAGAAAAATATCCCTTACATCCCTATTTAATATTGTCGCTTATTATCACAGTACCATAACTATGTTCAAATTAGAAATAAGTTATTGTTTTGTTATGAATATTAGTATGTTACTTTTTACTCATTGTTATTGTGTTCTTGAGACAACATTTATGATTTTGTTGATAAAATAATAAACAAATGAAAAACATTCAAAATAGTTTTATTTGATACATCTTATCATTCAATCAATAAATTAAAGAGTTAAATTAATAATAATAAACTTTCAATTCAAATATAGTAAAATATTTCTAACAACTGCATCATATTGATTCAATTGATGTAGTTTCTTTCTCCAATATGAAGTTTATTTAAATCAAAATCAAGCATTCGTTCTTTTTATAGTAAACTACCTTTCAAGAAATTACATCTTGTTTCAGTTTTAATATATCCTACATTTAAAACAATCCAAATGTATAGTTAATCAATAGTATATTTATTCTCCTGAAATATTATAGTTAATTGATAGAAAAAAAGTTGGGTTTGTTTTAATTGTATTCTTTCATTGAAACTACCTAACGCTTTTCTTGTCCCAATTATAGCATTTCATTGAATACTTTTACTGCTTGGATAAAATCAATGGGACCTATAATTGAATCAAAAATAGGCAGCATTGGCATAGGAAGAACAAGATAAGCATTGAATTAAATATAGTAATCATTCAGGAATAGGGAATACAGTATATCATTGATTCAATGGTTATGCCATTGTTTCTACTAACAGTGTTTTTTGTGTGTACTAGTTGTTTAGAGATGTTGAAAATAATATGATGAGGCAATGATAGAAGTATATTCTCCAATTTATTTATTGCTTTAAAGTTATTTGTAACGCTACCTATTACAAGTTTTGAAGCAAAGCGCTCATTTTCCAAACTGTCATCGATAAAAAATAAATTTAGAACTGTTATGACAGAAATATACTGCAGTTTTTAGGAATACTTTCTGTCGAAAGTGATATAACGAGCAGTCTCGATTATGATTTTGCAATAAAAGAATTTGCTGATATTAAAATAAGAAAAAAACAATTTTTTTAGTAGAATTTTATTTTGTAGGTTACTGATTTACAGCTTTACGATACTTGTATCTTTCGTGATGATTTTATTTATTCCTTAATCTCGATGCCGCAATAAAAAATTTGCAGATATGATATTCTAGAGATATTTTGTGATATTTTTCCCTTTTTTTGAAATTTTTATTCATCTTTTATATTTTGTTTTGATATACATACCTTGTATTTTATTTATAAACTTTATGTTTTGTTTTTGAAAAAGTGAGTTTTAACTAAAAAATCCTCGTGAAAAAAATCGAAAATGTTTCAGAGGGGGCCCTAAAAGTTTTGAAGCGTAGGACCCCTGAAATCGTAAATCCGCCACTGTATCACACAGAGATCATTCTTTCCATTCTCGAAACCCAATGAAACCGGCATGATTCTTCCTAATTTGGCTCTCAGATAACTGTATTTAAAAAATATGCAAAACATGAATTTAGATCTTTGTGTGAAAAAACTATGCCAGAACCCCAAAAATCTTTGTTTACATTCGGTTGCGCACTACTATTCGAAAAACAGATTAAAAATTGCTTCATTTGCAGTTTTGCCACCAAAAAGGCAAAGGCAAAGAGAGTAATTTTTTTTTAATTTTTCGAAAATGTGAAGCATCTGGTGAGAATTGGTTTATCGGACACTGAAGAGTGTAGATTCTGTGGGAAGGAGTAAGAAACTCTTTTTCTTCTTGTCACCGTTGCCATTGCAACGCAAAGGAAAGAATCCTTTGGGCAAGAAACTTTTAGGAGTGAGGAACTATTCCTCCCTGAAACCTTCTCAGAAACTGGAAGGCGAGCTGTAAAGTGCGTGGGGGGAACAGCTCTGTTAGGGCGCACAATAGACCTTGAGGTCACAGTGAACTGTAACCCCTTTTTCTAAAAATATAACTAGAACTGGGAGAAATGGACTAGCAAAGATCTAACTTCCAAAGTAAATCGCCGGAACGTGCCCAATGAAACAGCATTGGTTGCTATCGTTGGTGGGGATATGTGGCACTGATGACGGCTAACAAGCCAGAAACCGGTCTGTCATTTTCCTACTGCGATAGCGACACGTTCCGGCGATTTACTTTGGAGGTTAGATCTTTGCTAGTCAATTTCTCTCATTTAATATTATTTCCCTAGTGGACGGTCCTAACTGACGTGAATTTCCTATTTTTTTATTATAACTATAATCATATTCGTAACCCGTTGTATCTAGCACACTGCCGAAATCGGATGAAATATATCCAACGCTTGTAGAATCATGTTTATTCTGATATAACCAGACAGGTGCTCCATTAATAATGAAAAACCTGTATGGTTTCCGTATCGGAAGAGCATTCTCTGTCTATCTCTCATGCCCCTATTCATTTCTACGTATTTCAATCGAGAGTACAATATGATTTGTTCAGAAATTCAGGATTTCAATTATACTAAGAGTTCCCAACTATATCCTTTCAATATTTGAAATGGCTTCGTGACTGGCTGCCTGAATAATTCAGTCTTGGCTCACGCAGATACAGTTATTATATCTTCCGCATTCTCCTTGTTTACATTGATGCGGTTACTTAAGGAAATTACTAGGTGACCGAGAGGAATTTGCGATTTACCGCCAAGCACATGAATTATGCGTCCATTTTATAACGAGAAGCATGTGGAGCCTACAATATGGAATTATAAGGGGTGATTTCAGCCACGTTATAAAATATTAAATAAGTTAGATCGTGACAGTTCCACTCGATGGAAACATACTATAATTACAACAACGAATACCTTACTTATGATATTTTCATTCTGCTTTTCGGTTCGATATTTCCAAAAGCATGAAAGTGACCAATATACAGGCTTTAACATGACTGAATCCTTGAATCCAAATACAGGGTACGGCACGGAGGATGGATGGTTTTAAAAAAATAATAAAAGCGTTAATTTTTACTCAAAAACACATTTATTGACGGAATCAGATTCTCAAGGAAATAGCATTTGAGACAGTCAAGTGTGGAAAATCACATCAGGCATGTGGTGGCCGAAATCGGTGATGCAGTGCTGGAGGCGCTCTTGGAAGTTCGCGTAGACTCTCTCCAACATCGCTCTCTCAACTTGGGCAACTTCCACGCGAATAGCCCTTTTCAATTCGTCCAGAGTTCGGGGCTTGGTCTCGTATACTCTAGCCTTGAGGTGTCCCCATAAGAAAAAATCGCATATGGATAAATCTGGGGACTGCGAAGAATGGCTTGTCAACGCGTTCAACATTTTCAGGCGTTCGAACTGTTCGCACAGGTCCTCTTGGTCTTCTGTTGATCAGTTCACCACGTCTGCGAAGTGATTCAACCCAACAAAGGATGGTGTTTCGAGAGGGAATAGCTCTATTCCGATGAATGTGGAAATGGCGACGAAACTCACGCTGCACGACCGTGACTGACTCATTATTTCGGACGAAACTATCATAGGCGAAAACACGATGCTCCACCATCCAAGGCTCCATGACGACAACTGGTAAATAAATGCTAGGAACACACGAGTCTAACGGCACCTTCCCCACTTCTCTCGTCCTCAGTGGGGGAAAGTTATGCCCATCTGAAAAACGTCCGCCCTCCGTGCCGCACCTTGTATGATGATATTCAGAACCTTCCAAATTGGGTTATGAATTTGGCCTCCGCATATACGTTCTTATGTCTACAGATCCTTATTTCGTGAAAAGTGAGGCTATCTTGTATCCAATCATTATCCAATTTCATGAACATCTGAGTAACTACGGTTTTTCGAAATTTCTGTTTTTCCTAAATTACTTCTGTCACTGTGAGATTATTCCAGATACTGACATCAACGATGTAAGAAATTATGCATTGTCTTGAATATCAAGAATATTCACTATATAATTGTCAAATTCGAAATAATTAAGTATTCATAAGCTATCATTTAAATAAATTTAGATGTGGAGAATGAGCATCACCCATGCTTTTATTATAGAGTAGCGGGGCTATTCACTAAGCAAAGTTGTTATGCATAGCAACTGTAAATCGTCGTTATCCCATGTAATAAGCATGGGATAACGACGATTTACAGTTGCTATCCATAACAACTTTGCTTAGTGAATAGCCCCGAATGTGATCGGCATGATCAAGATTTATTTCTTGGGAAATGTCAGTGCAACGAAACTTTTTTTTGTATATATGAATATGTTTGTTTTCAACCCCACAATGCAAGAAAAAATGGAAATTGGAATTTGATGAGCCTGAACTTTTCATCACTTAAAAGAGCTGATAAAAAAACATCAGTGACCAAATCATCCTCAGCAACAAAATGTCTTCACAGTTCTGGCACGAAGAGTTTGGGTTGTAATTTGAAGAAACTAAACTACCCTTCACATCTCGTAGGAATTACAAATTTCCCAATTATCCAAGGTGAGTTTTTGAGTTGCCCATTTTTTTCAACTCTAGATTTCTCATATCAAATCGAACACTTTGTTTTCTAACTATTGTCCGAAAAACAGTTTCGTTTGGAAGATACAGGGTGTTAAAAATACACAAAAAACAGAAGGAATGTATTCTAGAGCAAAAAATTTGGCTTTTCAATTGATGACATAAACGAACAGAGAACTTATTTTCATTAATTTCGCATAAATAATGTTAGTTTTTTCTAAATGTATTAATCAGTTTCAATCAAGTAAAACATCCATACCAAAAATCATATCAAGAACGTAAGCAACCAATTTTATTTTGAAAAATCTTTCCAACAAATGCCAATTCGGAAAAATGGAGATTTAACTTTGAACTCAAGAATTTACAGTTGAAAAAAATGTACACGTCAAAGACTCACCGTATATATGGCATTGTCTAGTTTGAATAGAAATGTACGTCTTCGAGCATTCTTCTAAAAATAGTAAAAACCAAAGGCCATAGAAAGAGGAGATGCGCCTTCCAATAATAAATAGTGAAGCCAATTTTCAAAATCATCAGAACTGAACTATTTAACTGTAGGTACTACTCCGGAATCGAAATGTAGTAGAAGTTTTAGCGTCTTTTGAGTTTTCTAACAAACTCTCAATAAAAATGAAAAATACTTTTTATTGAAATTCATTTATTAATTTCTGCGTGAATGTCAGAAATGAGTATTTGTTTCTGCAAATATTGTGTATTCTTCACATTACATAAACTAAAGTATCGGAATGTTCGCGAAACGGCTCGGCCGTTTTTGCCTCAAACAATAAATGGGTTATGGTTTTCTGGATCTGTAGCCACTAGCCAGTTCATTCATTAATTTCGTACCTCAATTTTAATTCTGTGATACTAATGACGTTTCGAACAGCGTTGTCAACATGATCTCGCGTTTCATTAAGTAGGTATGCAAAGTAAGATTTGGCCCTTTTTCTGAATATAACTAGCAAAATACGTTGAAAAATGGCTTATGTGTGTCTTGTTTGTAGTAAATTGGACTATTCGAATCTCGATTTGAGTTTGACCAGGTATGTTCTGCTCTTATCATCCGGAGGCGTAGATTCTTCAATTTTTAAAATTTTACTTTTCAGATTCCCTTCTGATATTGAGAGGAGGGACATCAATTCTGAATTCAGCTGACTCTGTCTGCCTAACTCAGAATCTGTGTCAGTGTTCGGAACATTGTATGAAGTTGTCAAAAAGAGTTAATCCAGTTGTAATTTTATTTCCATTCTTCAACATCTACCGCGCCACTGCAGTTAGATTCTGCAATGATGCCACGGCAGTATCAGACGATATTGCTATCCTTTATGCTATATTCGTCCCACTCATTGAAAACTGACTAAATTTTGGCTTCACCAATTCTTGAATTCATGAATGAGATGCTGTATCTCCTCTTTCTATTGTCTAAGCCTTAGGTAAATACTGGATAAATGAAGTGTGCGTTACTTTTAAGTCACTCCGCGTAGTACGTATACTCTATTCACTTTTATTTAATCACATAGGAGGTCATGGTTTCGTTTTCAGGAGTTGGTACACCTGATGAAAAATCTGTGCTCGTACAGAGAAATTCGTTAATGCAAAACGACGATGCCAGTTTTTTTGTTTACATCAATGTAAAAGTATCATAGATTTTCCACATTTTGTTAGTTCGAATCGATCGGCGATTTTGGGGCGAAATATCGATAGGAAATCGCCTATTTTTCCGTTCTTCGTCGTCCAGAAGAAGTTTCGTGCAAGGGTCATTTTTTCCTTTCACGAGTTTTGGCGAGAGTACGAACGGCAAATTTGAATTAGACCAAAAATCGATTTATAAGCATAAATAAAGCGAAAGTAAGTACTAATCGACCTTTTTACACTTGCTAACGAAGTTTTGAAAGATTTCAAACGAAATTCCGGTCCCCCAGAAGTTTGGTTAGTTTCGGTATCGTTTTTGGTGTTCGAAATTTATTTGGAATGTGTAAATGGACAAAAAAGGCTTCCTTATACGATCTTCTAACGAAAGCGACCGGAAAATATGGTTCAGGTAGGATTTTCGAGGAATAATGAGGAAAGAACTTGCAGAATGAAATTGCACGATTTTCGTTAGTACATGGGTTCTGGATGGCCATCATCGGTCTATAAATGACTTTTGTTGATCGTTTTCACGTTTCAGAAAAAAAAAACACGTCGAAAATGCTGAAAAAAAGAAGAAATATGACTATATTGCATTCAACGGATTCAGATTCCGATGAATTGAATTGTGTCACTGGAGCTTTCATTCCTTTGCCGAAAGTAGAAATAGGCTATATTGAACCAGAATACATCGGTTTTTTCCATATTCCAGGAGTTTGTGTCTTATTTTAGAACAGGTGAATGATAAATGTGAAGCATATGTTTGACCTATTCCATTTTATTTGTACAAACCTAGTGTGGTAGTAATGTATGAATATTTTTTAAACTAATAAATTACTATACAGTCAGAATATTTCACTCCTTTTTCATCAGATTCAAGTATTTCAACAGTGATCTCTCGTACTTTTCATGCAAATAACTAGAAAAGGAATCCTTTCTATCAATTCATATAAACGTTAATTATTTTCGTTCATCACATCTTTTCCAATTCATTCACATTCTGAGAAATACGCTAAGAATGTAGAAATGGCAACATAGTGTTGACTTGGAACATAAAAATATTTTGAAAAACGTCTTAACTTCGATACAGAGTAGAGTGGAATATGTCAAATTTCCAAGGACAGAATTGTGATTTTATAATTGTGAATGGAGTATAGCATCGTTAATTCAGTTCGGGAAACCACTCTTTATAGTCACGCTCACCCAACAACCGTACAGAGAACGTTATTCAGATTCACAATTTTGTACGTCCCCTATGAAAAGATTGATAAGGAAGATAGAAAGTCCAGGAACGCATTATTTTCATTTCCGCTGAAAACGTCGAAGAATCATAGCTTTCATGCGGAAATCGATCTTTCGCGTTCCAGCGAATTCGAATACAGAAAAAAAAGGTAGAAGTTCACCTTTTCGTGAAAGATATACGGGTGATCCGAACCGACCAAATTCGAATTTATCGCCAGAATGATTAACGGTCGCCATAAATTATTCGAACGGCAAAGATTTGTGACGTTATTTGAATATATTACCGCCAAATTACACATTTCCCGGCCTACGCTCCCATTCAAAACATTTCTCTTATGAACCGCATATTTCGCAAGATTTAAGGTTACCAGGACACGCATCTTCCCGAGCTCACGGGCGGAAGAGGGATGGGGGAGCGCGAGTCCTTGTCTCGCAAACCACCATGTTCGATATCGGAGGTCGAAGTTCGGGATCTTCCCCGAATCCTATCACTGCTTTATGTTTGGTTTATAGTGAACTATCACGCAAGATGACCCCGATTCGTGTATGTTAGCCGACATGTGAATCGAAAAAAGTTCAATCGAGGGGAATTACGTTCCTCGGCAACTCATAAATCTGGTGCGCAGTTATCGGGTCGTGTTATCCGGTAAAAATCTAGTGCCCGACGTATATCACGAAATCGGATTTGAACGATTTTCACTCATACAGGGTCTTCTACTAGCTGTATGGCAAACGTTGGCGGACGGCAGACCATAGCAGAGCCGATCATCAGATTTGGAGTGAGAGCGTGGCGAAGGAGGCATTCGCCACGAAGGCATACGTCATGAAGGCATCCACCACGGAGGCATTCGCCACGAAGGCGTACGTCATGAAGGCATCGTCCACGAAGGCATCCGTCATGAAGGTAGTCGCCACGAAGGCAGTCGCCACGAAGGCAGTCGCCACGAAGGCATTCGTCACAAAGGCAATCGCCACGAGAGAGGCATTGGTCACGAAGGCATTCACCAAGAGAGAGGTATTCGCCACGTGCGCAAGCTATCCGAGAGTTTTTTCTGAGAAGATTTTAATTTTTCATGACTTGATAACGAAAAATCTAATTTTATGTATGTTATCCATATTAATTATGGAGTCAGTATAAATTCTCTGAATTTAACGTCGGTAGCAAATCATCGAGTTCTGATATTTCGTTTGCATTGGTAGTGAGAAAAAAGCTTTCTCAAAACAAGCTTTCATTTGAATGCTTAGAAAAAAATTGTTTTTTTGTGATTAAACAAAATTCTGATCACTACCTATATAGAATTGAAATTATTGAATTAAAATCTCAGCTGTGGACCAGTCTGAATAATAATTTTACATTAGAGTCAACAACACTAATATCCTCATGAGTATCGAAAAATAATTCCAAACTCTGATATTACGTGAAAAATTCAGAATATATATTTCTCCACGACTGCCACAGAATAAAGCTCTTCCAACATCGAATTTGACCATAGAATGTCAGTATTCCATCACTTGATATGTAATATTCATTCTACAATACTTTTATCGATTTCAAGTAAATAACGAGTTATAACCGTTATGTTCAGTTTAGTCCTTGGTTTTCGCCCTTTATAGATACCACCAATAACCAACTCGAGCTTGAGTATAATCCTTGTTTTTTAAACATTTCGATTGAATTTCATTCTCGCACAGTATGTGAGAATATTCATTCCGTAACACTTTTGAAAGCATAGAGAATAAATCTCAGCCGCTCTGATTGTCATATTTATTGCGGTTTTCGAAACGTCATAATTCATCTTAGTATTAAAAGATTAATTATCTAGCTTCGAAACAGTCGTGGAGAAAGTATAGTCTGTTACTCGGTTAGAATAAAAATCCGATACTCGTGATTCCTCAGGCTCGCCTCCGGCTCGCCCTCGGAATGATTCACTCGTATCGGATTTTCATTCTGCCCTTGTTACAGAATATACTATTACGATTAAAAATATTATTGGAAAAAAATTATAACTCAATTGTGGTCACAAAACACATGATCAAATGATCACCCTCCACATCTTCTTTGCTCTAAGCATAGTCACTGAAATCATAATGTTTCTTTATTCAACTGTCCAATATTTGTTTTGATTTCGTATTCATAATAAATAATAGTTTTCTTTCTCCGATATTTATTTTCGCTGCTATAGATTTGTTTCTTCAGATATATCTGTGGTTTTAGCTAATGACATTAGTGCTGCAATTTTTGTTCAGATAATGTGATTTTGGCTCAAACTATCTGTGTGGGTGGGCTTCAATGTCATTAAAACTTGGATTGAAAGAGGTGATGATCTAGAATGATATATCTTCAGAACATTTCTTAAAAGCAGTTCACTTCACATCTGACCCTGAACAACCAGAAAAAGATTACGCTGTCTCCAAGTGCAATGAACGGAGTTCCCCAAGGCAGCACATTGGGGCCACTGTTCTTCATTGTTAATTTCAATATTTGGCATTACCAAGAAACCCGGCAACAGCTGTAATGTAGCAAAAATCGAAAGTAAAAAACGTTCTCTTTCAAATTTTATCGCGCTGACGGCCAGCCGGATGGATAGAATTAAATTTGACCAAGATTTATTCATCAGTGGGCTACAATTAGGTATACAAATGTTCAGGAAAATGATATTGCTCATAGGAACAAGCCTACATATTGCTTTTACAAGTTGTTTATTCTGATCACCTCAGTATTTCCTTCAGTTTGTGTTGTAAGAACAAATGATATAAAATTAAAGTTTCTATGAGTGTTATTGCAAATGACTCTTCCATTTTCATCCGTTCCTCCGTATCCGCGACTTGATGAATTGATAATGACTGGTATCCTGGATCGAACAGGTTACAGACCCAGCAAGCCGTCACATATGATTGAATTTAATGTGGCAGTTGAAGTAAAACCGTTTCATAATGTCGCAATTAGAGTGACAACGAACATCTATTGAGATTGGCACTTACGGACTTATGATGGCACCAAATCTGACGTATTCGAGGCGGCCGTGTCACGTAATTGCATCAGCGAGCTATGAATTGACGATAATGCCATTAGGCTCGATACGCAAACGCTGTTCTATGGCTCCGTTAGAGTTCTGTGATGGGACGACGTCAAGGTGTCATAGGTCGAGAAACCGTGAAAACTTTACGTTTAGATATATTGCGATGCTGTCATTAATCGCGGAATGTCTTCCGACGCCATTATTTCCGCTTGATGAGATTTTTACAATCCAGTCTTATTAGTGTTCCTGATCGGAATACAAAGGTACTTTTTTCACTACCGTGTAGACTAATGGGATATATTACATTGACTATACTACTCATTTCATTTTAAGTGAGCAAGATTCCATTGCAACTCTCATTTCTCATCGATAAAACATGTAAACTCAACTAACAAGGTGGTTTTTCAGCGATGTGATTTTTGACGTTTCTCAAATTCATGAATAGCTTCGAAAATGAATACCATCATAGAGAAAACGAACAACGTTCAGTTAATCCATAGATGCATAGAATCCTGGTGTTGGCACTGATTAGATTTTGTTTAAGACTTTCTTGTCGATTGATCATCTGATATTTTGTGCGGCTTTTCATTTCTCCCAAGAGATGTCGCGCTTTCCTTCCATAACCACAATCTTATGACATTCGGAATTAATAGTCATCTATGAGCATGTTTTGATGGAAATTATGACACAATGAAAACATCTGTCATCTCTCTAAAAACATAACATAACCTATGACATACAAAAATAGCGCCACGACCGCAAAATATTGCGGATTATTGCGGAACTTGACCAAAATCTGAAATCTAGGATGCCGTTTTCATCTACAAATTTTGGTCACGATTTTTAGTAGGGAGTCGTTACACCAGCTATGCATCTATAGTTAATCTATGATGAATTCTTATTTGTCAAATAAAATGGCTCGAGATAAAATTTAAGCAGGTAACATTTTCGGCAAATATCATTCGCAAGATTGCCGAAAAGCAACAAACTTTTATATTGCAATCGAAAGTTTTGCCGGAAAAATGTCTTCTTTAGTGGTATTATACAGGGTGTTTCACTATAAACTGGACAAACATATATAGCCGTGTAGATGGCACCGAGGAAGTCATTTTTGCCTTATGACATATAGGTACCCCTTTTTCGACTCATGAGCGAGATACAGGGTGATTAATGTCTACTTTGAGCAATATTCGAATCCTTGGGGTGAGTTATGCGTGACATTTTTTTTTAATCAAATTAATGTGTCTCGACTGCTTGGGCCATCGACACGGTTACAGTCTACCTATTTTTTACAATATTTTTTAGGGCTCAATTCAATTGTAGTATAGAATTCTGGAATTCTAATACAGTTGCCAAAAAGCAACAAACTTTCATAATACAATCGAGAAATTTTGCCGGCAAAATTTTATTCCTTGTGGTATTATACAGTGTGTTTCGGTATGACTCAGCGATAATTTGAGGGCATCACATATACCTAATTTTATCGACAAAAACACCCACATTGGGGAGTTTAGCCCCCTATTTTTGGAATCGATTTCTCTGAACATAAAGGTCCTACAGATGTGAAAAAAATGTTTTTGAAAGATAATACGACCACCTTTCATTGAAGTAGAACAATATGAAAACATCCAACTCAAAAATGTCATAAAAAAATTCTCAAAAAAAAAATTTACTGAATTTTTTAGTAAATCCTCAATAGTACGAAAACTAGCACAATGAAGTAGGGGAAGTACGTACAAAATGACATAGGGTTTTATTTCAGAGGCATAACTTGTTAGTAGTGAATCACAGTAATGTCATATTCGACACCTCTGATCTTTGGTCCTTTCTTTATAAAATCTAATCAACCTTTTTGAAATAAAAGTACCAAGAAATAAAATATTCTTAGATAAATTGGGATAAACGAAATTCATTTTGTTCGCATGCTATGGACAAAATGACATACCGGCAATAAGCAACTGTATTTTTCTACTTATAGTTACAAAACTACTGACAAAGTTCACAAATGAAACGCTTGTTTCTTCTAGGAACATCAGCACAAGATGCGTGAGTCCAATGCAAGCAATGCATGCACCGTAACCAGTCTTCTTCAGGGCTAATCTTGGAGAAGATCTAAATCGGGAAAAAAGGTCTCATAACAATAGATGGACACTGGACAGTCGTCTTCATAATCTCGAAAGTTGCTAGGAACATTTTCTACTTCATTGTCGTCTTTAAATAATGCCCCAGGGAATTGTCTCCTTTTTTTTTGGAGGAGGTATGAGCTCTTTTTTGATTTGATTGCCATCTTATTAGGTGTAGAAGTTGAAACTAAGTACGTTTGTCGAGTCCTCGGCTCCCGTTTGCCTTGTTCACTTCTAAATCGTCCTTTAGGGATTGGAGAAACCTCCTCATAGGATCAGCAAGAGTAGGTAAAGAAGCATTGCCTTTATTAGCCGCAGATGAAGATTTTGTTATGAATATGTTGAGACAAGTCCTGATTCTTTGTTTGCTGATGGAGCCTGAGATGGATTGTCTTGGTTTTGTCCGGTAGATACGGTTAATTCAGCTGAAATACCTATGTCATTTTGTCCATATAGCGTTATAAAACTAAAATTGTATCGAATTAATGCAAAAAGTATATTCAACATACAAAAAGCTTCGTGAATACAATGACAAATAATTGAAGTTTGAATTGAATGCAATTTGAATGAAAAAAATTGGTGAAAACTTCTTAAAATTTGGCGCAATGAAAAAAAACTCGTGACCTTTTGATATCTGTTATCCACTCATAACGATCGAATGAAGCAGAGTAGCTCTTGCTAATTTTCAGAGGTTGATTGATGCCACTCGGGTCGTGTAATGTGGTAGGCAGTTCCGCATTTCATACCTCCGAACTCAAGTTATGATGCCTATGTCATTTTGTCCATATATGTCATTTTGTACGTATTTCCCCTACAATTTTTTTCAACGAACCAACACGCAAGGATATCAGCTACAAAACGACACCCACATCATGTCTGTATGTTACATAATTTGAGAGCTATTGCTGTTTGAACATGACCCTTATAAAAATTGATGAAATGAAATTAAAACTCAGTACTGTACTTTTGATCATTTGTAATGAACAAACTAACAAATTCATCAAAATTGCTCAAGAAGGCCACCTCTGCTTTGTAGACAGGCAGTGGCCCTTATGACGACTTTTCTTGTGGCCCTGGAAATCAGATGATATGGAAGTGAAGAAGGAACTGAAGTAAACAAGACCAACAGGTCTCTTTAGTCTGGGTTCCTGGTCACTCAGGAAACGAAGAGGTCAACACCATAGCAAGAAAGGGAGCACAAATGCCACTCACTGGCCCAGAACCTTTCTGTGGTACTGGCAAATGCAAGAGAGGGTTTTTGCAGAAGGAAAAAACTGAAAGAAAAGCACTCTGAAGAAATATTTAGAAATGGATCATTCCAGAAAGTTCCTTAGGGTTTTTGTAGCTGTAAAAACAAGGTTTCTTTTGTATCTGAATAAAAATAAGATACACCTCCTCAATGGCTTCCTTACAGAAAGCCTATGATGAGAATGGGATTGTTACAAACTGACGAGTGCAGATTGAGGAAGTGGAGGAAACTCCTGTTCAGCTGGTTACGGAGTGCCTCGCCATTGCAAGAAATGAGAGTTATAAGAGGAGCCAGAATTTAACATCCTTGGAACCCTCTCGGATACTGGGATTCATTGGGGCTGGAGGGCAAATGACCTTGAGGTCGCAGTGGAATGCAACCTCCGCACCAAACTATTAATTAACTACTGAAGTCTCAGTATATTCAATTCGTTCGAATTTGCCAAAATAAAACAACAAATTTCATCTTTCAACAATTCAAGAGTCAAATGACAAAGTTTGACAAATGAAGTTGCATCTGTGCACCTAGAAAATCCATAAAACGTCTGTCGTCCTCAGGAGATTAACTCCGATCTAGTAGCGGCATAAGCAGAGCGAAAATATTCATATGGGAACGCTCCATGCCATCGTTCCGCTGAATTACAATGGTCTACATTCGCCCGCTACGTTTCTTAATGTCAAATTTAAATGTCATCGTAAATAGAGCGTCGGCGGTCCTATTAACATTTGCGAGGCGGTTCTTTTCATTACCGTTCTTGCGGCCGAAATTTCATCAACTTTATAATGTTCGTTATTCAGCGGGGTTTAACAATGATGATAAAAATGTTGTGCCGTAGCTTGTGTTTCTCGGTAATGAATGAAGTTAGCTTCCACATATCACTCTGCGCGGGACGCTCGCTTTTGTCTGTCGTTGAAGGGGGTTCGAGTTTTGTAATCCGTTTAGACGTTGCCTTATCCTCGTTTAATTTTTTTCATATGGAAACCTGTTATGTCTACCGTCTCTCATGCTGATTCTTTTTCCCCCACGTTTTTCAGCAAATCGTCGGATCTATAATTACGTTCCTTTTTTTTGTTTAACGGGCAATAGCCCAGAAACTGTTAAATTTCTGAAAAATCTTTAAGGATTGCTAATGCTTTGGTGACCTGAGAGTGGCCTCTAGCTATTCTCGACAAGATTTCCACATCGTTCAAAACACCACGCTTAGCTGCTTATACTCTTATAGTTCGATAAAAGGCCAAAGGTCACATTCCTCTGCGACCTTAATGTGTATTAAGCCCCCGTCAGAACTGTTTTCGCAACTGCGCAACTGCTGCAGCTCGCCCTCCAACTCCAGAACTCCAATATCTTATGATAGGGTGCCAAGGAGGCCACCAAGACTAGAAGTAATAAGTGCTTCATTAGACGTATTCGAGGAAACAAACAAATTCTAGATTCTGTATTTTTGTTTGAGAGTACATGGATTTAAATTGTAAAATATTTTCAAGCGGTATCTACTTCCGGTTCTACCGGAAACCAATATAAACTTCGTTTTTTCAAATGTAACACCCTGTTTATTTATACATATACTTTTCATTCACTTTTATAAAGTATACCGGTTGACCAGGGAATTCTGACACATTTCACCGTGTATATTTTGAAAATGTTAGGATATAGTCATTCTTCTCTCAGTTTAACAAGCAGCGTTGCCGTTTCTACATATATGTCGTAGTAATTATGTATTTAAGAAAATGTTCATTTACTCCGGGAAAATAATGAATTCAAGAAAATTATCAGGGTTAGTTTTAGAATGCACAGATTTGAATTCTAAATAGCACTTACTGATACTTTGCCTCTGCTTTTTCGAAACTGTCTTCCAGGCTTGATAATTTATTATTAATACTGAAAAATAAACGTCGGCAACGTCCCCCAGATTTATTTATTGGCGTAATGTCATTCACAAGTGCCAACTTGCGATTTTTTCAGGTAAAAAAACTTGATAAACCTAAAACTTGGCCAACCGCGATACTTTTGAAAGTGAATGGAGTATATTTGCATTCTTTGTTTGATTCTGCACTGATTTGATGTATGATATGGCAACCACTTCAAGCGATTGTTGAGTTATAGCCTGATTGTCCAATTTGTTGACAGAAAGAGTGTCACAAATTAGTGTTTATATCTCAAAAATCCCTCATTGTAAGAATTTCTTTTTGCAACAGGGGAACAAATGAATGTACGCTGATACTGCTTCTTGTATAAATTATGAGGAAATATTATACAGGGTGCATGAAACAGGGCTTCAAAAAAGCCTCAATAAAACAGTCTATAAAGTTAGCAGTGCCACTTGCGAGGAAATCAATAAAACCTATTGCATTAATTGTCGAATAATTGTCGAGAATTTGTCGTGAAAGAAAAATGCGTCCTTAGTTTTTTTTTACGGGGTGGCTTTGCTAACTTAACGTTAAGTTAGCAGAACCACTTTCTCAATATCGACCAAATATCATGATTATGGTTATAAATAATTGTCGACTAATTGTCGAAGTCCATGTGAAGTAAAAAAACCTAAAAAATTCATTCCTTTCAGTTTATTTTACGTCTTATTCCCGAGAGTTCGAGATATTTCTGGAATTATCCCATTCATTATTCGTTATTGACTTTTTTTCGATCGCGTTAATTGTCGAATACCACCTTGAATTTGTCGTGAAAGAAAAAAATTTGTCGCTACCTTCGTTTTTTTTCTACTAGGTGACTTAGTTTACTTTATTTTAATATAGCAAATAGTGGTCGAATATCATCACGATGATCATAAATGATTGTCGAGTAATTAACGATGTTCAAATAAAGTAAACAGCACACAAAAAATTAATTTGATCTTTCTAGCAATTTCCACCCCATTTTCTCGCGATTTCTTTATATTTCTAAAAATATCGCATTTTTGGCAACTGAGCATTCGTTATTGACTTTTTTCTATTGCATTAATTGTCGAATACCTGTCGCGAATTTGTCGTGAAAAAGGCGTGAAATAAACTAAAAGGAATGGATTGTTTTGTGTTTTTTTTACTTCGACAATTACTCGAGAATTATTTATAACCATTTTCATGATATTTGGTCGATGTTGAGAAAGTGGTTCTGCTAACTTAACGTTAAGTTATCTAAGCAACGCCGTAGAGAATAAATTAAGGACGCGACAATTTTTTTCCTTTCACGAGAAATCCTCGACGAATATTCGAAAATTATTGCAATAGGAATAGGTTATATTGATTTTCTCGCAAGTGGCACTGCTAACTTTATAGATATCAATAAAACTATGAAATCTCATTTTTTTCAAATGGTCAACATATAATTTTGTGATCCCGATCGATTGCTCGTCAAAACCTAGTTACAGTGTGCCAAACATTTCATGTCATTAAATTCAGTAGTTTTGCCGATATCGAAAATAATTTAATTGCGAAACAGTCTCCTAATTTCTGTGCTTCCTCAACTTTTGTGGAGCGGTATATTATCCATATTTATACAAGAAATACTTCACAAAGCTTTTTCAAAACAGTCTCTTTTGTGAGATATCAAAAAGCTTATACATGAGAGATCTCCTTAACATTCCACTATAATGAGATAGGTATGTTGATTCTCACAAATTTCCATTTCAGTAGAAATTCAATATTTTCACTCTCCTTCATTGGAATTGAAATTTTTCATGATAATAAATGATGAAGGTGAGAAATTTTAAAAGAAGTCCTCACATGCTACGAAGCAACATAATGAAAAGAACATAAAAATGCACGAATTACGAAACAAATTCTGATATACAACCACAAATGAGAAAATTCCCATGTTTTTCATACAGAACCATTTTCTTATTTTGGCTGTCATTCGTGATTGCTGCCTTTTAGGTTAACCTCTATTTAAGAATGGAAATTTGTCCAGTTTTATGCGTTTATGACAAATGAGATAAAAAAACTTCATATAAATACCACCTCATAATTGAATACAAAATAATGAACAAGCAAGTTTCCCTTGATCTCAACATAAATTAACATAATATGGTAATCTGAATCGTCACTCAAGATTCGACTTCTTCAGCATCTCCTGGGAAAGAGATTCCCCGAGCATTCTAGCAAATATTTATCAGATTCAGAATGCAAAGATATAATGGAGTAGGTTGTAGGATGTATAGTAGCTTACACGAGGATAATCTGGAATTATGTAGGTTGTGCACTGTTCCTAAGGGGTTTACTGCATTTATTATTATCATTTGTCTACGTATCAGCGTTGAGAACTTCAGGAACTCGAGCATTGTATAACTCCAGATCAACCCGCCAAGAAGTAGTTGAAATTCAAGAAGAGGAGGAAGAAGAGAGGGAGCTGGGAAATGTATAAAATCATAATTCATTCTCACCACTATCACTTATTGGTTTGAAAATTCGTTGAAAATAATCCACTCTATTTTAAATATGATATTATTCCAGATAGTAAATAAATACATGGTGTTCACGCTAAAGTGAACGGTTAGAATAAAATATTCTGAATTTTCAAAATTCGAATAATTAAAAATTTCTCCACTAGGGACTTCCCATGTGGATCATCCTTTATGTATAAGAACAATTCGTCATATTATGTGGAGTGCAGCATATGTCGTATTTTTGTTTCGTTTCCGTATATTTAATTCCGTTCATTGATTGACTTAATCGTGAATAATTCTGCATCCGTTAATTCCTAATTTTCTGCTTCCTTTTAGTCAATTCCGGAAAACTTCAGTTTTTCCTGTGATTCGCTGTTTGTAGTGATTTCGATTCCATCGAATCACATTCTTTTAAAACTTTCACTTGTGCGAATTATTATTATTATTATTTCGAACAAAAAAACTGTTACCAGTGGCGTAGTTATTTTATAATATCACAAGGATAAGTGTACACAATTTGACATTTTTAGCAACGGATTTTCACGTCAGCTTCATTCCATATTCGTTTGTCGAGCTCGAGCAATCTTTATATAGGAATAGGAGTCATCGACAGGATCCTGTTTGCTGATATATAGGTAACTATATTTCATTTGTTATTTTTGAGGGCATTTATCCTTTCATTTGTGTTGGGTTCAATTCATTTCATATATATTATACAGTCCACTAGCTCTATCTTTTTTCTCACTCAGAAAATTATATTTCGAAAGTTAAACTTAAATAATTGAACCACACTTCAGTTGGTTAACTGAAACTCGCCCCAACACATGGTATACTTCCGGAGTCATATTTGAGCGCTCATATCATTTCGGTACGATGTTTGTATTCCTTGTAGTTTGAGCCAGAAATGGTATCAATTGATGAGGTTAAGGTTGAACTCACTGAAATATTCAGGGTATGTTCAGATCTCGAATGACACGGTTGTTCCATAATGGTTGAAATTCTACTAGGAGTTCTGCTTTCTTTTATTTGTGAAAGGATGTCTCTTCGGGAACGAAAAATTGATTGATTGATTGGAATGAATCAATAGTCGATAAATGGACAACATCAGAAAATAAAGGGTCTTGAGAAATGATTGTCCCCTCTTCATATAGAATTAATTCAGTTATTTCATAATTTCATAAAGAGTCTTGACCTGAGCGTTTCTTTAAAACTGAAGTAATCCATTTTATGACTTCACGAGTCTCCGTATCTGCAAGGAAATGCACCATTGCGTCCCAGACGCCGAAGCACGTCCATGTGTACCCTCTCTCAATGGGAATGTCGTTATGGCCTCATTGTAACAAGAGTAGCCAGGTCCAATCATCCCCCGCGACTGTAGCGGGGTTCTTTGTACGTCCATCGACCCCATTTCCTTCGAATTTTCAGGGAAAACCGTCTACGCGATGACTTTGTCCCGTCCATATAGACGGAATGATAGGAAATTGAAAATTGTGTCGTTTTCTTTACATTACGACGCACACTACATCGGTTCTTGAATAAAAAAGGGCAGCCTTCGGTAGGCGGAGAATAGAAGATGGAAATGTCTGTCCTCCTCGTGTGAATCTTTTTTTTTGCATATAGTGAACTGGCATGGAAATTGAGCAATTTTGGCTATACTCAATTTTGAGATGGAGAACTCAGCTGCTCTGCAGATGAAGCAGTATGTACTCAAAAACAAAGGAAGCAGTGACGACGGTTTCAATGTCAAACGCATTAAAAACAAATTTTTTGATTCCTCCTACACCTGGTCGATACCTCACTGCTACAAAGGGCACCAAATGATTTTAAAAACAGGTTTTATAATACGTATACCGAAGTTGGTGAAACCTGCAGTGCCGGAGGACCTCAGACCGATGTGGATATAGTTATTGAAAAATTAGTAGGTATCACTCCGCTTGAGAGTTACTTTGAGGAGGACACTCTACTCTTTGGTGGACAATCTGGGATGAGAAGGAACCATTCTTGCGATTCAGCACTGCAGAACGTTCGTGGAAAGTGGAAGAGAGATATAAACAATAAGGATATACAGGGTGTTTCACCATAAACTGGACAAACATATATAGCCATGTAGTTGGCATCGAGAAAGTCATTTTTGCCTTATGACATATACCCCGTTTTTGAAGCATAATCGAGATACAGGGTGCTTAATGTCAACTTTGAGCAATATTATGTGAACTGTGGTAAGTTATGCGTGAAATTTGAAATAACGGTTCCTGGTCACATCTTAGTATTTTTGAGGGCTCAATTGAATTGTGGTGTAGAATTTCTTTTGAAAAATTTCAAAATGGCGGAAAATCTGCAAAGTCGGAATTTTTTTTTCTCGGTCGCCAATTTGGAAAGCATAATCTCAATGTACAGGGTATCCCATTTTGGGCACTTTTACGGGATATCTTCGTTATTTTTAACGTTAGCGGGATGCGGTTTTCGCGACAGTGTGCTACTTTTTTGTGAAACTAAAGATGGCGCAATAACTTTTTTCATAACCCTCTTAGTTTTTGCTACACAGGGTGAAAATGAAAAGTATCACTTTTTAATCACCGCCCGTATCTCAGTTGTGCTTGAACTTGGAGAAATGGTTGAAACACTTTCGTATAGATTTTTTTTTCCGTAGAATCCAGTGGCAGAGTCAGTTTTTCAATTAAACTTTCCGTTTTTGAGTTATTGAGCAAACATATGTTTTTTTGAATTGGACACCCTGTATATTATTTTTTATTCTTATTAAGCACAATCTCAGCTTTTCAAAAACATATTATTTTATGCATTTATTTTCAAAACCAAGCTCAGAATTCAAGATTTTGTAATTCAATTGTCAATAACTAAGTAGTAGGCTATGACTGTTTATTAAAAACAAAAAATATATGTCAAGATTTCGTTAGAAATCGAAAATAATGTTAACATAATATCTACATCACATGATCTAATATTTAACTTAATTTAAATTGCAATTTTTTTGAAAATGCATAAAATAATATGTTTTTGAAAAGCTGAGATTGTGCTCAATAAGAATAAAAAATAATATACAGGGTGTCCAATTAAAAAAAACAAATGTTTGCTCAATAACTCAAAAACGGAAAGTTTAATTGAAAAACTGACTACGCCACTGGATTCTACGGAAAAAAATCTATAGGAATGCGTTCGAACCATTTCTCCAAGTTCAAGCACAACTGAGATACGGGAGGTGATTAAAAAGTGATACTTTTCATTTCCACCCTGTGTAGCAAAAACTAAGAGGGCTATGCAAAAACTGATTGCGCCATCTTTAGTTTCACAAAAAAGTAGCACACTGTCGCGAAAACCGCATCCCGCTAACTTTAAAAATAACGGAGATATCCCGTAAAAGTACCCAAAATGGGATACCCTGTACTCGATTTTCTAAGACTTTCCGTGAAATTTTTTTTTCAAACTTCGAACTCAACTTTTTTTTTACATGTCCTCAGTGAAAAAAAAATTTGGCCCAAAATTTTTGTAATTTTCCATGATTGAACTATCTTTAATTCTAAATACTTGGGTGGAAACAGAATGAAAAAATATCAATTGGTTTTCTTTTTGTAGCCTTCCGAAGATTACGCTAGGTGTACTTTCTTAATTTTTATTTGAGAAACAGGAGGCCGTACGAAGGTCAAAATTGTGCTGCTGGGCTGGCAGAATGACTCCGATAGAAATATGAAATTATAACCAAAAAAAAATTTTTTTCGAAAAAATTTAAAAAAAATTGACAAAAAAGAAAGTTTTTTTTTATTTTTTCCGAAAAACTTTGGTAAGGTTCGAACTCTACACTCTCGATTAACTAGTGTTGCTTTGGTAACGGAGATTTATAGGATTAGAATTGATCCAATTCATACTCTTGGAGTTCGATTCCTACCAAAATTTTTGGAAAAAAATTTTTTTTGTTTATAATTTCATATTTTTATCCGGATCATTCTGACAGACCATCAGCACAATTTTGACCTCCGTTCGGCCTCCAGTTTCTCAAATAAAAATTAAGAAAGTACACCGAGCGTATAATCTTCGGAAGGCTACAAAAAAAAAACCAATTGATATTTTTTCAATCTGTTTTCACCCAAGTATTCAGAATTTGAGATAGTTCAACCATGAAAAATTCCAAAAATTTTGGCCGAAATTTGTTTTTCACTGATGACATGTAAAAAAAAAGTTGAGTTCGAATTTTGAAAAATTTTTTTTATTGGAAATCTTAGAAAATTGAGTACGTTGAGATTATGCTTTCCAAATTAGCAACCGAGAAAAAAAAATCCAACTTTGCAGGTTTTCCGCCATATTGAATTTTTTTTCGCAAAATTCTACACCACAATTCAATTGAGCCCTCAAAAATACTGAGATGTGACTAGAAACCGTTATTTCAATTATCACGCGTAACTCACAACAGTTATCAGAATATTGCTCGAAGTTGACATTGAACACCCTGTATCTCGCTTATGCGTCGAAAACGGGGTATATGTCATAAGGCAAAAATGACTTCCCCGGTGTCATCTACACGGCTATATATGTTTGTCCAGTTTATGGTGAAACACCCTGTATAGTTCTCAGATTTGAATAGGACATTTTCAGAAGGAAACTAGAGTTGTATGGTATGGAGTGTGTTGTGCTGGTGTGGCTCAAAGATTTTTCGACTATGATTTCAATATGACGATAGTGGGGTACCACAGGGAATTGTTCTAGGTCCATTGACTTTGTAATTTCTCTTAATGAGATTGATACAGTGTTGAGGAATTCCTTTTTCAGATTATTTGTCGATCATTCGGTTTTGTGAGTAGTCGGGTAAATTTCTTTGAATTTGATTCATGAGATGAATATGAAATGAAAATTATTCATAACAAGCTCTGAGGAAACTGAATACGTAGAAGACTAAATGTATGTTATTCGGCTCAAAATCTGATTGGAAAAAGTTTTGCGGACTCAAATTTAGCTGTGTTCATCAATGATATGGTGCAAATGTTTCTTTCCCCTCTAGTATTTCGAACTTTTTTATTTGTGGAATAAAAAACTAATCTTGAATACTTTTGTGTTAACCTATTTCAATTATTGTTTCCATCATGCACTCAAAGAGATACACAGACTTCAATTACAGTAGCATATAACAATTAGGATAATTTTGAAGTGTAATAAATTAACCCAGATAAAAAATCATAGAGAAAGCAAGCCTCTTCAACACTTATATACATGTTGTTTTTGTATTTGAAAGTAGATATTCCATTTAATGAAGTATTCATCTTGAATATATAAAAGAAATACAGGGTGAGTCTTTGACTTATACATATTATATTTTAACTGTAGATTCGTGTGACCAGAAAAACTTATTTTTTCAGTTTCCATTTTTCCGAATCCGGCTCTGTTGAAAGGATATAGCCATTTGGAAAAAATTGGGCTCATTACGTTCCTGAACGATATTCTGAAATTGATTCAAAGTTCATACTTCCCGATTGAAATTGAGTTGATACATTTAGGGAATACTCAAGTACTAACCTTATTTTTTACTGCTTCTTTCTCGTTTTTCTTCTTTTTTTCCTGTTACAGATATAATTTCAAGACATTTGCATCCAGTTCAATGAAAAGGCAATTTTCAAGCACAAGGAGCTCTGTAACATGGATAGCAGCATATTTTTTTGAACAAATTCAGTATCACCACACATACACGGGGAGACAGAGTTTTTTCAGAGGTTTTTATCTGTTCTCGTGTATCATACTCAGAATTGTATGGTACCCCGTTTACATTCCCTCTGCTAACACTTAGATTTGGAGCGGGAAACAGATTTTATTCATTCATATAATCTGGTCCTTGTAGCCATTTCTTCACACGTGCCATATGCCATGTATTGTTTGATTTGAGAAAACAGTTTGTAATTCTCTCTTTCAAAAGAATATATATTGGAATAAAATGTTGCAAACACGATAATTTCAACAAAAACAGTTAGTTTCATCCGGCATCCGGTTTCATGTGGCCTTTCAACTAAAAAGCCACATTTCTCCCACCACAATGAGTTCCTTCTTCAATTTTTCTGCAGATAAGTTTGTAAACAACCTAACCTAATCTATTTGGTATCCATTCTGTGTTTTGTGAATGTTTGCACAGGAATTTTAAAAAGATGTTGTCAGCTTTCTGATGTTTTCATTGAGGTTAAGGATTTTTAAATATCTATGAATTCTGCCATTTCCATCATTCCATCCACTTCGCCGCGACATTTCAGGCATGCGTATAGCGAAAACCGTTGGAGGCGCTGCCAACTATAAACAAAGTAAATAGTAAATACATTCAGTGAATTATTGTAATGATGTGATTATTATGAGAAGTGAATTAATATAATGTTAACCGTGTAGTGTCGAGTTTATGAAATTCCAAGAGGATATTGTTTAGAAAAAAACATCGCCACAGATTATCAGGTATCATATTACTTCTCATCAATTTCAATTTTTATCGAGATTCATCATTCATATCCGAATTTTGTATTTCATCGACATTTAACTTCAATGTGGACCGGTAACAATGAATTTTTCATAGAAACTGTGTGCGTATCAAATGCTCCTTGGTGTTCAATTCCATCTCTCACATTTGTGGGATTTTATTATCAAAATATCTCTACATCAATGTTTTCTATCATTTGAATTCAATTCTCGACAATGTTGATAAATATTTTGACAACATTGTGAACTCGTTTAAAGACCAGAGAAGGAATAATATTCGATGATATTCAATTCAGAGACGTATTTAGATTATTCTAGAAATTAATGATTTTTTCGTTAAATTTTTCCGGGTAAAATTGGAAATAACTGGAAAACGACGCGTTTTATTGAAAAAACATAGGAATACTTTTAGTCTCTCAAATGATTGATTCTTTCGAGAATATAAACCGTTTATCTTGTTGAAGTGGTTTCATGGTGTTTTTTGGTGTATTGATGAGTCGAGTCGACTACCCTGTAACTTTTATACTAGGAGATATATTGAATAAGTTCCGATTGAGGAATATGCACTATGAATAGAGTAACCAACGAACCGAAATTCAGTTCATTTGAAATAACGGTTACGAAGATATGGACGATAAAGTGTTTTTTTCATGGATTTTCGACACCCTGTATCTTTCCAACGGCACCGAATTTTGAAAAATGGTATAGGAAGAAAGTGTCTCGTTTGACGAGAGGAATCTACAGTTAAAATATATGTACAAGTCGAAGACTTGTATATAATTTTTTCTGTGCTATCTATGCTAAATAAAAACCAATGTTGGAAATGAAAAGAATATCAAGAAAACGAGAAAATTATCTAACATAATATCCCAAATATTTTCGTTACAACAAATCCGGGATCATAGACGATTTTTTTGACAGATGCTGTCAAATCCTCCAGTTCCCAGCCAACACCTATGAATTCGTGAATTGGCATTCAATGCACTTCGCCCAGGAACACGGAATTACCAAGACACACTCGGCGCATACATCATCTTGGTCGAATCATACCGGGCCGATAACACGTGCGGACAATATAATTAGCTCCAATCGTAGATGGCGTGAGGCGTGTATGTCGCGTGCTCGGCACCTTTGTCAACGCCGTTTGGACCGGCGTGTACTACAACGTGTTCGAAAATTAGATATACATGTACAAATACAAGCCGGCGTATGTGATTGTCCGTGATAGGATCTCATTATCGGACTTGTCATCTGCGTCGTCAACAACGTTTGTGCAGAAAATTTGTCCGCAAATCAGATCCGGATTGAAGAGTCGCTTTCTTGGACTTGAAATGAACAATCGACCTAGGAAATGCTTCATTCGGCTTTGAGTTCATGAAAAAAGACCATCAACAGTTCCATGATCCGTATATACCTACTGCTATTGATTGATTATTTGAGATGAATTAATGATAAATTATCTAAGGAAAGTGAATGTATCACCAGTAGCAAATAAAAAAGTTATGAATATCTGAAAAAATTGTTGAATAAAAACAAAAAATCCGTCAACCAAAACATATAACTGAAAAGAAAAATCAAGTCCTATCCCAATCAATGAAATTTTGTGTGAGCACTGTGCAGGTGTACGCAATGTTTTTTTCGCTTAGAACCTTAACACTAATATTCTGAGTCTTTCACCATAAACAGGAGAAACATATACAGGCTGAATCATTTCAGACGAGCCATGCCATACTGATTGAAAACATTTTCCGAAATACGTCGAATGATTTTGTTTGGGTGACACCTTTTGATGTACGTTTGAGGCTTGAACGAGCAACCCCCTAGAAAGGGGCGCTTCGGCCCCTCCAAATTGAATAGGGGAGAGGGGTTGAGTGATACTTCATTTGAAAGGTCTTTGAAGCCTCTTTCCAACGGTGTATGAAAAACGTAATTTTGATGAGTCTTTCTCGCCAAAAACCAATGAGCTTCAATTGAATATTTTGATCAAGCCCTCATTACAAACTTGAGAAATTAAAAAAAAAATCAGATTCCTAAAAAACTCAGATTGTTTAATCATGCTCACCATTAAAAAATTTGAATCTTCGCTTTTAAATCAAATGATCAAATTTTCCTTCAATGATTCCCATACAATCTTGACTGAAAACCCTCTCTAACATGTTTAACATAATTTTTTCCGGTTGTCACATAAATCTTGAACTTAGAACGTCCCCACAAGAAGAAGTCCAGAGGGTTTTTGGCGAAAATGGTTCATCAATATTATGTTTTCCATACACCGTTTTATAGAGGCTTCCAAGACCTCTCAACTCCCCAAAAAATGTCCCACAAACAAAATCATTCGACGTGCTTTGGGATAAGAAATATACGGGATGGCTCGTCTGGGACAAAACACACTCGATAGCCCTGTAGATGTCATTTTTGCTTTGTGACATATACTTTTTGAGAGGCCAATTCAACTGAATTTTAGAAACAAAAAAATTCAAAGTGGTAGAAAAACTGCAAAATTGGAATTTTTATTTCCTGCCAAATTGGAGAGCATATTTTCAATGAAATCGATTTTCTTCTATGGTTTTCCGGAAATTTTTTTTTTCGAAATTGGAACAAAACTTTTTTGACATGTGTAAAAGAATTACTCTAAATTGATGGAATCTCTCGAGGTTGAATTTCTCTCCGAACAGTGATATGAAACAGAAATAGAAAATATCCATTGGTTTTATTTTCGTGAATTTTTTTGTCTGAAGATTCCGCTCGGAGTACATAGTTATAGTTCTAGTGAAAAGGGGTTACAGTCCACTGCGACCTTAAGGTCTATTGTGCCCCCTTACAGAATATCACGGTGAGAAATATGAATTCAACGAAAAAATATTTTTCGAATAATTTCGGTGGGAATCGAACTCTCTCCACATACCACACAGTAATGTTGCTTGGTAAAGGACATATAAATGAGATTAGAATAAATCCAATTATTATGGGGAGATTACGATCCCCATCAACGATATATTTGGAAAATTTTTTTTTGTTTATAAATAAGAGGCCGTATTCCGAGTAGAATCTTTCGAAGGCTTCAAAGAGGAAACCAATGGATATTTTCATTCCGTTTTCATATCAGTTTAAGAATAAAATATAGTTCAACCTCAAAGATCGGATACATTGAAAAAATGCTATTCCATTCGGCAATCGATAATGGAAGATAAAAGATCATTGCAGGACCTCTGGGTGATTCTCTGTTCAAAATAAAGGGTAGTTTATAGTTTGATATATAAATGTTCGGTCAAAAGTCAAACGTTTTTTGTTAACTGAATTCAGAGAAAACTCACGCAACGACTTGGATAGAATAAAATTCGAATAGCCTGATTTCATTAGAAACGTTGTCATTTCCTTTATTTTTCTCGTAAAATGAACCGTTTTGAAATAAATGATTAAAATGTAAATAAGTTCTAAAATAAATTCCCCTTGCCCGACACGTATTGATTTACATTTCATTTTTTTATTTCGAAACGGTACATTTTACGAGAAAAATATAAGAGTTGAAAAATTTTCTGATCAAATCAAGCTATCCGAATTTAATTCTTTCCAAGTCGTTGCGTGAGTTTTTCTCTAAATTTAGTCAACAGAAAACGTTTGACTTCTGACCCAACATTTATATATCAAACTACCCTTTATTTCGAACAAAGAATCACCCCTTTCATTTTTTCGGTGTTATTCGGATACACCTTGTATATCATAAGGCAATAATGACTTACCCGATGTCATCTAAACGGCTATTGAACAAATATCATTAGTATATTGTGATGATTTTGATGTTAACATTCTGTCCGAATTGCAACAAGCAATAAAGCCCAACGTTTCTTTGATGGATCATTTTATGTTCAAGGTTTTCTGTTTGTGAATCTTAACAAAACTGAGACTTCAAAAAATTCATACTCTGATGGGATTTGAACATTTTTCATAATTTGGATGATTTGAAATAAGTGAAGACACTCAGGTAGCAAGTCGATGATACCTTAATAATATGTAATTTTTAGGACACGAAGTCGTATCTATACCTCGAAGTTTATACTTTTCGGTGCTACATCAAATAAACATAATCTCATTACCAATTCGAAATGAAATAGGAAACTGCTCGATTTTAAAGTAACGAGACCAGTCTTCGAATAGAAAGAGCTTCCTGAAAGCGATCTCGAGCATCACTGTCACAAGCAGAAAGTTACTGAAAGTGTTCGCCTTCTGCAACAGCTGACATAAATACGAATGTCGAGTTCAGTTCAGTGGAGCAAAAATTACTATTTATCTCTGTATTTGACCATTGTGGAAGATTAGAGTGGATGCTGTTTCCCTCGTATGGATTTATAGTTGGCAAAACGATGATGCTTTCTGCTCTTATAATGAGGAATTGGATTTTGAACAGCGTCAATTTTTCCAGAGCACTTTCTCATTATCTTAATGGAATTTTCAATTTAACAGGTATTCATCGAAAATATGAGAAACTGTAATGAGGATTGATACAAGGGAGAAAGTTTGATTATGTATTTTCAAATAACAGTATATTATTCAACGAACGGTAATGTGAGTCATAACACACGCAGATGTATTTTACAGCACGAGCCGTTAGACGAGTGGTGAAATTCATCAAATGTGTTATAAACATTACCGCGAATTGAATAATATATTTTATCTACACCCGTACTATACTAACACAATTATATGTCCATAATGTGTATCGTAATGATATCCATTACGATACAGATTTTCATTACGATACAGATTCTCATTACGATACAGATTCTCATTACGATACAGATTTTTTATCAATACAAATCCATTATTTTTCAATCAAGCGGCCCCCGTCCGCTACGGGAAGGGGGCGTCGGAAAGAGGAAGAACGGAGCTTCACGGTGATGCTTTTGGATTTTCTCTGCGATATCGGGAAGTATTTTGAGAAAATTCGCGAAAATCGCGAATTTCGCCGCGAAATTTTCGGCGTCATAGAGCTGGCCAGAGAATTCGAATTATCGCGTTGACGTTCGATATGTCCGAGGTCTGACGTGATTTGAGATGCATTTTTCAAATTTTATCGTTATTTGGAGGTGAGTATTCGGTCGATTATCGAAGATTAACGTATATTCTTACTTTTCATTTACAATTCCAGCCCGATAAATCATTTTTGGAAGCAAGACCGAATTGTTCACATTTCAGGTTAGGTATATCCTTGAAACGGAATAAATATAATATTTATAGTTCTTCATCATCTATCGGGTGAAGATAAAATAGCGTATGCAACTCTAATATAATGGTCATTAATACACTCGCATAAACCATACGAAATTCGCCTCCGGCTCATTCTGTATCCCGGTTTTTCTCGTATATTAATGAGCATCATTACATGATCGTTGCATAATACACTATTATTTCCAAACGTTCGATAACAACGTCATTTCTCGACTGACAGGATCATAGAGAAGTTGTTGTTATGCTAAACATGAATTTTGCAAGACAACCGTAACTAGGCGAATGTTCCTTTTTTCACTGGATTAAAACGATCGTAAATGTCAATCCAAAAGTGGATATTCAGATTTCCATGAATTTCAGAATGTTTGAAAATAAAATAACATAGTTCATTTATGAAAATGCGAACTCTACCTTCAACCCCTCACGAATGACAGGTAAAACCATCAATTTTTCGAATAGGAACTATAGGCTTGTGATACATCATGAATAAAAAGTTTCTTAAATATCCTACCGATTTGAATGATAATATAACAGATAGTAAGTCCTCATATAGAGGCATTATTTTGTGTGGCACGATTTCAAATTGAAACAAGCTATAATAAAAAAATCATTTTTTAAGACAAGCTTTTATGATAACAACACTCATCCACCATATTGAAGCCGCCATATTGAATTAATCAATTTTGAAGAATCGTAATTTCCGACCCAGAAAACCCTCAGATACCCATTTCTAATAAATTCGGAACATAATCACAAAACTCGTCCGCCATATTGTAGCCGCCATCTTGACTTTTTCAATTTTGACAGAAAAATCATCATTGTGGAACCCAAAAACCAGCAGATACTAATTTTGAACGGAATCGGATGATAATTACAAAACTCATCCGCCATTTTGGAGCCGCCATTTTGTTTTTTTCTATAAAAAATATTTCATGATGCATTGTCACCAGAATTATGTACACCTGCCAAATTTCAAATCAATCGGACGATTAGAAGTGTGTCATATTTAACTTGCAAGATTTGATTACAGACAGACACCGGGACAGGTGAAACTAAATAAAAGCTTGTAAAAGAGTGTTTATTTTGGAAGAAGTAGAAATGACATTCAAAGAAAACTCAATTCATGATATAATAGTATATTATTTCATAAGGAGGAAAAGTGTCACTTTTCATGGCGAGCTTGAGTTTACCTGACGAACGTAGTGAGGCAGGTAATTGAAAGCGAGCCTTTTTACTTTTTAATCATTATCTAACGATACGGCTTGTGATACACAAGCCCATAGTTCCTATTTGAAAAATTGATGGTTTTACCTGTCATTCGTGAGGGGTTGAAGGTAGAGTTCGCATCTTTATGAAGAAGAGTGACAATTTAAAATTCAATTTTGACGTGTTTCAGGATATTCCCTAAATATGTACAGATGATGAATTCATTAGATTTGGCTTTTTCACGCTCTATACCTACTTTTCGCTCTTCGAATTTAATTGATTCATATTGATCTGTATCCTCAAATTGTCACCTAGCAATTATTTATCATTGAAACTGTTGAATATACAAGGTGTTTCCTAATAGAATGTCAATATTCATGGGGGTGATGTTTGGGCCCATAAAAAAAAATTTCATATGAACATATATCCTAAACGTCATACCTTTTGAGATACAGGGTGGTAAAGATTTCAAAAATAAATCATTTATTATTAATATATTCAATACCACTCCAGATATTTCACTGAAATTCGTCATACATGTCTTATGAATCAAGAGGCATTTTTTAATATTCACCAGGGGCGTTTGTATGTAATTTGACCAGCCTATTTTGGTAGACATTGATGGTACGCCACAGATTTTTTCCTGAAATAAAAATCATTTCTCACCAAAGTTGATCCCTAGTGTTTTTTTCAATCCGATGCACGGTTTTCGCTCAAAAAAATAGAAACCGTTTCTCTGCATTGAAATAGATTAATTATGTATGTCAGTAGAAAAGAATTGTCGCTCATCGTAGTTAGAATTGATGTTTCGGTTGTCATCATTTTATGTAACAGTTCATCAGTCCTTAAGGTCGCCGTTTGAAGCGCGTAGGAAAAGTCAACCGATAGAGGCGCCACCGTGCATTTTATGGAATATCTCCATAGAACTTACATTATCTCTATGAGTTCTATGAATATCTCTCTAATTATGAATGAAATGTACAATGGCGCTCTCTATCCGAAACTCGCTGAACTATGAAATTAGTGAAAATGAGGGTAAAGCAGGAACTTTTTTCCGCTAAAATTTGAATTTGGCCATTCTATGCCAATTCCGTATTTCAAGTTGTTTTTCTAAATGAAATTATCTGTAGATTCACTTTTGATCGGAAGTTGAACTATTTTCATGGGTCTTTCGTTTGAAATAAAGCAGAAGCATGAGTTGGCTCATTTTCTTCTATTTTTCAAAGAAAAAAAATGAACTGTTGAAATGCAATTAATCTCATTTATCTCATTGAGAACTGCAATCCTTTCTGAGTTTACCCACAAAATTTCAGTTCTCAAGGTGAAACCATTTTCAAATGCAACTTGAAATAAAAACACACTACATTGAACGCCCACCTTAAATATTGATATTTCTATATTGATAATAAATGATTTATTTTTGAAAACTTCACCACACTGTATCTCAAAGGGTAAGACGTTTAGGTAATATATTCATATGACGTTTTCCGCTTCAAATAGGCCCAAAAATCACCCCCATAAATATTGACTTTCAATTAGGAAACACTCTGTGTATAAAATTTTACTAGGGGTTCCCCTAATATGGCCGATCGATATTTTGATTTTCGAAACTACGGATTTGATTGAGATAAAACCAGAACCATATGGAGCGATGGTACATGAGAAAGTGCCACAAAAATGTTTTAACAGAAACGCAGAATTTTGTACAAGAAAAAAGATACATCCAATTTTCAAAAATGCTCATTCACAAAAAACACACTCAACACTAAAACAATGAGGCACCGACATCAGGTTTGTATATCTTGTTTATAAAAAGGATTTTACATTTAAATGTATTCAATTTGGCTGCCTCTGTAGACTTTTGATTGAAAATTTTCATGGCCTCCTGAAAAACTCCCTAGATCCGCCAGTGATATGGAACGCCAGCAAATTTCTTAAAAAATTTCCAATATTTATAAAAAAACAATTTTTAAATCTACCATTCAAATTCTCCTTCAATTCTTGAATGCGAGTCTACCTACAAAGTTCCAGTTCCGATGAGACCGACTCCATTACGATGATATAAAAGATTGATAGTTTCATCGAGAAATACTGCTGAGAGAAAATAAGTTACTCCCTCTCTTCAAAAACCAGATTTGACCGTTTAAAAATATATAATGACATCTTCTAATTTCCAGATAGGTATAATAATCAAATATGAAAACAGGAGCAACTCCACACTTTCCAAGATGATCCTTCATTTTTCCTCTTCATGCTGTACTATATTAATAATTCCGAAGGGTATTTCCCGGCCCAGAAAGGTAACATAGACCCTCCGAATCACCTCGGGTGAGAAACACGAACTCGTTAGAGAAAACTCGATATCCGCAAAGAAAGAGGTCGAACAGAAAAATAGTTTAATTCCATCGTGATTCATTCCCGAACCGTAATAAACTTTAGAGTTTCCTTTGTTTTTCAATCGATGCTCCTGGGCTCGAGCTCAAGTTTCCTAACGCTTTTCTCTAGTGGCACTTTTCTCCCCTGGCAGTTTCTCCACCTTCCTAATATCTGAACTGTGTTCCTCTGGGAGATATATTATCTTATATTCTGGTGAAGTTTTTCACATAAATTATACAAAAACACTAATTCGTATTTGTTGAAAAAACCGGGCCTATCGAGGGGACATGAGAAATTGCGAGAGCGTTTCATACCTTCAGGACTGCGTAAAAAATGGCTCTGTTTTTTCATCCCCAAGGTATACTGTGAAAGTTGGGTGTTGTAATTTGCCGGAAATAACCGTTCTGGGTCACGAATATAATTTAATATTTCGGTCCAGAGACCATGCGTTGGAATTCATTCCATGAATTGAAGAGCCACGCTGACAGAAAACTGTACAAAATGCACGGTATTCAATGAAACCAGCAGTATATGATAAAGAAGAATATCATGGTTTTCCTGGTGTTATTGTGCTAGTTTTAATGGGTTTTAATTAGTTGCAAAATGGCGAATGCACTCATTCAAACGCTATCTTGACTCTAGATTTTCATGGTGTGATGAATCAGTGAGCAAGAATTGTTGCTCATTTTTGCCAATTCACATCATAAACTCAGACCAGGTTACTGATGAACATAAAGTCTGTATTTGTGGTAAAATTTCTCCCATGCCATTCAGACCTTCGATCTTACTTCGCATGATATGAACGATTGTTTTGTTCATCGTTTCGACTGAATCATCATATCATGCATGTCTTTTAAACAGACTGTTAGTTGAAGGCAGAGGCAACTCGATATTCAAGCTCGTTCAAGTGGAACACAAGGGTTATAGATTGGTCGCGAAATGGTGAATGCGCCGAACTTAATTGAATTTCTAAGGATTCTGAGCAATCTCGAGACATTTTCGATCACCATGACTTCGTAGAGGTTTCAATGAATTCCTTTAAATATTATATGGTTTATTATTTATATGTCCTATTCGACGTTTTATCTAGGTAAAAATAAATGCATACGTTGGTACATATAGATGAATTTGACACAAACTACAAATAATCGCATATACCTAATATGATTATAATGATTCGAATCATTTATGTGATGAACGATATCGAGAAGTTGTAGAACCAAGACAAAAAAGTATCCATAGTAACGAAAAACTTAGGTAGCAGTTATAATTAGAATAAAATGAAGCAGTCAAAACTTTCTTGTCTCACCACAAGGGATCCTTTAATTCATTGTCTATGGATAAAATTGTTCAACGGCTAACTATTTCTCTATTTCTCACGTCATAGATGATGCCAGAATGGATTTCATCAATTACAATTTGTGGATAAACCTTTAGCCAGATTATATTGATACTGTTAGCATTGAAGTTCAGAATGTATAAATAGATTGATAATTATGTGAAAATGACAGAATTGACATCGTAATTCCATACAGAATCTTCCGTAGTTTATTCAATATGTTCCTTGTTAATATTTATCTCACCATTGAGGATGAACTATCATTACCGACGTAATCTTATGAGAACCTTTGTTTATTATACAGGGTGTCTCAGAAATCGCGAGGGGTTCGTAAGTGAAAAATATTGTAAGCCCAAAAATCCCTGTTTGAAATTTTCTGATAACGTAGTTTATTGATAATTAATTAATGAAAGTGACCAATGAGGAGCGCCCAACAGAAGAATAAGTAGGCAGTGGGGACGCGAGAGAGACGCCAGAGCTGCTGCTGCCGGCTTTTCACGCAGTAAACCGAGACTGGCGTCTCACTCTCGCGTGCCCACTGCCTACTTATTCTTCTGAAGGGCGCTCTTGATTGGTCACTTTCATTAATTAATTACTAATTAACTACGTTTTCAAAAAATTTCAAACATGGATTTTTGGGCTCAGAATATTTCTCACTTACGATCCCCTCAATAGGGTGCGCGACTTCAGGGACACCCTGTAGTTTAGAATATTTTACAAAGGATCTGATAATTTTACATCGGATTAATTTTCTGCTATATTTGTTTCTGGTACACTCTTCGTCAATGAAGCACATATTGAATTGGAAAACGAAGACTCAAGGAGGGATCATATACCTTTCAGGATACAACATTAAGTATGAGAAAATTCTTTCAGAAACAATTATTTGTGTGATTCAATTTCTTATCTAGATTTAGAAATTGATGAAAATAATAAATGAAACAATGAAAATAGATAACAGTATCAAGGAACACAGAAATACATAAAAAATAAGCTGAAATCGACAAGACAAAACATAATATAAAGTATGAAATTGGCAAGTCCTCCATGTGAATTCATCAGATACAAATAAAGTATGCAATTTCATTTTGTTGATCTATTGATCTATTCAGTATGCGATTCGATTTACTGATACTTTTTGTTGCGAAAGTTCAGTCTGCAGAAAATGTGATACTAATTTGGATTTACGTCAATTTTTTATTGATTCTACGTTGACTGTTAGTGTTTCGTATCTCCGTCTCCGTGTTAGTTTTTTTCATTTATTTACAAAATTCAATCAAATCAAATCAAGTTATTATCATCTGAAATAAGGGTGGGTAATATACAGGGTGTTTCTAAATTCATGCGAAAAAATTCAGGAGGTGATTGCTTGAATGAAATCAAGGTGGGCCTTTTCTATAAAAAGTTACCTCAACCCACCCCTTTCCGCCAAAAACCCCTCAAAAAGTGGTGATGAACTTAATATTTTTTTGAAATTTCAGTAAAGCTAGAATCTTGAAATTCTGTGATTTTCGTTCACTCACAAAGGCCTAATCACAGGTTTTTTTATCATATTCCTGCAACATCATACAGTAGATGCGAATGCTATAATGTATTGCGGGCAGGAACAAATGAAAACGACGAAATATATTGTGAAAATTAAAATATGTAGATATCACTTTGTCCCCGCCAACAATATATCAGCATTCACGACCTATTCATAGTACATACTTTTTACTTCTCATGTAGGTAGCGAGTAGAGAGGTTATTTGTTTCTTTGCAATTAAATATTTTTGCAGTCGACTTTTTATTTTCTATGATAATTTTGTTCAATTACCCATGCCATCCTGCAGCTCATTCTCCCGATTTATTTAACCGCTCAATAAATATTTTAAGACTGTGCTACAGAAAACCATGTTTCATTGAACACTGAAATCTGGCGCTTTTATTGGAGCACCTTTTTCAATTAACCCTAAGCGATTCGATTGCGTATTTTTAATGAAACTGAATCAGGAAATAACAGATATTCTTTGCATCATGTATCTCCGTCTCCGTATTAGTTTTTTTCATTTATTTACAAAATTCAATCAAATCAAATCAAGTTATTATCATCTGAAATAATTTTTATAATACGCTCTGCTTTTTCGTGTAGAATGTGACATGCACTTTCTTATCAGTACAGTCCATATTTCTTCGACTTATGATTTTGGATCTTTTATCCAATAGCCAAAATTTTTTGGATAAGGAATTCTAAATTTGAGAATAACAAATACATATTGTTTTTATGGGACATGAGGTGGATATTTCAAAGCCCTAAAAATTGTAATTTTTCTCCGAATCCGATTCTGACTTTTAAATGAAGGTTCCGAATGATTCACTGTAAGTTTCACCTCCAAAAGTAAGACGACGAAAAACGGCGAATTAAAATTTCGGTTCGAAAAATTCTAATACATGGGAAAAATGTTACGGGTATGCCTTTGGTATGGTGTTGAAATGGAATAGATTTGAGGTTGATATAGAATGAATATAACAAAAGAATAATTGCAGAATTTTCTTCTTCGAGAATAAAAAAAATGTTTCACTGAATTGTCGAAACAATTACACTTTACACTTTTGCACCATAATGTTTTTGTAGAACTCTTCAATTCTCGCCTCTTTCTACCTCTCGGTGATTAGACTCTTTTCAGCACTTGAATGTCCTCTCTAGTCACCATTTCCATTATGGCCAGAATCATTTGCTTCCTAATGGTTTGAATCTTCGTTTTTGACGTAGGACATATTTTCGATTCGAATTTTCGTATAATCGTACTTCATTTTATTTCGATCTAGGAAAATATGTGTCGAATAATTGATAGACTAACAATAGAAATTCATTTTTCTTTATTAGCATTAATGAAGCCTCAATTTGATTTGTCGGATCTTTAATAGAATATGTAAGTTCTCTACATAATTTTGTTGAGTCTCAATTGGAGTTGAAAATATGAAGGACGTATTTCATTGCTCCTTATTTCCTTTTTTATTCGCCGTCCAGGCCCAGTAGTTGTGGTTGGTTAGCCTGTCCGGACAGTGGGATTTGCGTATTCAAATTCCATTATGCGAAATTCACTGAACTATCTCTCGAGATATGACGTTAATGTTACTTGTGACAGCTTTTAACACAGCCTGCGGTTGGAGAGAGTAATAATCCCCCACTTATCTCTGACTAGGTCCAGACGTTACGATTTTCAAGCTCGGGTCAGACCAAAAAGTTGGTAACTCGGACGTGGCCTGTTATCGTTAAAGAACAGCTGCAGTATTTAAGTGTCCTGTAGCGGTCATCCTGTCACTGATGGGGTGAAATTTCGTCCAGTACTTATTCAGTTTCTATAAACTCGACACCAACTCGTTATAAATGTTTTAATTAGTTTCTGTCCCACAGGCTTCTTTCTTCCTTTGGAATTAGACTTCACTATTTATGATGAACGTATCAGAGACACTAATCGTGCGCAATTGTGACCTCCTGTTTTCCATAAACTCGGCATATTTGGTTGAAATACTGCTCAGAATATCTTACATTTTGGACAGCAAGAATTCCAGATATATTCAACACAATTTCGGAGGAACCATAAACATGAGTGAAAAAAATTGACGAAATCTATATACAGGGTGTTCCTGAATTCGAATTACAAACGGAAAAGAGGGATTCCTTGAATTATTAAAAAAAAGTTTCGTTTTCGAGAAACAGGGTGTTGAGTAATTTAAACTCACTTGTATCACAAGGTTAAAATGCCTGTATTTTGAGTTTTTGTTTATACCTTTTTCGAAATCGAGTAGTGCTCACTACACATATGTTAAAGCACGAGATGAAATGATCAACTCAATGGGGGAATGTTTCGATCAATATTTATAATACTTTCGATTTTAAGAATGTGGAAATTCTTGATAGTGAGAAACAACCTAGAAAAAGAAGTGGGACTAAGTAAGAACAAGAATGAAAAAAATTTTAGAAATTTGGAGAGCTGTCACATTGTTCATAACGTCCATATATCTACTAATACCAATATGGATTATACCCCTGCTTTTCACACTTAGAAAGTGAAGCCAAATCTTTGGTAAGGCTTGAGTTGTACACTTGCGTCAAATGGAAATTCAAAAATTGCGAGAAATTTAGAGGTTATGCTTATTCTGAAAGACAACAAGAAAATAGATATCCAGAATGAAAATTTGTCACTTAAATACTCTCAGTTCAATTTAAGAATATAAATAGGAGTTAACAATGATATTAAGGACTTGAAGAAAACGGAATGAAACGATTGAAACATTTCATATTAAATTGTGAGGTTACGATCGAAACTATTCACATGAAGTTAAGAATGACATACGTTTCACGACATAATACGATGTGTCAGAGAGAGATAGAATTAAAAAAATATTTTTATTCTCAATATTGCCGCACAAGCGCAGATCTGGATTGTTACCAAAGCCCAGCTTCATTTTTGATTGGCCCATATCCCATATAGGAATTATTAGATATATGCCCAGGCAACACAAAGATATCCCATAGACATCCCTGCGACTTCTTTTTAGGAAGTTGTGACGCCTTTTGTGACATCTTTGAGAGGTCGCGGAGAGCACTATATCTGCTCCAAATGTCCGCCACATAAGATATCCCTGAGAGCTCTTGGCGATGTTCTATGTGGATATTCTCAAACAAGTCACACTAGGAGTTCGCATACACCTCCCGCGGCGAGGATTTTGAGAATTTCGCATTAGCCTCCTCTAGTGAGATCTATGCGAGCTCGCATTGCGAGATCTATAAGATATTCTCAAATTGGTCACAATGCGACATGTATAAGATGTTCCTATGCATGTCGCATTGCGAGATGTATAAGATATTCGCAAATAGGTCACAATGCGACATGTATAAGATGTTCCTATACATGTCGCATTGCGAGATGTATAAGATATTCGCAAATAGGTCACATTGCGAGATCTTTAAGATATTCTCAAATAGGTCACATTGCGAGAAGTATAAGAAGTTCCTAAACAGGTCGCTAATATACAGATTTTCATCATATAAATAAAACTTACTCCATTTGTTAATTATACAAATCTAGTATGATACACTGAAAGTACCATGATCGATCATTTTTTCCTGTAGAAAGGTGTAAATAGAACAGGTGTACCTTTCTACAGGAAATTATCGATCATGGTACTTTCAGTGTATTATACTAGATTTGTATAATTAACAAATGCAGTAAGTTTTATTCATATTATGAAAATCTGTATATTATCGTATTACTTTTATTTATACGATAAAAATCTGTTTATAATATTATTGAGTTGACCTACACAACAAACAGTGTTGAAAGTTATTTCTTATTTTCGGCAGCAACAGAAGGTATACTAAAACAATCGAATAACTCCTATAATCTTTATTAATAACGAACAGAAATATAAAGAAAAAAATTCAAATCATCCGGTTTCTTTCCTCTTCCCCCTTCTTTCTTTGGCAACAATGGCGTAGCCAATTTTGTGGAAAAACTTCGAATTCCTTCTCTGTTGTTTTCCATGTCTGCTTCATTATATCTGGAAAAATGAAAATGACATGTATAGTAATGCACTTTTGTGAGGTCAGTTGTTTATACATTCATCAACGCGAATGAGAATTGTAACAAGTTCTTCTGGAGCACAAATTGAATTGAATTTCAACAACAAAAATTTTATATGCCCATTTATATGTATAATATCAGCAAGAAACATAATAAGATATCATTCCAAATATTATTATGGCAAAAGATATTCATTTGAAACATTAATCACCAATTCGAAAAATTATATTCTCGGTGATCATGATTTGCATTAATAATTAAAAAAAATGAAATCTGTAATGATTGAAATGAAAAACAGAAGATTAATCGACATAAAGAGCAAATAAACTAGTATAAAATTGTACTCACTTATACATGCCTTCATGTTGGCCTGATCTTCTAATTTTATATTTTCCCTTTGGCCCTTCCAGTAGCAATTAATTCTCAGACCATTTGATATTAATGACTCGAACATGCGACTGTGATGATCCTTAGAGATAGAACCTCCAATACCCTTCAAATATAAACCATCTAGAAAAGAATATTGAATATTGAGATGGGATTTCGAATCACTTATTGGGCAGAAATGCTTAGGGCCGGTATTATAAAAGCCGAATCGAGGATTCAACCGTGCGCCAACTACCAGATAGTGAGGAATTTGTTTGTTGGCGCAACGGTTGAATCCTCGGTTGGTCTTTATAATACCGGCCCTTAGTGTAATCAAAAATAACTATTGGATCAAATCAGGGGTAAATAAACGATTCCACGATCGGCAATTATCTGATATTTGAAGGTTTTAATGTCCGAAATATTGAAAGATTTATCGAAAGCATGTTCAGATTTTATTCTTAAAGGGGAGAAATCCTTATTTCGACACCTTGAATATAACAATGTTATGTATAAAAAAGCTTATTGCGACAAAAATAAGTATGAATTTTAGGTACATACCAAATCATCGACGAGTCTGGGCTCCCCATCCAATGTTTCACATATTTTTTTAATGTATTTTCATCGTGAAGTGGGAACATGTCCTCAAATCTTTGGGTGTCCCTAGATTTTTCCTTAGACTTTGAATAAAGAATATCGCTCATTTCACTGAATTGCAACCCTAGTTGCGAAATTTTTTTCTTCATTAATTGAAACGATCTCTGTAAATATACAAATAAAAAATATAATGATTGGTTTTTTTAAAAGTTCATTGCGGACAAAAATAATTCTTATTGATAAAACTATTCGAATGAGCGTTAAAAAAGCAAAGACAGCCTAAATACATATTTCAGCAATCAAGATATGATCCTCTGCAGACTTGCAGAGTTTCTTTCATAATATTTATTCGAGCAATTACAATTGAGAATGAATGACTTTTTGAGTGATATCAGAAGATCTTTTGTTAGTAGAAAGTAGATAAATGTAAATTAATCACTTCCGTTATTGCCAGTGGTTGAATAACTCAGTACTCAGAAAGACCTAAAGCGGCAAAAATGATAACGGTATATATCCTAACTGGTGAGTGGTGGGTTGAAACTCAAGAATTTAATAAAAATAACACTTACCTTCGAGTACAAATATCCTCTTCGAAATTGTAAACAAAAGCGAACCTTGTACAGCACAGGTACACTTAACTAATTATGCACAAAACGTCTCTTAGCTCAACAGTGAATCAGAACAATGAGAGCATCCTACACATACAAGAACAAGATATGGTCTGAAATTGCGGGAAGCGGGAATTGAGAAAACGAATAGACAACGTTATTTTTCGTAATCCAGAACACACCAACCGAAATGGACGATGTCCATGATCCGCGACTATGAACCTTAATACTATAATCAATTGGGTTCAAGTTCCCGATTCAGTTGAGATCTATATTTCCCTCTTACCGCGTAAAAAATTAAAGACATATGTGAACTATGAAGCCTTCCAAGTTCCGAGTGCCCGGCTGGAGATCCCTTTGTCGGCCTGCGTAATCATCTAATATAATACATATTATGCTGACACTCGGATCGGTAGGGTGATATTTTGTTTACTGGTTCGAAGTAGATGAGTAGAAATTTTTCTATTTCATTCCTATGACCGGACCTGTAGGAATTTGTCCTGAATTGACATAGGCTATTAGCTTCCATTCTTCATGATTCGTTTAATTGTTACACAGGTGTGTCCTTTTTTTAAATAGAGGTCCAGAAAAAATTATCATGAGTGAACAAACTTCTTTGGCGGACTTCATCAAACGAAGGAAAATTGATGAATGCGAAACAAAATCGACAAGTTCGGCTGCTGGAATCCGCTAGCCATGATATGTCTAAACCAACACAGGGAGTTGCATATTTCCGGAAATGAAATTATGTATTGATGATCTAGCAAGAAGACCAAGGCGACCTGACTTTGTTTCATGATAGCAAACCAAACTTTCTGATTAAGATTTATTCTTGTTTTGCAATAAAAAAATTATTATTTGTTTCATGTCCCCCCAAGACAAATGCCTGGATACGCCACTGAATAATCAATAGTTATCTCCTCTGTTGGAAGTTAGGCATGCGGGGGGGGGGATTCTGTTGATAAACATTTTTTGATGTGTTTTCATTTGGATAACTTTAGAGTTTAGGAACATGCAATAAAAATTGCAAATTCTCCCATTGTACCTATGTCCAATCACTACAGGAACTCGCCTCAGCTCAGTAAAAATGTTTCTTCTGGTTAAATTCGATAATTTCCAATTCATCTTTCATAGGTATATAATTGCGGAACAAATAACTACTTGTTCTTGTTGAATACAAGATCTTTTTGAAAATATTTCCAAATTGTAATATTAAGGACAACTTTCGAAGCACGCAGTAAGAATTTTTTGTTCTGATTTGTTTGTTATATTAATATTGACGATCTCGCAAAAAGATTAACCATGTCAATCGCATGGTGAGCTCTCAAAGATATAACATGGCGAGGTCTTCAAGATATCGCATGGTGAGGTTTCAAAGATATCGCATGGGCACATCAGTGGGAACTTCGCTCAGTAACCTCACATAGAGATCTCTTGGACCTCGCGGTAGGATCTCGCATGAAAGTCGCATTGTAACCTCTCAGAGATATCGGATGGTATAGCTCTCAAAGATATCGCATGTCGAGGTCTCCAAGATATCGCATGGGTACATCAGTGGGAACTTCGCTTAGGAACCTCACATAGAGATCTCTGGAACCTCGCGGTAGGAGCTCGCATAAAAGTCGCATTGTAACCTCTCAGAGAGCTCGCGGAGAAGTCTGTGTTTCCTGGGTGATAACGTCATATCAATTGTAGGTTATGATTGAAGGTTGTTTTAATCAATTCTATATAATTTATTATCACTGTGAAAATTCTTATGCCGTTGTTTCCACTTGATTGGCTGTACATTTCGAGATCGTGCTATTTCTGGCATAAAGAGGTATTCTATTTTTTTTGTGTAGTGCGTTGAAATTGTTTATTTTTATATTGTGTGATTCTGTTCAATTTTAGGCCTGATGAAGCAGATGTGAATATGCGAAACATCGCTAAATATACAGGGTCTTTCACGAGGAAATCGAAATCGCGATTCATGATACAGGGGGTGAAAAAATCGCTTTCAAAGTTAGGGATGACAAAATCGTGAAAAATCAATTTTTTCAAATTAGAACCCCATTTTTTTATGGCAGATATTGAATCTACGTTAAAAAATAATGTGAGTGTATGCATCACACCCTTGCCCTAAAGTGGATATCAACTCAGAAAATATCCATTTAAGGGCAAGGGTGTGATGCATACACACACATTATTTTTCAACGTAGATTCAATATCTGCCATAAAAAAATGGGGTTCTAATTTGAAAAAATTGATTTTTCACGATTTTGTCATCCCTAACTTTGAAAGCGATTTTTTCACCCCTGTATCATGAATCGCGATTTCGATTTTTAAAGTGGATACATCAATCTTAAAAATGCCAAAAATGAAAATTTTCCATTCAAAAACCTCGAAGTTATTCTTGTTTCAGCGGAGCTCTATTTTCGATTTTTTTTTAGAATTTTTCCGCTCAGAGAGAATTTTCCAACCGAAACTGAAAAATGTTACATCAAAATAACTTGAAATTTTCTAAGGAATCTATTTCTGCAATAAAAAAATGGTGTTCTAATTTGAAAAACGGAAGTTGACGTCATTTCCGGAAAAACCGGAGGTGCTCATGCCTTGAAAATATTTTAGATTTCATCAGCATCGTGAAATACTTATAAGTGCTGAATTTCATGAAAATACGTTCAGTAGTTTCCCGTATAAATGTGGGTGAGGTTCCTCGTGAAAGACCCTGTATGCTGTGAAGACTATTGAGCATTCATTCGTCCTATTCCCACAAATAGATTTTCAATATGATTCTTGGAGGACACTGATTTGAGATAATATCAGTAAGGGTGGAAACACATTGTTGTCACTTCACGTGAGCTCACGTGAGGTCAGGTTCAACGTATTGCGCTAGAGACGCACAATTTGACATTCGCGCTGTCATAAGCTATTCGGGCAGTATTTAGTGATGAAGCGAAAAATCAGACGTGACATCACGTGCGGTCAGAAAATGTAGATTTGCGGAATTATAGATCTCGCGTGCTATCACGTGACAGCAGATACTAACCTAGCGACTGCGTGAATCACAACAATGCGTTTCTAAGCGCATAAACTTCCATGCATTATTGTGATTGCACATTTGGCGAAGTGACGTGACGTTGCGTGAGCTCACGTGATGTGATAACAATGTGTTTTCCGTATTGTTATGATACAAACATTCGTATGTACCAATTTTGAAAAATGGTAAAGGGAAAAAGTGTTTCGTTTGATGAGAGGAATCAACAGATAAAAAATGGATTCACCCTGGTGAAACCTATATTTCTTAAATGATCTTCAATGACGATCACATAATTTGATCTACATTCCTACGATATTGTGACCAAATCTCGAATCAAAATTTCGAATGAACTCGAACTAAGGCTGTTGTTCTATATAACCACACACATGCGGTTTGTAGCTGGATGGTTGGTTGTGTATGCCAGTAATTTCAATCCAATTAGTTGTATTCGTTGCCGATGGTGCGGAATAATTGTAATAATGTGAGCGTGCTAGCTGTACAGAGCGGAGTAGCCAGAGAGCATGAGGAAATAATGCATATAGTATTTTTCCCAATTTTGACAGCAGTTATGGAATTAATTTTTTTTCATGGGTTTTGAGGCTCACCTTGGAAATTTAATGATATTGGGAATAGTGACTAATATTCAGGGTGTTTCTGAATTCATGCGAAAAAATTCAGGAGGTGATCGCTCGAAGGAAATGATGGGCCTTTTCTATAACAAAATTTCCTCAGCCTACCCCTTTCCGCCTTAATCCCTTAAAAAGTGGTGACTTAATTTATATTTTTTCTGGAATTTCAGTATAGCTAGAATCTTGAAATTCAGTTATCCTCGTTCACTCACAAAGGCCTAATCACGGGTGTTTTTCCATATTCCTGCTACATTATACAGTAGATGCGAATGCTATAATGTATTGCAGGCAGGGACAAATGAAAACGACGAAATATATTGTGAAAATTAAAATATGTAGATATCACTTTGTCCCCGCCAACAATATATCAGCATTCACGACCAATTTATGGTACATACTATTAACTTCTTATGTAGGTAGCGAGTAAGGAAGTTGTTTGTTTCTTTGCAGTTAAATATTTTTGCAGTAGAGTTCTTGTTTTCTCTAATAATTTTGTTACTTAGTGGTTTACTGAAAAGGTTCAATTACCCATGCGATCCTGCAGCTTATTCTCCTGATTTATTGAACCGCTCAATAAATATTTCAAGACTGTGCTACAGAAAACCATGTTTCATTGAACACTGAAATCTTGCGCTTTTATTGGAGAACCCTTTTCGATTAACCCTAGTAAGCGATTCGATTGCGTATTTTTAATGAAACTGAATCAGGAAATAACAGATATTCATTGCATCATGCAAGCTAGTACAAAAATTGTAGTTTCGACCAACTTTTTCTGGAAGCGTAAAGCTGCGAGTGCAACATTGCAAATGTATGTACATCCATGCGTGTTTCCTGACTGTTCATTAATTGAGTTCCATTATTACCTCGAAATCCATGTAGGGAATTCCGAATCGCATATGCAAGAGGCATTCGGATTATGGTAACACGTCGACTAGAAGTGTTTACCGCATTAATATAAAATATTATTCGCCATTACCAGCGTTCTAAAGAAAATGAATTAGCGAAGCAATTATTCTTTAATCACTGTCATTAGAGTCTAATTGAGCCAACTACCGCGACTCCGTACGACTCACGCGAGTAATTATCGCGGTAACGAGTAGGACTCCTACCTATGCGGAGAGACTTTCCTTTCATTTTCCGCTTTTTCACGTCTCGTCGACCCGAACGGTTCGAATAACCGACACTCGACGGTCCCCGGATCGGGCGAAAATACATAATTCATTCTTTCAATTTATTCACGGCGACCCCGAATGAAAAGTATCTTTTTTCCGATGTGACGCCAACTGGGATTCGAACAAAGGAATTGCTCGCGTAGAACGTGCAATAATTGGGGCGGCCGGAAGTGTCAAAGGAGGAAAACAGAAGAAAAAAAACGACGTTTTCATCCATTTTGAGTTGTTACGATCAACGATTACTCTTCACCTTCCAATAGGTGAAGGCTGGATTTTAAATTCGACTTAACAGAGTGCTTCAAGTCAAGTAATGTGGACTACTGGCCTAACTGATATCGAATTTGAAACTCAGGAAGAGTACTCTGGCGTTACTCCATGAAAATATTTCAGTTTCTTGATACAATCGGTTAGACCGGAAGTGAAGTTGCTCTGCAGTTTCTCTAATGAAGGGTTTTCCAATAAAAGGTGTATTTTGGCATTCAAAGAGAAATGCCATTTCATTAGATAAATGATCAGATGTTCATTTCATTATGAAGGGGAGGTAATGCCGTAAATAATGGAAAATAACATCACCCAAATAACCACCACGACCACGACTACAGAACCATATCCCTTTCATGAAATTTTCCATAACCAAATCGCAAAGTGACTCCTCTATGTCCTCGATAGCCTCACGAATTCCATCTTTGACGTCTCATATCGACGCTGGGCTCTTGGCCTCAAAGGAAGAAGACGCAAGGTGTGAAATCACAAGATCTCGGTGGCCAATTGTGATCACCTCTTCGAAAGATAACACGGTACGGAAACTTTTCCCGTGGAAAATCTATGGTTTCTTAAGGCTTGTGTGGCACGTAGAGCCGTCAAATTTCCACCATTTTTATAGTGAATTCAAATGATTTGAATGCGTTGTTGAAGCGTGTATCGTTCAAGTTTTATTAATGGCGTAGTTTTTACTTGTCAAATGACAAAAAATGTCGTATTCCAATTTTCGTGTTTTAAGATTGTATATTTTTCTTGCGATGAAAAGTTAAATATAGGTATATTCAAACAGTTCTTTCGGAATTAGAAAAGATCCTCCGATCGAAAATTCAATGGTTCGATTAGATCATGAACATAGCTGTTTTCTACTTAGTTCCGAACTAAAGGTTCCTGTTCCTTTCGGAAAAATTTCTCCTTATTTTTTTTAGGATCAGAAAAAAAAGAAATGAATAGAGTAATATCACCATTGATAGTGTTATAAATAGAAAAATTAAAAAAATAGTACAAATCCGAACTGAAAAGAAGTTAATGGTTTTGGTCACAGCCATCTCAATGATGGTTCTAAGTTCTAAAGTGGCATCATTATTTTGTTCAGGGATACTCGAAATTCTACATCTTTCGAAGGAAGTAATAAAATTTAGAAAAATGGCAAAATTTCCAATTCAATATAGTTTCGATACTTCTGAATGAAAACGCGTTAAGAATAGAGTATTTCCCTTTTTTTTGAATGCAATGAGAAATATGAATTTTATTCGAAACATAGTTGCAAATTGGCAAAAGTACCTGTCAGTATTAAAACGATACTTTTTCATTCTGGAGATCCTGGTACGAACATAAGGCCACAGTAAGGAAATTATAGTACTGCCATCAGTCCTCCATACGTTTGCAAATTTTCAATGTAGTCGGCTGTTTGGAAATGGCCAAAACTACGTTGCATAGATAGTCATGATAAAAGCGTGTTGAAAACAAGGTGCAACATTCTCAAGAGTCATTCGAATACTCTAGTGCTCATAGGACTAAAGTAATCAACAACTCCGATCAGTTGGCGGCCCTTAAATATCGCTCGATCCTCATCATGGAACATCAATTCAACCGAGAACAAATTTTTCTGATCTACCCGCGTATCAAAAAAAAAACGATAGCTCCCGATCCAATCTTATCGACTCATATCTTCCGGCGCCCCGAACTAATTACGAACTCGTTCAACTTCCATCGAACTGCTTTTTCCACCACGCAACTACCAAATTACCCGATGGCCCCCTTCGAGATTGAGTGGGCCCAAGTTCCGACCCCGGGGGTGATAAATCGGTGGTTCAGGTGATAATCTTCGGCTATCGCCTCATAAACGGGGGCCAGGACACTCCTTCAAGACCATTAGTTCCAGGCCGATCCTCGGCCACATAATTTATCCGTCGACTGGCCATCAATCAATCAATGCCCCGCACGAGGTGACAGCGCGATTCCGATTGAAGGCGTTTCTTGACCGGAAAATGTACGGCCGGATCCTGTTTCGGGTGTTTATCAATTGTGTTCGTTCGGACGACTCGAAAAGTGGTTTCATGTAAATGGAACGGGATCGGATTGGCGGATCGATCGGAATTTATGTCTTCGGATGATTTACTGTGAACGACTGGATGTACAGACTAGACCGACAGAAATTCAAACTCAGGATTGGAATTTTTATGTTCATTGTTTTTGTTGTCTAGGTGATCTTTATCGTCTTTTTAGTTTTTGTGAAAACATTTCTTGAGCATTTCAATTCCATAGCATCAGTTATTTCTCCTACAACCTTCTCCTACATTCACTTTTATAAAGTATCTCGATTGGCCGAGATATAGGTTTATCAAGTTTTTTCATTTGAAACTGACGCAGGTTGGTACTCGTGAAATGTCAAATAATTCACAAAAACGTTGCCAATGCTTATTTCTTTTTACCCTTTTAACTTTGTGAATGGATAGTTCTTTCAAGGTAACACAGTTACGTAGTACTTCTACATTTTCATACTGGAGTATTCCAGTTGTGCAAAGAGGTATTTAAATGTCTTCTGTAGGCTTATTTCTTGAGAATTTCGAAAACTGAGGAATTCCATACGTCCGTCTGTTCGTTCAGAAGTTTTTCTGTCAGGTTCTTCGAGTACTTTTATTCCTTTTTCGGAAGAACTATCACAAAGTAACGGACCATTCTATCCATTATTTTCCAGTAAATTTTCAACATTCGATTCGTGATTTCCGTACAAATATTTTCAGTATTAACAGGGAAAAAAGTTTCTTCAACATTCACCAGGTCTTTGGAATTATTGTATTCACATAATATTTTCCCAAATTAACTATTTTCTCAAAGTGAATAGACATTTTGATGAATACGTAATTACTACGACCACTATGTAGAAAGGACAACGTTGATTAGTTATCTCACAGGAAAATGACTTCGATGGTAACTGAATCAATATTATAATGATTCAATACTCTTTCTTATTAGAAAAAAATGTTGAAAAATAGACGTTGTTAACGTAGTATTATCGATTTACGTCTTCATTTGAAAATCCACAAAACACACACATTTCTTCTATTTTTCTGAATATCAGTTCATAAACAATAATTTTTTTCATATTTTCCTCGAAAACCCAAAAATATCTTCTAAATGAACGTTCTTCATGGAATTCATCATTCATGAAGCTAGATCAATCTGAATCAATTGAAATCTTCCATGAATATTTCACGCGAGCCACAGGGACATTTTGGTATAGAAGTTGCCAGCAATGGCCATATTCCTGAAATTAAGATAGTTGATTTTTCGGTGGATTCCATAGTATGCCTTAGTATAAATATCTATGAGTTCCAACGATGAATTCAAGAATCGAATTCGAAACTCAGAAATTGAATCTTCCATGGTAGTGAAACTTTCTTCTACTTCCATGTAAACTCTGAACATGTGTTAGTACTGTATTGGAGTCAAATGCACATAAATTGCTAAAAAAGACGAAGAAACTCTGATTTGCAGAAAATTGTATTGTTGTTTTAAGGTACGTTTTTGTGCCTTATAGTTTTCATCAGAATTCCATCTACTTTAGTACCAGACAGGAATGTGTACAGGGTGGGCAAAATTGGTGCTACATGAACTAAAACTTTTTAACCCGAGGAGATAGAGAAAAATGAATGGCACCTTATAGTCCTCTTTTTTCGAGAAACTGATAATGCCATCAACTGCATTCCTCTATCTTCTTTGGTTTCCGAGTTATAGGCCAAAATTGAAATTTGGGCGATTTCAACTTTGGTCATTATCTCCGTTTCTGCTTATGCTAGGATGTTGAAATAAAAACATTATACAGGCACTTTTCTGATAGCAATCCAGTGGCGTACTGTGATTTTTTATAAAAGGTTCATTTGCTGAGTTATAACATAAACTTGTGTTTTTTCTCATGGAAACAGTAGTTTGAAATGACTTAGAAAAAATCGCCATTTTTTTCCCGTTTCAGAAATGTATCATATGTTATACATCGCACTCAGATTCGTTAAGATATTATGAAAAATATGGTTTGTATATGGATTTCGAATTATTGAGTAGGCTAAATCATAGAATTATGTGTCTCTACGCATGGTGTAATTATTATTTTACAATTGAATCACTTGCTGCCCCACTATTCTCATTCGCTGAAATGAAACATTTCAACATATCATATTTTTCGTAATTTTGGAATATCTCCATAATGCCGCCAACGATGACTTCAAATTTCAATAACTGACAGTTGTTTCAAACAGAGATCGCACCATCAAGTATTCAAACGTGAATTAATAATTACATCATGCGTAGAGACAGATAATTCTATGATTTAGCCTACTCAATAATTCGAAATCCATATACAAACCATATTTTCCATAATATCTTAACGAATCTGAGGGCGATGTATAATATATGATACATTTCTGAAACGGGAAAAAAATGGCAATTATTTCTAAGTTATTTCAAACAACTGTTTCCATAAGAAAAAACACAAGTTCATGTTATAACTCAGCAAATGAACCTTTTATAAAAAATCACGGTACGCCACTGGATTGCTATCAGAAAAGTGCCTGTATAATGTTTTTATTTCAACATCCTAGCATGGACCGAAACGGAGATAATGACCAAAGTTGAAATCGCCCAAATTTCAATTTTGGCCTATAACTCGGAAACGAAAGAAGATAGAGGAATGCAGTTGATGGCATTATCAGTTTCTCGAAAAAAGAGGACTATAAGGTGCCATTCATTTTTCTCTATCTCCTCGGGTTAAAAAGTTTTAGTCCATGTAGCACCAATTTTGCCCACCCTGTACAGATCCTCGAAGATATGAAAAACTTCAATGAAATCAAAAAAAAGGCTCTGACGAAATATGGTAAAGTTTCCTTAAGACATCTTGACTCCATTGAAAGAAATTATTTGATTATCTTTGGATCAGTTACAATTTGTAATTTATTTAGTATTGAAAGTAATGTAGGACCTACCTACTACTTGGAAATGTGGGACAATAGATTCCGCAGATCATTCAGGTTCAGATTATCATCATCAAGAATGTTAAAGAAAGATTGCGTTATCGAAAGTTGTTACATTTCAGGTAGAAAATGAAATGTTTTGATGATCTTGTCTAACCAAAGTTTTCATCTTTTTGGAAATAAAGAAACAGGATGAGGTATCCATTGCGTTTTGATAAAAATAAATTAGTTTATATGGAATATGTTCTAAACGATTTTGATCATTAGAAATTGAATATCTGAAATAAAGTTCAATATGTTTTGAAATATCACCAAATGATAGTGTGATAGTCGGCAAAAATTAAACTAAATTATCTTCTATACAAAATAAGGAGATACCTATTAGGTCTTTAGTTTCCAAATGAAGATTAATGGAAATTCTGACAGATCAACTGTTATTTATTACAGTTGCAGAATGAAACTGACAACATTGGTAACATTTAGTTCGATCAGAGAGTAAGTAGTTATTCTTCGATTTCAATTAAATTGAAAACTAGGGAAGCATACAGGTTATTCTCGAAATTAATGATTTTTTGTCAAATTTTATTGGATGAAATTAGGAAGAACTCGAAAACTCATTTTTTCCGCTTCATAGTTCCGATGAAGTCCAGAAATTTAGACAAACCTAGTGGAGCGTAAGCTTCAGCTACTTTTACTCTACGGCCCTGACACATCCTCCCATATTTCCTAACTGTAAAGTGAAAAAATCGATAACGCCAGATTGATTTGTCCACGGGCCCTACAATATAATATTCAATTCCTCCCCGTTACGATGGCTGAGAATATCCTGCAGTTTTAACATCATGACGAGAAAATCTGTCTTCAGATGTCTGGAAAAACCTCGTTCAGCCAAAATATAAACTCATTCCGTATTTATTTCCCAGAGAACTTCCATATAATGCCATTGAATAAAGAAACCCCGACAATACGTTTTCACGACCACACAGGATGAAAATTCCAATTTAGTGATGAAGCCGAAAGAACCAGGTATATTATACCAATCCGTTTTCTTCATCCGGAAATTGATTCATTCCGCGGAAAATCAGATGAAATCCTAGCGAAAACCGACCCACACCACGGCTGATTGTGCGAGTGGGGAGGGAGGAAATGGGGAAGAAATTGAAAAATGGTTATCTCTGAGTGAAAAATGCGAATTGGATCTGTTGATATTGGATATTCGCAAAATCACGAACGGTTTTATCGAACTGGGGATCTGAAATTGGTGGGGTTCATGGAAACCAACGGGATATCGCCCAGTTGATAAAATTGGTCTGAAAAGATTCTGGATGAAACTCAGAACAGAGCTCTCAATGCCAACACTAGGAATGCTTCGTGCCGTTGTGGTAAATATTTATTGTGGCGATGGAGACCAACATCGATATTCGAACCGGAGAAACGTGCGTATTCCAAAACGAAATTATACAAGTATACTCCATTCACTTTTATTTAATCACATAAGAGGTCATGGTTTCGTTTTCAGCAGTTGGTGCACCTCATGAAAAGTGTGTGCGCGTACAGAGAATATTGTTAATGAGAAAACGACGTTGCCAGTTGCTTTGTTTACATCAAAGTATCAAAGATATTCCACATTTTGTCAGTTCAAATCGATCGGCGATTTTGGGGCGAAATATCGATAGGAAATCGCCTATTTTTCCGTTTTCGTCGTCCAGAAGAAGCTTTCCGTCGATTTCGTGCAAGTGTCATTTTTTCCTTTCACGACTTTTGGCGTGAGTACAAACAGCAAATTCGGATTGGACCAAAAATCGATTAATAAGCATAAATAAAGCGAAAGTAAGTACTAATCGACTTTTTTACACTTGATAACGAAGTTTTTTTTAGGTATCTGGCCGTTTAGAAAGATTTCAAACGAAACTCCGGTCCCCCAGAAGTTTGATTAGTTTCGGTATCGTTTTTGGTGCTCAAAATAAATTTGGGATGTGTAAATGGACAAAAAAGGCTTCCTTATACGATCTTCTAACGAAAGCGACCAGAAAATATGGTTCAAGTAGGATTTTCGAGGAATTAGGAGGAAAGAACATGCAGAATGAAATTGCACGATTTTCGTAAGTGAACGGATACTGGATGGCCATCATCGGTCTCTATGATTATTGTTGATCGTTTTCACGTTTCAGAAAAAAACACGTCGGAAAAGCTAAAAAAAGAAGAAATATGACTATATTGCACTCAACGGTAGGTGAATTCAGATTCCGATGAATTGAAATGTGTCACTGGAGATTTCATTCCTATCAATCCTTTGCCGAAAGTAGAAATAGGCTATATTGAACCAGAATACATCGGTTTTTTCCATATTCCAGGAGTTTGTGTCTTATTTTAGAACAGGTGAATGATAAATGTGAAGCATATGTTTAACCTATTCCATTTTATTTGTACAAACCTACTGTGGTAGTAATGTATGAATCTTTTTTAAACTAACAAATTACTATACAGTCAGAATATCTTACTCCTTGTTCATAAGATCAAATAAATGAAATGTATATCTATAAAGCTTTCAGGCTTATTAATTCATAACCAAAACTCAGTTACTATCGCATAGAAATTATTTATTTCTCTGTACACAAATTCGTTAATTTAGTTATTATGTTTATTTTCTTTGTGATGAATGAATAAAACTGTCATTTATTTGAAATAAAGAAATATTAGGAATGGAAATGTAATGCACCCTCACAATCATATCACATATTCGGATTCCAGTAGAGGGATATAATGTTCCATTATTCTTGATTCTTGTAATTACCCATCAATTCATCTCATATCTTTGGGTTGATTTTTTTTTTAAGTTCTTGATTAGAATCAACAATTGATGTCGTCAAGTCTTGAACCTTCAGTTCAAGAGGATAATAAACATCCAATCTTCACAAGCATGCATATGAAAATTATGTGAAAGCAATGCAATTTTCTTCCATGGCGAAAAATAATATATTTCAACAGTAATCTCTTGTACTTTTCATGCAAATAACTAGAGAAGGAATCCTTTCTATCAATTCATATATACGTTAATTATTTCCGTCCATCACATGATATGATATATTTTTTATCCTGATTACTCCTAGGTCTCCTGTGGAGACCCCTCTGAAATTACAAGCTTTTCCAATTCATTCACATTCTGAGAAATACGCTAAGAATGTAGAAAGGGCAACATAGTGTTGACTTGGAACATAAAAATATTTCGAAAACGTCATAACTTCGATACAGAAACAGAGTGGAATGTGTCAAATTTCCAAGGCCAGAGTTGTGATTTCATAATTATGAATGGAGTATAGATAGCATATTTTTTACTGACAACTCAATTATTCTCGTTCGAACGAAGACTCTTTCATAAATTAAATTCTTCTGTGATCCGTATTGGTCACTTGAAAATATGACTTGATAATCGAACTGTGGATGGGCGTATACATAATAATGTACAACCTCACTTTCCTTATTAGCATAAGAACCGTGGGGGATCAGCGAGGATGTATATCTCCTGATGTGGAATATATGTTTTGATTGATATCGACAGGGTAGAGTGAGGATGGTGCAACGTCAAACACTGAAGGCGAGTTGATACAGCAACTAAAATAAAATAAGAACTAAAATAAAATAAGAATGTTCACTTCATGCATTTCAATGACAGCGTTCATACAGGAAATAAGCTAAAATAAGGAATAAGAATTAGAATAAGAGATCGTCATCTTTTATCTTTTCCGCTTGTTTTATTTGGAAAATGATGGTGCGCATGACCCAAATCAACTCCCCAATCTTTTCCGTATTGAAACTTTTGACAAGTTCTAGTTTTCTAACCTAAAATTCAATGAATATTTTCTTAAATCATTGTTGATAATATCACAGACCAACTGTGATAATATATTTGATATGGATGACCAAGAAATCATGATGGGAGCGATGTTGTTATTGATGACAAGTACTGCGATTATCGCCTAGAATAAAAGGCGGAATAGGCGTAGGTAGGTACTCTCCCTCTGCGAATAAAGATATTTTGATGCATATCGTCGCCGTAAAGTCAAAACCTCTTATGTCGAATTTGGTAGGTTCTCAGATATTTTCGCCATCTTTCAAAATGATCATTCCGCACATCGTGAAAAAACTCTTATGTCTATATCGCTGATGCTTTAGAGGCATTATACATTATACAGATGACTTAAGGTCGCCGTTTGATGCGCGTAGGACAAGTCGACCGATAGAGGCGCCACCGTGCATTTTATGGAATATCTCCATAGAACTTACATTATCTCTATAAGTTCTATGAATATCTCTCTAATTATGAATGAAATGTACTATGGCGCTCTCTATCCGACAATAGCTGAATTATGAAATTAGTGAATATGTGGGTAAAACAGGAACTTTTTCCCGCCATATTTTGAATTTGGCCATTCTCTGCCAATTCCGCATTTCAAGTTGTTTTTCTGAACGAAATTATCTGTAGATTCACTTTTAATCGGAAGTTGAACTATTTTCATGGGTCTTTCGTTTGAAATAAAACAGAAGCATGAGTTGACTTATTTTCTTCTATTTTTGAAAGAAAAAAAAAAGAACTGTTGAAATGAAATAAATCTCAATCATCTCATTAAGAACTCCAATCCTTTCTGAGTTCACCCACAAAATTTCAGTTCTCAAAGTGAAACCATTTTCAAATGCAACTTGAAATAAAAACACACTACATTAAACGCCCACCTTAAATGAAATTAGTCTGATATTTTTCGAAAAATAAGGTTTTTATTCGTGTCTTATTCGAAATGCTATTTTCAGACTTACGAGGTTTTGACTTTACGGCGACGATATGTATTTGTGGGATTCAAAAATATCCCTACTCTAAGCTAAGGAATGAACAGAGGAACATAAGAGCAGACGTCACTTGTCAAGAACGAAGGGAAATGTCGCGTTCATCCTAATGAGATATTTGCATATCATTGGAGCATTCTCATTTGCGTCGTTGTATCAACTTGGACATAAGTAGAGATCTCTTATAAATTTTTGCGAACTCATCGATGCGAAGTATTGATCCAATTCAATGAGGTTGTCAATAAGGAATTTGTAAATTGAGGATACAAAGGTATCCTCAATTTATGAATAATTGAATGAACTTTCGTCCAATGAATAATCTGACAATTCGATGTGAGTACATTCTTTCAATAAAAAAAATGGTGAAATTTTAATCAGTCTGCACAATGAGAAACATTTATTCAATGATCAATATACAAAAGATCTATGTTTCAACTAACAACACATGAATGCTTTAATCAGGGAAAATTTATTACATTATTCGAAGCTGTGATTGATATTTTGATTCTGACAATCAATTGAAAACACTTCAGTCCGCGTAACTAATTCTTGAAATCTCCAGCCCAAGTATCATCTCCCCGAACTAGTTTATGGATAGGTGAATTCTTTCAAGAAAGTTTTTATAACTATTGTTGTGACACAATTCCATAATTTATTTTCAGAAACAAAGCAACGTGACACTTGGACTGTCGATTTCACATTGATCCGCGACAGACCAGATCGGCGGGAGCGATCCGATCCGCAGTCCCGATCTGTAACAGATCTGGACTGCAGATCAGATCTCACTCTGAGTAAGATTTTAACGAGAAGCATGAGTGCTGGTGGCAACAAATATCCGAATCGAAGAAGAGGATTTTTGCACCTGCAAGAATGCTTTTTGTTAAAAAATATTACTTTGCATTGTGTTTTTTGACTGATATTCTTGTAATTGGAAAAATTCTTGTAATGTTGTTCACTATGAATGAAAATGAAGATCACGTCCTTTAGTTGGACCTACATTTTTTCGGTACACTGCATACAATTCCAAAGTGAGTTGTTGCGAAATTCCGTTTGAGAAGAAAACGAACGTACTTAGAGATCTAGTTTTTGAAAGTACCCCAGGATGAAGCGTTTAGACATTTGCCCGCTAGGTGAAACACAGTACAGGGTATCCCATTTTGGGCACTTTTACGGGATATCTCCGTTATTTTTAACGTTAGCGGGATGCGGTTTTCGCGACAGTGTGCTACTTTTTTGTGAAACTATAGATGGCGCGATCAGTTTTTGCATAGCCCTCTTAGTTTTTGCTATACAGGCTGGAAATGAAAAGTATCACTTTTTAATCACCCCCCATATCTCAGTTGTGCTTGAACTTGGAGAAATGATTGAAACGCATTCCTATAGACTTTTTTCCGTGGAATCCAATGGCGTAGTCAGTTTTTCAATTACACTTTCCATTTTCGAGTTATTGAGCAAACATATGTTTTTTTAAATGGGACACCCTGTATATTATTTTTTATTCTTATTAAGCACAATCTCAGCTTTTCAAAAACATATTATTTTATGCATTTATTTTCAAATTATTTAAATTTTCAAAAAATTGCAAATTAAATTAAGTTCAATAATTAGATCATGTGATGTAGATATTATGTCAACATTTTTCTCGATTTCTAACGAAATCTTGACATTTATTTTTTGTTTTTAATGAACAGTCATAGCCTACTACTTAGTTATTGAGCTTGGTTTTGAAAATAAATGCATAAAATAATATGTTTTTGAAAAGCTGAGGTTGTGCTCAATAAGAATAAAAAATAATATACAGGGTGTCCAATTTAAAAAAAACATATGTTTGCTCAATAACTCAAAAACGGAAAGTTTAATTGAAAAACTGACTACGCCACTGCATTCTACGGAAAAAAATTCATAGGAATGCGTTTCAACCATTTCTCCAAGTTTAAGCACAACTGAAAAACGGGGGGTGAGTCAAAAGTGATACTTTTCATTTCCAGCCTGTATAGCAAAAACTAAGAGGGCTAGGCAAAAACTGATTGCGCCATCTTTAGTTTCACAAAAAAGTAGCACACTGTCGCGAAAACCGCATCCCGCTAACGTTGAAAATAACGGAGATATCCCGTAAAGGTGCCCAAAATGGGATACCCTGTACATGTAATCAAGTGTTCCTGCTAGGGAGTAATATAAGTTCAAACTTTTCAGTTGGTTGCTAGCGCAGTATAAGGCTATATCACTGATGACGGCTAACAAGCCAGAAACCGGTATGTCATTGTCGTGCTGTGGTGGTGCCACCTGGTGGTGTATTTCGGAATTCAGATCCCTGTTAGTCCATTTCTCACGTTGTTAACTATGATCGCAAAAAAGAATGAAAAATATTTTTGCAATTCAAACTCAAAAACCCAGATGTCAAATTTTATTGAAGTCAACTTGTTGATTATCACTTCTCATTTTTCCAATATTACAAGAAATCTATAATGCGTAAGCAAATTGTTTCTGATCATGAAATTCCGGTTTTCTCGAAAACGGATCACTTCAAAGCATGAGTCTGTAATTCAAACGGTTTCCAGTTCCTAAGATATATTAGCAATAAACCTACAAAAACATGAATTTTTGACATCCTGTATCTCGTTCCGTTGATACACAAATTTTGGAACAGCCTGTATGCTACTCAACTCATAAATTGCCCCTGTCGCAGGCGTGTGAGTTGGAAATTTACAAAGTTGGCTTCTCAGCTAAGGAGCCAAAATGCTTGAGGTTCCCAACTCAAACGCTCTAGATGGCATTCTTCGCAGGAGTGCAGGAAGCCGAATTAATACAGGCGAAGTTGTAGAGATCTGGAAAACGTGTTGCGGTCAGCAGCCGCACCGTGACAATTAATCGATTCACGATTTCATATTATCGTCGCAGTGCGATTTAACGCTGCCATGCCGCGTTTTCACGGAGCTTGTCATGCTTTCGAAAAATCGCCCCCGTGAAATTTGAGATATCTACGTGTAATAAATAAACAGGTGGATTATTGATTATTCAATGGTGAGTATATTATTTGGGCGAAATGCCTGATACGCTCGTCATCGATCAGATGCCCAAAATATTCTCGAAAGCATTCTGAATTTCACGGATTCGATTTCACGGCAGCGTGGCCCCCGGCATGAGACTTGTGTTCTCCCACTTTTAGCAGCAATTAATGTCTGACCATTAAAAATACTCAGGAAAAGCCCTATCGGGATCTTAATTGAGTTTTCTTCGTGGGAAACGAATGGGGGAACGAAATATTAATAGTCTTCGAATCAACCGTTTTTTCATTACCCCCTCCCGGTAGCGAAACGCCCGGATTAATTTTGGATGACACGACGCTAGGCTCCGGTGCGACCGTGATTAAAATATTGCGTGACCGGGATCATTAGTGCAATGTACACAGGTACAGGAGGTGCGAAAAAGTTAATGAATTTCGAACGGGTCGAAAACTCGACTCAGGTACGGAAAAATCCGCTCGGCATTATTCAGTTCTTCGTATCTCGTTGCGGTGGACAGGAACTGAATGGTGTTTCCGGATTGAAACGGGGAGAAGTTGAAGTAATTAACCGTAAAAATTCATGTCGCAAAATGGAAGCTTTGAACGTCTGTAATTCCGAAAATGTATTTCCTATTTCAGTATCGTAATGAGTTCATTACAGTACTAAAAACAGTGCTGTGATGCAGTCATTACAGCATTGTTTTCAGTTATATTTTTCGTTTCGCGGTTGCCAACAATGACTCCCGATCCCAATTTTCAAAACACGTCAATTTGGAAATGTCAATTTCGTAACAGTCACCAACTGCCAAGATACAACACAAAAGTCACTAGGATGTAAAATCTGAATTTTTCATTGAATTTCAACAGTATTGCTAAAAAAGTATGACTAAAATAGAGGAAATATCGTCTAAAACCCGTTGCAGAATGCAATTCCAACACTCAAGCGTTCGAAACCTGTATACAGGGTGAGTCTTTGACTTGACATATATTTCAACTGTAGATCAAACGAAACACTTTTTTTCCCATATTATTTTTCAAAATTCGGATTCATTTGGAAGATACAGGGTGTCGAAAATCCATGAAAAAAAACACTTTTCTGATTATATCTTCGGAACCGTTATTTCAAATGAACTGAATTTTGATTAAGTATTCACTTCCTTTATGATGCATATTTCCAAATCAAAACCTATTTAATATTCCTACCGGTATAAAAATTACAGCGTAGCCAACTTATGAATCCACGAAAAAAAAATACTATAAAACCACTTAAAAAAGATAAACGGTTCATATTTTCGACAGAACTAATCCGTTTAGAAAAAGAAAGTATACCTAATTTTTTTGAATAAAACGTGTCGTTTTCGAGTTATTTCCAATTTTACCCGTAAAAATTTGACGAAAAAATCAAAAATCATAAGAAGAATCTAGATGCAACCCTGGCTTTTCAATATCACAGAATGGTTCAAATTAATAAACTTTATACAAGGTTACAATGTTGTCAGAATGTTCATCAACTTTGTCAAGACTAAAATGTCAATGGAATACAAAATTCGGATAATGATGAATGTCGATACAATGATACAAACTACGTTTTAAATTGAAATTATTGCAGAATGAATACTTAACACTGCCCGATCTGTGGCGATGTTTCTATCTAAACAATATCTTCTTGGAATTTTATGAACTCAAAGCTACACGGGTAATATTTCATCAATTCACTTTCACTGAAAATCTTTTCACATCAACTGTTCGCATTCTTCACTGCGAATAGTGCAACAAATAACAAATCGACAAATCTCCATCAAGCCGCTGTACGCATGATCGTTCAACAACCACAGACCAACTGTTCGGTCTATGGAGCAACGGTTTGTCTTGCGTACCGAGTTAAATTAAGATCGTAGCGCTCTATCGGCGAGAATCAAAACATTTACAAAGGGGCACCACAAGACGCCATCAGCCAAAAGTAAACAGAACTAGTGCCTTTGCGTTAGTTCATCCGTTAATGATAGAGGACATACCTACGGCTTCCTTGTTTAAAGAGAAAATCAACACAATCTGGCATCGTCTTCACAAACGTTCTATGATCGCTTTCATAGATTATGATTATAGTTGGGTTAGGTTAGGTCATTGACCTCGAATTCTCTGACCTAATTTAATGTAGTTATGTCCCATTAGTGTAAAAACAATTTTTTTTTGAGATAGTTTTGGGGGAAAGGGGAGAATAAATACAAGTTATAAGTGCTCACAAACTAATCTTCATGAAAATCGAAGACGGAACATATTTTGGTGGCTTTTTAGTTGCAGATATAGTCAGATGAAACCAACTGTTTTTGTTGAGAAATATCGTGTTTTCAACATTCTTATTCGAATAAGGTTAGTACTTGAGTATTTCCTAAATGGATCAACTCAATTCAAATCGAGAAATATAAACTTAGCATCAATTCCATAGAATTATATCAGAGACGTAATTAGCCCAATTATTTTTAATGGCTATATCTTTTTAACAAAGCCGAATTTAGAAAAATGGAAAATGAAAAAAAGGTTTCTTTTGACATCAAGAATCTTCAGTTGAAATATATGTACAAGTCAAAGACTCACCCTGTATGTTTGATAGATACCAAAGAATTCATAATCCAAATAGTTAATATTTCTTACACTTTTCGGAGAACTTCTTTTTTGATCATATAATCCCCGTGACGAGAAAATGATCTTCATCATTTCGTAGCGTACCCGGGGAAAACAAGCTCCGGCTCAACGAATGTAAGTCACGCTCGGTCATAAATGGAATTGCTTCAAAATCTAGTAATCTCCACATAATCCGGCAATGTGTATGCAACGTGAATCAACTGTTTCATCATTACGCTTTCCGGGGATTCATCTTTCTTCTGTTAGCAAATCCGAGCTTTGGATCCCGGGTAATATGTCAACTTTAAAAATCACTCTGAAGTCGTCTGAAGTTCTTCGTCATATTTTGCACGGGGAATAAATATACCTATGGTGTTTTTCTTTTGCATTTTTTCAGATGATTTCTTCTTGGCTTTAGTCGCTATGAAAAACAAGCTTTCAAACTATGAGAATTTCAAAAAAACTGATGTGAACGTGTGAAATTGATCATCAATAACTCTCGTATTATTGAAGTTGAAGCTTTGAAACGGATACGGCAAGTAGATTTTTTTAGTTGAAAGATAGTGCCTGTTTATCGTTTCCAAGTAGGGTCATAATGTTTTTTTTAATTTATGAGTAGGCTAGGTTATACAGTGTGTTTCGGTATGACTTAGCGATAATTTAAGGGTAAACAAATATATCTTATTTCATCGACTTTTTTTGGAATAGCCACCATTTCAAATCAATTTTTATATTTTAGTTGACTTTATCAAATGATATCGATTTATCTGAAATAAAGGACCTACAGATGTGGAAAAAATGTTTTCTGAAAGATGGATACTACCACCTTTTATTAAAGTGGAACAATTTGAAAACATTCAACTCAAAATTTTCATAAAAAATAAAAAAAAATTTAGTCAAAAAATTTACTGAATTTTTCAGTAAATCCTCAATAGTACAAAAACTAGCACATTGAAGTATAATTTTTTTTTAATGAACTAACACGCAAGGATATCAACTACAAGTCAACCACATCATTTCTGTATATTACATAATTTGAGAGTTATTGCTGTTTGAACATCACCCTTTTGAAAATTGATGAAATAAAATAAAAACTCGGTAATGTACTTTTGATCATTTTCAATGTTTAAACTAACAAATTTATCATAAAAATTACTCAAAATAGCCGCCTCTGCTTTGTTGACAGGCAGTGGCCCTTATGACGACTTCTCTTGTGGCCTGGAAATCAATGCAGTCTCTGCTCTTATTTTGTTTGCAACAGTCATTATTTTTTGCGCCAGTTCTTCTCTGGTGTTTGGAACTGTGGAATATACCCTTTACTTCATCCATCCCCATAAAAAATAGTCCAGCGGTGTTGAGTCCGGAGAGCGTGGTGGCGAAGGAACTGTTCCACCACTGCATTGATTTCCAGGGCCACATGGAAATTCGTCTTTAGGAATGATGATGTCTTCTTCAAAGAGCAATAACCCTCAAATCATGTAACATACAGAAAACATGTGGGTGTCGTTTTGTAGCTGATATCCTTGCGTGTTAGTTCATTGAAGAAAAATCATACTTCAATGTGCTAGTTTCCGTACTATTTGGGATTTACTAAAATATTCAGTAAATTTTCTGACTAAATTTATTTTGAAGAATTTTTTGACATTTTTGAGTCTAATGTTTTCACATTGTTCTTCTTCAAAAATAGGTGGTAGTATTATGTTTCGAAAAACATTTCTTTCAAATCTGTAGGAGCTTTATGTCCAGAGAAATCGATATCATTTGAAAGAGTCAACTAAAATAAAAAAAATTAATTTAAAATGGCAGCTATTCCAAAAATAGAGGGCAAACTCCCCAATGTGGGTGTTTACTGTTTATTTCGATAAAATCAGGTATATTTGATGCCCTTAAATTATCGCTAAGTCATAAAGAAACACAATGTATACAGGATGTATTTTGAAGTGAGGCTTTTCTTTTGACAGATGTTAGAACTCATAAAATTTCACCAACCATTTTTTATATGAATTACGCCCCTGTTTCGAGAGAATGAAACTAAAATATGTATTTTCTGGGTGAATATGAAAATTCCTCAGTCCAAACAAGCTCCCTCGCCACTCGCCAGCTCCTCTATAGATATCAACATCTCTTGTTTTTTGTCTTGTTATTTGACATATTTTCAAAAAAAAACTATAGTGCATAAAACAGATCATTTTGCCATTATATGCCGCTTCTTCATGAATTTTTTGAATTGAACATTTCATATGATTAATTTTCGGTAAAATGACTTATTTTGATGAGTTCTATCACCTGTCAAAAGGAAAGCCTCACCTCAAAATACACCCTGTACATAAATGATGTGAACATTCCACCCAAAGTAAGTTAATTCATCGTTTACCAAAATATGAAATGAAAAGTGTTTTTTCATGGATTTTTGACAGCCTGTATCTTTCAAACGAAGAGGAATTTCATAACATGGTGAAAAAAATTGTATAGGATAGGAACGAGTAGAAATGAGTATGAAACAATATGATTTGAATTTAGGCCATTATATTGGATAGATTTCTCTATTCTCAATCAAGTTTATATGTGTATTTTGTTGGTTGTTTGTACCAGTGTGACTTGTTTGAGTATAACCAAGTAGTGGCGGAAATAAAAAGGCGATATAACCTCTTAGCAACCTTTCAAAGAGGTCGCAGGACGATCTTCGAGATCTCTTTTTGTTGCCTGAGGCACGATTGTTTTATTTCTGATTGGTTGAAGGAGTTCCATTATACAGGGTGAGTCTTTGACTTGTACATATATTTTAACTGTAGATTCTTGAGGCCTAAAGAAACCTTTTTTTCATTTTCCATTTTTCCGAATTCTGCTCGGTTAAAGAGATATAGCCATTTGAAAAAAAAAATTGGGCTAATTACGTCTCTGATATTATTCTCTACAAACACCTCAAAGTTCATATTTTTCAATTGAAATTGATGTGATTATTAGATATTCTGGGTGATACATTTAGAAAATACTCAAGCACTAACCTTATTTGAATAAGAATGTTACAAACACGATATTTCCTAACAAAAACGCTAAGTTTTGTTCCATCATTTCTGCAATTGAAATGCCATATTTCTCACACCAAAATAAGTTCCTTCTTCGATTAGTTTGTAAACACTAATAATTTGTTCATATTTGCCTCGATACCCTGAAACTATCTTATAAAAATTAGTTTCTCACTAACCTATCCTAACTCCATTAATCAAAGTCATATGATTCGAGGTCAATGACCTAACCTTATCCATTCCTCTGTGATAGTGATCACAGAATTCTAGAGAAGACGATGCCAGATTGTGTTGATTTTCTCAGTAAAAAATGGTATAGGCGAACTCAAGAAAGCAGAACGTCCCCTATCGTTAACGGAAGAACTAGTTTTGTTTACTTTTCGCTAAAGGCTTCTACGCATTGCTCTTTGGAAATGCCAAACGAGTAGTTCTGATTCTCGCCGATCTAAATTTCAGTCGTGGTGCGCTGCCGGCTGCGATGTAGCCGCCACGCAAGACAAGCCGTTGTTCTGTGTCTCATCACACTATCACAGGCCAGCCAGTCTGTGATAAAATGAACGACGCTTAAACGCGATAACCTTTCTACATGGATTCAATTCATTTATTTATTTACTCGCAGAGAATAAAGCAAACAGGTGTGAGGTGATGCTTGTGATTTGTGATGTGAAAACCGTGTAGGGTCGATTAAAAATTCCAAGAGGATATTGTTAAGAAGATAGATATTTTCCTGAAGGACTGGTATCAATAAATTTTTAATAGAAACTTGCTTATAAACTGTGTAATTTCATGCTTCTCGGAATTCAGTTGATAAACATTGACAACATTGTTAATTTGTTAAGAGACCAGAGAAGAAACAATATTCGATGATATTTAATCCCGGAAAGCATTCAGATTTTTTATGAAATTCATGGTTTTTTCCTGAAATTTCTTCGTATACATTTAGGAATAACTCGAAAACGACGCGTTTTATTGAAAAAATATAGGAATACTTTTATTCTCTAAAATGGTTGATTCTTTCGAAAATATGAACCGTTTATCCTTTTCAAGTGATTTGATAGTGTTTTTGCATGAATTTATGAGTCGACCGCCCTGTAACTTTCGAACTAGGAGAGATATTGAATAAGTTTCGATTGAGGAATATGCACCATGAATATAGTCACCAATCAACCAAAATTCAGTTCATTTGAAATAACGGTTCCGAAGATATGAGCAGGAAAGTGTTTTTTTCGTGGATTTTCGACACCCTGTATCTCCCAAACCAAACCGAATTTTGAAAAATGGCATGGGAAAAAAGTGTTTCTTTTGACCTCAAGAATCTACAGTTAAAATATATGTACAAGTCAAAGACTCACCCTGTATAGAGACATTCCAAAAGCACAGAGAAGGTCATGACCTACAGGATTTTCAATCATGTGATTTACCAGAAAGATCTTTAAGTTAACATTAAAAATTAAAAGTGATGGAGAAAAGTGAAGGTTTGGAGTCATAATATCTTTTTTACTGTCAATACCTGGCCCATTATACTTTTTCAGTTCGACTTTGAGTTTCGAAACACACTGTATAACACTTCTCAATGAGCTCTTATATTCAACTGCAATTCAAGAACTACATTATCGAACCTACAGATGCAGCAGTTTGTAAAAAAACTGTGGATTTCCTTAATAATTTCCCTACAACCTCAAATCAAATTCCCCAATCTTATCTTGCTAGCAGAAAGTGTACCTAATTTTCCATTATTCACCACCAAAACTTAAAGAATAACGAGATCCAATATATAAGTCTCTGAAATAACAAAAAAAGGACTGAACAAAATTCCATTACGCGAACGAGAAATTCTCTGCTGCGCTCGGGGCATCGAAATATCTCGAGCGCTCTTCAGCCTCTATGGGCAGGCGTCTCGCAATTGGGCAAACACAGCAGGCGTTGGCGGACAAAGAGGCCGTATTTATGGCCATAGCGGATTTTCTTTTGGATTTCCACAGCAATTCGGTGAATATATAAGGCGAGCCGAATGCTCCAGCACTTATAAAACACTTTCATTAGGTATGCATTTCCCAGAATACCGATATTTTACATTTTTAATAGAAAGCGAAGCTTTTAATCCTTTGTTAGAGGAGTTTTATCTTCTCCTTTTCGTTCACCGCCTCCACATACGAGCACCAAGGCCTTTTACCACTTCGATAATATGGACTTTCCCAGTGTACCCGTAATTGAACCGTCTGATATTCATATACCTTTCCTCGTTGTGAGCCTTCCATATGAGAATAATTTATGATTGAAAATGGAAAGAAATTTTCATAAAATGAAACGAGCGAATTGAGAAGATTACTAAGTTGACATAATAATTCCGTCAGTTCCGAATTGAATTGAATCATATTAAAAAAAATGTGAAAAAAGTCAACAAACAGTTAGACAAAGTGCGCCACTGCGTTGTGCATTCTTCATAACTGTAGATTCTTGATGTCTGAAGGAACCTCTCTTTTATTTTCCATTCTTTTAAATTCGGCTCTATTCTAAAGATGTAACCATTGTTTTGGTAGGAATGTTAACATCTCAAATTTATTATTTCTTCATTGAGATTTCCTGAAAACATTTTGGAAATACTGTTATACTAATTGAAGTAAAATTTTTGGAAAACAATATTTTTAACAATAACACTAACTTCTTCCTTTCATGTCGTGACCATAGCCACACACAGCCGCTTTGAAGACAGTTCTCAACTAAATATATCGAAGTTCAAACTTTCTAGTACTACAAGGTGAAAATGCTCGTAATTTCAGTTTATGTTCATGACCGTAACAATTTTTAAATGTTCATTTTTCCAAAATATCTGTTCCCAAATAGAGTAATACCCATACGTTAAAGAACGAGATGAAATTGTCGATTCATTTAAAAGAAATGATGATACGAATTAACTAATGTCGTTTATGTTTATGTCGGTGTTTTTGAAATGATTGTGTTAACCTCTTTATTTACCCGATAACTGTTCCCAAATAGAATAGTATTGACTACTCATATGTTGAAGCATGAGATGAAATTGTCAATTAATTGAAAACATTTTTGGACCAATGATTGCTAGGAATTGTGATAGTTCTGAAGGAATTAATACATGAAATTACTCATTTGGGGTATCAGTATCTGTAATTATTGATTTTTATTTAAAAATTAATCTGACAAAAACAATTGATGTGTTGTGTCGGTCGCCGAATGATATCTCCTCGAGATATCTGATGAAGAAATAAAGATATTGATTATTAATTATGAATGATATTTCTTGACAGGTGGAAATGTAGAAATGTCAAAACTCTTTGTGAATGCTTCCTCTTGGAATTCATATATTCGAAATCAGCATTGACTCTCTGTACAAAATAATTATGAGCGACTTAAGGAATCGAAAATTTCACCGTGGTATTGGATATTGAATACGAAACAAGATTCATGCTCTGACTGCGTTGAGTTTCTAAACAAAACTCGAAAATAAATTTCAGAAATGTTTAGGTACAATCACAAAGTTTTTGGGAAAGTTTGGTAGAAGGAAGAAAAATGTTGAAGCATGAGATGAAATTGTCAATTAATTGAAAACATTTTTGGACCAATGATTGCTAGGAATTGTGATAGTTCTGAAGGAATTAATACATGAAATTACTCATTTGGGGTATCAGTATCTGTAATTATTGATTTTTATTTAAAAATTAATCTGACAAAAACAATTGATGTGTTGTGTCGGTCGCCGAATGATATCTCCTCGAGATATCTGATGAAGAAATAAAGATATTGATTATTTATTATGAATGATATTTCTTGACAGGTGGAAATGTAGAAATGTCAAAACTCTTTGTGAATGCTTCCTCTTGGAATTCATATATTCGAAATCAGCATTGACTCTCTGTACAAAATAATTATGAGCGACTTAAGGAATCGAAAATTTCACCGTGGTATTGGATATTGAATACGAAACAAGATTCATGCTCTGACTGCGTTGAGTTTCTAAACAAAACTCGAAAATGAATTTCAGAAATGTTTAGGTACAATCACAAAGTTTTTGGGAAAGTTTGGTAGAAGGAAGAAAAAAATGAAATAAAACATGCAAAATAGAGTTGAACATCTTTGAAACTTAATACTTCCACAAAGAATTTTCAGGAGAAAAGAAATTCAATTTACACATTTACATCCAAAATATATCATATAAGTCTCCTGATATAAAACAGATTATCCAAACGAATCAGATACATGGTGGAGAGTGAGCTAGGAAATAACAAAAAAAATTAACAGAACAATATAAACCATAAATAAATATAAAATGCAGTAAAATTAATATGATTAAAAAGAAACGTACGAATGTTTGAATCTATTGAAATCAAATCGAAAGCTGAGTTACTGTCAATTAAAATATCGAAAGAAAATAACTGACGAATTGAGGAAAATTGGAAATCTGCAGAAATCATGCGAGATGGGCAGAAAATAACTATGAAATATGGTTTGCTCATTTACAAAGGATGGTGCTTGATAGATCTCACAAAGAAGCTATATCGTGGAAATCATCTGACAGGAACCAAGAAACCAACGACTGAGTAGATTTTTTTTCTCGAGGTCGAAGCGTAAATGGGTTTCGTGATATCGCGTTCAATCAGCAATAGCCTATATTCTCCAAACAACCGGGATTAGTGGCATGAGAACTCTGAGCTATATCCTTGCAAGGACCTATTACCGCTGTATAATCTCACCCATATTCTATTGCCGTCGAGTTTACTTTGAAGCGTTCGCGGTCAATGACGGTGAACCCAGTGGTGTTTACTGAATTCTAATTTCACATTTACATAATCGAATTAATGTTTGCAGGCGAATTATTATTTTGTTATCGGAGGGATAGTTGAATGACACCTACACTTCTGGAAAATTAGGTCGCTACATTGATCGTACTACTTCCGAGTGATGAATTAATTTCAGAACACAATTGATCAATATAGCATTGATGATCTCTTTCAGAATCCATTTCTAATCGATTGATATGATCATGATTGAAATTGATATGAATGTTCGTTGATATAAAATGATTTTTGTCTCTTTTCCTGGTGGCAAATTTCTGTTTGTATAAAATTTCAATTCACTAAATCATCATTGAAAAAAATCGATTCTAACTGCAGGTCGTGTGATGAGATCTTCGAATCGCATTTAAGGAACTGCAACAAAGTAACTAAAAGCAGATCACAATACAGAAATTGAGTGAATTCAATCAGTATAGGTATAAGTGAGGTGGTAGGTACTCTGAACTATATTGATAACCCACCATTATATTGAATTTAATATTTTCGACTGAAGATTTCAATAATGCACTATCGGAAGTTTTGGAAAATGGCTTGATTTCACAGATATCAATGACATTAATAACCATATTAATAATTCATCATTCGAAAAAGCCAAGTCCTTCCTTTCCAATATTCTCGAGTTCAAATTCGAATGTAACAAAATCTGGTTTCTGGAAAAACGTCTTGAGGTAATCCGAATTCGTTTGCACCGATAACAATGGTACTCCCAACCAGATCAATAATTCATCATTCACTCAAGATCAATCCCTCAAATCCAATATTTTCGAGTGATAATTTCAATAATACAATATCGTTGTTTTCAGGAAGATGGCTTGCGATAATAGTAGGTGATTTGATATCAATGATACTAATAACTACATAAATATTGATAATAATTGATTATTTAATAAAGCTCCTGTCCGATCAATAATTTCGAGTTGAAATTTGAATATAACAATATCTGTGTTATTGGAAAAATTTGTTGAAATAATCGGAATTCGCTTTCACCGATATCGATGGTACACTCAACTTCATTATATATACAGGGTGAACCATTTCAAAAGATCTACTGAGATAACTCCTAGGGAAGAGTCGGTATCGAAAAATGTTTCGAATGAAAGCTTTTTGTCAAGTAAAATATTAATCGTCGGGAAAAACTAAAATCATTCTGCCCTTCTTTGTTTCTGCCATATGTATCGTTGTGGAAAAATTAAGTGTCTTATGCCCAGGATGGATATTATTAAAATCTTCTACACACAAACTAGGTGCTCAGCAAATTTAAGAAAGTTTCAGAAGAAAAAACGAATTTTTTCTTTACACTCAATTCAAGACCAAATGATTTTATGAAAAATAACTTTGTAGTACTTTACCATGACTATTTTAAGCATGCAAGACTCCATATCTCGAGAAAAATTCTTTTTATGAAAAAACAAAAGAATGTTTTAGTTCATCATCAAGATTAATATTTTTCAATGAGAAAAGTATATTCCCTCTTCGAAAAATTCACTTGAACTTGAAAACAAACCAAGGTCAGACTAAAATGATGTCCCCCTAATAACTAGAAACTTTCATTTAAAACATTTTTCGATCCAGGCTCTTCCCATGAAATCATTTCAGTGGATTTTTCAAAATGGGTAATCCTGTATATAGGGTGAGTCTTTGACTTGCACATAAACATATTTCAACTGTAGATTCTTGAGGCCAAAAAAACCTTTTTTTCATTATCCATTTTTCGATAAAAATTCGGCCAAATACGTGCCTGATATGATTCTTTGTAAAGACCTCGAAGTTCATATTTTTCGATTGAAATTGAATTGATACATCTAGGGAATACTCGAGTATTAACCTTATCTGATTAAGAATGTTGAAAACACCATACTTCCAAGAACACTCTTTTGGTCTATTATATCTGCCATTAAAAAGCTATATTTTTCCCATCAAAATAAGTTTCTTCTTCGATTTTTCTGAAGCTCAGTTTGTAAACACTGATAACTTGTCCATATTCTCCTCGATATTTCAAAAGTATCTTATAAAGGATGTCTTTCAGTAAATTTATCAGAGCTTATTATTAATCAACCTATCCTAGCATTCCTAACCCATTTTGTATCCATTCTGTCAATATTTCACAAAAAGTTTTGTGATGTGTATGTTGCTAGCTTCACCAAAATTCCTGAAACTACACAGGACACATCGTAAGTTTTTTGAATCGACCCATCCGTAGCCTACGTAATTGAAGATATAATCTTTGTACCTAATACAACGTCTGTGACGTTGCGTGCGCATGCGTATAGCCACCACTAGCTCGATCTCCAAACGAAAATGGAGGAAATACAGCTATGTTATAGAAGGGTTTATTATTTTAGGTTTGTTTTCGACCTCGTGATGATAATGTGAAAACATTCAGTGAATGAATGTGATATTTACCGTGTAGTGTCGAGTTTGTAAGATTCCAAAAGGATATTCTATAGATAGAAACATGGCCACAGATCATTTAGTTCTAAGTATCATTTTATTCTTCATAAATATCAACTTAATACGTGGTTTGTATCGACATTCATCATTCATATATCTGAATTCTGTATTTCATCGACATTTATTATCAATATGGACCGGTAACAATAAATTTCTATCATTCAGATTTTAATCTCGACAAAGTTGATAAACATTCTAGCAACATTGTTAACCTGTTTAGAGACCAGAAAAGTAATGATATTCGATGATATGTAATCCAGGGAAGCATCCAGATTATTCTTCGAAATCATGATACAATTAGTAATATGTATTTCGAAAACGACGCGTTTTATTGAAAAATCATGAGAATACTTTAATTTTTTTAAATGATTTATTTTTTCGAACTTATTAACCGTTTATCTTTTTCAAGTGATTTCATGGTATTTTTGCGTGGATTCATGAGTCGGATACGCCGTAACTTTTATACCAGGAGGATTATTGAATAAAATTTAATTGAGGAATATGCACCAAGAATAGAGTAAACAATCAACCAAAATTATGTTCAGTTGAAATAACGGCTCCGAAGATATGAACAGAATAGTGTTTTTTCATGGATTTTCGTCAACCTGTATCCTTAAAAGAAACAGAATTTTGAAAAATGGTGAAGATGTTCCTGAATTGGAGGTACAAACAAAGAGCATAAATTCAAAATGAAAAACTTGAGATCACGAACTTATCGTTTAGGAGATGCAGGGTGTTTAAAATTTTTTTCATAGATCAGCTATTTCAGTGATTAAAATCCATAGTGAGTGTGGATTGAGAAAATATTTTCCTTCAAAGATGAACCTGCATATAGTGAGGAATATTCAAACATTTCAACAGAACTGTGCATCCGTGAGAAAATTTCACGCTCGAGTCGTTCCACCAACTCCCTGTGGAAGCAAGAACTGACTTATCCAAGGGCAAGATTTTCTAACTAATTGAGACAATAAGCAGGGTCGTTGAAGACTCGGCTGACAATACAATCGGGCAGTGATCGAAACTCTTACAATGACCATTGTTGCCGAATACGACGTGGCAACAGTTGATAATAAGTCTTAATGATTAGAAGACGAGCGAGGTCGCTCATCCGCTTATGCTAATGTAGACCTGGGTAGCTTAGATAGCGTCGACGACGTCGGCGTCTCTGAAGGAGTGCCGAGATGATCTCTGCTCCCCCCGCTATTGTTTACCGGTGGGGCTTTGTTCCGGCCGTGAATATACATGAGCGTTACATATGGAGTAGGCTGTTATTGCAATCTTGTACACCGTCGTCTTGGGTGTCCCCCCGTAGCAACAGGAGGCCCTGGAACTGCCTATCCTCTGCGGAAATTCATTAAAGTTGTAATTTGTTTTTTTCTTCGGGGTTTCCTCCTTGGAAAATGGAAATCGATTCATTTTTCATGCTGTTCTATTCGCAAAAAACAGGCGGAATTATCTTGTTCGGATAAGTGACGAAATTTCGATATATTTTGTGGGAGTATGGGCACACCTCAAAATTTCAGGCAATTGATTGGAGAACAGAACCCATCAGGAGGTAGAGAGAGTTGGAGTGGAGGTAGAGAGAAAACGGGAAAAGGGCATCTCAGCAGAAAAATTCCAAAAGAAAAAATATATGAGCACAGAAAATCGAGGTCGATTGACAACTCGACAGTAAACTGAACCACAGAATGATTCTCGACCTAAGGAACCTTAAGCAGTACCAGCGGAGGATCACACACATGGCGCAAGGAGTACCATGCACGCTATAGAAGAAACCTAGAATGTGACGTCAACCTACAATACTGAAATAGCACGCAGATGAAGCACGGAGCAGTAAAGTAGGTACCAGAAACGGCAGGAACCCCTACTGTGCACAAGGAATTTGCCAGTATTTGTAAAATTATTATCAGCCACTAGTGCAACCCACAGTGACTCTACTAAACACAGTGGCGACAATGGTGGTATCATTTTTGATTGGTTGTCCGGATCACGTGGTACAAATCGCCATTTTTAGGGAAAGCTTTTTTGTTTACATTTTATGTTCAGGTGGTTTTTCGTGTTTCATGTAAAATATAAAGTCGTTTTAGAGAAAGGTAAGAGTATTTCAACATACTATCTATTTGTTAACTGAAATAATTACTTCAGATCGATAACGACTCTATACAGGGTCTTTCACGAGGAACCTCACCCATATTTATACGGGAAACTACTGAACGTATTTTCATGAAATTCAGCACTTATAAGTATTTCACGATGCTGATGAAATCTAAAATATTTTCAAGGCATGAGCACCTCCGGTTTTTCCGGAAATGACGTCAACTTCCGTTTTTCAAATTAGAACACCATTTTTCTTATTGCAGAAATAGATTCCTTAGAAAATTTCAAGTTATTCTGATTTAACATTTTTCAGTTTTGGTTGGAAAATTCTCTCTGAGCGGGAAAATTCGAAAAAAAAATCGAAAATAGAGCTCCGCTGAAACAAGAATAACTTCGAGGTTTTTGGATGGAAAATTTTCATTTTTGGGATTTTTCAAGATGTAAGATTGATGTATCCACTTTGAAAATCGAAATCGCGATTCATGATACAGGGGGTGAAAAAATCGCTTTCAAAGTTAGGGATGACAAAATCGTGAAAAATAAATTTTTTCAAATTAGAACCCCATTTTTTTATGGCAGATATTGAATCTACTTTAAAAAATAATGTGAGTGTATGCATCACACCCTTGCCCTAAAGTGGATATTAACTCAGAAAATATCCATTTTAGGGCAAGGGTGTGATGCATACACTCACATTATTTTTTAACGTAGATTCAATATCTGCCATAAAAAAATGGGGTTCTAATTTGAAAAAAATTGATTTTTCACGATTTTGTCATCCCTAACTTTGAAAGCGATTTTTTCACCCCCTGTATCATGAATCGCGATTTCGATTTTTAAAGTGGATACATCAATCTTACATCTTGAAAAATCCCAAAAATGAAAATTTTCCATCCAAAAACCTCGGAGTTATTCTTGTTTCAGCGGAGCTCTATTTTCGATTTTTTTTTCGAATTTTCCCGCTCAGAGAGAATTTTCCAACCAAAACTGAAAAATGTTACATCAAAATAACTTGAAATTTTCTAAGGAATCTATTTCTGCAATAAAAAAATGGTGTTCTAATTTGAAAAACGGAAGTTGACGTCATTTACGGAAAAACCGGAGGTGCTCATGCCTTGAAAATATTTTAGATTTCATCAGCATCGTGAAATACTTATAAGTGCTGAATTTCATGAAAATACGTTCAGTAGTTTCCCGTATAAATATGGGTGAGGTTCCTCGTGAAAGACCCTGTATAGTATTTTCATTGTGATTATCCAACTAATCTATGGAGCACTAATTGATAAATATTTATGTATCTTAGAGTTTTTAGATATAAAAACTACCTTGAATAATGTTAAGCTTTGAAGCTATCATAGAATGCCGAAGTGAAATATACACAAATTAGGAAAAATATTTACTTTTTTCAGGTTCAGAATCAGTTTCAAAATGCTTTGTTGTGCGGCTATCAATTGCAATAATTCTTCGAAAAAGGGGTTTGTGATGAAATATTTTCCAAAAGATTCATCAAGAAGAAGCGAATGGGTTATCAGAATGAAAAGGGCTAATTGGTTTTTGGTTTTTTGGATTCTCTGAAGACAAAAAATCCTACTAAAGTAAATGTTCCTGTTTTCAATTTGGGCAACAGTGAATTAAATTCATTATACAATATATGAAATCTGAATTTGCCAGAATGCCATGAATTGAAAAAAAATTGTCCCAAGATATATTTTCGATTGAAAATTAATTCAAAGAAATTAAAAGCTTCTGCGCTGAGGCACAGCAGCGGAACAGTAGCTGGCAATTTATTATAATAAGCTTCAGATGAAAGTTCATTATGTTTTCTATTATATCTTCAAATTCTTCTGTATATTCTGTGTTATTAATATGAATAAATCGTTTATCCTATATGGATGCTTTATTCAGACTTAAAATTATCAATATAACTGAAAGATTTTTTTAATCTTGTTTTCCTATAATGTTCTTAGGATAAAAATGAATAGAAATAACGGCATTTCGCTCTATGTTTTCAGCCTTTTTCGAGTTTTTCTTACGATTTCCATTCAAATCCCGTTCAAACTTCCCTGGAAATGGCGGAGTGAGCAGAGCCAAATCCCAATTGTCGTCACTGTAGTGCAACCCAGATCTGCACGATATCTGTTTTATTGGGGTCCATAATATTTATTTATTTATTTATACTGACAAATCAACAGGCCTAAGCACAATTACAGACAGACAGTTTAAATACAGTAAGAACATTGCACATAACAAAATCACAGTTGAGTCAAAATATAAAACAGGAACTCATATTGAAGTTCATCTTAATTATAAGGTTGATACAGCTTTCCCAAGGGAGTTGACGGCAAGATAATGAAATTTGCCTATACTTGTTGACAAGTTAAATGATGCAACCAATTTGTTTCATTCATATAAATTTTAATGGAAATTTTGCATAGAATGAGTATTGCTTCATACCTATGTCCATTTTTTTGTCTTGATTTCGTCATTTGTCTAGGCGGAATGCGGGCAAATTGTATCCTGGAAATGAAGGATTTCTGTCGGCTATCCAAGATCGATTTATAGGAAACACTGTTTGATTTGAACCTGGCCGTGGAGGTCAAATGCAGGAAATGCAGAGCAGTTGGCGAGTCTTTTGAACATATAATCGCCGGTTGCCGAAGCCTTGTCGACAAGGCATATCGAGGCCGACACAACCAAGTGGCAAATATCTGCAATAGACTTGGCCTGGTGTTCATTGAGAGGGATCAGAAGTATGGGGTGATAATTGATGTGGCATCACCATTGACTCGAAACATCGGAAGAACGGAGTCCGAAAAAAAAACAAATTACGAAAACTAAAGAATAAGTGGCAACTTTCGAAAGAAACTATTATATCATTGGCGATTTTGACTAGGGAGTCATGGCCAAATCATTCAAGAAAAATCTTCAGTTCATCTAATATCTCAGAAGACAAGCTCAACAGGCTGAAGCTTTCTAAACCTGTCACATCGTGCGGAAATTCCAGAAGCAGTGGGAGGAACTGATCTGTTTTTTCACTAGTTTATATAAGTAATACCCACTCAAGCTGAGACCGGGAGTACGACAATGAAGGATAATAATGGTAACAAGGAGATTCGAGTGGATGATCTTGATCAGTTTTATAGCAGCTGTGTGACCATGATATTTTGGATGTACTAAAATTAACTAAATCAAAGACTTCATCTGAAAGAGTAGAAAGGAGTTTTGTATAGTGTTGGGGTGAATTCTGCATCATACCTACAACTGGACACCAATCAATGTGACCCGAAAGGCTTTGCTTCCCCTACGAGTATTTAAATTTCAACAACTCATCGAAGTTTCAGAATCCCCGTTTCAGGAAGAGTCCCAGTGGCCCCACCTCTCAAACTTTAATATTGTTGCCCTGACTTATACGGCATCAAAGTATTTGCCTGAATTTTTATTCCGCCCTGCGTCAGGCTCATAAATTTCGGAGACAAATGAGGACGGATATGTATTTATTCAGGTCTTCTAATATCGGCACAAATTGAACCAGGACCGAATAGTCGATAGGAAATATCTGTCAGCATTTGAAGCGACTGGAGTTTTACGAGGCCATGGTTTTTCGTGGATACATATGTATCAGATATACATATTCATTGTGGGTTTATTTGATATAGATATACGTGTGTATAACATTTTTGAGTTACCTTGGCAACGTGGATAATGTGACTATGGCGCCGATAGGCTTTCGGTAGGTTTATGTCTGGCTGTTTGCGAATCCTTGATAGTTCTGGTCTTGGTGTGTCTTTCGTCACACTTTCAAGAAATCATAAAAATTGCATCTGGTGGCCTATAGGTGATGAAACATTAGTTGTTATGGTACAAATTTTCTTGAGTTTTCATTCAGAAATTTCCGAACAATTCAAAATGAAATTGTTGCATGAGTTGCATTATTAATTTTCGTCATTTTTGTGAATTCAATTTTCCTTCATAAATTTTCATTTGCCGTGGATATCTATGCGGAATTCATTCTTTCAAATGAATAGTCGTTTCAAATTGATCAAGCAAGAAATTATCAAGTTTCCAGTACCTATATTCCAACCTCAAATTATTAATTCTCTATACATTTATGCCAAAAGGGTTAAATTCTTAGCCTGTGCAAAAACGAGACGCAATTTTCTATAATGAATAGTGAAGCCAATTTTCAAAATCATCAGAACTAAACTGGGTAGTTGTACTACTACGGAATCAAGATGTAGTAGAAATTTCTGCAACGTGTTGACCTTCTTTGAATTTTCTAATAAATAAACTTTCAATCAAAATGAAAAGAACTTCAGATTTACTCGAATGCCAGAAATGAGTTTTTGTTTCTTCAAATATTGCGCATTATGCATAATGGATGGGCACGTTTCGGCAGCACTGTTTTCTGAATCTGTGGCCAGTTCATTCATTTCGTACAGCTTTTTCAATTATGAGTTAGTAATGACGTTTTGAACAGTGTTGTCAATGCGATGTCGCGTTTCATTGTGTGAGATTTGGATTAATTTCTGAATATTATTCGCAAAATACTTCGAAAAAATGTCAGTGTCTTGTTATTGGTAAATTGGACTATTTGAATCCTTATTTGCGTTCACATAGGTATGTTCTACTCTATCATTCTAAGTTACAGTGTCGTTGATTCTTCGATATTTAGAATTTCACTTTTCAGATTCCTTTCTGATATTGAGAGGATTTGGTTATCAATTCTGAATTCAGCTGATTGTTCACCTAACTCAGAATCTGTTCCAGTATTCGAAACATTTTATGAATTCGCTAATTCACTTGTTAGATATTTCATTTCCGTTCTTCAATACCGATAACACCCCACCACTGGACCTTTCAAAGTTAGATTCTGCAATTTTGCCCCGGTAGAATCTTATGATATTGCTATCTTTTATGCTATCTTCGTCTCACTTATTGAAAAATGACTAATTTTTGGTTTAATTCTCGAATTCATTAACGAGATTCTCTTTAAATGGTATGAGGTTGAAGTCATCATATGTCACTTTCACTCGTTTATTGATGTTTCATTTCCCCTTTCATCAGTTATAATATTTATTTTATTATAATTTCGATTAATTTTCTTGTAGTGCGCAGGTTTGATTTCTTTTAAATTTACACGAAAATATCGGCTTGGTTCGTTGCTGTAGGTAGAAATGAAACATTGTTCAAGCGTGTTATCTGCCCTCTCTGCATTTTAATGGATAACCACTAGTGCGTCGCATTCGAAATAACGGTGTTTTTTTCTTGGACTATAGTCCCAGTATGTTTCAAAGAAAAACTAATGTGAAAAAATGCACAAAAAGTTTTCCTTTTTCAAGACAAGCTTTTATAATAGCAACATCCGCCATTTTGAAACCGCCATCTTGAATTCCTCAATTTTGAAAAATCGTTATTTCTGACCCAGAAAACCCCCGGATAACAATTTTGAATAGAATCGGATCATACTCGCAAAACTCGTCCTCCATTTTGGAGCCGCCTTTTTATTTTTTCTACAACAATCATTTCATGATGCATCGTCACCAGAATTATGTACACCTGTCAAATTTCAAATCAATCGGACCATTAGAAGTGTTTCATATTCAACTTGCAAGATTTGATTACAGACAGACAGACATACAGACACCGGGACAGGTGAAACTAAATTAAAGCTTTTAATGAATAGAATTCATTTTTGATAAATGTATAGACCAGTCCAAAGATCTGTCAGCTGTTTAAGTGACTGCTGGGAGCAAACAAACAACAAACCGATTGATTACTGTGTGTTTTTCACGCAATTGCTTCATTTTTGTCGTATAAAATCATGCTACTATTTTGTTGTGTGGTTAATTGGGGAAGTAGAAGACGTCTTGGCATTGTGAAATCCTAAAAAATTTCTTTTTGTTATTTGTTTGCTCCCAGCAGCCATCTTGAAAAAGGTGATCAGCTGTTTTGTTGGACTGGTCTATAGCAGGTTTCTCAAGGAGCAATCAGCACACATCGGAGGATCAACTCGATTTGACATTTCAGAATCAATCGTTATTCCCGATCAGCGTTGATCGCGCTTTGTGAAACCCACCAGTAGAATCTCTAGTTCCAATAAGGCCAGCCGGATCAAAGATCAATCACCAATTGAAAGTTCCGATCTGGCGAATCGTGACAGCTCATTTTCGAATACTTCATGAGAAACAGAGCACCGAACACAGAATAGACCAGAAAAAGCATATATCCGCAGCAGACAATGGGCTCACGTCTATCTTGCTCCGAATGAAAGAATCGGAAATAGATCTATTGGTCATCCTAGGCAACAAAAGCGAACGGAAACAGCATCGGAACGGCATCGACTTCGATATCTCGTATTCGACGACACTAAATCGCAGTTTTCGAACATGCAAAATGCATGCACAGACAATCGCCGGTTAATTATTACCTGCGGAACATAGAGATGCGTCCCTATTGTATCATCTCTAACCGAAACAGTTGGCGGAAGCGGTTTAGTCCGGTATTGTTTTCAATCGACTAGGCCAAAATAAAGGACCGTGTTTACTGATATCGCAGTCCAATAATCGTGTGTGCATCTTCAATATGGCCATTCTATGATCGCAGAGGAACTCTATTTTGGCACGATCCCTGGTTAGTAAGCTGTCATAATAGGATGATGGTAAAATTTCGATTTCGGTCGATCAGCGAAGGACGTATACGCTATATCCTGTGTTATTATGGGTTTAATGTCCGCTCTGTCATTTTGCTGTCATTCGTGTGGTATGCCTCAGATTAGATTCGATATTCGATTAACTCCTTCATTGGTATAGTTCCATTGAACAGGTTCACAATGGAGGGAAAGGATATGAAACGTGTTTTGGCGTAGATCATAGATGCACTTTTCGCTTTTTGGGTGCAAAAACATTAAACAGGGTGTTTTACCATAAACTGGACAAACATATATAGCCGTGTAGACGACACCGAGGAAGTCATTTTTGACTTATGACATATACCCCGTTTTCGACGCATAAGCGAGATACAGGGTGTTTAAAGTCAACTTTGAGCAATATTCTGATAAATGCGGTGAGTTATTATATGCGTGACATTTGAAATAACGGTTACTGGTCACATCTAAGTATTTTTCAGGGCTAAATTCAATTGTGTTGTGAAATTCTGAAAAAAAATTTCAAAATGGCGGAAAACCTGCAAAGTTTGAATTTTTTTTTCTCGGTTGCCAATTTGAAAACACTTTCTCAGCGTAATCGATTTTGTAAGATTTTCCGTGAGAAATTTTTTTCAAAATTCGAACTCAACTTCTTTTTCACATGTCTTCAGTGAGAAAAAAATTTCGGCCGAAATTGTTGAAATTTTTCATGGTTATACAATCTTTCATTCTGAATACTGTGGTGAAAACAGAGTGAAATAATATCCATTGGTTTTTTTTTGTAGCCTTCCAAAGATTTCGCTCGGAGAACTTTCAGAATTTTTATTCAAAAAACTAGAGGCCGTACGAAAGTCAAATTTGGGCTAATTAGCTGCAAGAGTGACCCGGACGGAAACATGAATTTATAAACCAAAAAAATTTTTTTCTAAAAACTATGGTGGGAATCGAACTCTCCACTTTCGATTAACTGCCGTCGCTTTGGTAACGGAAATTTATAAGATTAAAATAAACCCAATTCATACTCGTAGAGAGTTCGAATCCTACCAAAGATTTTTGAAAAAAAATTTTTTGGTTTATAAATTCATATTTCTGTAAGGGTCATTCTGGCAGCGCATTAGCACAATTTTGGCCTTCGTACGGCTTCCAGTGTTTTGAATAAAAATTATGAAAGTTCTCCGAGCGTAATCTTTGGAAAGCTACAAAGAGAAAACCAATTGATATTTTTTCGTTCTGTTTTCACCCAAGTGGAAATGAACTAAGGATAGATCAACCATAAAAAATTCCAAAAATTTTGGGCGAAATTTTTTTCTCACTGAAGACATGTAAAGAAAAAGTTGAGTTCGAATTTTGAAAAAAAATTTTTTCACGGAAAATCTTAGAAAATCGAGTACGTTGAGATTATGGTTTCCAAACTGGCAACCAAGAAAAAAAATTCCAACTTTGCAGGTTTTCCGCCATTTTGAATTTTTGTTTTCCAAATTCTACAACACAATTGAATTGAGCCCCAAAAAATAATGAGATGTGACCAGCAACCGTTATTTCAAATGTCACGCATAACTCACCACAGTTATCAGAATATTGCTCAATGTTGACATTAAACACCCTGTATCTCGCTTATGCGTCGAAAACGGGGTTTATGTCATAAGGCAAAAATGACTTCCTCTGTGTCATCTACACGGCTATACAGGGTGAGTCTTTGACTTGTACATATATTTTAACTGTAGATTCTTGAGGCCTAAAGAAACCTTTTTTTCATTTTCCATTTTTCCGAATTCGGCTCGGTTAAAGAGATATAGCCATTTGAAAAAAAAAATTGTGCTAAATGCGTCCCTGATATTATTCTCTACAAACACCTCAAAGTTCATATTTTTCAATTGAAATTGATGTGATTATTAGATATTCTGGGTGATACATTTAGAAAATACTCAAGCACTAACCTTATTCGAATAAG